>OX438758.1:18998655-20473655 GCA_949316235.1 Oegoconia quadripuncta
ATGACCCAACCAATGACATGTCAGAACGTAACCGATGATAATAAGGAAGAAATTATCTAATAGAACCCTCGATCAGACAATAGGGAACACAATCTGACATATATTCCCCCTTCAGTGTATCCTGCGTACCTAAAACAAAACTAAACTACTAAAACAGAAATTATTAGCAAAAGGCTATTATAAAATCACTGACTGTTTGAATGATAAGAAAGCATGGACATAGCTGTCTTATTATTCATATAATTATCAAATCATAAATTGTAACCCATAATCTGTTTAAAAGAGCAACCCTGGAGTTTCTTGCTCGGTCATCTCTGGGGAGTCAGCTTTGTGAATGAGCAGTAAATTTAAATGTAATATTAATAGTGACGTTTCCAAGTGATAGTTTTATCCTATAATAATAATAATAAATATAAATATCTTTGCATATATACACAGCGCCATCTAGGTCCACAGTAAGCATCTAGCCTTGTGTTATGGATACCTGATGGTTGATAAACTACACAAATACATTTTTTTTTAAATAAATACATGTATATATTAAAAACATCCATAACTCGGGAACATATGTCTGTATTCCTCATACAAACATATGCCCCTAGTGGGATTCGAAGCCGCGACCTTTCGGTATAGTAGTAGAGTTTGTAACCACTACACCAAACAGGTCGTCAACCTATGCTATAAAATATTTTGATTTGATTTACGAATGTGTACTGTCCAGTGAATAGATATGTATATGTCTATCAGACTCCTGTCACCTGCAAATACTGCTGAAGCAAATGGAGGCCGCCCTCAAATGCATGGAGCAGCAGCAGCTCCCAGCACAGGCCCTGGAGGCCACGAGGGCTCTGCTCGCGCTGCACGCCAACAGCCCTGGCGCGGCCACACTGCACGAGACAAGGTGATTCAGATGGCGTACCCATATTTATTTGTGAATATAGGTACTTATAAATATTGCATTGCATCGTAGATTTAAGTAGTATGTAAATCTTGTATTTAGGTTAATAGCAATTGTTGTAACTGTCATCATGGAAGAGCGAGGACTCCTGGTACAGGTATTTATTTACTTAATAGGGGTCCTCAGCAATGAAATACGGTTCTGTAAACTATGGTTACACAATAAATCAATTATTTATTATAAATATAGAAAATAATACTTAGTCCTCTACATTCCACATGTACATTGCAATCGATCACATTTAAAATAAATTCTACATTGAAAATACTCTCTAAAACAAGCTCTTAATACTCCATCATGACAGTATTACCAATTTTATTAGGTACTATAATGTATAATATACTGTAATGAATGGTAAGTGTGAGAAGGACATCGAAGGAAGAGTGAATGCCGGAAATAGAAGAATAAAAGTAGAATAAATGCAGTGGAAATGAGATCATTGAGAAGTATGAGTGGGGTGACTTTGAAAGATAGAATCAGGAATAGTGTAATTAGGGAGAAGCAGTGTGAATGAAGACGTAGTGACAAAGATTGAAAAAGGCATGCTGAGATGGTTTGGACATGTGGAGAGGATGAATGAAAGAAGACTTACGAAGAGAGTGTGGATGATAGTGTTGGTAGGGGTAGACCACGATGAACGTACCATGATCAAATCGGGGACGTCTTAAAGAAAGGACAAGTCAAGAGTACCCTAAACCGACGAGCATGTATGAACAACCTTATGAGAGTGAAGGAAGCAGAAGAGGTGTGTCAGGATCGTAGCAAGTGGAAGTCTGTGGTCTCTGCCTACCGCTACGGGAAACAGGCGTGACTTTATATAATTTATTTGCAATATTAATTAATTTCTCGCCTCATATCCGTGTTTTCCTGTTCATTTCAGACGACCGATTGGTGTAGTGGATAGTGACCCTGTCAGCGAAACCAACGGTTGCGGGTTCGAATCCCGCGACGGGTAAATGTTTGTGTGATGAATATGAACATTTATTCCTGAGTCATGGATGTTTATATAAATATTTATGTATGTTTATCCGTTATCTAGTATCCATAGTACAAGCTTGCTTAGTTTGGGACTAGGTGATTGGTGTAAGTGTCCGAAATATTTATTTATTTATTTAGCCAAATTAGTTTCATACAGTCCATTTTACTTTCCGCTTCATTCGCTATCTCGTACATTTTGGTCCTTCGAGCCGTATTCTTTCCTTTTCCTTTTCTGTTAACTTAAAACAAATTACAACATGTCGATTCTCCAATTAAGTTCTTTATGTTACAGGTGCGAATGCCGACTTGTGTTGATACAAATAATCGTCTACGCATTGAGGATATGTTTGAAAAGCTACAGATCAGTTTGTAAGTATTATCTTCAAACTTCAAGCACTCATTTCAACGTAAGATACATGATATCATTTGTTGAATGTCAATTTAAATCTATTGGAAATAAAAATAGGGCTTAAGCACTTATCTGTCAGTCGGTATGTCCAAGCTACTGCCGCTTCGGAAAGGGAAATCATCTGTGGGAAAAGAAGCGGCGCAAGAAACCCATAGGATCACTTTTCTTTTCTTTTTATATAAAAGTATACAACTAGTACAATTTTATAATTTTTGGGAGCTGGGCGAAGTATACCAAGCGTTTTTGTCATTCAGCTAGTCACTAATTTTGTAATGACCTTTTTTTATTAATGTTGTTTTGACATGGTTTTTAAATTGTTTTTCATTTAGATTAATGATATTCTCAGGTATAAGGTTATAAAAGCGTATGCAGTGTCCCATAAATGATGTATTAACTTAACTTTGCTCGGTCTGAACATAGGGGTGGCTAATTTGTCCTTCATATCTCAAATTTAAGTTATGCTTATCACAATTTTTATCATTTCTTACATTCTCACTGTTGGGGCACACTAAGTAAGAGTATGGGCAATCCACTACCAAGCCCAGAGTAGAGCTGATTAGTACCACATAGTTCTTGCAGTTGGAAGACGTCATACATAAGTTACTGATCACTGGAAGCTGTCGGACGGACGGTTTGTTTTCACATCACCAAAGTATTTCTTGAGTAGCTGTTTTTTTTTTATGCACAACGGGTTGGTATTTCACCTTAATCACACCTGATGTTAAGTGAAGATGAGGTCGAAGGTTGAAGCGTACTGACCCGGAAACCCCAACACATTTGGAGGACTGGCTATCTTATATCTGACAACCGAAGCACAACAATGCTATTAACATTGCTGCTAGGCGGCAGATTTAGATAAGATGGTGGTAGCTAGTCAGGCGGACATTTAAAATGCCCTACCACCAACCAAACCTAGTACTTAAACATGTACCACGAACCCGCGACCTCCGAATCGTAAACCCAATGTTGTTTACATTGAGTCACGGAGGCGGTTAAAATGCTTGTAATTGAGTACGAGTTAGGCGAGGAACACCTTAATTGAGATGCGAGATGGGGAAGGGAAGATATGCCCCACTCATTTAGATACTCTCATCTTATACGTACGAGGACTTGGAATTGAGTTAAGAAAGGTAGTTCATAACTCGAGAGTTAACTAACTCCGGCCTCCGTGGCTCAATGTAAACAACATTTAGGTTAAGTCTGGATGACGTAATCATTGTTTCGAAGGTTTTCAATATAAAGCTATCCTAAATTCCAGCTGAACCGAATTCTTTCAACGAGGACGTGATGTCTGTATGTCGTGGCGGCATCCAAGCGGTGTACCAGTGCTGGCTGGGAGACTTCGATGTCAGCCTGCTGGGCCACTACGAGGGTCACCTCGTTGAGATCTGCGAAGTGATGAAAGGCTGCCAACATGCTGAGAGTTACGGTAAGACGAATGCTGCTGTTCCATAGATTTCAACACAGTCCTGTTCCATAGATTTCCAGAGGGGCCGGTTGGATACGCAATCACATGTTCAATATGTTGGAAGTAATATATTAGGACCTTGCATAGTTGCCCTCCGGGAACGGGCCTCCCCTTGTGAGGGGAGGCGGGGCGGGGGACGACCTGGAGCCGCTTATGCGTTCCCAGGTCCTCCCTACTGCCGAGGAAGGTCGCCGGGGGGTTTTAGTGGGTAGTCCCGCTCCTGTCATTGGAGCGGGGAGTCCCACATATCCCCGTCGCTGCCCCACAGCGGCGGGTCGAATGCGTAAACGTATTTCCCCTCGAAAAAAAAAAAGAAAAGGACCTTGCATAGTTAACCTTTATGATTTTGTAAGCTTTTTTTTATGCACGACGGGTTCGTACTTGATCTCAATCACACCTGATGTTAAGTGAAGATGAGGTCGTAGGTGGTAGCGTACTGACCCGGAAACCCCATCTTATCTCTGACAACCGGAACACAACAATGCTATTAACATTGCTGTTTGGCGGCAGATTTAGATAAGATGGTGGTAGCTAGCCAGGCGGACATTTAAAATGCCCTACCACCAACCAAACCGGGTACAAATATGTACCCCGCTGGGGATCGAACCCGCGACCTCCGAATCGTAAACCCAATGTTGTTTACATGGTGCAATTCCCCAATCGATCACTCAATTGGTATAGTTTTGCTCTTATCACCAATTACTTATATTTCAGTGAACATGCTAACGGAACTCTCGGGGACATTCCAGTCCTCTCCAGAGGACATGACTTCATCATTCCACAGACAAACTTGGGTGAAAAGTTTCGAAACATTCACTATGGCGGATTGATATCCACTTAGCGTCTTCGCCGGGCGAAGGGTTGTGCTGCGGACTGCAAAATACTGTATTCCTCAATGTGGAAGGACCATGGAGTAAATACGTCGCGACGGTCCTGTGATTTCAACTGACGTGACGTCATGGTAGTGGGCGTGGTTTGACCAGTGTGATAGAATTGCTTGGACATAGATCAGTTGAAAGAAAATGTAAAATTACACTGAAGTATTTGCAAAAACATGATAAGTTATCTATTTATTTATTTATCTTTTATACGTGTCCTTCAAATGCAAGCATGTTATAGGACCTACTTAACAATAGGTGTTGCCATATTAACATATTTTATATAAATTATTCCGTACAATTCAGAATCTTCTAAATGAATTATATATTATATTTTGGAAAAAAAAATATTATCTCTGTGTTGAACATAGGCCTCCTTCATAGATTTCTAAAGCAACCGGTTAGTAGTGGCCTGCATCCAGCGGCTTACCACGATCTACTTCAGGGATGTGGTCCTTGAGTGGACGTGGTCGTGGTCTCCACTTGAAACATTAATCTTCCATCGATCAACAGTTCTTCGAGCTAATGCCCTGCCCATGTCGCGGGTTCGAATCCCACTAGGGGCATATGTTTGTATGATGAATACAGACATGTGTTCCCGAGTTATGGATGTTTTTCATTTATATATGTATTTATTTACAAAAAAAATGTATTTGTGTAGTTTATCAACCATCTGATATCCATAACACAAGCCTAGATGCTTACTGTGGACCTAGATGGCGCTGTGTGTGTAAAATTAGTTATTTCACGGGGCCGGAGGCTAATTTAAACATATAAATTGGCATGACTTTTATCCTACATGGGGTGGTCAGAGATATCCCAAACATTAGCGTTTGGGTGCTCCAAATTTAATTAACCGCTATGGTAATGAAGTTTATTGTACGCAATGTATTATGCCGTGTGTCCCGCTGGTGTTAATGACAGATTGTATGAACTAAGCGACTATGGTTTATTATAATTTATTGTTTGTACATACCTACATAATAAAATTGTAAAAAAAGTAAAGATTTAATTAAATATTTCCTAGAAGAAATGTAATTAAAAATGAATAAAACACTTTTTTCTATTAAAATTTTTATTTATTACATTTATTTGTAGACAACAGAATGACAAAATTATCTTACATTGATAATGGAGTATTTGACTGATAGTCAACATAAATATTTAATAAGCTTTGTAATAAATAATACTCGTATTTATAAAAAAAGACTGTTTCATCTTTCTCCCAGATTTAAGTATTCATACGACAAACCACCATCGAAAAGTGCTACCATGCAAGCTAAGATAGTATGTTACAAAACACTAAGCTTTACATATTGAAATTAATTCCAACAACATATAGTACACATGTAAGGCTTGTATTAATAAATCTATACTACTCGTGTATCGATACTTTCACTTCGATATCGCATCCCTAATTGTCGCACGAGTATTTCCGTGCTGCGGTTAGTCAATGATATACAGCAAGATAGTGAAACCCCATCCTAAATGCTGTTCGATATTTTGTACAATCCAAAACCAACGTCGTCCACAAATCTTTCTTCTTTTTTATACAAGGAATACATAATTTACAATTTTAATTCTTTACAGGACGATCTAATTTATATGCAGGGGTATGATATACAGTCTTTTAAAAATTAAAATACTATAGAAAAGGCTTCAGATTTTCTCTTATTACATTTCTTTCGTATATCCTATGGAACAGAATTCTAGCGCATGAAAGGAAAATATAGGTAACGTCAAAGAAAAAGAAATGCAATACGTTCCAATTGACGATATATACAACTTCTCACAGCGATCACGAATGTCAGCTCACCGGTCCGAATTAGATATCTTGCGTAAAATGTACTCATGGCGCTGTCAGCGTGCTAACACCGAATAACTATTTCACTTCCTATTTTTCCGACGATAACTGGAGAATGAAACGTACCTACCCAGGGCCCTATCCTTTCAAGACGATATTACACGGTTCACTTCTGCCTTTAAATTTGGATGATGCAACCAAATTGATTCAATAAAAGTGAATCGTTCAAGGTTTTTTTATCAATCAATCAATTTATTTGTGAAATACAGGATTTATAATTTATGCACAACGGGTTAGTACTTGACCTCAATCACACCTTATGTTAAGTGAAGAAGAGTACTGACCCCATTTAATTTGGAGGACTGGCTGTTATTTCTGACAAGCGGAACTAAACATTGCTGTTTTGCGGCTAGCTAGCCAGGCGGACATTTTTGAAATGCCCTACCACCAATGTTCAATAGGATTACCTTTGACTTCTGCGCCTTTCAACAACAGTGAATCAATTGAACCGTGTAATATTAGCTTTAGTCTGGGATATTTTCATAGTTTTAGGAAAAAAAAAGAAATACTCACAAAATATGAACTGTCAATACGATATTTCGTAGACTCACACAGTGTTATCAATATCAGCAGTTTTTGTTGACGCGCTCACAATGATTTGGAATGGCTGTAAGCGCGTTAATATCAAACATGGCGCGTTTCGGAACACACCGTCTGAAGCCATACATACAGCCAAACATTACTTAATTAAATCTAACTAACATCATGACTAAATTTCTCTAACACCTAAATATTTAGGGACTCCTAATTGTTGTCACGTCCAACGCAGGAACAATAACCTTTGTTGGAACGTGAAAGAAATATAGCATAAACCCTGTAGCTAGAAGGAAATGGAATGCTAAAATTGAACCAATTAAAATCAAAAAGTATTTTGACTTTCTCAAAGCTGGGAGCATCCAGAATATAAGTACCGCGCCTGAGATGCAGGCAGCCATTAACACTAAAAGCCATTGCAGCCAGGAGACTTGGATAGTCCACAAAATTGCTACAGGTATGTAGATAGACAGAGAGTATCCGTAGAGGCAGAATAGAGACATCATGGTTGGTGAGTTGGACCTCTGAAAAAAAAAAAACAATACAAATCAGATATTTCTACACTATAGTACTGTAGAAATTTCTTTATTTCAAATTCAAAATGATTACGTAATATCACTTCTCAACCTGCAACAAAATGGACGGGTTTCATATTAAAAAGATTTTGGCCTACATACCCGCCATTTTGAAAAAAATGCAAAATGGCGTTCTCTCGTATTCGTATTTCGGACACTTACACCAATCATCTAGTCCCAAACTAAGCAAAGCTTGTGCTATGGATACTAGATATTGTTAGCTGACATCAATACAAACAAGAAATGTAACAAAATCTCCTAATGTCGGGTTTCCAAGATATAAACTGTCAAAGATGTACTGCTAGTAGTGATTTAAAAAGAACTGTGTGAATCAACCGCCAAATCTCGGAGATATCGGTGTACATACATAAAAAAATAAAAAACTACGCCCCGAATACAGAACCTCCTCCTTTTTTGAAGTCGTTTAAAAATAGTATTGTCAAATTGGGTGTCACATTACGGATTTGAAATCTGTTTTAATTTTATTTTAATTTTTTTTTGAGTTATGACTCATAACTTATGAGTAATGTCTTTTTATTTGCATATTATACAAAATAAAAGAAAAAATGGTTAGTGTGTGCGTATGTGAATGAGTGTGTAGTTGATTAATTGATATTTACGACAGTGACTTAGGATCTAATGCACAAGTATAAATAACGTAATATATTTTAGAAACCTGATACTTTTAAGAGATTTTGTTATCTAATTTCTTGTTTGTATTGATGTCGGCTAAACATGTAAATGGGTTTGAAGCATGAACGCCATTTTGTACTTTTTCCAAAATGGCGGACAGTAGGTAGGCCAGGCTCCAACAAAAAACTTACCTTCCCTTTACGAAAAATATGTCCAGAGTTGATATTAAATATGGATAAATAATACTGAAAAAAAAAACGACAGCCAACTTTAAACCATACGTAATTAATATGACTAATCGAATCAGGTGTTACATAAATTATGTATTTATCAATGTCAATCACCTTTATCCCAAATGGGGTGGTCAGGGATGTCCCAAACATTTAATGTATATAAAAAGTTTAATGCTTGAAACAAATCACGGTTTTATATATACGGTTAATTATAGAGAAATGCACATGTAACAGGGGAGGGGCCCGTCACCATTAAAACATGCAAATCTACACATATTTTTTGGTGGGTAGTCCGCATTTTACGACACCCACGGAAAGAGATGGCTTGGTTCTGATCATTATTGTCATTTTCATACAAGTATTTCCATGTTATGGAATGCACATTAAATAGTTGGTGCCTATTGTTTTCACTTGAAGCCAAGTCAGACCTTGCAGGGACCGCTTGAAAACACTGTCAGGTGTCACAAGTCTCACACAAATCCACCAGTGTGGCGGATTATAGTCCCAGTTCATTAAATGGTTAGATACTCGAGAGTTCAGTACCAGCAGCAGAAAAATATACAACAATTGCTATTTCCTTTATTACTATTCTTCCTTGATAATGATAAAGTTAGTATTTTTGTATACTTCATGAACTTTTCACTGGTACATTACCATCACAAGAATACTAGATATTTGTACCGTCGGAAAATAAACAATACACACCTGGGTTTCCATATCATCCTGTCCATCGGACTCCGTGGTCCACTTCAGTGCGGCCCACAGAGCCAGAGGTACAAGCCACACGTAGCAAATGATGGCTGTGGCCGCATATGATACCAGGTGGAAGTCATATCTCCAGTGCACCAACTTATTTGCACTTTGAAGGTAGTTTGAAATGTTGCCGCTCACTGCTATTGTGAATATCTGAAGAGAGTAAAATGTATTTTGTTTTTGATTGATTGTACAGTGATATCTGCTACTACTATTTATCTTATATTCTAACCCTCTTAATAATATATCCTTTGTGTATACAGGATGTCCCAAAAAATAGTGATAAGCGGACGTTCAGAGATAGAGCACCAAGGGTATCCAAATCACCCCAATTTATGTTCCGCAATTTTTTGTAGTTTTCGAGTTATGATTTTTATTGTATTTATTAGCAAAATTGATTATTAGTCATAGTGACATAATTTATTGAGATACATGCTTGTTTTTTTTTTTCAAAATTAGGTGAATAGTATATCTTACTGATACAAAAACAGTTGCGGTCAAATCTGTTATGCCATAAAAAAAGATTGATTGATAGGATTTGTACTTCTTACGTCTAGTCTAGTCTAAGTACTATCTTTTACAATCAGAAGATTTTAAAATGCTTTAATCAGAATTTAATGTATTTTAATTTATGATACTTGATTTCTTTAGTATTGGGATATCATTGCAATACACATGGTAATCAATGGTAATGTTAGAAATTTAATTAAAAAACAAAATATGTTTTTTTTTGAATTCATGCAATCTTACCAGTGTAATGGAAATCCATATAGGTCCATATAAATCAGGTTTCCCCTTGATCTTCTCATCAAAGTAGTTCCGAGACACTTTCTGCGGCAACACTGATGATATGATCCTCTCCACTACCTCATCAGTGTGAACATCGAAGTACTTCTGGTAGTACTCTATTGTCCAGAAATTGTGGTTGGCTGTAAAGTTTTATAAAGTTTAATAAATTCATTCATAAACCCATAAACAAAACATACACACAGGTACATATGCACTTTTTATTCCGTAAAATATGAAATTTTAGGCTATTTTCATAATAATGTTATAGAAGAGCTAGGTTTGCAAACAAAAGTATAAGGAACTTGATAAATATTTAAAATGAGAACGAGTGTTTTCTGATTCTTATGTCATTGTATGCAATCTCTATGGACAACATAATATGTTATATCATTACTATGTATCTTGCGTAGACAAATGGTAAATTTGGCCATTCAATTGAATAAATACAGATGGACAGATGTAGCAAAGGACAGGAAGAAGTGGAAGGAGAAGGAGGAGGCTTTTACCCGAATAGGATCCAAATAACAATAAATTAGATTATAATGTAAAACTTTCTATAATAACGTTATGTATTTAGTAAATAACCTAAATAATGTAAATATGTACATATATATGGAAAAATAAAGCTTAATAATAATAAAGAATACCTAGGCAGATCATATTGTATGGTGGACATTTACTGCATTACAGGATCCTGCACTGCTCAATGAGAAGACCCATATTCAAAGCAACCCGCTGTAAAAGCAGTAATGTCCACCATAGCCTAATGATCATTGAATAGTTAATTTAACATGCAGCTATGAGCTAACATGATCTGTAAAAGATAGAATATTGACAATGGTGTCGATTCGGACGTACACCAACTAAACTAAAACCAGTTTTAAAGTATTACTGTCTCTTTCTCCCTGGAACAGTACGAAGCGACAGCACCACTCCAAAACTGGTTTTAGTTTAGTTGGTGTACATCAAAATCGACACCAATATTCTATTCTAGGCAAACTGTATGTTACGTGTGCTTCATTACAGAAAAACCATTTTACGCTGGTGCAAGCTCCAGCACACATACGGTGCATGCTACTCATAGATTTAGTTAGCAGGTAAATAGGATCTATAATCAACTATGAACGATTTTCACATTTTTCCTCAGCGCCCTCTTGGCTACATACTAACTAACCAATATTACAGAATGGTAGAAAATCCTAATTCACATTGGGATGAGTAATAGATAAACAAAAGAACATACCCTGTTGCCATTTCATTTTGCCCCACCTATTTACACAACGTAACATAATTTAGTACAAAGTGAACTAATTATTGCTACTTACTTTGTGGCACGGCTTGAGGCTCATCAATTGGTCGCGGTTCCTCATAAATGTAATTTGGATTCGACATCGAATTATTGTATTGATTCGTATGAACTGCCTCGACGTCAATCCGAGCGCTACGGTCATTGTGTTCGGGAGAATAGTCTTGAAAATTTAGGAGTTCACCTGTGTTAACATTCGACATTTTGTATTGTAGTATTTAGGCAATAAATTCAATAAATCAATCACACAAGTACAATTTCATTATTTTTTCGTCACGTCAACAAGGAACAAAAATCGGAAGTTTTTGACACAAGACAGACCGACAGACACAATTTATTTTGCAAAAAAAAGTCCTTTTTCACAGGCAAAGAGTATTCAGGCAATGCAGTCAAACCATTTATTTTCTTATTTCTATTGTAAGTTTTCAGTTATCACCATAATTATCACCTGAAACACTGTGCCCGCACACTACGAATTTTTTTCCGGACCATAATTAATCCGACTTGTCACCGATATTGAAATACATTATTGAATTATGTATATCGGTGGCCGATTTTTCACCGGAGTCATATGCACACGACCGAAAATTGTATGAAAATATCCATGATTTTGTCATGATTTTGCAACGATAGTGATGTGTTTGTTACCTATATCTTAGTAACGACCAAAGATTATTTTCGGTTTCGTAAAACTGAAATCGAAAAAAAAAAAACAGTTTTCGTGAATTGTCGCGCGACTCGTGCGTCGTTTGATTATTTCGGGGAGCGTTCACGGCTCGAGTCTTGTGGTCGCCAACTGTATTTTTTCTCGTACATATAATAATTCATTTAGCATGAGTTAACTGTCTGTAGATAGAAAAATATGTGTGTATAAACTTCAGAATACAGTGGGAACATTACATTCCTCACCAGGACGGAGATTCGGTTTTGTTTGAAATTCTGTGTCGGTGGGTCACTAATGTATTTGAAATATTCCGCTATAGAACCACTTCTAATGGTCATGCATTCCTTGGGATTGGTCGCGCCATACGCTGCTAATCAAAAACAACAAAAACAAACATGCTCTCTGAACCCTGACCGTTGGTCAGAGCCTCTGAAGCACGCCGCACGTAACAACCGATTGAAATTTAAGGGGTAGTCTCCCATCCACTAACTGTCAATACCAGACGTTGCCAAGATACGAAACTCTTCTGATGTCCATTTTCTCACAAGCACCCTTCCCATCCTTAGTGAACGCTAGCGGATTATCGGCGGCCGTGTAGGTTGTTGTTTAAAACATTTTCATTTTAACGCATTCATTTTGCACCGACGAACGAGTCGGTACAAATTTCACCGATTTTTTATAGGACCTTTACTTGCTTTTACAGTATGGGCTCCATTCGTGATTGAGCAACACGCAGAGAAATAATATCCAAACCTTCACATTTATAATATTAGTTAATTTTGTTGGTTTCTTGTGGGATAGTTCGTGACATGATGAATCTCTAAACGGTGATCTATGATTCTATTTGATCATTGTCTGTTAATTGATTGACATTGCTTGTCAGTTCATAATGTGATATGTAAGCATATATTTTAGCGAATTAAAGCCTTTAATTCAGATAATGCGGCTTATCCCTTACAGTTCGGTCATATATCCAATCATTGACTTTTGCTGAACAATATTTTGCCAAATCAAAACTCGAAATATACATCATCATCATCTCAGCCCGTAAACATGCCACTGCATGGATATATGACGGAGTATGGGCCATATCACGCTGGCCCAATGCGGGTTGGGGACTTCACATGCCTTTGAATTTTTATTTCTCAGGCATGCAGGATTCCTCACGATGTTTTCCTTCACAGACTGCTTTTAAGCAGTCGGATAAATGAACATAAGTTATTACATTAATTTTAAAAAGTTATTAGTACATGGCCGGCCTGTGAATCGAACCCAGACCTCCCAAATTGAGAGATCGCGTCTTAATCGCTGAGCCACCGACAATGCTGCGAAATAATAGGTCTTTACCTATGAAATTGCCGTTCTGCAGTACTGGCCATTTCAAATCAAAATAATTTTTGTTTGGCTAATTCTAATTTCAAATTAATTTTATTTTAAAAACATGTTATTCTTTTTCCAAAAGTAGTCATTTGTTTATTGATTAGTGTAACATTTTCATCGCATTTCAATCTTTTTCGTCATCATGGACACGTTAAAAATTCGAGTAATTATGGAATATGAGTACCGTCGTGGCAGCAATGCGGCACAAGCGGCACGCAACATCAACGACGTTTACGGAGCTAACACTACAAACCAACGCACCACCTGTTATTGGTTTGTTCGCTTCCGTTCTGGGAATTTCGACCTGAAAAATGAACCTCACGGTTGTCCGAAGACTTTTGTCGACAATGACGAATTAAAGGCGATTGTGGAAGCTGATGATACACAATCTACGGCTGAATTAGCAGCAGCTTTCGACATTAGTGTCAAAGCAATATTGGTCCATTTGCGTCAAATTGGCAAGGTAAAAAAGCTTGACAAATAAGTGCCCCACGAACTCAATGATCGCCAGCGCGAAGTACGCGTCGAGACGTGCCTTGCACTGCTCAACAGACACACAAATGAAGGAATTTTGATCCGCATTGTTACCTGCGATGAAAAATGGATTCTGTTTGATAACCGCATGCGCTCAGCAAGTTGGTTGGATCCTGGTTCAGCACCTAAACAATGCCCTAAACGAAAACTTACCCCTAGAAAAGTGATGGTCACTGTTTGGTGGTCTAGCGCCGGTGTGATTCATCACAGCTTCTTACCAAACGGGATGAGCATTACTGCAGATGTGTACTGTGAAGAACTGAATACAGTGATGAAGAAGCTGGCCCATCTCCAACCAGCCTTCGTCAATCGCTCCTCTCCGCTGCTTCTGCACGACAACGCGCGACCTCATACTGCACAGCAGACGGTCTCCCAAGTTGCAAGAACTGGGGTTGGAAGCTCTTCGTCATCTGCCCTACTCACCAGACCTTGCGCCTACAGACTACTACTTTTTCCAGAATTTGGATAACTTCTTGGCAGGAAAAAAATTTAATACCCGAGAGGCAGTACAAAATGCCTTTGAAGAATTTGTTGCCTCCCGTCCAGCTGATTTCTTTAAGAAGGGCATCAATCGTTTAAATTTTTTCATACAAAACGGCAATTCCATAAGTAAAGATCTAATATACAAATTGCAGAAAATATAAAATGCATGACATCACTCCCCAAATTCCCTCCAAAACGCCTCTGATTTATGACGATCAATCCGATTTATCGGACACTGTGAGAATATGTTGGTCTTGGTGTCCCATTATGGATACGTTCTGTCTGTATAAAGATGTTGGTCCCTTGCCTGTCATTCAATTAGCTGCGTTCACATACGTTCTATTCTTTAGCAGAAGTCAAATTGGAAGAACTAAAATATCTTGGAAAATGTTGTTCAAAAGTGCACTTAGCAAGAGTTTTAGAATTTATTTACAGATCGGGCATAATTATAAAAAATATAGTGCCATTGCAGCTGTAATTGAGAAAGCAAAGATTGGTGAAATTACAGAAGTTAAGGTTCGTACTTTCTTACGGATTTTTAAATAAACTGTATGTCTATTTGCTTCAAACCTGGATAACATTTAATATTTCTCCGTCAGGGCTGGGTGAAGAACCTACGATCACAAAAAGAACTGATTTTTGCGGATGTAAGCGATGGATCATGCGCCCAGAAGTTGCAAATTGTTATACCAAAGAACGTCAAATCTGAATCTTTAACTTACGGCAGTTCTGTCCACATTACCGGCAAACTATCCAAAAGCCCCAGAGGACAATTAGAACTCGTCGCAGAAAATGTCAATGTGCTTGGGAGTTGCATAGTCTTGGATGGTTATCCTTTTAATCCCAGAACAAGCCACCCTCCAGAATATGTTCGCCAATTCCTGCATCTACGATCTAGGACGAATTATTTCTCAGCCATATTACGTGTAAGGAACGCCATTACGAAACATATTCACAATTACTTTGCATCTAATAACTATTTGCACATACACACACCAATACTTACTTCTAATGACTGTGAGGGGGCCGGCGAAGTGTTTAAAATACAACCAGACAGTGATCACACTGTAAAAGCAATGATGCAAGAAGGTAAAGATAAAGATTCAGTCTATTTTGGTACAAAAACATTTCTGACAGTTTCCGGACAATTGCATTTGGAAGCTATGTGTAGAGGAATGGGAAATGTCTACACATTGGGGCCAACATTCCGGGCAGAGAACTCTAAATCCAGGTTGCATTTATCTGAATTTTATATGCTGGAAGCAGAAATTGCATTTTGTGATTGTTTAGAAAAGTTACAATATGCTATAGAAGACTTATTGAAATACTTATTTATTGAAACAAGGAATTCAAACGAAGCAGATTTGCATTTGATTGACAAGGAAAAAACTAAGCTTCCTTCTTGGATTGACAAGAAGCTAGTTACTTTAACATATGACGAGGCAAAAAGCATACTAGCAAAAAAGAAGATTTCTTCAACAGAGGAGGGGATTAATAAGGAACAGGAATTGGCTCTGGTGGAGTATTGTAATGGGATTCCAGTGTTTATTACAAGATGGCCAAAGGTTCAAAAATCATTTTACATGAAGGAATGTCAAGATGATAGTAGTAAGGTAAACATTTTGTTTTCCTGAAAATTCTAGTAAACAAAATTCATTTTATATTGGAGACTGCTATCTAGAATTGAAATATTTGGAAGTATCTAACTTTTATAATGGTACTTTCCCAAATGCAATATTGCTTTGACAGCTCACTCTGAGAGCTTGTTAACTGATGGTCTGGTTGAAATCAGCTTAGTAGTTCTGGAACGTTGTCTTTGAGCGAAACTGCTACCCAACATAAAGAGAATTGATCCCCTGTAAAGCTTATTGTACAAACCATAGTATACACAGCAATGGAATTGTCAATTTATTATTGGTGCATGGTTAGAGACCCCACATTTTACGAACATCCAGTATCTATGCAAGCCTAGTTAGTGTAGAAATATATGGCACTGTGTGTAGGATATTTGTTACTAATTTTATTTTTTACATTGTCGCTAGATGTGTCACATGTAGTGTATTGACCTGCTGGAATTACTTGCAATTTCGAGATGTATTTTTATTATACCAGGATGTAATCTACCTGTGTACACTTCCAAATCCATGATTTGATATGATTGGAGTAAATCTTATTTTTTATTGGCACTATTATAAGTTTGCTGCCTAGTAGGCTGTGTAATAAATAATTCAATGAATTAGGCCAAGAATGACATGTTAGCCTAGGATGTTAGGATTGCCAACATTTATTGTATTTTTTATTAATTACTCTTTATTTATAGGTGGATGCCTTAGACCTCCTTACACCAATCACAGGGGAAATAACCGGCGGAAGTCTCAGAGAAGATGACTATAAGAAACTGAAGTCAAAGCTACCCTCAAATCAACTGAATTGGTACTTGGATTTAAGGAAATACGGGAACATACCCACTGCTGGTTATGGCCTCGGTTTAGAGAGGCTTCTCCAAGTGGTGTGTGGTGTTAGCAATATAAAGGATACTCTACCATTCCCAAGGTGGCCACACAACTGTGATATGTAGTGCAAGTATGCCATGTGTGTGTACAGAGAATTAAAATTAATAGGCTAAATTTTAATTTTTATTGTTTTACTATTTGTTATCACAAACATTCTAACCGGACAAAAATTATAATTACTTATAGCTTTTTAAACGACAAAGCAGAGTTGTTATTTTTTTGGAATTTTAATGATTATTTTTTTGTTAGATAAATTTGGTTAAGATCTGATGATACTACATGCTTCAAGTCTAGAGTGAATAGGCATTAACTGGGTGCGCGTGATACATCTACGGCCACATCGTCACTTTCCATCAGGTGAGATTGCAGTCAAATGCGAAACCAGAGGATCTATTACGTAAGTCAATCGATGAGTCCATCGTAAACGATTATTACGATCATCGACGTCAAACTCGCGAAATCTTATTACGCATTTCAAACGATTACGAATGCGAGTGTCATCGATACGATTGACGATGAATGAATGATCTCTCATACAAAAGTAATGACATCGGCATTACCTATGCACATCGTATACGATTCAAACGTTATCGATAAAGGTGAGTCGGGGTTTACCCCAATCGTATTCGTATTCACTATAGGTACTAAGAATTCTTATGATTCTTTTGTTATTGCAAAAAAATATTATTTCAAAAACGTGTTTTACGTTTATTAGTTAAGCTAGTACTCCTACTAATAATTTGTAGAACAAATACCTTTTCCAAAAAGTGAATATTTCGACAAATAACCTACTATTATAAAATTATTTTTATTACATGAT
This sequence comes from Oegoconia quadripuncta, assembly GCA_949316235.1. Classification (NCBI taxonomy): domain Eukaryota; kingdom Metazoa; phylum Arthropoda; class Insecta; order Lepidoptera; family Autostichidae; genus Oegoconia; species Oegoconia quadripuncta. The sequence goes on from OX438758.1 coordinate 19,016,428, forward strand.
GATGTATGAGTCATGTAGATGATCGAAGCATGTATTAAACAATATTTTTAATGGTTCCTACGTAATTTTCCAGAAATTTCTCCGAAATGATAATTAAAGAAGTACAATATTGTTTCATGTAAAATGTTGTTTAATGTTTTACTTTAACTTGAAAACTTGTTGTTCTTATTACGTAAAAAATGTAGTAACACGATTAGCAATAAAAATACTATGGGTTCTTTTACAAATTTTATTGGCCTTAATTCCCCGATAAATTCCCGATTTAAATTATTCCTCACTCTCTATTTTCCCACAAATCGAGGAATTTTTTCGTAATTGGCAGCACTGCATGTACAAATTTGGTAGGTTAGAAATTATGTAATGCAAAAATAGAGTGAGATAACGTTATTCTGGGTATAAGGGCATCCCTTTCTATTGCGCTCTTTTAGCCCAAGGTGTTAACGAAAAAAGTACACAATAGCGCCGTCTAGTGTCGAGTAGCAATACTTTTGGACAATTACAATATCATTCATTCATTGTATACGAGTGTCAAACGACGACATACGTAATGCAGTAACTTTTATACGAGTGGTCGATGATCGTAAACGATGGCCGATGGCCGATTGAAACGTTTAAATTTACGTAATAGGCCCTCAGTTTTTAATAAAAAAAAAATGCTCTCTTGAGGTAGAGCGGTCTAAACATAGTATTTGTTAATACTATCCTAAAGTTAATGGAAAGGTGAACAAAAACATAAAAATATAATCATCAATGTAAACATTTATTTACAAATTATTATAAACTAAAACCAACATTGTGATACTGGCACTTAACTAAAACAAATTAAACAAGACAGATGGATAGAGAAAAGAAAAATAGATTTATTTAAAAACAGAACATCTTTGTGATTCCTTTTTATTTAAAAATTAGAATTCAATCGAGAAAATGATTAAACGCCCCCTGCAATTCGGCCAAATTCGTGGCGAAACGAAGCAATGGAGCCCTTTAGTTTAAAATTACAAACTCCATGATTGCTTTACTCGAGATTCTTCCACTTTAACTATACAAAACCAACAGCTACTAGTTTGTACCTTTCGGTAATAAAAAACGAGTTCATTTATACACATTAGTGGCAGCAAATATTTACAAAACATTCCTTATATACACTAAACTATATACTTGTCATCCAAGTACGCAAAACAAAACGGAACTTCACTGTTACGTACGTACGTAATACGTTTCGAATCTTAACTTTAATATCACATTTTGTTTAAACAAACTGTATTTAATTATAAACTACCAATGAAACCGCGTTTCATGCAAATCTACTATTTAGGTCAATTTTATCGATTACAAAAATTACGCTTTTTCAATTTTATGTCATACAACCAATCAATCCATTTACACAGGCAACGTCCAAACGCATTTACAAAGTTCTTATTTACAATGTAATAGAAAATCTTATTTCTAGGCTACATACAGCCGTTGTATTGCAACCGTTGAAAGACAACGAAATTGTTATATGTACATAGATATACAAAACAACTCACTAGATATCCAGGGTGGGTGAGAAATGGTCACTATTTATAATAACAAGATTATCATGGCCTCAGTTCTGTTCGCCTATGATGAACGGAGAGAAAACTGTCTTACCGCACACCAGTGTTAAGTCTGTAATCATGGAAGTTCTATATTTCCATGCCAGTAGTTTAACAAAGAAAACAAAAAGTGAATCCATAGTTGCAATCTTTTCAATGATCGAGTCTCAAGAAAGAATGCAAGCGGAAATCTCTCACGGCGAATCACTATAAGAGAAATTTTGTTTAAGGGCGTTTTGTCAGTAACATTAACAAATGCAAAAGTTTATCTTGTGTAATTTAATTTACTTAAACAAATCTTGCATTGATAATGGGTCTCTAGGCTGGCAAAGTTGCAGACTATACAAACAAATTTCACAAATAGCCTTCAACCTTATTCTAAAAGTTTAGTGAAATCACAGTTGGACCGAATATTTAATTCATTAAAAGATATTTTTCTAGTTTTCAAAAGAAGAAGTTTATAACGAAATGAACTGTTTTAAGTTTTTTTTCAATGAAATAAAAATTCGTTTCAAAACTATAACCTTGTCTCAACAGAAGTGACTAAAGAAGCAAATAAATGATTGACCAAAATCAAAAGCGATTATACAATTTACGAAAAAAAAAAAAAGAAACAATACACCTTTAGACACTTGTATGGAGATGGGTAAAATCATTTAGATATATTACATATCTAAGTGTAAACAAGTACCTACAGTTTTCATATACGAGCAACAAAACCAAGTCACCCAATATTTCATAAGTCCACAATCTCAGGACACCTTGCACTTCAAAATCGGTCAAATCGTTTAGGTTACAGGAGATAACATAGAAATTTACATACACTCGAAACACATTACTCTCCTTGGAACAGTATTAATTTGACCTACCAATATTCGTCACTTAGATAGGTATGAAATTCTATATGGAAGAGTCCACTTTTAATGATAAGGCAGCCAATTTGTACAGTGCTGTTCTTTCCTGATTATTAATGCAATAAAGCGTACTTTGTTTTTCCACATTATTACAATACAATACATTATTGCTATGTTATATTCACGATCTATTATGCAATTTAAATTATTCGATTGATTTCATGGTTATTACACTATGATTCATGCTAACAATTTTATGATAAATATTTGAACGTTATATAAATTGACTGATGTCATATTTATTTCAGACATGTTTGGCGAATCAGACTATAGATAATAGCAAACGAAACATTAATATACATACGCAAAAAACGTCTGCCGCCTACCCAGCTTAAGTTACATGCTCTTTTTACCCGACTACGGGGAAGGGTTATGATTTTAACACCCTATGTATGAGGGTATAAATTTTCCATGGACCAATTGTGATAAATGAGGTGTCGTTGAATTAGTTATAATAATATCACGAGTGTCATAGGCTATAAAAAAATACGATGTACATCATGTTGATTCGAATGTAATTAGTAGTCGGGTTTTATTGTTTTAAACTTTTTTGAATATAAATATTGCTTTTAACAGCCAAACAAAATAAGAGGTATTCATAATCTGATAAACCAAACTATATAACCAATATCACGACGTTTCCACGTATGTGAAAGCCTAGGTTCTTCTTCTTCTTCTTATTTTTGAGGATGGCAACCAGTCAACCTCATTGTCGAGGGACATTACTGCCAGTTTCGAGTGAAAATTTTTATTTATCTTATTTCTTCAGTTTATAGGTCAGTCTCAATCAAAACAAGTAATTCGTCGTATACAGAGTCTAGTCACGGTCAAGTCATTCTTCAGTAAAGTGGCAGAATGCTTTACAAAAGATTTTGGCGGCTTCTTGTGGGAACCCGAAAGCTCCGTTACGCACTTTAATTTACACTTCCCTTCACCTGTACATCAACACTAACGTTTGCTGCACAATATTCTGCCATTATTAAGCTTCAAAAGTTAGAATGCACAAATTTTAAGACTTATAAAGAAAAATGCTACTTCACTCGCCGAGTTCCCGCCAAAAAGCCGAGGTTAGGTCAGTTAGCCTTATTCTATCGTATGGAAACTTGCCGTACTATTTAAAACTTATGTTTTGGCTTGGTTACGGGACCTTTAAGCCTAGGCTTTATGGATTTTTTTTTAAGTTTTGACTTAATTACCAGATCATTCAGCCATGTCTTTATTCTAATCCCGACGTTCGGTCTGTTCAGTGTTCCTAACTTTGAAAACTTAAAAGTGTTTCCACGTCAAAAATACAGTACAAAAATGTAGGAAGTGACAAAGATACAGTTGCTCAAAAAACATCAAATTACAATAAAAAAATGTTATTGTCCAAAGTAATTAATTAGAATCCGACAAAGTACATAACATCGGCTTCATTTTTACACATGGATGTGTTCAAAATATCCAGCATAGAGTCAACAATCAATCCATTTCCCATAATAACCCGCACACTCAAGAGATTTCCTTTTAACGATTCTGTCAATGATTGCATTTTCCATTATTTTCTCAATTTAAAAAGAACTCTTCCAAACTCTGATCTTTACCACATAATAAATACAGCTTAATTTTGTAACGTAAATCGATCCAGCCCACCTATGATAAGTCTATGAGGCAAATAAATTAGCCATTACATAATAGAACACAATCCAGACAGCTCACTCCCCCTTTGCACTGGCGGCTGCCTGCTTAACTGGACATCTTTTAGCTTCTCCTTCAGAGTATACTCCAGTTCTGGCTCCTCGCCAGGAGGTAGAGGCTCGTCATCAGCACTGATGTCTTCCAGCATCTTATCGTCGTGGTTGTTCGTGACGAAGGTCGGCAGTGACTTACTGATGTTGATGCGGATGCCACCAAGTGGTATCGTGGTGGCCGGGGTGGAGGCCTCCAGTTGGACGTTACCGTCGATGGAGGACAGGACGGTGATGTTGGTGGTCTCGATCGTTGGTGCGATGGTCTCCTCTTCAGCTGTTATTATTGGCTCGTCATCTGTAACGATGCGGAGTTGCATTTTAAGAACGACTTAAATAAATAAATAATAAATAAAATATCTTCAGACATCTATATACACATCGCCATCTAGTTCCACAGTAAGCAACTATAAGCTTGTGTTGTGGATACCAGATGTTTGATATACTACATAAATACATTTGTTTTTGTAAATAAATACTTATTATAAATGAAAACATCCATAACTCGGGTACAAATGTCCGTATTCATCACACAAACACAAATAAAGCTCAAAGCTTAAACTATCGCCGCTAAATATCATTCAAAAATTATTTTGTATTTCAAAATGTATATGTAGATCGTGGGATTACCCATTCAAAAAGACTAGACGGATCGTAATTTATGGTGGATATTCCTACTTTTAGAGAAAACTGGTACTGAGAAAAGATTGGCTGAAAATGGTGCAGTAAACTCTTAGAGAAGTGTAAATAAGTACCCATTAAACTTTTTTGATTTATTAAGTTACTTTACGTCGGTACACAACAATGCTATCAACATAGCTGCTTGGCGGCAGACTTAGAAAAGATGGTGGTAGCTGGCCAGGCTTAAAATGCTCTACCATCAACCAAATCGAGTACTAAGCATATACCCCGCTGGGAATCAAACCTATACTATTCTTTACTACTCGTAAATGCCATGATGTTTATATTGAGCCAAGGAGGTGGTTAAACGAGGGATTAAACCGAGTGTCACCGACCTGGATCGATTGGTTCCTGCTTGATCCTCACGACGGCAAAGTCCTCCTCTGCTTTCCTGTCCCGCTCCTTGCGAGTGGCGACAGTCTCGTCGTCTGTATCCGCATCGTCCTCCACCTCAACCTGCTCCACCGGCTCCGCCTTCAGGACCACGTCGTCCTCGTCACCTTCATCGATCTGGACAGGAATTTATTCATATGAATACGAGAGTTTCGTTGAAAGAGTAACTTTTTTTAATATCATGAAAGAAGGTATAATTAAATAAATATTGGCCCGGTGCAGATTGGAGGATTTGTATCAGACTAGTGGCCACCTGACTGTCAGTGTTTTTAAACCACCCCAGTAGGCCACGGACTTGGCTTACCGACTGCCTTCAATTGAAAACAATCGGGACCGACTATTAAACATGAGAATTAAAAAGCCATTAACGGTCACCTGTTCAAGGATTGATCTGAACTATTCCAAAATTAACTAACAAACTATGCAAAGTCTGTACTATGAATACTAAATGTACATAAATATGTATGTAAATATCCATGATTCGAGAATCATTGTTCGTGAAATTTATCCCTTGCGGGATTCGAAACCGAGCACGTCCCCTGCCCGTCCCCGTATTGCGGTGTAGCTTAATTAACATAATCGATGAATAGTAGTTTTGAGTACGTAGTAACGAGTAGTGTACTGTAAGTCTCTACTATATGGTGCATTAGGCCCCGCCCCAATCTCCCCCTTAAGAGCCCCTCTCGCCCCGCGCAATGGCGACACGTAATAATATGGGAAGATTTGTATATCGTCAGTGCACGGTCCATACTCTTGCTACATTGTATATACTACACTCACCTCAACCGGTTCAGGGTCCTTCTCCACCTCTTCGACCACCTCGACCACAGACTCATTATCCGACTGCGAGTTGATATCGTCCACGTCCTTGATCTCGATCGCCTCTTCTATCTTGTCTATGGTCACCACCACATCGTCTATTATCTCTACCGGTGGCTCCTCCTTCGTTAGCGACGTCTGAAAATATACACGTTTTTTTTATTTTTTAAAGTCCTAGAATGGAGACTATGCACCGGCAAGCAACCAGGTGGATGGGTGAACTGATGAAGATCGCTGGATGCAGATGTCGCTCTGGAACCCTATGGGGGATTATGTTCAGCAGAGGATGTCATATAGCTGTTACTATCCAACTGCTGCTTGCTAATAGTAACAAGACTCCTCCATGAGAGGATTCACCCTAAATCAGTGGGAACAGGACGTGAAGAAGGTCCGATTCCAGCGGGGTACATGACTCGGTTTGACTGGTGATTTTAAACATAAGCCTGGGTAACTACCACCATCTTATCTAAGGCCCGTATTAATAAACCGTTCTCAAGATTGAGAATAGTTTTGTGACCAGTCTCAAGTAAACGTGTTGATTAATAAACCTTACTTGAGACCTGGAACGCACGTGCATACTCAATCAGTAGTCACGTTGAGACGTGCGCCGAGTTTCACGTATTAATAAACAAAACTCAAGACTATCATTCGTTCACCGCTGAGGCGAATACTTGAGAAGTGATCTCAGCTGAGTAGACCTCAAGATTGGTTTATAAATTAGCACGGAGCATGAGGTAGCGTCAACTGCTTAAGACGCATCTCGGGTGATACAGCCTCAAGACTTGTATTGGGATTGGTTTATTAATATTGTTCTAAGTCTGCTGCCACACAAAATACAAAGTGGGTGTTCTCGGCCGTATCTTCCCTTAACATCATGTGTGATTGAGGTCAAACCCTATATAGACTGTATCATATCACTGCGTTACCTACAGTTTTATTGATTAAAGAATTCGCAGTACTTTCCTGGCAGCGATAGTTTTTATCTCGCCTAGGGGGCCGATCGCGCTAAGTTTGAACGTTATTACCAAAGCTAGACCACAACCAAAAACGTTACGTTAAGCACATTTCGTATCGCGCTAATCATATGAACGGAAATTAAATTAGTTTTTTCTTAATACTCGTGGTTAGGCTCTAAACATTTTGGGTTTGGTTTTACTTTGGTAGCGTCAACGATATAAACGTTTACAAAGAATTGCGCGATACAATTTTTTTACATCAGCTAAACTAAATCTAAACCAAAACCAAAAACGTTCCGTTCGAAAACGGTAAAACCGTTGTAAAACAAGGCGATTGATCCCCTGGTGAAATAAGTGATCAGGTGGATATTACGTTTATGCATCAGCGGGACACATTCACATAGGAGATGTGCAGTGAAGCCGTAACCCGTTATGCAGGAAAAATTAAATGCTGACGTTGACGAGAGGGTCTCCTCATATGTCTACCCATAAAAATACCTATTACTTAATATAATGTTAGTGCTTAATTTATATTTCAATCTTTTGTTCGTAGCATTGTGTTCCGGTTGTCAGAGATAAGAAAAGTCATTTTTCTTCATTCGATCATTGTAAAATTACAATTGTCACATTGTTTTTAAACTCACAATACTATCCATATGAATCATTAAATTTGAAATTTGAAGAAGATAAGTTCTACCACGTATTTGGGCCATCCATTGATCTGTGGGTCAATCGATCAGGTCTCTCAAATAACATGGGCTTTCCGGAACGGTATGCTTCCACCTTCGGCCTCAGCTTCACTTAACATCAGGTGTGATTTAGGTCAAGTACTAACGAAATAATTACTGCTGATTCACAAAACCGACTCCTCAGGGAAGAATGAGAGAGAAACTCAAGGGTTTCTCTGTTCAAACAGGTTTTTTGATTACAATATGTGATTCGACAAAGATTCAACATTTCGTATAATCAGACTGAATATCGCCGAACGTCCATGCTCATCGTCCAACAATCACCTTGTAGTCCTCGAAGCATATCGGATGGTAGTAGCCCGTGTCGTGGTGCACGGCATTCCGCAGATGCCACTCCTCCTTGTCCTCGTTGTAGAACTGCTGGAACTGGTCCCCGCACAGCGCGCACATGGTGTCGCGCGGCAGCAGCGCGCGGGCCGAGGGCGCGGGGGGAGGGGACGGCCCGCCCCCCCCGCCCCCGCCGCCCCCCCCGCCCCCGCCGGCCCCCGCCGCGCCGCCCTCCGCGCCGCCCCCCGCCCCGCCCGCCGCCGCGCCCCCCTCCGCGCCGCCAGTCTCGAACCAGCTTTTCTCTGGGGGGCAGAGGGTACACGTTAGAAATCATTGAAATGATAAGTAGGAAAGAGATGTAGTTTTGTAAAAAGTGGAACATTGAGTTTCTCGCTAGCTCTTCTCAGTAGTGGTCGCGTTCCGAGCTAGTGGTAGTTTAAAAAACAAGTGACGTTCATAAGTGTATATTGTATTGCCTACATGACTAAATGATTTTCATTTCATTTCATTTCGTTTTCAATATTCATTTAGACTTTCGTGTAGCTAATATTGTAAATGGATGTTTATTAGTTGCTCTAAACGGATGAAATTGGGTACATAAATAAATATTTCGGACACTTACACCCAATTATCTAATCTCAAACTAAGCAAAGATTATACTATAGATAACGGATAAATGTTCATTCTGGTTCTCAAGAATTTGATATTTTTGACATCGTCTTGCTAAGAAGAAGAAGCATAAATAGATAGCGGTTTTTCTTACAAGCTAAATTCAACTGTATTTATTATGAGGTAAAATTCTATTTTAGATAATAAGCGAAAATGCAGCATTAGCTTTGAGTACTTCAATACTAAATTTTGAATTGTTAGACAATTATCCCGAAATCATTTTTTAAATTGAAGCAAATTTTTTTTTCGCATTTTTCTCGAGTCGCATATTTTCCCCTTCTCAATTTTTACTTTTTTTCACCCTTTCAAAACGATTTAAAGTCTCATAACAGTTTGATGAGATTTTTTTTTGATACGCGAATTACTTGGCACCTCCAGCTGCTGCGGGTGGCCCGCCCACTAGGCTCACCTCTCTCCTCCAGGTCCTCTATCTCCTCGTACTGCACCCAGTCGCACAGGTCGTAGTGCCAGTGCCGCGAGTGTGCCCGCCGCGCCGAGTCCCGCTCCCGGCGGTTCTGGCGGAAGTGCCAGTCCAGGTGCTGCGAGTATCGCACCGTGTGCTCGGGCGGGAACCGCGCGCCGCAGCCGCTGCACTGCATGCCGCCGTACAGCAGCGACACCAGCGCCGGCTGCGCCCTGGGGGGGAGGCATTGCCATTGTTATAACCCGTCACGAAAAACGACCCTCTACTTATTTTTTTATGATTGACTGGATTCGCCTTTGACCACAATCTCACCGGATGGAAAGTGACGATGTGGTCGAAGATGAAGCACGCGATCTTGAAGATCCCAAGGTTGTAGGATCCAGAAAAGACTGACGCCGGAAGGGAGTTCCATGCCTCGGCTGTTCGGATGATGAATGAAGAATCGAACTTCTTAGTGCGAATGTTCGGTATATTAACTATATACGGGTGGAATCCCTCCCCACGCCTAGTGGTCCGAAGATGGAAGGGTGACGGTGGAATAAGATTATGTAATTCCAAGGCACACTCATGTATAGTATCAGTAGTTCGATGATTTAGTCCGACGATCGGACTGATGATACTTCTTAGTCTCGTCAGTTCGATGATCCAAATGATTGCAGATCATCGGATTACTGATAATTTTAGTCCGAACCATTAAAAGAAATAGTGGTGTCGATTCGGATGTACACCAACTAAACTAAAACCAGTTTTAAAGTAGTACTGTCTCTTTCTCCCTGGAACATAACGATGCGACGGCACCACTCCAAAACTGGTTTTAGTTTAATTGGTGTACATCCGAATCGATACCAGTATTAACTTTATATTTTCCTGGTAATAAGGGTGGGGAGGTATAGGAGTGTCCTCTGAAGCGTCGACTGCCGACCGTCGACAGATCATAAAAAGCCTATAAGCGTCGAGTGCCGATGGTCGGCAGATGGGAGGAGTGTTGGATTTTTGCTTATATTTTAAAAAGGTATGGGTCTATCCTAATTTAATGAACAGGATGTTGTTCAGGTAGAAATGTGATAGTTGTACAGGGTGTTATTATTACTTTATTTTATTTTATTTTACGAAGTGTAAAATCTGCCGGCGGACACCCTGTATTTGTGAATGGCGCAAGAAGCCCAGTATCAAAATATGTTGTAGGAAATTTTAGTGTTCGCGGCATTCGACAGCTAAATTTCAAAGTAGTTTGTGAGTGGATCTTTACTTTGAAAAGAATAAAGCTACAATACAATAAATAATATAATTATTATAACAGTGGGAAGTATAAAGGTGGGACGTTTATAGGTCTGGTTTATAGGGGTGGGAGTAGGTGGGGAGTATGTGCCCAGGACTAGACACGTCTACGTCAAACTGGAGATGATTAAGTCTCAAAAGAATGAACATGGATTGCAATAAAATGGATCCCGCTCACATATTCAAACGTAACTTCCCACATCGGACCACGCTTTACTCACTCAGAGAAAGACTTCACAAACATACAACGCCGTTAAACACATAACACCACTAGTTTTTCATGGGGGGTTAATAAAATATATCATGTGACACTCTGGAGTAGACGACTAATCTAACGACAGCCGTTTGGGATACACCCTGTCCTTCTGGACAGTCGGATAGCAAAGGGAGATCTCAACGAAAAACTTTACATCCAATAAACGCTTACATACACAATGTCACATTTATCCCAAGTGGGGTGGTCAGAGATATACCACACTAATGTGTTTGGGTGTTCCAAATATTAAAGTTTAATGCGTGCAACAACATCCAGGGTTCACCTTTCGAAATATACAGAAATGCACATGTGCGAGTCAATTGATGTGTGATTGAATGTCCCTTAGTCGCCTTTTACCACGGGAAGAGTCGGGTTGCTTCTATACTTAAGTGCCGAAACCAAACAGCATATTTACATGGGCGCGTGAATTAATCTCTTTGGCGGTCATCTCTGAAGGTAAAACAGCGCCATCTCTTAGTATCCTTATGAACTACCGCTACTGATGACAAGAAATTCACGAACGAAATCGTGTAACTACGGCCCGTATCTATAAATCGTTCTTGAGATTGACATCGCGTCTCGATCTCAAGACCCTTTTTTCCGATGCTGTTTTAATATGAAACAGATTCTCAAGCTTCAATTTGACGTCATGTCAATCTTGAAAACTGTTTATTAATACGGGCCTAAGTTCACTTAATTGGTGCCAGGTCTTGCAACGACCCGGTCAATACGAAGTAATATAAATAAGTCTTCAACTTACCCTCTTAATGTCTCAGGCTTCAACAAGTCCACCCTCCGCACAACGGTGTCCTCCTTCTTCGGATTCACCTCCTCTTTTGCCTCATTTTGACTCTCATTTTTCACGTCATTCGTCAACTGCACTATGCCAGTGGCAACGAGCTTGGCAAACAGGTCGGTCACGTTTATGTTTGGCGGGAGTATTGGTTTCGGTTTATCGTCTTTAGGAGTTTCAAGACCTGGAATCTTGTCCGGCTTGAAGAATAGCGGCTCGCCGAGACTGTATTCGGAGGCTGATGCGGGCGCTTCCATCATACTGGACGGCATCACGCTCGCTAGCATATCTAGACCTGGAAGTTGATTAACCTGTTGAATAACCTGCAACCTAGGTCTGATAGTATTCAAATTCTTAAAGTTAACCAAAGAGGCACTTGGTCTTGAATAATTAGATTATTATTATTGATTGGTCATAAGTGCAGTTAAAGTTGTTATTTTGAAACCCCATTCTTTATATTATAAAGTCTGTCATTGCTATCTTACCTTGCTGTTCTCCCTCAGGGCTGGGTGTCTTCGCCGGCCTCGGCAGCGGATCCTCGTCCATCGCCATAGCAGCCGGAGTTAGGAGGTTAGGGAACGGTGGCGCCATCGGAAGCACCGGGAGATTTCTACCCTCCATGCCCACAATATGAATTTGTCCCGGCTTTATACTCCTAGGCTGCGCTGAGAAGCGTATGAAAAACTTCTCGTTCCCCACGTACAGGGGCTTCGGCAAATCACCAAACTCAACTTTGAACGGTTGCTCGTTTATCAGAACTGTTTTCAGCGAATCGACGAATCTTATTGTCAAGAAGAGTCCGTTAATTTGCACCTTTTGCACTTTGGCGTCCAGGTATACGGGGCACATTTGCGTGGCGTCGACTATGAGATTGATCTTCCCGGCGACTAGGTCTGTTCGCTTCACTTTGCCGATATCAACTTGCGGAAGGGGCCCTTCTAGGAGCACGAGACGAGGTTTGCCGTCGATTATTACGCCTAAAGGTTGTCCACCGAAAAAACACTCGAACCATCTACCATTGATGTACAACTCTCTCGTTGGAGCACCAAATCGAATATCGAAAACTTGATCGTCTATCTCAACTTGTTTATATGGTTCATTGAAGGACAAAACGATAGAGTCTTTATTATCGAAAGTGACTCTTCTGCAGCCTGGCAAGAATTTAATTTCCCTAGGATCATCCCATTCGAGCATAATTATGGCTGTTTCACCGTAGAACCTAATCTCGCGCGGTATGCCGTCTATTTGGATTGTTTTTACGGGATCCTGGTCTATGTATTCCAGGATTTTGTAGTCTGTGGGTGGAATGCTGATACCAGGAGCACCTAAAGGCGGTGGGGACTGTACTCTGTCGTAAGGCCTCAACGGACATTCTCCTTGACAATAGCCCAGTTGGGGCGTAGGTAAAGGCATTATAGGCATGCGAGGATCGAAGGGCGGTCTTGGGCCTCTTTTATCGAACTTCCCTCTATAATAAGGTGGTACTGGCCCTCGGAATCTTCTCGGTGTATATTCATCTATTATAGGTCTCGGCTGTCTCCAGTTGGGGTAAGGCCCCATAAACATAGGGGGTGGCAATAGGACAGGTCTAGGGCCGTCCACCGAATCCAATAGATTCATCCTCATATCTGAATCTTTGAGGAAACCTTGGCTGTCCGGCGGAGTTTCTATGAAGACTGAGGGTGTTATTCTTTCGTCTATATCACCGAAAGTGTTGGGAGATGATTTGGGGCTGACTACCTTATGGTTTTCCTCGTGTATGTGAGCTTTAAGTTTTCTCTTGGATACTTCTAATGACTCTCTTCGCTTAGCTTCGTTAAGCTTCAACTTCTCGTTAAGCTGCAACACCTGGTACATTAAAGCGTTGTATTGGTTCTGGTCCAGTTGTCCGTCGTTGAATTGTTCTTTCGCTTGGGTCATAATAATAGATATTGTCTTCTTATGGTCATCCGCGTCAAAGTCCTCAGTGCTTTCACTTCGGAGGTCCGTATCTTCTGCGCTTATTGTCCGGCGTCTCTCTCTTTCTACACCTGCAAATATTCAATTAAAATTATGTCTAGAAAAATAAAGGATTAGAAGCACCTTGCAGCATGGTCTTAAATGAGTTAAGTTTGCATCTCATCTCCACCATAGATCACTCGAGCGACAAGTTAGACGCAGCCTGCATCTAGCGCCTTCCGGGGACCTTCAGTCTGTTGCTCGTTCCGCCCACCTCAGGTGGACGTTCCACGCTACACTTTTAATGTATTTAGAAATCACAAACGGCCATTTAGCAATGTTAAATGTGTTTAGCATATCTGAGCTGTCTAAATCATATACGGATATAATGTTTTATTCAACAGAACCATACCTATGGTATTAATATTGGTGTATGGTATTGTGGTTCCTCTTTTCAAGCTATTGGATATAATCAGTCAGTTAAAGTTTAAGCAAATTCGACAAACATATTTCCTTCCAATTTTAAAACTGTGGGAACGAACTAGGACTTGTCTTGAGCATACCATTTCATTTGATATTGACTAGAGTTGGCAGTAAAGGTCGTAAGTTTCCGTAATTCAGGATTCAAGATCAATTTGGAGTAAGATGGGCTGTGATCTAAATGTGTGACTAAAAAATATACAGAATACTTACTCGAAGAGTTCCTGAACAGTAGCGGCCTCCCAAGTCGATCCTTGCCTTTGGTAGCCTCAGCCAACTTCGCTCTGACTAGGTCCAGTTTCGAAGGAGTCTTCTTAACGTCCTCCTTCTCTTTAACCTCGGTCCAGTCTCTCCTGGGCGACATATCGGGGGAAAGGATCGCATCCGCGTCAGGCATCGGATCCGTTTTGGGGGAATCGGAGAGCGACGGAGGTGGTGGGGCGTTGATTTCCTCCACTTGTGGTAACTGTCGGAGATCCACGTCCTCGTTACCAAACAAACTGCAACAAGGGTTACGGTGTCATTGATAGTTTATTACGGTAATACACACATACATAACTTTATAACCATTATCCCATATGGGGTGGTCAGAGATATCCCAAATATTGGCGTTTGGGTGTTCCAAACATTAAGAATATCTATATATTAGAAAAACTGTGAGACGCTTCAATATTATAGGTAGGTATGTTTAAAGCTAAACATCTTGGAAACGCTAAACCCTCCTTCAAACATGGCTAAGCATCGCCTCACAAACACAAGATTTCGCAAATAAAAAATCTTTCATATCGGTTCAATCGTACAATACTACCTTCATATCCAGGGGGACCACTAGGCGCCGGGCATTGCTCGGGAGCTGGGGCACAGCCATTTTTATACTATCAGACGGTATTAAGGTATATCACTTTGTCTTACTTTGTACATTTGGCTATATAAATAAATATTAATATCTTTGCACATACACACAGCGCCATCTAGTTCCACGCTAAGCAACTAGGCTTGTATAGATACCAAATGGTTGATAAATACATAAATGAAATATATTACGCTTTCGAACGTTATAGCGTAATTGAGTAACGAACGTCCAAACTTTTGCACACATAATGTTAGTGAAGAATACTTACATATCAAACTTATCAAGTTTATTCTTTTTGGTTTTCCCTTCTAGCGCTTCTGTGGAAGGCCTCTTCTGGGCCACAGGCGCCGGCTTAGGCTCCACGGCCGGCAGTACCCTGAGGTCCACATCTTTGGTCTCCAACACCTCGGGGACATCTGAAAATGTCGCTAAATTTTTATGAATTCTTTCAGTCAAATTTTTTTTGTTAAAACCAGTTACCTGTTCACCCATGTGATCTGTCACTCACTCTCAGTTATATCTCAGTTTGTTTCTTGGCCCCAATCACGTGATTGAAGGTGGTACTGGAAATCTGAACTAATGAACGTACTTGAAGCGGCGCACACTGTGGCTTATGCATCAACACGAAGTACTATTATAACACACTCAACGCCAAAAAAATCGCAGCTCCCGAAAATGAATTCCAAGTAAACCTCAATACCCTTTAGCATTATTGTAAAACAAACAAAATATTATTTAAATTTTAAATAGATTTGTTATTGTTTTTCCGGAACCTGTCGAGTACATATAAATCTTTCATTACAGGATTAACCTAAGGCGATGGTGTAGTTATACTTTCTAAAAACAATTTAAAATGTATAGTCTATAGGCTTTAAAATTATTATAATACAACTTAAAGCTATATGTTAATATATGAAACGTTCGGGGTATGTTATCCCCTGATTGGAAGACGAATCCGCCCCTGCCTAGTCCTTAGTGAATTCAATTAACCTAAACAATATTGGTATCCATTTGAAGAGCATGTAAAGACTTCTAGGTTTTTCTAAGATCTCCAGATCTTGAGAGGCTGGAACATGAGTAGCTGAAGTACGCGTAATCTCCGAGTAATTTTATCAAAACCAAAAATGCATAAAAGGTTTAATAAATGTCAAATGTGGCTCCATCTCTCTCCAAAGAGAGAGAGAACACAGCTCTAGCGAAGACAATCATTTTCATATTTTTGACCCTAATAAAAAAATCAACTATATTTAGCTGTTAAATTATACCCTGTAGCGTGATATATATGCATGTACCTAGGTTAGATGATCGATCATGTAATCAATTATATTACATTTATTAAAGCAGTTATAATTCAAAAAAAAAAAAAAAATGTGATTAAGTCGTGTAATTCCCGTTAACTGGTGACCCCAATCTTGATTACAAACAACTTTCCACTAGTAACCATAGCCGAATCCAGCCGAAAATTGATGGACTTCTATACTAACGGCGATTACAGATAGGTTTACTTTGGGTAATAAAAATTTTTTTGATCGAATTCCTCTATGTTTGCTTGGGGAAAGTTGTTCGGAATCAAGAGTGGCATGGCGGCATCACCATTTAATGGAAATTACACGAATTCAAATTCACCCTGTATACACAGGGAACAATTTCTAACCACTACACCAAATTCGTTAAACTTCCATTTAATATTAGAAATAAAACAAATAAATTTTAATTAAATAGAAATGAAAGTCGTTTGAACGACCGACTTCTCAAAACGTGCGATTCTTTTGACGTCGAGTAAATACAACTAGATATACCCATGTAATAAGACTCAAACAATATACCGCTCTAATCAGTATTAGCCGATTCCTTTAAAAAAAAAAAACACCCATCCTTATATTCCCTAAGTAAGTATTATACTCTGTAACATCCATCAATGAGTTTCACCTTCAAAACATTGTCCTCCTATATGAATCAAGATTAATTAAATTATTTAAATAAAGTGCAAATGACAAGGCCGGTATATCTAACTTTGTCATCAGAGGGCGGAGTGTGAGTTTTGTTAACTTTACTACCGCGTTCTCGTTAACGTGACGATTTGTATGGAGAAAAGTGCAGCGCCTCTAGCGGATAGTTTGCAAAACTATTTTTTTTTCAAAGGGACTTTTTTCGTAAACGCGAACGCGATGGTAAAGTTAAAAACGAGACAAAATTCGCACTTCGCACACAGCATGTAATACATAAGTTTTCGAACGATCTTCGCTACTTTCATTAAAAAAGTTATTTTTGTTAATACTACAGGTGACTTGGTAAATAAAGACGTAAGAAATTGTATTTGTAATCAAAGCATTATTGTAAAAATTACCAACTTGTGAAGGGATGTTTCCTCTTAATGATAATGAGTTTCTGTTATATAGTTCTTTAAATTCATTGAAAAACAATAGCCAGCCCAAGCTATAAATAGTGTAGTCAAGTTTGGGCATTGATGTACGAACGAACAACTAGAAAACAGTTATAATTGTCTGGCTTAACAGATAACGAATTGGTTAATACATAATGGACCACAAGGATTTCCTTTATTCGCTATGACCCAGACAATAAGTCCTCCGCCAGTAAAACTTTGCAATGATAAAGTAATTTAAATAATCCAATAGTAGAAGTTCTCTACTATAAATTCTATCAAACTACAAAGTTTCCGGAGGAATTAATCAAATCAAATATTTTATTTCATAGGATAAAATTATCACTTGAAAACGTCACTATTAATATTATATTTAAATTTACTGCTCATTCACAAAATTGACTCCCCAGAGAAGAACGAGCAAAAAACTCTAGGGTTGCTCTTTTAAACAGATTATGGGTTACAATTTGTGATTTGATAATTATATGAATAATCAGACAGCTATTATCCAGGCTTGCTCATCATTCAAATAGTCAGTGATTTTATTATAGCCTTTTGCTAATAATTTCTGTTTTATGATTGCTTTAAATTTATTTAAAGGCAAATGAATGTCTACTGGAACCTTATTATAAAAGCGTATAATATACATTGCCCTTTGTTTAAATGATTTATATGAGGGATACATTAATTCCTCCGTCACTTCCTCGTTAGTTTCACTAACAAGACAGTCAGGATTGTGATAATCATGTTAGCTCATTATGAAAAAAAAAATACGATGTTGCAGCACATCATACTTTTTAATAATCACTAATACATTACTTTCAATATGAAATATTAATTACATGGCAGCCCTAGAGCGAATGGCAACCGACCCTCGAGCCCAGCAAGGGCTGGGTGAGAAACTAGGTCACCAGACACGGTGTTTGGTACATGCGCAAACGAGTTTTCATTCCATACAAATCTTATGCCCATGTAAGCGACTTTTTAAATTCAAATTCTAAGTTTTTAACTTTTTTAACTTAGTTTAACTTTGTTTGAAATTGGCCGACAATTCATTGAAATTTAACCCAATATTTAGTTGTATTCTCCAGACTAATCCAATAAAATGACATTTTTAAAACTAACGTGACTTGTATAGAATAAACAAGACGCCCCGAGCTTGCACCGATGCAATTGAATGTCAATCCATATCGGTCAAAGAAGATTCGTAAGTCTTGTTACTGGTATTTCTTTTTGCGCGTAACTTTGAATCTGTGATAACTTCTACTAGGTACATATATTAATTTAAATGAAAAGTTGTAAAAAGTAATTTTGGTGCCTAACGTAAGTAACATATTTAATTAAATATAGATTCTACTACATTGCTCAAAATAACTCGCAAATAACTCGTTAGTTTTTAATGAGATACGTAAAAAGAAAATTATTACTGTGGGTTATCTTTAATAGAGATAGACGTACGTGTAACAGAAAGGGTATATCAAGTCAAAAGGGAGTGAAAGTACCCATCATAACTAAAACTGTAGATCTCCTTCAGAAATTTGTAAAAAATATCGATTTTTTTGTATTAAGTGGTCACGTGACCGGTACATTTGGTATGGAAGCGAATTTTTTTTCACGAATTTGAAAAACTTGTATAAAAGCTGGACCTTACTGTAGGCCTATAAGATATAGAATTCCCTGGTAACGTACCATGGATTTTTGATGTAAGTATCTCGTAAGGTTTAGGCAACATTAGCAATGTACGAGCTCGAGATCTTTTTTTTTTATTTAATTAGGTACCACATATTATAAATATAAACCTTCCAGAAGGGAAATGGTAGTGAAAAATTTATCAAATTCCGTTGTTTAGTTTTGAAAACGACTAAGAGCACTAAGACGGACGCTGATAGCAACTTTGTTTTATAATTGCTACGTGTGATAATAGTTTCTGTTGTACTGTTTGTACCTTAATCATATTTCCCTATTTATAGGTAATTTATCTTTATACATCCTTTCATATGATAAGATACCTGTGTAACAAATAAATAATTTTATGGACTTTTAGAATGATTGCAATAGGGCTTCACGGTATCCGAAGAGATGCAGAAAACCGTGATGTGTTTTTAGGGAAGCAATATACCAGTACTAGCCTTCAAGAACTGATGTAAGTAGTTACACGTGTGACAGCCTAGAATGTGGGAAACTAGAATTTTAATTAAAGGCCTATGTTAGAAGTATTCAAGAACATTGTCGAAATTATTGAGTTCTAGACCCTTTGAACCATACAATAGAAGCACACTCAGAAAATTCCCCATTCTAAATCCTACAGCTTATTTTAATAAATTAGGTACACTTATGTATTTTGTCCTGTAAAAGAGACATAAGATTGAGAACCTCGTAATTGTAACGCACACTACCTATATGAATTGCTGCGCGGGTATACCTCAGTACCTACGCCATTCACTCCGTAGCGAGTAGGTACTTCTCGATGCACATTCATAATGTTCTTCACAATTTATCATCTCTTCTCTTCTGTGGCATTGGCTTTGAATTCTATCAATCTGGCAGACTGACAATTCGAATTTCGACAAATTTAAGAATTTCAAGGTCAAGGCACTATTCCCAATTGATGCCGACTCGCTGACAAACTTTGATCTTACTGGCTACAATATGGTAGCACGTTTCACACTGACGAATTGATTCTTAAGGGTAATCTTCATAGAAAAAGCTTGTAAAATGTGTAGTCTTCTTCCATATTCAATACCTACTATTGCGTTCAGTTCAGCACATAAGTTATACCTATATGAAGATAGAAAATTTGACCTTTTTCTATTTACTCGCTTACGCCCCCCTTCTCTCTTTCTAACAAGGGTATCTTACAACGTAAGGGAGCGAGATAGGAATAGTCAAGGTCAAATAATTCGACTTCACTTAGACATAAAGGAGCGGCATCCACCAACTTTATGGTTCACTCTCAATTGATGTAATTTAAATGTTTTGACATGACAATGCAGATGATCAGGATTGGTGGATGTTCCAAAGTATAATAAAAACAATAGTTACCTTGCAACATCTCTTGACGAATTTTGTAAAACATTTCGCATAAATCAGACAGATCAATGATAGATATTTCTTACCATGTATGACACTAAAAAATAAAATTGTCAAGTGCAGTGAAAGATTTTTAAGTACTTAGGCACCTATCTACTTGGATGACAGTCATGGATTTATCGGTAGGTAAATCATAAAAAAAAAACATTAAAATAATAAATATCCTTGGACATACACACAACGCCATCTAGTTCCACATTAAGCAACCATAGGCTTGTGTTGTGGATACCAGATGGTTGATATACTACCCAAATACATTTTTTTTTGTAATAAATATAAATGAAAAACAACCATAACTCGGGAACACATGTCTATATTCATCATACAAACATATGCCCCTACATAAATTTTCGTGTTTTTGTCGACAACTTTAACATAGCCTTGGACCAAATTAATCATACTAAGTACTTATTATTTGGTCGAAGATTATAGCATCACTTTAACAACGTTGCTTCGGATCCTCAATGTTGTGGGAACACAATGTGTATAACAGTGGCCAAAGATCTCACCATATACAGTGTGTTAGTATAATTAAAAATTTTAATAATTGGAACCGTTTGATTTTGATATTTCTTTCTGATACAATTATTATATTACTGATTATATAGTTTGTAGACCACTGATTCCTACCTAGTTTGAGATTATGTGCTTATACGTTAAGTGTGATAATTATTTATGAGAAAATGTCATTGGTATTGTTTTAATAAATTATCTATGTTTTGCAATGTCAATAAGTTTTAAACCAGTAAAATGAACATCGTAGTCGGAGGATTAAATGATAGTCATACTAAATTTCATAAAAATATGTAGGTAACACATGCATATTCTATATCCAGCGGCGTTTACTCGCTGCTCCTGAATATAACTTTTAATAACTAATCGAAATTGTCAGATATAGGAAACCCACTGGAAACAGATCGAACGAAAATTGTACTTCGCAATTTTGAGTATTTAATTTCGCTGAAGCAAATATTATTATTTTAAAAATCAACAAATACTGCATTCTAATATAAAGTCGTTTGTCTAAGCCGAGAATCTATTAACTAGGGTTGTATGAGGCAGTATCAAAAAATGTTACATTAATTTATCTATTCAATGAAACATATTGAGACACACTTCATTTAAAGAAATATAATCTTAACCTTAATTTCAATGTACAATGTAATTACGTTAAAAAACACAACACACAAAATTGCTATTTCAGTTTTGCCATCTCCACCACATGGATAGATTAGCAGCGCCATTAAAAATATTTAATAGTTTACCAAAGTCTATAAAAGCATTCTAAAAGGCTTAAGGAATTTTTGATAGCAAAGTGATTTTCCTCTCTGCAGGTTTTTCGGCTTTAAAAATGTATTTAGGACAAATGGTAGTTCTTGATCAATGAAAATGTATAATTTATCAATCAATCAAATACGCTTTATTGTATTTATATTTTAAATAATTTATATTTTAAATGTAGAAGTAAAATTCTAAACATCTATTGTATTGCCGTGCCCTAAAGGGGTTCATAAGTGGATCAATATTATATTTATCAATCGATCAATCAAATACGCTTTATTGTTTAAATGAGGAAGGTACATTTAAATATCTTATAGAAACTACAAATTAGGCGGCCTTATCGCTAACAGCGATCTCTTCCAGGCCAACTTATCATCACGGAATTCAATACGAGTTATACCATATATTGTATATGCCTTATTCTTCATCTTCCATAGACTTCTTTAAAAGTAAAACGAGTTTTGAAGTAGATAGTGCTGTCTATTCTGTGCATTCTAAAATCGACACTAATGTTTCTTAGATTTAATCGTTATGGCTGACCCTGATCTATTGGTGCCATTACAATTGGTGCTCAGGCAAGACTTTTTAATATTCCAATGCAGTTTTCTAAGCGAGTTCTACATCGTACTTTTACTAAAAGATATATTTTTATATTAGGTCTTTACCTGTGAAATTGTCATTTTTTCTTCGTTAATCATTTGCACCAACTCTTACGATTCTATAGCCATTCCCAAATTTGTTTTTTTATTTGGATAATAGAATATATTTTCAAGGTTTCACTCACATGAAATATTTTTTAATGTCTGTGCTAAATCACATAAAGTAATAAAAATTTCATGTGGTTCGCATATTATTTCTTAGTCGCTGAAACTTTTATGAAACGGTTACTTTTAAAAATTAACACGCCTATACTTAACTTAATGTTCTCCGATAATACACACAAAGTTTAGTTAAATTTGGATTTGCCGTTCTCAAGAAAATTTTAAAAATATTTGTATGAAAAACCAGCCGTAAAACGCCAATTTCATAGGTAAGGACCTAATATAGAAGTACATAGAAACAATTTACTGTGAAAATGTTTCATTATAAAATTCTTATCATCATGTCCTAATTTATTTAAAGAATATTTTCATTGGCTACAAGTCAACCAACCGCTGCTTCTTTCCAACTTACATACAAAATTGTGATGATAACAGATAGAAGGAAAAAAAACCGCTTACAGTAACATTGAATTATGAAAGAAAAAGCTAAACAAACACTATAGATTTTATAAAACAAACAATAAAAAAACGTCTATGAAAATAACATGGAATATAAATTATAATGGAACAGAAGCTGGGGTAAATAATTAGTTACTTACCGATTACCATCCACTGTAGGAATCCGAAAAAAATATTATCTGATTAGAAATAGATTTCAAATAGTATTCCCCTCCAGTGCCGTCGAAGTAGTCCCAGGTGGAACTGCGAAGTAGTCACCTATGTACCACAGTTCTACAATAAATCGATTCTGACTGCTGCACTTTTTTCCCCAGAGGTTTTGTTGACTGAACTTTTAGGAATTAATAGAAGTCCCATGTCGCCGAAATTATGGACAATAAACATCGAAGCGCTTGAAGCTCAACAGTGTTGGATAACTTACTAGAAATACCGGATGAGATTTTTAACGTAAGGAACAAAATAGGGCATATGTTTGTATGATGAATATAGATGTTCCCGAGTTATGGATGTTTTTCATTTATATATGTATTTATTTACAAAAAAAAATGTATTTGTGTAGCAGGTATATCAACCATCTGGTATCCACAACACAAGCCTATAGTTGCTTAATGTGGAACTAGATGGCGTTGTGTGTAGGTCCAAGGGTATTTATTTATTATTATTTTATTAGGTAAGTGAAATAGAAGGTATTGGCATAGTTAGTTTAATTTTGTTTTACAAAATCATAATCGAAAAAAGCCTCGTGTCATTTTAACCGTCGCGTTTGTAGCCTATTCCACATAATTACATCATTAAATTAATTAAATTTAAAAAACTTGCGCATTATAGGATCAACATACCGAATATCCGCACTAAGCGCTTTGCTTCATCATTTATAATGCGGACTGCTAAGGTATGGAACTCACTGCCCGCGTCGGTTTTTCCCGACACTTACAACTTTGGGATCTTCAAGTCTAGAGTGAATAGGCATTTACTGGGTGCGCGTAATACATCTTCGGCTACATCGTCACTTTCCATCAGGTTAGATTGTAGTCAAACGCGAAACCAGTTTTTAATTAAAAAAAAAAAATAGCAACCCTGCGAGTCCCGCCAGTAGCATATGAATATCCTGCAGGGAAGTATGTCGATGATGGTTTTGAAAAAAAAAAGCTACCTATGCCATTAACTTCCTTGTGTTATAATAATGTTCTCTTTTGCTTTTCTAATGTTTTCCTTTCCTTTTCCTTAACTAATGTTTTCCTTCACATTTGCAGGGTCTTGCTGGAAGAAATCTCTTTTTAGAGATAAGCTAGTGCCTTTTGTACATCCTATATCTAGTATGTATTTGACCTTTATGTGTACTCGTGTGCAATGAATTATAAAATAAAAAAATAACTTCTATTTCACTTACCTAACACGCTCTATTTTTTTTCTTACGGTAAAAAAACTCAACCCGTATAATGTCCTTGAATATTGTACGGAGTCTAGGGTCGTAGGGGTTTAAAGCAGAGTATACTTGCGTACCCTCAATCTGAAGGAAAGTCCGCGTATGAAAACTAAATTAGAAGAATGTCACTTTGACATCAGAGTTTCTCTTTTGTTTTCATGACAACTACCCATTGACACCTGTAACTTCTAGAGCAAGGATGTCAAACATGCGGCCCTTTGCACGTTTTTCTGCGGCCCGATCTAATTTTAAGAACAGACTCCTGATGCGGCCCGCGAGCGTGTCTCAATAATATTTTTCAATTCAAAAAGCGCGCTAACGATGCTCTCCCGGCGGAGCAAGCGCAGGGAACGATCGGTAAAAATCGGTTGTTTGTAGAATTACTCCTCAAATAGAAAATTTATTAAAAGACAAAAGATGTCAAATATCTGGAAAAACATTGTAATTAATTTTTCTATAGCTTTACTTTTAATTAAGTACTAAATAAGTAAATAAACATTTACCGTCCATTTCGGTATCACTATACATCTATGCAATGAGTTTTATTTTTCTTTATGGTTGGAGTTTGCGGCCCACTGATTCTATGATTTATATGAATTTGGCCCATCGATGATTTTGAGTTTGACATGGCTGTTCTAGAGGACAAGGTCGTGTTTCGCCGTCAAATACAATTCGCAGATTAGTTAAGGATTAAGAATAAAATAAATGCCTTTTAAGTCTATAATATAATATAACTCGCTCTTTTATTTGATTTATTGATTGCCGGCAGAAATAGAAAGATTATTATTCTTATTTATTGAACTATTGTATGGCATTATTATTAAAAATGACATTCGGAAAATTATTATATTGTAAATTAATTATATTATGCTCCATTAATTTATTTAATGAATAGGTACGTCCGTCGTAGGTAAAAAATTGAGTAAATCTCCAGGCAATTAGAATTTGTTGTTATTGTAAATTATGTGATAACAAAACTAACAATATATGTATGTTATGACTTGTATTGTTTATTTATCTTTTTGTTCTTGTACCTGTGTATCACTAAGAAATAAATGAATGAGGATAATACTCATCTAAGCGGTCTCCTGGAACGGGGAAAGAGGCATGTACTTACTATTACTAATTACATACGATCCATATGCAATAATTCCTCAGTAAAGAATAAAATTACTTACCCCATTAGATTCTATTCCATTTACGTCATATTCCACATTTTTCCAAACAATATACAAAAAAATGCAGCAGTACTTACAAAAATTATTGGAGAAAAATCGTAAATTGAATTCTAGCTTTTAGACTATTAATACATTAATGACTAAAAAGCTAAATTAAGCGAAATGTCGAACGTTCTCGCATGCTTTGTTAAAATTAACCATTGCATGCATTGTAGAAATCAAGCAAGGCTTTTCCCAATTATTATGTATTTCGGTTCAATTCGACATTTAGCTACAATCTACTTCGTATGGCTAATGCCCTATCAACGGTTTGGAATAGTTTTTAGCAAAATGACTCTAGGTAGGACTCTATTTAATGAAATGTTGCAATAAAGTTCTTGTATTCATAGATATAAATACATTAGGACTGATTAAGGTTACTACATAGTATTTAAAATTAAAATTGAACTGAGTCTATTTAAAAAAAGAATATTCAATGAAGATTTTAAAATGCAAAACTAATATTCGAGCGCAATGCAATATGAACTTTATGATAATAATATGACGAAACGACAAAGGCAGTTTAATTTTTATCCCAAAATGGTTGTCCATAAGTCACTCACGACATCATAAATTAATCTAATGTGAAATTGAAAAATCTCCGACAGAAAAAGTTTACCTAATCAAGACCTAAGTATCTTATCTTGCAGTTTTCGATTAAATGCTCCCAAGCTGTGAAGATGATGCCCTGCCTTTCAGGTACAATTAGTTTGTTTAAGAAATATTTAAGTAAAAAAAAATCGGGTGTAAAGCTACGATTAACGTATGTAATAGATGTATCCTGTGATCTAAAAATATAGTTTCGATTGAAACGAATACTGAACTTTGACATACTTTTATCAAATTTCAAGAAGTTTGCGTTGCCACCCGAAATCTATTCACTAACATTCTCAAAAACCCCGAAATATTATAATAATTATCCGTGTAAAGTCAAAATAGAAAAAATCTGATTGGGCAATTAATCACTTTTCGAAAATTCCCCCTCTTTGAAAGATACCCACACAAACTCACAAATCAAATTACAGCAAAAAAGTATGCTCTATTCGCAGCAGAATTGGGAAAAAGACGTTGTCCGAAGTTGCTAAAAACCTGCACTGCAGATGGTAAATATTTTAAAGATTTTCGAAGACTTGTGCAAATTTAATGATGTCATCCAGGAGACCAATGCAGTCATCAGTGGAGTTCGCCACGATCCCTGCCGTGCGATCCCCTTTGGTTGTTAGTAGTTCCACGTCAGGCTCCTGAAGTTGTCACTGGTCTTCGAGAGCGATTATCTTCAGTCCAATATGTTGCAGTCTAAGAAACATGCAAGCGCCAACAGACTTGCCTATACTCCGTAGACGAGCTTACGAATTTTCTTGACCATTTGCAAGCGTTTGCTTTTCATAATCTTCTAGTTCGCATTAGATATTTTCATTCGTTTTAGAGAAGTTGCAAGAACTACTTGTAAAATTAGTAGATTACGCAAATTGTCAACCACCACGAGTAACAACAAACTGTGTAGAAAATCGTGCATCAAACCTCGAATATGAATACTCAACTGATATGACAGATCATTGTGAATTGTGCACTATACTTTAAATTGATTAGATTACCACATTTAAAAACAGACTAATTCCATCTAGAAGTGAATATATAATGTTAGTATTTCAAATAAAATATATCATACTTGTTTACTTCTTAAGAGTAAGGGTACACAGCCGGCGTAAAACATCAATATGAATACTCCAAGAGTTGAAAAATATTTTATTTCCACACAAGATCTGCCGCTTTTGTCGCATCTACTTATATTTATTTGTATAATTATAGTGACCGTACCCTCGCATTCGGTTAACATAAGTGATATCTTACTTGATGACTCGATTTCGGCGGGCTTCTCTTCTACGATCTTCTCCTGAGGCGTGGAATCGGGGCTCTCCGATTTCTCCTTGTTTCTCCTCATGTAGCGTTCCTTGTGGTAGTTTTTGAGTTCCTTAAAGGTGACGACCTCCGATTCCGAGGTTTCGACGGGCTTGGGTTCGACCTCGGCTTCCACCCGAGGCGCCTTGGGCTTAGTTTTACGATCGGCCCTACTCTTGGCCTTCTTCTCGGGGGAGGACCCGCTCGAGCTATCCTTACTGCTGACGCTGGGCGTCTTCTTCTTCGATTTCTCGCCGCGCACGGTCTCCTTCTTTCTCTTACCCGGGAGGGGGGCCTTGTCCTTCGCCTCGTCCCGGTTTATCTTAGGGATCGGTGGAAGCTTGATCTTTCTATCGGGAATCATGAGAGTGTCGAGGTAGCGATCGACGACGGAGCGTTCGGGGGTCGGTTTCTCGTCGGGCGGCGGCTTCTCGACTTCGGCCTTTCTACCGTCCTTGGGGTCTTCGACTTTTCGGAGGTCGTCACGCCTCCTATCCGGGCGCTCGTCCTCCCCCCGCCTGTCGTCGTCGGGCCTCCTCGCGCGCTCCTCCCGCCTGCGCTCGCGGCGCCGCTCCAGGCGCGGGTCGCGGGGCGCGGGGGCCGGCTCGGGCTTCACGTCTATAGTGATGACGTTCATGCGCTTGGTGACGGTGCGCTTGAGAGGCTTGATGTCGAACACGTTGGGCGCTATGGAGGGCGCGGGGCGGGGGGGGGCCGCGGGCGGGGGGGGCGTGCGCCGGGCGAGGCGAGGGTCGCGGCGGGCGGCGGCCAGGGCGGCGCTCACGGGCGGGATGCGGCCCCCGCTGCCGGCCTTCTTCACGGGCTGCGGACAAAGGATACATTGACGCAATCTACGATACACGTGACATAATCCCGCCGCGGACAAATAAACCGCATCAAAGTTTCATTTTGTAATCTAAATTCTAGAAGTGGGAGTGGATAGTTGTATATTACGTCCAAGCGAATGAGCAGGACAAATGTTATCTCGCGCTATATAAATATTTATCGCGCCTGTCCTGCTCCTGGTGCTGGTGTTGATGACAGTTTTTTCTCATTAGCCATTTTTCTCTATAACAATGGGCTACCTATTTAGCGAGTACATTACGAGTCAAAAGTAACCACGACCTGTTAGGTGTAGTGGTTAGCAACTCTGGCCACTATACCAAAAGGTTGCGGGTTCGAATCCCGCTAGGGGCACGTGTTTGTGTGATGAATACGGACATTTGTACCCGAGTTATGGATGTTTTCATTAATAATAAGTATTTATTTACAAAAAAAAATGAAATTATGTAGTATATCAACCATCTGATATCCACAACACAAGCCTATAGTTGCTTACTGTGGAACTAGATGGCGCTGTGTATATGTCGGAAGATTGTGGTTATCTTGACATTTTTAATTCTGTCATAATATACTTTGACGCAGTTTCTTTGTTAAGCCGGACAAGAGAACCTGGTTCGCCGAGAAATATCTATAGTTGTTTAGGACGAATGGGTAATTGACAAAACATTCCTAGGCGACCCACGTAATTCATAGAAAATAAAACATCACATTCAATAGAAAAAAATTAAAGAGTCGCGTTTGTAAAATGATATTTAAGACGGCTTTGGTGTTAAGATAATTTTGAAGAACACGAAAAATATTAGAATTTCGCGCCACCACAGCAAAGAGTTAACCTTAACACACCTTCATCCAATACTCGGTTAAGATAATAATTAAGAACGACGTTATAAAATAAATTAATATGTATAACAAAAAATTGCACTGCCTACAAAACTCAAAAGAAAAGATACAAGTTTATTGTATACGTGAAACCTGAAAATGATTTGGTCAGAAGCAAGTATAGAATCGATTCCGGCTATAAAAATATAGGGTTACATTTTCCTTAATTATACCGGATGAGTTTTTTCACCTTAAGGAAAAAAATAGGAAATATTAGGTAAGTGAAATAGAAGTTAGTTTTTTTTTTCCCAAATAACGGACGCTCCCGCCGGCGATTTGTATTGATTGACCGGCGTGATTCTTAGGGTTCCCTATCACGCGAAATTTATTTCGAACTCATATTTTTTCCAAGTTTTCCTTATTTATTTAATTTGATGATGCAACTATGTTGAATAGACTACAAACGCTACCGTCAAATGACACAATTAACATTTTATTCTATGATTTCACTTACCTAATACGCCCTATTTTTAGATTTAGTAAACTTTGTAAACTTTTATATAAAATACTCCTATAACAGAAATCCAAATAAATACTTTTCTTTCTTTCTTTACATTTTTTTCCTTACGGTAAAAAAAATCATCCAGTATATCTAATTAAGGAATGATAAACAAACACCGTACAAGCGGAAACATGACAGTAACTGAATTCGCAACAATCCTTTAATTTTATTTTATACATTCTAGCCATATTGGTTACAAAATATATGATCTAATTTGGGTGTATCGGGAGTTGGTGTACAAAAGTGCTTTGAAAGGGAAGAATATGAAGTAGTAGTGTTCACCTAGTTTTTGGAGTTTCACTAAAATAACTGAAACCACAGCCACATTTATAGAGTTACTAGCTCGAACAGTACTATACAGATTTGAATGACTTCTTAAAATTTCCTACAGCCAGTATATCACGAATTTAAATTATGTATGTAGCAGAAATTAATGAAGTTAAATGCTACTCAAACAGAAGTGTTATCCTGAAGGAACATGTTAAAAATTTACCGAAGCTTGAAGTTGACCAAGCTGGGGGACAAAACCTACCTAAAACTTATTTTGGCCGCTGAATACAACTCCTAGAACGCGATACTTTTAACATTTCATTATTTAATTTACTATACACAACAATATGCTGATTTAGTCGTGCAAAGGGATATTAGTGCATATTTTTCCAGTTTAAACTTATCTCGTTAAGATCGTTCTAAAATGTCAGCAGCTAAATAATAATTGACACTAAGGCCCGTATTAATAAAATCGTTCTCATGATTGAGATGACCTTAAGTTGACGCTTGAGAATCTGTTGCATATCACCTTAATATGAATATATTGTTGTTTTTTTTTTATTAATCACAAAGTTTTTTATTAATACTAGATAAAGCAACTTTGTATATAATACCCTACATGTAAGTCATAATAGTACAGTTCTCGAGGCGTAAGCTCAGCTTTGCATTTGTGTGAGTGACGTCAAGCTGCTAGCGGTACAAGAGGTGAAGTGCGGCACGTGCGCGGCAGGGAAGCGACGCGCAGCGGACACGCCGCGCCTCAGGCCGCGTTTAAACAATGCGCGGGACGCGCTGCGCCACAAGCCGTATCTCTATCTGTGTGCACTCACACAAATGCAAAGCTGATCTTACGCCTCGAGAACTGTACTGTTATTACATGTATTTTTAAGTTATTGTCAATGCTGTTGGTCTTCCATATACAGGGCGTCCCACGGCTATGCCACATGGAGGGAAAGTACCTTGAATTTTGTAGATGGAACATTTTACTGAAAGAAGACATTATTTTAATTTAAAAAACAATTTAAACTGCATTCATAGATTTTTAAATAAGTACATGGTTGAACCGGGAATCGAACCATTTATTTATAAAAAAAAATTACCATGTAGCTTTATCATACCGATCGAAAGGCTTCATCATAAGGATTATTTTTTGCTAAATAACATATTGTCAGAAATAAAAGGAAGACCATGAATTTTAACATTAGATGTTCAATTTTGTTCAGAAAAATGAAAAGCTGACATTGCCGTAAGGACATACAACTGACATTATCATTACTAATACTAATTACCCACTCGAGAAGTATGCATCATTTCCCTATTATAATTTAAGTTCATGATAAAATGATAAAGAGATACATAATTAGTAAGTAGGACTATCTCAATGAACATTTTCTTTCCTGGATCGGGACAAATGGACGAAAAAATGGCCGCCGAGATCCCCAGATCTAACCCCGTTAGATTTTTTTTATGGGGTTATGTAAAAAATTTACTTTACAAGAACCAGTGTCAAAGTGTCCACGAGCTACAAACTGAACTTCGACGTATTATTCTAAATATCCACCACAACATGATCAAAAAATCGACAGGGAGCGAAATAATCAAAAGAGTGCGACTTTGTATTGAACAGGATGGGGCTCATTTTGAGCATTTGATAAATTTGATTAATTTTGTATTAAAAATGTTAAAATTCATGGTCTTCCTTTTATTTCTGACACTATGTTATTTAGCAAAAAATTATCCTTATGATGAAGCCTTTCGATCGGTATGATAAAGTTACATGGTAATTTTTTTTTTATAAATAAAGGGTTCGATTCCCGGTTCAACCATGTACTTATTTAAAAATCTATGAATGCAGTTTAAATTGTTTTTTAAATTAAAATAATGTCTTCTTTCAGTAAAATGTTCCATCTACAAAATTCAAGGTACTTTCCCTCCATGTGGCATAGCCGTGGGACGCCCTGTATATAAAAAAATATATCAAAAAACACGTTCACTCTTTATGCGAGTAAAGAGACGCAATGCTTTTATCTCGTATCATTGTAGAGAGACCATGGGACATGCTAGCCAGGCTGAAAATAATTTTTAGTATTTTCGATCTGTAAACAGAGAGTAGTACAATGATTCAAAAATACAAAAAAATAAAACATTTTGCATGCGAGGTACATCTCGAGACCAAAAATCAACATTCTCTCTATGCCCCAACAAAAAATTATAAGCAAGCCAGAGATGTTCTTCAACTAAACACAAGGCATCCTGACAGACTCGTGCTTAGTGAAGTACCTAATAGTACGCGTTACCTAAAAAACTGTTATTTTATGGTAGAAGTTATATTTAACTAGCTTTCCTCCCGCGACTTCGTCCGATTTTATCAAAATACAAACAACGAACTTTCATCCCCTATTTTATCCCCTTGGGGGTAGAATTTATCAAAATCCTTTCTTAGCGGATGCCTACGTCATAACATCTACCTGCATGCCAAATTTCAGCCCGATCCGTCCAGTGGTTTGGGCTGGGCGTTGATAGATCACTATGTCAGTCACCTTTGAGTTATATATATTTAGATAACACACACATACATAACAAATTAGTTTTTACATTTGTATTTCATTCTTATTTTATAAGTAGCATAATATTAACCTATTTCACCTTCACCTTAATTGGACAAATATTTAACATTTAGTTATGGAAGATCGGAGCCTCCTAACACAGGTATTTTATACTAAAAAGGAGACCCCCGTTACCTGATTGATTGTTTTATTAAGGTACTGAAATAAACATTTTTTCATTTTAATAAATTGCCTAAAGCATTACAAGCAGTGCCGACTAATAAACTCAAAATAATAAATAAATAAATATTTCGGACACTTACACCAATCATCTAGTCCCAAACTAAGCAAAGCTTGTGCTATGGATACTAGATAACGGATAAACATACATAAATATTTATATAAACATCCAAGACTCGGGAGTAAATGTTCATATTCATCACACAAACATTTACCCGTCGCGGGATTCGAACCCGCAACCGTTGGTTTCGCTGATAGGGTCACTATCCACTACACCAATCGGTCGTCAAAATAGAATTGAAGAAGTGGCTTCTCCAATACACATTCTATTCAATTAAAGAATTTTTGGATCATAAGGTGGAAATTTAAATTATCTAATGTATTTAATACTAATGAATGTAACTGACAATGTATTTGATATTACGAATTTAACAGTAATTAATGTATCGACTTGAATTATGTAAATGAATTTAGTATCCAAAGAAAAATAATTATTACTGTAATAGTTTATTACATTTATAGATATTTACATGCTGCTAAAAGTGGCTGAATAGGTGATAGAACCAGTACTGAAACAGCAAATAAATCGTTTGTATTTGTGTAATGACACGCGATAAAATCTGTGCGTCTCTTTTACTCGCTTAAAGCATCTCTACTACAGGTCATGCTAGCCCGACAAGACTGTCACGACGAATCTAACAATACCTCAATAATTAAAATACATTCAGGAGCTGTTTAGATGCAACTTGGGAATAAATACTCCTACATACCAACTACATACATACAAATAAACTTTTCCTTGGAACCGGATAAAAAGAATTACCCATACATATTTTTAGCTTTTACAATCGCTTATGTCGCTAATGACTAGGCAATCTGCCCGGGCTTTTTGGCGGGATCTCGGCGAGTGAAGTTGCATTTCTGTTTATAATTCTTATAATTTGTGCATTCTGCCTTATGAAGCTTAATAATGGCAGAATATTGTGCAGCAAAAGTTAGTGATGGTGTACAAGTGAAGGGAAGTGTAAATTAAAGTGCGTAACGAAGTTTTCGAGTTCCCACTAGAAGCCGCCAAAATCTTTTGTAAAGCATTCTGCCACTTTACTGAAGAATGACTGGACCGTGATCAGACTGTATGCGCCAAGTATACGACGAATTACGTGTTTTGACTGTGACTGCGACGAAGAAATAAGACATGGTTGTATGGGCTTAGATCCCTTTGCCTTCTCCGAGAGGAGTGAATAAGTCATCCTCCCGGCAATCTGTCCCCGGAGCATGTCAAGCGCGATAAACGATTGTCGCGCGAGATAATATTTCATGCTCATTCGCTTTGGACGTAATATACAATTATCCCACTCACACTCCTACGTCGCGCGCGACAAACGATGTCATGCTACGCGCAGATATTGATTGTTTTAGTACACTGCCACAGAATTAATATAGTACTAACGTACAGAATGACTCCCACCCTCCCACCGACCGGTGCTACCGCACCCCGCTTCGCACTAGGTTGGCAAGTTAGCTGTCTTGTTATATATCAGTGCGTTCTGCCTGTCATGACATATACGTGAAGAGTAATAGTGGGTCGTATCCACATGTTCAAAGTCGCGAGCTATGAGGGCTATGCTTGGAATTTTTAAAAGTTTATGATCCGACATGAGGAGAGCTAGGATCCAAGGTTATCATTACCCAAATAATTAGTAAGCTGAAGTAGCAGAGAGCAAGTTATATCGTGGAGTAGATAGGGGGTGGGGGGAGGTGTCTGCGTAAAGGACAGTGCAATGTAGGCTGCACCTCAACTAGATGGACAAATCCACAAAAGGTGGCCGTAAGTGTCAAGATGCGAATGGTTAAGGTTTGGGTGTGGTGGCGTACTTTGGATCACACAACGCTATAAATGTCCAAGTGCTCAACTCGTGTTTATTCTTGGTTACAGAGTTTGGATGTAGAAATGTCATAACATTGAAAGACAACAGAAGGTAGACTTACAGGGCCAAGTCGCGCCTGAACGGGTATGCTGACCATCTCCGGCTGAGCAATGATGGGAACAACCACGGGCATCGGCGCTGGCGCCAACGTCGGGGGTATAATTGTTGTGACCTGCAACAACGGACAGTTTTGTTAAAGAATTTCAGTGCATTCAGCATTTGTCAAGTGAAAATCCTACCCATTTGGTCCAAGCAAAATAGACTCAAATAGACCTAAATAACAAACACGTAGGACATAACATGGTCGAAGCTAGGAGTCGTTCTAACAAACGAAAGATAAACATTCATTGGGATTAAGGACATTTTGGTGCTTTAAAACGTGGTCTAAGGGTCGTTTAATAAATCGATCTTAAGATTAAGATCGCGTCTGCCTCGATATTATATTTTTTATACTGTTTTAATATGCAATAGATTCTCAAGCGTCAACTTAAGGTCATCTCAATCTTGAGAACGGTTTAAAAGAACGATAGTAACAAGTGGGTACGGGCCTAAGCTAATCTAAACCTTAGCTTAAGATAGTGTAATCTTCAAACGTATTTTTTTTAAAACGAATAGGTTGATTCGGCGGATACTTTGCGAATATAATAACAAATGGATATACACTCAGCGCCATCTAGTTCCACACTAAGCAACCAACCGCCTCCGTGGCTCAATGTAAACAACACTGAGTTTACGATTCGGAGGTCGCGGGTTCGATCCCCAGTGGGGTACATGTTTAAGTACTCGGTTTGGTTGGTGGTAGGGCATATTAAAATGTCCGCCTTGCTAGCTACCACCATCTTATCTAAATCTGCCGCCGAGCAGCAATGTTAATAGCATTGTTGTGTTCCGGTTGTCAGAGATAAGATAGCCAGTCCCCCAAATGTGTTGGGGTTTCCGGGTTAGTACGCTTCCACCTTCGACCTCATCTTCACTTAACATCAGGTGTGATTGAGGTCAAGTACGAACCCGTCGTGCATAAAAAAAAAACTACTGTGGTAGTTTTTTTTTATACGTTTTTTGTAAATATATACATATTAACACAGCCATAACATATGCCCGTAGTGGGAATCCAATCCGCGAGCTCAATTCATAGCGGTCACGGTCTCTAACCTCTACACTAAAAGGTTGTCATTTATGGGACACTGTATAAAGTTTTATAACCTAATATTTTTGATCTAACTGAGAAAGAATTTAAAGATCGTGTCAAAACATCATTAGCTTTTTCTACCTACAAATGTCCCGTAGCTGTGGGTTGTCTGGAAGAGATCGCTTTTAGTGATAAGACCGCCTAATTGTGTTCTATTGTTATCATCAAAATTATTGTAAATTATTTTGCGCAATAAAGAGTATTTGTATTGTATTGTATTGTATTAGCGAACAAACCTATGTAACTGATATTATAAATGCGAAAATTTGTTTGTTGCTAAATCACGGCGAAACGGATGAACGGTTTTGGATCAAATTTGGAATATAGATAGAACATACCCTGGATTAAAACATAGGATATTTTTTATCCCGATAAAGTGTGTAGTTCCCGCGGGATAAACAAATTTCCGCGATAAAATTATTCTACGCAGGCGAAGCCGCGGGCGGAAAAAATACAAAGAAGACAAAAATTATCCTCTGGGTTTCTTTCGCAGCATTTTTCCCCACACATAATTTTCCTTACCGAAGCGAAAGTAACTTGGACATACATACTAACAGATTATTTCTAGTCGAATTAAATTGATTGATTCATCCATCATGTATCTTACGTTGTAGTAAATGCTTGAAGTTTGAATGCAACGTTATTTAATTCACTTTTTGACGATTCGGCCATATTGGTTTTCGAGTCGTTTTCTAAATTAATCTATTGTGTGAAAATTTAACTAATATTATAAATGCTAAAGTTTGGATGTTTGTTTGTTGGTCAATCACGGCGAAACGGATAAACGGATGTGGATGATATTTGGTATACAGGGTGTCCCAAAATTAGGCCGTCACGCTGACACCGGAGGTACATGGACTTAAGGCGCATCAAATAAGCTTAACATGCCCATAGAAAAGTGTAATGAGTATTGAGTATAACCAGTTTCATTGATTTTTGAAAAAAATACCACTTTTTGATGATTTTTGTATCAGAGAGCTTTTAAAAAACTGTTTATTTAAAAGAAAAATACGTTTACGGCTTGGTCGATAGTTACTTATGATGTGGCGAACATTATTAGTCGATGATTAAAGTGAAACATCGACAAATTTATTGTCAAAGTCAACTTTTATTCTCTCTAAAAAACAATAGCTCGACTTTGAGCAGCTACCACGAAAAAAAAATACTCAATACTCATTACACTTTTCTATGGGCATGTTAAGCTTATTTGATGCGCCTTAAGTCCATCTACCTCCGGTGTCAGCGTGACGGCCTAATTTTGGGACACCCTGTATAAGCAAAACATACCCTGGACACTACCTACACACACACATGCACACACACATACATTCTCACAACACTTTTAAATTGTGCATACAAATTATATAACGCGACGAATCTAGTATTTATTTATTTATTTATTGTAACTGCAACATGTACACAATACTTATGCTAATAACAGGTAATTATAGTATAGTACTCATGCACATACCCTGTCAGGGTGAAGCAGCGGTCAGAGAACGTCCTGTCTAATTTGTTTACCTACTATGCAATTTTTGTGTAATCTCACAATTTATTTATTTTATCTGTAAAGGTTATGTGCAACATTATATCTTATTTGTAATATGTATTTGCTTGCTTTTTAAAATGTACCTGGACCTTTGTCATTGATGAATAGTTTGACTTGAATTTATTATTAGACGCTTATTGTTGACATTATTATTATTACACGACATTGTTTTTATTTTATTGACATCATCGAATATTTATTAATGGAGCTTTCAAAACATTGTATTAGTTAGCATTGAAGATTTATTTCATTTATTTAATCATTATTATAATTTACTGACATTGATTTGACGCATTCTTACAATAATTATAATTTAACAAAAGTTTATTTTAAGATTTAACTCCGTTCCATATTGATTTATTTATAATTAGTAAATTCAATTTCAATTTATTAATAACTTATTACAAAAGTTTTCTAAATATTTTATGTGACAGTTATTTATCAATTTTTATGTAACCATGACAACTATCCCACTTGCAATAAACCTATTAATGTTGTATAAGAAGTAAGAATCTATAACTAAATCCTATTTAAATATTGTATAATTTATGCTGTTGATTCTGTAAGAATAAATAAAATAAATAAAAAATAAATAAAATAGGATATTTTTTATCCCGGCAAAGTGAGTAGTTCCCGCGGGATAAACGAATTTCCGAGATAAAGTTATTCCACGGCGAAGCCGCGGGTAGAAAGCTAGTATATCAATAAAGTGAAATGGTAAATATTTGTGATTTGTAATACCTATATATCAAAATAAAGGAAAAAAGTGCAGAATCGCGGCCAAATTTCGGTCTACTGTCCGCTCCGCGCGGTCGCACTTTTGTGCTGCGCGCATGGGCCGTTATTAATAAAAACCTTCATATCTGGTAAACTACAACAGCTATAGCGACAGAAGGTGAAGGATTACTGATTAAAACAAATATAAACGAATACAGAAAATATTATTCTAGAGTACTAAAAACTGCGCAGAACATAAGATATCGGAAAAAAATCCATGAAAATTGATAAAGAAATCATACTCGAAATATCGCTACAAACTGTAATAATTATGCATAATCGTAAAGTACTAATCCTTACAATCATTTTGATATATAATAAGCCGAGAAATATGTAAAAATATTATAATTATTTACGACATAAATGTTGGAACACTGTCGGAACAATGTCGGAACTGAGGGAACGAACTAAGTTTGTCATTTTGTCAATGAGAACAACCGAATACTGCCCTCCATGAACATTATGCTATAAGATAATTTATTAGTAGTCACACAGAATTTTTTTCCAAACAGATTCAACTTATGTGTCATCCTATCTTGTACCCAAAATCAAGCAAATAAATTATTTCATTTCATTTCAACTACAGATAATAGGAGGAATTGTTTCGCACCGCATCAAGGTAGCGCGTATTGGATACTGTTGTAACCACGGACAGTAGACTAGTCTTTTATTTGGTTACAGGTGTAACCACGGACGGTTGACTGGTCATTATATTAATTGCAGTCTATATGTAAAATACATCGATGTAAAAGCGTTAAAAATATATATTATAATTCGAAAGTTTTTTGTTGGTCAAATACAGCAAAATCGATGAACGGATTTGAATGGAATTTGGTATAAGTATGGGTAGAACATATCCTGGATTAAAACAAAGTATACTTTTTACCCCTATAAAGTGAGTAGTTCCCGCGTGATAAACAAATTAAAAATATCCGCAATAGTTATTCCAAGCA
Source organism: Oegoconia quadripuncta (assembly GCA_949316235.1). Classification (NCBI taxonomy): domain Eukaryota; kingdom Metazoa; phylum Arthropoda; class Insecta; order Lepidoptera; family Autostichidae; genus Oegoconia; species Oegoconia quadripuncta. The sequence goes on from OX438758.1 coordinate 19,055,394, forward strand.
GGCGAAGACGCGAGCGGAAAGCTAGTGTCCTATATTTCTCTTGCATTCATCATTCAATTTTTCTGCCTTCGATGAGCTTGGACGCCAAGGGCATCTTGGGGGCTCGAGCGGTGATCGCGTGAGAAGCTTTGTTAGAAAACTTAAGAGATATGATTAGTGCAGTGGTTAGAAACTCTGACCACTATACCAACAGATCGCGGGTTCGAATCCCGCTAGGGCCATACGTTTGTGTGATGAATACTGTACCCGTGTATATGTGTACCCGAGTTATGGATGTTTTCATTTATAATAAGTATTTAGTTACAAAGAAAAAAAGAAGTATTTATGTAGTATATCAACTATCTGATATCCACAGCACAATCCCATAGTTGCTTACTGTGGAACTAGATGGCGTTGTGTGTATGTCCAAGGATATTTATTTATTATTTATAATGTTGATATGCATTACAAGTGGTCTAAGCTGATCTAAAAGTTAGTTTGGTGTATTTCAAACATACAATCTTTACAGTTAAAATTATTTCAAATGTAGATCGATGCATGTGAACCTTTGGTATTACTGATTTGAAGCTACAACTGGCTCAAAATGTACTTCAACTACAATTACAGTTTTGTTAATAATTCCATACTTACCTCACATCAACGAAATTGATATCAAAATCAAAAAATGCTTTATTTTGTAGGTACACAGGGTACACTTAAAATAGTCAGATTTTACATTTTTAAAGCTACTGCTTGTTCAAAAGGCAATTTTCCCCTGAGAAGAACAAGCAAGAAACTCGAGAGGTCGCTCTTTTAAAAAAAGGTTTTTATATTACAAAATTATTATTGTATATTATAATCCCCGATAGAAACGTAACAGCTACACATGCTGTAACTAATTCACGTAGGCAACTAACTTATGATACGTAGTTGAGTTTGCATAAAGATCATATAAATTCCATATGGTATGCCTTAAAATAACTGCAAAGATAATTTTGTAATCATATATTCCAACTATATAAAAAAAAGATTGGTGTAGGACCCATCTATGAGATAGAACTAAATATAGCCAGCACAAACAATAACGTTGGGATAACAACAGACTTCAATAGGTTCCGGTTCTTCATTTCCGGAGTGTATCATCAGATCATCGCCAAATTATATTCAATGGTGGTAACAACAATAAGGAAATAGATAAATTGAGCCTCCTATTTCCGATTAAAACAAGAATACTCACGCAATTATGGCGTCGATAGGAATAAAAATACATTCCATACATTATGAACACTATTTTAAATAACACAAAACGTTTAACTAGTCTCAATGATAGCACTTTATACTAATAGCAGCGTTCAAACGACGTGCGCTCTCGACGGAGTCACTGGGCAAACTACACTAACAACAGCGCGTCATGTACGTGGCCGCGTGTTGCTAAGTAGATCCGTCTAGGAATCGGAAGGGATGGGGAGGGGATGATTGTTCTGACAAGACGATTTCTCTTTTCGAAGTGAAAGTAACTTGCACATACAGACTGACAGATTATTTCTAGTAGAATTCTACTAGAAATAATCTGTCAGTCAGTAATTCTACTAGAAATAATGAATCAATCAATTTAATTAAATTGATTGATTCATTATGCATCTCACGTTAAAGTAATGCTTGAAGTTTGTATGCAAAATAATTTCATTCACTATTTTGATGATGGCCATATTAGTTTTCCAGTCGTCGTCTGTTATATCAAAATAATGGAAGTAGAATGTGTTCATTATATTAATTTCAGTCAATTTCTCATATATCTTATATTTTTCTTGCATTCGCTCATTAGATTGTATGATATAGGATAATATTTATTTTTTAACCGTGGTCATTATTTTTTTTCTGTCGATGAGCTTGGACGCCCAGGTATCTCAAGCGATAACCGCGTGAAAAGATTTGTTAGAAAACATACGAGATACAATGTTTACAAGCTTAAACAACTGTTAGTTTAGTGTATTCCAAACGACATTCCATACAACCTTTAAAGTAAAATTACTACCACTATAATTTTCTTAATAATCCCATGTCAGCCTCACATTAATTAAATTAATAGAAACCTAATAGCTGAACACGCCTTAAATAGTTCATATTACGACATGAAAACTAGAATTTATATAAAAGATCATAGAATTCCATATAAAATAATAACATAAAATAATAATAATAAATATCCTTGGACATACATACAGCGCTATCTATTGCCACAGTAAGCAACTATAGGCTTGTGTTGTGGATACCAGATGGTTGATATACTACATAAATACTAATTATAAATAAAATAAAATAACTGCCAAAATAATTTTGTAATCTTACATTCCGACTTAAAAAAAAAAAGATAAAAGATAAAAAAAGGAAAGTAATTGAGATCAAGCGCTAACCCGTTGTACATATACCTATATAAAAAAAAAGATTGGTAGGACCCATCTATGAGATAGACCTAAAAATAGCCAGCACAAACAAAAACATTGTGATAACAACAGATTTCAATTATGTCCCCGTTCTCCATCTTCGGAGTGCATCATCAGATCTTCGCCAAATTATTTTTCCGTTGTAGTAACAACTGAAAGGAAATATCAAAATCGGTTCATAATTGGCGAAGTTAACTCGAGCAATACATTAAAAAATACAATCCAATTGAACCTCCTCCTACTCGTATTTCGCAGTCGATTAAAACAAGAATACTCACGCAATTATGACGTCGATAGGAATAAAAATACATTCCATACATCATGAGCACTATTTGAAGTAACACAAAACTTTTAACTAATCTCAATGATAGCACTTTATAATACGGGCAGCGTTCAAAAGACGTGCGCTCTCGACGGAGTCACTGGGCAAACTACACTAACAGCGCGTCGTAACAAGTAGGTCCGTCACGAAGGGATGGGGAGGGGATGGTTATTTTGACCATGTGGTGATTATTTTCGCCTGGTAGCAAAACAAAGGTATCCAATTTGCAGATTGTTATCGATAATAGGGTGAAAGGGTTGAATAGCAAGTTCACGAAAGTCATTAAACAATACTTAAAAGTTTAAACAGAAAAATGAAAGTGTGTTGTGTGGTGTGTATTGTGTGGGTGTATTTGTCTGATAGGTGTGTGCAGGCGCGGAGAGAGGAAATAACGTAGGTAGGTACTTAAATGTTTAGACTGATAATTGTAAAGATCAAACATTAATATGCTTATGATAACGTCGACGCTTACTCCATATAGTGTAGCATATATGTTAACTTCGAGACATTTTATATACAAATAAATGTTTATTTTAAAAATACAAAACCAAAGCTCTTGCCTACAGCACTGAAATTTGTTGTCATTTGACGGTCGCGTTTGTAGGCTATTCACATGTTGAAAATATGAGTTGCAAATTTTGTCATGATAGGAACCCTGTGAATTCCGCGCCGGCAAGTGCGTCGATAATAGCTTTGAAAAAAATATATAAACTATAAACTTACGAGGGCAGTCCCATAAATACCCGACCTTACTTACTAGCAGTTTTTATTTGATCAAATACTCTTTTTAGGAAGCGTGAACATTAAGAAATTTAAATTTAGAATTCGAACGCGCTAGGTCATTTCTTTCTTCTGAAGCATATTTTGAAGTTTTCATCGACTATGGATAAAATTGGTGTTCGTTACGTAATTCAATACTTTTATTTGAAAGGTCTCAGCCCAACTAATATCAAAGCCGCTCTCTCATATTAAAAAAAAAAAAAAAAAAAAAAAAAAAAGTGGAGCTAGATTCTACTTTGGGGGACTCTGCTCCTTCATTTACAACAATAAAATATTGGGTGGCAGAGTTCAAGCGCGGTCGCTCGAGCTGCCAAGATGAACATCGCAGTGGACGACCAAATGAGGTGACTAATCCAGAAATAGTAAAACAAATCCACAAAACCTTACTGGATGACCGTCGACTGAAAGTGCGCGAGCTAACAGATATGGTAGGCATTTCAAAAAGTGCAGTCCATTGTATTTTAATAGAAAACTTGGACATGAGAAAGCTGTGCGCAAGATGGGTGCCGCGATTACTCACAGTAGAACAAAACCAGCGTCGTGAGGATGTGTCAGTCGAATGTTTAGCAAAATTTCGCAGCAACAAAGCCGAGTTTTTGCGTCGAAAAATCACCATGGATGAAACATGGGTTCATCACTTTACAACTGAGACTAAGGAACAGTCAAAACAATGGACTGAAAGAGGAGAATCAGCCACAAAGAAGGCAAAAACAGTTCCATCGGCAGGAAAAGTCATGGCTTCAGTTTTCTGGGACGCGCGTGGCATAATTTTTATAGATTATCTTCCAAACGGAAAAACCATTAATGGCGGTATTATGCGAACTTATTGTAGCGTTTGAGTGAAGAAATAAAGAAAAAACGGCCTCACTTGTCAAAGAAAAAAGTTTTGTTTCATCAAGATAACGCTCCAGTCCACACATCCGGCATTGCAATGGCTAAAATCAAAGAATTAAAATTTGAATTGCTTCCCCATGCACCTTATTCACCAGATTTGGCCCCGTCCAAAAGATTTCCAAGCAACATAGAGGTTGAGTCTTTGGTTAATGGCTATTTTGAAGAGTTCGACGATTCATACTATAGACGTGGCATTGAAGCTATAGAGCACCGCTGGGAAAAGTGTATAGAGCTACAAGGAAGCTATGTAGAGAAATAAATATAGTTTATCCGATTTATTTTGATTTTTTTTGGTTAGGTACTTTTACTTGGCTACTTCTGGGACCACCTACGTATCAATAACTTTTATTTCACTTACCTAATATGCCCTATTTTTTTCCTTGCGGTAAAAAACTCATCCGGTAAATCTCCCTCACACACAGGCGATAAGAAAGACAGGTTTTCTTAGTTTAATGTAAGTTTGAGAACTGTTAGCCGCTGATGTTCATAACACAAGTATTTTTAATGCTTAGCATGTTCATCAGTTGTAGTACATAATGTTTTAGAAATTCAATTTATAATTACTAAATTTATCGTATATCTAATAACCCCCTTTCGGCTTGGTACCCCCTCCGACTAGGTTCGTATAAATATTTTATTAGAAAACTGTCACATCATGATGACAACACCGAGTAGTAGGGCGTGGTCCACCAAACCCATCCAATGCGGAATGCGGATCACTTCGCAGACATGCGGGTTTACTTATTCCACGGAAAAGTCAGTCTATTCTGTTACATGACATTAATTTTAACGTCTAATTTATTTAAGGCCTTGAATAATTGAACAACACAACCTACTTCATTAAGGTTCCACTCTATCTCCGGAGTGCATCATCATAACTCAACCAAATTTATATGGGACTAGGGCTACCTTTACAGAATTGAGGGATGCCTGTGTAGGTGCCTAAAATGCCTGATTTTTAAGAATGCCCGTGTAAAGTAAAAATCAGTAGGTAAGAAAAAACACTGTAATTTAAATATTGTATAGATGAGGAGTAGGGCCTATATAAAATAGTTTATCTGAAGTTTGCCCTAATTCAAAAATGTCTGTGTCAGACAAATGCCCCTTAACTATGACGAAAATGTGGGTGAAAATAAAAAATACTTAAAAACGTCGTACCTCCTCTTTGGAATCGTTTAAAAACGACATGACAGAAAATGTTTAGAATTCGAAACCAAAAGATTGTTTTTTGATTAGTCGAATAGTTTATTGTAGCCTCTGTTCAAAGGTGACAAGGCGGTTGTAAAATGGAAATATCAGAGGAAAATATGCGTGCGATAATACGCGACTTCAGTGCTTTGAGGAGATCACTTCTGTATTTAGTGATGCAACACCATGTCTAAGGACTGTAGAACGCTGGTATTTAGAATTTCAACGTGGGTACTTTAGCTAGCCTCAGTGACAAGCCACTTGAAGGGCGTCTAAAACCACCATCACGCAAGAGAATGTCTATGCCGTGCGGTAGCTAATCGTCGAGGGTCGTCATGTAACATAACGTGAAATAGAGGCATCCGTGGGCATTTCAGGGACTACTATCCAAAAAATCCTGCACGAAGAACTTGGCGTAAGAAAGTAGATCTCTCGTTGGATACCACATTTGCTTAGCTACGACCAAAAAACAGCCCGTGTTAGATGGTGTCGCAAAACTCTGCAGCGATTCAACCGAGGAGAGTCAAAACACGTTTATGATATGGTTAGTTGTGACGAGTCTTAAATATATGCTTACGATCCAGATTCCAAGCAGCAGTCAACTGTTTGGGTCTTCCAAGATGAGCCAAAACCGAATAATATATAATAATAATAATAATACGCAAAATGGTTGCCTCGTTTGTAGCGAAGGGTGATCCCGTTGCCACTATTGTACTAGAAGATCGCAAGACGATTAACGCTGACTGGTATACCAATGTTTGTTTGCCACAAGTCATTATAGATGAAAAGAAGCTATTTAGATCGAATTACAAGAAAAACCAACTTTGCAATACGAAAGAAAATTTATGACAACACCACATCAATCAAATTCAAAAATAGAGATATAAAAATAAATGGGCACACCAAGGAGTCCTATCGCAACATCCTCCGGGGAGGAAAACGAGCGGACGTCAGGATCCGGTTCATCATAGACCCAATCTATTTGGCACTCTAACTGTGCGACCGCATCGCGTTACAGTTGCAGACGGTGAAGGGATTGTAGGCAAAGGATCTACTGATGGCAACAATAGAGTTTCGAAAAAACAACTTAAGACGTCGTATGATACTGCATCATAACAATGCAAGTTCGCACACAGGCCGCCATACAAAGATGTTTTAAGCACCCAAAATGCCGAAATTTTAGATCACCCGCCTTACAGCCCTGACTTAAGCCCTAACGATTTTTTACGTTCCCCAAAATTAAGCAAAGTCTTTGTGGTCAACGTTTCAGCTCACCCGAAGAAGCTGTTGACGTATACAAATCGGCCACTTTGACTACCCCCACTTCGGAGTGGAATAAATGTTTTAAAAACTGGTTCGAACGCATGCAAAAGTGTATTAAATATCGCGGAGAATTCTTTGAAAAACAATAAATGGTTGTCTATACATATTTCAAACGACACAACTTAAAAGCCCTCGTAATAAGCCAGAGTTAGGGTCTGTTTCACGACCTTCTGATAAAATGTCAGATAGCAATCTAGCAGATAGCTTATCCGACGGTTAAAACTAGCTGATATTTTTTTGTCCTGTTTCCCCATCTAAGTGTCTGATAAACTTACTGGCATGTCAAAACATTCCAATTATCCGTCAGATAAAACATATCAACCATTTGAACTGACTGTTATGATATATGACACTTTATCTGCCAGTTAAAACTAATCGAGAGTGGTGAAACAGAAATGTGTTTGTTATCTGTGAGATAACTTTTGGGTAGACTATCCGGATCTTTATCAGCAGGTGGTGAAACAGAGCCTAAGAGTTGTATTTTGCCAATTTCGAATACCTACCATATTTTTATACAATCTGCTTACCCTATGGTGTAATAAAAGGCAAACTGACTTCCATGTATTGTTTGTAAGATTAACCTTTAGACTTAATTAGCGATGGCTTATCTGAAGCATACCAATTAACGAGTTGTTTGTTGTCATTGTTACTATTGTCATAACACAGGCCGATTGACTAGGGTGCATTTACAGTGTGAGCTGGCAAAGTCTGAATTTTCGTGTATTTTTGGAGCGCGGATAGAATCAGACCCGGGTCCCCAGTGACCACGGCTAAGCGCTTCGAAATATTAAAAAAAAATTAAGTACGCCTGGCCGAGGATTTAAAGTTTCGACTCCGAAAGCAAGAAAGATGTATTCGGAGCCAATGTCCGAATTTAATTACCAATTCAATTCCATATTTATTAATTTTGATATTTCTGCAGCCTCGGTGGCGACGGTATCTCACAGTATAGACCGGCCCATGCTCCAAGGAATAAAGGACATTAGTGTACTTCACGGTTTTTTTATTAACAAATTGCAAATACACTATACTAACATAATTTACATATGGTCTAATGTCTGTTTAAAAGTACGATAGCAACTATCTCGATTAGCTTAAACTGTGACTATCAGACACGATTTCTTTACAAACTTATTACGAATAAACATAATCAGGGTTTCAAAACAATTGGAAATGTTGCCGGCACGTGTCTCGATTCTTCTCAGCAAATAGAAATAACTATAAATAGAAAATTTAGAAAAATCACCGATAAATAAATTATTATATCATCTAGATCAGCTATTCTTAAACTTTTGGGTCGCGTGCGACCCGAATTCAGAACACGGGCGGTATTGGGACGGGTCGGGCGGAAGAAATGCTAAAAGGACTTTGCTAAACTACTGCACTTAGCATGTATAGAAATATCTCACTAGCTGATAACATTTAAATATTCATTAATTAATTATTAGGTATTTATAATATTCCTAAAACTTTCGTGAACAAATCAAAACATAGTTTTCATTTCTATTTTTCATGATTTTTTGTTAATGCTCATACAGCCTAGTCTTTGACAAGGTGAACATACGATTATAAGGTACAGTCTTAGATTAATGATTGGTCTCCGCGCCGCTACGACTAGATACCGCACTATGAAGAAAAAACAGGTTCCTGAATGCGGCAACTCAATATTGTAGTGTGTAGATTTATACAGTACTTACTGATGGTATGTGATGCCAGTATCTTTCTTGTTTTTTGTAGTATTGTTATTACATAGTTTGACTACGCAAACCGGCATTTTGCTTCAGTCTTAAACCAAAATTTGAAATTTGAACTTGTGGCGTGACTGCGCGGGTACGCCGAATACGGCGTAGTATTTGTTGCCGCATTTTTCGAGTACGCCGACGGTATCTAGTCGTAGCGGCGCGGAGACCAATAATTAATCTAAGGGTGCAGTTTTAAGAAAAATGTGGACAAATAACTTAATTAAAATACTATATAAAAATTAATTAATAAATGCATACCAACATATACGTCACGCCAGTTTCCCAAGGTTATGTTTGAATAATGCGTGTATCTACCTACACAATAAACGTGATAATTGTTGTTTTATTGACGACGACCTAATCCTTGTTTAATACATACATATGCTCACGTCTGTTTCCCGTTGCGGTAGGCAGAGACTATTGATTTCCACTTGCAACGATCCTGACACATTATACCCACCGATTATAGTAATAGTATATGAAGGGTTATTTTCCAAGAAAGATATTTTATTACCTAGTTGTTGACGTTTGCATACTAACGCTTTGTATACAAATTGACATAGGAGTTTCTATGATTTTATTTTCAGGATTGTAACGATTCGTCTTTCCATACAAAATGGGCCGACGCGAAACAATGTATATTTTAGTTCAATTCGCGACACCTAATAGCCCCATTTTGACTTAGTACGTCCCCTTTTCCGTTTAGTACATTCCCCCTTTCGGCTTAGTACCTATCGCCATCGGTTTAGTAACTACCCCTGTCGGTTTAGTACGAATGCCTGGCGGTTTTGTACCTACTACCCCTGCCGGTTTAGTACGAATACCTGTCGGTTTAGTACCTACCCCTACCGGTTAAGTACGAATGCCTGTCGGTTGAGTACCTATCCCTGCCGGTTTAGTACGAATACCTGTCGGTTTAGTACCTACCCCTACCGGTTAAGTACGAATGCCTGTCGGTTGAGTACCTATCCCTGCCGGTTTAGTACGAATGCCTGTCGGTTTAGTACCTACCCCTACCGGTTATGTACGAATGCCTGTCGGTTGAGTACCTATCCCTGCCGGTTTAGTACGAATGCCTGTCGGTTTAGTACCTACCCCTGCCGGTTAAGTACGAATGCCTGTCGGTTGAGTACCTATCCCTGCCGGTTTAGTACGAATACCTGTCGGTTTAGTACCTACCCCTACCGGTTAAGTACGAATGCCTGTCGGTTGAGTACCTATCCCTGCCGGTTTAGTACGAATGCCTGTCGGTTTAGTACCTACCCCTACCGGTTATGTACGAATGCCTGTCGGTTGAGTACCTATCCCTGCCGGTTTAGTACGAATGCCTGTCGGTTTAGTACCTACCCCTGCCGGTTAAGTACGAATGCCTGTCGGTTTAGTACCTACCCCTGCCGGTTAAGTACGAATGCCTGTCGGTTGAGTACCTATCCCTGCCGGTTTAGTACGAATGCCTGCCGGTTTAGTACCTACCCCTGCCGGTTTGTTACGAATGCCTGTCGGATTAGTAACTATCCCCTTTCGGCGTAGTACCCTTTCCAACTAATGTATGATTTATTTCAAAACTGAACACAGTCGCAGGGGGTGTTAACGTGTACAACCCTTCGTTCTCGAAAATATTAGGAGATACGGCAAAATTCTAGACTCAACTTTCCTTTGAAAATGCTCTGAGTTAACGCCATCTATCAACGTCGGCCACAAACAACTATTGCATTGTGCATAATAGGTGAAATAATATTTTAGCCATGCCATATAAGAAGTAATATTTTAGCCATGCCAGTTTAAGGAATTAAGTTGGGACTGATACTCATGCATTGAGATTTGACATTATTATGTCTGTCGCTTTCACACATAGGGGCAAGTGCAAAAGCCTATGAAAAATCTATTCAGTTTAAAATCTCGAGTATGCGAGACCCAGGGGACAAGTAGACAGAATACACTAGGGACAGTGAGCTTGTTATAGGTATACATTGTAAATTACCATGACAGTAGTCGAGAGACAACTTATTCATATTTCCTTTTCACACAGATGATTTCCCTTTCCGAAGCGTTAGTAGCTTAGACAACTGATTGACATTGATATTTTACATTCAAATAATTTCTTGAAATTTGATGTGTGTACCAAGTACAATCTAAAGGCCGAGCCACATGGATAGGCTAATAGTCACACCAGGGCACTCAAATATGATTGCAATAATATATATAAGTCTTATTACGACACTGTGAGTTAACATGTGAGTCATCACATCATCGTCGACAGTCTTTATATAAAAATCTGACCACGCCCATGAGATGCTACGAATTAGTTCTATTCTATTTCGCCGAACCACATGATGAACTATGGGCTCCTAAAAAAGGGAGTGTGGTCTTATAAACAAATGATTTGGAAGACATTTTAAAGTGTGTTAATTTTTCTTTGTAGGCGTTGTCATACATTCATTTAGTGATTCAGCAGATTTGTTCTGGGATCTTTGTCGCATTGATTGCATAGGTATCCAAATGGATATGGCTATTCACTGTTTCCATTTACAGGCAAAGTAAATACCGTAAAAAAACAAGTGCATAAGTCCTAATCTTATGTATACCAGTTTTTAGAAGCTTCATGAAGTAATAAGAAAAGTTACCTTTTTGACATTTTTCTCAGCCATCTCAAGCTGCTTCCGCGTCTGCTCAAGCTCCATTTCAATCTTCTTCCGCTGCAGCATCAGCAGCTCCTGCTCTTTCTTGGCGAGGATGTTGCGCATTTTCTCTTCCTCCTCGGTGAGGGTCGGAGCTATGCTGCTCGTGGCAGCGGGCTGTAAGATGAGGACAGGCTCAATGATGGTGTTCTTTGCAGAGTTAAGGTTTTGAATTTATTTCTTTGGAACCTTAGTGGCAAAAAAATTGGATAGCAGTTTGAATATTTCAATTGCAAAGAGACAAATATACATTTTTATTTTAATTAACATTACGTCTGTTGCGAACTATGATCAAGCAAGTCTATCCAACGTGATTAAATAGATGTATTTGCATGGTTGCTACATATTCTTAATAACAAAAAAATTGCTGGGTATCTAAATCTACACATTGAAATTTCAGTTTTCCTGATGCTCAAGTGAGAATATTTATCACTGCCCTGGACTTTGGCGAAAATTGTTGGACAGACATACTTGTATGTACTGATTTGTAATTCATTCATACAAATCAGTCAACACTTATCAGAGTATCGGAAATAACTAAGATTTCACCTTTTTTTGATTACTGTTTACATACTATACTATACAAGTACTATTGTTTTGGAAACTACTTTGATGTATTATTGATAGAATGTAAGCATATGAATGGCTCGTCAAGAACTATAGCACTAAAATAAACATTACTAAAAAAACACCTTTTTCAGAAAATTTGGATTTACATGGATGTTTGACTGCGGCGGCTGTGCTTGTATAGGCCATGCTGGGTCAATCAAGTTCACTTTCACATCAAGATGATAGAGCTTCGTCGCTGGGAACACATCATGCCATGTCTCACGGAGTTTGAACATTTGTGACCGTATTTTTTCATCAACCTGTGAAGTTAAAACATCCATCACCCTGCGATACTTCACATAAATTTAGAATCAATTACAAAAATTGAAACTTAAATAATTACCTGTTTGAATGTCTTTGTGAACATATTGACGATGCTCTGGGAAAATTTCGTTGTGTACGCTCCGCCAACATTCTTGATTATGGAATCAACTAAATAGAGGACTGGCAGCTTGACGTCAGAATGGACCTGTACGGAGGAAACATAATGTCTAATGCCGACCCCTGGCTGACCGACAACTCCATGATTTGCCAAAATCAACCAATTATCTTCAATTTTTCTTGATACAATCTGACTATGGCCAATCCCCATGATTATGAAAATGGTGTAGGATAGAATAAGACAAATGTATAATTCAGCAACTCTTTTAATCTCCATATGAAAATAAATAAGTAAGAAGTCAGTTTTAAAATGCTTTATTTTCAACAATTACTCGGTACACAACTGAAATAGAATTGGCATGTTAAAAGATAATTACATACCATTGAAGGTACAATTTCCTGTTTGGTTTTGTACTAATTTTGAACAGGTATCTCCTAGTACTGTGTTGTACAATGAGTACAAAATTTTTAAACAATATTGACCCATTTTGCAAATTATTAGCTAACTAAAAGGTGTCTTGTTTTTAATCAACAGAGATAATATATTTTTCCTGATAGTGTACCTATCCTATCTTACCCGGGCAAATGTGATATCGTTACAAATGTAATAAGTACACAAGATTTGTATCTAATCTACAAACAATGTAAGTACTTATTGAAGTTATATGGCTGCCTATGGATAGTACTTAAATGTTACATTTTTAGGAGATACCTGCCAGTGTGAATTACAAATGAGGTCAAGTTACTCTCACTGTCGCCGCAAAACACGGGAAATACGCACCGAATGCGTCACCATCTCTACACTTTCCCGACCCTGTTGCTCACGTGACGCGGTGGCAGTTTTCAGCCTGTCGCGCGCATTACTTTTTAAAAATGCAAATTCACCTTCTCCAAATGCTTCTCCACGGTTTCAACGATAACCCCCGCGTGGTCGACGTTCTCCTCCGCGAGTATAGTCAGCATATTTATCAGCGGTTTGCTGTTGACAGTCAAGTCTGACAAACTCGACGCGTATTCTTCCGCGATTTCCTTCGACATTTTGTACGGCGACTGCGGGTGCTCTCACCATGCCAAGTACAATCTTCAACTGCACATCACTGTAACCATCAAAAAACTAAACTGTATAAACTCTGTTTGTCACGTAGTTCAAAAAGAGAAATTTCTTGTCGTTATCCAACATGGCGAGATTTTTAAGAGAACACGTAGCGAACTTACGTTATCGCTGATAACAATATGTTGCTGATGATAATTTCAAATTATGGACGCAATCACCTCACGTACGAGTTAAATGAACATAATTTTTCTTGAAATAGACCACGTAGAGCAACGAGATACTGGTAAATACGCAGCAATTAAATAACCAACGCGTCGCTGACTACGCTGAAGATGTGAAACAAAATGGCTGCTTACTGTTCTTTTTTAAACTAGGAAGAGTTTTAACGACCCTGGATACTAGGCTTTTGAGCCAGGCTGCTCCTCTGTCAGTACTCAGAGGGCTGCTCGCTGTTAGTGAAAGACCTAAGCGCCCGTATTAATAAATGATCTTGAGATTGCGTATCAGTCTCACAAGTTTGTTTTGAAACTGTACTGTAAGCCTATTTAAGGTTATCTCAATATTAAGAACGATTTATTAATACGGGCCTAGGTTTATAAAAAAATATTAGGCCCACCCGTATCTGTGGAATGTTTCAAGTGCGGAAAAAAACAAAAAAGAATAAATCCATTATTTTATTTTTGAATATGAATAATGAATCAGAATCAACGGCATCATTATAAAAACTATTACATAAAATCTATAAGCCAAAGTCATGCCATTACATTACAAGATTTAATACCTATTAAAGGAAGAGCTACAACAAACTATAAATATAATAAATAATATAACTATAATAAATAATTTTTATTTATTTTTTATTTTATTTTATTTATAGTGTGCTCCCATTTTTTGGCGTTTGGATATAGTGGTGGAATTAAAAATGATAACAAATAAGTGCGCTCATTTAACTCGTTCGGTTACTTCTAGCATGCTGGATCCAGCAGCTGGATAATGTCTATGCTACATTCAGCACCGTGAGTGAACTTGAGTCCGCCGCCGCCGCCGTCTCGCCGGCCGCCGCGCCCCGGGGCGATCCAAGTCGTTAGGCATTTCTTAGCCATGCAGACAAAAATCGTATAATATTTCTTATTAGCTTTTAACCGTGACTTCGCACGCGTGGTGTTCCCGAATAATAATGTTGTGTATATTAAGTAAAGATAACGGCGAAGGTGGAAACGTACTGACCCGGAAACCCTATCTTATTTAGGGAACTGGATATATTATCCACATTACACAAAAATCCTATTAACATTGCTGTTTAACGGTAGATTTAGGTAAGAAGGTGATATTTAAAATGCCCTAGCACCAACCAAATCGAGTACTGAACATGTACTCGTTTACCCGTTAGACAAAGACATTATTTTAATAATATTAGTCCCGTAAGATAATTTATTAGTGGTCACGCTGAATGACTTGTTAATAACGTAATAAAGATCTCTTATAGAGATAAGCCCACCTATGTATATGACACATCGTTTGTACTCTCGTATATGTAATGTTTTAATGCAATAAAGAATATAAAATAATAGTTCCATTTACAAATAATAGGAGGCAATGATTCCAACCGCACCGTCTGAAGGTAGAGCGCTATGAAAAGCCACAGATTAATAAAATAATATATAACGCCCATGGATGTAGTATAGTAGTACTAACGCCATCTTGCTATCGTTGCTATAATTTTTTTTCTGTCGTGGAATACTTCGCTTTTGTTTTGGTGACTCGAAAACCTCTAATTATTGGAAATAGGGTTATTTCGTTTTGTTCTTGAAGTATTTTTATTTCAAGCGTTGGTAACCCTGGCTGTCAGCCAGCCAGTAGTCAGTAAATTGATGGATGAATCGTCATGTTCATTTCCTTTTAATCGCGTAATTTGCGGGTTAAAATTTGATTTATTAGTGTCTTGGTTGTTCAATTAATTTACATACATCTGAATTGTGAGTATTGTTAACAACTTATTAGAATTATTGACATTTTATACATAGAACATCTTTTTAAGTATCGCATGTCGTGGTAGTCATATATTTTCAATTAATATCTACAGAAACTAGTTTTTCCTCGTTTCGAGTCCTTGATAATCGTTGTATGTTAATATCCGTACTTATGTGTAAAGAATGACTACTTAAAAATAAGCAACACGTCACATTTATGAGTACCTATAGAAATACGATCATGGCCCACTGATCTACTTCCATTCTACTTCAATAAAGTGCATGTTTTATTAAGTATATACTGCTATATTTGCGTTTTGTGGCGTTTGACAAGGACGATTTTTAAATATTGCGACATAATTGTTTTAACCTTCAGTTGATTTGGAATTGGTTAATTTGAAATATTGGTTAATATAAAAATGGGGATTAGAAGTAGGAGCATAAAACTTATCGCCTTCGTTATCTACTGATACCACCAGACATTCTTTATCAATCACCTAGCTTATACAATACTGGTAACATTCATAGCAATCGTAATTGTAGTAAGTAAATCATATAGTGATAAGTGTATCTTTCACTTTGACCTAGATTTTCTAATGGAGAGTGCAACTTTAGGTCATAATCTTGCTCAAGAAGTATCAAATAACTCTACTCTCTTCTATGTTCATATGAACATTAAAACCCGTAATCAAGAATTTCAATTAAATCAGTCCGTTTAAGTCTAGAAAAAGATGGGAAGTCTAGAAAAGTGAGAATCTTTTTGAAGCCTCAAAATTGTGTGCATGCAGAATCAGAGTCATTTATTGTCAAGGGTACAATAGATATTATGTTGAAGTTGGCTCACAGTTTTACCATATCAGGCATACAATGTATTATTAATTACCTACTCTATCATCAGGGATTTAGCTAGCATGCAACATCACTCTGTACTTAGCATAATTTTTTTTTTTAGCTACAACGGGTTAGCTCTTGACTTAAGTGAAGATGAGGCCGAAGGCTTGAAAATAAAAACATTCTATGAAACATTATCCCTCTTATTCATAAAAAATTACAAATGCTTTATAAGCCTGTTTTAGTTAAAGTATGTTTTGTCACTTTCTTTCATTACAACATTTCCTTATGAACGACAGAGACAAAACATAATTTAACTAAAACAGGCTTATAAAGCGTTTGTAAATTTTTATGAATAAGACGGCATGAATATTACCTTCGTCTTGAAAAAATTAATTAACACCCAAGTCAATAACATTAATTGAATCAATGTCCACTCTAAATGTCAATTATATGCATGCATTGATATTAAAATTTGACTGGTAATTTAGAGAGAGAAAAATTATTTAAAATTATTTTGTGCAATAAAGAGAATTTGTATTGTAGTTTTAAAATTTTTAATGATTTTAACTTTTGAATTTAAGTAATAGATTGTAACGATTATTTAATTTTTACAATTAATACTTACTTTTTAATTAAATTTAAGTAAAAGTTTTCAATATAAGAGCGCCAATTAGTAACAATAAAAATTACAAATTTTATTATTAAACTTCATTTGTAGAAGGTACACTAATTTTTTTGCTAGGTTACAAATTTTGTAACCTCCCAAAAGAAAATCTTACAGTATTGGCAGAAGTACCAAAATGTAGATTATTTAAGTAATTTGCACCGGGAATTAATGGGATTTGGGTGTTAATGGACTACAAAATTTTAATTACTTTAACCGTTACAAAGGGGCCAATATCGGTCCAGACTCGGGTGTCTGAATCAATAATGTAAAAAAAAGGGACAAAACAACTAAGTATAATTAATACTTACATATTCGGGCGCCTGGGCAATATTAGCCCACTAGACATAAGCTAGTATAACAAATATAAAAGGGTTAATAGACCAAATAAAATTTAAATTAAAGTTTTCACATTTTAATGTATCTCTCGATTCCAAGTACGGAGACTAAAGTTATAAATTTAGGCTTACAAGAAATTTCTTAGAAATAAACCAGTAAATTATATGAGTACAAGGCTACTCAAGAGTTGAAATTTTATCCAATAATTACATCAAATCCTGTAACTATAATTTATATTAACTTAACTAGATAGAATCTATGAAAGAATGAATTTATTAAAGAATGCCTTTAAAGAATTACTCGAAAGAATGAAAAGAATTAGAAAGAATTACTTGAATTTGAAAGAATCTGAGAGAATGCCAAGTTCTAAACGCACTAGGTGTTATTACTTAACATTATCTTAATAAATACTTAAAGTTCTCTAATTAACATCCTCGCAATCCCGCGGTGACTCTTCCGGGATGGAATCGCATACGAGGTCTCCTCTCCAGAAGGCGGGGAGTTGTTCAAATAAAGATTTTAAATGAAATGGGAATCATGGTAAGGGGCTTTTTACTTTACCGAGAGGTAAATATGGTTTATAAATTAAAAGAGAAAAAAAGAAAAAGAAAGAAACTGAAACAATGAAAAGACTCATGGTTAATTCACGGTCAAATTCAGGTTATCAAGAATGCGAAATGTGTGACATCAACATAACACTTACCCAGATCAGGCTGGTTTCTTTTATATATTTAATTTCCGCTAATCTGTAACGAACGGACAAACAAATTACTCTCAACCCTAAGGAAATGTACGGGTGTGGAGTCAAATTCAGCAAACGAAAAAAATACATACCATGCCGACGACCGGTTCTAATCCAAAAGGATCTCCTCACGGCGTCCTAATTTCATCGTCAAAATAGGGTAGCGGCACAAGCCCAACATTCTTTCACACTTAGCGGGGTGATTTCCGCTTTTTAAGAAAAAAAATTATGAAAAAATTAAAGTTTCTAGAGGAACTGACATGTCGCCGCCAGCCCTCCGAGTAGGAAAGTGTCTGTCCACTGGAATGGGATGGAATGATTGAACTATTTTTTTTTTTTTAATTTGGCGTGGAGCACGCACGGCAAAGGAACTCAAACTAATGCAGCCCACTGAATTATCGAAGAACGTAGCGAAAACTGCTAAATTATTAATCAAACAGCCAAGTTTAGTATGAAACACCATGTAACGCCAATAATACGTTACATTTCATCCCTGGTTAAACAAAAAAAAATAAAAAAAGAGTGAAGCTCTTTCTTCCAAAACGTATCACAAAACCACAAAGAGAAAACATAGAATCGAAAGATAACAGCAAAAGGACAAAAACAGAATGTAGAATCCAAAAGCAAAAGATTTACAAAAAAAAACAATGAGTCCAAGACATTAAGTTGAAACCATGTAAAGTTTAAAGTTAAAGTAGGAGATTCAGATTAAATAAGTTTCTGAACTCGACTCAACTCACTAATAACACTATCACAACGATCGTGATCCAAATCTGGAAGCAAATTTAAATAAAGTTAAAACTATCAAATGTTTAATAGGAGAAAGTTCGGAGTTAGAGCAATATCATTTGATAACTCGAAACAACGAAGTGCAAAGCAAGAAGCTTACAAACTTAAAGTTAAAGCATTTAAAGCTTTGACTCTGAGGTGGTCAAATTGAATCTTTTAAAGATTTTGGGTCTAACGAACACTCCAAGAATGGATTTCAAGAACACCAAACTAAAACAATAAAAGGTTACGACTAACGTGGTCGACACTACACCATCAACTTTTCGAACACGTAGCGTAATAAGATTGATAGAATTCTACATACGAGAATCTATTCAAAAACAAAATCCAACTGGATATGTGGTCGGCTCATCACTACCGGCTTTCCGAACACAATCCAGGGGAATAACAAGTGGAAGAATTCAACTCCATGTGAATTTCCAACTAGGTGCTCGCTGTCTGAGACCGGCTCCACTCCACCGATTTTCCGAACACAGAACAGGAGTATCAAAAATAAAGTTCATCCAAGAGAACTCCAGAGGATATACTGTATGGACACAAAGGTTCCAATACATATGTGGAAACAAAAGTTTCACTATACGTCCAAAAAGAGAAAACGTTAGCTAACAAAAGTCAAATCCGGTAGGTCACATCCGAGAAACAAATCTAGCCTACAGACAAAACAGACCTACACAAGTGTATCACACAACAGACACTATATGTAACACAGTACCTAATACTATAAAATGGTGTACTACTACAATGTCGTAGATAGCAACAAGAACAAAACATAGTACAAGAAGTACATAAAGATATCTAAAATACAAGACCTTTATACTATAGAAAAGATTAAGAATCTTGTGCTAAAACTAATTAGATCTTATGAGTTAGCCCATAACAATGGAATTTCCAAAATATAAGAACCAAAATGTCCTAAGTTCAACTTTAAATGTATTGTAAATAGAAATTGGATAATCTTTCATACTCTTCTCTTTCATTAAGCCCCAAACTCTTCCATACATCATCATACTTTCACACAAACAAAAGGGGTGTTACTCCAAATCTAAGAACATACTAAGCAAAAATCCCTTTAATAAAAGTGTTAAATTTTAATAATATCTTTTACATGATAAGTCCCCACTGAACCCCTGTTCAAGTCTTTCAAGACATAAACATTATTAGAAATCTTTTTGATAATTTTTGATTTTACAAACTTAGGAGCAAGCTTAGCCGAAAAGTATTGCATCGCATTAGATTGCACAAAATTTCGTCTCCAAACTATGTCATCTAACCCATAAGAAATGACTTTCCTACCCTTATTATAATAGGAAGCATTACGCTTATAAGCTTTTAACAATGTTCCCCCCACTTTTTCAAAGATAATCCCCAAAGAATTCAACGATAGAGCATAAGAAGGGCGATCTTCTAGTTCTACGTCATTTAAATTATCCAATGAGTTACTAAAACGGTGTAAAGAAGCATCTACAATAACCTCCCTACCAAACATTAAGAAGTTAGGTGTAAACTCAGTAGCTAAGTTAATACTACTATTCAAAGCAAGTTGTACTTGGCCTAAAAATTTTGACCAAGTCCTATGATCATCACGAACGTAACAAGCAACGCAGGTAACAATCGTTTTATTATAACGCTCCACAGGATTATTCTGAGGCGTATACAAAGTGTTATAAAATATTTTGGTTATATTAAAATTTTTCAAAAATTCCACAAAAACTCTTGAAGTGAATTGAGTACCGTTGTCACAAACAACAACTTTAGGACAGCCGAATTTTAAGAAAATTTCTTTCTCGAGGAATTTACAAATAGATTTGGTAGTAGCATTACACAAAGGGTGTATCCAACAATACTTAGAAAATACATCTACGATAGACAGTATGAAGCGATGTCCCGAATAGGTTTTTGGGAGAGGACCAATTAAATCAATGGATAGCATAACCATCGGACGACTAACAGATTTAGGATTAGACATAATACCAAATGGAGGCAAGTTTGAATGTTTATAAGCTTTGCAAATCTCACATTTAGAGACATAATCTTGAACATCTTTATGCATAGAGCGCCAGTAATAATGAAATCTTAATTTATTCAGAGTTTTTGATACACCTAAATGTCCTGAGTTTATATTATCGTGATACTCTCTAATTGTATCTAAAACATTTTCTTTCGGAATTACTATTTTCCAAGATAAACTACTTTGCAAATCAAATTTAGGTTTGCAGAATCTATACAAAACATCATTTTCAACTCTATAATTTTTATATCTGAGAGGCGACTTTTGACAACTTACGAATATACGTTTATACCAAGGGTCGTGAATTTCATCATCAGGTTGCACAATATCAGAAGAAGGAATATTTAAAGCATTAATTTCAATACGTGACAATGCATCTGGAACAACATGCAAACTACCTTTTTTATGTACAATATCGAAAGTAAACTGTGAAATACGAGCAGCCCAACGAGCTAATCGACCACTAGGATTCTTTAAAGCAAGTAACCATTTTAAACTAGCATGGTCTGTTATTACTGTAAACTTCATACCTTCGACATAAGGTCGAAAATGTTCAATCGAATCTAAAATAGCTAAAAGTTCTTTTTCAGTAGTACTATAATTAATTTCACACTTACTAAAGGTTCGAGAGTAGAAAGAAATAGGATGTTGGAGACCGTCGTCGTCTTCCTGACATAAAACACTTCCGATTGCAAAACTACTAGCATCACAATGAAGAAAAAAGGGTTTTTCAAAATTGGGACAAATTAATACAGGAGAAGTCAATAAAGATTGTTTCAATTTACAAAATGAATTTTCAGCTTCGCTATTCCAAATCACAAATCGTTTAGAATTTCTAGGTCCTTTAGTTAAATTCGTTAAAGGTTGAGCAACATCAGCAAATTTATCAATAAAACGACGATAATAAGAACACATACCAAGAAAACTACGAACTTGTTTAACTGTAGTAGGGCGAGGAAAATTTTCTATAACTGTTAGTTTAGACGAGTCAGTATGTAAACCATTACCATCAATAACATAACCCAAATATCGCAATCTATCTTTACAAAATTCACACTTTTTAAGATTTACAGTAAGTCCAGCATCTTTCAAACGTTTATAAATTTTATGTAGCAACGCAATATGATCAGTAAATGAGCTTGAAATGGCCAGCAAATCATCCAAATAAATAAACACGTTAGAATCGAATTCGGGTCCAAACAATTTATCCGCAAGACGTTGAAGTTCTGCTGGAGCATTTGTCAAACCAAATGGCATCCGAACAAACTCGAAGAGTCCTTTACCGGGGATTACAAACGCAGTTTTTTCCCTAGACGTTTCCTCTAAGCTAATTTGAAGAAAAGCTTTAGACAAATCTATAGCCGTTATATACTTAGCACCTCGCAAATTATCCAATATTTGTGATGTGTAAGGTAAAGGGTATGAATCTTTAATTGTGACAGAATTAAGTTTCCGAGAATCTAAGCAAAGTCTAGTTCCGCCATCTTTTTTCTCGACAGCCAAAACTGGAGAGCACCAAGGAGATTTAGAAGGTTGTATAATTCCCTCTTTTAGTAAAACCTCAACTTCATCATAGAGTTCTTTTTGTTTAGCCGGACTAATAGGCCAGTAACGTTGTTTAATAGGTTCACCTTTCGTGAAAATCCTATGTTGAGTAAGGTGAGTTAACCCAACCCAAGCCTTTCTTTTCATATGATATATCTTCAAAAAGTTTAACTACTTCTTCTAATTCTTTATTCTCAGAGGAAGAAAGTTGAGCAACAGAAGTTACCGAATTAATTTCAATTGAATTTGAAACACCGTTGTTGTTTTCAAAAGTTAAGCTTTTAAATAAATCTTTTGTCAAATCAAAAGTTACACAAAAATCGAATCCCAGTATTATATCGGGAGACAGAGAAGGAACGACCATAAATTCTACCATACGAGTGGAGTTGTCGCAAGTTATAGGAATATCAATAGTACCAATAACATTTTGAGCATTACCATCAGCAGTACGAGCCTTGTGATAACAATCTTTAAGTTTAAATCCCAAATTTAAGAATCTTAAATGACTTTGTGAACCAAGTACACTTTTATTTGCACCAGTATCTAGTAAACCAGTAAAAGTTATACCGCAAACATCGAATTTCAAAAATGGTCGAACGTCATGGTTCTTAGTAAACAAAACAGGAGCTAGTTTGTTAATTTGAAAAAATACTTTTAAATATTGACACCAATCGTCAAACTCTTTACGTTGAACCAACGGATTAGGTCGCGAACTATCGACTAATGTCAGCTCACAATGTTCTTCTTCGAGAAGTTGTGACTGACAGGACTTCACAAGTTTTTTGGAGCCTGACAATTAGATTCATTGCAAGTTTCACACGATTTAGTGAGAACACCAATTTTACCACATTTAAAGCAAGCAGGACCAGGAATTTTCTTACAAGATTTATAAGTGTGTCCAGGTTCTTTACATTTCAAACATTTTAAAACAGTATCAACAGCGTGAATATTTTTAACTTTTTTATCTGTTGAAGGCGTCTTGGTAGACGGCATATTAAGGTATTCTTCAATTTGTTTTGAAAGAGTCACTAAATTATCAATATTATTAATTGTACGTCCAACCAAAAGAATGGAAAACTGGGGTAGCATATTGTGCTTTATTATTTCCAAAAGTGTAGCTTCCGACAAAGGATAAGTAAGTCTATGAGACATATCTACAATTTCAATTATAAAATCTGACAAAGTTTCATTAGTTTTTTGTTTTCTAATACGCAAATCATGTTCCAATTGATAGTCGAAATTTAATTTATCAAAACGTTTAAGTAATTCAATTCTGAGGCATTTCCATGTCCTAACTGTATTACGAATGGATCGAAACCATTTAAGAGCTGTATCTGTAACGACTTCAGAAAAAGACAACAAAATATGATCATCCTGTATACCACGAGCCAAGCAGTATTCTTCCAAACGCAGCAAAAATTCTCTGACACACGATTTACCATTAAATTTATTTTTAAAGTTATAAAGATCTGATTTTCTACAAGAATGAGCAGGTTTGCAGTGAATATCCGAACTATGAAAGTTTCTATCGAAAGTCAAAGGAACCTGTTCCGACAAATCAAGAAGGTCACTAGAAAGAGCATTCCTATCGCAGGGAGCATCATGTTCCGTAGCTTTAGACATATTGGGTTTATCGATTTTAGGTACTAAGTTATCTGGGCTTTCAATATCCTCAGTTTGAGTTTCAATATTTTTAATGGCAAGTTGGCCCTCCATTATTATGATAACGTAAGTATCCACTTCAAAGTAAAAGTTAAATAAAAATATTAAAATATTCTAAGTTAAATAGAAATATTTGAAATTGGCATTCAATTTACAAAAAACAAACATCCTAAGTAAAAAATACACAGTACAGTACCTAGAAATGTGTACAAAAATAATATAGTGCAGTATAGCAGTATTACGTCCGTGTAAACAACAGGTATAATCACAATTCAGTATTGAAGTATGACAAAAGAACTTGGCATTCAAAATACAAATATATTTAAATTTCACAACACCCTGTGTAAAATTCGAATAACACAATTAATTAATATAACATCCAAGTCAGGTTAACGTTTCAAGTCCCTGAGTGAGAGCGCCAATTGTAACGATTAATTAATTGTTACAATTAATACTTACTTTTTAATTAAATTTAAGTAAAAGTTTTCAATATAAGAGCGCCAATTAGTAACAATAAAAATTACAAATTTTATTATTAAACTTCATTTGTAGAAGGTACACTAATTTTTTTGCTAGGTTACAAATTTTGTAACCTCCCAAAAGAAAATCTTACAGTATTGGCAGAAGTACCAAAATGTAGATTATTTAAGTAATTTGCACCGGGAATTAATGGGATTTGGGTGTTAATGGACTACAAAATTTTAATTACTTTAACCGTTACAAAGGGGCCAATATCGGTCCAGACTCGGGTGTCTGAATCAATAATGTAAAAAAAAGGGACAAAACAACTAAGTATAATTAATACTTACATATTCGGGCGCCTGGGCAATATTAGCCCACTAGACATAAGCTAGTATAACAAATATAAAAGGGTTAATAGACCAAATAAAATTTAAATTAAAGTTTTCACATTTTAATGTATCTCTCGATTCCAAGTACGGAGACTAAAGTTATAAATTTAGGCTTACAAGAAATTTCTTAGAAATAAACCAGTAAATTATATGAGTACAAGGCTACTCAAGAGTTGAAATTTTATCCAATAATTACATCAAATCCTGTAACTATAATTTATATTAACTTAACTAGATAGAATCTATGAAAGAATGAATTTATTAAAGAATGCCTTTAAAGAATTACTCGAAAGAATGAAAAGAATTAGAAAGAATTACTTGAATTTGAAAGAATCTGAGAGAATGCCAAGTTCTAAACGCACTAGGTGTTATTACTTAACATTATCTTAATAAATACTTAAAGTTCTCTAATTAACATCCTCGCAATCCCGCGGTGACTCTTCCGGGATGGAATCGCATACGAGGTCTCCTCTCCAGAAGGCGGGGAGTTGTTCAAATAAAGATTTTAAATGAAATGGGAATCATGGTAAGGGGCTTTTTCCTTTACCGAGAGGTAAATATGGTTTATAAATTAAAAGAGAAAAAAAGAAAAAGAAAGAAACTGAAACAATGAAAAGACTCATGGTTAATTCACGGTCAAATTCAGGTTATCAAGAATGCGAAATGTGTGACATCAACATAACACTTACCCAGATCAGGCTGGTTTCTTTTATATATTTAATTTCCGCTAATCTGTAACGAACGGACAAACAAATTACTCTCAACCCTAAGGAAATGTACGGGTGTGGAGTCAAATTCAGCAAACGAAAAAAATACATACCATGCCGACGACCGGTTCTAATCCAAAAGGATCTCCTCACGGCGTCCTAATTTCATCGTCAAAATAGGGTAGCGGCACAAGCCCAACATTCTTTCACACTTAGCGGGGTGATTTCCGCTTTTTAAGAAAAAAAATTATGAAAAAATTAAAGTTTCTAGAGGAACTGACATGTCGCCGCCAGCCCTCCGAGTAGGAAAGTGTCTGTCCACTGGAATGGGATGGAATGATTGAACTATTTTTTTTTTTTTAATTTGGCGTGGAGCACGCACGGCAAAGGAACTCAAACTAATGCAGCCCACTGAATTATCGAAGAACGTAGCGAAAACTGCTAAATTATTAATCAAACAGCCAAGTTTAGTATGAAACACCATGTAACGCCAATAATACGTTACAAGATACACAACTGTATGTTGTTACATTTTTTTATGTTGTGGCACAGATTGTTGGTGGAGGTGGACAACCTATGAATGGAAATATGAGTAGCTATATCCATTGGAGTATGCACTCTCCCGACAAAGCCCTCAGAACAAATCTGCTCATAGTCACCGACTGATAGCAGGATAAGGCCAACAAAAAAAAAAAACACTTTTTAGTTTATCTGGATAAACTAATCACTTGTTCCCTTAAGGGTTTTCTAAATTTACAATATAGTTATTGAAATTAGACACTTGATAATGATTTTATTGCTACAAAACAAAGACCACTCATAAACAATTTAGAAATATCAGACTTATTACATAAAAGGTTTATGGCTTCCTAGTAAGTATGAGGATCCCTGTGACAGGAAACCTCGCTCTTCCATAGCAAATGTTACGCATGTAGAAGTAAGCATTAGGTTTGTGCTTTACAGCTATTATTGTTATTAGCTGTAAAGCTGTATTTTTAATTAACTGAGACTTTATTATTTAGAAAGTATGCCTAACTTTTATGTCCTGTCTGTGGTGTGTAAGTATGTGTGCGTTGTGTGAGTTTGTGTGTGTTTGGAAGTTTAAAAACTATTGAATTTATATAACAATTACATCCTTCATTCTTACGATTAAAACTTTAAACTTCCTACTTCTAATAATATGTAAAAAAAACCTACATGTGATAACATCAATTATATTGGACACTTTTGTACCTATGTAAAATAAAATGTAATATTCATTTAACATATTGATGCCATAGTATGCCTAGGCATAGGGATGTTACATTATAATCTAGAAATCCATCGCCTTCATAATTGTACATACAAGTGGATTTCTTTGATGCACAACAATTAGTATTTGTCCTCAATCACACATGATGTTATTTAAAATTAAGGCCGAAGGTCGACGCGTGCTCACCCGGTACTCCCAATTTAGCTGGGAGACTGGCTATCTTATCTCAAACATTATCAACAGTACTGCTTGGCGGCAGACTTAGATAAGATGGCGGTACCTAACAAGGCGGACATTTAAAATTCTCCAACCACCAACCTAAACGAGTACTAAAGATGTATATTGCTACATATTCTGTAATATTTTCATGATAGATAGATAAAACGCTTATTTGCTTATTACAGAAACATATCCAACAATAATCGCTCATTATAAGACTGAAGGCCTATATTCCTGCAGTAGGACATTTACGGGCTGCGATGATGATACAAAAATAGTCAACCGCACAATTTTTCTGCTTCATCATGTTTAATTTTAGTTAAACCACGAAAAACATAAATCACTACTAATATTATTATACGATACAAATATAACCAATATTGATGTTAACCCTGATCACGCTAGTAATGCATGGTGATGCCTTGATGGATTCGGATTATAGTGATATATACCGGATGCAAATTTACGTTTTAGAGATCTTTGGAGAATCCGCAGTATTGTATTCTTTATTGCACATAAAAAAAACATGTTGACAATCAGTCGGAAATATTGTACAAAGGTGAGCTTATCTCTAATAGAGATCTCTTCCAGCCAACCTCAGTGGTGGTTAGAGCATTGTGCAGCAGTAATAGGTAAATGATCTCTGAGAAAAAGTATTCTAATTAAAATATATAGATAAATAATTTTTTAAGCTTATTTCATGAAACTAATCAAGATAATATTGTAGTTCTTCTGAATTAGTAGTAGTAGATCAGTACTGAGTTATCTATTCTTTAATTATTTAATAATAATAAAACCTATTATAAACCAGTGCTTTCCGGTGTGTAAAGAATTGATACATACTGATACAAAACTACCGATTGGTGTATTGGTTAATGACCCTATCAGCGAAACCAACGGTTGCGGGTTCGAATTCCGCGACGGGTAAATGTTTGTGTGATGAATATGAACATCTATTCCTGAGTCATGGATGTTTATATAAATGTTTATCCGTTATCTAGTATCCATAATACAAGCTTTGCTTAGTTTGGGGCTAGATGATTGGTGTAAGTGTTCGAAATATCTATTTATTATCTATATATCATATTATAAAAAAAAAATACATTAGCCATCTCGTCTTTGGATGTAGTTACAGTACACAGATGGACTTGGTTCTTTGATGTGTCTGTCGCCCTTGATAATATGTATAATATGTTTTATCCCAAAATTTCAAATAAAACACAATAAACTGATAGCGCACGGGCGGGTAGTCATAAATATTCATAATCATAGTAGAATTTCACACATGCTAGTTCACATGGTCAGAGAAAAGGATGTTATTAATCATTAATACATGAAGGAATGTCTCGCAAGATATAGTATGATCTACATCTATGATTGAATTGTTATTTAATAATTTTAACACTGCCTTTTCTAGTGCCATAATGGTTGTTCATGATGGATGATAGAAAAATAAATACCATACCACTAAATATTGCTAACCTTGCTCTGCACAGTCCCCTTTCCAGAGTCTGTTCCACTCACAATGAATACAATGTTAAATACAATAACGATAATGATGTTTTTCACTGTTCACATAAAGTTTTAAAAAATAATATACTTACACACTTCACTCTCCCAGTATAAATAAATAATGTTGACTGATTATTCATTCGTATATTATTCATTATTATTCAGTTGTCTTCTAAATCAAACGTTGTCTTCTATCATTAATGCTGAGGACATTTGTAATTGGTAGACATATAAGAACTGTACCACAAACCATGTCACATCGAACTATAATATATGTACTACTGTTAAAGTAAATAATTATTGAGACAAGTTTTTGTAAATATTAGATAATACTACATTGTAATGGTAAATAAGTATTTGGCTTTATGGTATACACTAATTCGGATGGGATAATGTGGGGTGGGAATTCCCCGAGTCTCCTCCTCCCGAGAATTCTAATAAAACTTGCTTCCACCCCAAAAACCTTATAGCTCCTCTAAACGATGGGCCATCGATAGCCCATCAAAGGTCAATGCGATGGCCGGCCGAGCGATTGTATATCGCTTTATTTCGCGATTTTTCTATTTATCGCGATCAATTAAACACTGAATAGTGGACCCACGTGCTTATCCTTTAATGTGCGGGCGAAAACCAACACTGAGGCCATTCCAGACTAACGCTCTTCGCCATAAGCCATTCAACGTCACTACGCCCTCCAAGCAATGGGCCGTCGTAGTGGACCACGTTAATGTATAATACATAGCAATAGATTCTTTTGCGATCGTCGTGCGGCCACGTGTACACACTTAGGTCTTCAACATGCGTGCAATATATTGCAAAGTCATGGCAAATTAATTGAGATTTAATTTGACTATAAATAATTCACAGATTCCTGACAATACTATTTCTTTCATACTGTTTTAAATACACAACATTATCTCAAGTGTGCACTTAAGTCAATCTCAATCTTAAGATCTTTTTATTCATTAATACAAATCTAGATTCTCATCTTTTACTCATAAAAAAATTTTATGCTCATATTTTCGAAATGGTTTTTATTAATGATTATAAGGAGGACATCGCGTATATTCAGATTGTTTAGGTTAGAGTGTTGAAAACGTTCTCTCTTTTATATGAATACCTGTTGGTGCATAGTTAGATAAATTTTAAAACATTACTATTGTTTCAGATGGCAGAACAGGACCCTCAGGCTGGCGATTCGGGCCCACCGAAGGGCATCCCGGCCCTCAAGGCGCACGTGGTCGCAAACAAGGTGGACGTGGCGCTATGGGCCATCAGGATACTCACAGTGCTCTGCACAATCGGATACGTCCTACCGTTGTTCACTAAGTGAGTCAATGCTATTATAATCAGTTCATAACACAGAACGAAGAAACAAGACAACGGTTAGGGGTAGGTAGGTAGGGCTGCCAACTTATTTTTAGAAAAAAAAAATCTTATTTTTAGGTTCGTATTTCAGAATGTTAGAAATAGTTAGAAAGAGATGCCGTTATACACGATACATAAAGTTAACCCTTTTTAACTGCGAGGACAGTTAAAAAGGAGATCTCTGCTTATAAATAATAAATAAAATAAAAATTGTTTATTTTCAGACTATTTGGTCCATAAATGTTAGTGGCAATACAATTTTATTATGATTAAAAATGTTAGTAGTAACTGTTAATACATAAATTAGAACTTAAACATAACAAAAAGAAAAGATGTGCGATAAACAGTCCGGACTCCCCATCCGTCCGCATGCTCACCTGACCTTCAGAACATGAAGTTCAGTGAACCTGCCAACCAAAGCGGAATCCAGCCTGTCACCCGCTTATACGGGCCATAGTTTACTAATTCCACAGAGGTTAATTTTATATGGACTTCCATACTAAAGACGGTTTCAGAATGGTTTACTTGGTATGGGTAATCGAATTCGACTATATGATTCCTTGGGGAAAGTTGTTCGCAATCAAGAGTGGGGTACCAGTTAATGGGAATTACACAATTGTAATTCACCCTGTATAGTGCGCAAAAATTATAAAGGGTTACAATCTCAGCATGTCCCATGTCATAAAATAACATTCCGTTTAAAACAAGGATGTCAAACATGCGGCCCTTTGCACGTTTTTCTGCGGCCCGATCCAATTTTAAGAACAGACCCCTGATGCGGCCCGCGAGCGTGTCTCAATAATATTTTTCAATTCAAAAAGCGCGCTAACGATGCTCTCCCGGCGGAGCAAGCGCAGGGAACGATCGGTAAAATTCGGTTGTGTTTGTAGAATTACTCCTCAAATAGAAAATTTATTAAAAGACAAAAGATGTCAAATGTCTGGAAAAAGATTCTAATAAATTTTTCTATAGCTTTACTTTTAATTAAGTACTAAATAAGTAAATAAACATTTACCGTCTATTTCGGTATCACTATATACTTATGCAATGAGTTTTATTTTTCTTTATGGTTGGAGTTTGCGGCCCACTGATTCTATGATTTATTATTATATGAATTTGGCCCATCGATGATTTTGAGTTTGACATGGCTGGTTTAAAACAACAAAACAATTCGTCATCATCATCATTATATCCATTTTTTTATTTTTTATCTTGGTACACAAAACAGATTACAATCGTACATGAGAAGAACTTAAAGTTAACTTAGATTCGAACTAGATTGGAATCCCAAGCATGTATACACAACATGGTTAAACAAGAACAAGCTTAATTATTGTATTTCTTTTTAAATTTTTTTTTGTTAAGAATACCGACAGAATAAAACACTTTTAGTTTTGACGGATCATGTAGCTAAGCATCATAGTAAAATTGGGATAGAGTTCAATTGAGGACATCATATCAGCCGAAAGACGTCCACTGCTGGACAAAGGCCTCCCCCAAGGATCTCCACAACGATCGGTCCTGTGCTGCCCGCATCCAGCGGCTTCCCGCGATCTTTACTTGGTCGCCACTTGAGAACCTTTCCGCCCCAACGGCCGTCGGTCCTATGAGCGATGTGCCCCGCCCACTGCCACTTAAGTTTGGCAATTCTTCGGGCTATCGGTCACCTTGGTTCTCCTGTGGATCTCCTCAATTCTGATTCCATCCCGCAGGGAGACTCCGAGCATAGCTCTCGCCATTGCCCTTTGGGTGGCCTTGAGCCTTATAAGGCCTATAGTGAAAACTAAATTAAAGTTTCTTTGTTGACTAGGAAACCCCACTAACCAGGTAGACAACCTTCGTTACAGTTTTCCTTGATAGTAATCAGTCGGTAATAAATCCATTGACTCTGTATGAACTTGAATTGAAAACGCTTATCTCGGTATGTCCATTTTGTAATTGGTTGATAAGAACACGGTACCGATAACAGGGAGGTGTACGAGTGAATTTTGACCGATTGCTACTGAAATATATATTTTTCTGCGATATTGTGTATAATGGTGCATCCTTTTTTTTTTACTAATTTTGTCTTACCTATTAATAGTGAGAGAAAACCCCTCATCGGGAACAACCTCGCCCGAGTATGAGATGTATCCGTACCAATCTCTGACCATCTCAACCTTTTGGGCATAGAGCTTACGCTCCATAGAATCGAACGCTAAAGCAGCGGCTAACAAGCTTGACATTCTCCTTAAGGTCAGGCGATATTTCACACCAAAACAACTTTTGGTGCATTACCAGGCTCAGGTCCGCTCGTGCATGGAATACTGCTGTCACCTCTGGGATGGTTCAGCCAAGTACCAACTAGCTGCACTCGATTCTGTGGAACGACGTGCCATGAGACTCATAGGTGATAATTCGATGACTGCTAACTTGCAGAGCCTTGAACACCGTCGCAAAGTCGTCTCTCAGTTTTTTACAGGATGCATTTCGGTGAGTGTGCGTTGGAATTACATAATCTTATTCCACCGTCACCCTTCCATCTTCGGATCACTAGGCGTAGGGCAGGGATTCCACCTGTAATATAGTTAATATACCGAACATTCGCACTAAGAAGTTCGATTCTTCATTCATCATCCGAACAGCCAAGTCGAACTCCCTTCCGGCGTCAGTCTTTCCTGAATGCTACAACCTTGGTATCTTCAAGAGCAGAGTGAATAGGCATTTACTGGGATCACGTGCTTCATCCTCGACCACATCGTCACTTTCCATCAGGTGAGATTGTGGTCAAACGCGAATCTAGTCAATAATAAAAAAAAGGGTAGAGAATCACGAAGAAAAGAATGGTTGATCGTTAGGACCTAAATGAGAATAAGAGAGAGCCAAAGTCAAATCGTTAACGACGGACGAATTACGTTCTCGTGACGTTTGGTCCGCTCGACGAACACGTATTTTCCCTGGGCTATCTATGAAACAATAACGAATGCTGTGGTTTTCTTACTTTTTGAAAATTTATTTAAAAAAAAATGCATCATTTTCGGTGTTAATTTTTTTCCCCGCTCTGCCCCTGCATTCAACATATTCGGACAACAGGATCCTTCATATTAAACCTTTCTATTTTCGTTGCTACCAGGCGAGCATATGATCTGAGAGATGTGAATTGGCAGTCATTGTGTTAGCACATAGTTATAGCACTCATGATTTTGGTAATTGTATGTATTATTAGCGCATGTTTGATGCCTACTCTCTGTACACGAGCCAGCCGTACGTACTGTGGCGGAATGATTGGAATGAAATGAAAGCGAATAACCAAATTAATTTGGTTTTCAAATTAATTTATTTCTCCAACACGAGTCGAGAGTTGTCTAAAGATTTGTTTTAAGTTTTTAATATTGAGTTAGTGTGTTACTGGCATGGAATACTATACTAGTAAGGTGCTGCCGGTTAGGTAATTATTGCTTTAGGTACGGTTAAAACTGCGATATAAATTGCCAGGCCATAAACATAACCGTAAATGGGTCGTGTTTTATGTTTTTTTTTTTTAAAGAAAGTGCGGCAAACGAGCATGCGGGTACCTGATGGAAAGCAATCACCGCCGCCCATGGACACCCGCAACACGAAAAGGGTCACAGATGCGTTGCCGGCCTTTGAGGAAGGTGTAGGCTCGTTTCTTGAAGGTTCCAATGTCGTACTAGTTCGGGAGTACCGGAAGTCCGTTCCGAATTTCATTCATTTAAGACAAAAATCAGTGAAACGACCTTTAATCATTCTAAACAGTTGGTTTTTTAGACATAATTATCTCAGGTATAATAGCGTTATGATAAAAAACAGTCGGAGTTTAAATATATTTACATTAATGATATTATTAATTACAATTTTCGGAAACATGAGTGTTATGAACATCGCCGGTAGCACTACAAATACTATGAATGAAAACTTTAGGATGAAAAATTTTACGAGGAGTGATCATTCGGATTACAAATCATTAGGAAGAACAATTTCGGTTAAAGAACTTTAGGTGAGCCAATATGGACCCAAGGTGAGGTCGAAGGTGGAAGCGTAGTGGCCCGGAAACACCATGTTATTTGAGGGACTGGCAATCTTATCTCTGACAACCGGACACAACAATGCTATTAACATTGTTGCTTGGCGGCAGATTTAGATAAGATGGTGGTAGCTAGCCAGGCGGACATTTAAAATGCCCTACCACCAGCCAAACCGAGTAGGTACTACACATGTACCCCGCCGGGGATCGAACCCGCGACCTCCGATTCGTAAACCCTACGTTATTTACATTGAGTCACGGAGGTGGATGTATAAGTTTTAACGGTGATGGGCTCACCTCACGTGTTCATTTTTGGATATTTCGAAAGCTGAACTGTGGATGTGGTTCCAAGCATTAAACCATAATGTTTGGTATATCTCTGCCCAGCCCATTTTGGATTAAGGTCATGACGTTATTTATTGTTCTTATTCATTCAATATAATTTATTTATAAGTTAAATTAAAAACAGAAACACGAAAATAATCAAGTTAATTATTTCAAAAATTAAACGCCCATTATTGAAATGGCCGATCTGACAAAGGGGTTGTAAACGAAATATCATTAAAACTGGGCAGTTTTTTCGAAGTTTATTAATTGTGAATAAAGTCTAGCAAAAAAACAACATACAAACGGACGAATTGAGAACATCCATCTTTTTGAAGTCGGTTAATTAGATTTTTTCTTTAGTTTAGATGTAGATTTTTTTTTAATTAGTAGATTTTTTTCACGATTTCCGAGGTGGTCCCGCGGAAACAGTTGTTGAATCTGATTGTCTACTTGTTTTTGTAATGCTCGTTTGTTATCTACAGATTTATTATTCAATTATTTATTTATTGACGACCGATTGGTGTAGTGGATAGTGACCCTATCAGCGAAACCAACGGTTGCGGGTTCGAATCCCGCGACGGGTAAATGTTTGTGTGATGAATATGAACATTTACTCCCGAGTCTTGGATGTTTATATAAATATTTATGTATGTTTATCCGTTATCTAGTATCCATAGCACAAGCTTTGCTTAGTTTGGGACTAGATGATTGGTGTAAGTGTCCGAAATATTTATTTATTTATTTCCTCTCTGGCTGCGATGGCAACTGAGTTTGGTAACCAGTTGCTGAAAAGTATTGAATAATCTTGTTAGACAACCAGTTGCCAAAGACGAACGCCTATTCTTGTTACACAACTATAGTTGCTAACTAGGAATTTTTCAAGTATATAACAGGAATTCACATTCTCATTTCATAACTAGGAACCATAAGGTTGTTAAAGAAATCTATTACTTATGTAATTTCTGCGGAAGGTTTTTTTACTACCGTTGAATAAATCTATGACTGCGAAAGTTTCGCTGTACCTACACATAAACAGGACCCATTTTATGGTTATTTCCAAAAATAGTAACATCGGTTTTCCGTACAAGCTAACTTCAGCCGTATTTATTATGTAGTAAAAATCAGAGTTAACCAAAATCATTATGCCTCTTACGTTCTTTTTAAATTGAGAAAATAAGGAAAAATACAGGATTGGCATTGTGTAGTCCAAACATACATTTTTTTCTCAGTTCGGAATCGGATGTAACTCACATAAAATTCATTATTAACTTTGATAGTTATCGTACTAGAAATACGGTTGAATTTAGCTTGCAAGGTAAATTCTAGATACTTTACGTTTTCCTTTGTCCACAGCCCAGTGTCGGCATTCTACAAAGCTCTACTAGCGAACGCGGCAACGTCGGCCCTCCGACTGCACCAGAGGATCCCACCGAGGGATATATCCATTTCGCGGGAGTTCCTCGCGAGGTTCTTCCTCGAAGACAGCGCTCACTATCTCTTCTACTCGTTAATATTCATGAATGTGACGCCAAATTTATGTATCCTTTTCCAAGCTTCGTATCATCAACGGTATACAAATATTCTGCAATATTTATACATGATGCTCATTCTACGTTATAAAGAATGAAATCAAAAATGCTTTAATTTGTAGGTACACCAGGGTACACTTAAAATAGTCAGATTTTACATTTTTAAAGCTACTGCTTGTTCAAAAGGCAATTTTCGCCTGACAAGAACAAGGAAGAAACTCGAGAGGTTGCTCTTTAAAAACAAAAAAAGGTTTTTATATTACAAAATTATTAATTATTATTTTATATTATAATATTCCATTATTAATTGTGAAATAGCCTGGTTATGCGAAAGGGCTGGTTGGAACCATGAATGTTTATCATCTAAATTATCTGATATTTTATAATATGCTTTCTTAATAAGTTTCTGTTTTTTTAGTATCTAGTATTTTATGGTATCTATATATAATAATAACTAAAAGACATATAATAACATAGCATACTTACGCGTATAGATACATTACTAATGCCTAGAAACTACTTAATTATTAACTATTCCAAATTCACAGATTCTTCCATCCATCCACATGCTCACTCACACACACTATCACAAAAATACACCAAAAAAAGTACTAAGCACACATGTACACACCTCCATTTATTAATTAATTCGTGCCCATGAGAATAGTCTCATACCTCTCGGTAGTTGAATATATGTAATTATGTAGTAATCTGTGGCATCAGCAGCGTTACAATTAACCATATTATTTTATAAATTTGTCTATAAGTAACAGTTATTGTAACACTGTTGGTTAGTCCCAAATAAATAGAAAAAAAATCAATCCTTCGCTACACCGCACCAACGGAGGAGTTACCATATTCATATATTTCTTTGTGATACACTAATGTGGTTAAGGATATAAAAATAGCTGGATCACTGTGTTCTTGGTTCTACCAAATGGCATACAGAAAGATCAATCAATCAATATCATTTATTGTGAATCACAGGATTAAGGATGTTACATTGA
The DNA here is from genome assembly GCA_949316235.1 of Oegoconia quadripuncta. Lineage (NCBI taxonomy): Eukaryota > Metazoa > Arthropoda > Insecta > Lepidoptera > Autostichidae > Oegoconia > Oegoconia quadripuncta. Next base: position 19,092,137 of record OX438758.1, read on the forward strand.
AATTATTACCGCTGTGTTCCGCCCGTAGGCATACAAGGTCAAAATAATTAGTTACTATAAAATAAAGTTAAATATTGGTCATAAAAAAATCCATAAAAATGTCATAAAATTCCGAAATGTTACATTTGCATTCATTCATTACTATTACATACAATAAACTACATACAACATTATGTCAACAATTTAATAATTTATTATGAGAAAAATAAACAATACCAGTCATAACATACATGGATATAGTTATGCGTGTCGGTCTCACTAACTTACGTGTATCATAATGATAAATATTTTATTTCATAGGATAAAATTATCACTTGAAAACGTCACTATTAATATTAATGTTACATTTAAATTTACTGCTCATTCACACAGCTGACTCCCCAGAGAAGAACGAGCAAGAAACTCTAGGGTTGCTCTTTTAAACAGATTGCGATTTGATAATTATATGAATAATAAGACAGCGATGTCCATGCTTGCTTATCATTCAAATAGTCAGTGATTTTATAATAGCCTTTTTTTAGTAATTTCAGTTTTATGATTGCTTTAAATTTATTTAAAGGCAAATTTTGAATGTCTACTGGAACCTTATTATAAAAGCGTATACATAGCCCTTTGAAGGATTTACTAACTTTGTGATACATTTATTACATCACCTTACAACATGATCTTAACACAAGTTACTATTGCCCATTTTGCACTTTCTCTAGCAGGGCACTAGCTGAAAGTCGTGTCTTACCGCTATAGGTGAGGATCCACACTGAGCGATGGCCCATCCGTGGTACAGATATAACTCTATTATAAGTTGTAACCGTTGTACTTAATTTTTGTTTTTTAAATACTATGAAATAAGGCTACATTTCGAAAATCATAACATCGTCGAATACTTTACGATGTGTTTCTGTAATTTACAAATAAATGTTTAATTATCTATCTACACATTCGTTGATCTACACACTACCACAGACAAAGACTGAATCCTGAACGTGTCACACGAATTGAATGTTAATTACTTTTGTGTAATTTTCACTACGCAAAACCAATAATCAATTAAAATGATAAATCAATGACATCCACACGCATATTCTAGATGACATATGAGGAGCAACCACCAAGTGGCTGATATGATGATGGTAATTTATTACTAATCTTATGTAATTCGTTTAGTGCTCTTTTTGGTTGGTGATAGGGCATTTTTAATCGTCCACCAGCCACCTATCGATATCTTATCTAAATCTGGCGCCTAGCAGCAATTTTGATAGCATTGTTGTAAGATTGCCAATTCTCCAAATAGCTTGGGGGTTCCCGGTGAGTGGCTTTCACCTTCGGACTTATCTTCGCTTAACATCAGGCGCTAAGGCTGGTATTCCACTTATCAAATATCTTTTTCCAATGTAGATTTGATCAAAGAAATTGGACGATTTCATCAAGTATACCAGCAACACAAACAAAATGGCTGCAAGTAAGATTTCATAGACAATTGCAATGACGAAATCCATGGCTTCACCCAATTTTTTTTTTGTTTTGCTTTTTTCTTTTTTAATAATAATCTAATGATAATAGCAGCACATAGAGTCGCTCCACGTTGCTCCATTTTCTGAGACTGTGCAAAATTTTGGACAAAGATATTGGACAAGTGGAATGGGCATCCTCAAAGAAATTTGATCAATTATTGAACATCGAAATTGGACAAAGATATTTGATACGTGGAATATCAGCCTAACCCTGTCTATTTAAAAAAAAATTACCTAAGCCATGTTCAAAGTTCATAATGCGTACGGACTATCGAATAGTAGGCAGGTTACAGACAAGGTCAGTGCTAGAAGAGTCGGATTATTTTTTAGTTTTTTACCTCTTCGATAACATGATATTTATCTATGGTAATGTTACGTATGTTGTTACTATATATTTTACAGTAATTATTTTAGTAGCTTAATTTAAATCGGATGATCTAGCCTAGATTGTTTTCTTATATTCGGGTGGAGTGCAGATTGAACTTTTTTATTGGAACGTGATTCCAGAGTTAGTTTCATTCACCTTCCGCCATTCACTCTTCTTTCGATGTCCTCGGTATACTTTCCATCCCTTGTAAACAGTGAACCCAAATACATAAACTCACGCACTTGCTCCACAAAATACTGCAATCCGATAAAATAGGAACTTTGGTATACAAAATATTCCTTTCAATAGATTTAAAGATACTATAAAACAGAAACTTATTAAGAAAGCATATTATAAAATATCAGATTATTTAGATGATAAACATTCACGGACATAACCAGCCCGTTCGCATAACCAGGCTATTTCACAATTAATAATGAAATATTATAATATAAAATAATAATTAATAATTTTGTAATATAAAAACCTTTTTTTTTTTAAAGAGCGACCTCTCGAGTTTCTTGCTTGTTCTTCTCGGGGGAAAATTGCCTTTTGAACAAGCAGTAGCTTTAAAAATGTAAAATCTGACTATTTTAAGTGTAACCCTGTGTACCTATAAAATAAAGCATTTTTGATTTGAATTGATTTGGTCATTAAGAGGCATCATCCCTTGTCAACACCGCGAAGTTGTTATTTTTTACAAAAATGATTTGATTACAATTTCTTATGTCTTTACTTGACGACCTGGTTGGTGCAGTGGTTAGAAACTCTGACTGCTTAAAAAGTCGCAGGTTCGAATTCCGCTAGGGGCATATGTTTGTATGATGAATAGATAGATAAAGCGTTTATTTGCATATTGCAGAAACACATACAAAAATATTCGACGCAACAATCATTCTGCTTGGTGTTATTCTTACAAAATGTAGCCATATTTCACAGTAATAAAAATAAAAACAAAAATTAAGTACAACTGTTACAACTTATAATAGAGTTTTATGTGTATCTGTACCAGAACCTAACCGAGTAACCAGTACCTAACCTAACCGCCTCCGTGGCTCAATATAAACAACATTGGGTTTCGATTCGGAGGTCGCGGGTTCGATCCCCGGCGGGGTACATGTTTAAGTACTCGGTTTGGTTGGTGGTAGGGCATTTTAAATGTCCGCCTGGCTAGCTACCACCATCTTATATAAATCTGCCGCCAAGCAGCAATGTTAATAGCATTGCTGTGTTCCGGTTGTCAGAGATAAGATAGCCAGTCCCCCGAATGTGTTGGGGTTTCCGGGTCAGTACGCTTCCACCTTCGACCTCACCTTCACTTAACATCAGGTGTGATTGAGGTCAAGTACCCACCCAGCGTGCATAAAAAAAAAAAAGAAATGGGCCATCGGTGGATTCTCACCTATAGCGGTAAAACACTGATTTTCACTGAATCTGTATTCCCGAGTTATGGATGTTTTTCATTTATATATGTATTTAGTAGTGGATAGTGACCCTGTCAGCGAAACCAACGGTTGCGGGTTCGAATCCCGCGACGGGTAAATGTTTGTGTGATGAATACGAACATTTATTCCTGAGTCATGGATGTTTATATAAATATTTATGTATGTTTATCCGTTATCTAGTATACATAGTACAAGCTTTGCTTAGTTTGGGACTAGATGATTGGTGTAAGTGTTCGAAATATTTATTATTATTATTATTATATTTATTTACAAAAAAAATGTATTTGTGTAGTTTATCTATCATCTGGTATCCATAATACAAGCCCAGTTGCTTAATGTGGGACTAGCTGACGCTGTGTGAATTTTTTTATACATACACGTAAATTTCGTTTTACTCACATTGACTTTCATTCCGTTTTCTTTCAAAGTTGTATTCATAAGTGTTATCATCTCTTGTAACTCTTCTTGTGACGAAGGATTACTTGATCATTGGCTTAGAGGAGAGTATGAAACTATCATACAGAGGGCGGAGTGTGAGTTTTCTTACAATTCAATTAATAATGAAATATTATAATATGAAATAATAAATAATAATTTTGTAACATAAAAACCTTTTTTAAAAAAAAGAGCAACCTCTCGAGTTTCTTGCTTGTTCTTCTCAGGGGAAAAGTGGCTTTTGAACAAGCAGTAACTTAAAAAATGTGAAGTCTGACTATTTTAAGTGTACCCTGTGTACCTACAAAATAAAGCATTTTTTGATTTTGATTTCGACTTAACTTTACTGCCGCGTTCACGTTTACGTGACGATTTGTATGGAGAAATGTGTAGCGCCTCTATCGGATAGTTTGCAAAACGATTTTTTTCATAGGGACCTTTTTCGTAAACGCGAACGCGATGGTAATGTTAAAAACGAGACAAAACTCACACACAGAAGGCTTTTCAGTATGAACATAAAGAAGAAGACATCACGGAATGAAAATGTTTCGTCAGTTATCAAACACTTTAATTTGACACTTAGCAAGCACATGTTACCTTTCTAAACTTTTATTGTAATTTTAAAATTTTGACAACCGTTTGGTGTAATGGTTAGCAACTCTGACCACTATACCAAAAGGTTGCAGGTTCGAATCCCGCTAGGGGCATATGTTTGTGTGATGAATACGGACATGTGTACCCGAGTTATGGATGTTTTCATTTATAATAAGTATTTATTTACAAAAAAAAAATGTATTTATGTATTATATCAACCATCTGGTATCCACAACACAAGCATAGCAAGCTTACTGTGGAACTAGATGGCGCTGTGTGTATGTCTAAGGAAAAAAAAAAAAAATTAAAACATTACCCATTCAATTTTAACGGTAACCATTGTCAGTAACTACGAATCTTTAATTGGCATAAGTTTGGTATTAGTTTTCTGTATAAGAATTTGTAATAATGCTGTTGATTCTATGTAAATAAATAAAATAAAATGAACTAAGTAACACATCACACTGTCGCTTAGAAAATTACTCTTTCACGACAGGTTTCATATTTAGCCGAACTAGTGTTCCTTGTCTATGAATAGTTGAGCTGAAACCTTTTTATTAATTATCGAATGTCAAATCAACAACTGGTCTACAAGCAAAAGTCAACTTTAAGATGACGAACCTTTTCATTCGGCGACTGTACCTAATGCACTACTTTACGCAAAACTCAAATTATTTTATTTTTATTTTATTGATAATACAGAATCAACAGCACCATTATAAAAATATGTATTATGTTGTTGTTTTTGGAACTTTATACATGCGGTTATTTGTGGTACCTTATACCATAAAAGAATGAAAGTCGCCGACACAGCCCAGCGGATTAATAAGTTGAAGTTAGAGAAATATGGGTATATACTATATATGTATTATTTTTTATATATATTATGTATGTATGTTTGTATGTATTCAATTAACGTATGTATTTATATGGGTGCTTTATTTATTTTATTAATATATATAAAAATAAATAAATAAATAAATAAATAAATAAATAAATAAATATCCTTAGACATACACACAGCGCCATCTAGTTCCACAGTTATTAAACTTAGTTTACCGCACACGCTACCTACATATCACGTGCGTAATGCTTCCTAACACCAAGGTTGCTGGAAGAGATCGCTTTTAGTGATAAGGCCGCCAAATTGTACTATTCCCTTTTTTTTATTTATTGTTGTACAATAAAGAATGTGTTGTTTGTTAGAACTGACGCTCGGTGCATTAAAGTTTTTGAGTGAAGACCACGCACTGGCATGCGCAGCATTATGATCTAATGAAGGTCACAGGAAGTTGGCGGATCCTCTCGAAATGTATGGTCAGGCCTGTGTTCAACAGTGGCTGATGATGAACCCTATTGAGACCAAGGCTTTTCACACAATTACCTGAATGAATTTTCCATTTTGTATCATGTTCCTTCACTCCAGCTCAGTGATACTAACACCAATATTCCTGTTCGCTCTTCTACATGCAGCGTCGTATTCATTGACCATACTTGATGTAAGTATATATATTATAAATGAGATAGTTTGGATATTTATTTGTTTTGTTTGTAGCTCAATTACGGCGAAATGGATGAACGCATTTGGATGCGTTTTTAACTACTCATTTTATCAAAATTCAAAAATTCAAAATCCAAAAATGTTTTATTTCGTAAGTTATAAGAATAACATTTGAAATCGTCATGACATACAGTTATCGCTCGTTCACTAGGCAGTCTCCCCAGAGAAGAACGAGCAAGAAACTGCTCTTTTTAAATAAGCCAATACAAATACAATTTGGAATAATTGTTAAATTTATGATTCGACAAAGAAAAATAAGAATAGAATTTACTGGATATTGCCGAGCGGTTCATGTCCACGCATTCTTATCATCCAGATAGTCAGAAATTTTATAATAGCCTTTGGCACATAGTTTCTGTTTAATGGTTGTTTTAAAGTTATTTAAAGGCAAATTTTGAATGTCTACCGGAACCTTATTATAAAAGCGTATACATTGTCCCTTGAATGACTTAGTGACTTTGTGTAAGCGACTGCTATGGGCAGCAAGTTTATTTTTATATCTTGTATTTATATTGTGTATTTCACAATTTTTCCTAAACAAATGCAGATTCTTTCTTACGTACATTAAGTTTTCGTAAATATATCGGGATAAAACATATCCTATTTCACATATAACAAAACAAATTCAGGGTATGTTCTACCTATATAGGGTCTAACAAAATTAACCCGACAAACTTTGACAATTGCACGTGTACATGACAATAAAATAATTTAAAATTTTGTTTCCGAGTAAAAGAATTAAATGTAAGTGCAAATGAAAATACACATTAGCAGACTTACTTCATTTCGATTGTACCTTGTTTTATCAATGAGAAAAAACAGGCAACGTTCAATTGATATGGAAGACGCCGGCGGGGGTGGCGGGTGGCGGGGCGGCGGGCGCAACCAATCACAGCGCGTCGCGGCGCCGGGGCAAGCGCCCGCCCCGGGGCGGCGAGCGGCGAGTGGTCGCCTGAGGCGTCTTCAAAGATACCGCGGCACGTGTTTGTGTGTTGTGGCAAAGTACCTAGAGCGAAAATATTAGCAATGAAACGCATAGTTTGAAGGTTAGCAATATAATGAAAGAAAATCTAAAAAAGTAGGAAGACAGACAGATAGAAAAGTATAAATATAAAATTAATGGCCAGCCATAAACATCACGTTTCCAACATGCCACCCCGCGGTGTGTTAACACAGTAATTAGGAGGAAATGTGATGACCTAGCAATGCCAACTTACGCAGAGGCCTTACTAAAACGCCCCCTGAAGTACAGATCTCAACAACGCGGCATATGCAGTCGGCCATTAAGGGCCAACTCACAAAATTTACATTTCTAAATTTTATTTTTTGAATAAAATCTGTTAACTTTAATGTTTCTTTTTTTTTTTTTCGTAATAGTTACACTTATACATACACTCTGCAACGTTTCTCGGGTTAATTTTGTTAGACCTTATATACCAAATTACGTCCAAATACGTTCCTCCGTTTCGCCTTGATTGGGCAACAAACAAACATTCAAACTTTCGTATTGATAATATTAGAAGACTGACACTTTTTTATATATAATCGTGAATTCTGGAAAATAACGGCCATCAATGGTATTTTTTGTTGTTAACATACATGCAGCCATTATCATAAAAATAATACCTAATTTAAAATTGATACATAATATAATGGAGGCTATTTAATTGTTTAATATTGATTCATTCTATGTTACTGTTTTTTTTTTTTTTTTTTTTTTTTTTTTTTTTTTTTTTTATATATGAGAGAGCGGCAAACGAGCATGCGGGTCACCTGATGGAAAGTAATCACCGCCGCCCGTGTTATTGTTTAGCGAATATAATTTATCTCACCATTATTTTAACATGACTACCATATTTGTATGCCAATTTGGCTGATCACAGAGAGCATATCATAACAACCTGTACACCTGTGTATCACATATAAATAAATAATTGATTGATTAGGTATTTATAATTATTTAGTAATTATTATTTGTAATTAGCTTTTAGACTTCTCGAGTGCACGTCAGAGCAATTGTTTTGTGTTAATTTGTATTTAATTTATCCAATGAGAGCGCCACTGGACGAAATAAACCGTCTTAACAGCCTAGATCACTACGCCCTCACCACTTGCTTACATTTTCATGAAATGACGCGGGTGGGTAGGTAACCCTGTCAGCGAAACCAAGGGTTGCGGGTTCGAATCCCGTGACGGGTAAATGTTTGTGTGACGTATATGCACATTTATTCCTGAGTCATGGATGTTTATATAAATATTTATGTATGTTTATCCGTTATCTAGTATCCATAGTACAAGCTTTGTTTAGTTTAGGACTAGATGATTGGTGTAAGTGTCCGAAATATTTATATTTATAACTTACCCTAAATTGCTTATGACTGTTGGTGCCCCTAATAAAGAATTGAAATTAATTTAATAATTCTACGATTTGAAGAAGTGACAGCAAACAATCAATTTACTAACTACCTACGTAATAAGGGGAAGTTCTCACACGGTGTCATTGTCAGGTAAATTACCGTAATTAACGTGTCCCACGGTCAAGTGGTTATATTTTTATATTAATATGAAGTAAATCATTATATTTACTGTTCGGTGTATTTACCTATACAGGGTGAATTTAAATTCTTGTATTTTTCCTTAACTGGTAACGCCACTGTTGATTATGATCAACTTTCCCCAAAGAACCATAGTCGAATTCGATCAAAAAATTTTTGATTGCCCATACAAAGTGACCATTTTGAAACCATATTTAGTATGGAAGCCCAACAATATCCGGCTGAATTCAAAATCAAAAAAAAAAAAACAAAATCAAAAATATTTTATTCAATGTAGGATACAAAAATATCACTTATTAAAAGTCAACATGTTATTTTTTTTTAAACTACATCGCTTCGCAAGGTGTTATGGTTAGGGAGAAGAAGCGACAAGAAACTCCGCAACAACACATCTTTTCAATTAGTTTCCATCTTTACAATAATATTACATATTACAAAACAATGGCAATTAACATAACGACTGCTAACACCGGACCTCCTTATCGCCTAAATAATCATCTATCCTGTAATAACCCTTCTTACACACAGTTTCTTTAATGTGGCGTTTAAATTTCTGCTCTGTTAAACTCAATACATGTTCTGGTATTTTATTGTAAAAGCGTATGCTGTGTCCCACAAAGGATGTGCTAACCTTGCTAAGTCTAAATTGTGGAATTTCAATTTTATTTTTATTTCTAGTATTCAAATTATGATTATCAGAATGTTTGCGAAATAGGCATATATTTTTGCGTACATACATTATACTGTCATATACTACTCTGTGTAAAAAGTATCGGGAATATGTCAATAAAAAGGACCGCCTAAAAGAGGTCGTTCTAATTTTTTTACTGCATGTTGGTAGCACTGTACTGATTTAGCGCGCAAAATTTGAGCGGGATCTGTCATTTAATTTGTCTTAAACTACACTTTTTGTTGGTCATAGTTTTGAGTCCTCGGCGATTTTTACAATGGAAAATATTGTTGAACAAAGAGTGTGCCTTAAATTTTGTGTTTCAAATGATATTTCATGTGGTGAATCACTAAAAATGTTGCGAAATACCTACGGCGAATCGTGTATATCGAAAACAAGGGCTTATGAATGATATAAGGCTTTTAAAGAAGGCCGAGAAGTAGTAGTAGACTTGCCTCGTTCTGGTAGACCTTCAACCGCTACGACCAAAGAAAACATCGACAGAATCAAGAAGCTAGTGCTCGAAAATCGACGTATGAGTCTGAGAGAGTTGGCTAGTGAGGTGAACATATCTTTTAAGTCCGTCCACAACATTCTCATTGACATTTTAGGCATGAAACGCGTCGCCGCTCGACTAGTTCCAAAAGAGCTCAATTTTGTTCAAAAAGCGCAGCGAAAGCATGTCGCTGAAGACATGGTTTCCCGAGCTTCTACGGATCCGACCTTTATGAAACGTATAATAACTGGCGACGAGACATGGGTTTATGAGTACGACATGCAAACAAGCCAACAGTCTTCAGAATGGCGTCTCGAAAACGAGCCGAAACCCAAAAAACCGCGGCAAAGTCGCTCCAAAATCAAGGTGATGCTGACAGTTTTTTTTGACTACCGTGGTGTGGTTCACTCCGAATTCCTTCCAGAGGGAGAAACAGTGAATAAAGAATATTATTTAGGCGTCATGAAGCGTTTGCGTGAGAGTATCCGCCGAAAACGTCCAGATTTGTGGCAACACAACTCATGGATGCTGCACCATGATAATGCACCATCACACACAGCCATTATAGTGAAAGAGTTTTTAGCGAAAAATTCAACAAAAGTTCTCGACCAAGCACCGTATTCACCTGATATGGCTCCGTCTGACTTTTTTTTATTTCCCAAGTTAAAATTACCACTTCGAGGAAAACGTTTTGAGTCGATAGAAGCCATAAAAGAAAATTCGCTGAATGAGCTAAAGGCCATACCGCAAATAGCCTATGAAAAATGTATGGAAGACTGGGTGAAGCGGTGGAGATGTTGTATTGCAAGCGATGGGGCCTACTTTGAAGGCGATAAAATAAATTTAGATGAATAATTTGTATTTTTTGTTTTATTGACAAATTCCCGATACTTAGTACACTGAATGTATATATATTGGGATGCAACAGTTAAAATACTTATTTCTTTAAACAGATCTCTTAGAGAATCACGGCAGCATCTCTTAGAGAATTCGGTTATGGTTCCTTGGGGAAAGTTGTTCGTAATCAGTAGTGGAAAAAACAGTAAACAGGAATTATACGAATTCAAATTCACCCTGTATTTACTGTTCGATGCATACTATACTTGGTGAGTTTGAATTCGTGTAATTCGCATTAACAGCTAAAGCCACTCTTGATTAAGAACAACTTTCCTCGGGGAACGATATTCGATCAAAAAATTTTGATTACAGGCGCAAACCAATCTCCGGCCTGCGCGTGGGTAGATGAAGGTTCAGAAAAAAAAACTTAACTTTTTTTTTTGATTTATTTATCCATAGAACATTATTTGAACAATCTTCACTATAAGACGCCTACGAAAACCTGTAAAGGTTTGTGTGTAGTGCGAATGATGTCACTGACCCGCCGCGTTATTAATTATTACAAAAGATAACTTAAATATCTACATACATGATATGCGAAAGCAAGTAGACGTGTCTCTCTATCGAAATAAAATTTGTTGGAAAGGCACTTCCTGCATAGTTCGATCTATAAAGTACTTCTTTAATGCATTAATAATAATAACTAATATGCCCTATGTTTTTCCTTACGGTAAAAAACTCATCCGGTATATTTAGTTTCGGTATAAAAAAGGAAATACCAAAGTTTAATCGAGCACGAGAAGCGGAATGAGCTGTATATACTATGTTAACATGCACGCGATAGTGTTCCATGGGAACTCTGGCGACCTATCGTCTCTTAAGAGGGTTTCTCGCACGGTATTCCATACAAACTTTGAAGTCCAAATTTCTCGAAATCAATAAACTGATTCTAGTGAAATTTTATAAGCAGTGCACATATATAGATCTAAAAAGTTAGTTCAGAATATTTCCGAAAAAGAGTAAAACTATTAAATTAACGTTTTTAAGTTTTCCATAGTAGCAGAAAAAATGCAATATATTTTTTTAATGTTTTTTTTATGATTGACTGGATTCGCCTTTGACCACAATCTCACCTGATGGAAAGTGACGATGTGGTCGAAGATGAAGCGCGCGATCCCAGTAAATGCCTATTCACTTTGCTCTTGAAGATCCCAAGGTTGTAGGATTCAGGGAAGACTGAGGCCGAAGGGAGTTCCATGCCTTGGCTGTTCGGATGATGAATGAAGAATCGAACTTCTTAGTGCGAATGTTCGGTATATTGACTATATACGGGTGGAATCCCTCCCCCACGCCTAGTGATCCGAAGGTGGAAGGGCAACGGTGGAATATGATTATGTAATTCCAACGCACACTCCCCGAAATGCATCCTGTAAAAAACTGAGAGACAGGCGACTTTGCGACGGTGTTCAAGGCTCTTGAATTTGATAATTTGAAAATGTTTGATCTGCGCTTGAGCATAGTTAGAAAGAGATGCCGCTATACAAGTTACATATAGCTGTCCCTTTTTAACTGCCCTCAAGCGGAGATCTCTGCTTGAGTAACATTCTGTAATATGGACCTTAATGTGGCTTCTTAATCAGTGCAGTTGCCTGGAGCAGGGTGTAACTGACGACCTATATAGACGACAAGCAACACTTTGGAGGCTTCACTGAAAACCAGCATTATAGTGAATGGCTATGATCCATGCTGAGTTGGAGACCTTTTTGACTCCACCTTGCGACACCGACAATTAGATGGCAAACACAATATTTACTTTTTGTATGTGTCTCGACTGTGTATACTTGTACCTGATTGTTTAGGTCATAGGTTTCAATAAATTTTTCTTTCTTTTTTTCTAATGTTCTGTTTTGCGTTGCCACTTTCAGACGCTGGGTCAGAACTCCATGTGGGTGGCTCGGCTGCTCATCTCGCTGGTGGAGTTCCAGTCGCGGAATATCCTCCGCGCGGCCGCGCTCGCGGAGATCGTTCTGTTTCCGCTCCTCGTCGTCATGGCACTATTGTGAGTCTTTTAACATCTTTGATTATAGAATATAAATCTAGATTTCATTTCAACGAGGTCAACTACACCTTTATTAGTTTTAATATAGATGATATTGAATATTAACATTCAATTTTAAAATGTAATTGTTATATTCGTATTCAAGTAATATTTGAAATATTCTATTGTGTATCTTGTAGTTCAATTTGTCTGTTTATCTACAGCAAATAATCGGTAGAATACCTTGTCATGATATAAGTTGTTTAACTATTTATGTCGTATCACCTGACCCAGCATCTCTCTCCTTCTGTTTTCTATCAGTCTTCAAAAACACTCTTCACTTAACCTTCTGCAGAACCTCTTCATTGCTCTTTTTTTCCATTCAGCTTATTCTCTACATTCTTTACGACACGACAACTTTATCAAGAACATAATTGAAGGAAAAGTGGAGGGGTGAAAAGTCTAGAAATACATGGTACGAGTAGAGGAAATAGTAAATGCGGTGTCGTATCAGGAAGTCAAAGAAAAGGCGGAATGTAGAGAAGTGTGGAAAGGACTCCACCGACAAGAGCAAAGCTCTTAAATTGAAGAGAGAGTGAACTATTTATACATTTTACAGTACATTGCATGATTCTATTCTGACAAATAAATATTTCGGGATCCTGCCTTTTCGCCGAAAATTGTTCGCTTGATTATCACTTGCCAACCAACGTTTCGCCTATGTTTCACTTTAACAACTAACGATTAGCAAATTTTTGTATGACAACGTTTCATTTGTTAGAATTATTGTTAAGTGGATTATTTATAATGACACAAAATGCATGGGACATTTATCATTTGTCAAATCTTTCACTAGGCCACACAACTATTAGACGAATAACGTTTCGTCAGTGTAACAGTTCCCTTTTCATACAATAATTTAGATGAACGTAGGTAAGTACTGTACAAAACGTTTACAGGGTTATAGGGCGGGTGCGAGCGAAACGAGCACGGGAGTTCGGGGCACTCCGATATCTGTTGGTTAGGTTGGAAGGTTAGCAAAGTGCGCCCACCTCGCCCGCCGCCATGCCCTTTCTGTTAGGTTGACATGTATGCATGGAAAAATGAAAACCAATTTTGAAATAAAGAAGAAATGACTAAAGGAATATTACGTTAACTAAAACATTCTGCTACTTGAAAGTAGACATTTTGAAAGTGTCATTATAAAAGGCAGACCAAACGTTACAGTTGGTAACTGTGAGGTTGGGAAATAACACAAAATTATATGATAAGTAGGCAAATGATTATTCGGCGAAATAAATTTCTGCGAAAAGTTTGTTGGCAAGTGAGAATCGGCGAAACAATTTTCGGCGAAAATGCAGAGGATCAAATATTTCAGTCATTCATTCATAAAGTAATATGTAAACGGTTGGGTGACCCTTTGCAGCGGCTACTGCGGCCTGCTGACCCCGTTCGTGTACTACTACTTCGTGACGTGGCGCTACACGTCGCGCCGCAACCCCTACACGCGCAACACGTTCCGCGAGCTGCGCGTGTCGGCCGAGCGGCTCGCCGAGCGGCCCGCCCTCCCCGCCCCCCTCGCCGCCGCGCTGCGGGCCGCCGTCGGCCTCGTGTGCCGCCTGGCGCCGCCCCTCGACCCGGCGCAGCAGCAGCAGTGGTCTGTACCCTCCCCCCTTGCCCCCCGCCCCCCGCCCCCCCCGCCCCCCTCGCCGCCGCGCTGCGGGCCGCCGTCGGCCTCGTGTGCCGCCTGGCGCCGCCCCTCGACCCGGCGCAGCAGCAGCAGTGGTCTGTACCCTCCCCCCTCGCCCCCCGCCCCCCTCGCCGCCGCGCTGCGGGCCGCCGTCGGCCTCGTGTGCCGCCTGGCGCCGCCCCTCGACCCGGCGCAGCAGCAGCAGTGGTCTGTACCCTCCCCCCCTCCCCCCCTCCCCCCGCCCCCCTCGCCCCCTCGCCGCCGCGCTGCGGGCCGCCGTCGGCCTCGTGTGCCGCCTGGCGCCGCCCCTCGACCCGGCGCAGCAGCAGCAGTGGTCTGTACCCTCCCCCCCTCCCCCCCTCCCCCCGCCCCCCTCGCCCCCTCGCCGCCGCGCTGCGGGCCGCCGTCGGCCTCGTGTGCCGCCTGGCGCCGCCCCTCGACCCGGCGCAGCAGCAGCAGTGGTCTGTACCCTCCCCCCCTCCCCCCCTCCCCCCGCCCCCCTCGCCGCCGCGCTGCGGGCCGCCGTCGGCCTCGTGTGCCGCCTGGCGCCGCCCCTCGACCCGGCGCAGCAGCAGCAGTGGTCTGTACCCTCCCCCCTTGCCCCCCGCCCCCCGCCCCCCCCGCCCCCCTCGCCGCCGCGCTGCGGGCCGCCGTCGGCCTCGTGTGCCGCCTGGCGCCGCCCCTCGACCCGGCGCAGCAGCAGCAGTGGTCTGTACCCTCCCCCCTCGCCCCCCGCCCCCCTCGCCGCCGCGCTGCGGGCCGCCGTCGGCCTCGTGTGCCGCCTGGCGCCGCCCCTCGACCCGGCGCAGCAGCAGCAGTGGTCTGTACCCTCCCCCCCTCCCCCCCTCCCCCCGCCCCCCTCGCCCCCTCGCCGCCGCGCTGCGGGCCGCCGTCGGCCTCGTGTGCCGCCTGGCGCCGCCCCTCGACCCGGCGCAGCAGCAGCAGTGGTCTGTACCCTCCCCCCCTCCCCCCCTCCCCCCGCCCCCCTCGCCGCCGCGCTGCGGGCCGCCGTCGGCCTCGTGTGCCGCCTGGCGCCGCCCCTCGACCCGGCGCAGCAGCAGCAGTGGTCTGTACCCTCCCCCCTTGCCCCCCGCCCCCCGCCCCCCCCGCCCCCCTCGCCGCCGCGCTGCGGGCCGCCGTCGGCCTCGTGTGCCGCCTGGCGCCGCCCCTCGACCCGGCGCAGCAGCAGCAGTGGTCTGTACCCTCCCCCCTCGCCCCCCGCCCCCCTCGCCGCCGCGCTGCGGGCCGCCGTCGGCCTCGTGTGCCGCCTGGCGCCGCCCCTCGACCCGGCGCAGCAGCAGCAGTGGTCTGTACCCTCCCCCCCTCCCCCCCTCCCCCCGCCCCCCTCGCCCCCTCGCCGCCGCGCTGCGGGCCGCCGTCGGCCTCGTGTGCCGCCTGGCGCCGCCCCTCGACCCGGCGCAGCAGCAGCAGTGGTCTGTACCCTCTCCCCTCCCCCCGTCCTGCCCAAGTATCCAAGTGGGACTACACGGACGACAACCGGTGTTTTTTGCGGTGATACACCACAAACTATGGGATTTCTTCTATGCTACCCATGTACAGACGAATCTCCCTAAAAGTATTATATGGACCGTATGGACCGAAGCACTCTAGCACCATCTATTAAAAAGTATTCATACAATATCAACACTCAAACCAAATCCATAATAATATGTCACATATAAATGAGTAAGAAAATTTCGTCAGCTCTTCGTGGTCTAGTGGCAAGCGACACGAATGCTTAGGTAACGTCTTTCGAAAAGACACGGTTTTCGAATCCGGCTAAAACAATTTTTATTCGTTTTCTTTTTATAAAGGAAAATGAAACGTGAACACTTCATTAAAATAATAAAAAGGTAAGGAAAATAAGAAAAGTAAAAATTTTTGGAGGTAACACTTTAGCCCATGTGATACTTTTAGGATGATTGGTTTGTACATCTACAGGACCTCTGAGATGTCACAGACAATGGGGTACCCGTGGCCGTATTCTGGTCCTCAAAAATTCTGTTTTTTGCCATCGCCTTGCTAAGAAGATAGGCTATAATCTCCGACGTTTGTTACAGATGACGGATGTGAAGCGAACAGATGCGTGCGAGCGGTCACGGACACCACTATCGGACTACACCGCCCTCTCTACCTCCCGCGGTGACAGCACTGACTGTGCCACAGTGTTAATCATTCCTCGTAAACTATCTGCCAATGTTGTCCGCGTCAGCTTAAAGGTCATAGCTCGTTAGAGCCACCCGGCATTCACTCCGCACCGCCTCGCCTCGTGCGGTTAGTATTCTTTATATGGACTTATATGGGTATGCGCTCACTACATCAACTCCGTAGCGTCACCGGATCGCGTTAGTCGTAAGCCCTCCACGCGCGGACGGCGAGTGGACCACTCGGTGACAACTCGTTGCTCGCATTCTCAACGCCTTACCTTGTGCCAATTGTTAACAGACTACTCGAAAATTCGTAGACCAAGCGACGTCCACTCGTTGACCACGCGGGGTCCCCTGGTTGACGTCACTAGGTCCGCTGGTTGACCGCGCGACGTTTACTGGTGATAACGCGGCGTCCACCCGTGGATCCCCTGTATACAACGAGTGCGACGAGGCGGTGCGGAGTGGTTGCCGGGTGGGTCTTAATGAGCTATGACCTTAATTATAACACAGAGACATTATAATGAGATAAACGTAATTAATACTGAATCTCGAACGAGTACGTTATCGGCATTACATTTCGAACTTTCGTATTAACGTACATCGACATCGCGAACTAACGTACAGTTGTGGAAACGAAGAGGTTGACCATTCTTTATGACAGATTCCTTGTCAATCAAACAGCATTTCATTCTTTCGTGAATATCGTGGGACAAGTAGTTCTTATCATTTGGACAACTGCAATGGACAATGATATGATGATTAACCTTTTCATTCCTCGAGTGTACATCGGAATTGCGAGCTTTTTAACTAACGTACATCGGAATAACTAACGTACATCGATGAGATTCAGTGTTGCAATCGAGTTAGACAGCT
Organism: Oegoconia quadripuncta; assembly: GCA_949316235.1. Classification (NCBI taxonomy): domain Eukaryota; kingdom Metazoa; phylum Arthropoda; class Insecta; order Lepidoptera; family Autostichidae; genus Oegoconia; species Oegoconia quadripuncta. The sequence goes on from OX438758.1 coordinate 19,109,359, forward strand.
AATTGGATCCCCTGTCAGTATTACCCATCGAGTGTGTATCCATGGAGAAGGTCTACATTTCTCCTGAACAGAGCTCTCCACTCGCTAGAATGACTAAGAGCGAATAATGAATAGACCGTGTATTGAATGGTAAAATTGAGGCGTTGTAAGCTGGTAGTTCTCATAGAACTGTGTTCCGAAAGACCCAATTTTACCAGTCACTGGTTAAAAACGTTTTTTCTCACTTGTGCGAATTTCTAGGAACTGCCCAGATTGTATTTCGTTTCAAAAGTTAAGCGTTTTGAGTATTCGGGAGTATACCTGCAGTACCACAAGCTTACCACAAGTTGCAAATTGTGTACAATCATAACAAAATCCGCTTAAATCATAATCTTTCTCAACATAACATACATAAAGTCACGACCTTTACCCAATTAGGGTGGTCAGTGGTATCACAAACTAAAGCGTTAGGGTGTTCCAACGATTAAACAACGTCCACGGTTAACCTTTTAATATACCGGATGAGTTTTTTATAAAAAAAAATAGGGCATATTAAGTAAGTGAAGCAGAAGTTATTGGCAGTTTTTTTTTTTTTTAAGATATTGGTAGTTTTTTTTTTTTAACGCACGCGCCCGCCTTGTATTGATGAGCGATTGGCGGGATTCCTAGCGTTTCTACAATACAAAATTTATTTGGAACTCATATTTTCTCCAAATTTTCTTTATTTATTTAATTTAATGATGTATTATGTGTAATAGGCTACAAACGCGACCGTCAAATGAAACAATTATCGATTTATTCCATGATGGTTTTGAGAAAAAAAAATTAAACTACCTAGTTATGCCAATATCTTCTATGTCATTTACCTAATATGCCCCATTTTTTTTCCTTACGTTAAAAACACTCATCCAGTATACAGATATGCGCACGTGACAGGGGGTGGTGAGTCCATCGCCGTTAAAACGTGCAATAGTGGTGTCGATTCGGATGTACAATGAACTAACTAAATTTAAATTATATGTATCCTTTTCTAACCACTAATACATGAAAAGGACGACATATAATTAAGTCCTGTCAAATTAAGTAAAAGGATCAAAACAAGCACTTCTTTATCAATATTAGGTGTACACCTAGCGACGTCACGATTAAAATACTATGGAGCGACTTGTTTTGACAGCTCTTAACTTAATTTGACAGGCCTCAATTTATAGTCGTCCCTTTCATGTTAATAGTGTTAGAAAAGGATGTATCTGCTTTAAATTTAATTAGTTCGTTGTATATCCGAATCGACACCAGTGTCGAATATATATAAAAAAAAAACTAGCAATCGCAGCTAAGAAGCGAGTACCTCGTATGATTCCTGTTCCAAATACTAGTTACCCACGGTGTCAAGTAATCTGACATTTGGTCAGAGATTTTAAGAGAATTAGGTTAAAGTCAACGAACAATATAACTAAACGTAATAAACAATTATCTGACAGGGTCTTGTCATAACAATATTTATTGTCGTTGTTGGTATACCAGTTAAGTAATAAGGTACTTATTTATAAATGAAACTGTAATATCAACAAGCCTTTTCTTTTTATTGCAACTATCAATATCAAATATACAAAGTTTTATATGTCAAACTTTGATTTAACCGAATATTGCCTTTGTTACTTGACTAGTTTTATAACTGAATAGTTTATTTAGTATGTAAACTAATTCGAAAAATTAATGAAAAACAGTCAGTGGTCCTTTATCCCGCGAAACCGAATAGGGCTCCAAAATAATCTTCGAAATAAGTGCAAGTACAAAGTGCTTTGTCTTTTTGTAAGTCTGTCCTCTGTATACTTGACAACAACTATGGATCCCCATAACCGTTACAGCACTCAGTGATATATTTGTTAGTACTAGCTCCCTTGTACGTACGCGCTAGGGACGTTCTCAAAACTCATGTTATTTCGAGTTATCACTGTTTTTCAGAAAGCAGATAATACAATGCATAGAATTGTTTCTTTTCTCAAACTACGTTTTCAAAATGGCGATAAAGCGGCAATCTCCATTATAAACTTTTTTTTTTTTAATTTGTAATGGTTCACCAACAAAATAAGTCCGAAAAATTTGATTATAAATTTGTCTGCACTCGTCTTAAGATATTCAAATTAAGAACAATCTTTTTGTGTGTGTTGTAGCTTGTTCTAAATTTGAACTAATAAAATTATGCCGCGCTAGATTATGGCGGGTTTTACTAATGGGAATAAAATCAGATTATTGCCGTCGCATTATGTGATTTATAATTGCATTGATGCGGCAATTTACAACGCACAGGGATAATAGAGTTGTCAAGTGTACACACAAATATTTCTGCATTTCTATATTTTAAATGTGTTTGGTTGTAATTACTGTTGGTATAGATGTTTTGTATCAATATAGTATTGTTACGGGATAGTATGGTACATATTTAAGTTGTAATTTTTTATTTAAGGATGAGAAGTAAACAATTTATGGTCCAATTTAAGTTAAGGAAGGTTAAATATAGACTGGTAAGTTAATAATTTTTCGAGATTTTACTATTGTAACTGTAAATTGTTTGGTTGTTGTCGTGAGGTAAGAGGAAACGCGCTAGGAAATATATTCGTATAAACATCCTTTTAGCTCTCTGGAACTGTAGGTAGTTTTCTTTTTTAATACATACCGACCATGACTTCTGCACATCGAATCTGATTAGAAAGATTTTTCTGTGTTATTTAATTATTTGTTCTAGACGGAGAAATGAATAACTGGCCAAATTAATAATACATCGTTTCTCTAAAACCGGTCATCTTTTCCCGTGATTTTTCCTCTACATACGTTGTCATTGGCAGAATTTATTGTGCTAGAAGAGCACGATATAAAAAGCCATATATATAAAAGATTTTTCTAAAATTACAATAAACAGCTTGAAGATTCGGGATTGATTGAAAGTTGGCCATTTTGTGACTTAGATTTTATTAGAGACAGCAGGCTATCTCGTTCACACTTCAAGCGAATAAGAGAGACTCAACGCTACTGTATTAGGAAGGCACCAATCCTGCAGGTTGGTAACGTCGCAATTTTCTGTCATTACCTAAAGAAATTTCACCTCTAACGAAATATCTAAATAAATAAAATATAAAAATTGGCGTGAATAAATTAGTATTCATTAATTTGCTTCTTATTTCATTGTTACTAGTATTTTGCCACCAATTTTGTTCTTTTTTTCTAATAACTTAGAAAATTAATTTTTACGGCTCTGGAGACTAGTCCATTTGAAAAAAAAATACAAAATGCTATGTTGCCAGTCCGTACTCTGAAATTAATTTAGTAAAAACGTGGTTTCCTCTCTTCTCGTCGCAATAACATTCTACATACACCGCAAGTTTCAAAGTAAACATATCTGAATACTTTCCGATCACGGTTTTTGTATTTGCTATGTGCATTCCACTTGTATGTCCACTCATTGTGCTTGTTTGTAATCCAGCAATTATATGCAAAAATGTAAGCCTTTAAAATTCTAATCTTACGGGTAAAAATCCATTGAAGTTTAGTTGAATCATGTCAAAATGAATTGTGAATTATAATTTTTTTTTACAAAGAACCCAGTGGATTGTCGACACTTTTTGTATCTAATAATAACGCACTTGGTTTGGGGTGAATGTAGTCAGTTTTTTTTTTTAATAAATTGTTAATAAGATGCAGTGGTTTTTATTTTCGTTTATTATAGAGCCCTCTTCATATTTATCGTTCTCGATTGATCAACAATACTGTTGCATAACTTTCGATTGTTGGTTTGGAGAAACGGTAAGATTAAGAAAATAAAGGCAGATTTCCAGTTGGTGATGGCGGCCGTGCCAAGATGAGCCATACCCAATAGTTGGAGATAATATTCATGAAAGACAAACTCGTTTAGTGTTCCTCAGTACATACCTGTCCATGTTCACGTTAATATCTGACGTTATTAAATATGAGCATATTAATATATAACAAACTTCCTGATTATTTAAAGCTGTTCCAGGGTAATAGATTTAAATTAATAGAAACGAGCGGTTCGCGCGATTTACAAACTGGGCCCCAGAGTGTCTCTTAGGAATAAATTTAAAGAAATTAATATATTAACATTAGCATCGCAATATATTTACGAAAACTTAATGTATGTAAGAAAAAATATAGAATCGTTTAAGAAAAATAGTGATATACATAATGTTAATACCAGATATAAAAATAAACTTGCTGTTCATGCCAGCCGTTTACACAAAGTCACTAAGTCATTTAAGGGGCAATGTATACGCTTTTATAATAAGGTTCCAGTGGACATTCAAAATTTACCTTTAAATAAATTCAAAACCATCATAAAACAGACATTATTTACCAAAGGCTATTATAAAATTTCTGACTATCTGGATGATAAGCAAGCATGGACATAGACCGCTCGGCGATATTCAGCCTAATTATACAATATAATATAATTGTAACCCAAACTTATTTAAAGGAGCAACCCTTGAGTTTCTTGCTCGTTCTTCTCTGGGGAATCTGCTTTGCGAATGAGAAAAAATGTCAATAATTTTAATAAGGTACCTGATACAAATAAGGCCTATGCTCAATTAAGGCCTGTAGCACCGAAAAGTTGATTAAAATATATTTACATGAAAAATATTTACCACACGCATAGACAACAGCGCCATGGATCGGCAAACAGTGCGCGAGCGGCCCGCTCGCGTTCACAGTGACAGTGGCGGTCGGTCGTTTGCGAAGTATGGGCGTTTTCATGGCGCGTTATAAAATTGTCGTAATTTCTATCGAGTTTTAATACGTTGTATTTTGAAGTTTTGTTACAAGTAATGAATGAAGATCACAATATAGCTCATTAAAAAGGTAACTATAACTCTAAATTATAATTTTTAGAATATGCGAATTAAATACAGCTTAAGATGTTTATGAAGTGTAATGTACTAAATAAGGCCTAGCTTTTATAATAGGCCTTATTTGTGACCATAGGCCTTAATAGATGTCTATTGAATTTTAACCTTATTATGTTTATTTACAGATCGATTATCTTAGTATGTCTTCTCCAAGACCAAAACGAGCTACGTGGTCCGAGGAAAGCTTGAGAGTGGCAGTTAATGATGTACGTTGTGAGCGACTGTCGACTTACAAAGCTTCGGCACAATATGGCGTTCCTAGAAGAACCATTAGAAATCATCTAAAAAGTGGTGTTTTACACAAGAGTTTAGGGAGAAACGCTATATTCACGAAAGCGCAAGAAAAAGATTTCGTCAGCCGTATAATAAAATTTTCTGAAATCAAAATTGTCTTGAAAATCTTCCCGGGCCCAGCGGCATACAGAGTACCAACGGCTTATACTACTACTACTACTACTACCAATGAATAATGATTTTCTTAGTTTACTTTACTAGTATTATGAGTAAGACTGATTAATGTTCCGAGGCAAATTTTGCTATTATGTTACAAGGCCTTATTTAGTTACCTCGTTTAATTAAGGCCTATCAAAGTATATTTAATTTTTAAATATTTTGTAATATTTTTGTAAAGATATGTTACTTTGCTAATTTTTGTTTGTATGGATAAGTTTTTTTTAATATAATTTTTCATTTCTTATTAATATGCAACTTCAATTAAGACTAGCAATTTAAGCAAAATATTTAGTAAAATAACTTATAAAGTTATGCAAGGATCTCATGGAAACACTTATTAAAAGACTCAGAAATACATATTTTTATATATTTGTTACTTTAATAACAACATTTCTACAATTTAAGTATGCAGGCTTTGTTAAATCACTATGTTTTAATAAGGCCTAAGGCTAAGGTTCCAGAATTTCTTTTGTTTAAGTAGTTTTTGATAAAAAATTGTAATATTTTTTGTTAATTACTTAAAATTTGGAAACCGAACAATAACACCATGGTTTTATTTAATACCTTCTTTGAATATTTATAAAGATATGAGTGTTTGAAATTAGGTAGGCCTTATTTGTATCACTTACCTTATTAAGATAAAAAATGTGACGTTTTCAAGTGATAATCTTTATCCTACGAAATAAATATTTTTTGACTGACTTTGAAATCAGAATTAAAGAAATTTTTATTGGTTAAGTATTTTTATAGTCTTAAGGAATATTTGGAGTTAGTGAAATGCGGCTCTTGTAATAATGACAATGATAATAATTACATAGATTATTATTATTATTAGTTTTTAAATTAATTATTTTTTATTATCTTGTATTGTGATTTTGTAAATATTTGCACACCTGCTTGCAGGTTGGATACATTTACTGGAATTATTAATTTTATATCTTTAAATTGTATGTATTCTTGCAAATAAATGATTGATTGATTGCATTTCAATGTGCACGAAGTTGATACAAAAATTTTGTCAACGAAACCCTTGGTACTAACAAAAGCGATGGTTACTTGTTCTTTTAGATGCTAAGATAATTGCATAATGCAAAGATTCTCTTAAAAACCAAGATTAGGGTAGGATCCAGGATTTCATTCAAGTAAACGCGCCTTGTATCCACAAAGACGAAAAAGTGTAAGATCTTATTTGAGGGATTGCTAACAATGCTATTAACTTAAATATAGATAAGATGGTGGTAGCTAGCCACCAACCAAACTGGGTAGGTACTAAACATGTACTTCGCTGGGGAACGAACCCGCGACCTACGATTCGTAAACCCTGTTGTTTACATTGAGCCACGGTGGTCGTCAATTTTTTGCTTAGTTTGGGACTATTTGGCAATTGCAGTGTTTGAAATACTTAAACCGGATGCGTTTTGTTATCGCCAGGAAAGAAAAACAAGCCATAGTAGTTACGTGATATAGAAAGTATATTGTATTCCAATACGTGGTTTTCTTTTTTTTTGAAAACTGTCATCGAAGAGCGTTGTCATTTGATGGCCGCGTTTGTAGCCTATTCCAAGTTGGAGAAAATACGAGTTCTAAATAAATTTCGCAAGATAATCCTACGAATTCGTAAAACAAAATGCTGCACTCACACAATACTTTGTACGGTCTGGCAACTTCGCGGCCGTAGTCGTATCGTTCGTTACCCTGCCTTGCCAGTCCCATATCAATCTCCAGCCGGCGCATGCGTCGATGGTTTTGAAAAAAAGAATAAACTGCCTATATATACCAATAACTTCTATTTTACTTACCTTTATTTCTTGGGTGAAAAACTCACCGGTATAATTTGTTCAGATAATTTCTCTTCGATGCTAAAGATCTATTCACCACCTTGGCGGGCGGTCAACAACTTTGATACAGACCATTCTATATAGTAAGGTAAGGTCTATTCATTTTTACGTGGCTTATCATGTAAACAAACACTTCTCGAAGACATTGTCACACTGTCTCTCTGATTACACAATAATCATTACTTATAGTGTTGTTGTATAGTTAAAGAAAGTCACAAAGTATTTGTTGAAATCAACCAAGAAACCACTGAAAAATGTCATTTCTAATCTTCAATAATCGAAGGAACGAATGAATTAGCTCCAAAATATCTTACATTGCAATATTTTGATTACCGTACGTCTCGTTTGTTCACATGATAAGACACATGAATACATGAATCGAATCTCTTGATAAAAAAAACCATTGCAAATTTTACAATTTTTTTATTATATTTCCTTATAACGACTAAGCTTGCGCTGCGGTTGGCGGCGGCAGCGGCGCGGGCGCCAGAGTGCGCACGTCGCTGGTCGGCTCCGATGGTACGGGCTCGTCCTTGGGTTCCGTCACCAGGATGTGATCCGGCTGAGGCTTCTTGGGACCGTTCTTGCCTTGCTGGTCCCACGGCAACATGATTTTCACCTAAAGACGAATTTGGGTGTTAAGACAAAAAAAAAAGATCATTGTGACCACACTGCTGAATAGATTTGACCTCAACATGTCTGAATCGGACGTCAAAACATAACTTGAAACTGAATTTTTTTAAATGTAAATTGTTGGTGACTTCAGCTTTCTAAGGTTCCCATGAATTGAATAGTGTTCAAAACAGGAACTGAGAGCTAGATAAGAATGCCAAATTCACCAGTTCATATTTATATCTTCTTTCCTGAATCCTACAACCTTGGGATCTTCAAGAGCAGAGTGAATAGGCATTTACTGAGATCGCGTGCTTCATCTCCGACCACATCGTCACTTTCCATCAGGTGAGATTGTGGTCAAACGCGTATCCAGTCAATCATAAAAAAAAAAAAAAAAAAAAATATAAAATTGCAGTGTATGCACATTTTCAGCCTTGTGAATTAGTCTTAAAAATTACATTGGATTATGAAATAAATTAATTTATGATTTGGATATAATGTCCAGCATGTACCGTATAAAAGCCCATACAGACAGACCCTCCAATAACATACTGTTACATTATACCACAATTAATTAGACCACAGACAATTGAGATATCTGCAATCCCTGATTTGTGGACCTAGACAAAAATACACTCAAATTACTTTGAAAGTGGCGCGTCGACGAAGGAAGCGAAGTTAAATCCGAAATCGACATCTAACTAAATGCGAAAGTTTGGATGTTTCTTTGTTGCACAATCACGGCAAAACGATGAAATTTGGTATATAGGTAGAATATACCCTGGATTCGGATATAGGATATTTTTTTATCCCGATAAAGTGAGTAGTTCCCGCGGGATAAACATAGATTTTAAATTTTATTTTTTAATACCTTTCGAACCAAAATTCAATTAAAAAAGATAATAGGTATATCAGATTTCGTGGGCATCCATTAATCTTATGACAAAATGGTGTAGATTCCATCCCGCACATTTAAAATTAAATTAGTCTTCATCCTTTTCTAATAGCGAGATCACGTAAAGGACGACATAATATTTTAAGTTAAGTTAGTTTCAAATAGAGATCATGTGTTAATATACTTAAAATAATTAAATTCCTTTGAGGCTATGATTTTTGACCGAAATAAATTATAGTGTGTGGTATCATCATAGTTAGAAAAAATTGGACTTTGGCACAGAGTTGACGCCAAAGTTTATAGATATAATGATGCAATAAACAAGCATGTCATATTTTGTTATTTGTGTAATTTTCTAGGCGCAGGCAAGCTTCTTTTCGAAATTTCATGAATGCAGTTATTCTTTTTGCATTTTTTAAACATATGACAGAGGCTCTGATACCATGCCACTTTACATAATTTGACTTTAAAAACTATAAACTGTAAAACTCATCAGATGGACATATTAAATCCCTTGCCAGGTGTTGCAGAATATGAAAGATGAAACTGTACAACTTTTATTAAGGAACTAACTCTGAAATGATCCTCGTTTAGGATTCCTGAGAAACATGTACATTATCTCACCTTGATACCAAGCACGCCCTGCCTAAGCAGCACATGCCGTGTAGCTGTGTTCACATAGTCATTGCATGGGTCACCAGAGTGGATCATGAGGCCGTCGACGAACTTCATGGATTTGGCTCTCTGCCCACGCAGCTTGCCGGACACCACCACCTCACACCCGCGCGCCCCTGATTCCATGATGAATCGGAGGACGCCGTAGCATGCCCGACGGACAGCCAGACCTGATGATGTGGGAAATATTGGTAAGAATGTGTAGAAGCTCCTTGTCCATGGTAGGAATGTATGAAAGCTATAGCTTATATATCTTAGATATATCTGAAAATTTCAAATCATATGACGTGTCAATCAACTTTTGTTCACCCCCCCCCCAATATGTCAGTAAAAAGTCTCCTTACTTCGAAAAAATTACTTTTAGATCTGTAACAATTACTTTCCGATTAGTAATTATTAGAAATTAGGGGATGTGGGTAGCACAAGAACGATCGTTGTGAAGGTCTTTGGGGGAGGCTTTTGTCCAGCACTGGACGCTTTCTGTTGATATGATGATGATGAATGTTCATTAAAACTGGGCACAGTACAACATTTGTGACAAGTTGTGGTGTCTGCCCAAAGGGAAAAGCCTTAAATTTTCTAGGTTAAATGAGTAAGCAGCTCAACTCTCTAGAGCTTGCAATCTCAAATACAGGGGATCTCAGATGCATCTTCATCTTGAGCACTCCTGAATGTATTTAAGCCTGTATTTTCACTAGGTCCCTTATGATTCACATTGGTGGCCAAAACACGAATATCATAAATTACAGGATATTTTCTGTGAAATGCACTACGAAAAAGGTTCATTTATTTCGAGTAACATTTAACTTTAAGTGAGGTTTGTATGCAAATGTATACAATAATAATAATAAATGACTTCAAAAAGGAGAAGGTTCTAAATTCACCTGTTTGTAAGTATTTTTTTACCTTATCACTTTAATGGAAAACATTAACAATAAATACTTAAGGAAAATAACACACAGAATAAATAATAACATGAATTCAATGGTAGTGTGCCAAGGAAGACTTTCTTACTGATGAGCTGAACCCACTATGCACTGAAAAGCTCTGACTCAGATAGACAGAGGCCCATACCACAGCAATGAAAATTCTGCCAGTGCCGCATGCTATTATCATGGCTGCGCAATGTAGTAAACGGTTAGTTAAAACAGTGTCACCTTCGTACACTGTGTATACTCCAATGAGGAGCATACACAAATTTCAAGGCTGATATTCTACCCCCAATGAAAAACACTGCAACCATGGACAGATTACATGTCAGGTTAAATTGGGGGCAAGCTGTTAACACATTGACGGACACTGAACGCCTATAGACGTAATAACAATAAAACGTCTGGTTCAGTGTCCGTGAACGTGTTTATGTAGCACTAAACTATAAAATGCGCACATATTTATCAGGGTCAAAGTTATCGGGATAGCAAACAAATACTGTCTGAAACAGCTCGGCATTATACAAATTATGTTGACATGGAAGTCTAGGTTGGCATCTGTATTCATGTATTTATATATTTGTCTATAATCTTATAGACAAATATATAATACATGAATACACACGAACACTACAATTCAATGGGCAATATTGTTTATTACGGAGAGTCTGAAGAACTGATGACAACTACAATCGTGTTATTTTCTTATTCACTACAGGTCAATGCTCGGCCTCAATAAGAAGAAAGAAAATGATTTATTGACTATGTAAAACACAGCAATAAAGTATAATTCATTCACACCTGATGTTAAGTGTTTTGATATATTATTAGGATGAAAAACTAATCTATTAGACAAATGATAATAATGTAACATTTCTTTTCGCTTTAGGTGATATAAAACATGATACCCAACCAGTTTACTGAGTCAGACAACAGCTAAAAAATATGTAGTGCTGCAATCTCACACTACTTATGATTTATACACCGTGTAACGGTTAAGTGTAGTCATATTTTAAGGGCTTGTTCTACCCATCAATACGAACAACTTTTACTATGGGGGCAACTTCGAAATCGCGAAAAAAAAATCAGCTGTTCCATAGAAAATTTCAATAACCTCCCGATGCAATGTATGAAACAGCTGATTTTTTTTCGCGATTTCGAAGTTGCCCCCATAGTAAAAGTTGTTCGTATTGATGGGTAGAACAAGCCCTTAAAATATGACTACACTTAACCGTTACACCCTGTACAAATTTTAGTATTGTCATATACAGTGATTTGACCAAATAGAAGGAAGTCTGCTAGACGCTGCTGTAAAATACCATGTAATATTAACAGGATACTAACCTCCGATAAGTTTATATCTCAAAGATTCCGCCTGTGCGATGGCGCAGAGGCCTCGTGTGGCGACCTTCTCGGCGTAAAGCTCAACCGACTGCTCGGGAATGTTGAACCGCTTCTGAACTACGGACGTAAGTTCGCGGATCCGTCTGCCTTTCTCGCCAAGCACGCTTTGTGTCCTTGTTGCCATAATGATGATCTCGGATCGGGTGGGAGTGACCCGCACCTCCACACCTGAGTACCCATCCTCGGCCAACTCTCTAGTGAGGAACTCATTCAGTTCCGCCTTGAAAACTCCGTCCCCGACGAACTGAAAGTATATTAGAGGTTATGTTATGGTTTTGTACTTACAGTCTTACATTTAACACTATTTCAAGTATCTGACGAGGGAAGACGAATTTAAGGTATCCACTGGTACGTCTAGACAATATATTGTGGAATTATCAATTGTGAGGAAAAATAATCACTCTCCACATCCACAAACATCACAAGTAACACTAATAAAGTGGTGCCACTTTACACGTTTCTATGATGGGAGTAATCAAGGGGATAATACTGTAAATTTATTTCTGTTTATAATACACATGTTTCAACATACTTTTCGCTTTTTAGAAATATTGTTCACCGCCATGATAGCAACGGGAGCGGAGAAAACGAAAAGGCCGGAAACAGATGAACAAAATGTCAATGTCAGGTGAAGTGCGTTCCAAACAGACGTTGAAAAATACTGACTTTACAAATTATAACAAATGAAGACTGTAAACATACACGTTATAAATCTGTAAATCGACAGATAAATTTTTTGTCCTTTGCAATTTGTGTGTGATACAATCATTTAAGTTAAACTTGCTAGAAAGAAATTGTTAAATAAAATAAAAAATTACCGAAGAAATAGTAGTGTTATATGTTTTGAACACAGTTTGTCACGGCTTGTTCGTTTCAAAGCTGCCAGTGAGCTTATTTTATCATCTCCCGTGGTACCAAAGATTTGTTAATCTCAATGCGTGGTACAGACAGTCGCCAGTATTTTGGAATATATGTTGCAATAGATAGATCTCAATTTATAGTATGATCTAAAGTGCTAGACAAATAATAAGAGCGTTGTCTGAGCCTTAGCTGGCAACACGGGAGCTTATTATACCCTGAGTATGTATACGGTATCGGCACCATAAAGTTATTATACCTATTAACTTTATGATCGGCACCGAGACCGGTTACAGCAACAAATTGGTCAATGTGATGAATACGGAGAGAATAAACATCAATGAAGGATTTTTAAGCAGTACGGTTAGTTCTTGACCTCGATCACAGAATACAAGATGAATGAGGTCGAAGGTCGAAGCGCCCAAACAGCCGACATTGCTGCTGAAAATGTCTTCAATTTTTGTTTGGAACGGCACGGCCACCATCACCAACACGTTGTCCAACTTTATTCAATAATTGTCGATAATTTGGTAAACAGGCAAAGCCCTACTTAGCAAGGCGATGTGGGGGAATATTGGGCGCAGGAAACTGCAGGAAAGGATGTCTTTCTGTTGTCTTGCTCAAATTGAGCAGCATTTGAATGGACATTGGGGGACATAGAACTAGTAGCCCGGGCTTGAAAACGGTCTATAGGATCACATTCTGTAAGACATTCTGTTATTATTCCTTTTTTTTCGTTTTATTCACTCCTTTCGGGAGAAGGCAAAGGGATCTAAGCCCATACAGCCATGTCTTATTTCTCTTATTTCTTCAATTAATTAGTCAGTCTCAGTCAAAACAAATAATTCGTCGTATACTTGGCGTATACAGAGTCTAGTCATGGTCAAGTCATTCTTCAGTAAAGTGGCAGAATGCTTTACAAAAGATTTTGGCGGCGTCTTGAGGGAACCCGAAAGCTTCGTTACGCACGTTAATTTACACTTCCCTTCACTTGTACACCATCACTAACGTTTGCTGCACAATATTCTGCCATTATTAAGCTTCAAAAGTTAGAATGCACAAATTATAAGAATTATAAAGAAAAATGCAACTTCACTCGCCACAATCCCGCCAAAAAGCCTGTTATTGTTCCTATAGAATAGAAGTCCCCAACCCGCATTGGGCCAGTGTCCACCACGACTTGGGTCCATACTCCCTCATATACGAGGGAAGGTTTACGGGCTGATGATGATGATTCCTAAACTTTTATAGAAATCCGTTATAGCTGTTACGATAGTTGATGAAAAAACTTAATTATTTTATCGCAAAACCTTTATTGTAACGGTTAAGCTTACATCGTAAAATTAACCCATTTCAAGCTCTGCTGCAGTGTACATATGTACACAATACACCAACACTGACCACAGGATCAGAAACTACTCTGGGCAATTCGGCTATTGCAGTCGTTTCGATTCGCTATCGACACAATTGCAGTAGATTGTGCGAGTGACAAAGACCAGTTTCCAATTACTTAACTAAAAATAGAGAAATATTGCCTATATAAATGATACCCAATTTGGATTAACACAACCAACACCTATCGGACAATCTAGCTACTGTATCGATAGCAAAGCTAAAATTATGGCCCAGAAAAGGTGTTAAATACTATAAATGTAATCAGTAGATTAAAAACAGTTTATTCAATGCAATTTATTTTATTTATTACTCAAGAGCATTATCATTATACATACAAACGCACCATATACTTAGCATAACAATAATTATACTTAATTTCATCGCGGGCGTGCCACCCTTACACGTAGGTAACTGAATGTAGACAAATTACTTAAAATGCAAAGAAATTTATAAATATAATAGGGAATTATGATGTTAAAATTATAATTAGTGCTAGTGACCTAAGCATTGTGTTTTATTTAATTAGGTACATTTTCCTAAAGTGTGTGACGCATTTACTACAGTATGTAAGTATTAACATTATTGAACAAGAAGCATAAATTAATAAAAGTGCTAGGTACCTACACAACATGGACTAACTCTGCAATTTCATTGTTTTTATTAAAATTCTTTAAAACCGGCTTTAGATATCACAATCTTTTTTAGAACTTTATGTAGTATGGAACTGTATGTAACAAATAAATTTACTTTTTTTGCTACAATAAATACAGCCCTAAAACTACTTTGCCCTTCAATTTAAAGTTCGGTTTTGTGGTATTACGAATTTTCGCACAGATTTTACATAACATAGGTATAATTTTGCGCCAAATATTCAGGTGATGTTTTATATCCATTTAGTATTTAGATCGCCTGGAAATGTATACGTTTGCTTTTCCACTCTCCTACATATGAGCGAAAGTATGTTCGAACCACCAAGGTATCATAAACAACCGCATAGATTTATTTTTGTAATTGAAGAATTTGAAAAATATTCGCACAAAATGATGTTTCAGGTGGGTTAGGTTAACAAACCTAAAAATATCTGAATTTTGGCGCCACCATCGAAATAGATCACCTTTTGCAGAATTTAGACCACAAATACAATATAAATATAGAGCAAATAGCAAATTCGACCCTAGTTATGTATTTATTTAAAATGTAAAAACACTGCAATTTGCAGAATACAACAATAAACATTTACAATGTCCAATTAAATAAATACCTACAAACATGTAATGAAAACCCAGAACAATTAATTCAATTTATAAAAAGGCACCCGTTTAAATGTGCCTTCTATTTTTTTAATAAGAATACAACTCTCACATGTTGGATAAATAAGTACTAATCTACTGCTACTACACTACAAATAGGTGCTATGCTACATTTTAACCATAATTTAATAACGTATTATAATTCAATAACGTTTTATTAAGGAACTAAGGTTCTGGCGACAATTACTTAAATAGTGCAAAAGCCCAATTGAAATTATGTGATTCAAAGAAACATCGAAAACATTATATCAAGACTTTATATGCGGTCATCAACATTAATTATGTATTTTCAAGGTAATCCGAATGTTGTATGTTTTATTTGAAACTTCTAACAAAATATATATATATTATTGTTGAGTAAGTGGGTATTTTATCTAGGGGATTTAATATCTTATCTCAAAACAGAGTTTCCTTTAGTTTTGAGGGAAGGAAAGAAATCCTAAAAATTTGGTACTTAAGAAGATATTTTTATAAATATTTTGAATTATAAAACCAATTAACTACTAAGATAATTTGGTTGAATATATTATGATGGAAACTTACAAACGGTTTTACAATTACTGATTTCCAGCATTGTTACGAATAGACATAGAAAAGTATTCGCTAAAACGTGACTATTACTATCTCCTGTAACAGAGAGACGCTTTCAATAGGATAATCTGATAAGTCTGTTTGTACAGGCGTCAGTTAGTGCTAAGCTGGTGTATGAACTGAACGTGTAGCAAAACTGAGTCCTAATAATTCAACTCCATGGAGTTTAAAAATGACTAGGTATTTAATGTAAGTGTACACATTAATGATGAAGACTGCTAGTAGGTAGGTATGTCGTATTTTAAAGGAAATTTAAATTCTACATTATGGATCCGACTTTTCCATCAGATTTTTCTAAAAAATGTGCCGAAAACCAGACTCTAAATTTAGCGTTAATAGTGTAAACATCTCACATAAAAAAATTATAAGTAGGTACGCAGTTATATTTAATTGCTTAATTGAATTTAGCTTACAATTAAATGGACAGTGGTTATAATACACAAGGTGTACCTTACGCCCTAATAAACGAAACTTAATTCTTTATTTCAATTATTAATTCTAATTTAAGTTTTAACATTCACGACCTATGCTTATTTTATTACTTATTTTAATGGACAGAATTGCATGTAGCGTGTAATCGCGTGACCCAGTAACTACATAGCGTGATTGTAGGGAGAATATGGAGCTAACTATTATTTTTTATTGTTGGCAAAAGGGTATAACAACTTCTTAGCTATGCAGTTCGAAAAAAAATATCTAGAAACGATCAAAGGCTTCTAGCTAGACGTTAACTTACTTATAGTTATCCATAAGCAATAAGCTAGACAGTGCTAGATGCAGTGAAGAGATTAGACGCAGCTTAGGATAGGTTTTAAGTATTTCTAGGTAGTCTAATAGATTAAAATAACTGAGACTAAGGTAAGACAACAAAATCATTGAAATATTTAAGCATAATCAAAACTTGGTATTTTAACATTTACTTCGCCAGTGCTTCCCGTGTTCCACTGAAATTGCATTACATTTTTTGGATTATTTCATTACACAAAATTATTTAATTATTCAATACGGTTATTAGGGCCCGTATTAATAAACCAATCTCAATACCAGTCTTGAGGCTGTATCACCCGAGATGCGTCTTAAGAAGTTGACGCTATCACTTCTCAAATATTCGCCTCAGCGGCGAATGAATTATTAGTCTTGAGTTCCGTTTATTAATAAGTGAAACTCTCAAGTGAGTACTGCTTGAGTAAGCAGGTGCTTTTCAGATCTCAAGTTCGGTTTATTAATCAACACGTTTACTTGAGACCGGTCACAAGACTGTTCTCAATCTTACGGGCCTAGGTGTACCATAGATCGGTAGGTAGATTTTCCTTATAAGTTAAATTCAGCCGTATTTATTATGGAGTAAGAACGAGTTAATTAAAATCCTTATGTGACTTATTTTCTGTTTAAATTGAGGAATTAAGGGAAAATTCAGCATTGCAATGCTAAATTCAACTTTGCTCCAAAAGGATGTAAGTCGCAGAAAAAATTTGATTGATGTTGATATTTACGCTTCGAGTAATACGATTGAATTTAGTTTGAAAAGAAAATCGATCTACCTATCGATCTGATCTACATAATTATACTACGAATAATAATTGTGTCTATGATAACTACTTTTTACATATTTTGATGGTAGTAAAAAGAGTTCCAATGCATTACAAATTACGAAATGATTTATTTATTTTTTGCTATTCCTTAATAATTGTTCGACTGGGACTTTAAGGGTATTAATAAACCGTTTTTAAGATTGAGATGACGCTTAAGAATCTGTTGCATATTGAAACAATTGCAAAAAAAATAGTATTGAGACTGAGATGCGATCTCAGTCCAAGGTCATCTCTATTTTGAGAATGGTTTACTAACATGGGCCTAAGATTCGTATTAATAAAGCGATTGAGTTTAAAGCGAACAGTTGGGTCAACTCAAATTCGAGGTCAATGTTGAGATCGCTTAATTAATACACGGACGTACTACTCGGACAAAGCATGTAAAAAGCAATAAGTGGTAAGACTATTGTTATTTTACACGTATAAAAGTAGTATGTTGCCAACTCGTTTTGTAAATGCACTCTCAAAATGCTGCAAATAAAGTTGCTAGTAATAAAAATCAAACGTAACACAAGTTATCTACTCTATAATAACATTATAAGATAGTATTAGAAGTACAATAACCATATATATGGCTATATAGTAGGTATCTACAGAAGGACGTGAGAATAAGGGTTCGAAGTTATTTATACATTTTTCTAGAAGACACTATGTGAACAAAATTTTAACTATAGAATTATCTAGAAACCAATTTTCTATCTAAGTAACTCTAGAATAGTAGGATAGACGAATTAAAACAGAAGTGGGCTATATTAGGAATGGATTTAACAGATCCATATGTATATCACTGAATGTCTCTCACAATATATATAACTGTTTTTACAATACTTTTGGCACAGAGATAGGAAAAAGAGAAACTTTACTAGATGTGCACTTTAAGCCTAAATCACAGAACAGAAGGAGCGGTGCCGGTGGTTGTGATGCAAAAATATAACTATGAACTTGAATTTTACAATATACAATCGCTGCCCCCCCCCCCCCCCAAAACCAAAAACGCACTATCTCTAGTCTTCAAGTATTCACCTAATTATGAGCATACGTCAAAAACTAGTCAGAAATCGCAAGTATTTTGGTTTTAGAGTGCAGAATAATTTTAACACGAACGCGTAAAAAACTATCTCGACATCTTTAGCCTTACGTAACACAATTTTAGCTTTAACATTATACAATTATCAGCTAAACTTCACCTACGTTTATTGACATAGTATAATTTGCGAAAATGACTACAACGTTGGCACTTTCGCGTGTAAATTCCGCAATATTTTTGTTATTTTAATTCGATATTTTCACAATTACCGTCGCAAAGCCTTACCTATACCCTTTGTTTACTTATTTGAATTTTTAGTTTGACATCTGTGTTTCGCGCCAAAACGCATTCAAGGGATTTTCTTTGATTTACCGACATACGTCCAAAGTCATAAACGTTTAAAAAAAACTGTTGAATGACAGGTTTTCTTTATAAACTGTGGTAGTCAAAATTTCGTATACTTTTTTTTTATTGGACTTTGGCACAAAAGTCAATAACATTACAAATTGTAAATGTAATGATAAAGTGAAATTAGGCTTTTTGGCGGGAACTCGGCGAGTGAAGTAGCATTTTTCTTTATAAGTCTTAAAATTTGTGCATTCTAACTTTTGAAGCTTAATAATGGCAGAATATTGTGCAGCAAACGTTAGTGTTGGTGTACAGGTGAAGGGAAGTGTAAATTAAAGTGCGTAACGGAGCTTTCGGGTTCCCACAAGAAGCCGCCAAAATCTTTTGTAAAGCATTCTGCCACTTTACTGAAGAATGACTTGACCGTGACTAGACTCTGTATACGACGAATTACTTGTTTTGATTGAGACTGACCTATAAACTGAAGAAATAAGATAAATAAAAATTTTCACTCGAAACTGGCAGTAATGACCCTCGACAATGAGGTTGACTGGTTGCCATCCTCAAAAATAATAAGAAGAAGAAAGTGAAAAAGATAAGAAGGCCATATTTGGATTGTTATTATTCCTTACTTTCCTTGTTAGGTACAGTGGAAATAATGAGTGTGGTTTTATATATATTTATGACAGATTATAATTATAGAAAACCTCTCACTAAGACAGTTTGTTTGAACATTGGCCTATGATCAACAGAAGGTTCTCCACATAACGGCCACATATGAGAACACAACAGCATTTCTATTGGCACGCGAAATACAGTCCCTTTCCTCATGGTCATGCATGATGCATCGAACACCATCGAATTTACAGTGACACATAGATATTGAAAATAAGAATAAATAAGGCAATCAATGCCAGTACAACAAATTATATAAAGACTTATTACAGTTTTAGTGATATAATTTTCCAAAAAAAAAATAAAAAAATACGCCTTTTTAAAAACACAGCGAATGCAACAGTGAATTACGGTTAAGGCGGCCTGTTTAAAATAATTAAGATTTTAAATTGGGTTTTTGTCGGCTAAGGTAGTAGGTCCACATTAATTAAAATGTTCGAGAATCACAAAGAAAGCCATTTTGTATTTCAGAAAAATAATATTTTTTACGCCTCTTAAATAAAAAATAAAAAACAAAATAATATTCAATAATATAACCATTTAATAAAAACCAAATAAAATAATTTGCTACAACAATCAATCAATTCATTGATTAAATTAAGTACTATGTTACCCATCACCACAGAAATAAGAGTCCAATTGGAACAGAATTAGAGTCCAATTGGTATAGAATGACAAAAATCTCATTTAATTTTAAATTATACAACCAAAGAAAAATAAATAGAGATTGTAAGAGAAAGTAATAAAATGGAATAAATAATTTAATTAAATATTGCACGAGTAAATAATACAATCTTTAAAATAAATTATAATTTAAATATCAGAATACTTAAATATTTAAAATTACCCAAAATGGACGTCAGCTGCATTAGAGATCTAAGAATAGGAATAATTTTAAACGAATGTAAAAATTAAGTACATATCATTGCAGTCGAATAATATTTACCCTATGGCACTAAAATAATATAATTTTCATGTTGTAAAGTACAATCGTTTTATACATATAAAAAAAATATACACATGTAAAAATAATATTTAATTTCAAAATAATACCCTAAATTGGAATGTCAAAATTTAAAACTTTTTTGTTGCACTTACGACTAATTAAGTACTGGAATATATTAAAGTGTACACATTGATTTACAAACGAAGTTTGGAATTCTTACAATCGGCAATAGATTTCGTCATTTTGTTACTGAAAGTAACTTATTCTCTATAGAAAGTCTTTTAGCAATATTTTATGGTGTAGCCGAATGTACGTACAGTCATTAAACAAGTGAAGCGTAACGCTTTGAACCATCTCGATATAAAAGTGTCCATGTTAACCGACCTAACCACCATTTACATAATATTGATGAAACATTTTTTATTACTTAGAGAGTAATATTATTGAAACTCCCCAAGAAATATCTTCGTTTCCATCACATAATAATGTCTTTCATCGCTTATAATTGGTATACGTGGTACCGATACACGTTAATGGCACCCTTGTAAATTCACTGTCAGGTTGGTTGGTGCCAGTTCACATTAGATGAATTGAGTAAGTAGTTACTGTAAGCTATTAGTGGATGACACCTCATTGACCTGTGTTAGTATTTATGGTGTCAACTCACATACAAATATGGCAACACAGTCGCTATTGCCTCAAGTATTAATTGCGATAGAATCTCAACTAATTTTAATTGGTATCTATGTTAGATTTCGTGGTGCCAAATCACATAATGTAATGAAAAACAAAACGGCCTTAATCTGACTGAAACGATTAATTAATAATATGTACGCTTAAGTTGTGTCGGCCCTAATGTTTACTACCCTCTTTCTTGTTCTGTATTCCTGGTAATCCTGGCCAGTGTCAAATTGTCTATGGTTCCGTTAGCGCGGCCTATATTATTTATCACACATGCCCGAATAGGGGGTGGATGGCGCTTCATTCATTTTGGTAGTTATTTTAAAGTTACCTTGTCTGTGGCTCAATTGACGAGCACGTAAATCATCATGTCATTAAAATTATCATAAGACATTACATTAGTCATTAATTATACTGGAAGAACTTTTAAAGTGGCAGGCCAATGAAGCTCCATTTTGTAGTTCTATCTTGCACATACTCATCATTTACCCCACAGGTGTGAAAGAGATCGCATTAGAAAATTAAGTTCCCGGTCCGCCACTTTAAAATGCTCAGTTGATTAGTTGGTTTTTTGGTGCCAACTCACATTTCAAATTTATCTAAAACCTCAACATGTCCGTCTATGGCACCATCACTGTATTGTCTATGGTTCAGTTCGCGCGGCAAAAGCACAGGTGCCTGAACGGGAGGTGGACGGTTCCTCAGTACCGCTGTTGGTACTCGTGGTGCCAGCGGTTGAAGTCTATGTGGAACACCACCAGTGAGCCGTTCTCGAGGCCGGCGAGGAGGAACCTGGAATATGAGGGCAAATGTCGATGAGCTCGAGTATTTATTTATTTATTTTATTTTCTTGGCAAAACCAACAGCTGTTTTACAAATTATCACTTAGACTAAGAAACTGAAAGCCAATTAGAGGTTTCCACTGATAGAACCTATTTAAACTTAATAATAAATAAAAAACTATACATTGAAATCAGAGAACGGTTGGAAAAATTAATCTAATTATAAACAATCTATAGATAGGATATCCTTGCATCGCCAATCCAAAAATATAGCCAAGACTTTCCTAGTTGTATATATCCTGAGATGTATGATGATGATTGATGATAGTTATTGAACTACTAGTTGAAAGTTAGTTGTTGTCTAGTTGAAAAGATGTGTTGTTGCGGAGTTTCTTGTCGCTTCTTCTCCCTAACCATAACACCTTGTGAAGCGATGTAGTTAAAAAAAGAAAAATAGCATGTTGACTTTCAATAAGTGATATTTTTGTATCCTACATTGAATAAAATATTTTTGATTTTGATTTTGATTTTGATTGTTCTTATATTGACTCTAAAGTTCATAATAAAAAAAAATGGTTTCAAATTGGAAAAAAAAATATAAATATCCTTGGACATACACACAGTACCATCTAGTTCCACACTAAGCAACTAAGCTTTTATATAGGATATCAGATGCTACACTACACGAATACTTACTATCTTGGGTACTCCGTATTCATCATACAAGCATATGCCCCTAGCGGGATGGGTTCGCATCGAACTAGAGGTCTACTAGAATAGAACAGACGGTACTCACCTTTGCTCGTGCTCTAGGGCAACGGAACAGACGGTACTTACTTGTGGTCGTGGGAGAGCGCGAGCGAGCAGACGGTACTCACTTCTGGTCATGGGAGAGCGCGAGTGAGCAGACGGTACCTACTTCTGGTCGTGGGAGAGCGCGAGCGAGCAGACGGCACTTACTTCTGGTCGTGGGAGAGCGCGAGCGAGCAGACGGCACTTACTTCTGGTCGTGGGAGAGCGCGAGCGAGCAGACGGCACTTACTTCTGGTCGTGGGAGAGCGCGAGCGAGCAGACGGCACTTACTTCTGGTCGTGGGAGAGCGCGAGCGAGCAGACGGCACTTACTTCTGGTCGTGGGAGAGCGCGAGCGAGCAGACGGGCGCGCCGAGCGGCGGGAAGGCGTAGAGCGGCGCCAGGGTGACGGCGCGCCACACCTCCACCACGCCCGCGTCCCCGCCGCACGCCAGGTACTCGCCGCAGCGGGACAGCGCCAGGCACTGCACAGGGCACACGGCCACACAACAATATTATTAGCCTAGTAATGATACACTTTTAACTTCCTATCTTATCTTAATCTTAATATCTTTATTGTACACAAAATTGTTACAGAAATATGCATTGTATATAAAATGTACAAAGGCGAGCTTAACTCCGATAGAGTTTTCTACCAGCAAACCTTAGAGGTACATAGTGTTTATTAGATTGGCCAGAAAATAGTGTACACAACAATTGAAAATTATTTTATAAAATAATGATAAATAAATATATATTACGAAGTATAAACAAGTATATACATTATCAATACTCATATTATGATAAATAATTAAATTCTATGATTTTAAAGGCCATGATTTTTTGCACATGGATTTTCTACCCTGTTTATAAAGATCGACAAAGTCTGAAGACTCAATTCCTGATCGATTTTCGTGAGGTCCTCCATACCACAGGTGGGCACAGAGAGCAGGAGAGCAAGTGCGCCATGTTTTGCAATGGGATTTCACAATCGAAGTTTCACATATTTATATTTTGCAGTTCCATATATTATAAATGAAAACATCCGTAATTCGGGTACACGTGTCCGTATTCATCATATAAACCTTCCCCTAGCGCAGCGTTTCGTAATCTTTTTCAGCCACGGACCCCTAGGAAATTGAGCACAATTTTCAAGGACACTTTAATAAAAATCTCGGACTATTTCTTTTAGTACTACAAATACAATTCCTTATAAAAAATTACATTAATATGTGTTGTTATTGCTATTTGCAATTAAATTGATAATCGGGTTGATGTTACTCCTGATCCGGCTCCTAAGGACCTTGTTTAATTTCGTTTATTGCGCTGGTAAAAATCATTCACATACAACATGAAAACTTACTTAATGTATCAGAGTTTACAAGTCGATAGCGCGTTTTAATTTACATGTGGCGCCATCTAGTGATAAATTTTGGAATTATATAATAAGCGAAGGTAACAAATTAGGTAGTGAACAGTTGTAATCTGAAATTCCATTTGTAATCTGTATTCTGTATTTGTTTTTAGTATACAGGGTGAAATTTAATTCGTGTAATTCCTGTTTACTGGGGACTCCACTCTTGATTACGAACAACTTTCCCCGAGGAACTAATAATCGAATTCGATCTAAAAAATTTCGATTACCCATGCAAAGTAAACCGTTCTGAAACCACCTTTAGGATGGAAGCCCAACATGGTGGAAAGTTTTTTTTTTCTTATATTTTAGAGCGTTTTTCCTACGAGAAAATGCCACCCTCATAGGACCTCCCCTCTTCCACACAGCAAAACGTGGTACCTATCTAATAAAACGTAGATGGATAGATACTATCAACGCTTTATCCCCATAACAACCATCTGATATAGTGCCCTGGCTGCCGCCGATGTGGGGGAAGCCAGCGCACTATTACATGTTACTATGTCTACTCTGGAATGCCTAAAGTAACAGTATTGTGACCGTTACGCCTCATTCCGAAGACACTCCATAAGAATGTGGTATACATCCTGAAGAATTCCACATTCATCACACTTGGGTGAAGTTACTTTGCCCATCAGAAAGGCAAAACTATTGAGGGGTATGTGTCCTGAACGTAGTCTTAGCGCGGTGACAATGGCGTACCTACTCATGTTAACTCCATCAAACCGGGGAAAGCTATGGATCGTTGGTTGAATTGTTTCATACCATATGCCCTTACTGAGTGATCTCTCATCGTCTATTATTCTTTGTTCTTTAGCCATAGGAAGAAGATCAGAGAAGTATGGTAAACAATGAAATCACCAACCATCCACAGCCGCCTGTTTAGCTAGTCGAATGATCGATAGTAGTGTTCGTAATTAGGCGTGGAGTCACCGGCCGAAATTTATTTGACTTCCATCTTAAAGGTGGTATCAGAATGGTTTACTTTGTATAGGTTGATCGAATTTTACTACAGTTCATTGGGGAAAGTTGTTCGTAATGAAGAGTGGCATCACCGGTTAATAGCAATTACACGAATTATAATTCACCCGGTATACAAGTATCAATTACTCGTATTGAATTTCGTGACGATAAGTTTGCGTGAAAGAGATCGCTGTTAGCGATAAGGCCGCCCAATTCGTATTTTCTACAAGATATTTAAATGTACCTTCCTTATTTAAACAATAAAGCGTATTTGATTTTATTTGAAGGACAGATGTAAGATAATATTGTACCTAACGCAACCCAACGGGGCGTCACAAATATTTATTTAAGACCTAGTTTCACTCGAAAGCTTGTACTACTATGTTTGCGATACCGCAATAAACATACTGAATACAGAGAATGCCTTTTCGCAGAGATAATGACGAGAGTTGCCGGTATGGCGGACCCCCAAAAGACCAACCTGGAAGTTGTCGTTGTGCGTCTCGTGGCGCAGGCGGCGGCCGTTGAGCGAGAAGGCGGCGAGATGTCCCCGCGCGTAGCCCACCACCAGCACGCCCTCGCGCGCCAGCGCCAGCAGGCGCGGGCCCGCCACGCCCTCGGCCGCCGGCAGCGCGCGCAGCAGCTCGCCGAACGTCGTGTGGATCAGCACCGGCCCGTCTGGCGGGGACATTGCATATGTTACGTCCTTACTTATTATTTTTTTTTCAATCTTATAGAATACAATAGAAGTCTTCATTTGCAAGAATACCATCTACATAAAAGAGATCTTAAGATTAATTAATCCAGTAAAGTATTCAACCAATTCATCAGGCATGAAAATATTAAATTCACAGTCATAATAATCATGTAAACCTAATACTTAAATTAATGATTACCTGCTTAGGAAATAAACACATTCCGAGTGTGCACAAAAACAATAACAAACGCCATCATACCGCTGATTTCCCTCGTTATAACAACATTAATAATAATTTGAAATAATTGTAATTAATAATTCGATAATCGTTTAATTGATAAACATTGACACTCTCTGAAGTCCATAAACTCCACGAACAGAATAAAAACATTGCGAAAGGAGCCAAACTGGTCAATTTTTTCTTGAACTCTAAGCCTTATTTATTTATATTATACAGCTGGATACACATATTATAAACATTTCTTTTATAGATATCATTTTATATATACACCGTGTAACGGTTAAGTGTAGTCATATTTTAAGGGCTTGTTCTACCCATCAATACGAACAACTTTTACTATGGGGGCAACTTCGAAATCGCGAAAAAAAAATGAGCTGTTCCATAGAAAATTTCAATAACCTCCCGATGCAATGTATGAAACAGCTGATTTTTTTTTCGCGATTTCGAAGTTGCCCCCATAGTAAAAGTTGTTCGTATTGATGGGTAGAACAAGCCCTTAAAATATGACTACACTTAACCGTTACACCCTGTATAAGTAGCCTAGTCATTTTAATAACTATGTCGCTCTGTAATGAATGACTCCGTGAATATTTACACCCTATTATTTATACCGACTCTGACTAATTTATATATTGCTTTGGCCATTTCGGATATAGGGAATGCCAGTACAATATTACAGCCCCCAACAGCTTTCAAGTGGATGCCATAGCTAATATTAATTTGTCTTCTACATGCTTCATTCCGGACACCCTCCATCAAGATATGGAAAACGTCTTCTATAACGTCACATTCTGTACAATTTGGCGAAAGTACTTTCCGCATCATGAATGCAAACTTGTTAAGTGGGATGTGTCCGGAGCGAAGTCTGAACGTCCTTACTTATGAAATAGCACTGAAAACCAGCGCTGTGAGTCGTCGCAGCACGAGCTGAGTGCTAACCCATTTGTGCACGCCGCAACACTTGACAGCATTGTACGTATCTTCATAATAATTGTATTTCTATTTTAGCTATAATTTACTACTTCTTTGTTTTTGTATCGTGTTGTGGCGTTCATAATAAATTATTCATGAGAATAATTGCGATTGAATTGAGATTAATTAAAAAGATCATTCTTTTTAATCTAAATTGACGTTCTGTATGAAGAATTTCATTAAGACTGTTTTCTCCATACAAATATTTTAAATTTCTTTTTGGAAATCGCAAATCCAAATTTAGCTAAACTTTGTGTGTATTATCGGATAACATTAAGTTCAGTATAAGCAGAGTTAATTTTTAAAAGTGACCAATTTATAAAAGTTTCAGCTAATCTAAGCAATATAATGGGAAGTACATGAAATGAGCTGTTTTTTTTTTTTTATTATGAGATTTGGCCCAGACATAAAAAAATATTTCATGTGAAACCTTGAAAATGTATTTCATTTTCCTAATAAAAAACAAATTTGGAAAAAGCTATAGAATCGTAGGAGTTGGTACATATGATTAACATAATAATAACATTGCTGTTTGGCAGCAGACTTAGATAAGATGATAGTAGTTAGCCAGGCGAACATTTAAAATGCCTCACCACCAACCAAACCGAGCACTAAACATGTACCCCGCTGGGGATCGAACCCGCGACCTCCGAATCGTAAACCAAAATTTTGTTTACATCGAACCACGGAGGCGGTTCTTCTAATTCTTTTCGAAATTTAGATTGAATAGTTACGGTGTATCCCTCGATACTCACTGAGCGAGGAGGAGATGACGAGCCCCAGCTCGGCGGAGACCAGCACCCCGTTGATGGCCGCGTCGTGTCCCGTGAGCGCCACCCGCGGCGCCGGCGCCTCCCCCTCGCCCACGATGCCGCCGTGCCGCGCCGACCTGCCCACCCACCAGAACCTCAATATGGCGGACACGTGCAGCTTATCCAGACCCACTCTAGGGAAAGTGTGGAAGACGTTCGTGTGGCCTCCAGATGGCCCATTTTCATAGGTTTAATTTCAGGTAGATCACGATCACGAAAATTTATGGTGTCACGTGGCGAACAAATTCAACACAAGGAACAAACTCCATGCCGCTCCTTAAAACCGACTTATACCGGATGAGTATTTTTACCGTAAGGAAAAAATAGGGCATATTAGGTAAGTTCGGTCATTTCGGGGGGGGGGCCGGACCACATCGTCACTTTCCATCAGGTGAGATTGTGGTCAAATGCGAACCCAGTCAATCATAAAAAAAGAAAAAGTGAAATAGAAGTCATTGGCATATAGACTGAGAGACAGGCGACTTGGTGTTCGTGGCTGTACAATTTAGCAGTCATCGAATGATCACCTATGAGTCTCATGGCACGTCGTACGCCGCTAACAGGCCCAACGGTCAACCATTGGGTGAAATATATACTGCGATATGTGTTAAAAATATCGCTAGGGCGTTTCAGGCACGAATGAACTACCCGCATTAGTGCTTAAAAAACTGTCACTATAATAATGCCACAACGTGATAACATCATCTGCTGATCTCACCAGTGCCACAGCAGCACGGTGCAGTCCTCGGAACCTGATGCGATGTAGCAGTCGGAGGTGATGTTGCACTCGGACCGCGACACGCAAGTCACCACGCCGTAGTGACCGAAGATTATTTGTACTATTTTCGCTGTGAACAATACAATTGTTAAAATGAGAAAAAATATATAAAAAACAGAAATAATAATAATAAAAATCTTTATTTGCCAAGAAAACAGTATAAACGAAAATGTAAAAGGTGTTTGTAATTATGACAAAAAGGTCTGTAGCTCAGCACCACCACCTCAGCACCAGCATGAAAAGTGATATGGAATAAGAAAAATCGATGATGACATATGAAATATGACGACAAAGTTGTTAGACTTGACTAACACTTCTCAAAAACTTTGAAAGATACTATAATGTTACTATACAAGATTGAGAAACAACAAATTAGAACAGAAAACTACTTACTTCTAAATAGAAAGCTTTATTTAACCTATCTTGATTGACTTGAGATTAACTGTGCCTAGCAGCCCTCACATCATCAATCGCTAAAATATGAAATACTGACCGTTCTCCGTCGAGAAGACCCTAAAGCTGTTGTCCCAGAAGCCGGCGGCTATGAGGAAGCGCGAGTCGACTGTGGTGACGAAGCAGTTGTTGCGCGCGCGCACGCGCTGCGAGAAGTTGTCGCCGAGCTGGCGCCGGGCCAGCGCCTGCGCACCGCCTGCCGCTGCAGATGGGAAATAAATCATAATTTTAATAGTTTTAATAAAAACAATCTTTCTTTAACCGGGATAATGAAATGAGATTTATTGGCTTGTTTGTCAGTTTCAAAAGGTATTTTTTTTTTTTTTTTTTTTTTTTAATTAGAATGGGATCGCTCTTGACCTTAATCTGGACTAATGTCGAGATAAGGTCTACGATGGAACGAGCTTTCCCAGAAGATGCCTATTTAACCTGACTTTAAAGAGCTGCGGGTTATATGCGATTGGAAACACAGACGGAGGTAATGCGTTCCACTCCTTAGCCGTGCGCATGAGAAACGAAGACCTAAAACGCTTGGTCCTTATAAATGGCACGTCAACTAAGTGCGGGTGATATCCTGCGGTACGTCTTGAATTTCGATGTAAGAACGGGGATGGCGGGATCAACTCATGCAGTACTTCAGCACACTCTCCGAAATATATCCGATAGAAGAAGGTATTTTGAATTATGATGATGTGGTAACCTACCTGGTGACTTAACAGCTAAAACTAGGTCAAAAAGGCAGATCCCACCTCCACATTACTGCCACTGTACGCTATAAGCTAGGATCAACAGTGGTACTCGACACGACGCCTACTGAAGGTAGATGGTGCCCTACGTGGCTCTATTGCTACCTTGGGCCTCAGACTAATTAAAGAAAGAAATAGGTTATGTACTAAGGAAAAAGAAGTTTCCCATTTCCCCCAGGTTCAAAAGGCAGTAATAAATTGTTGAAGTTGTACAAATTTCTATATTTTGAAACTGAAATTACGGTTCATAGCGGTCCAAGAACTTCTAAACGAATTATGCCCCTTTAGATTTAGACACGGGATTCCGTCAAATGCATTCGAATAAAAAATTATCTTCATATAGGTTATCGAATTGCATTAATTAAATCCACAAATTTATTTCAGTCAAGTTTAGCGATTGCAGAATAGAAAATATATACAATGAAGCTTTAAAAGAGAGAAAGAGAGATATCGACTTCGGTGTACCTCGACGACGTTTCGTGTGAAGGTACTAAACGACGGTTAAACTAATAGCTTGTTATCGTGAGGATTATAATTGTAGCAAATGTCGCTCAATTGTGTAAAAAGTCATAAATAAATTTGGAATAAATAGGAGAGTTTACAATACAATACACTTGACTGCACAAAATAATTTACAATAATAATTATGTTCCAGTTATGTTGATACCTTCTTACCTAATTTTGACGTTAAATGCGCACACGCATTTCAAGCTTTTCTGTTTGTCAAGTGTCGCCGATGCGACGTGGTTTCCACTCCAGAACGGTTCTGCGACAGATGTGGGCTAACCCATTAACATTTCAACTTACCAAACTTTCGGATTACGTTTCCAACTATCGTTAATCTTTTTTTTCTCAGTTTCCATGATTGTAGCGCGAATCTGCTGCGTTTGCAGTGCGAGTGTGCGGTACGTACCCCACACCGGGTCCATGAGCAGCGGGTGGTGCGCGGCGGGCTCGCGCTCGGCGCCGTGTGCGTGTGCGGTACGTACCCCACACCGGGTCCATGAGCAGCGGGTGGTGCGCGGCGGGCTCGCGCTCGGCGCCGTGTGCGTGTGCGGTACGTACCCCACACCGGGTCCATGAGCAGCGGGTGGTGCGCGGCGGGCTCGCGCTCGGCGCCGTGTGCGTGTGCGGTACGTACCCCACACCGGGTCCATGAGCAGCGGGTGGTGCGCGGCGGGCTCGCGCTCGGCGCCGTGTGCGTGTGCGGTACGTACCCCACACCGGGTCCATGAGCAGCGGGTGGTGCGCGGCGGGCTCGCGCTCGGCGCCGTGTGCGTGTGCGGTACGTACCCCACACCGGGTCCATGAGCAGCGGGTGGTGCGCGGCGGGCTCGCGCTCGGCGCCGTGTGCGTGTGCGGTACGTACCCCACACCGGGTCCATGAGCAGCGGGTGGTGCGCGGCGGGCTCGCGCTCGGCGCCGTGTGCGTGTGCGGTACGTACCCCACACCGGGTCCATGAGCAGCGGGTGGTGCGCGGCGGGCTCGCGCTCGGCGCCGTGTGCGTGTGCGGTACGTACCCCACACCGGGTCCATGAGCAGCGGGTGGTGCGCGGCGGGCTCGCGCTCGGCGCCGTGTGCGTGTGCGGTACGTACCCCACACCGGGTCCATGAGCAGCGGGTGGTGCGCGGCGGGCTCGCGCTCGGCGCCGTGTGCGTGTGCGGTACGTACCCCACACCGGGTCCATGAGCAGCGGGTGGTGCGCGGCGGGCTCGCGCTCGGCGCCGTGTGCGTGTGCGGTACGTACCCCACACCGGGTCCATGAGCAGCGGGTGGTGCGCGGCGGGCTCGCGCTCGGCGCCGTGTGCGTGTGCGGTACGTACCCCACACCGGGTCCATGAGCAGCGGGTGGTGCGCGGCGGGCTCGCGCTCGGCGCCGTGTGCGTGTGCGGTACGTACCCCACACCGGGTCCATGAGCAGCGGGTGGTGCGCGGCGGGCTCGCGCTCGGCGCCGTGCCGCGCGCTGGGCGCGTGCGCGCAGCCCCCGCCCGCCCAGCGGTGCGCCGCGAACGCGCGCGCCGCGCTCACCTGCGGCCGGGGGTAGCGACGGTCACGTTTATAAGTCAAATTCAGTAATGGCGCTCCTCCAGGGCCGATACCTTGAATATATAGGCGGAGCGAGCAATACGGTAGAAATTAAAATGAACGAACGTGCAGTTTTATTGAAAAAAAAAAAAAATAAACCACGCCATTGAAAATTGTTCTGTTGGGCGATCTACAAATTTTCATACTGTTTCGGTCAAATAACATCTCCTGCTCCCAGTAATATGGTTACGACTACAAAAAACTCGAGTTTAGGTAAATCTAAATCAAATTCGAGAAAAACGACATCACTCCTCATGTCCTATAGATTACTACGTGTGTTTTTAGTCCAAAAACTGCTATAGTTAACTTAAAAACTGGTTACAATTTCACTCAGATTCAAGGCAATTTACGGACGAGAAGCCTTAACAAAAACAAACGAATCTTCTGACTCCTTAGTCTACGTATACAGGCCCCTCCCGACAGTCAAAAAACACAACCACAGAGTTGCGAGTTGTATTTGGTATAGCGAGCGGTGCATCGAACAGTTTTACCATACTGCAGCTCCAACAGTTCCTCAGTCGAGATGTATCTCTCACCAATTCGTACTCTAATACAATGGCATCTCGGACAGTACTTTGGTAATGTGAAATTTGACAATCCAGGACGAATGTGCCTGCCGAAATATCTGAGTAAACTGACTTACAGTGACAGCGGCAGGCATTGCCAACTGCGGGTAAGTGTTGGCTGAAACGTGAACCACGGCCGCGTTTGAGGGCAGCTTCAGCCTGAGGCACACATCGTCGGGGGCCGCAGCGAACATCAGTGGCGCTGGGGGAAGAATTAGAAATAGTAGTTGTATATATTTATTTCTATATTTGTAAAAATATTTATCTTATTTGTAACACGTATCTAGTAATCAATTACTCTTTGTAATATCATTACAACAATAGAAGCCATGTACAACAAATATAGCGTCTAATTTAACAATAGAATATTGTTAATATTTACATGTTCTGTTGTTATTGTGAAATTGAATATACATATATTTTTTTATTTTTTCATTTTCATGCTTAAAGCGGGGAGAAGCATCAGGGAATAATGTCTGTACTATAAATATTTGTAAAGAGAGTCAAGAAATAAAGATCGTTGCTGGGTTCAGATGAGGTGATAGCATACCTGTACAGTGTTTGTACATAAGAGAAGAATGATAAGAGTCTTGATAGTCACGAAAGTCTTTGATCTTGATAGAAACACTTGATATGGATATTAAACTTTATTAATGATCGAATATAGATATGTGTGCACACTAATAGAGTAGGTCGAGAACTGACGTGTTTGGGTAAAAAGTATGTCGCTGACACGTGCCCGAAATGCTGACTAAACTTTATAATATTTAATGTACTTGTACATATTCCGGGGCACGAGATGAGGATGCTGTATAAACAAAGTTTTGGAAATTATCTTGATATAAATTTAGGTAAGTAAGTTCTTAATTATGTTTACATGTCATGCACTTATAAATTTCAAACATTATTTACTTAAATTTAGGAAATTTATTATCATTCTTCAGTGCAGGAGATGTACTTCTGTCTTGTCTTGCTCTGGATAGTGGTTGATTTATATCCATCCGAGAGTCAACATTAGTGTCTATTCTGCTTGTGCTCGGAGTTACTGTTCTTGGAGCAATCGGAGGCTGAGGCGTCATTGTTATGACTGTAGTTGAAGTTGGCCTTTCGACAGGCGAAGTGTGCACTTGCCATCTGCAGTATGCGCGTCGTATTATCATGATTACTCCGTATATGATAACGACGCCCACCAACATGTAGATCATGGCGTAATGATGAATATTATGAGAGTCTATGCTGCTTGTTTGCATTAATGTCTCATCTTCCTTGTTCTTTAAAGTTGTAATTTGTTTGCTTATATTCTCTGTTTCATTTAGAATATATTTCAAGGATGTGTTTCCTTCTGAGAGGTGAGGTATGGTTATATTTATGACGTCATTGATAGGGGACATTTGAGGTGTATAAATTTCCGGGGACACTCGTAGTTCACTTGAATGTGGTTTGTATGGATATATGGTAAGTGTCTCTGTTTTTATTATGCATCCATGACCTATGTTGATAAGTCCCGCCGCTTGTAGTTGGTGCCCGGTCATTTGATCTCCACACATTGTTCTGATTTTGCATTGTTCGCAACAAAAATAAATATAGGTATTAGTTGAAAAACTTTCTTGCCATTGGTTTTTGCATAAATTCATCTCTGTCTTGCATTCCGAATTTTGTAATTGACATAGACTTTTATCTTCTTTCATTAGGTATTCTGGTTTTTGGCTATGACAGTAATATGTGTCGGTATGTACGATACATGCTCTGACGTCATTCTCAGTCATTGGTATATATGTGTCTTTTTTCATGTTTATTGAAATGTAATCCGAGACTGGAACTATAGTTATAACTTTTTCGCCTTGTAACTTGGGTATAGGTGATATCTTCAAAATTTCATATGAATCCCTGCTGATCAGTGGTAGTCTTATCTCGAAAATCAAATACTCTTCAAGCATCCTTGTCCGTGTCTTGAGAAGAGTATAAATTTTGCGTAAGTCCGAATGAAGGTTATCTATAGGTAGAGTTACATCTCTGGATAATTGGCTTGATATAGTACTTAATTCTTCACTCAGCTGTTCCGGCGTAATCAAGTGTAAGTTGATACTGTCGTGATACACGTCGGTAATAGTATCCAATAAATTATTTTGTAAGTTTTGTAGACTATGGAGCATGTTACTTGCTACAATAGCTCCTATTGCGAAGTCATTGAGAATCATATTTTCTTGTGCTGTGTTTTTCAACGTGTCTATTGACCTTTCTAATAACATAATATGTTGATTTAATACTTTGTGTTGTTGGTTTATGATATTTTCAGTTCGTTTTAAAAGATTGTTCTGTGCCTCGACTATGGAAGTTTGGTTTTTCCATAACGATATGATATGCTTTTGATTATCACGTAATGCATTGATGTCTCTCTCATACTGTTCTGCGAACTTTTGGTCCAGTACTCCGAATAAGTCGCTTGCAATGTATCCGACGGCATTGATAAGGCCGCGCTTACGTCGCGCGGACTCTCCCGCGCTCACATGTTGACGCAGTAGCAGCTGATCGTAGTGATCGAGTTCCTGGTGTCCGTGACGTAATTGTAATACGATAACGCTACATTGTGCCTTCTCCTTCAATTTTGTGCATGTTGTTTCTAATGCAGTAATGTATTGGTTTAGAGCCTTAGCCCCTTGCCAATAAGGTTCCATTCCGTAATAGACAACGAGTTTCCATTCCTCTTTGATTAACTGCATGTTTGAAACTTTGTCGAAAAACAGGCCTTGATTTTCCCTAAACTTCGTTATATTGACGTTGCAGGTTGTACTTGTTATCAAAGTCATGAATAAGAGACAAGCGGTCAGTATAGACGTGACGCTGAATTTCTTGTAGGTTGGTTTGCTAGTCTTGATATTATTACTTTGCGGCTTGTTTTCAGTGCTGTCTTCTTGATATTCGGTGAGTATTGATATTTTTATAACTGGTCGTTTTAGGTATCCGCTCTTGGTTTTGAGTGTCACTACTCTCACGAGGCCATCTTGACCTGGGTGCAGTTTTACCACCCTACCCATGAGCCACTTGCCTGGCGGCAGGTTGTCGTCGTGCACCAGTACGACGTCGTTGATTCTGACGTTATTGTGTTCACGTCTCCATTTACATCTTGAAGATAGTTGTGTCAAATACTCTGCTCGCCATCGTTTCCATAGGTCTTGATATATTTTTTGCGTTAACTGCCAACGAGTTCGCATGTCTCTTTCAGTTTCAACTATGGTGGTTACAGGTCCGCCAGTGAGAAAATGCGATGGTGTGAGAAAGTCCAAGTCATTCGGATCTTCAGTTAAGGCGCACAGCGGTCGTGAGTTTAGGCATCCTTCTATTTGTGTTAGTAGGGTGTAAAACTCTTCGAAGGTCAGTTTTTGTTCGCCAATCACCCTCTTTAGGTGATACTTGAAGCTCTTGACAGCTGCTTCAAATAGACCGCCGGCTGATGGCCACGATGGAGCATTTAAGTGCCATGTTATTTCCATATCTGTTACTTCTTGTAAGAAACATTCGTTAAATACTTGCTGAATGTCTTGATACTCTTGCTCTAGGATTCTTTTCGCTCCTACAAAATTCCGCCCATTATCACTGTACATGTGTGAAGGCTTGCCTCTCCTTGCTGACATGCGGCGTAATGCGGCAATGAATGATGATGTGGTCAAGTCCGACACCAACTCCAGGTGGACAGCCTTTGTGACCATGCACACAAACACAGCCACATATGCTTTTACAGTTTTAATGCCACGGCCCTTGTTGGCCTTGATGTACACATGGCCAGTAAAATCGACTCCTGTATGATTGAAAGGACGGGACTGGTTCACCCTCGGTCCGGGCAGGTCGCCCATGATCTGTTCTTGTTTCATAGGTTTATGTTTTTTGCAGGTGACGCATGATCTTATGTACTTTTTGGTTGCTCTATTTCCACTTATCAGCCAGTATTTTTGTCGAATGAAAGCCAGAGTAACGCGCGCTCCGCCGTGAAATGTGAGCTTGTGTGCGTCATCGATGATTAACTCCGTCATTCGGCTACTATAAGGTAAGATGATAGGGTATTTCATCTCATCTCTGATATTGGCATTTTTCAGCCTCCCTCCCACTCGCAAGACGCCTTGTTCGTCCAGGAACGGGTTGAGAGATAAGATCTTGCTGTTGGATGGTATATTCTTGTTT
Organism: Oegoconia quadripuncta; assembly: GCA_949316235.1. NCBI lineage: Eukaryota > Metazoa > Arthropoda > Insecta > Lepidoptera > Autostichidae > Oegoconia > Oegoconia quadripuncta. The sequence continues at coordinate 19,145,968 of OX438758.1, forward strand.
ATTTTTAGGTACTTGACCTCATCCGGGAACTCTTGTCCTTGTACTTCCTTGATGAGTGCTATTTTTGATTGCTGTAATTCAAGTAAGGTAAGGTATATTTCTTTCTTTGTTTTTTGCTTTTTTGCTAAGTTGATAAAGCGTCGTATCCATGCTAACACGCGCGTTGCTTTTCTTATTGAGCTGTATTTATTTAAAATATTCTTGCTAATATTTTCATCACTTTTTTGACTTTCTGTCGCCACATTCACTTGTTTCTGTTCTTTAATTTCCTCGCTTGTACAATATTTTTGCTCTTGTTGCTTTTCTGCCTTGCTTTCAGATAACCACGAAGGACCTTGCCACCACAGCTCGTGTTGGATTAGCTGTGTCGTGGTCAGGCCTCGGCTTGCACAGTCCGCAGGGTTGTCGGCTGATTTTACGTATCCCCAATTCTCGGAGGGCATGATGTCTGTCACCTTGCGGACCCGGTTTGATACAAATATCGACCAGCGGTCAGGGTCTCCTTGCAGCCAACCCAAGACCGCGGTAGAGTCGGTCCAGCCATAGATTTTGACTTGATGATTAATTAAACATTTTTTCACCTTCTGCATGACCTTGGAAAGTAGGTAGGCTCCACACAACTCTAATTTTGGTAGTGTGAGGTTTTTGTTACGTGGAACTAGTTTAGATTTTCCAGTAACCAAAATTATCTTTTTCTCTTGATTGTTGTTTAACTTGCAATAAACAACACAAGCGTAGGCTTTCTGTGACGCGTCACAATAGCCGTGTAACTCGATCTCTGTTGCTACGCTCGTACCGAGCCATCGCGGTATTTTTATTTTGTTGATATTTTTGAGGTCTTGTTTTATTTTTAGCCATTCTGCTTCAATATTTTCCGGAACCTTGCTATCCCATTGGATGTTACACTCCCAAATTTTTTGAAATAGTAATTTTAGTTTCGTAGCGATTGGAGTTAACCATCCCAGCGGATCAAACAACTTCGATATATCGGATAACATCTTGCGTTTGGTGTTGATTATGTTTTCTTCTGTATCTTGAATTGTTGACTGAAATATAAAGTCATCTTGTTCTGGGCTCCAACGCAGACCTAGTGCTTTTGTTGCTTTTTTAAAATTATAGTCCTCTTGTTGTTGAACATTCTTGTTATCTTGTATTAAGTTTTTATTGTTTGAGGTCCATTTTCTCAGGTTAAATCCCCCTGTTTTTAACAAATTTATTAAGTCTTGCTGTAACAATAAAGCTTCTTCCACAGTGTGTGAACCATGGAGCACGTCATCAGTGTAAAAACTTCTTTCCAGTACATTCGCAGCTTCCGGGAAAGTGTTTCGTTCGTCTTGGGCCAGCTGACGTAGGGTCATCATTGCAAGGAACGGAGCGGCCTTGGTGCCATACGTCACCGTTGTAAGCTGATACTCTTGCAATAAATTGTGTGAAGAATCGCGCCACACTATTTTTTGTAGGCTTTGGTCGTCTTGATGCACCCAAATTTGTCTAAACATTTTTTCTATATCGGCAGTGAAACCGATACGGTATTGTCTCCATCGCAGAATCAATTCAAAAAGATCATTTTGTAAATTAGGGCCTGTATACATATAATCATTAAGGCTTTTTCCATTTGTTGTGTTTTGCGATCCATTAAACACGACACGTACAGCTGTTGTCGATGAGTCACGTATTACGCAATGATGTGGTAAAAAATATTCTTGTTTTGAATTTTTCTCTGCTATTTTCATGTGGCCCAAATCTTGATATTCTCTTATAAAATTTTTATAATCAGCGGCGATTTTCTTATTCCTTGCGAATTTTCTTTCCAATTGCATAAACTGTGCAATGGCTTGTTTTTTGGACTCTCCCATCTCAATGATATTGGACTTAATGGGAAGTCGCACAGTATATTTACCGTCTTCCATCCTTGTCGTGGTTGACTTATAAAAATTGATGCACTTGCTATCTTCTATTGAGGGAGTTGTGCTCTCAGTTATGTCCTCAGTTTGGCAAAAGAATTGAATTTCCTCTATGTTATTCAAAACGACGTTACAGTGTAGAGTTTGTGTCTTGCCACACAATATCCAACCGAGACGCGTCTGTTGTGCTACTGGCTTTAAATTGTCTGCTCTGCGTATGCCTTCTAACAAAATGTTACAGTACACATCGGCGCCTAGGAGAACGTCAATGGGGCGGCTGATGTGGAATTCCGGATCAGCCAGTTGTAGGTTGTTAATGTACTCCCAGTCTGGCCTCTTGAACGTGAAATTGGGTAAGTTTTTAGTTAATTTTTTCATGATTAGAACTTGAGTATCAAATGTGAAGTCTTCTGTTCTGGAGCTACACGTAATAATTAATTTTCCTTTACAGGTGGTGTCTTTGGTGCCAATGCCGGTTATGACTCCGCTACATTTTTGTCTTGAAAATTTTAATTGTTGTGCTGCATTTTCCGTTATAATGGAAATTTGCGACCCTTGATCGATGAGAGCACGCAGGGACCTGAATACTCCATCAGCTCCTCGGACCTTGATCAGAGCTGTTGCCAGCAGTACTTCCGGTGCATCGCATGCTCTTGCTACGTGCGAGTTTTCTTGTTTTGGCCTTGTAACCATTGATGCGTTATTGACTGTACTTTTACTTGGAGACACGTATGGTGTCGTATTACCGGGCTTCGAAAATAAATCGTGTAATATTGAGTTGTGACTTCCGTTGCAATGTCGACATCGCTTGTTCGATGTGCATGCGTTGCCATAGTGGCTATAGAGACAATTATTGCACAAATTATGTTTCATGATTGTCTGTCTCTTTTGTTCATGCGGCATTTGTTTGAATTCCTCGCAAAAATAAATGGCGTGTTCTTGACTGCCACATACCAGGCAGTTTAATTTATTTTTTCGTGTCCTGTATGTAGGTGACTGAAAGGCTTGGTTTGACTTGCTTGCATGATAAAAATTCTTGTGATCTTTGTCTTGTTTTGTATGTGCTGGGTATGCTGAGCTTGATTTCTGCACTGTGCTATCTTGTTTACGGCGTGACGATTCCAGGGTAGTAAACTTGTTTTCTAAAAACTCCAGGAAGTCGCTCATCGTAGGTAATTCCCTAGGTTGTTTGAGAGAATTCATGTACTCTTTGTGTGTTTCAGAATCAAGTTTCTGAGACAAAATATGTATTAAAATAGGGTCCCACGAATCGATGTTAACACCCATATTTTTTATTGCATTTAGACATTCCTTGGTGACGTCGTGAACTCGCTTGATGTGACTTGATAGCGGGTGTTGTATTGCCGGAACATTCATCAATGTATTTATGTATGATGTGAAAATTAATTTTTTGTTATTGTAGCGGTGGTTTATAATATTCCAACTTGTATTGTAATTTTCCGAGCTAATTTGGAGGTGTTGAATTAGTCGTTCTGCTTCTCCTCGTAACTTGCCTTTTAGAAATTGCATCTTTTGTGCGTCCGATAGTGATGGGTTGTTATGAACTGCCTCGGAGAATAGGTCTTTAAAGGAAACCCACTGTTGGTAATTACCACTGAACACAGGAATGTCAAGCTGCGGAGTAGACTTCTCTCGGTGTGCCACCGACCACAGTCTGCTATTGATTGTTCTTTTTATAGAGAAATAATTTTCTTCATGTTGAGAAAAAGTTTGTTCGTAATGAGGATCCGAACCCTCCATCTCGCTGTCGATCTCCCAGTGAAGCTTGTCTATCACTTGCCAGCGCGAGTGCATCGTTCGCAGGGTGTCCTCAAACTCCCATTTCTCTTTGATCTCATCAACTTGTATCTGTGAGAGTGTTCGAGAAAAAGCTTTAAAGTTACTTGTTTGTTTTTTCATCAAGTCATCCAATTTGCTGTTTATTCCTGTCGAAGCGTATTTTATTTCAGGTAGCGGGGAGGCTCTTGGTGTCTGCTCCCGAACTTCCATGGCGTGCGGCATCTCCCGAGTGAAGCGCGCAGGTTGTATAACAATTGACTTCATAACAAAGTCTCTTGTTTCCTGGTAAAATTTTTTCGTTTCTTCATAATAGTTCCCCGTGAAATAGTCATGATTGCGATCTAAGCCTTGACAGATCTTGTTATGGTTTTCTTGAAATTCGTTCCAGTATAAATCTAAAGATTCCATCCGTCTCTTGATATTCTCAGGAGTTTTGCGATCTTGTCCATCTTTCTTGAAGTTAGTTAACAGTTTCTTTATGCCGTCAACTAGTTGTTGTTGAGTTTCTAAAATTCCCTCCATGATAAGCACTTGATATACTGTTTTCAAATAGACTTGATATACTGTTTAAGTAAACTTGATATACTGCAGTTGCTTTGTATTGTGAGTTCTCTGACCTGTAACTTGATATCCTTGCTGCGGTACGTACCAACTTGATATTCTTGATAATTTCTTGATAATAAAGTGGAGTGGCCTATGTCCAGCAGTGGCCTATTCCAGTCTTGACAATAACTTGATGTTGATAATAATTGTGCCTATGCCTAGCAGTGGACAACGAACGGCTGATGATGAATCTTGATAATGAGCAGTCTTGTACCTTTGATATGCTTGCTGATTCAATGTCGAGATCGTATTCCTGTATCCCTCGTATGATCAGATGCGCCTTCTCAAATCAGACGGTGAGTCGCTTGTGGGAGGCCGCCTAACCCGATCGGAATCACACGTAGACACACGGAGCACGTGTCCCAAAAAGGCTCGAAGGACCACTTTATGTACAGTGTTTGTACATAAGAGAAGAATGATAAGAGTCTTGATAGTCACGAAAGTCTTTGATCTTGATAGAAACACTTGATATGGATATTAAACTTTATTAATGATCGAATATAGATATGTGTGCACACTAATAGAGTAGGTCGAGAACTGACGTGTTTGGGTAAAAAGTATGTCGCTGACACGTGCCCGAAATGCTGACTAAACTTTATAATATTTAATGTACTTGTACAATACCCAAGTGCATAGTGGAGGCTCGGGGCGGATGTGGCTCGCTGAGCAGTTGCGCCGGCGTCTGGCCGAAGCTTCTGATCTGGTCTTCTATCGCAGCGCGCGTCACCGGCTCCGTGATCTGGTCGAGCCTCACGCCCCCCTCGTAAGTCAGGTAGTAGAACACATTCGTCGCCCGCACAGCCTCGGGTCCTGGGGAGATTGGAAGGGAAAAATAGTTTAGACACACCTGGAAATCCATATTAGTCCGGATGATATATGGCCTGATAAATCGATTATCATGACACCTGTAATATCTCAAAAAAGGTCAACACATTCGTCTTCAAATAGAGGGGTCTGATGCCCAATATTTAGACTTCACTGAATAAGAGGAAGAAGGACAACGTTGTTTAGATAATAATACATAAGCACACTTCTTTGTATCATCATCCATCATATCTTTGTATCATAACGGGATTAAACGGCTCCTCTACACGATATATAAAAATTGTTGTAACCATTCTAGATTGTAAATGACTTATTGAAAAGAGACAAACCCTCTGAGTTTCTCGCTGGATCGTCTCAGTAGTGGTCGCGTTCCGAGCTAGTGGTAGTTTAAAAAACAAGTGACGTTGGGGTTGTTATAAAATCTTCCTTCCGCCCACTTTTCTTTATCAGAATTCTTATCGGCACATCCCTCATCATCATATTTATCACTCTTCTAGTTCCATGGTATTCCCCCCCCCCAACAGACCATAACTACGCCACCCTACCTACCCTTATTAACTTATGTATCAACTGGCTTATCCATTCGTGTTTCTCAAAACATCCATCTTAACATTTGCGTCTGCGCTGCTTCTTTCATCTCTTACCTCTCTGTTTATATCCGAAGATAAGATCTATCCACTGGTGCAGTTGACAGCTCACGAACTCCGATTCCAGGGCCATGCGGTTGATCCTGACGAACTCCTCGGCGGAAGACGCCCAGGGTGGTAGGATCACGTCGCCCGACGGAGAGTCCGGGATGCCAAGCCGGTAGCCCGAACTGTTTACCAGCATTTCGGGCAGGAAGAATAGCTCGGGGATCAGTTCCTGCGGATGGAAATGAAATTGACATATTACACTATGTAGCAAAAACTATGTTTGATTCTAAATGACCGTATAATATTTAAGAAGGCAAGGCGTATAGAAATTCACGTAATGATTTTAAGATTATGATCTTGAATAAGACTTTGTATGGAGAGATCCATATTTTTTAAAATAAGTCGTGGAACGTTAATCCCTTTGAGAGTTCAACAGGATTTTTTAACATGATGAAATGTAATTGGTGTAATTCCTCTTTACTTGTGATTGTAAGAATGGTTTACTTTGTATGAGTGTCACCTTAATAGGTGACACTCATACAATTAATATGGGAATTGCACGAATTTAAATTCACTCTGTACATTATGCTAAAAAAACCTACTATTTAATTATTATTTTGAATAAAAACTTTCGTAGGAATTATTCTGGTTTATATGTATTTTTCTTAAGCATTAATTTTGAAGATGACTTCAGCGCAGCCTGGGAAGTTTACCCACAAGATGGACGGATGACCCTCAGGTCAAACGGCCTGTGGCTGATGTGATGATGCAGGCTTTAGAAGCACAGATAAACTTCGGATCTGAATAAATACAGACTATAACAAAATATGTATAACGATTCCTTTTTGCTATGTACCAGGGCGGTATGAACGGCCTAGCGATCGTCAATGAAGCTGTGTTTAACCTTGACGTCAGAGGTGTCCCGCTGGCAGTTCTTCCAGGAAAGAGCGATGGATGAGAACAGCCGGTTAGGGTGGTCGAACTTGCCGCCCTGCAGCGCGAGGAACATCGTCGTCATCGGCTCCTGCGGAACACGTTAAACGTCACTTTAAAGAAACTCTGTGTAAAAACGGTTGTTACAGGATAGATGATTATTTAGACGATACGGAGGTCTGGTGTCAGCTGAATTCAAAGTCCAGGTCGTTAACTTTTTTTTTTATCTACAACGGGTTAGCACTTGACCTCAATCACACCTGATGTTAAGTGAAGATGAGGCCGAAGATGGCAGCGTACTGACTATCGGACAGCGGTCGTTAACTACCCTTATGTTAAATGTTTTTTTTTTTGACATATGTAATATAATAAATAAATAAATATCTTTGCACATACACACAGCGCCGTCTAGTTCCACACTAAGCAACTAGGCTTGTATTATAGATACCAGATGGTTGATAAACTACACAAATACATTTTTTTTTGTAAATAAATACATATATGTATATAAATGAAAAACATCCATGACTCGGGAACTGTCTGTCTTCATCATACATACATATGCCCATAGCGGGATTCGAACCCGCGACCATAGCAGAGTTTCTAACCACTACACCAAATAGGTCGTCAAAATATGAATTATAATAAAATTGTAAAGATGGAAACTATTTAAAAGATGTGTTGTTACGGAGTTTCTTGTCGCTTCTTTTCCCTAACATTAGCACCTTGTGAAGCGATGTAGTTTTAAAATACCTTAACACCAACCAAACCGAGCACTAAACATGTACCCCGCTGGGATCAAACCCGCGACCTACGATTCGTAAACCCTATGTTGTTTACATTGAGCCACGGAGGCGGTTTAATTATATAAGTTTAAGTTTATAAGCCGAGTATATTTTGCATTATATTATAATACCAGATTCATTGCTACATAGACAACCTGCCCTTAAAACAAAACTCGCAAGTCGTCGAAACGCAGTTCCCCGTAGCCCACTAATTGCTTGCAATGAAAGGCTAAATGTAAAATAAAATGCTCATTTTCAATTATATTCTAAATGAAGCCAGTCTGAAGATAATTAAATTGTATTTTGAGAGAGTAAAACGATGAAGAAAGTAAAAATAAGTATACGACATATTATTGCAATGCACGTGTTATTTGAATTCTATTTCAGAGATCGAACGGTCCGGGGACGCTTTTAACTTTTTTACCTTCTCTGTTTCGCGTCACTTTGAGTTAATGTTACGTGGACTGTGTTGCCAGATTATAAATACTTAATACCAGCATTGTTGTGTTCCGATTTGAAAGATAATATTGTATTTGAGATCAATCGTATGACCTTCTGTTTGGGAAGTTACAAATGTCATGAGTCTTGAGTATTCAGATCTCACCAGTTGAGCTTATAGTCTCATAGCATATTATCCTAGAACCTTGGGATCTTCAAGAACAGAGTGATTAGGCATTTACTGGGATCGCGTGCTTCATCTTCGACCACATCGTCACTTTCCATCACGTGAGATTGTGGTCAAAAGCGAATCCAGTCAATTATATAAAAAAAAATATCGCGGGGAAGTGAATGTCCAGCTACTTTTATTTCACGTAGAGGGAGGGTTATATTCAGAAAATTTTCTAGTCATGGAGAGAGGCGAATGTATATTCAGCAACCTTTATAGCCGCGTCGAGGGACGAGTGTAAGTTCTGCAACCTTCATAGCCGCGTCGAGGGACGAGTGTAAGTTCTGCAACCTTCATAGCCGCGTCGAGGGACGAGTGTAAGTTCTGCAACCTTCATAGCCGCGTCGAGGAACGAGTGTAAGTTCTGCAACCTTCATAGCCGCGTCGAGGGACGAGTGTAAGTTCTGCAACCTTCATAGCCGCGTCGAGAGACGAGTGTATATTCAGTGACTCTTATAGTCGTGCCGGGAGAAGGGCATGCGTCCAGTAACTTATATAGACCGTTGATGATAATGATAAAACGGAAAATGTGACTTCCCGTATGAACTCCACCGGCTTCTTTACCAAGAATATTTAAGGTGATTTAAAAATGCTCTACACCTGTCTTATAATTACTCACATTTAGGGAACCGTATAGTGTTCACACATGGCAACACCGCTACCACCTGCGCGGGCGCATCGCGCACTTCCCACCCGATTTGTTGTGACATCCAGCCTTTTACCGTCAACGTGAGCATATATTGATGTAGCCCTTTGTGTTGAAGCTTAGTGAATATATTTTTCAATGTTGCGCGGTCAAACCCCGGCTGCATGGCGTTGCTGCTTATCACTGGTCTACTTTCATGGTCATGATCATTTAGTCGCCACGGGAAGAGACGAGTTGGTTCTATTCTGTTCCAGTGTATTGCATTGAAATAAATAAATATCCTTGGACATATCCACAATGCCATCTAGTTCCACACTAATGCCCGTTTTTAAAAAAAAAAATTAATTTAATGCCCTACGGGTTGGTACTTTACCTCAATCACACCTGATGTTAAGTGAAGATGAGGCCGAAGGTGGAAGCGTACTGACCCGGAAACCCCAAGACATTTGGGGGACTGGCTATCTTATCTCTGACAACCGGACCACAACAATGCTATTAACATTGCTGCTTGGCGGCAGATTTAGATAAGATGGTGGTAGCTAGCCAGGCGGACATTTAAAATGCCCTACCACCAACCAAACCGAGTACTTAAACATGTACCCCGCTGGGGGTCGAACTCGCGACCTCCGAATCGTAAACCCAATGTTTATTACATTGAGCCACGGAGGCAGTTAAAAATTAATAAACAGTTCTCAAGATTGACATGGCCTCAAGTTGACGCTTGAGAATCTGTTGCATATTAAAACAGCATCAGAAAAAATGGTCTTGAGACCGAGACGCGATCTCAATCTCCAGAACGATTTATTAATACGGGCCTAAGCAACTATAGGCTTGTGTTGTGGATACCAGATGGTTGATATCCTACAAAAATACTTTTTTTTTGTAAAGAAATACTTATTATAAATGAAAACATTTATAACTGTCTGCTATTATGTAATTATAGCTGCGTTGTCTGTACAAAATCACGTGGCCTAATGCATGCACGATAAGTGATAGGAGGGATTTAATTCTAGTGCATTAAATAAACAACGTCGTCACTTTGTTAAACAAGTGAGTGTCTTCATGTGAGCACGTGTTCATCTAGATAACCTAGAGTGTCTGTACGTAATTCATACTTTAAAAGTACTAGGACAACAGAAGCTACTAAGAGGTTGGATGACTCGATTATTGCCATTCTCGATCTGTGTACCAAATCCTATTTTTAACTCTGACGAAAAGCGACGGGTATTATGTGTTTAAGGCGTTGTATGTTCAGTATTTTTCCGGATATCTCTTCAAAAACAAAGTAAAAAATGCTTTATTTTGTAGGTACACAGAGTACACTTAAAATAGTCAATTTTACATTTTTTAAGAACAAGCAAGAAACCGAAGGGTTGCTCTTTTAAAATCAGGCTTTGATTCTACATAAAGGTTTTTATATTACAAAAAGGTTTTTATTTTTCATTATTAATCGTGAAATAGCCTGGCATGCGAATAATCTGATTATGTCCAGGGATGATTATCATCTAAATAGTCTGATATTTTATAATATGCTTTGTTAATAAGTTTCTGTGTTATAGTACCTTTAAATTTATTGAGAGGAAGATTTTGTATATCAACTGGAACCTTATTGAAAAATCGTATACATAACCCTTTGAATGAATTACTGACGTAGCGGAGGCGACTTATGTGACCTGCAAGTTTATCTTTATTTTTTGTATTAACATCATGATTATCACTATTTTTCCTGAATGATGCTATATTTTTTTTGACATACAATCGATTTTCAAAAATGACGATAAGGTTAGAATGTTATACACTTTAAACCTACCTCTAAGTGACACTGCAGGTCTCGATTGATAAATTGCACGAACGGCTCGTTTTTGTAAAACAAAGATTGTATTTATATCCGCGGCATTTCCCCACAGCAAGATACCGTAAGACATCAAGCTGTGGAAATAACTTTGGTTTTTAATCCCTACACCAAACAGGTCGTTGCAAAATACAAAGAATATTTAACATAAATAATACGTAAAAGTGTACAAAGCGGGTCTAATTCATAAGTTATCTTCTTTATGCTGAAAGAATATTGTCGTCAACAGGGCGGACATACAACGACCTCAACCAGTATCCTGTGTTCCCTTGGGTCCTCACCACGAGAGCGAGGAGAAGAGGAGGAGGAGACGACCGATTGGTGTAGTGGATAGTCACCCTATCAGCGAAACCAACGGTTGCGGGTTCGAATCCCGCGAGGGGTAAATGTTTGTATGATGAATACGAACATTTGTTACCGAGTCTTGGATGTTTATATAAATATTTACGTATGTTTATCCGTTAGTTTAGTTTAGTTTAGTGTAGTGGTTAGAAACTCTGCTGCTATACCAAAAGGTCGCGGGTTCGAATCCCGCTAGGGGCATATGTTTGTATGATGAATACAGACATGTGTTCCCGAGTTATGGATGTTTTTCATTTATACATGTAATTATTTACAAAAAAAAATGTATTTGTGTAGTTTATCAACCATCTGGTATCCATAACACAAGCCTAGACGCTTACTGTGGACCTAGATGGCGCTGTGTGTTTGTGCAAAGACGTTTATTTATTTATTTATTTATTTATTTATTTATTTATTTATTTATTTATTTATTTATTTATTTATTTATTTATTTAGTATCCATAGTACAAGCTTTGCTCAGTTTGGGACTAGATGATTGGTGTAAGTGTCCGAAATATTTATTAAAAAAAAAAAAAAAACTAAAATATACTAATCTAGCAGTATTTACGTCTGACTATCTTCGTGAAGACGGTCAGCTGTTATATCGGGAGTCGCATATTGGAGTTCATATAACAGCGCGACTTCAGTGCTACACGGTAACCTTGGCTTTCGCCAGCCGCGAGAGCTCAGCCACTCGCGACCGGGAGCCAATTTACGATGCCATCTTTGCTTCTGTATTCGTTTATTTATTTTTATTTGATTTATGGGTGATTTATTTATTTAATTAAAATTAGTTTACCGTGCACGCAACCTACATGTCATGTGCATAATGCTTCCTAACCCAAAGGTTGCCTGGAAGAGATCGCTTTTAGTGATAAGGCCGCCAAATTGTACTATCCCCATTTTCTTATTTCTTTTTATGCTTCTTATTGTTGTACAATAAAGAATATTTTGTTTGTTTGTTAGTTTTTCGGTGTTAGATGTTTAAAGCATATGTCTTTTTTCTTAGCCATGTTTGATGGAAATCTGTTAATTCGTTTTAAAAATATTTATCTTTTAACACAGTTGGTTTGATTTACTGGATGACACTTTCGTATTGTGAGACTCTCGGAGGTTTTCTCAATATTGTAACTGTTTAGATACTTACGATGCGAACGAGCCAGTTGAGCACGAAGGCAGCTGTCGAGTAATGGGTCCCGTAGTGGAAGGGCGGCGTGGATTCATGCTCCCACGTGTTGTATCTCTCCTCAAAGTAAGCTCGCCGTGAAGGATTCAGGGCGCCGATTGGCTGGAATATATAGATACTTAATAAATAAATGGTTTCAGATACACACATTTATCCGACTGTTCTTAAACGGTGAAGGAAAACATCGTGAGGAAACCTGCATGCCTGAGAAATAAAAATTCAAAGGCATGTGAAGTCGCCAACCCGCATTGGGGCAGCGTGGTGGACTATGTCCCATACTCCCTCATATACTAGGGAAGGCCTATATCCCTGCAGTGAGATGTTTACGGGCTGAAGATGATGATGAGATAAACACAAATCACATCATACATACTCGTAACATCACGACTTTTATCTTTCTTTCTTTTTTTCAAATATTATAAATAAGCAGAACCTGCTGTGTCGTCTCTATTATGTTGTATCTGTATGTTTTTTTTCTTGTGTGCAATAAATGATAAATAAATAAATAAATATTAGAGTTTAATGCTTCTTTTTAAATCTTTTGGTGGAAAGTCCCTTACGGACAGACGGGTTGGTTCTAGTCTTGGGAGCAGTGCCGCCCGCCGCCTGTATATTTTTTTTTTTTTTTTTTTTTTTTTTCATATGAGAGGGCGGCAAACGAGCATGCGGGTCACCTGATCACCGCCGCCCATGGACACCCGCAACACCAAAAGGGTCACAGATGCGTTGCCGGCCTTTGAGGAAGGTGTCCACCCCAGAATAAGTAGGGCAGCCTGAGCGATGAGGGATTCTCCAGCACTAATAGTGCTGGTACCCTCCTGGGGTACTAACTCTTTCTATATCTTGGCGACTGGACTGAAGTTTTAAAATTTCCTCACCTTGGATAGGTCTCTGTAGTTGGAAGGCTGGCTCAGGTCAAGTTCCTCGCTCTCGTAGTTGGTGAGGACCCAAGGGAACACAGGATACTGGTTCAGGTCGTTGTATGTCCGTCCTGTTGACAACAATATTCTTTCAGTATAAAGAAGATAACTTATTCATTAGACCGGCTTTGTACACTTTTAGGTATTATTTATGTTAAATATTCTTTGTATTTTGTAACGACCTGTTAGGTGGAGTGGTTAGAAACTCTGACAACCATACCAAAAGGTAGTGGGTTCGAATCCCGCTAGGGGCATAACTTTATGTACACTAATAGGCATAAATAATAGAGATGTCGGAGTAAAGAGGTGACAGAGTGAGTCGAGTGATTTCGGAGTACAGAAGTATCACAGTAGAGAGGTGTCGGAGTGAGTAGAGTGGTCTCCTGAGTACAATCCCGCCTCCACACTCCTCCCACTGGACTCCCACAAGCTAGCATCGACCGTGGTACTCGACACGGCGCCTACTGAAAGTTGACGGTGCCCTACGTGACTCTACTACCACCTTGGACCCCAGAATAATTAAAGAAATAAAAAGAAAAGGGGTTTCCAACTTTCCCTCTTGGCAAATGGAAGTGTAGTAGAGTGATGCCGGAGTACAGACGTAACAGAACAGAGGTGTGTAGAGTGTTGGAGTATAGAGGTGTCGGAGCATAGGGTTATACTTTTTTTTATGCACGACGGGTTCGCACTTGTACCCCGGTCGAAGGTGGAAGCGTACTGACCCGGAAACCCCAACACATTTGGGGGACTGGCTAACTTATTTCTGACAACCGGAACACAACAATGCTATTAACATTGCTGCATGGCGGCAGATTTAGATAAGATGGTGGTAGCTAACAAAAAAAAATATATAAATCACCCCTCGAAATCTAGAGAAAAGCATACATGACAGAGAGTGGCCCATCGCCGTTAAATCGAGTCTCCACGGGAAGAGACGAGTTAGTTTAATTACTTTTACGTGCAAACTCCACATGAATCATGGTCATCGTAAAAAAGTGACACAAATTGGTTTTTGCCAGATTTTCGTTGAATATACTTATTTTATAATAAGGTTCCAGTGGACATTCAAAATTTACCTTTAAATACATTCAAAACCATCATAAAACAGACATTATTTACCAAAGGCTACTATAAAATTTCTGACTATCTGGATGATAAGCAAGCATGGACATAGACCGCTCGGCGATATTCAGTCTAATTAAACAATGTAATATAATTGTAACCCAAACTTATTTTAAAAGAGCAACCCCTGAGTTTCTTGCTCGTTCTTCTCTGGGGAATCAGCTTTGTGAATGAGCAATAATGTCAAAAACTTTAAATATAAGATAAAAAAATGTGACGTTTTCAAGGGATAATTTTTATCCTACGAAATAAATATTTTTTTGATCTTGATAGTAGTTATATTATTTAAATGTTCTCTTACAAATTGTATTAGACAGTAAAAGGATTGCGTGTGCAGCTGTCAATTGTCCGACCGCCTGATTTGAGTTACACCGTGGCCATGGTGCGCGCGCGCAGCGTCCCGTGGCGACCCCGATACGATGCCGACACGATTTGCCAATACACCCTTCGCGAAACGAAACCAACGGCGGCCGTACCACCGGATTAAACTGTGACACTTTTTCTTATTAGTTTTAGGTTAATTTTCACAACTGTAAGATAATAGCTGACCCTTATTTGGGTGACGTAATAATGAATATAAAGGCTCTTAGTTCAACTAAACGGTGTAATGGTTACCCTGACCTTTATATCTAGAAGTCGTACGTTCGATTCTCAGGGAAATGTGGTTGTATGATGAATACGGACATGAGAACCCGTGGTTATGGATGTCTTTAAAATCTAATCTAATATTGGGTCTTTACCTATGAAATTGTAGTTTTTTCTTAGTTAATCATATGTACCAATTCCTGCGATTTTCAAAGCTACATCCAAATTTGTTTTTTATTTGGAAAATGGAATATTATTTCAAGGTTTCACATAAAATATTTTTTAATTTCTGGGCTAAATCACATAATAAAAAAAATTGAACAGAGCTCTTTTCATGTGCTTCCCATAATCATTTCTTAGATTCGCTGAAACTTTTATAAAGCGGTTACTTTTAAAAATTAACGCTGCCTATACTTAACTTAATGTTATCCGATAATACACACAAAGTTTATCTAAATTTGGATTTGCCGTTCCCAAAAAAAAAAACAAAAATGTTTGTATGGAGAAAACAGTCTTAATGAAATTCTTCATATAAAACGCCAATTTCATAGCTAAGGACCTAATAGTATATATTATAAATTCACGATGTCAAACTCAAAAATACTTTATTTACAGGGGTACACTTCTGCTTGTTCAAAATGCAGTTTTCCCCTGAGAAGAACAAGCAAGAATGTCGAAGGGTTGCTTTTTTAAAAACAGGTTTTTATATTACAAAAAGGTTTTTATTAATTGTGAAATAGCCTGGCATGCGAACGAGCTGGTTATGTCCAGGGATGATTATCCTCTAAATCGTCATAATATGCTTTCTTAATAAATTTCTGTTTTATAGTATCTTTAAATTTATTGAAAATGGAACTAACCCATATCTCTACCACCAAAAAACAACTACATCTACCCGTTTCAACGGCGATGGGTTCATAGCTGTCACGTCTGCATTTCTGTATATTTGAAACGGTGAAACGTGGATGTTATTTCAAGCATAAACTTTTAATATTTGGAACACCTAAACTCTATTGTTTGATATATCTTTGCACACCCCTTTTAGGATAAAAATCGTGACGTATGTAATCCCAACTAATATTCTAAAAGCGAAAGTTTGTGTGTGTATGTATATATATATGTTTGTTACCTCTTCACGCCTATACCGCTGGACGGATTTGGATGGAATTTGGCTGGTAGACAGATTAGGACCTCGACTAACATATAGGTTAATTTTTTTGCTGAACCGATTTTGATGAAATCTTCCACGTGTAAAATAAGAAAATCGGTCGTGTCAAAGCTACTTTTAAGAGAACTTAATTCTCAATTTGAATTTATGCACATACTCGTATATTAATCGTAACAAATAACGATTTGTATCGGAATCGTAATCAAATCAATATAGTCACATCCATGTTATTTTGAGAATATAAACTTCATAGATCACACTATCCCAAGTAATATTGTAAATGCGAAAGTTTGTGTGTCTTTGTTACCTCTGCAAGCCTAAACGTCTGGACAGATTTAGTTGAAATTTGGATGGTAGACAGATTAGGACCATATAGGCTACTTTTGACTGGATAAGTGACTGGTTCCTGTATAGGTATTAATAGTGGGATTGCTTTTGAGTCATAGAGTGACGCATTTGATAATTGAACAAATTCTACGCGGACGAAGTCGCGGCTAACCACTAGATAGTAATCTGTGTTTGTCACCACCTCTTCACGCCTAAACGCCTAATAAAACAACTACATCTGCATGTTTCAACGGCGATTCTGAGGAATAAATTTCAAGAAATCAATATATTAACTTTGGCATCGCAATATATTTACGAAAACTTAATGTACGTAAGAAAGAATCTGTATTTGTTTAGGAAAAATTGTGAAATACACAATGTTAATACAAGATATAAAAATAAACTTGCTGTCCATAGCAGTCGCTTACACAAAGTCACTAAGTCATTCAAGGGACAATGTATACGCTTTTAAAATAAGGTTCCGGTAGACATTCAAAATTTGCCTTTAAATAAATTTAAAACAGCCATTAAAGGGAAAGTATGTGCCAAAGGCTATTATAAAATTTCTGACTATCTGGATGATAAGAATGCGTGGACATGAACCGCTCGCCATTATCCAGTATATTTTATTCTTATTTTCTTTGTCGAATCATAAATTTTACAATTAGGTATCTCAAATTGTATTTGTATTGACTTATTTAAAAAGAGCAACCCTGGCGTTTCTTGCTCGTTCTTCTCTGGGGAGATTGCCTAGTGAATGAGCGATAACTGTATGTCATGACGATTTCAAATGTTATTCTTATAACTTACGAAATAAAAACATTTTTGATTTTTTTTTTTGATTTTTGATGGGTTCATAGCTGTCACGTGTGCATTTCTGTATATTTCAAACTGTATATTCTGTATATTTACCGCTGGACGGATTTCGATGAAATTTGCTTGGTAGACAGATTAGGACCTGAATTAACATATAGCCAAATTTTTTTGCTGAACCGATTTTGATGAAATGTTCCAAGCGATCGAAATCGCGGACAACAGCCATTTAGAATATTTTTCGTACGAAACATAAGTTGATTTAAAAATCACACAATTTATGTTTGTTTTTCACGCCTAGCGCAGAGTTAACATATGACTACGTCGAGGAAAATCAATCTGCGTGTGTGGCAGTTAGTTACACATGGATGTTATGTCGGCAATGTGGCGCGTTACGTGAGTTGTGTAACAGTTCAATGTAATCATTATAGTGAAAAAAGATTTCGTGAGTTACGTTTCATACTTCTTTTTAGCGAGTCGATGGAGAAAATATCAATTTCTCGAGGACCAGAGTGCGTAGTGTAAGTTTTGTCTCGTTTTTAACTTTACTCTCGTGTTCGCGTTTACGAAAAAAAGTCCCTATGAAAAAAATGTTTTTTTTTTTTTTTTTAATAAATTCGGACACTTACACCAATCATTTAGTCCCAAATTAAGAAAAGCTAGTACTATGGATACTAGATAACGGATAAACATACATAAATATTTCATCACACAAACATTTACCCGTCGCGGGATTCGAACCCGCAACCGTTGGTTTCACTGACAGGGTCACTATCCACTACACCAATCGGTCGTCAAACTATCCGGTAGAGGCGCTGCACATTTCTCCATACAAATCTTCACGTAAACGTGAACGCGCTAGTAAAGTTAAGTCGAAACAAAACTTACACTCTGCCCTCAGAACGTGGCGACGCGTAGAGCAATGTCTGTGACATCGTAGAGGTTCCATAGTGTAAAGTGTCGGGACACGAAAGGCAGCATAGAAGATGCCCCATAGTGTATGGTGTATCACTGCCCAAGCACCGGCTGTCGTCCGTGTAGCCCCACTTGGACATGTACTCTCGGCATCTATCGACCCCGGTACGCAATCTATTGAGCGATTTTCATACAGGCCGCAACATACGTTTGAACCGCCTCCGTGGCTCGATGTAAACAATTAAAGTATTAAAAGCCAAGTAAACCCTGGCTAAGAACCTATATCCTGGTTTAATTAACACACACATCCTGAAATTGTCAAAACTACCTGGTTAAAACTTTTTAATTTTTCTAGTTAAGATTATTTCTTATCCTTTCCGTTAAGTGACTCATTGTGCCTTACTTATGTCATTTTCTCGCTGTCTGACTGTACGTGCGGGAAGTACATCTGGGGTACTGGTGTCCTAAAGCACAGGTTACCGCCTATTTTAGGCATCAGTCTTCACACGTACTCACCTGACTTAAGAAACACTTTTATCCTGTATATTTCTCTAAGCGTGAGTTTGTGAAGAACAAATAAAGATACATTTTATTATTATTATTATAATCTTAAGCCTGCACCGACGTAATATTGAAATAATTGCGTTCTTTTTTTTTTAATAAAAAATAAATAAACAGTTTGATCCCTTATGTAATCTATATGTATATATGTATGTAATATGTATGTGATATGTAAGATATTTAAGGATTCATTCTATAAATCATACGCTTTAGAAACAAGATTACTTGTAGTTATCTCGATAGAAAAAAAATCCAAAGTTATCTCCCAAAAACAAAATATACCCTTAGTACGGCGTAAATACTTAACTGAACCGCCTCTGTGGCTCAATGTAAACAACATTGGGTTTACGATTCGGAGATCGTGGGTTCGATCCCCAGCGGGGTACATGTTTAAGTACTCGGTTTGGTTGGTGGTTGGGCATTTTAAATGTCCGCCTGGCTAGTTACCACCATCTTGCCTAAATCTGCCGCCAAGCAGCAATGTTAATAGCATTGTTGTGTTCCGGTTGTCAGAGATAAGATAGCCAGTCCCCCAAATGTGTTGGGGTTTCCGGGTCAGTACGCTTCCACTTTCGACCTCATCTTCAGGTGTGATTGAGGTCAAGTACCAAACCGTAGTGCATAAAAAAAAATTAAGATGTATACTACGTATATATGTATACTACGTTTGGGCATGTACCTATAAAGAATAGAACCAACCCGTTTCTTTCCGTGGGTGTCGTAAAAGGCGACTAAGGGACTTTTCACCTATACATTTACAGTTACATTTAACCGCGATGGGCTCACCCCTTGTCATTTCAGTATAGTTCGAAATGTGAATCGTGGATGTTGTTACAAGCTCTGAACTTATTATGTTTAAGTTTGGTGTATCTCTGATCACCCCATTTGGGATAAAGGTCGTGACGTAGAATGTAAACTTTAGAGCCACGTGATCTCTACTTAGTGTAGCCATAAATATTGTTACAATAGAAAAAACTATTCATACATTTGAATTAGGAAACTGTCATTCTCACACAAATATTCATTGTATTTTTTTTTATGTACGACGGGTTCGTACTTGACCTCAATCACACCTGATGTTAAGTGAAGATGAGGTCGAAGGTGGAAGCGTACTGACCCGGAAACCCCAACACATTTGGTATCTACTGGTATCACTACTGGTACATGGTACTGGTACTTGCCAAGCGTGTTTTTTTTTCTAGTTTTTGAAAGTACACTCAAAAATAGAATTAGGTAACCACTATATACTTTGTTTTATCTGTTTTAGGAAACTTACAGCTAATTCTCACCCTACTACAAACGAGTAACTGAACAATGAGAGTTTAAAACAACGAAATTAACTTTTAGAAATATGCTTTCAAGAAAATGGTTGTTCACCGTGATCAAACATGTCTGTTGGTGAGTACCTACCAAAAGCATTTTATTACCCTATATAGTATACAAATAAAAACAAATAACCTACAATCGTTAAAACGATTTTCCGTGACTACCGTGATCCGTTTTAATGATTAATAAATAAATAAATATCTTTGCACATACACACAGCGCCATCTAGGTCCACAGTAAGCAACTAGGCTTGTGTAATGGATACCACATGGTTGATAAACTACACAAATACATTTTTTTTGTAAATAAATACATAATGAAAAACATCCATAACTCGGGAACACATGTCTGTATTCATCACACAAACACATGCCCCTAGCGAAGACGAAGAAGGAAACTAGGAATGATTATGGGAAGCACATGAAAAGAGCTCTGTTCAAATTTTTTTATTATGTGATTTAGCCCAGAAATTAAAAAAAAATTCATGTGAAACCTTGAAATAACATTCCATTTTCCAAATAAAAAACAAATTTGGATATAGCTTTGAAAATCGCAGGAATTGGTGTACATATGATTAACGAAGAAAAAAAACTCCAATTTCATAGGTAAAGACCCAATATTAGATTAGATTTTAAAGACATCCATAACCACGGGTTCTCATGTCCGTATTCATCATACAAAGACATTTCCCTGTGAATGTAACGTACGACTTCTAGATATAAAGGTCAGGGTAACCATTACACCGTTTAGTTGAACTAAGAGCCTTTATATTCATTATTACGTCACCCAAATAAGGGTCAGCTATTATCTTACAGTTGTGAAAATTAACCTAAAACTAATAAGAAAATCGCAGGAATTGGTGCATATGATTAACGAAGAAAAAAAACTCCAATTTCATAGGTAAAGACCCAATATTATACATCCCCCTTAAGGTATTAATAAATTCGTACTCTGAATTCAATTCCACTTCAAAAAAGTTTTATTTCGTAAGTTATAAGAATAAAATTTGAAGCGGTCGTGATATACAATTATCGCTCATTCACAACGCCGACTCCCCAGAGAAGAACGAGCAAGAAACTCAGGGGTTTACCTTTTTAAATAAGTATTTATACAATATATTATTTGACAAAGAAAACAATACGTATTTGAATACCGCCAAATGGTTCAAGTCCACGCCATCTTATCATCTACATAGTCAGAAATTTTATAATAGCCTTTTGCACATAGTTTCCGTTTAATGGTTGTTTTAAATTTATTTAAACGCAAATTTTGAATGTCTACCGAAACCTTACTATAAAAGCGTTTACATTGTCCCTTGAATGACTTAGTGACTCTGTGTAAGCGACTATTATGAACAGCAAGCTTATGTTTTTTTTTATTTTTAATCTTTATTTTATTTACGGATTATTGTCCTCTGGGACATGTCAACCCCATTGTGCCCTTCACTAGTTAACACAACACAAATTTATTTTTATATCTTGTATTTAGATACATTGTGTATTTCACAATTTTTCCTAATTATTGCAGATTCTTTATTTTAGTAAATATATTGCGATGCCAAAGTAAATTTAGTGATTTCTTGTGATTTATTTCTCACACGTAACTAATACTTTTCTGTGGAAACAGGCTATGCAATTTAATCCCTATATTCGCTACTAGTATTTATATGTCTGTGCCTTATACTCGTATATCTATCTAATACGAGCAAGTCTTCACGTCGTGTGACTGGGGTCAATGCGGTTATCATTTTTGTTATGTCCAGTCTATGTTGGCAAAATTTGACAGCCTGTAAACATTATGATAACAAAGATGTTGTTGATCGACTATACCAGTGGGTAACCTGCCTGCGAAACCAACGGCTGCGGGTTCGAATATCACTCGCAATAAATGTTTGTGTGATGAACATAGATCGGAGTAGGTAGATCGGTTTTCTTGCAAGCTAAATTCAGCCGTATTTTTTGTGAGGTAAGGATCAGAGTTAAACAAAACCTTTATGCGACTTACGTTCTTTTTATTTAGTTTGCAATGTTCGTATGTAGTATGTAAAGTTGTCCGTTTCAAACTTTGCAAACCATTTTACAACCACTTGCTGGTAGATGAATTTCGGGGATTGTGCGTGAGAATTACATAATCTTATTCTACCGTCGCCCTTCCACCTTCGGACTGGGGAGGGATTCCACCCGTATGTAGTTAATATACCGAACATTCGCAACTAAGAAGTTCGACTCTTCATTCATTATCCGAACAGCCAAGGCATGAAACTCCCTTCCGGCGTCAGTCTTTCCTGAATCCTACAACCTTGAATGAACGAAAACGAAAAAAAAAACAAAATGAATAGGCATTTAATGGGACCGCGTGCTACATCTTCGGCCACATCATCACTTTCCATCAGGTGAGATTGTGGTCAAACGCGAATCTGACTGGAATCATAAAAAATCAAAAATTATAAAAGAAAAGATACCAGCAAATGATTAAGCTGAACTTTGGCATAATTATGTAAGTTCGGTGACAATGCATTATTATGGTACCATCGGATCTGACGATGAGCCGGGATGTAGGTTCCAGTGGAAGTCCCTGATGGCAAATATCAAGATAGTCGAATTTCTATAAGGAATTTCCATTACATATAATGACGAGGGTCTGAAGATGGAGGCAGAAGATTGCCACTGGAACCCCTTGATGTTATTCGCCTTTGCACTTGAATAATATGTGATAATCATGATGGAGCATTAAAAGCTTGTTTTTTTTAAGTATGTTTAATGTAGAACTTCTTATTTTTTTGCTCAGTCTGATAAGGATTACATAAGTGTAAGAAAGAAAGAAAGAAAAACATTTATTCAGCTTACAAATTATCGTCCTTTTTTCATACATACCGTAAACTGATAATTAGACTAGACAAATAAAAAAGTACACTAACGAACATATCATTCGACTCCATTAATAATATACTGCTTGCATTTATGGTTTCACAAACTAGTTAATAGCTAGAAAGTAAAGTTGGAGGACTACTTTTTATCATTCCCTCTTTAATGGCACTATTTTTGTATTCACATACATCAAGTCTATTTTTGCGAGTGTCTTTTTGGCCACCTGCCAACTCTCACTGGACAACACAGCGAGTTGCAACAGCTACCCTATTGTTCATAATCACGCGAATGCTAGGACTTTCCTCTGGCTACCATTGGTCCATTGATGACCATTCGGCGAACGCGAGCCCACTTTTGTGGTCGCGTCGCGAACTGCCCAAAACTTCAAAAAAAGAACAATTGTCTCCAAGGCTGTGCGAAGCACAGTTTTTTAGGTAAATTAAAATAAGTAGGGTATCAGTGAAAGTGTTTCAGAGTGAATACGCAATAGTTGTTGCACCTCTTAGCACGCGGTGTTGTCGGTTGGATACCAGTGGATATTTTGTGACGGTGTTTTAAGACAGATTAAAACGCGCGGGAGTGGGATCACAGCGCAATTGAAATAGAGACGCGTGTAAATGTCGTATTATGGGAACCAATCATGAACCAGTCAAGATAGCAGTAACTCCAAAACTGAAATGCTCGGGAGGTGGGGTATGGACCTCTTGAAAAGGTAGGTACCTACTATTTAATAATAAATTAGTTTTTTCGTCGGTGACCATTACATGTATATATGTGCATTAATCCGACAGCTCTTATGCGGCAAAGGAAACCTACATGCCCGAGAAATAAATAAAAAAATCGAAGGCATGTGAAGTCCCCAACCCGCACTGGGCCAGCGTATGGTGGATTGTGGCCTACACTTCCTGAAGATGAGGGCAGATCTATATCCCTGCAGTGGGACGTTTACAGACTAATGTTAGATATTTGTTTGTTTAGTTAAAAATCTTATATAACATCTATTCTAATCACAAATAAGGCAATTACTTATATATATATATTTTTTTATGCACGACGGGTTCGTACTTGACCTCAATCACACCTGATGTTAAGTGAAGATGAGGTCGAAGGTGGAAGCGTACTAACCCGGAAACCCCAACACATTTGGGGGACTGGCTATCTTATCTCTGACAACCGGAACACAACAATGCTATTAACATTGCTGCTTGGCGGCAGATTTAGATAAGATGGTGGTAGCTAGCCAGGCGGACATTTTAATATGCCCTACCACCAACCAAACCGAGTACTCGAACCCGCGACCTCCGAATCGTAAACTCAGTGTTGTTTACATTGAGCCACGGAGGCGGTTAAACTTATATGTCGGGAGATAGTCACCCTGTACAATGATGAAATTAGTGGCTACTTTATATAGTTTCAACAACTAGGATGCAACAAATATAAAACAAAAAGAGTGGAGAAGTTATAATAACGATGCATTCGATTCTTATGTGGGCATGTGGCCGAAGTCACACAAGATCCTCAATCTAAGAGGATGTTGAGCAGTGGAGGACCTGTGGCTGGCATGATGATGAAGCAAGTACTAACCTACTTTGATACAAACATAAAGACACGCTTGTTTCCCGTAGGGCTAGGCTGAGACCGCCGACTTCCACTTGCTACGATCCTAACACACCTCTTTTGCTTCATTCACTCTCATAAAGTTGTTCATCAAGGTACTCTTGATTTGGCCCTTCTTTAAGACCCCCCCGATTTGATCATGGTACATTCGCCGTGGTCTTACCCTACCAACACAACCATTCGCTTCGTATATCTCTTTCGGCATTTCGAGGTAGTTGTAATTACGCCGCCTCCAAAATTTGGAATGACATTCCACCACCACTGCGTAACCTACAATCTATATCACGCTTCAGAAAAGTGATTAAAGTGATTGCTTTGAGACGGCAACTTGGCGGTGTGACTAAGTACCTCATTTAATATTAGTTCACGATGGTATTGCGACCACCTGTTAACTTATAGCTGTTCGTATTCCTTTAGGTAGCTATAATGTGAAGTTTATTTTATGTCTGTTTTCTGGAATATGTTAATTATGTACAATATGTGAAGTCGATTTTTTTTTAATTACTCTATGAGCGCCTAACCTCCTACAAAGGGTGCCAGCTGAAAATCAACGCTACGGCACAGAATTAATATAGTACTAGATGGTTCATGCCACAGCATTATGCTGAGCTGGAACCTATATCAGCTTGCATTATTATGTTTTAGCATTATTTATTATCTCAAAATTTTCATGTACACGCCCATTGTAAGCTGAATAAATGTTTCCTTTCTTTCTTCATTCATCCCCACCACATGTACAAAACCTTTTTCAATCTTTGTCACTGCGTCTTCTTTCACACTGCATAACTCCCTAATTACACTATTCCTGATTCTATCTTCTTTTATTCTTCTATTAAGTCACCCCACTCATACTCTCCATTTCCACTGCATTACTACTTTCATTCTTCTTCTGCCATACCCAGCATTAACTCCTGTAAATCAGTGTTGGACCAGTGCCCCGCCATGAACAGCCAGACGAAATTTTTTTGTACTTCAAAACTTTGATCACATTATAAAATATGTTCGAAACCGAAACCAAACCCTCTTGTTTGGGATATTTCTGACCACCCCGTTTGGGACAAAGTTCGTGACGTTATGTGAGCAACGTGATATGTGAGAAATTATTATACCATTATTGTACAAATGACGACTGAGATGATCACTGTGCTTACCTCCTTATTTCGAAGGTACTTAGACGGGAAGCACATAACAGCAGACACTTATTTATGACTATCAGAAAATGTAGCGGTAATGAACAGTAATTTATGTAAAATGAGCAATATCCGAAACCAATCGACAATCGGCGCGCGTTGTTTTTCCGATACCAATTATTTCCGTTATCTTTAGACGATCTTATTTATCCTGTAGATTCTCAATATCCATTTCCCGAACTGACCAACACTCGAAATGTCCATGTCCATCTCCCGAAATCATGTCCCGAATGTTCAATCCGATATGTCCAACCCGAAATGTTCATTTACAGCAATATGGGGTATGTCCAACACCCGAAATATCTAATACCCAAAATGTTCCCAAGCCTGTTCAATGTTCAAATGTTCAACCCAAGTTGTATGGAATATCGGCGGGATAAACTCTATAAAAAAAAAAACAAATTGCCGTGCGATGAATCAGTGGGTATAGTAGTGGGATTTATGCATCAGTTAGTGAAAGAGTAGAGCGATTCGAATCTTTTGTCGATAAAGATGTGCATCACTCACTCTTTCCGCTCAGTGCAGCTATTGATTTCTACATGATAATTAGCTTGATATTTCTAACACAAAAAAGATAGGCCGTGACTACCTCGCTAAATGATGATTTGATGTCGTCTATTTCAATACGATTTGAAATCACTGTCCAAACAGGCATTCTTTTAGAAGGCAAGTGCTAATGATAGATGTGGGTGATTGCGATGCGGCGCATAAAGCATAAAGCATTGCGACTGCTGTTACGTAAGTATATAGGCCATGTGATTTCCTCAGTGTTCAACTGCCCAGTATAAGATACTGTAATTGAGGAGAGAGGTAAGCAACAATCATAATTATGTCAATATAATAATTATTTATACTCGTATTGCTTCAAAGCTATGAAACGAGATTGTGTAGGAATGCGAGTATAGTTAGTAGATTTTGAAATCTATTCGGAAACTAAATTTAGACTAGTTTAGATTTAGAATTAAACCAATTGTGGATATTTTAATACCATTAATACCATTTATTTTCCACACACACATAAATATAAATATAACCTGTATATAAGTGTAACAAGCCATTAAAGAAGGCTCGTACTAACAAAACTATCCCAAGACTGAGAAAAACTTATAGAATGATACTTGAGATTATTCTATTTCTTACGTCTAATCTGAATTTGAACAGTATCAAAATATATTATTGAGAGACTCGATCTCAATCCTGAGACTGCCCCGTCAATACGACCCTTAGTTTTCAAAAAAAGGAGCTATTTTACAAAAGATAATAATAAATAAAATAAAAAAGATATGCGTGCGTGTGTGGTGGGAACAGACTCAGACTATTTATGGTGGGGGTCACGAACACGGGGCAAATCGCAAAATAAATGAGTTCAAAAAAATTGGGAGTGAAATTTCCTTTCGTACAGCAATCGTAACCTAAACGATTTTAATCAGTATTAGAACTACAGTGGAGTAGATTGTCATGTCATCCTTTTTGGATGTAGCAAAAAAAAACGATGTATGGCTGTAGATTGGCTTAGGGAAGTCACAGCAGGAGATGAATTTCGTTCAGTTATGCTAGCCTGGTAGCGCCGGTAAGGGAGTCATGATGACGTAGCCAGACCACCTACACAGAGAGTATGCTGGTTGCCTTTACTAGTATCTTGACGTATAGAAGTCACAGCAGGCAGCGACTTTCGCTCATTTATATGCTAACCTGGTACCGGTAAGCAATGTACCGGTGATTAATTGGCTTACAGCGGAGCTAGAAACACGTAGGCTCTCTACAACGGCAGATAACGGCCCGCTATTCATTCATGCGAGTAAGAGATTAGAAAAATTTATCTCACATGACATTATAGAGAGTACGGGTTGAGAGCTAGCCCCCGGTCATGTTAGCCTGGTAAGTATCGACCATAGACGAAGCTACAACGTTTTCATGCTTAAACTAAAGTCCCATTGTGGAGTAAAACCATTAGGAAGTTTAACTGGCCCACTGTTTTCAGAAATAGTATATTGAAGATTTGAAATACAATTTGAACGTGTAAAATCTTACTAAGAACGAGGCTAGGTAATATTAGAGTTTATTTAAATGTACTGTACTAACCTGCGATGGTGTTCAGGAACATGAGATACTCGAAGTTGGAGATCTCCCGCCGTTGCCACTTCTGCGTCATGTTCGAGTTGCGCATGAGTTGGCGCGGGGACATCATCGAAGCTCGTCTGGAACAAACGTTTGCTTTTAAACATAGTCACTTAGTATGAAAATACACTTTAAAAGACCGTATACTTTGCATTGCCCTATAAACTTAATTTACAGCAGCATGAGGCCTTAGGCCTCTGTATTCGACATTAATTTCAAATTGATACCTTACTCAGTTTCTGAAAAGAAGGGCCCTAAAACGTTAGTCAACGGTCAGGGCATGGCAAGAGTGCTACTCGCACTTAGGGTTACCAGATGTCAGGCATCCCGCCACACTTTGTAAATGTCAGGATTTTTTAAATTATTAAGGCACTAGCAAAACTAGCTTAATATTCAACCTGTTTAAATTGTATATTGAATTTTCGTTCTGCCTCTCTTCCCATGACGCCACATACGGGATAATACACCTTCAAATCTCCCTCATACCTACGTGACGTAAGTCGCACGCGCGGTAAACTGTCAGGACTTTCTTGTTCAAATGGGGCTTTTGTCAGGACTTTTCAGTTGCAAATCTAGCAACCCTACTCGCAGTTGACCGTGTTTTTTCTGTGGTCCGTGGTAGTACCGACGTTGCATTTACCTACACAATAAACATTTACATATCCCCTTAATTAAAGCGATAGCCATCTATAGGAACAGCTAATTTAATAATCGCGTGCTTCTCTAAATTACGAATGTACCTAATTTCAATACCTAAGTGGTTAGTGTTTTTGCTACACGGTTGTTTCATTAGTAAACTGGTTGCTTACACAAATGTTGTAGGTTTGTTTGTTTATATACACTTTATGGTACAACATGAAAAGAATGAAAAAAATAATTCTGCGCAGTATTGTTTATTACTCTTATGGCTGCATAGTAATATGTCAAACTTTGCAATTGGCTGATTATGTATGTAATTTAATTTTAAGTAATATATAGGGATATGCTGTAAAGTTTGTTGAAAATAAATAAATCATTACACCAATAAATTAAACAAATAAAAAAACTTGCAAAAAAAATTAGTTCCAAATAAATTTCGCATGTTAGCAACCATACGAATCGCGCCAGTCGCAAATCAATCTCCGGCCTGCGCGTGCATCGGTGATGGTTTTGAAAAAAATAAACTACCTATGTCAATACCTTCTATTTCACTTACCTAATATGCCCTATTGTTTTCCTTACGGTAAAAAAAACGCATTCGGTATATATTCTATAATTATATATTGGGTCCTTACCTATGAAATTGGCGTTTTGTATGAAGAATTTCGTTAAGACTATTTTCTCCATACAAACATTTCTGATTTTTTTTTGGGAACGGCAAATCCAAATTTAGCTAAACTTTGTGTGTATAATCGGATAACATTTAAGTTAAATATAGGCAGTGTTAATTTTTAAAAGTAACCGCTTTATAAAAGTTTCTGCGAATCTAAGAAATAATATGGGAAGCTCATGAAACGAGCTGTGTTGAAGTTTTTTTATTATGTGATTTAGCTCAGACATTAAAAAATATTTTATGTGAAACCTTGAAAATATATTCTATTTTCCAAATAAAAAACAAATTTGGAAATAGCTATAGAAACGTAGGAGTTGGTACATTATGATTAACGAAGAAAAAAATCTCCAATTTCATAGGTAAAGACCTAATAATAAGGATATTCTTTCACACACGACTCTATGTAATGTTGTTGGTGTTTTTTTTCCAAAGGGGTAACTTTTTATTGCAATTTAAAAAATCACATTTCCCCCAACACATAAATCATTATATACCTACTTCAATCACAAAGTCTGCGATGTATTTGTAGCAGCTCCAAAATCCGTTACGTAATCACAGCGAAATTGCTGCTGCAGCCATTATCGTATTATGGGCCGGCTGCGATGGCCGTGAACTCGCAAAGTGCGAGGAAGTAGGTGTCACCGTTCGTATAACTACAATACAGCGTCCAGCTTTTCCAGCGCGGACCGCCGTAACAAGGTCACGTCGCCAAATCGGTGGGCGCATTCTGTAACTGTTGCACCAAAATGTGACCTCGCCACGGCGGCACTTCCATACGAATCGGATGATTATTTGTGATTGCAATTTTCTTTTGAGTATCATCGTAGAGATATGCATTTGTGAATTTATTTGCGTCTTCTAGATAGCACAAGTATGGGATTCCTCCTACGCTATTATGTCGCTCACGCATACGGTGACCATGAGATCGAAAAAATATGTAAATTTACTGTCAAATTTTTAATATAGTGTAGAGGTACCTATGCAGACACTGTCTCTGCAATATTAAAACATTAAATATGAAAACATTTTTATTTTGATTCTTTAAGGCTCAGAATTCCATGGCGGAGATTTCAGTATGAGAAAAAGGAGTTAAGGATTCCAATACTGCATAAAAACTACTGACTATATGGTTCTG
Source organism: Oegoconia quadripuncta (assembly GCA_949316235.1). NCBI lineage: Eukaryota > Metazoa > Arthropoda > Insecta > Lepidoptera > Autostichidae > Oegoconia > Oegoconia quadripuncta. The sequence goes on from OX438758.1 coordinate 19,176,122, forward strand.
AAGTAATAGAAACTAAGGGATATAAGCGGTATTAGCTTGGATATACTGACTGACAGAGAAATGCTTAGGCCCTATTTCTATTTCCAATACATTTTTTTTTATGCACAACGGGTTGGTACTTGACCTCAATCACGCCTGATGGTAAGTGAAGATGAGGTCGAAGGTGGAAATTGACATTCAACAAATGATGTCATTGCATCTTAGATTGAAATAAATGCTTGAAGTTTGAATAAAGTTTAAAACATGAACTGAGTTATTTAGTTCGATGAAAATTTCAAACACAATTCTAACATAAAATGGATTTCTAAATATATCCTACAAATGGTATTTTGTTTGATTTGATATTTCACCTAAATATTGCTTTTGTAATTTGAAATAGTGTTAAAAAGCTATTTTCTTTAAAATATATATTATATACTTTAGAATCCTTTACGATTTTTTCATTCCGAATAGCGCCAAATCACAAAGGAATCTGCGTTGGAAATTCGGAGTCCTTTAAAAAATAATTAGCTCAATTAATTTTAAATTGTAATCGTCATATATATAATCTTTCCTTAGGTTAAACTCCCCGGTTTCTTGACAGAAGACCGAAATTGCAAATGTGTCCAGAAAATTTCCAACGTCTGGTATCCCCAATCGCACGATCGTAAACATGTACAAGTATCCTTACATTACAGTGCGAAGTCAGTGACGTCATTAATATATTAATGCACTTAATTGATCAAATCAAATCAAAAATGTTTTATTTCGTAAGTTATTAGAATAACTTTTGAAATTGTCATGACATACAGTTATCGCTCATTCACTAGGCAGTCTCCCCAGAGAAGAACGAGCAAGAAACTCAGGGGTTGCTCATTTTAAATAAGTCAATACAAATACAATTTGAAATAATTGTTAAATTTCTTTTATGATTTTATTTGTTTTATGATTCGACAAGGAAAAATGAGAATAAAATACACTGGATATCGCCGAGCGGTTCATGTCCACGCATTCTTATCATCCAGATAGTCAGAAATTTTATAATAGCCTTTGGCTTTTGATCTCAGCGTAAGAGGAATCCCAGCGTAGGTCTTAAATAGTAATTAAAAATAAAACAGTGACAAACAAAATCACACTCTGTGCGTCAAAAAACATAAAAAGGTTGAAGATAAACACACACTTGTATGTAACTTAATAGTGAAGGCACTGACCATTTACTGGGGTGTTTAGTCACAGTGACTGCTCAGTGCACGCACTGACAAAGTTTCATTTTTGCTCGTCGAAGGAATAAAGCGTACAAACAAAACGAATACAAAACAATTCACCCAAGAAGTCAACACTGCTTTCGATGCTGGTTGAATAGCCCAGTAAGGATACATTGGGGTATATTACGACCTGTTTGGTGTAGTGGTTAAAAATTCTGACTGCTATACCAAAAGGTCGCGGGTTCGAAACCCGCTAGGGCCATAAGTTTGTATGATGAATACAGACATGTGTTCCCGAGTTATGGATGTTTCATTTATTTATGTATTTATTTACAAAAAAAAATGTATTTGTGTAGTTTATCAACCATCTGGTATCCATAATACAAGATTAGTTGCTTAGTGTGGAATTAGATGGCGCTGTGTGTATGTGCAAAGATATTTATTATTATTTATATTCATATCACTAACACTCTTAACAATATTAAAGTTTCCAATATTTTGCCCATGAACAGCAGACCTATCAGAGATAGAATAAAAATATTTTCTTAGAAATCTGGAGCTTGCTTTAGATATAGTGTACGTATTTAGTAATAAATACAAATTAAATGATTTATTTGCTTTTTGAATAGGGTACATTATAAGTACTCGTTATATCGCCTATTCAGCCACTTTTAATGTCATGCAAATAATGAATCTCAAAGCTATTACAGTTATTTATATGATTAATTATTTGGATGTTAAATTCAGACAATGGTGTCGATTCGGATGTACACCAACTAAACTAAAATAAAACCAGTTTTGGAGTGGTGCCGTCGCATCGTACTGTTCCAGGGAGAGAGAGACAATACTAATACAAAACTGGTTTTAGTTTAGTTTAGTTGGTGTACATCCGAATCGACACCAATATCAAACTAAAATTACAACGTGAACTTCCTAGTGTGAACTAAAAAAATCAATAGCTACTTTAAATTTTCTCAAAATGCTTGTTGAGTCGCGTCGTGCTATTTTCCCTCGAGGATTATTTTCCAAAATATAAAGACGTTGATCGCTTTTTTTTTAGAAAACAGTTACTAATAATGGTGTTGTGATGCATTGGAAAAAATTCCATTAATGAACTGGCAATATGGAGGGACTAGGCTAAGAGATGATTATGACCAACACCCGCCACCACTCTTCTCTGTCCGTCATTTTACATCTGAAGTCCTGACACCCAACAGCTTGAAACCCATGACCTTGAGAGCTCACACACAAACTGACCCCTCCCGCCAATCCCGTTACATACCTAGATGGCGCTTCCCTATCTTTTTTGACCTCCTCGGGCGGTATGCCCCGTCTCTGGCCCTCAGAGATTTTACCGTATCTGTAAGTTTAAGATAGTCTTTCATGAACAGCCCTTACGTTATGTATGAACACCTTCCTTGGCATATTATCTGCGCATACTTGCATTGTACCGGTAAACAACGAGTGAAACCACATTACTAGTAGGAGACGCTACCGAGAGATGGTACCACTCGTTATTATAAATAAGTTGTCCAATTGGTAGGGTTGCCATAACTTCTAGAAGTCAATACGGGACGTTTTCTTTTCTGATACCTAAAACTCGAACCTATGACATTCAATACCGACACGCGGCTTTTGAACTATGTTTTATTATATTTAACTACCTTTGCACTCATGTGCTCGTAGTATGAATTTTCTAACAGATGGGTATTGATCTGATTAGATTTGATCTCCACAGTAGTGACTATAGCGCTCACGCCCCTCACCTCTCTATTTTATTTCCGTATTTTGTTGAAATACGGGACATATAGTAATGCGGGACGGGATGGTCAAATACGGTGACAGTCCCGTGTACACGGGACGTATGGCAACCCTACCAATTGGACTGACATCATTACACTGTGGGAACAATCAATCAATCAATCAATCAATCAATTTATTGCTTTCACATGGGTTTTAAGGTCTTAGGTTTATGTAACATTAGTATCACATGTGTACCCCTTAGGGTGTAGCAATAGAGAGAGACAGAGGCTTCATTGTTGCATGCTAATTTTTATTTTGTCATGGTCGACGAATAAATTATATTATTATCAATCAATTCAATATTTATTAAGTTAAATAGATATTTATCTATTTTTATTATCAATATATTATTAGAATATTATTAGAGTATATTAGATTATTAGAATAGATTAAATTATACGAAACATGTCAAGCTATAAATTTTTATCATTTAGGAACTCATTTAAATTATAATAGGATTTTTCTATTAAAAAGGATTTTACTTGTTTTATAAATTTTAAGTCATTCTTTTCTTTTTGTAGATATGATGGAATTTTATTATAAATTTTGGTTGACATCGCATATGGACCTGTACTATGCATTTTTAGTTTTGAGAGCGGGCGGACAAGTATATCGGCTCTTCTGGATCTCAGTGTGTAATGGCGGGGAATTTCTTTTAAGCTAATATATAGATGGGTGTATTTCCTTACAAATTTACACATTTCCAGGATGTATATACCTGTCAATGTTAAGATTTGCAATTGTGTGAAAAATGGTCGGCAACTATCTGTTCTTTTTAAATTTGCAATTACACGTATACACTTTTTTTGCATTATGAAAAGTTCTTGTGTGTCTGTGCTGTTTCCCCATAATATCACACCGTAGCTAAGTCTTGAGTGAGTATAAGCGTAGTAGGCCGTTAGAGCAGTGGACGTATCAGTCGTTTTCTTTATTTCTCGAAGGGCATAAGTAAAACTAGATAGTTTGGATTTAATTTGTTGTATATGTTGTTTGAAGTTAATGACGGTGTCAATGTTTATTCCCAGAAGTGTAAATGTATTAACACATTCTATATGTGTATTGTTGAAAGTTGGTTGGATATCTGGACATTTATTCAAAATGTTCTGCAGAGCGTTATGTAGACGGCAATAATTTTCATTTATCCCGTTGTCATTTTTTATTACATTATTCCAATTTATATTTTTTAATTCACTTTTAAATTTATTTAAATTATTTTTGTTGTACAAACGTTTTGTCATCTTCCATAGAGTCGGTTTTTGCTGCATAAATGTTTCAATAGATACTGTTGTACTTTTATGGTCGGAAAAGCCAAGATCCTGGACAGAAGAGTTAATGTATCTTTTAGGGTAATTAATAAAGATCAAATCTAAGCAAGTGGAAGTATTTTTTGTAACACGGGTTGGCTCGTCAATTATTTGAGAAAAATTATATTCTAGCATTAAGTCAATTAGTGTATGAGTTTGTTTCGTATCATTTAAAATATTCACATTAAAATCACCTCCAATCGTTATTTTAGTTTTATTATATTTTTTTGTAAGGTGTTCTAAAATTAATTTCAATTGCATGTAAAAAACTTCGGTCTCTCTTCCATTCCAATATAAAACTAGCACTACAATACTTAAATTCCCAATATAAACTGCACACACTTCCACAACATGTTCTACTGACAAAGTTGTTATATCTTTAATCTCTTCACAATCTAGGTCGTCTCTAGCTATTATACACACTCCACCTCCAGCATGTTTTTTTCGGCAGAAGGATGTTACGATACGGTAGTCGTTTAGTTGCACTAGATTCAATTTATTGTCTGATAGCCAAGATTCTGAAACACATACTAGATGGATACTTCCTTTCTCTTGTTCGAGGTATGCATGCACTAGGTGCCTTTTGTTGTAGAGACTTTGCATATTTTGATATAAGACTTTTATGTGCTTTTTTGTTTTACTTTCAGTTCCGAAATGTATTTATTTTTGGCGGTGTGTGTGAGCCTCTTTTGTGTCCATGGGAGTTTGATTGGTTTTTGTCATCTTCTTTGTTATTTGTCCGGACATCGTTATGCTGTTTTCTTGTATTGTATTGGGATATTCTTGCTTCCCTTTTTTCGCGAAGGGCTGTTTCATTTAAATATTCTGTAACACCTAGATCAGAGCCTTTAAAGCAGTAACGATTACCAAGTATGTATTTTGTCATTCTTTTGCTTATTAGTTCGATTTTTAGTGGTCTAGTGTATCCTTTTTTTCCTATACTAGATATTTCTTCAATGTAGCCTGAAATGTTTATACCCAATATGTCATGGAATACGGCGGTGACTCTTTGCGTGAGATTGTAGTCTGTCTCCCAGTGATTGTATGGTAACCCATGCAAGACTATTATTTTTTCATGACTGTCAGAAGCCGTACAGCAGGCTTGAGCGTCTTTTAAGTTATTAATTTTTCTTTGCAGTTTCTCGTTTTCTTCACGGAGCTTTAAACAATCATTATGAAGTGATTGTAGTGTAGAGTCTATCTTTTCAATTTTTTCTTCCGTTACAGTTTGTTGATTTTTTATTTTATCTGTAGTTTGCTTAAAATTGTTTTTTATTTCATGTAGAGCATTTTCTATTTCATCTTGGATGGTCTGGCGTAATTGGGAGAGGATATATTTGTTATTTTGTTCTGATTGCTCTTTTAGGAGGGTTTTAAATTGTTGTAGATTGATTGTTGTAAGGTGATTGATCGTTTTTGGTGTAGATGTATTCGGTTTGGGGTTTTCCTCTACTAAAGTGTCTCCTAAGAGTGACGTTGAGTCGTCGTCCGATGAAAAACTTATTTCTTTAGAAGAGGGTACTTTCCTACGTCTAGTTACTTTTGAGTCTTCAGTTTGACGAGATGATTCATAAATCAGGTCACGTATCGGTGTATTTTGGTTGTTTGTTTTTGGTGCTTTTGAACGACATTGTTGGCACTTCCATGCTTTTTTGTGGTCGGTGGTCATTGTATTGTAGAAGCGCGTTTCTGGTACATTAGCGCATTGTAAGTCATAATACTGTAGGCATAGTGAGCAATGTAAGAATCTCTTATCAGGTATATCTTGGTGGCATCCTGCGCATAGAATCGTCATTTTAAAGGGTTTCTGCCTCTAGTGGTGAGTAGGACAATCTTCTCAATAGTGGTAGTGTCAGTGTTTCATAGTTCATAGTTTTGCTACTTGTCAATAGATGGCGTTGTTACCAATCTTCTCATACATTTTATTCGTTGCCAATATTTTAGAGGTTATAATATCATCGACTAACTAATTTCACATTAATATATAGATTTAATATTGTTCACGCCTACCTTGTTGTTTATATTTTGTGTTTTTCACAAAACAGTCTAATATTTCCTGTGTATTTAGCTGTTTCTTATGAACTTATTCATTACTTGTTTTAAGCTCTTTTGAGCTAGACTTTTGAAGAGTATCATTTATTTAGCAGCGGTATTGAGATTTTATCACTTTTATCACTGACTAGCACCTTATTAATCATTTATTGCCACAGTTATTAATTTTATTTAGTAAAACAGCACGGAGGTAGCGTTTATGTTGGCACTGCAGCGCCCTCTCCTTTTTTGTGGGAAGTACCTAAAAAATACTGAGGATACCACATTGTACTCAAGAAAACCGAGCTTAATTTTCAAAGGAAAAAAAAACACTGCATCCATAGTTGTTTATTGACATTTATCAAACTTTTAGAATTAACACTTACATAATATGCCCTATTTTTTTTTTACTGTAAAAACAACTCACCCGGCATAACCACAAGGAGAGTATTTTCGACACTGAATCGATCTTAATCCACGAATAATTCTGTATTTACCTTGTAGAAGAAACAAATCAAGAACTTTATGCTATGATGATATGATATTTATGTTATGATGTTTTGATATGGTGATGATGATGATACAAAAGAAAATCTCTAAATAGTGAAAATCATATTAAAATCCATTGCTTGACTGCGCTTTAGAACAGCAAGGCGCAAAAACGGAGTTTGTTTACATTCAGAAACCAATCCTTAGATCATCTGATCCTTACTTCTCCTCCAATCCATACCTGGGGGAAGAATGGAGAAGATGAAGAAGATGGTACCTAGTGGGATCAACTATAACAAATAAATGTGTAGGTTCTAAATAAGAGTAAAAGTAAATTCAAATCTTCCCGAGATCATGTCCTTGCTGCATCAAAACAGAGTTCGATAATACAATGTAGGGGTCACCAAAATCAAACGGGTTTGCAATTTAGCCTCTTTTAGTGTTATCCTTGACCTCCAAATATTCCTTATTGTATCGGTATTAAAAAAAATATAAACAAAACACATTATGTTGAACGGAACAAAATCATATAAATGACATAAAAATCACAGTTCGCGGACTTCCGTATCATTTCAAGAGCGATCGACGCGCGCTTTCTGTCCGTCCATAGTGTTGTGATATTGCGATGTCGAATTACGTTTATTTGAAGACGAATCTTTAAGCACACCATTCGTCAACTCTTTTTTATCGATAGATAAGACAAATAAGCGAACAGCTCCCCTGAATGTTCGATCTCTAGCACCAATGACATCTGTATTATTTTAAAGGTGTACATTCGACCTGCAGAGCGAATTTTTAATTTTTTACTTTTGTATGGATATGCGATAATTACAGATTCGCCAAAGGTTGCCACTTATCACCTTGTGGCTTCGAAGAACAACCCCATTCTAACTAAATTGTGAAAATGTTTTCTTATACGTATACCCACTCTGCCCTGTTACTTTGTAAGCAAAGCTTGCGTTTGTAAGCAAAGTTTGTACTTCAAGCATTTATTGCCACTACATTATACATGGTATAATTTATGGAATGTTAATTTGAATCTATTGGAAATACAATACAGCTTATGCATCAGTCTTTTATAGTCAATATGTCCAATCTAATATGGAAGTAGCCATAAGTTTTGAATCTCTACCAATTCAAGAGACCAAACCAAGACAAAACTATACATAAACTCAGTTTTCTAATGTTTTCCTTCGATGCTAAAGAAGTAGAGATAGACTAGTGCAGAGACAGGGCAAAAATTATTAAGTTTATATCTTAAAGTACCGTGTAGTATTTATTTAAAGATTTTCATGTAATGTATTTCGTATTTTATATGTTTATAGTAAGAGGACAACCAATGTAAGTAGGTCGCGCGACACTACCGGAAATGTGAACGTAGTCAGGCCTTCTTATACTGGTAGTGTTACGGTCACATTTTTATAGGCTATGTTGCCTGAAATACAGAAATCAATAATAATATAATTATCGTCACCGTCCTTATTGTTAGTGTATTCGGCCGATTGTCGATGAAACTCAGCCCATCACTAGCGCTAGGTGTGCATTGTGTGTCAGGGGCGCGCGGTTGCCGACCCGCGCCGCCGCTCCGTCTGCGCACGCGCTGCTATACCGTCTGGTGAACCAGGTTACTTAACCGAAAGATTCATTTTGTACATACTTGTAGTTGTACTAAGTAGGTATGATATTACTAAGTGGTGTGTTACATTGTTGCTCGCTGTAAAGCGTTGGTGGTATTTTTAACGGACTCTAAAATGGAGTTCTTTATTATGGCCGTTTTTTTATGTATCTACTGTACCTACACCGATAAATAAAGAGATTTGGCAGTAGATAAGTGTGATTCCTTTTGTAAATGAAAGGGGATACCCTCAAATTAGTCACATTGCATCATTACAATCGATTCAGTTCGTTGTTTTGTATTTATGATAACAGACAATTCGCAATTTTAACCGCCTCCGTGGCTCAATGTAAACAACATTGGATTTCCGATTCGGAGGTCGCGGGTTCGATCCCCAGCGGGGTACATGTTTGAGTACTCGGTTTGGTTGGTGGAAGAGCATTTTAAATGTCTGCCTGGCTAGCTACCACCATCTTATCTTAATCTGCCGCGAAACAGCATTATTGTGTTCCGGTTGTTGGATATCAGACAGCCAATCTCCCAAATAAGATGGGGTATCCGGGTTAGTACGCTTCCACCTTCGATATCATCTTCACATAACATCAGGTGTGATTGAGGCCAAGTGCTTACCCGTTGTGCATAAAAAACATTGACGATTTGCCACACACCATGTTTTCACATTTGACTGTACCAACTTAATCAAGTACGATTCTAAGTCCAATAAGTTTCTTAAAAAGCGGAAGATATTATTTATCATTAGCAAGCTCCAAAGTTCCTTCCTTTCCGAATATAGAGCACTGGACATTCGGAGCCGGAAGTGAGTGATAAAAACAAGACCTTTGACCACAAATAGACAACAATTAATTAACCGACTAGGAACTAGGAAATGAGATACAATTTTTTTAGGATTGTTTTTTAAAAATGAATAATTCAAATGAAAAATATTTTTGTAACTTTTTTGAGGTTGAATCTTTAATATTTTAAACAATACCCTTTAAAGCTGATGCACCAGTGGAGGCGAGTAGCTATGAGAATATAATATTACATATGATGAAAGATGATAGGTCAGGTATATTTAAGAAGTGTATTGTAAAATTTTGTGCAATAAAGTGTACTTGATTGACTGATTGATTGATAGGTCACTTGATACGACACTATATTTTTTTGAATAACATAATTGAGGGAAAGATTGAAGGAAAAAGAGGAAGGGGAAGACCTAGGCGTAATTACATTGACCAAGTGAAAGAAAAGGTGAATGTCGTGTCGTACCAAGAGATTAAAACGAGGGCGGAAAGTAGAGAGACGTGGTCGTTACTCCACCGACAAGAGCATAGCTCTTAAATTGAAGAGAGAGAGTAGCTATATATATATATATATACATCAGCATGAGAGGGTGTGGTTCATAATTTCCTTAAATACAATGATAGATTTGTATCAGATTAGTGACTACCTGGTAGATGTTTTGTTAACGACTGCCTTTACTGGAAAAAAACCCGGGACCGAAATGATAAAAATATGACTAGTACCCACCCAATAATGACCGCGTCTTATTTTAATCAACCTTAATCAATAATGGATTGTCAAATACAAGGAGCAAAAATCAATTAGCTGTACCTTTTAGTAGACTTAGTAAAGTTAATAAGTCATTCAGAGGTCAATGTGTGCGCTTCTACAACAAGGTTCCCATGGATATACGGAATCTTCCGCTTAATAAATTTAAACTTATTATAAAACAAAAATTATGTAAAAAGGGATATTACAAAATTTCATACTATATTAATGAAAGTAATCCATGGGATTAAACGGCTCCTCTACACGATATATAAAATTGTTGTAACCTTTCTTGATTGTACATGATTTATTGAAAAGAGACAAACCCTCTGAGTTTCTCGCTAGCTCTTCTCAGTAGTGGTCGCGTTCCGAGCTAGTGGTAGTTTAAAAAACAAATGACGTTCATAAGTGCATATTGTATTGCCTACATGAATAAATGATTTTCATTCACGTCTACATATTACAGACTATACCATAGTAAGCGACTGCAGTTGACTGTAAACAAATGACGCGTTACAAGCTTCATAGCTCGTAGTGGGACGTCACCCTAAAACAATCCTCAAGGCTGTTTGACCTACATCATGCCCACGTAATAATAAAGTAAATAAATGTTATCTACATAAAAATGTACGATGTCAACGTATAAATTTGTCAGTTACGGCGCTTTCGGTTAACAATATTTCAATGAGCAGTGTCCACACAATAAATTGTAATATTTTTTGGATAAGATACATACCTTTATCTCAAATGGGGTGGTCAGAGATATCCAAAACATTAGCGTTTGGGTGTTTCAAACATTAAAAAGAACATCCATGGTTCATCTTTTGAAATATACAGAAATGCACACGTGTCATGGGGTGAGCCCATCGCCGTTAAAATGTGCAAATATATAGATGTTATTTGGTGCTTGAAACACAAGCAAATGCTAATGTTTGGGATGCTCTGACCACCCCATTTGGGATAAAGGTCGTTACTTTACGTATGTTAAATTTTCCGTTCGTGAAATAAGGCTAAGGAGGATGATCGACATCACTTGCCGATTTTAATTAACGTGTCAATAGGCTATTATGATTTTTATGAGCTACTAGCGTCCCGCTCTGGCTTTAAATGGGTGAAAGTACTTAAAAAAAAAAAACTTTATGGAGGAAATTCTCTAAATGTAGTAAAAGCAGCACACATTGTATGGCTTAGAAAAAGGAACGAACAGATAGCGACGTTGTTTTATACTTATTTAGTGATTAAATATCCCATATCAGATTATCAGATTATTTAGATGATAAACATTCATGGACATGAACAGCCCGTTCGCGTAACCAGGCTACTTCACAATTAATAATGAAATATTATAATATAAAATAATAATTAACAATTTAGTAACATAAAAAACCTTTTTTAAAAAAGAGCAACCTCTCGAATTTCTTGCTTGTTCTTCTCAGGGGAAAAGTGGCTTTTGAACAAGCAGTAGCTTAAAAATGTAAAATCTGACTATTTTAAGTGTACCCTGTGTACCTACAAAATTAAGCATTTTTTGATTTTGATTTTGATGATTTTGATAAATGACGATATTTTTGCTAAGACTGAAAACCAGACATTAGCTTATTTAGCACATATTTAAATTATGTTTATCACTGGACTCCTGAGAACCGTAAACAACAATGACACTTGAATAAATTCAATTTAAAATAGGAACAATCGAGAAGAAAAGTGAAAGTGCAAAAGACTACTTGGACGGATAATGTCACGGGTTGATATTATGTGATTATAAATAAATAAAACGACACAATAAAACACTTAACGCACCGGATAGGAAGTCGGTACTTCCTATTGAAAAGTGTCATTTATCTTACGAGCGGAAGCCTGACAGATCAGGCGAAGGTGCATTGCAGACTTGCTACTAATTAGGGATAGCTGCTAAAGGCCGTATGTTTGAGGAAATAATTATTTACAGCAAATAATCGGATGCAATGCAATTGGATAGAGCAAAAGTCGTGCTTCAGACGAGATTTAGTGTGTCCTGCAAAAAGCATTTTGCAAAACATTAAATTGATCTAATACAAAATATAAAACCATAGTGTAGGTATACCTACATATCATGCAAATTCTACAATTATCTAGCACCTGCATGGTTGACTTATTTTGAAAATGACTGTAACGATAGGTTAATGACACCAAATAATAAGTTAATATACAATCGTCATCATCAAAATGCAATCTCAAGAATTTAAAGTCTATCTTTTTGCAGCTGACGAAGATTATATTTTTTGATAAAAGAAAAAAAAAACATAACCATTACAAAAGAATTAGATGTCGTTTTCCTGTCGTTTGATTTGGGTTAAATCGCCTGTAGTACAGTAAATTGCCCGTGACGCTGGATGACCATCACAGTTGAATCAGAGTTTGCATCGATTTTAGCTTTTACATCGAAAAGTATCTACAAAAAATAGTTTTGGTATCTATTTGCTACATTCCTTCGTGGAAACTGAATCGTGAGCGCCATTGAAGGTTAAGTTAAAAAGATAATTAGTTAAAGTAATGTTAGAGAATAAAACAGTTATCTCATCATCAACACTGTTGAGGCTGTGCCTCCTCTCAGCGTGAGAGGGTATGGGCTCAGTGCGTATTAGTGGATTTGTATCAGACTAGTGGGCACCTGACAGTCAGTGTTTTTAAGACACCCCGTAGGCCACCGACTTGGCTTAACGACTGTCTTTAATTGAAAACAACCGGGATCTACTATTTAACGTGCCAACCAAAGCACGGAAAGACCGCGCAAGACATTGTTTAACTTCGCTAATCGAAAACAAACAGCGAATGCGACTGCGCCACGAGTGCGTCAGTTATCTACGGCATCTTTTGGCTTAGTAAGTGAATTTAGTGTTTTTATTTTCACTCGTTTTATAAAACAAGCATTAAAAGCATTATAGATGTATCGTTACTGCATTGTAGCTTGAAATACATCGAAATACGGCATTTAACTGCTTGGTGTTACCAGGACTATCAACCCTAAAAATGTGATTCCAATACAGGTCCACGTAGAACCTTTTGCTTAGTTCAGTGGTGATAAAAAGGGCGAAATGCTTTTATTCCCCTTCTTTTGTATCAGAACAGTATAAAGCTAAACTAACTAGGAAGCACAGGATTTATGTTAAACCAACACAAAATAAAACTCAATGCACGAGGAAAATAATTATAAAGTGACATTTCGATCGCGTCACTTTGCCCGACAAATAGTCGCAAATACGTCACCAGTCGCGAGTCTGCCAATGTCGACGAGACGCGACGCACACGGGCCGGGCACGACCCGTCCCGTCTCACACGTCCGGTAAACATTGACATTGAAATTCGTACAATCGCGTACTCAACTAGAAGTAAACCGAGTAGGTAATTTTTAAATAAAAAAAAAATATTGTCAAGGAAAGTAAGATATAGTCTGAAACAGTTTCGTTATCTCGCAATATTTTAGGAACTGCACATAAAATATTTAATTAGCTAGAAATGTCGTTGGCGCTATGACGTTGATTGAGGCATAATATTGAATGAGGTCTTTGCCTATATGTCAAACACCCGATATTTCCCGAAAAGAGAAGCTGAACATATCTATCGATAACGATTGACATATTAAGCTTTTACAAATTGGTGAAGCTTAAAAAATTCGCCTGAAGCTGTTATAAGAATAATTAAAAACCTTACAGGGATTATGCTTGGGATTCCATTTACATAATCTTAGATAATATATTAGCTTGTCTTTATAGGATTCCACAATCGCACGATGTCTGTCTGGTATTAATGAAGCTAAGGTCCAGTAAAAATTCACAGGTTATATGTTGTTGCAGCACGAGTTGAACAAACAATATAATACCAAAAACAACTATACGCACGAAACCGACTCGCATCGGTCGATTTTAATTGCACCACGATAAAGGTGGACTTATATCTAAAAGAGACTATTATTGGATGAATTGAAAATCGCCCATTTCTTGGTGGCGACAACTGCTCTGTTGAGGGGCGGGGGAAGATCTGCCAACTACCAAAATCAAAATCAAAAATGTTTTATTTCGTAAGTTATAAGAATAACATTTGAAATCGTCATAACATACAGTTATCGCGCTCATTCACTAGGCAGTCTCCCCAGGGAAGAACGAGTAAGAAACTCCGGGGTTGCTCTTTTTACAAATACAAATGATTTATTTGCTATTGAAAAGGGTACATTATAAGATGTTTCAGTACTGGTTCTATCGCCTATTCAGCCACTTTTAGCAGCATGTAAATATCATTAAAACTATTACAGTAATAATAATTTTTTGTATACTAAATTCATTTACATAATTCAAGTCGATAACATTAATTACTGTTAAATTCATAATATCAAATACATTACATAATTTATGTCATTTAAATAAGTTAATACAAATATAATTTGAAATAATTGTAAAATTTATGATTCAACAAAGAAAGGTAAGAATATAATCCCATCAAAAACAATACTTGTCAAAAAAACCAAGTCTCGCAACTCAGTTGTTCTGCGGTAAAAAGTTGTGAGATCCATGTAATACCAAGTCGGTTGTTAATTTATTCAGTCTCTACTTAAGCGACTTTCTGTCTTAATACGTCCAGTCTCTAAGACCACGATCGTGGTCCATAACAATTGAAAATCATTTGTGTCTGGAATCTCCGTACTCGAAGCATTAAGTTATTACGTAATAATTAACAGCATCTTATAGTGACGCATATCAATATTAAAATTCTTTAATGTTTTATATAAATATATCGAGACTTGGCCATCGCACTAAATAGTTGAATTTACATGTGTTTTCAGGCGATTGAATTTACACGTCTTTTCAGGCGATGGCCAAGTCTCAATATATTTATATAAAACATTAAAGAATTTTAATATTGATATGCGTCACTATAAGATGCTGTTAATTATTACGTAATAACTTAATGCTTCGAGTACGGAGATTCCACACACAAATGATTTTCAACTGTTATGGACCACGATCGTGGTCTTAGAGACTGGACGTATTAAGACAGAAAGTCGCTTAAGTAGAGACTGAATAAATTAACAACCGACTTGGTATTACATGGATCTCACAACTTTTTACCGCAGAACAACTGAGTTGCGAGACTTGGTTTTTTTGACAAGTATTGTTTTTGATGGGATCTCATTTCTTTTTGTATTTTGTAGATACTTAGGTACTTAAAGTATCAATATTTAATTTATTTAAATTATTTATCCGAACAACGTCCAAATTGTAAGCGAATAATATCAGTAAACCAATGAGAGTAGCCTTTAGTCGTCAAACTAATATAGCAATCGAAATTATCAATGAAAATCGCAAACTTATAGGTAAGAATTCTGGGCACATCCGAACAGCATTGGGTCGCTCGCGCGTATGACCGCGGCTGCTGCTCGCTCGGCGACATTCACCTTTCCGCGCGCCCCGCCACTGTCCCCGCCCCGCGCCCTCGCGCTAGCACCGCGCAGCGCGTAGTAACGGCCCGCGCTCACTCGCTAGCATCGCAGCGCGTGGTATATAATTATACAACCTTACGCACTCGTAATAAGTACGAATACGCACGTAGGTACGTTTTTTGCATTAATAAATAATTTAATACACGTGTTTTCATCACCGGAATACCCATTTTTTGCTCGATTTGGCAGGGGCACTACCATGCGCCTATATTTATATGGGACTAGCTTAAACCCGCGGCTTCGCACGCAATAATAATAATTGCCGTAAAATAAAATATTGAAAAATTTAATTAACTGAAGACTTGGCTGTATGGGCTTAATTTTCTTTGCTGTCTTTTCTAGATTTTTTAGTTTTTCCTTGATTCATACACCAAACACTACTTATATTCCAAATTTGAAGCTTCTAGGTCTGCTAGAAGTGCCTTAGAATTTTGATGATCGGTGAGTCAGTGACTGACAAAATTAAGAAATTTGACCCCTTATAATTCTTAAAATACTGGTTCAAATTGAATGAAATTTTAAATATACGTGTCTTTACAATGCCTGCATAGTTACTGAAAATTTCAGTCTTCTATTTTTATCCACAACGAAGTTACAGGGGGTCGAAAATGGTCTGAATTGCTTCGAGAAAAGGATGGTACGGCCGTGACGCTTTTTTGCTCGACTTGGTGGGGGCACGGCCGTGCCCCCAGATATACTGGATATTGCCGAGCGGTTCATGTCCACGCATTTTTATCATCCAGATATTTAGAAATTTTATAATAGCCTTTGGCACATAGTTTTCGTTTAATGGTTGTTTTAAAGTTATTTAAAGGCAACTTTTTTTTTCATCACCTACCTTTTCATCACAGTTACATGTTGACTTATTTTCATTGTTAATTACTTGTTAAATTGGTGGTGAATAAATAAATAACTTTCATTTATTATTTATACTACCAGGTATACCAAGGCACTTGAATTTAAATTAATACTTACGAAGTAACCACTTGTGGAATCGACTGTACGCACACACTGACATTTCGCGGAGGTGTTATTTATAGATCACAAGATCTAGATCAACTCTACTTAATTGACACGACCGTTACTTTAGCGTCACGTTTGTAGCGACTTTGTGAAGCACCTCGTTAGCTTGGGCGACAAACTTCCAACATCAGCATATAGCCGAGCATACATGAATTGACATGAAAACAAGAAAATGTTACAAAAATTGTATAACACCAAACTATTATAAAAAACAACTATAAATCGGGAGCGTCTCTAGCAGCGATCCAGCCTCTTGTCTATAGACAGACGAGCATACATACATCTCTCTCTCTCTCTCTCTAAAACTGTCATCCAGAGCCACCGGCCAGGCAATTAACGCTGTTATTTTTTTATGCACGACGGGTTTGTACTTGACCTCAATCACACTTGATGTTAAGTGAAGCTGAGGTCGAAGGTGGAAGCGTACTGACCCGAAAACCCCAACACATTTGAGGGACTGGCAACCGACAACTCTCTTATCTCTGACAACCGGAACACAACAATGCTATTAACATTGCTGTTTGGCGGCATACAAATTGGACGCAAGAATTTCTTTCCTACATCAATAATTGATTGTATTTATCGCAATAACCTATTTACAAGGAAAACTATTGACCCGCGATGCGATTAAGTAAGTTCTTATTAAATCGCTTAATTAAATCAAGACTTTACTGCACCAATAAACGCTTTTTGTAGTTCATTACTACCTTATTGTCGGTTTTTAAATAGAGTTCCGAGTTAAAACAGCGGAAGGCATCGTAAATAATACTTATAGGTGATATTAAGACCCCCGACTCAAAAAGAGTGGTGCTACAATGCTGAGATGATTTGGAAACGGTTTTTATTTTCGATAAATTTGGTGTTTCCAAGATTTTTTTTATCCACAAACGGGTTAGCAATTGACCTCAATCAGACCTGATGTTAAGTGAAGATGAGGCCGAAGGTGATAGCGTACTGACCCAGAAACCCCATATTTGGGGGACTGGCTATCTTATCTCTGACAACCGGAACACAACAATGCTATTAGCATTACTGTTTGGCGGCAGATTTAGATAAGATGGTGGTAGCTAGCCAGGCGGACATTTAATATGCCCTACCACCAACCAAACCGAGTACTAAATATGTACCCCACTGGGGATCGAACCCGCGACCTCCGAAACGTAAACCCAATGTTGTTTACATTGCGCCACGGAGGCGGTTAAATGGTTCTTAGTCATGTTTGATGAAAATCGGTTAAGCCTTTTCTATATAGGTAGCTCTTAGAAAGAAAGAAAAAGTATTTATTGCCAACAAATACAGAAAATTTCGTAGGTATAACATTTTGCATAATTAAATGTATTTGTGGCAAAGGGATTGGGCGTCAGCATTTGCTGCCAATATGTCGTATGGCAATTGACAACGCTGGTTTTCAGCGAAATTTTCTGTATTTGTTGGCAATAAATACTTTTTCTTTCTTTCTTTCTTTCAAATCGGTTTCCCGCAATTTTCTCGACTATCACATCATCAGTCTTACATTCCCACTGCTGGGCCAAAGCATTCCTCGATAACTTCGATAACATCAGCACCAATAGTACCTATGAGGGGCGCGATAAACGTTTATGTCGCGCTAGCTAATAATTGTTTTACTCATGCGCATGGACGAAATAACAGCAACTGACAGCAAATTTTGTTTACTAATGACTCGGATAGGCTAACCTAACCTAACCTAACCTTTTTTTTTTTTTTTTTTTTTTTGACGGTGGGAAAACGCATATACGCGTTCGACCCGCCGCAGGCGGGGGCCCGCAGCGAGGATATGTGGGACTCTCCGCTCCAGATCGGGCTGTGTATTACATGACGGTTTTCTTTGTCTATGGAGCGAGTTTTATCTGTCTAATGTATGAATGACGATATTGACCATGTAAAGCTAGTGTCTCACGTTGACTGCCTCAAATTAAAATGGGTTATGTATATATTATTATTTTATTTACTCATTATTTACTGATATAATATACTGTTTCTATAACATGTAGGTTTGTTTATATAATAGGGTGTATTATTGTTAAGGAGATCATTTTATTATTGAGAGGAAGAGATGTATACACGCATGTATCCTCTCATCGCATCTTGCTGATTACTCTTGTATGTACATTTGTTGACCAGTGTCGGTGCGTCGTTTGGAGGCTCCACTGAAAACCAGCGTTGTAGTGAACGGCTGCAACCCATGCTGAGTTGGAGATCTTTTTGACCCCACCTTGCGACACCGACAATTAGATGGCAAACACAATGTTATTTTTTGTATGTGTGTCAACTGTGTAATATTTGTACCTGATTGTTTGTGTCATGAGATGGGTTTAATCAAATATACAAATATCGATGTCATGCTACGGGGGACTGGTGTGATTGATGTCCCGTTACCAGTTTGTGCATAAAAAACATTAGAATGCAATAAATTTTTTATCAAAACGTCACTTAGACCAGGTTTCAAGGTCATATTTGCCCACCTTGGTAGTTAATGTAATTCTGACGCCGACTGTACATCATTCACGGTATTATTTCGCGACAATAAATCCGACATTCCCATTACATATTCGCTTAATCATACGGGTCTTGACCTCCTTCCCTTTAATATCGTTTTAACAATGAATAAGGTGACAATGGAATGACAAAACGGATGATCCACCTCAATGGCGGATCCAGGGGGCAGTCCTGGGGTCATGACCCCCCGTGCCATCGCATCGACACCTGCTGATTTTTCTTTAATTTCACAAAAAAATGTACACTATTTTTTTTTTTTTTTATTTTATTTTATTTAGGAACAAACAGTCACTATACAATCAATAGCATATAAAATACATATGTAATAAGGTGGTATCACCTGAACAGACCTATAGTTCCCTATTTGTATACAAAGTTAAATATGTGTCCACAAAGTTAAATACAATTGGAAAATGTGTTAATAGATGATGATAAAAAAGGTTAAATTGAAAACTAATGTTCCATTTTACAGTTCCATTTATTAATTATGTTAGTTTAAAGGTTTATTTCCTGCCCACGTAGCATGACATCGTTTGTCGCGCGCGACGCGACATGAGAGTGGGATAGCTGTATGTTTAGTCCAAACGAATGAGCAGGGCAAATACTATCTTCTTTTTTTTATCCAAGACGATTTCCTACTCGACCTCAATCACACCTGATGTGAAGTGAAGAGGAGGTCGAAGGTGGAAGCGTACTGACCCGGAAACCCCAACACATTTGGCGGACTGGCTATCTTATCTCTGACAACCGGAACACAACAATGCTATTAACATTCCTGCTTGGCGGCAAATTTAGATAAGAAGGTGGTAGCTAGCCAGGCGGAGTTTTAAAATGCCACTACCAACCAAACCGAGCACTAAAACATGTACCCCGTTGGGGATCGAATATCTCGTGCGACTATACGTTTATCGCGCATGTCATGCTCCAAGTGCTGGTTTACCATCATCACTGGTAACACATGTTCAGCGTAGGATGTCCACTCACAAGGTGGACAGAGGACCTGATGAAGTTCGCGGGTTGTCGTTGGATGAAGGCCGCTTCCAACCGGTCACTCTGGAAAGCTAAGGGTGGAGCTCTATGTTCAGCAAGTGGACGTCTCCTGGTTGATATGATCATGATACATGTCAGACTACATTAATGATAGTAACCCATGGGATTAAACGGCTCCTCTAAACGATATATAAAAGAGAAACCCTCTGAGTTTCTCGCTAGCTCTTCTCAGTAGTGGTCGCGTTCCGAGCTAGTGGTAGTTTAAAAAACAAGTGACGTTCATAAGTGCATATTGTATTGCCTACATGAATAAATGATTTTCATTTCATTTCATTTGATATTGCCAGAAAAAATTACATACATACAAAACTGTACTTAGTGTAATTGACTGAGGCGACACACAAACTTATGACCCCCCTGACTCGATGGCTGTATCCGCCCTTGATCCACCTCGACAATGACCTCACAGTTAAGCTCGCTGTAAACCACAAACCGAACGCGCTGTCTCGTGGCGGTTTCATGACGCACAACCAGATTATAAGAACACTATACGGCATTGAAGATGGATGTCGTTCGCACATACGAAATGAGTCCAAACAGGGAAAAAAAATTAACGATAACTTCTGAGAATTCGATCAGAAAATCTGTAGCAACTAAAACTTGTGTGTTTGCGATGAAGACAAGGATAAGATACGTACGAGACGACAACACCTAAAGAATCTGGCATTGCTAGGGGAGCGGGAGAAAAGGCGGAATGTCGAGAAGTATGGAAAGGACTTCACGGACAAGAGCATAGTTCTTAATGTGAAGTGAGATAGGTGTTGTTGTTGTGTTCCGGTTGCCAGAGATAAGATAGCCAGTCCTCTAAATGTGTTGGGGTTTCCGGGTCAGTACCCTTCCACCTTCGACCTCATCTTCACTTAACATCAGGTGTGATTGAGGTCAAGTACCAACCCTTTGTGCATAAAAAAAAAGGTAAATGTTATAATATTAACGATCAAATCGGGGACGTTAGGCCAAGTCAAAAGTACCCGAAACTGACGAGCGTGTATGAGAGTGAATGAAGCAAAAGAGGTGTGTCAGGATCGTAGCAAGTGGAATTCTGTGGTCTCTGCCTACCTCTACGAGTTACAGGCGTGATTTAAAACATACATAGTCATACAAAATATATAAGGTTCATTTCAATTGTTTAATATTTAAAAATTCCAAAAAAAGCGTCAGCACTAACGGCATCATGAGCGTGTTAGCCCAGCGCTGGGTCTCGCCGCTGTGGGCGCGGTAAATGCGGCTGCATGCTGGTGTTGTCACAGTTTTAGTGTAGTTTTTAGGGTTTTCTAGTTTTAGTCCTAACACAACTTTAAATTAATTTTACTAACACATATGGATTTATTTGTCAGAAATAAAAAATTTTGTTTGGTATCTTTTTACAAAATTTCTTTGAAAAATAAAATTGCAGTCGGCACATCGCGATGTGCATTGCATCCATGGAAGGATTTCGCCTTAATCGCCACGCTGAGCAGTCATGTTGGTGTTTCCAAATTTTTATATACAGGGTGCTAATATAGTATCGCTAACAAGAACCCAGCAGGAAAAATAATTAAAAAAGAGTTGTGTTCGTTAAAATATCTATAAATAAATCTAATCGTGCACGACGTTATTACCCAATAAGACGCATACCCGGTCCACGTTCGGAGAAACGCTACAAAAGCATAGAGAAATGTAAACAGCACGGTCACAAATTTGTGGATAAACAATTCTTGTAACTTGTAGTATTGACAAAACTACCGTCTGTTCACGTGCGAACTGTCAACCAAAGACAAACCCAAAAAAGTTATTTCGTTAGTTATAGGAATAACATTTGAAATCGTCATGATGTACAATTGGCCGTCTCCGTGGCTCAATGTAAACAACATTGGGTTTACGATTCGGAGGCCGCGGGTTCGATCCCCAGCGGGGATAATACAGAATCAACAGCATCATTATATGAAATATTACACAAAATTTATAAGCCAAAGTTATCGTTATAGTTTTAAAATTGTTTATTGTATAGCCTTGGTAAAAGTAACATAGTATGTACCGTCGGCAACACAATTAAAGTCTTTATTTTATAAATATACCTATGTAGTAGGAAGGCCCTAAAGCAGTAGAAGTAGTAGAGTAAATCGTTTTTTTTTATACATTTTATGTTTAATAAACAACATAGTTTTGGTTGTTTTATAATATGTCTTTTGTATTTTTATTTATCACGCGGGAAACGGGTGGCACGCGTTTATTATCACGCATCAAGAGAATCTTTAATCGCGCGCGAATTTGTCAAGTTCCGTTCCGAAATATTACCGTCCGGTAACCGAAGCCCTAGCGTGGCAACCGCAGTGACCACTACGCCGTGATGTTGTCATCAACCAACCTAGGAGTACGTACTATCCAAATTCTGCAAAGTGACTCCTGAAGGGAAACTGCTCATGACTTACTTTATACGTGATTGCGGTAAATTGGCATCATTCCTCTATATAGTGCTGTGTCTTTACATCATTTTATACAACAAAGTATATCAAACTTTTTAATTTTATATAAAATAAAATAATAAAAAAAAAATATCCTTATATACAGGGCGTCCCAAAGTTATGGGACATGAAGGGGAAGTACCTTAAATATCGTAGATAGTGAATTTTGCTCAAAGAAGACTTTATGTTATTTTTAAAAGTTAGTAATTCTGCATTCATAGATTTTCTAAAAATTATTTGCTTCGGCTGGGAATCGAACCGACTCAAATGTGAAAAAAAAAACACCCTACTTTTATGATGCCAATCGAAAGAATAGCTAAAAAATAATAACTCTGCCTAAGTAACATAGTATTTTAAAAGAAAGGAACAACGTGAAATTAATCATTTTAATCAAATAAAAAACATACATGAAACTGCCGTAGTCAATTAAGTAGGTATTTTTTTGTAAATTAATTAATTAAATGCTCAAAATGTGATCCCTCTTGTCTTACGCAAATCGCCAATCTTTTAATGAGCCCGCTGCCTGTTGATTTTCTAATCATTTTATGGTGAACACTCGATGTGATATGGCACAATTCTGTTTGCAACTCGCCTACGTTCTCGTATCGCTTTTTGTATAGCATATCTTTCACGTATCCCCAAAAGAAGAAATCTAATGGTGTGAGGTCCGGGGATCTTTCTTTTAAAATACTATGTTACTTAGGCAGAGTTATTATTTTTTAGCTATTCTTTCGATTGGCATCATAAAAGTAGGGTGTTTTTTTTTTCACATTTAAGTCGGTTCGATTCCCAGCCGAAGCAAGTAATTTTTAGAAAATCTATGAATGCAGAATTACTAACTTTTAAAAATAACATAAAGTCTTCTTTGAGCAAAATTCACTATCTACGATATTTAAGGTACTTCCCCTTCATGTCCCATAACTTTGGGACGCCCTGTATATATACACAGCGCCATCTAGTTCCACACTAAGCAACTATAGGTTTGTGTTGTGGATACCAGATGGTTGATATACTATACATAAATACATTTTTTTTGTAAATAAATACTTATTATAAATGAAAACATCCATAACTCGGGTACACATGTCCGTATTCATCACACAAACATATGCCCCTAGCGGAATTCGAACCCGCATCCTTTTGGTATAGTGGCCAGAGTTGCTAACCACTACACCAAACAGGTCGTTTACATGTGTGAAGTACTTGTATATGATTACTCCATGTATTGTAACAAATTATGTAGATAATTTAATTACTCATCGTAAACAATTAACAATCCGTTGGCAACCTTATCTCTAGTAGACATAATTGTAAACAATCCAATCAAAAAACAGAGTAATTATTTGTAATAACAATTAAAAACACTATGTTTACCTTTACAGTTGAAACAATGAAATATAGTTAGCTTCTAATAAAGTTTGAGAGCCATAAAAAAATAGGCTTAGAATGCGGAATAATATTTCTAATACGCGGAATCGAAGTAACATTATAGAGCAGCTCCATTTTATAGAACTGAGTTTTATGTTTTATTGCGCATGTACTAACATGTTATGATAGCGAACACTTTCCGCGATTTCCGCGTCCTGATTTGCAATTCTGACGATGACTGTACCAGCACAGGGCTCGTGTCTGAAACTCCGGACCGACTCCGGTTATACAATACAAATACACTTCATTGCACAACAGATAAGGAAATACAGTTTCAGAAAAGTGGTAAGAATAGAATGTACAATTTGGCGGCCTTATCACTAAAAGCGATCTCTTCCAGGCAACCTTTGGGTATAAGGACAGTACATTTGACATAAGTGGGTTGTGCGGTATTAAATAATAATAATAAATAATAAATATTTCGGACACTTACACCAATCATCTAGTCCCAAACTAAGCAAAGCTTGTGCTATGGATACTAGATAACGGATAAACATACATAAATATTTATATAAACATCCATGACTCAGGAATAAATGTTCATATTCATCACACAAACATTTACCCGTCGCGAGATTCGAACCCGCAACCGTTGGTTTCGCTGACAGGGTCACTATCCACTACACCAATCAATAGGGATGCAGATACAAACTACGTGAATAAATTTCATATATTTACATACACATACATACATAGATCAATAGACAAATATACCTACTTAAACATGACATCTATAAAATAGCAACAAAATACAAACGTAAATATATATAGGTGTACTAAATAAATATTTATTGATATATAAAATAATAATAATAAGCGACAACAGGATTGTGCTAAGGTATAGAGAGAAGCTAAGAAGAGAACACAGATTATACATTGATCGAATTGAAAAAAAAAAACGGAATTACGAAACGCGAACGTAAAATTTTCTGTTAACATTTATAAAGACTAGGGCTATACAGGGTGTAACGGTTAAGTGTAGTCATATTTTAAGGGCTTGTTCTACCCATCAATACGAACAACTTTTACTATGGGGGCAACTTCGAAATCGCGAAAAAAAAATCAGCTGTTTCATACATTGCATCGGGAGGTTATTGAAATTTTCTATGGAACAGCTGATTTTTTTTTCGCGATTTCGAAGTTGCCCCCATAGTAAAAGTTGTTCGTATTGATGGGTAGAACAAGCCCTTAAAATATGACTACACTTAACCGTTACACGGTGTATATGTACTGTATTTTCTTTTCTGTTATATGTAGAATAGAAATTTATTTCGCTCGAAATGTGGTAACAATAACGGTCTTAAATATACATATATACATATAAGATAACACTTTTTGATTTCAATATGCTGAACTTTCAGATGTACTTAACAATTAAGAAATTATTTGTGCTAACCCACTTAATTACTCGTATTGAATTCCGTGATGATAGGTTTGCCTGGAAGAGATCGCTGTTAGCGATAAGGCCGCCTAATTTGTAGTTTCTATAAGATATTTAAATGTACCTTCCTTATTTAAACAATACAGCGCATTTGATTGATTGATTGACTTTATAATTTTAAATGTCTTTTTTATTATTTTTCTTCACTTTCCAAGTAAATGATAAAGCTGGCTGGATTAGAGTAAAGAATGGTATACACTGCGAAAGTGAATTATTAAACAAGTACTACCATCTTAAGAAATTCAATCAATCAAATATTGATTGATTGATATAATGTTAAGTATCACACAGTTCGCCAGCGTCTGGCATGCAAAATTATTATTATTGTATTATTATTATTTTTACATAAAATTATATTATCAAAATCAAATCAAAATAAAAAAATGCTTTATTTTGCAGGTACACAGGGTACACTTAAAATAGTCAGATTTTACATTTTTTAAGCCACTGCTTGTTCAAAAGCCACTTTTCCCCTGCGAAGAACAAGCAAGAAACTCGAGAGGTTGTTCTTTTTTTAAAAACAGGTTTTTTGTTACAAAATTATTAATTATTATTATTTATTTTATATTATAATATTTCATTATTAATTGTGAAATAGCCTGGTTACGCGAACGGGCTGTTCATGTCCATGAATGTTTATCATCTAAATAATCTGATATTTTATAATATGCTTTCTTAATAAGATTCTGTTTTATAGTATCTTTAAATTACTAAGACCCTGGACTATCCCCTAGCTAACTCTAAATTCTTTTTTAATTCTTTTACCGTGTATGCTGCTCGACTGTGGAATGATCTTCCTGCAGACATTCGAGAGAGCCCTACACCACCAGTTTTCAAAAAGCGCTTAAAAGAACACTACCTGTCGCAATTGGCATAAGAAATAATGTTATATATTGATATTTATATAATATATTAATTATATATCTAATTAAATGTTTTATTTAGGTTTATTTAGTATATTATCATGTAGTTATATTTAGTTATTTACAAGTATTTATGTATTATAGACTTTTTTTTACTTAATCACCATTGCGTTGTACGCCCTTTTTTTATTCCCCGTTATACACTCTCTAACCGCTTATAGGGTTGGATGGAAGAGATCTCTCTTAGAGATAAGCTCACCTTTGTATCTTTGTATCTGACAAATGTATCTTTTGTGTTTATTTGCAATAAAGAATGTTTATGTTTATAAATTTATTGATTGATTTATTTATTTTGTATATCAACAGGAACCTTATTAAAAAAGCGTATACTTAATCATCTGTAAAAGCACCCATGACGTTAACAACACACCTGTAACGCTTCGGCATGCTTAAAATCAGATTGTCTAAATCTTGGTTTGGACTGTTATTCCAAGTTCAGCTGAGGTGCACAAAGAGTTGCTCTCCTGTCAAAAGATTTTGCGGGAAATTTCTTAATGTTCTCGTTTGGAGCATGGCCCACACATTAAAATTTTAAGAATAAAGATTAACCATTTGAATGAATTACTGAATTATTAGTTCACATTACAATAAGTCATTTAACTAAGACTAATATCTACTATTACATCTACTTCTTATATTTCTGGTCAATCATATTACTGTATAGAAGTACCTTTATAATATTCATCCATCGAGTTAAAGCAGTTCTGAATTAACTATTAATTTTCGTGTTAACCTGTAGACGGACGCCGACACCGATCGGTGTCCAAAATACTTTTATACCTTCAACACTCGCGAACACCGATCGGTGTCGGCGGTACACCCGACTTTCAACTCTCAATTGTAATGATTATAGAGTTCCAATTCCTTTGGACTGTGTTTGAACGTGTTCTCTATTAAATTCCGCATCCAATAATGTGCGCCATGTCATGTTAGCTATGATATTTAGTCTGTATTTGCGAAAATATTTTTTTTCTCTGTGGGTGGGAGTATAGGCATAGAATTCCAACTACTGTTTTTTATTAGAACAGGCTTAGGAACCTGGCCATAGAGCTTCCAATTCTCTTAACAATTTATTGAATTACCCGTTTTTTTAAGAAAAACATGAAATAAATCTGTACTTTCCGTAAAAATACCAATTATATCGTGGATATAGGTATACATACATATTACAACTCGTAACATTTTTCTGATTTTTTGTATTATAGCTGTAGTAGTGTTCATTCATTATATCCATAGATAATATATTCCCGTAGCTATAGCTTTTCACAGATCACAAATACACCCAGTAGAAGAGTATCTATAAATGTTTTTAACACCGCAGGTATTTTCGAAAATTTGACAGGCGCGCCGAGATACTTGACCCGCGGAATTATAAAAAGGAAAGAGAGGACACAGAGGTAGGCTTTGTTTATGAGATATACGGGGTGAATTTCGGTGTTCGGTCATTCGGTGCCATACCATCGGCACCATAGTCAATTCGATAAAAAAAATTTCGCTTATATACCCATACAAAGTAATCTATTCTGAAAGTGCCCCAGAATCACACGCAATAGTTGAATTTTACTTACATAAGAATTCCGACATACAAATTCTACAATTTCTATAATAATAATTCAATTTTCAAAATAATTTCAAATTAATATAATTAAATTTCCATGTTTCAATTTTGATTTGTCTTTATGTTTTAATTTTTCAATTGACATTTGAATTCACAATTGTCATTTTAAATTTTCAATGTCTACCATTGTTTAAGTTTTATATGAGAGGGCGGCAAACGAGCATGCGGGTCACCTGATGGAAAGCAATCACCGCCGCCCATGGACACCCCGCAACACCGAAAGGGTCACAGATGCGTTGCCTTACTTAGTTATAGGTGACTGTACTAACAAAGATGGACCTTATTGTCGGGAAAAATAAATGATTTATTATATTAATAATAATAATAATAATAATAATAAATATTGAAACCACCTAGTATAGAAATCCAACAATTTTCGGCTGGTGACTCCATACTGAATGTGCATAGTTTCAGAATGGTTTACTTTGTATGGGTAATCTTTTGATCGAATTCGACTATGGCTCCGATGGTATGGCACCGAACAGTAAATATAATGCTGCCACTCAAATATAATGCTGCCACTCAAATATAATGCTGCCACTCAAATATAATGCTGCCACTCAAATATAATGCTGCCACTCAAATATAATGCTGCCACTCAAATATAATGCTGCCACTCAAATAAGTACATGATATTACTTCAAGTTATTATAATTCTATTTTATTTTATTTTAATTATTCGGGATAACAACAACTTATCATATTCGAGAGATTACAATGGATCTGATTTCTTATACTAGTCATTTCCACCTTATTCCACCGTTACCCTTCCATCTTCGGACCACTAGGCGTGGGGAGGGATTCCACCCGTATATAGTTAATATACCGAACATTCGCACTAAGAAGTTCGATTCTTCATTCATCATCCGAACAGCCAAGGCATGGAACTCCCTTCCGGCGTCAGTCTTTCCTGAATCCTACAACCTTGGGATCTTCAAGAGCAGAGTGAATAAGCGTTTACTGAGATCGCGTGCTTCATCTCCGACCACATCGTCACTTTCCATCAGGTGAGATTGTGGTCAAATGCGAAACCAGTCAATCATAAAAAAAATAAAAATATTTATTTGTGTGGCAACTTTGTCATTTCGTGGAGTGTCACCTTAACACTTAGGTTAATATGTGATAGTTTCGCCACTGAGAGACCTTGGACATTATTAGGTCATTCACTTTTCAGAAAAATACAGTGTGCATTGGAGTATTTTTTACCCGACTGAAGAGGGTTATGTTTATCGCGCGTATCTGTATGTATGTGGGATTGTTTCTTCCCTCGTATTATATGTATATATATTTTAATTAATGAATTAATAAGGTAATGTTAAGATTCCTCGTAAGTCGTTTTACTGGGCCGAGTCGCGGTAGAAAGATAGTTTCTGAAATAAATAGCAGTGACAAACGGACAGACACCGAGGTATTTCTTCTTTCTTCTTCTTCTTTTTTCCCAACCATGTAATTAATTACTTAGTGGAAGCAGTGTTTACCTGTAAGTGATTGTTACGTTTAAGTAGTGTTAAGCAATTTGTACTGAAAATGTATTAGCGTAAACAATCGTTGGTGAACCTAAATAAATAAATAAATAAATAAAATAATAAAAATAAAATATTTCAAGAAGTGTAAGGACACTTGAAAATCATAGCATTACCTGGAACAGTTTAAATTGCACTTACCTAATGAATAAATAAATATGCATTTAGCGCCATTCGTTCTTGGAAGAGAATACCTGTATTTTATTAAACTTTATATGTACTTACATTCATAGACTTAAAAAAGGTTATTTATTGTATACCTGAAATCTGAAATTAGTTTGGTCAGAAGCACGATTCGATTCCGGGTATAAAAATATTATTATGTATTGTATTGTATCATTCCTTACTTAGATAAAATAATTAAGGAAAAATATAACCTTATCTAAGTAAGGAATGATACAATACATACCTCACAATAGGATACACAACAGTAATTGAATTCGCAACTATCCTTTATGTAGACGACCGGTTTAGGTGACCCTGTCAGCGAAACCAACGGTTGCGGGATCGAATTCCGCGAGGGGCAAATGTTTGTGTGATGAATACGAACATTTATTCCCGAGTCATGGATGTTTATATAAATATTTATGTATGTTTATTCGTTATCTAGTATCCATAGCACAAGCTTTGCTTAGTTTGGGACTAGATGATTGGTGTAAGTGTCCGAAATATTTATTTATTTTATTTAAAAAAAAAAAATGACGACGCATTCATTCGCCAACTGAGAAACTTTTTGTTGGAAAATGAATTTTATTCTATTAAAGAGTATATGGATATGACATTTTCATAACCTCCTGACATGTTTTCTATTTTAATATATCTATTTTAACTTGTATTCAACTATAATTTGACAAAGGTGATTATGGCATATCAATAATCTCATGACATGGTTTATATTTTATTTTGTTTTGTTTTATTTCAATTTGATTATTCTAAAATGGTATGACGTTGACGTAACAATGGTTACATACTTATACTTTCTTAATTAATTTTGACATACATATAACAATATGTTTTACTATTGTATACAGGAATTTGTTTTTTATGTTATTATTTTTTGTTTTATGTTTGACAATCACTTTTATTTTAAATTTCATAATTTACGAAACTGTATGTATGACATGCTATTGTAAAAGTGAACTAAATAAATCTAATCTAATCTAATCTATTATTATTTACATTTTATTTTTTCTAGCCATATTGATTACAAAATATATAATCTAATTCGGGTGAATCGGCTTTTTGGTATACAAAATATAACCTTGTTTATAACTGCGTATGGGCCGGGTCATTGAGACAACCATAATTTAAAATAATACGAAAATTTGAAATGACAAATTAGTTGGCTTCAGTGAAAAGTCGAGTTATAATCCCAACTATCCCAGCTAATATTATGAATGCGAAAGTGTGTGTGTGTGTGTGTGTGTATGTATGTTTGTTACCGCTTCACGCCTAAATAGCTCCACGGAATTGGATGAAATTTGATTGGTAGACAGATTAGAACCTGGATTAGCATATAGGAGACTTTTTTTTGCTGAACCAATGTTGGTGAAATGTTCCACGCGAACAAAGTTGCGGGCAACAGCTAGTATTATATTAATTCATTATGTAATTATATGTGAAGTTCGATCATTTCGATCACCCGTTAGCATGACATCGTTTGTCGCGCGACGTAGGAGTGAGAGTGGGATAGTTGTATATTTCTTCCAAATATTATCTCGCGTGACATAAACGTCTATCGCGCATGTCATGCCTACTAGTGCTGGTCAGCGTTGGACCTAAATCACACCTGATGTTAAGTGAAGATGATGCCGATGGTGGACACAACAATGCTGTCAACATTGCTGCTTGAGCCTAAACATATAGCCCCCCCCCCCTCCCCCCCCCCCCCCCCACACACACACACACACATATATTAGGAAGTTGATTTTCGTTTTATAAGTTTTTGACTCATACGCAACTTATTTAATATTATTTTCTTTTTTTTCCCCCTCATTGCAATTAATTAAAAATTAACCTATAAAGTATCTATAATGTTGTCAACCTGGATGGATGGTTACTATAATAATAACAACGCCGTGATCGAACACTGCTTCTTAAAATACAAGAGCAATCTTAGTTTAAGGAGCAGGGCCCATTAATTGTGCTTAAGTGTTTTTGTTATATGTACCTCCTAATTCGTTAATTCGCTTGTAACTTAGCCTAAGTTTGAGTCAATAAACTTTTTTATTTATTTATTTATTTATAGGTACCACGCTGGGAATCGAACCTGCAACCTCCGCTTTGTAAACCTTATACTGTTTATACTGAGCCACGCCGAGATGTTATGGAGTATCATATCGCTTCTTCATTCATCTTCTCCATAACTAGAACACCTGTATCTTAAATGGAAGAACAAATTCTTGACCCTGACTTTCTCATCATCTAACCGCCTCCGTGGCTCAATGTAAACAAGGGTTTTACGAATCGGAAGTCGCGAATTCGATTCCCAGCGGGGTTCAAATTTAATACCCGGTTTGGTTGGAGGACATTTTAAATGTCCACCTGGCTAGCTACTACCATCTTATCTAAGTGCGTTGAGTTATTAGAGATAAGACAGCCAGTTCCCTTGGGGTTTTTGGGTCAGTACGCTTCCACCTTCAGCTTCATCTTCACTTAACTGTCTGTGGCGACTTTAATATAGATCTCTTAGATAGTTCATCTCCATTTAGTAATTTGTTATTATCGTTATTCAATTGTCATAACCTCAAAAACTTATTTCTAGAGCCTACTAGAATTACTTCTTCGACAGCAACTTGTATCGACAATATATTCACAAATGTTGAACCAACTTACAAGAACATAATTAATAAATTAAAATCGGATCATAGTGGTCAGTTGGCTACTTTTGCATTTAATGGAAAATATAACACAAGACTTATAATATGTAATCCTATAAATGAAGGTCGGCTAAAAACCTTTAGTAATAATGTTAAAGTTAAATTACCCACCTTATCCTACTGTAAGGATCCGAATAAACTATATAATACTTTATTTAATTTAACGAAGAATGAATTCGACTCTGTTTTTAAAACAAAATTAATAAAAATTAATGATGGCTTGAAGTTTAGTGACTGGGCCACAGTGGGCATACATCGAAGTAGAGAAAAACTTTACGAGCTATATGAAGAAAAAACAATAAATCAGAATGAGCTTTTTGTAAACTATGTCAGGAACTACTCAAAGCTATTTAAGCAAGTATGTACGATAGCCAAATCTATGTTCGTTCGTAACAAGATTATAAGTAGCTCAAACCTGATTAAGACGACCTGGCAAGTAATCAACTCTGAAACTGGGAAAGTCAAAACTCGTAGTTTCGATTACCAAATTAACGTAGAAGGTCAAACATTAACTAATGCTCCTGAAATCGCGGACGCGTTTGAAAGTTTTTTCACTAACATTCCAGTATCGATAACTAGGTCTCTTAATTCTTCCCCCACTCTCGCTGAATTATTACTAAAACAAAATGTAACCGAATGTACCGATGTATTTAAATTTCATCACGTTACACCATTATGTATTATTAAGACATTTAAATCTTTAAATATGAAAAGGACAGCGGATCTTCATGGTCTATCAGTTAAAATAATTAGTTTTATTATAGAGGATATTGCTCCTCATTTAGCTATTATCTTCAACCAGTGTACTAATAATGGTGTGTTTCCTGATATGATGAAGCATAGTAAAGTAATTCCGTTATTTAAGTCTGGTGATACTCAAGTTCGTACAAACTTCCGACCGATCTCAATTTTACCGACTTTAAGTAAAATATTTGAAAGCTTAATTTTAAATCAATTGCTCTCACATTTCAATTTGAATAATTTGATTACAACCAAACAATTTGGTTTCACTAAGGGACGTTCGACAACAGATGCCGGTATTGAGTTGTTACAACATATTTTTGATGCCTGGGAGGGTTCACAGGACGCCCTTGGCATCTTTTGTGATCTGTCCAAGGCTTTCGATTGCGTCCACCATGACATCTTAATTATGAAACTACACCATTATGGCGTCCAGGGCCAAGCACTCAGCCTAATGAAATCATATCTACGTGATCGAATTCAGAGGGTTGATATCAATGGAGAGAGATCATCAGGATCTGCAGTTAGCATGGGCGTACCGCAGGGTTCAATACTGGGACCATTCCTATTTTTAGTTTATATCAACGATTTACCTCACCTCGCTAAGGAAAGACACGAGATCGTATTGTTTGCTGATGACACTTCTTTAATATTTAAAGTTGACAGATATCAATTAGCATATGACGAAGTGAATAATGCTGTCTCAAAAATAGTCGAATGGTTCACAGTCAATAACTTGCTCCTTAATGAGAACAAAACGAAATGTCTTAGATTTTCATTACCTAATGTTGAACAGGTTGCCACCAAAATAAGAATTAAACATGAACAGTTGGAACTTGTGGACACAACTGTATTCCTTGGTATGACTTTAGATTCTCGGTTACAGTGGGGACCCCATATTAAAAAACTAATGAAAAGACTCAGTTCTGCCGCATATGCTGTTAAGAAAATTCGAAATATCTGTGATATTGAAACAGCGCGCTTAGTCTACTTCAGCTACTTTCACAGCTTGATGTCATATGGTATCTTGCTGTGGGGAAACGCTGCTGATACAGATAGCATATTTCTCTTACAGAAACGAGCTATTCGTGCAATTTATAAATTAAGGTCAAGAGATACATTAAGACAAATATTTCAAGAAATTAATATTTTAACATTTTCGTCACAATATATATATGAAAATCTTGTATATGTTAAGAGAAATATATATTCATTCGAGAAACATTGTGACCGACATAATGTCAATACAAGGAGCAAAAATCAATTAGCTGTACCTTTTAGTAGACTTAGTAAAGTTAATAAGTCATTCAGAGGTCAATGTGTGCGCTTCTACAACAGGGTTCCCATGGATATACGGAATCTTCCGCTTAATAAATTTAAACTTATTATAAAACAAAAATTATGTAAAAAGGGATATTACAAAATTTCAGACTATATTAATGAAAGTAATCCATGGGATTAAACGGCTCCTCTACTCGATATATAAAATTGTTGTAACCTTTCTTGATTGTACATGATTTATTGAAAAGAGACAAACCCTCTGAGTTTCTCGCTAGCTCTTCTCAGTAGTGGTCGCGTTCCGAGCTAGTGGTAGTTTAAAAAACAAATGACGTTCATAAGTGCATATTGTATTGCCTACATGAATAAATGATTTTCATTTCATTTCATTTCATTTCATAACGATTGAGGTTGAGAATAAAAAAAACTCTTATATTGACTGGCTGTTTCCACTCTGTGGATTGACAGACCGAAGGTTACGGTCAGGTCATCTTACGTCCTCAACAACAGGTATAAGTGCAGCCTGTAATCACATGTGAACAGTGAAATTGCATGTGAACGTTTCCGGTAACACGCGATAGTTAGCCGCGTCCACCATCAATTTGTGAACGATGCACATTTTGCCGGGGAATTTCTCGGTATTTAGTGAGCTGCGACACTAAATACCTTGCATTTTTTTTTTATGCACGACGGGTTCGTACTTGACCTCAATCACACCTGATGTTAAGTGACGATGAGGTCGAAGGTGGAAGCGTACTGACCCGGAAACCCCAATACATTTGGGGGACTGGCTATCTTATCTCTGACAACCGGAACACAACAATGTCATTAACATTGCTGCTTGGCGGCAGATTTAGATAAGATGGTGGTAGCTAGCCAGGCGGACATTTAAAATGCCCTACCACTAACCAAACCGAGTACTTAAACATGTACCCCGCTGGGGATCGAACCCGCGACCTCCGAATCGTAAACCCAATGTTGTTTGCATTGAGCCACGGAGGCGGTCAATTTTAAAAGGCATATATTTATATGCTACTAGCTTTCCGCTCGCGATTTAATCCGCGTGGAAGATTTCATCTAAATCGGTTCAAATGTCTATATATGTTAATCGAGGTCCCAATCTGTCTACCAACAAAATTTCATCCAAATCCGCCCAGCGAAATTGCAAAAAAATTCAACTACCTATGCCAATACCTTCTATTTCACTTACATAATATGCCCTATTTTTTTCCTTGCGGTAAAAAAACGGGTTCGAATCCCGCTAGGGGCATATGTTTGTGTGACGAATACGGACATTTGTACCCGAGTTATGGATGTTTTCATTTATAATAAGTATTTATTTACAAAAAAAAAAATGTATTTATGTAGTATATCAACCATCTGGTATCTACAACACAAGCCTATAGTTGCTTACTGTGGAACTAGATGGCGCTGTGTGTATATGTAGATACAAGGATCACCACCCACACGCAAGCCTCGCGAGAAGGCGCGCGTGGTGTTCCCACGCGCCTTCTTGAGGTGGCTGGACCAGGAGATTCCTCCCTGCTCCAGCCTATAGGAGGGCCCGCCGCCGCCGTTGCCCTGGCGGCGGGCGCCGCGCTGGCGTGGCTGCGGACGATTACCGAGGGGTACCCGTGGCCACGCCGTTTCGGTGCGCGCGGAGGAACACCGGGGGGTTTTTAGTGGGTAGGACCGCTCCCGTCTGGAGCGGTGAGTCCCACATATCCTCGGGTCGAACGCGTAAATGTGTTTTCCCCCCATCAAAGATGGCGCTGTGTGTATGTGCAAAGATATTTATTTATTTATAATATACTACTTATATATAAGTTGGGATAGATATGGCAGTAGTTTAACGAGTAATATGTTGTGTTTGCCGATGTGTGATGTCCACTCGAGAACTTAAAAGCCCACCCATGGTGACGCCACTCTTGATTATGACCAACTTTCGATCAAAATCTTTTCGATTACCCATATACAAAGTAAACCATACTGAAACCACCTTTAGTATGGAAGTCCAACAATTTTCGGGCCGAATTCGGCTATGGTTCGTAGTGGAAACTTGTTCGTTAATTAGGAGTGGAGTAAACAGGATGAAATTTCACCTTGTATAATACTTTTTTCAATAAACTAATTTTCTTTGGAATAGAATTGAATTTATTCAATCAATCAATCAATCAATATCAAAATACGCTTTATTGTTTAAATAAGGAAGGTACATTTAAATATCTTATAGAAACTACAAATTAGGCGGCCTTATCGCTAACAGCGATCTCTTCCATGCAAACCTATTATCACGGAATTCAATACGAGTAATTAAGTGGGTTAGCACAAATAATTTCTTAATTGTTAAGTACATCTGAAAGTTCTGCATATTGAAATCAAAAAGTGTTATCTTACCTATAGGTACACAAATTATTATGATTTATTTGAATTATAAATCCCATCTCTTCCCGTGGGTGTCGTAAAAGAGGACTGAGGGACTTTTCACCAAAAACATGTTTCACACACACACAAATTTGCACGTTTTAACGGCGATGGGACCACCCTCGAAAGGTGAATCGTGGATGTTTCTTCAAGGTTTAGGACCCGATTTCGAAAGACATATAAGCGAAAGCCATTTGTGCGACGCCCGATAATCGAAGTGCCATATGAACGAAACGCCATTTAGCCGATGGGCCATTTAATCGAAAAGACAAATATGCGAAAGCCATAAGATCGAGTGTACAGACCCCTATCTGTAGCGAGCGAGCAATATGGGTCGGGGTACCCCGACACTGTTGGTTAGGTTCAGGTTTCGATGTTAGTTTGACATATTTGTAATATTTTCGAACTCAACGCACAACTGTACATTCGATCTTATGGCTTTTCGATTAAATGGCTAAATGGCGTTTCGTTCATATGGCCCTTCGATGATCTGGCGTCGCACAAATGGCTTTCGCTTATATGTCTTTCGAAATCGGGTCCTAAACCCGTTTTTTCAAGCATTACACTAATGTTTGGGATATCTGTGACCACCCCACTTGTGACAAAGATCGTGGTTATACATGTAATTATAAATCCAAGCCGATGGATCCTATGTCGATATGTATCAACAAACATTTGGCCCCTTTTTCCAGTTAGATTTCCCTAAGAACAGGCAATGAACAAGAGTCCATACAGCACAAAGTCAAACGTTTTTATTTAGTGAATTTATTTTTTGCCATGACTGCTACTTTTACTATTCCTTCCGTTTTATCAGAAAAAGAACATACGGAAGAGCTTTACTTTTAGCGTTTACCTTCAAAAGGTTGGCTAATTATAGAGAAAAAAAAATATCTTAGAAAAAATTCGAGTAAGTACGTAGGTTGTATGGCGCAGTTCCACTGTTATGCCTCTTGAAGACCTACCTATCAGAATGCCTATAGTTCTTGTAAATATGACATGTCATAACAATATATAAATATTCTGGATACTTTTTTTGGTTGGGTTTCCGGGTCAGTACGCTTCCACCTTCGAGGTCGAAGATGGAAGCGTACTCGTACGTACCCGGAAACCCCAACACACTTGGGGAACTGGCTATCTTATCTCTGACAACCGGAACACAACAATGCTATTAACATTGCTGCTTGGCGGCAGATTTAGATAAGATGGTGGTAGCTAGCCAGGAAGGAGAGTCCAAAAGCTCGTTTGACTGTTCACGGCGGGTGCTGCTTCCAACACTGATTTACTGGAGTGAATGCTGGGTATGGCGGCTGGGAGTGGGGACTTTGAAAGATAGAATCAGGAATAGTGTAATTAAGGAGTTATGCAGTGTGAATGAAGACGTAGTGACAAAGATTGAAAAGGTATGCTGAGAATGAAAGAAGACTAATGAAAGAGATATACGAAGCGAATCTAGATGGTAGTGTTGTTAGGGGAAGACCACGGCGAGCGTAACATGATCAAATCGGGGACGTCTTAAAGAAAGGCCAAGTCAAGAGTACCGTAAACCGAAGAGCATGTGTAGTGTATGAATCACCTTTCCCCGAACATACGTAAGGTAGTCGATACCCATCTTTTAGTCAGTAAGTTAATTAGACAATAAACGACCATCGTCGAGACAACTTGTGTGTCTATTTGTGTTACTCCCAAGTCCCCACACCGCATGGCGACCCTGCCAGTGCTGCCTTTGGGCAGTGCTGGGCAATGGAAAAAGGACAAAATAGTGATGTAATAAGTGAAAAAAAAAAATGTGTTTTTTGGAATACGATTCGAACAAGAATAATTAAGTGACGAATCGGGAGTTTAAGGAAAAGTCCCCACACCGCACATGTATGAAACTTGAGAGTTAATGAAGCAAAAGAGGTGTGTCAGGATCGTAGCAAGTGGAAGTCTGTGGTCTCTGTCTACCACGGGAAACAGGTGTGACTTTATGTATGTATGCAAATACTTTTGTAACAGCCAGTGACGGATTAACCCTTAATCAAATTAAGCAATTGCCTAGGGCATCACGTCTGGGGGGGCACCAGAAGAAGCACAAAAAAATCCGTCCTTAGGGCATCACGTCTCACTCTCACGTCACCAAAAACCACACCAAAAAAAGTTTAGTTTAGTATTTGAAAACTCGCGCGTTTTAAGTTAACATAAGAGCCGACCTAGAGTTACCCCGCTCTCCCGCTTGCGCCCGCACTCGCTGCCCGCTAGTCTAGTGCATTCGGCAATTCGAAAGCACCGGTATTGCGATCAGCCAATCACAAACCACCCCGCGGGCCCCCCGCCTGGCACCCCCGCATATCTGTCAAAACTAATGTCTTTAGGCGGTAAAGGTTTAAAGACCGATTCTAGTTGACATACGGATAGGGGGGCCCACAGGCGTGGATTGCTTAGGGCATCAAGTAGTCTTAATCCGTCACTGATAACAGCACACCGTAACGTTAATATGCATACTATATTCGCCGCGTACCCCATGCAGCTTATGTTAATTACTAGTTTTTATATACAAATACTAGCAGCTGCCCGCGACTTCGTCCGCGTAGACTACATGAATCAACACTTTATTACTTTCCCACGGGAATACATTCAGCAGAAAAATTACCATGTAGAGTTTATCTCAAACAGGAAAAGACCCTGGGCAGATAACAGGTATGTGGAACCATGTTGGTGTTTTGCCAGGTAAATGAATTAAGACAGGGATCCATTAAAAGACCTTTCTGAAAAATTAAGTACTTCCTTATAAACAACATTCTTTGCCATGTTTGAAGGTGGTAGCAATAGAACCAAACTTTGAGATGAACTTACATGGGAGCATGCCACATAGAACTGACCGTGAGAGAAATAGTCCTGTCGTAGGTCTACTCCGGCGAATTTGAGAGTTCGCCCCTGCGACTTATTTATTGTCATGGCAAAACAGACATTTAGTGGAAACGGAAGCCTTTTGAATTCAAAGGGAAGATCATTTAGTATTAATGGAATACGCGGTACAAACACTGTTTCTCCCTGAGCAGGTCCTGTTAAAATAGTGGCCTCTACTACGTTCCGGTGCAAAGCCTTGACTTGCAACCTAGTACCGTTTTAAAGTTTGGGTGGCATTAAATTTCTCAATAACATAACAGGTGCACCCACACGTAGTAAAAGTGACTTTGACTCTTCGACTTCGACACCAATTTGAATTTGTGATCAACCCCTACCACTATCGCAACCCGTAAGGGATTAGCTTCAAAATAAATGTCATTTTCGCAATCAACGTCCCAAAAAAGCTAAATAACGACACCAATATAGACTTTTTGGTATCATCCCCCACCCCTATCTCACCCCTAGAGGGTTGGCTTACAATAAATGTCATTTTCATAATCAACATCCCAAAAAATCTAAATAACGACACCAATATCGAATTTATGGTTTCAACCACCATTTCACACCCCAGGGGGCTGTATTTCGAAAAATCTCAACTCACCCTTATCTCAATCTCTAACCCCAAGGGGTTGGTTTCAAAACAAATGGCATTTTCGTA
This sequence comes from Oegoconia quadripuncta, assembly GCA_949316235.1. Taxonomy (NCBI): domain Eukaryota; kingdom Metazoa; phylum Arthropoda; class Insecta; order Lepidoptera; family Autostichidae; genus Oegoconia; species Oegoconia quadripuncta. The sequence continues at coordinate 19,216,405 of OX438758.1, forward strand.
ATCAACGTCCCAAAAAACCTAAATAATGACACCAATATTGACTTTTGGTATCAACCCCCACCCCTATCTCAAGCCTAGAGGGTTAACTTAAAATAAATGTCATTTTCATAATCAACATCCCATAAAATCTAAATAATGGCACCATTATCGATTATATGGTATTAACCCCCATTTCACACCCCAGGGGGTTGTCTAATATAGACTTATTTGGTAGCAACCCCCACCCCTATCTCAACCCTAGAGGGTTAACTTAAAATAAATGTCATTTTCATAATCAATATCCCATAAAACCTAAATAACGACACCAATATCGATTTTATGGTTTTAACCCCCATTTCACGACCCAGGGGGTTGTTTTTCGAAAAATCTCAAAACACGTATTAGCTTATTTGTTCCTAGGAGTACTCTTGCGAAGTTTCGAGTCGAAAATAGACGAAATGTCCAAGTTATACTGTTTCTTCATACAAACTTCCCACCCCTGTTTCACCCCTTAAAGGGTGAATTTTGAAAAATCCTTTCTTAGTGCTCCCCTAGACCTCGTAAGGAACGTACGTGCCAAATTTGGAAACACTCTATTCACCCCTTTGACTATGACTATGACTTTGACTAAAACTTTGACTATGACTTTGACTATGACTTTGACTATGACTTTGACTATGACTTTGACTATGACTTTGACTATGACTTTGACTATGACTTTGACTATGACTTTGACTATGACTTTGACTATGACTTTGACTATGACTTTGACTATGACTTCGACTATGACATTGACTACGACTTTGAATTTGACTATGATTTTGACTATGACTATTACTTTGACATAGACTATGACTTTGACTATGACTTTGACTATGACTTCGACTATGACTTTGACTATGACTTTGCCTATGACTATGACTTTGACTATGACTTTGACTATGACTTTGACTATGACTTTGACATGACTTTGACTATGAATTTTACTTTTCGACTTTGAGTCTTCGACTTTGAGCCTTCGAATTTGAGCCTTCGTCTTTGAGCCTTTGACTTTGAGCCTTCGACTTTGAGTCTTCGACTTTGAGCCTTCGACTTTAAGCCTTCGACTTTGAGCCTTCGAATTTGAGCCTTCGACTTTGAATTTCGAATTTGAATCTTCGACATTGACTCTTCGACTTTGACTCTTCGACTTCGACACCAATTTGAATTTGTGATTTCAACCCCTACCACTATCGCAACCCGTAAGGGGGTTAGCTTCAAAATAAATGTCATTTTCGCAATCAACGTCCCAAAAAACCTAAATAACGACACCAATATAGACTTTTTTGGTATCATCCCCCACCCCTATCTCACCCCTAGAGGGTTGGCTTACAATAAATGTCATTTTCATAATCAACATCCCAAAAAACCTAAATAACGACACCAATATCGATTTTATGGTTTCAACCCCCATTTCACACCCCAGGGGGCTGTTTTTCGAAAAATCTCAACTCACCCTTACCTCATTCTCTAACCCCAAGGGGTTAGCTTCAAAACAAATGGCATTTTCGTAATCAACGTCCCAAAAAACCTAAATAATGACACCAATATTGACTTTTTGGTATCAACCCCCACCCCTATCTCATCCCTAGAGGGTTAACTTAAAATAAATGTCATTTTCATAATCAACATCCCATAAAACCTAAATAACGACACCAATATCGATTTTATGGTTTTAACCCCCATTTCACAACCCAGGGGGTTGTTTTTCGAAAAATCTCAAAACACGTATTAGCTTATTTGTTCCTAGGAGTACTCTTGCGAAGTTTCGAGTCGAAAATAGTCGAAATGTCCAAGTTATACTGTTTCTTCATACAAACTTCCCACCCCTGTTTCACCCCCTTAAAGGGTGAATTTCGAAAAATCCTTTCTTAGTGCTCCCCTAGACCTCGTAAGGAACCTACGTGCCAAATTTGGAAACTCTAGACCCAGCGGTTTGGCCTGTGCGTTGATATGTCAGTCAGTCAGTCAGTCAGTCAGTCAGTTTCTTCCTTTATATATTTAGATTGCTTTTTTGAAACAAAATACTTACCGAGGCATTGTAAACCAAACAATTAGAACCTATTTCTAGATGCTAGCTCATACGTCAAAGCCTGAAAGTAGCTAACTAATTTGTATAGAAACAAGCGACGCTATTAAATGTTTATGTTCGGTCTGCTTCGGTATCTGCAATCTGGATAACCCGGTATTCTATAGAATACCTAGACATTCCATAGAACGCCTACAATCGTCAGGTAATTCCACAATTCAATATATCGAAAGATACTATTAAACGGAAACTTCTTGAGAAAGCATAATATTATAAAATATCAGACTTTTTTTTTTTTATATGAGAGGGCGGCAAACGAGTATGCGGATCACCTGATGGAAAGCAATCACCGCCGCCCATGGACACCCGCAACACTAAAAGGGTCACAGATGCGTTGCCGGCCTTTGAGGAAGGTGTAGGCTCGTTTCTTGAAGGTTCCAATGTCGTACTCGTTCGGGAATATCGCTGTCGGAAGTCCGTTCCACAGGGTGGTCGTACGTGGTAAGAAGTTTCTTGAGAAACGTACAGTGGTAGACTATTTAGATGATAATCATCCCTGGACATAACCAGCTCCCTCGCATGCCAGGCTATTTCACAATTAACAATAAAATGTTATCGTGCCTTTTTGTCATATAAAAACCAGTTTTAAAAGAGCAACCCCTCGAGTTTCTTGCTTGTTCCTCTCAGGGAAAAATAGCCTTGTGAACAAACAGTAGCTTAAAATTATAAAATTTAAAATTTTCAATGCCCATTGTAAGCTGATTGAACCTTTTCTTTCTTTCTTTCTTCAAAAATGTAAAAATTTACTATTTTAGGTGTGCTTACAAAATAATGATTTTTTGACTTTGACACACTTTACCTAGGCTAGTCTGTAGAATACCGAATGAACAGCCGGCAAGTTGTTCTGAATTGTAAGGAAAAAACCTAACAAATCTAATCAACAGAGTCTGATTTTTCTGACTCCCGCGAAGTGTCCTTCACCAATTCTGATGAATGCGGTATGGTACGGTACGGTAAAAGTGTTTAATTTGTATCATTTCATACTTTACCTGGTCTCCTAATGTTATTCAATACAATCCCTAGGTATTTCATACATTACCTAGGCGAAGTATGGAATGATTAACGATAGATAAAATATGTTACACCTTGCCAAGATGAACTTGGTATAGAATATCTTTGAATTTTATACAATAACTGGATTACACAATTTTTCATATTGCTAGTAACATATATACGTCTATGGAATTACGTGACAATAAGAAACAGAAATTCATATTTACTGCTTTTTACGTTAAAATAACGTCGAGAAGTTTAACTTAACATAAAACAATAATTAGGAAATATTAAACTGAATATCGCCGCTGTTCAAGTCCATGCTTATCATCTAAATGTCCTCATGTAAGCTGGATGAATAGAGATGATGTCACCGTTGCCAGGTCCCAACTATCGTTATTATATATTTCACTCATTGTAGGCAGCAAGTGTAAATTGCATGGATGTACTATAACCGGAAATGAAAATGTTTCATTTTACTTCGTCACTGCGACGGCTATTATGTGTCTTTAGAGTTCCACAGGCGAATGGTTCCAATTGCTGCTTTTGTGACAGTCTGTCCATCCGTTCGTATCCAACTGTCTCGGATAGGTGACTTGGCAGAGGCACTTCATTTTTTTCCTTTTCAAAACTTTGATTTGTAATTTAGTTGCACTTCGGGTTACCCCTCCGTAGCTTTGACGCACTGAAATAAATATATGCAAACTAGGGAGACAATATCAAAGTCAAAGTCAAAAAAGCTTTATTTTGTAGGTACACAGAGTACACTTAAAATAGTCAATTTTACATTTTTTAAGCTACTGCTTGTTCAAAATGCAATATTCCTCTGAGAAGAACAAGCAAGAAACTTGAAGGGTTGCTCTTTTAAAATCAGGCTTTGATTTTACATAAAGGTTTTTATATTACAAAAAGGTTTTTATATTTCATTATTAATTGTGAAATAGCCTGGCATGCGAACGATCTGATTATGTCCAGGGATGATTATCATCTAAATAGTCTACCACTGTACGTTTCTCAAGAAACTTCTTACCACGTACGACCACCCTGTGGAACGGACTTCCGACAGCGATATTCCCGAACGAGTACGACATTGGAACCTTCAAGAAACGAGCCTACACCTTCCTCAAAGGCCGGCAACGCATCTGTGACCCTTTTAGTGTTGCGGGTGTCCATGGGCGGCGGTGATTGCTTTCCATCAGGTGATCCGCATACTCGTTTGCCGCCCTCTCATATAAAAAAAAAAAAGTCTGATATTTTATAATATTATGCTTTCTCAAGAAGTTTCCGTTTAATAGTATCTTTCGATATATTGAATTGTGGAATTACCTGACGATTGTAGGCGTTCTATGGAATGTCTAGGTATTCTATAGAATACCGGGTTATCCAGATTGCCGATACCGAAGCAGACCGAACATAAACATTTAATAGCGTCGCTTGTTTCTATACAAATTAGTTAGCTACTTTCAGGCTTTGACGTATGAGCTAGCATCTAGAAATAGGTTCTAATTGTTTGGTTTACAATGCCTCGGTAAGTATTTTGTTTCAAAAAAGCAATATTTGTATATAAAAACTAGTAATTATTCATATTATTCATCCATGATTGTTTATCATCTAAATAGTCTGATATTTTATAATATGCTTTGTTAATAAGTTTCTGTTTTATAGTATCTTTAAATTTATTGAGACGAAGATTTTGTATATCAACTGGAACCTTATTGAAAAAGCGTATACATAACCCTTTGCAGATCTTCAACGCAGGCGAAGCCGCGGGCAGAAAGCTATTATTAAATATAGATTGAAAAAATATCTTAATAGATATTTACTTTTGAGATATGGGATCCTAAAAAAGGTCTCGGCGCCTTCACATTTACGGTTGCATCGCGCTGTCAGTGGTCGGTCGTCGTGACATCGACTGTACCTACGCACAGCTAAGAATAAAATTGTACATACGTATATGCTTATCATGTCTATCGTACATAACAATTATTACTTTCGGTTAACAGTGACAAAGAACTGTTTATTTGCTATAACGATAACAATATTTCGTTGTTTCTTCATAAATGTTGAAACATTTTCTTCGTAGACGTTTCATTGTTAATCATACACAGATCCAAATTCAGTTTTAAATAGAAAAGGCTTTTTGGCAGGAACTCGGCGAGTGATGTTGCATTTTTGTTTTTTTTTTATTTCTTATAACTTATGTATACTGGTTTTGAAGCTTAATAATGGCAGAATATTGTGCAGCAAAAGTCAGTGACTGTACAAGTGAAGGGAAGTGTAAATTAAAGTGTTTAGCCAGACCTAAGCCTTTTTGTATAGGTTCTACGTGCATATACATAATATTTGATGGGTCTATATACTTTTGCCGCTTGAATGTCGAATCAAAAAGGCTGAGTGGAACGTTAGTACAGTTTTGAATACTTTCCCGGGCTATACTATTAAATAAGGGCAACGTTATTGTGCCGGACGGCCTGCTATCCATACCCAGTCGTCAGGATTCGTTTTAATTATATTTTTAATCGACTTAAAGGAGGACGAAAAGGACTTGCTGTGATTGGTTGCGCCCTGTGCCCCGCCACCCCCTTATTTGGCGTCTTCCATATGAACGTTGCCTTTTTTTCTCATTGATAAAATAAGGTACAATCGAAATGAAGTAAGTCTGTTAATTTGTATTTTGATTTGCACTTACATTTAATTTTTTTACTCGGAAACAAATTTTTTAAGGTTAGTTTTTTAATGAATATATTATTTTATTGTCATGTACGTGCAATTGCCAAAGTTTGTCGGGTTAATTTTGTTAGACCCTATATAAGTAGGTATATGTAGTATAAGTTTATTATTACGTTATCTTTTCTTTATCCATGTGTTTTATTATTCGTTGTAGGATTCGTTAAAGTGCTTTTTACATGAAATAAAGAGATTTATTGAATTTCTTGGTCAGACGCTATGATAAGACGACACACTGACGTACCTTGGCTCGGCGCACTAAATGCCCGCCCGCGTCGCGCGCCCGGGTAAAAGTTATGACAACAATAATGCATTATAAAACACCCAGTGCGATCGAAAAGCGACTTCAGTGCGCCCGAGCAACGAGCCAACAAGGTCAAGAGCATACAACCTCTTTCCGAAACAGTCGCTTGCCCGCCTGAACAGTGATGTGACAAGCCTCAACAAAAAAAAAATACAATTTAAAAAATATAGCACAGTTCAGTTCCTAATTTAAATACAATCTCACGATTGGAGCGCACGTGCCGGCGTTCCAAAATTAAACGCAAGCTGTTCCGCCGCGAGTTTTCCCGCGACCGCGTGTATTGTTTGGTTGAGTTTTGTGAATTTTCCCGCCATCGCAAATGTTTTGAATGGATTTGATTGGAGTGTGTGTGTAAAATCACAAAGTTGGGTGTCTACGAAGATTATACAAAGTGAGTCTTTAACATTGGTATACTTAAAGCACATTTTGCTTAGTAAATGGGTCACCAAAAATAGGTATTGTAAAACATAAAGCATTTCACGTAACTACTTAACCATTAATATAATTTTGATATAAAAAGACATGAAATATTTTTGACAATGAGACAAATTTTTCGATAGAAGTAAATCATAATAACGCGTCACTAATAATTAATTACTTAACTATGCAATTCATTAAATGAATTAGATACAAACATTTCACAGTGAAAGTAATTAATCATTAGTCATTACATATCGTAGTCTTTAGAAATATAGAACTTATAAGTAATTCACGAACCATTAACGAAACAAATAAGATTTTTAATGGTCTGTCTAAATATGGGACAAAGTTTTTTATTCGGTTTGGTTTACCAAAAAATATCTATCTATTTCACAAAAGCTCCTTATGTAAGGCACGCTTATTTAATTTATGGTAGGTATCATTAAAAAAGGAACAAAACCGAACATAAAATGATTTTTTTAATGTGATATTCTGAAAAAAAAAATTTGCACACTGAATTGGCAAAAATTTTAAAAACTCAATATTATTACTTACGTATTTCATTAAACCATTACACTGTTTAGTCAAAATCTAAGTAATAACATATAAAATTCGCGTGTCCAATCAAAGAGTACCGTTCACACGCATGCGCGAACGATCTCATTAGGTCGTCGCGAGCGCATTTGACACGCATCCGTCACGCCCCGTTAGGGAGTCGTCAACGTAAAGCTATTAATGTGACGAAAATTTCGTTTTATGCATTATTGTTTTAATTTATTGCACACGAGTATACATAAAAAAGAAAAACGGATTACTAAATAGGATTTACAACTCTATCTGGCTAACGAAAGTGCGAGCCGAGAACACGTGGCTAATTGAACATAACTTCCAGTGCTATTACTAACTACAGCAAGAGAAAAACGTTTTGATACTTGAGTATTTTTTGTAGTAACGACAATGTCTTTTGATTTATTCATTACTTCCTTCGCTCTTCGTTCGCGTGGACTATTTCATCAAAATCGGATCAGCAAAAAAAATTGCCTATATTCAGGTCCTAATCTGTCTACCAACCAAATATCATCCAAATCCGTCCAGCCGTTTAGGCGTGAAGAGGTAACAAAATGTATATACAAACAAACATTTGCATTTATAATATTAGTTGTCTTTTTATTGCTTTACCCATATGTTATAGAAATTATTTGTCTTCACGAAAATATTGACACTTGCAGTTACAGCAGTTAATAACTTAATAATGTTGGAATATTAGAACTTTCAAGAAAATTCGAGGACACACTTTCGTTAGCATATTATTGCATATTTTTACCCGACTACGGAGGAAGAGGACACTATGTATTTTTGTTTCAAATTGTCAATGTCCTTGCAGTATACATGAGACACCACTCTGTGAAATTTTATTAAAGTCGATGCAAAGATGAAGCAGTTACTTATGCCATTTAGTTAAATCTTTCGGTTTTCAAAACTTTTATCACTGGGATAAAAAGTAGCCTATGCCTTCTTCCAGAACATTTTATATCTGTGTGCTAAATTTCAGCCAAATCTATTCAGTCGTATCGCCGTAATTGAGCATCCAAACTTTCGCATCTAATCTAACTAACATTATAAATGCGTAAGCTTGGACATTTGTTTGTTTGTTGTCAATCACGGTGAAACGGATAAATGTATAGAGATGAAATTTGGTATATAGGTAGAATATAACCTGGATTAATATATATCCCGATAAAGTGAGTTTAACCCGATAAACATATTTCGCTGATAAAGTTATTCTATATGGAGACGAAGTCGCGGGCGGAAAGCTAGTGTAAGAATATATTGGGTCTTTACCTATGAAATTGGAGTTTTTTTTCTTCGTTAATCATATGTACCAATTCCTGCTATTTTCAAAGCTATATCCAAATTTGTTTTTTATTTGGGAAATGGAATATTATTTCAAGGTTTCACATGAAATATTTTTTAATTTCTGGGCTAAATCACATAATAAAAAAAAATTTGAACACAGCTCTTTTCATGTCCTTCCCATAATCATTTCTTAGATTCGCTGAAACTTTTATAAAGCGGTTACTTTTAAAAATTAACGCTGCCTATACTTAACTTAATGTTATCCGATAATACACACAAAGTTTAGCTAAATTTGGATTTGCCGTTCCCAAAAAAAAAAATCATAAATGTTTGTATGGAGAAAACAGTCTTAATGAAATTCTTCATACAAAACGCCAATTTCATAGGTAAGGACCTAATAACTTTGAACACATTAGTTTCGATATATGTAGATTCAATATATATAGTATATTAAATAAATAATCGCCTGGACACAAAGTTTCCACGCTGTGTATGTAGCTGCTACTCGTGGACTCCAATCTAAACAAGTAGATAGCAAGAGCAGTTGTTAATTTCCATAGAGATAACATAATCAATGGGTAATTAAAGAGTACACATGAAAGAACTGTATTGTACTCTACTTATGTAGAATGACGTATATATATGTACATAAGGTATTTAATTGTATAAAGAACCGTTTATCACGGTGGTCATAATAAGTAGTATACGTTACAATAAGTAGTGTACGTTACAATTTACAAGACAGGACAAAATTATGAGCCTTTGCAATAAGGAAATTAAATCATCCGATTTAATTTATCAAAATGTCTGTGATTGACGTTACCTGATGCCTAATAGTACTTAGTAACAGTCTAACGATGGATAATTAATTCTTACATAATAAAATTAGTTGTTTATTGAGATGTCAATAAGTGATACTTTTGTATCCTACATTGAATAAAATATTTTTGGCTTTGTATTTTGTAAAGTATGTTGTTTATGGTATTGTAACAAATCATTTTGATACTAGTGTTGTCGGTCGATAGTCGAATATCGATAGCAGTACGATAGTCTATCGGTAGTACCTAGACCGATAGTAGGACATCGATAGTACTTTTTTTTATGCACTACGGGTTCGTACTTGATCTCAATCACACCTGATGTTAAGTGAAGATGAGGTCGAAGGTGGAAGCGTACTGACCCGGAAACCCCATCACATTTGGGGGACTGGCTATCTTATCTCTGACAACCGGAACACAACAATGCTATTAACATTGCTGATTGGCGGCAGATTTAGATAAGATGGTGATAGCTAGCCAGGCGGACATTTAAAATGCCCTACCACCAACCAAACTGAGTACTTAAACATGTACCCCGCTGGGGATTGAACTCGCGACCTCCGAATCGCAAACCCAATGTTATTTACATTCAGCCACGGAGGCGGTTTATCGATAGTATCGAAGTTCTGTAATCCAATACTTCGATACTATTGCCATATAGCGATTGAGTAGCTGATCTTCGATTAAAACTATATTAGTAAAACTATCGATAGATCGATCGATAGTTTTACTATCGATAGTTCGGCAACACTATTTGATACTAAACGTTGTGATGGATTACGCGTGGAATGATTCTGTAATGAGTATAATATTTGTAGTTTTAAATATATTGTCATATATACTGTCAACGTTCTGTTAGGATCGTTCTATATGAATTAATGCTCAGTTCTCGTCTTTAGTTTATTAATCACGCCATTTTTTACCGGACTGAGGAGAGGGTTAATGTTTTTTCGCGAGTGTCTATGTGGGATTCTTTATTTTCTCGTAGCACCCAAGTGTTAGATTCGTCGTGAGAGTCCAGGTGTCATGGGATAGGCTACGTCACAAAAAGTAAACGTTTGTCAAAAAGAAAAAAATATGTTCTAATTTCCGAAGGCCTATATCCCTGACTATATCCCTCGTATTATGAGGGAGTATGGGCCATAGTCCACCACGCTGGCCTAATGCGGGTTGAGGACTTCACATGCCTTTGAAGTTTTATTTTTCAGGCAAGCTGGGTTCCTCACGCTGTTTTCCTTCACTGTTTAAGAGCAGTAAAGCAAATGCACATACGTAATTAAATGAAATTTAGCGGAATTCGAACCCGCGACCTTTTGGTGTAGCTGTCAGAGTTTCTAACCACTACACCAAACAGATCGTCTACTACACCAAATATTATCCGTTGTTTAATTTTTTTTAAATAAATAAATAAATATTTCGGACACTTACACCAATCATCTAGTCCCAAACGAAGCAAAGCTTGTACTATGGATACTAGATAACGGATAAACATACATAAATATTTATATAAACATCCATGACTCAGGAATAAATGTTCATATTCATCACACAAACATTTACCCGTCGCGAGATTCGAACCCGCAACCGTTGGTTTCGCTAACAGGGTCACTATCCACTACACCAATCGGTCGTCAGTTACTTCGTTAGTTAGTTACAATTACCTCATTTAATTTAATTAAAGATTAAAATTAAATTAAAAAAAGATTACATTAAAAAATGAGAATCTGCAAGTGTAATAGTTTTGCTGATGCTGTTGATTCGGTATTATTAAAAAAATTAAAATAACATAATCAACATTCACATAACAATACAGAATAAGAATAAACCGCTAAACGTACGTAACAATCCCATTACAACTAATTTAATTGAAACAATAACACTCACGCGCAGAACAATAGAGACAATGTTATCGTAACATTGCTGAGCTATCAACAACTGTAGCCGAGCGACACCGTCTGTCGGCTACCGGCGTCTGCGCATCACGATAGTACCCAGTTTTCATACAAACTGTATTCGACCACGTGTAAAAAATATGAGATATTTTCTACAATAATAATAATAATAAATAAATAAATAAATATTTCGGGCACTTACTCTTAAACCATCTAGTCCCAAACTAAGCAAAGCTCGTGCTATGGATACTAGATAACGGATAAACATACATAAATATTTATATAAACATCCATGCATGACTCGGGAATAAATGTTCGTATTCATCACACAAACATGTACCCCTCGCGGGATTCGAACCCGCAACCGTTGGTTTCGCTGATATAGGGTCACTATCCACTACACCAATCGGTCGTCTATATATTTATATATATTAAAAGTACTTTTAAAAAGATTTTAATTTCCTTCATGATTATCATATATTAATGCAGTCTAACTGTGTATAACGTTGAGCAAATCCTCTTTGCGGAGACAATCCTGGCTGCAGCATTAATTCAAGTCTATAATATTTTGACGACCTGTTTGGTGTAGTGGTTAGCAACTCTGACCACTATACCAAAAGGTTGCGGGTTCGAATACCGCTCGGGGCATATGTTTGTGCGATGGATACGGACATTTGTACCCGAGTTATGGACGTTTTCATTTATAATAAGTATTTATTTACAAAAAAAAATGTATTTATGTAGTATATCAACCATTTGGTATCCACAACACAAGAATATAGTTGCTTAAAGTGGAACTAGATGGCGCTGTGTGTATGTCTAAGGACATTTGTTATGATTATTATCTAAATATATATAACTCAAAGGTGACTGACATAGTGATCTATCAACGCCCAGTCCAAACCACTGGACGGATCGGGCTGAAATTTGGCATGCAGGTAGATGTTATGACGTAGGCATCCGCTAAGAAAGGATTTTGATAAATTCTATCCCCAAGGGGATAAAATAGGGGATGAAAGTTTGTTGTTTGTATTTTTATAAAATCTTCCACGCGGTCGAAGTCGCGGGAGGAAAGCTAGTTATTTAATATAATTCTATAATAGTAAAGTATTGTCGAACTCAACAAGTATTCAAAATTTCAGCTCCTTAGGTGAACAGGAAGTGGTTGTAATTTGACTCGCAAATTTTGAACGGACGTACATACATACGAAATAAGGCTTGTAAAAAATATTAAAATCTGACCATTTCATAGAAAACCGTTTTATTTTTTGCACGACGGGTTCGTACTTCACCTCAATCACACCTGATGTTAAGTGAAGATGAGGTCGAAGGTGGAAGCGTACTGACCCGGAAACTGCAACACATTTGGGGGACTGGCTATCTTATCTCTGAAAACCGGAACACAATAATGCTATTAACATTGCTGCTTGGCGGCAGATTTAGATAAGATGGTGGTAGCTAGCCAGGCGGTCATTTAAAATGCCCTACCACCAACCAAACAGGGTACTTAACCATGTACCCCGCTGGGGATCGAACCCGCGACATCCGAATCGTAAACCCAATGTTGTTTACATTGAGCCACGGAGGCGATTAAACCGATAATATGAATCTAGGTATACAAAACTAACTTTAATATTTAAAGTGTGGGTTGTACCAATTTCATCAAACATGGCTAAGAACATTTCCCTTAAACCAAATTCAATACGGACCACGCACGATTGGGATACATCCGGACATACTAATGTACAGCTTTTTACTTGCAGGGGTTTGCGTCGCGTGTGCGCCGGCGGCGGCGGTGGGGGAGCGGCGCGTTGGGCCGAACGGCGCGCGCGCACCATGCTCGCTAGCATCAAGGGCTTCTGGAAGGTCTGCAGCTATGGGGACCTCTACATGGTGCGTACATGTCTTGTTCTTGTTTAATAAAATACCATGAATCTGAGTAATAGTGCAACTAATTTTTTGCCTGAAAAAACTACGTAGTGATCTGAAGCTTCCGACCGATTTCGGCCATGGCGACCACTATGACTCTTAATTAATCGGCTTGGCACTGGTGCGCTCGAAGATAGCTAACATGGCCGATCTTTATGGTAAACTCCCGTACGCAATGTGGGCACGTAAGCACACCTTCCTCGTAGTGATAACGAATGGCAGCGAATGGACGGGTTTTTAGCTCGTTGCGTTTAGCGTTGAGGTCAGCTTTATGCTGCTCCTCGAAATCGCTTACTCTCCTATGCACTACCCTGCGCCATTCAGGACGCTGTGCTGCCAAACTATCCCATCGAGCTCAATGTTGCATCTTTTCATAATATGTGTTCTACAAGCTTCAAACTTAAAGAATTTATTTCAACGTAAGATACAATAATATCATTTGTTGAATGTCAATTTAAATCTACTGGAAATAAAAAAGTTTATTGCATTTATCTGTCAGTCGTATATGTCCAAGCTACTACCGCTTCGGAAAGGGAATTCATCTGCGGGAAAAGAAGCGGCGCAAGAAACCCACAGGATCATTGTTGTCCTCTTTTTTTTTAAATAAAGTATATAACTAATACATTTTATAATTTTGGTGAGCTGGTCGAAGTACACCAAGGTATGGTAAGTGACGTGGCATTTTATTTTAATTTATGGGGCTGAAAGAAAAATCTAGTTACCCTTATTTTTTCGATCTGTAAAACTATATTACTAGGTACTGCTATTTTTACGAGATATGAAAATTTATATTAAATAAATAAATAAATAAATATTTCGGACACTTACACCAATCATCTAGTCCCAAACTAAGCAAAGCTTGTGCTATGGATACTAGATAACGGATAAACATACAAAAATATTTATATAAACATCAAGACTCGGGAATAAATGTTCGTATTCATCACACAAACATTTACCCCTCGCGGGTTTCGAACCCACAACCGTTGGTTTCGCTGATACGGTCACTATCCACTACACCAATCGGTCGTCAACTTCCCTACACAACAACAGTATGTGGTTTTCTTACTTATTTTCAAAAAAAATCATTTCATTTAACTTTTAAATTCTATATTTCAAATTTCTTGAAAATGAATGGGCCAATTCCAATGAAACTTTACACACGCAGGATAGGCAAGATATAGTATATTTTTAAATGGAATTGACGGTATGTATACTGCCAGATGCGCATAATACCAGAGATAAGATATGCCTGAAATCATTATGATTTATTTATATCACAGTAAACTAAACAGATCCCTGTTGATTCATTGACTTGTAACGCAATTAATATTTCGGACACTTACACCAATCATCTAGTCCCAAACTAAGCAAAGCTTGTGCTATGGATACTAGATAACGGATAAAAATACAAAAATATTTATATAAACATCCAAGACTCGGGAATAAATGTTCGTATTCATCATACAAACATTTACCCCTCGCGGGATTAGAACCCGCAACCGTTGGTTTCGCTGATAGGGTGACTATCCACTACACCAATCGGTCGTCAATGTTATGTTTTGGCAATATTATGTTTTGAATAATTATCATACACTATTAGATGAATTATTCTGGATCATTTATGGCTTTGAAGAATGTAAAAGAACAAAGCGTAGTCTTTGGTGTCCTGTACTACCATCGATATTAATTTTTCAAAAAAAAACCCACCCACCTATTTAGTAGATATAAATGAAAAATGAGGATCGCGATGACGAAAAATTTCGTAACAAACGTACGTGTAAATAAAACAATTCCAAACCAGTACATAATCAACACCTGCCTCGAAAATTTACTCCCACAAGTGGTGCGATAGTAGCTCGCCACATAAACGGCTGATAACACTCACGGATGTGCGCGCGCGCAGTGTCTTGTGAAATGTATTGACATATATGTAATGGCGAAGGATTGCAGCCATCAGAGGAGCGTGAGTTGTATTTCTATTAATCCAACTATGAATTTACACAATCGATAATGCGGTGATCCTGGTTCTTGCCAGTGTAACAGGGATAGAGCGATATTGCATTCCGTGTCAAACGCATAGTCTTGTCCCTTTTTAATCTCGAGCATATAAAAAGCACGACATGACGTTGCATATAACTTTGACAATAACTTATATAGGACTTAGATTGGATATAATAGGACACTCTATAATTTAGTTGATGTAGGTATTAAGCGTAGAGGTTAAGTTATTCTGTATCACTATGAGGGCGACATCTTCTTTATTGAAGAAACCCTCCTTAAAATAAACAGAGGAAAAAAAAAAAAAACTGACAAATTTCGTCAAGAAATTGTAACATCAATTATAAATTATATTTAATTGTCACGCCAAGCTCCCTAAAACCTTTGAGGACATTATTTTGAGTACGTGATCAATGACACAACTTAGAGAAATTGCTAAGAATTTTTTGACATGAATCGCAACTATGGCATGAATTGCATGTAGGCCGGCTCTTTCGTTTCGTTTGTTTACATAGCTGCCTATATAGAATGTAGCAGATGTTGCAGGCAAATATTGTATTAATTTTCGTATTAGTTGTAAATATTAGGTCCTTACCTATGAAATTGGCGTTTTGTATGAAGAATTTCATTAAGACTGTTTTCTCCATACAAACATTTTTGATTTTTTTTTGGGAACGTCAAATCCAAATTTAGCTAAATTTTGAGTGTATTATCGGATAACATTAAGTTAAGTATAGGCAGCGTTAATTTTTAAAAGCAACCGCTTTATAAAAGTTTCAGCGAATCTAAGAAATGATTATGGGAAGCACATGAAAAGAGCTGTTCAAATTTTTTTTATTATGTGATTTAGCCCAGAAATTCAAAAATATTTCATGTAAAACCTTGAAATAATATTCCATTTTTCCAAATAACAAACAAATTTGGATATAGAAAATCGCAGGAATTGGTACATATGATTAAATTTCATAGGTAAAGACCCAATATAAAAAAGTCGAAAAAGCAACTATAGGACTGTCCACCAAAAACATCTAGAGACTTGTAGATTTTAACGGCGATGGGCTCACCCCGGGTCACGTGTGCAATTCAGTATTATCTCGAATACTGTAATCCCCACTAAATATTCAAAGTTCAAAGTTTAACATACATAAGATCACGACCTTTATCCCAAAAGTTTAACGCTTGAAACAAAATCCTTGGTTCACTTTTCGAAATATACAGAATTGCACACGTGACACGGGGTGAGCCGTGCAAGTCTGAAGATGTATTTTGGTGCAATGTCCCTTAGTGGCCTTTTACGATACCCACGGGTAGAAACGGGTTGGTTTGATCCACACACCATGACCTACATTTCACTAAACAAGCATGACTCTCATACGTTCCATTTCACGCACAAACAACACTAGCACAAATTCTATATTTGCAACTACAAATAACGAACGCGACTGAAGAGGATACTATCATTTCGCGAGATAAAATTGTCTCTATTTTCAGATATTACATGCGGCTTTTCGAGATAAGACTATGTAATTGTCAAGTAGATAAATATCTGTGGCCGTTAATTCATAATAACCTGTGTGATTTCGCCACCTGAATAGAACCAACCCATCTCTCCCGTGGGAGTCGTAAAGGGCGACTGTGGCACTTTCCACCAAAAAACATCTATTAGATTGATAGGCGATGAGTTCACCGCCTGTCACGTGTGCATTTCTGTGTATTGGTGAATCGTGGATGTTGTTTCAAACATCAAACTTTTAACGCTCTTAGCTCAACCTTGAGCTTCCAATGAAGCCCATAATCAGAGACCACGTTTCAGTGCCATAATAATTATAATCCATAGTGAAATACTTAAGTAGCAAATCTTAAATCACATAGGTATGTAAACACTGGTGCCTGAACTAGGTATTCCTGTGTTTCAGGCGGAATAGAGCATAATTAACTATTTTAAAATAACCACTAACAGCATATAAATAATATAAATCAACAGTTTCATGTAAACATTGCATAAAAAAACTACTTTTGTAAACACCAATAAAATTATATATTATATAATTTGTAGGGTTTCCTGGTGAATTTTCTTATATTTATAATAGCTAAGGGAGAACATGCTTAATTTAGCATATAATCTATTATAGAGAAAAGGACCTAGGAATATGTAAAATTTTAACGAGAAAGCATATCTGTGGTTCATGGGCAAACTATATCTTTCAGTCTTTTGTTATTATTTATTCTATTTAATTAGTATAAATTCAAATATTGGTATATATTATATGTATTATTTCTTATATATATGATGTATGTGTGTTTGTATGTATTCAATTAACGTATGTATTTATATGGGTGATTTATTTACTTTATTAAAATTAGTTTACCGTGCA
Source organism: Oegoconia quadripuncta (assembly GCA_949316235.1). NCBI lineage: Eukaryota > Metazoa > Arthropoda > Insecta > Lepidoptera > Autostichidae > Oegoconia > Oegoconia quadripuncta. The sequence continues at coordinate 19,233,828 of OX438758.1, forward strand.
CGCTACCTACATGTCATGTGCATAATGCTTCCTAACCCAAAGGTTGCCTGGAAGAGATCGCTTTTAGTGATAAGACCGCTAAATTGTACTATCCCCTTTTTTTTTTTTTTTATATGAGAGGGCGGAAAACGAGCATGCGGGTCACCTGATGGAAAGCAATCACCGCCGCCCATGGGCACCCGTAACACCAAAAGGGTCACAGATGCGTTGCCGGCCTTTGAGGAAGGTGTCCACCCCAGAATAAGTAGGGCAGCCTGAGCGATGAGGGATTCTCCAGCACTAATAGTGCTGGTACCCTCCTGGGGTACTAACTCTTTAAATACCGCTACCATTCTGGAGAGAGACTGGAAGGTGGGCCTCCGGCGCCCTCGCTCACCGGACGAAGCGCAGTGGCAAAATGCCACTACTCAGACGTCGGTCTTCTGCGAGAGGGTGGTACTTCCCCGGTCGAGCCGGCCCATTCATGCTGCAAGCTAATAGCTTACAGCGTGGCTCTACCACTACAATCTGTCTTCTTTCTTAAAATTTCTTATTTCTTTATATGCTTCTTATTGTTGTACAATAAAGAATATTTTGTTTGTTTGTTTTGTTTGTTTATTTCCAGTGTTGTAGGGAAGAGCCGTGTGTTGTTTCAGTACTGTGCTCATTATGAATATTTGGCATAACCTGCATAGCAGTACCTGGTACCACAAATTGATTACAGAGCGTGGTATTAATGGCAAGAAGATTTTGTGGCATAGTTTTCCGAACGTGTCGAATTCTTCTATTGGCCTCTTTCTCGAATTTGTCATATTCTTATTTATTATGTACTAATTATTTATTAATAACCTGTCTGTATATTCGTATATTGACTCGTTTGTCAACAACAGGCCTCGGTAATTTGTCGTAAACTACAAAAATAACAAAACCAGTCGTACGCAACTGGGCAGGCAGGTGCCTGTCTGTCTGTCGAAATCTGTATCAGTTATGAATGAACATATATGGCTGCAAATAAGTAGGTACATACGTGCAGTATCTCTAGTCTCTAAATATTCGCTATCCATGTCTGTCTGTTTGTTTCACTATCATTTGGAGAAGTTGTTCCAGGGGGTTTATATACATAATAATATATAGCTAAAGTTCCGAGTGGTTGTTCGAGCAGCGAGCTGTTTTCGAGATTTTTTCTCAATCACACCTGATGTTAAGTGAAGATGAGGTCAAAGGTGGAAGGGTGAAACCCCAACATTATTATTTTCGCATTAGCATTTTTTCTTTAATTAAAAAGCAGATAAAGAAATAAACGTTATTCTTTATTGGTCTAGAACAGCTGTTGTATGTAACAGAGGCTACATACACAAGGTGGATAAAATAAATAAAAAATCCCCTAGCAAAAATGGCCTTCTCCTGTCGGAGAAGGCAAAGGGATCTAAGCCCATACAACCATGTCTTATTTCTCTTATTTCTTCAGTTTGTAAGTCAGCCTCAGTCAAAACAAGTAATTCGTCGTATACTTGGCGTATACAGAGTCTGATCACGGTCAAGTCATTCTTCAGTAAAGTGGCAGAATGCTTTACAAAAGATTTAGGCGGCTTCTTGTGCGAACCCGAAAGCTGACATTTGATTTTTTTTAAATTTTTGACGTGGATTTCTAGTATATAAGTCAGGGTAAAAATCTTTTTGTGTTTTGTTTATCTTTTTTTTTTTTAATTATCGATATCTACTATCTGAAACCCCAGTCAGCTACATTTTTTTTTTTTTTTTTTTTAATAAATAAATAATAAATAAATAAATATTTCGGACACTTACACCAATCATCTAGTCCCAAACTAAGCAAAGCTTGTGCTATGGATACTAGATAACGGATAAACATACATAAATATTTATATAAACATCCAAGACTCTGGAATAAATGTTCGTGTTCATCACACAAACATTTACCCCTCGCGGGATTCGAACCCGCAACTGTTGGTTTCACTGATAGGGTCACTATCCACTACACCAATCGGTCGTCAAGTTGGTTGCATTAGTTGGTTGGTTGGTTTTTTCTGTTGACATTGTCGCTTGCCTACCCAATAAAATGCTTTTCTAGTGTATTAATTGACAGCAGCTAATTTGGGATCCGCAACAGCAGCCTTATTTTACAGGTGTATTATATATATTTATTTGCACGTGTTCTATTTCCAATAGGTAATACAGAGCATGCTTAAACATTGTACTGTATACAAATTTGTTAAATTATAACCGAAATAGACCAGATAGGTGATATTAACGACCGGTTATGTGACATTTTGTTAATTAATTATACTTAAAATTAAATAATAGGTCAAGGTTTCATTTAACAATAATTTACTTTGCGTTTTATCTCTTAAACTAGATATTCCAGTAATCTGGCGTCAATGCCCCTAAATTATTTAAGCCTATTGTTAAATCTTCAAGGTAATTTCTTTTTATTTGTTCAGCACTCATTCGGGGTGAATTTGAATTCGTGTAATTCCCATTAACAGGTGACGCGCTTGTTGTTGCTTTTTCCAAATTTGGTCAGTTTGATTCACATATTAAACGTGCAACTTTAAAAAATCTTTGAATGCAACGTCACTTAATTTCAATAAATCGAAAATTGAGAAAACCCCCCGAGATAACAAACGATTAATACAAAACGGCTGAATCGATTTTGATTAAAATCTAAGAACCACTGTTAGAAAACCGGCTTTCAAATAAAAAAACCGTGCTCAAATCGGTTCACCCGTTTAAGACTACGGTATAACACAAATTTTTATTCCTTAAATAAAATATTCCAAGTAAAATTTATCCTATCTACAATATCTGCCGTCAAGCAGCAATGTTAATGGCATTGATGCGTTCCGGTTGTCAGAGATAAGATAGCCAGTCCCCCAAATGTGTTGGGGTTTCCGGGTCAGTACGCTTCCACCTTCGAACTCATCTTCACTTAACATCAGGTGTGATTGAGGTCAAGTACCAACCCGTTGTGCATAAAAAATAATATTTAAAACACTTTCCCACCGTGTGCCATTGAGATGGGACGCCCTGTATACTGATATATAGTTGTCGTTACATAACAAGTGATGATGCGACACTGCTGATAATGCAGTATTTGTTTGTTGATTGTCTTGACGAAATAGGTTGTTTTGTCACTTTTGGCGGTTCATGTCACATTAACTTCAACAACGCACTGACGTAACGATGCATGACATTCAAAAACAATGAAATTACAATATATTTGTGCCACACAAAAGACCATTATATCCGTAATAAAACAGTATTATTGAGTTAGTTATTATCTCGCTGTGCACTTTATAGGGTCATCTTGATTATAGTATCAATGCTCTAGATATGTAAATTCAATGCAAGGCCTTTGTGCTTATGCGATTTGCATAATACGAGTGTGTTCGCGCTCCCTTCGCTCTTTATTGCTAGAAAAATAAAGAAGGTGCGCCATTTTCACGGAAATGTCTAAAGGAAGGTCATAGCAGAGGCTGTGAGGTGCACGAATTCGGCTTATTACTAAGTTTGCTACCCGGGAGTATTGAAGCACCAGGCATACATAAACACAGAATACGCTAATGACTAGTGCGGCTCAATTCGATAAGTTTGGTCTACCTGGGAGAATTGAACTACCAGGCATACATAAGCACGGAATAATTTTTTTTTATGGTTAACTGGATACGCATTTGACCACAATCTCACCTGATGGGAAGTGACGATGTGGCCAAACATGAAGCACGCAATCTCAGTAGATCCATGCATCCATAATTTGGCTTAATTCTATTAAGTTTACTCTATCTGGGCGAATTAAAGTACCTGGAAAACATGAACCCCTAACAAGTAAACAAGCCATGATAAAACCGTAAACAACAGACTTTTATGACACACGATCAGGGTTGCCAAAAAACGAGTGGACATGATATCCCCTATTTTTAAGACACTACTAAGGTTTATCTAAATCTCATCTGATGTTAAGTAAAGATGAGGTCGAAGTTGGAAGTACGTAGTTGGAAGTAGTCCAGACCTGCCCTTAGATTACGTAACTTCATCGCTATCGTTATCGATTACGTTGACCAATGAGAAACCGTCAAATTGCCGAGCGAGCGATGGACCAACCAATCACATATGTACGTACGAACGTAATCGATAACGATGAATTTATGTAATAGAACCCTAGATCCATCACCTTCTTTAGGGGACGAGCCATTTATTATTAAACCGCCAGAATAAACAGACAATGCTAAAATCTTGACGGACACCAACCACCTCCCATCAATCATACTGGTCTTTCCTCCTCTTGGCGGCCAGCCTCAGCATCCCAAATAATTCGTCAATTTCTAAAATCGTATCTGTGGCAATTAATTCAGTAATTCATTCAGATAATGTCTTTTCAATAACATTTCAGTTGATATATAAAATCTTCCTTTCAATAAATTGAAACAGAAACTTATTAAGAAATTATATTAAGTATAAAATATCAGACTATTTAGATGATAATCATCCATAGATGTAACAACAAGCTCATTTGCATGCCAAGCTATTTCGCAATTAATGAAATAATTTGAACCATTTGTAATATAAAAATTTGTTTTTAAAAAAGCAAAGAGTTTCTTGCTTGTTCCTCTCAGGGCAAAGTTGCGTTTTGAATAAAATAAACAATTTTTAACGGACTTCATTAGTCTTTGACCTCAGTCAGTAACCCTATTATATATGTATGTTAACATTTTCATAGGTACCTAATCGATATCAGAATAATAATAGTGTGCAAGGCAGAACTTATTGTTTTTTTAATATACCAATTCAGTGGAAATCTCATACGATAATGGTAGAAATGTCAACTGATAATGATAACGACCATAGGGGGAAATAACATACGCACATGACCTTCCGTTCTCTGCGAGACTATTAACAACGAAGCTGTAAAACACCTAGAAACGGTATCCATAAAATTAATTAAAAAAATTATCCGAGCGACTCGGGTATTTGTTCTAGATATTTTATCCCGCTCTAATCTCCGATGACCGGTGGCGTAGTGGTTTCGTAACTTGCCTTCCAAGCAAAGGTCAGGGTTCGATTCCAGAAGTATACCTATACTCGAGTATGTAATGTAATGTAATGAGAGATGTAATGGGCCTGATTTTTAATACAACAGCACCCTTGTGTACCTATATTCTGGCAAAATAAATAATTTGAATTTGAGTCTTAATTTTCTGAATACTTAATGAGCAATGAGGTCGTTTGCTAGTAATATATTATTTTAGGCATTATTATTGCACATATGCCTTTGAATTTTTATTTCTCAGGCATGCAGGTTTCCTGGCGATGTTTTTCTTCACCATTTTAAGAGCAGTCGGATTAATGCACATAAGTAATTAAATTTAAAAACTCATTGGGCCAGCGTGGCGGACTATGGCCCATACTCCCTCATTGTACGAGGGAAAGCCAATATTCCCTGCAGTTGGATGTTTACGGGCTGATGATGATGATGATTATTATTTATTATAGTTTAGATGGGTATTACTATACAAAATAAAATTAGTCGAAAATTTCGAGAATATTGACAAAACTACGTTGTACCAAATTGTGCATATTTTTAACTTGATCTGTATTCAAATAAGATGATAAGATAACACAAACAAACACACACACTCACATATCTCAGTTCTCTAACAAAACTAGTCCAAGAGTTTATCGTGTCATTGAATTGGAAAACAAGGACAATTGGAGCAAGACAGTCGACATCTTATTCAAGCAACTCCATTACCTACAGGTTGATTTCGTAAAAGCAACTGAAGGCATGACCGTCGCACAATCGTCGCGCGACTGATTTGTGAAAAGGTGGTCGTAGCTGCTCATACAAAAAAATCTAAACAGATGGCACTGACTCAAGCTGTTAAAATAAAACTGGACAAGAGCGTATGTCTGTCGTTGACATACCGAACTTTGGCAGTAAGCGGCTTGATTCTTCATTCATAATGCGAACGGCTAAGGCATGGAACTCCCTTCCGATGTTAGTCTTTTTAATATTCAACTATTTCGGGACCTTAAAAATCGAGGTGGACAGGCATCTACTGAGATCGCGTGCTTCATCTTTGCCCAAATTGTCACTTTTCAAATGCGTTGTTCCTGAAAAACGAACAACAATACCAGCGATCGCGTACTAAATACAAATTTTAATCGTTTCCTAAGTTGCTCTCTAGAGGCAGCGGTCGGATTGGTTAGTATTCGATCGACTTCTAGGCACAAATTACAAAATCAACCTGCGAATATTTAGAAGACATTTCCAGTAAAACAACATCTTTGTTGTGCGAACCCATAACCTTATTATATGAACCGTACAATTACATACAAGAGCACCAGTTCTCGGAGCTACAATTAAAAGAACAAACGTTGGGATGCATAAAACGATAACAATTAAAACAAACTTCGACTCGATTGGAAATAATTTGACTGTAAGTAAAGCTTTCTTGCTTTTTAGTTTTCTAAGGTGTAACTTCTGTCCAGCCAAAATAAATATAATAGCTGAACATAGACCTTGTGGGTGGACGTCTTACGCTGCGCTTGCCAGTGCGTGGTCTCCACTCAAGAACTTGAATGTCCCACCAGGAATCACTTCTTCGAGCTATGTGCTGTCCACTGCCATTACAGCTTATTAATCCGCTGGGCTATATTATAAGTATTTTCTTATTCCTGATTCGATCTCGTAGTGAAACACCGAGTATCGCCATCTTCATAGCTCGTTGCGTGACCTTGAGTTGTCTTATGAGACCCGTAGTGAGAGACCACGTTTCAGTTCTACAAGTTATCACTGGTAACTCTTCGCCTTTAATTCATGATTTTGTCCACATCATAAGTATATATTAGTCCCCGAATCGATTAAACTTTTTCAAAGGTGATTAAATCACAAATCGAAAGACAAGGAAATACTGTAACTAAAATCCGTAGGCTTCATAATCATATTCATAATGAAAGCACATATTTTACAGACGTCAATGTAACTTACCAGGAGACATATTCAGGTGACTGTCTAGCTCAGGACAGAATTAATCGGTTGGATAAGTTCTCATTGGCCCTGAACCTTCACCTTGACCAATGGCAGATGCAGGTCAATAGGCAACTGCCGATTACAGCCAGTTCGCTGGTCAGTTGTGCCGTAAAAGTCCCAAATTGGGAGACCGCGTCTTAACCGTTGAGCCACCGACGCCTAGTTAAACTTTCATAATTTGTAAAGGGAATCCGACTACCTTTTGCTGAGGGGGGAAGTGGGAAACTTCTTTTTTCTACTTACATACCCTATTTCTTTCTTTAATTAGTCTGGGGTTCAAGGTAGTAATAGAATCACGTAGGGCACCGTTTACCTTCAGTAGGCGCCGTGTCGAGTACCACTGTTAATCCTGGCTTACAGGAGTTACAGTGGGAGGAGTGTGGAGGCGGGATCTAATCAGTTGTGCCGCTTCGAGAAATTGCAGTACTTTCGTGACAGCGACAATTCTCATCCGAGTGCAATAAGTGGCGTCGGACGTGGATATTACATTTATGTATCAGCGGGTCACATTCACAGCAAATGTACAGGTGTTTCCGCTACAAGGAGGCAGAATCTGCACCTTCCTGTGTATAAGAGCGCCATGTTGAGCACATGTTTGTTCAGACAGCAGTACCCCGTGAATGTCCTTGCATGCCTGCATAAATTGTTCCTACTAAATACCAGCATTTCACGATAACAAGAAGGCTTGATGAAGTCTCTGATTAGTGTTTTGGAATATATCAAATATGTCAATTCAGAGTTCCAAAGATGCTTGGGTATACATTACTTCTTTAGGATAAAGCGGATACTATAGAAAGGCTCAGAGCCGTACTGTGTTCCTTTAACCGGCGATTTTGCAAGTTATCCCAGTGGATCCTGCTATGATAAATATGAGCATGAAATACCTACTAACCTATTGGCTGAACTGTAATAAAAACAATTTAACATGCATGATCCCAGTCGACTCACGAAGACATTTTCCATTCGCCTTTTTACGTCATCATATTAAATCCAAATCACGCGGTGTTTATCCGATGGTGCTGATAGACTGGTCGTTCCGATGAGTGGGTGCGATCATTTGCGAACAATCTGTCGGCTTGTCACGTTATTGACATATTGTCTGGCTATGATAACGTGAAGATCGACGAATGAAGATGAGGCGAAAGGTGTAAGCGTACTGACCCGGAAACCCCATCTTATTTGGGGGATTGGTTATCTTATTTCTGACAACCGGAACACAACAATACCACAGTACAATACTATTAACATTGCAGTTTGGCGGTAGATTTAGATAAGATGGTGATAGCTAGACAGGCGGACATTTAAAATGCTTGTTCACAAACCAAATCGAGTACTACCCCTGTACCCCGCCGGGGATTTAACGTCTTGTTCACATTGAGCTACGGACGCGGCCCTGGTAAGAGAAGAGGTCTGACACCTGGCAAAGCATATTATACGGACAAATTGAAATGCTATATCATTTAAGCACTTATAATGAAGTACAATAATCATTTACGCCACATTACGCTAACCATGGTGACTATTATTTTTTTATACTCGTGTGATCTGTTGCATGATGGGCACGTGCCCGTAGCCAGGGTCGGAGTTCGGTCGCCGTTCGGCGTCTGCAGCCAGGGCTGCACTTAGAACTTAGAGATGAGCTATTAAAATCCCGCCAATTTCAGAGAAAGATGATTTAAATGCAACTCTTAAAAAAAAAGTGTTTTTGGTTCTCTAATAAAAGAAATTATATTTTGTGTTTAGGAGGAGCTACGCCATTTTACTTTGTCGCCAAATCAAAGTTATAACAATTGGCAACGTCATGACCGCCCATTCAAAAGGCCGACTCCACAGAAACAATGTGCAAGAAATTCAGGGGTTGATCAATTTAAATATTTGATTCTTGTCGACTCTAATTAAATATTTGGGTTTCCGGGTCAGTACCTACGTTTTCCACCTTCGGCCTCATCGTCACTTAACATCAGGTGTGATAGAGGTCAAGTGCTAACCCGTTGTGCATAAAAAAAAACAATAGAAAAATAAATGAAATAATAAACTGAATATCGTCGAGCGGTTCATGTCTGTGCTTTCTTATCATGTAAATAATCATATTTTATAAGCAATTTATTATAGGAGTCGTTTTTTTAATAAGCTTTCTGTATGAAGACGCATAACTTCTGTATCTTCAGGGTGGGAACGTGTAACCCCTTTATTTCTACTTGAAGATATAAGCTTTAGCAATGAGGGGTGAGGGGGTTACACATGTGCTGTCAATAATGAGGAATTATTTCTTCGACCTCATCTTCAATAACAGGTGTGATTGAGGTCAAGTACCAACCCCTTGTGCAAAAATAAATTATATACTTTTTTTAGCAGTCCATTACTGGACCTAATTCTCTCTCATGGCGCCAATGCGCTGCAGTCCATCATTGGTCTAATATTGCTATGTGTTGTTCGTTGGAAAGATTTGAGTTACCAGGCGTTCATATTTCAACAGGTGCTGGCGGCGCTTGCCGCGCAGTCCATCAACATATCGGTTGGCTTCTGTCAGGGCTTCTCAGCGGTGCTGCTACCCCAGTACACACACGAATATCCCAACATCACATACGAGCAGAGCTCATGGATCGGTAAGATGTTTTATTGTATATCTTAATATGCAACTAACATAGGTACCTGGTGTCCCAAGTGAATGAGACATGAGCAAGTGCCAACATTATCACGTATCAATGCAAAACGATAGTTCAACGTGTGTTTAGGCGATATTGAAAAACCTTATTGATATACCAACTACGTTGTCTGGTGAAAATAATGACTTAAGGGAGAGACTAGTTGGGGGTTATTATCCAGAATTCCAGATTATAAATAAGTGGCCGTTTTATCAACAATTTGAAATTCCCAAAAATAACCGTAACTAAAACTATTTAGCTATGATTTGAGTGCAGATCAGAGCAATATTTTTTATTTATTCTGTATTTAATTTATTCAATGCGGGCTCCATTGGACGGAATAAACCACTGGATGGAGGCTTAACTTATTTAAAAACATTATATGTACAAAATTTTGACTTTTTTTGCTCCGATGACTATTTATCGACAAGTAAAAGTTGAAGAGCGTCGGTGGCTCAGCGGTTAAGACGCGGTCTCCCAATTCGGGAGGTCCGGGTTGGATTCCCAGGCAGGACATGACCTGCCTGGGAATGAGTTTTTAAATTTAATTACTTGGTAGACTACGGCCCGTGCTTCCTCATTGTACGCGGGAAGGCCTATATCCCTGCATTGGTATGTTTACGGGCTGATGATGATGATGAAAAGTAATTGAACCGCCAAGAATTGACAAAACAATCGAGTTTAGTGAGGTACAGGTTTTATCTCCGGAGTACATCATCAGATGTCCACCTTTATATGAGACCACTACGGCGATAAAACCTATCAAATAAAAAAATAATTATCAAAATCTGTTAACAATCGATGAAGATATCGCGTAACATAAAAACAATATATTTCAAATTCAAAAAAGAGTGATTTCTTAGAATAAAATTATCACTTGGAAACAATTGACATTACTGCGCATTCACAAAGCTGATTCTCCAGAGAAGAACGAGGAAGAATCTCAAGGGTTGCTCTTTTTAAATAGCTTTTAGATTGCAATTTGTAACAAGTCAAAGTAAAAAAATCCTTAATTTTATAGGTATACAATATACACGTGTAAAATAGTAAAGATTTTACATTTTTCTCTTTTAAAAACTGGTTTTTACATTACAAAAAGGTTTTTATATTTCATTATTAATTATGAAATAGTCTAGCCCAGGGATGATTATCATCTAAATAGTCTGATATTTTATAATATTCTTTCTTAATAAGTTTCTGTTATATTGTACAATACAATACAATACAAATACACTTTATTATACAACATAAAAGAAAATACAGTTTCAGAAAAGTGGTAAGAAATTGTATTGTATCTTAAATTTATATTTAGTATATCAACAGGATCCTTATTATATAATTAGACACTGGTATTGAATTTCGTCCTCTTTGAAATCGGTTAAAAAACTAAAAATAACTTTCTTAAGGCGACCGATTGGTGTAGTGGATAGTGACCCTGTCAGCAAAACCAACGGTTGCGGGTTCGAATCCCGCGAGGGGTGAATGTTTGTGTGATGAATACGAACATTTATTCCCGAGTCATGGATGTTTATATAAATATTTATGTATGTTTATCCATTATCTAGCATCGATAGCACAAGCTTTGCTTAGTTTGGCACTAGATGATTGGTGTAAGTGTCCGAAATATTAAAAATAATATATATTTTATACAAGAAACTTATTTACTTTATCGCATAGACACACTTAACATTACGAACTTTTATGTCAAATGAAAAATCAAAAAAATCAAAATCAAAAAATGCTTTATTTTGTAGGTACACAGGGTACACTTAAAATAGTCAGATTTTACATTTTTAAAGCTACTGCTTGTTCAAAAGGCAATTTTCCCCTGAGAAGAACAAGCAAGAAACTCGAGAGGTCGCTCTTTTAAAAAAAAGGTTTTTATATTACAAAATTATTAATTATTATTTAATGTTATAATATATAGCCTGGTTATGCGAACGGGCTGGTTATGTCCATGATTGTTTATCATCTAAATAATCTGATATTTTATAATATGCTTTCTTAATAAGTTTCTGTTTTATAGTATCTTTAAATTTATTGAAAGGAAGATTTTGTATATCAACAGGAACTTTATTGAAAAAGCGTATACATAACCCTTTGAATGAATTACCGACTTTGTGGAGGCGACTTATGTGACCTGCAAGTTTATCTTTATTTCTTGTATTGACATCATGTTTATCACTATTTTTCCTAAATGATGCTATATTTTTTTTGACATATATTAGATTTTCAAAAATGTACTGTGACGAAAAGGTTAGAATATTATACTCTTTAAATCTGTTAAAATGAGGTGGTCATATACAATGTGTCCCGGAGAGAAGTGACCAGCGGGCGTAGTTTGAAAATTTATACAAAATTATCGATAAATCATTTAAATTTAGAGACCTAACTGCTTTTGTTTTTTAAAAATTGTTAATCCTTTTTTTTTAATAGACATGTATGACCTCCTGCACTATTTTAGTCATAATTTCTTTGTTTTTACGTGTTTCCCAATTCTTTTTTTTTTAATTCAGTGCTGTTATTATTATTAATCAAATTAGGTTATGAAAATTATCCCAAAACAAATAAATAATTTATTAAAAAAGAAATAAACTTAAAATTCGACCAACAAAACTGTATTTTTTTAAGTTTAAAATTAAAAAAACGAAAAATGTCCCTATAACATCATGTTTTTTTTTAATTATTATGATACTACATGATATTCTCTAAAATATCCTAGAACAATGTTTCTATCAATTTCAAACGTGTGCCAAAGTACAATGTGTTGAATTGTGACCTTCAAATAAGGATAGAGCAGGTAAAAAATTACTAGCTGTTATCGTATAGCTCCTGTCCTCCCGCCCCCCGCCACCTTTCTCAGACCGGCTCCAATTTGCTTATTATTAGTTAGTCGATCGTTCCTTGTGTCCGTGACGCTACGTCTTTGAATTCAATTGGTGCGCTTCCGAGTTTCGAGGACTACTGTTTAAATTTGTGACTTTGTTTTAAAATGTCTAGACTTGCAAATTTACAACCTTCTCATGTGGCTGATATGCATTTTGTGTATGGTTTTTGTGACGGGAACGTACGAGCTGCCGTTGCGGAGTACAGAAGACGATATCCCAACCGGGTCGTACTTGGATATCGCTCGTTTATCGCAGTACATCGCCAAATGAGTGAAATGGGTTTACGTCGCAGACGAAATGAACCCGTACAACCTGCTCCTGCTGTTCGTATGGACATCGACGAGTAGGTGTTACGTTTAGTAACAGCTGATCCAACGATAAGCATTCGCAGAATTGCTATCAGGCTGGGGATAACAAGAATGCGCGTCTGGCGCGTATTGAAGAAAGAGGGACTTCACCCCTACCATTATCGACGCGCTCAAAACTTAAGAGATGGTGACAGTAAACCGAGGTTGGTATTTTGTACATGGATATTACGTCAACACAGGCTTAATCCTGACTTTATAAAGCGCGTTTTATGGACCGACGAGGCTACTTTCACCAGGGCCGGAATAACCAACCACCGAAATTTGCACATATGGGCCGCTGAAAATCCATATGCAGTGAGGGAGACCTCGTTTCAATACGAGTTTTCTGTAAACATGTGGGCTGGAATTATTGATGATTTAATTATTGGCCCATTTGAATTGCCAAGAAGACTTACGCAAGAGGTCATGCTGAATTTTTTACGCAATGATCTCCCACAATTATTAGAGGACGTCCCTTTGCTGACGAGACGTCACATGTACTTTCAATTAGATGGAGCCCCGGCACATTATGCACAATCGGTACGTGAATTCATCAATGAAAATTATCCAAGATGGATTGGCAGAGGCGGTCCAGTAGCATGGCCCCCGAGGTCACCAGACTTGACGCCTCTTGATTATTATTTCTGGGGCTACATGAAGCAAAAAGTTTATGCTGTGCCAATAATTTCAAGAGACCAGCTGAAACAGAGAATCGATGCTGCTGCCGCAGAAATAGCGCAGAATCATGCAGAAATAAGGCGAACTACACTAAGGATGTCATTTAGGGCCCTGGCCTGCATAACCGCTGACGGCGGTCATTTTGAAAACATAATTAATTAATTACCTGATTTTTCTTAATAAACAACCATTTTAACAAATTAAGTATCTTTTATTTATTATTAAACTATCATGTTAAAATCAAAATGATTCATTGTAATAACAAAACACTTAAATGTGCAAATAAACTGCTTAAAACATTACTTTCATTTTTTTAAACTTATCTCTATCTAGTTACTGGAGCATAAAAGGTCAATTTCAATGTCTCGTACGTTCACATTTATTTGAAATAACTAAAAACATTGTTCGAGGATATTTTAGAGAATATCATGTAGTATCATAATAATTAAAAAAAAACATGATGTTATAGGGACATTTTTCGTTTTTTTATTTTTAAACTTAAAGAAATACAGTTTTGTTGGTCGAATTTTAAGTTTATTTCTTTTTTAATAAATTATTTATTTGTTTTGGGATAATTTTCATAACTTAATTTGATGAATAATAATAACAGCACTGAATTAAAAAAAAAAGAATTGGGAAAGACGTAAAAACAAAGAAATTATGACTAAAATAGTGCAGAAGGTCAGACATGTCTATTAAAAAAAAAGGATTAACAATTTTTAAAAAACAAAAGCAGTTAGGTCTCTAAATTTAAATGATTTATCGATAATTTTGTATAAATTTTCAAACTACGCCCGCTGGTCACTTCTCTCCGGGACACATTGTATATCCCAAACAAGCGTTTGGATACTAAACACCTTTCAGAAGATATACAAATGCACACGTGATACGATGAGGACATCGTTGAAACTTGCAAGTCCATATGTTTTTGGACGTACTCGTACCACGCTCTATATACTAATATGTGAATGAAACGCTGTAGTTCTGTTTGTTTATCATGTAAGTATTTTGGTCACTGAGCGCGTGCCAAATGGCCGAAATAAGCACACATGTAAACAAAACTAACACAACGACACGTTAAATACCCACGAACGATTCGTAAATAATACTTACCGACCGATCGTCTGAGTCGAGGGAATTCTCGGTCTTCGTAAACAAACTAGATGACGAGCCGGCGCAAAATATTGGGTCTTTACCTATGAAATTGGAGCTTTTTTTCCTCGTTAATCATATGTACCAATTCCTGCGATTTTCAAAGCTATATCCAAATTTGTTTTTTATTTGGAATATGGAATATTATTTCAAGGTTTCACATGAAATATTTTTTAATTTCTGGGCTAAATCACATAATAAAAAAAATTTGAACAGAGCTCTTTTCATGTGCTCCCCATAATCATTTCTTAGATTCGCTGAAACTTTTATAAAGCGGTTACTTTTAAAAATTAACGCTGCCTATACTTAACTTAATGTTATCCGATAATACACACAAAGTTTAGCTAAATTTGGATCTGCCGTTCCCAAAAAAAAAAATCAAAAATGTTTGTATGGAGAAAACAGTCTTAATGAAATTCTTCATACAAAACGCCAATTTCATAGGTAAGGACCTAATATATACATTGTACAAGAAAATAACACCTCCTGGAAGAGTGGTTCCTCCTACTACAGGCTTTTCTAAGCTTAAAAGGAGGATCCTACAACTTGTATTGCCATACTTGTAGTAAAGGAAATAAACGATTTTTGATTTTGATTAGATTTTTTTGATTTTGATTTTCAGGTCTCAAGTTAGGTTTATTAATAATACGAGCCTAAGACTCGGACAGACAGAGGGACATGTCGAAACTGTAACGGCTCCTTGTTGACTACAGAATCATAAAAAACTAAGTTCATATCACAACATACTAAACTAAAGAGGAAAAATAAACGGCGTGTGTAAATAGTAGATAGTGGTGTATGTTCAGTGTAAATTGAACGAGTGTTAAACACATTACACTCCTCTGTTTGGGCCGATAAGGGCCCCGGACCTTAAGCGGGGGAATCTATCTCTGGTCACGTAGAGTCTATAATTTGAACGATACAATGTTTGCATAGAGCGTACAGTCGGCTGCGTGTCTAGCGAGCACAATACTTGTTGGTTGTTATTAAGCTTTTTACCCGCCTCCGTGACTCAATGTATACAACGATTTTACGATTGGGTTTACGATTAGGAGGTCGTGGGTACGATCCCTAGCGGGGTACATGTTTAGTACTTGGTTTGGTTGGTGGTAGGACATTATAAATGTCCGTCTGGCTAGCTACCACCTTATCTAAGTCTGCCGCCGAACTAGCATTGTTGTGTTCCGGTTGTCAGAGATAAGATAGCCAGTCCCCCCAAATGTGTTGGGGTTTCCGGGTCTGTACTCTTCCACCTTCGACCTCATTTTCACTTAACATCAGGTGTGATTGAGGCCAAGTACGAATATAATAATATTATAGTCGATCATAAATAAAAAACAAGATCGATCTAATTACTATTGCCGTTATTAAAATGTGATTATAATAAGAGTGAATTACTAATGTCAAGATAATCAAATTATATCATAATCAAAAAAATACAATTAAAGAGGCCCAACGAGGAACACCAGTCAGAAAGCAACGCGTAATATAAACCAAAACATCCGAAAATGATCAATTATATTATTGTATATCTAGACTTAAATGTCAAGAACTCGTTAACACTATAAAAACAGTTATCTTTAAAAAAACATCTTAGGGCACATTTAATGGAAAAACAAGAAATTGGAATTCCAAAGCGTTGTCTGTAGTGGAACTTCCTATGCAGTTCTCTTTTTCCTTTTGTCACATCATTATCATTCATTTAACTTATCATAATTACTACTCAACACGAGCTGTATCAACAACGGACACTTTCACACACGATTGACCACAAATGTACACGCAGACGGGAACATGCGCGTACTTTTATGCACTCGTACTTGTAGGGGTTGTAACTGAAAACCAGTGTTTCGCTCTTTGAGTGATGTGCCACACTGAGTTATAACCCATTTGTGCTACTGCGGCACACACTCGCTCTTTGTATTTATCTATTCTTTACTTTTATTTGTATGTATATTTCTTTGTAATTTAAAAATTGTGTAGTTGTGTGAAGCAGTGGCGTAAATAAATGCTTTATCTATCCTATCTTATCAACGAAAATTTTGGATAGTTCCTTTTTAAATTTTGACAGGGGAAAATTCTTAAGCACTCCAAGCAGGAAGTTAAATAGTTTTATACATGACCAGAAAAATTGCATCATATTCTCTCCACCAATTACAGCGAGTCTGGGCGTCATCTCCAACCCGATTGGCGCGCTCCTCGGCGGCATGATGGTAGACGCTGTGGGCAGACGGTTGCTGCTGCAGTCCATCGTGCTGCCAAACCTCATTGGTTGGCTGGTCATCGCCTTCTCCGAGACCTACGTGTTCCTATGCGTGGGGAGGTTCATCACTGGCTTCACTATTGGTAAGGACTAACCCGATTGGTCGAATTTGACATGAAATAACTGTTTAAGTATTTAAAAACCATAAAACAGCATATTTTGTATTTTGCGGGCGCCATATTGGATTTTTTTTTACTATAAAATGTATCCTATGGCACTCTAGGGATCAAGTCCAATCGACCGACACCCTGCACTTCAAAATCGGCCGAGCCATTTAGGCAACAGGAGGTAACATCACCCTTCGTTATCGGGGTGTCGGGTAAAAATGAAAAATATTTATTTCACAACAATAACATGCAAATACTAATATAGATGCTGTATTTGGTATACATAGCTTCTATTATAATGGTATAATTAGGAGTCCGCACTAGGCGGACCTGTATCGTGTGGATCACCCACAGAATGTATTTTACAACAATTATGGCCTCCGTCTTGATCGAGAAGTGAACAATGTTTTCGATGAAAGAAAATGAAAACCAATCTAATAATAGAAGTGAATTTATTCACTGCTAAGATCTCATTTTGATATAACTAACAAATTTACCTTTGAATGGTTTTACTTCCGAATACTCGAAACGTTTCTTAACATTACGAGTCGCGTTAACATCATTTCCGTAATGAACTTTAATCTTTTTGATATTCAAAGCGAAGGACTTTTGTGTTAGCAGCCAAAGCCCAAGTATTTATTCATTTCAATCATAATATGTGTTATAATTGTGATTCTCTGATTACAGGCATGTCAACGGTCTCCTACATCTACGTGGCTGAGATAACGACGCCAGAGAAGCGCGGAGTTCTAAGCGCCCTGGGACCTGGCTTAGTCTCCACTGGCATCTTCATCGTCTACTCATTGGGCGCTTTCGTCCATTGGCGGAAAGTCGCTGCCATATGCGCCGGGGTGTCTTTACTCACTCCGTTCTTAATGTACTTCGTCCCAGAGTCACCTCTCTGGCTAGCGTCTAAAGGACAGATGAAAGAGGCATACAACGCCATGTTCTGGTTGAGACAGAACAACAACACAGCGCAGCAGGAACTCATGGAGTTCACGAAAGACAGAAAAGGCAGTGAGACCATGACCTTCAAAGACAAACTTGGTCTTTTCAAAAGAAGAAGCGTCCTAAAGCCATTCGTTGTATTGATAGTTTTCTTCATATTCCAGGAGATGTCTGGAATCTATGTTATATTGTACTACGCTGTGGACTTCTTCAAATCAGTTGGTACTAGCGTGAACGAATTCACGGCTTCTATCATAGTGGGGGGTGTTAGGGTCTTCATGGGCGCAGTTGGAGCATGTCTAATCAACAGTTTTAGAAGAAAGACTTTAGCTTTTACTTCTGGGTTATTGTTAGGAGTTGCGATGCTGGGTGCGGCGGTGTGTGACAGTTTAAACGGTCCGCCTCTAGTGAAACTCGCTTGCGTGCTACTCCATGTCTCATTCAGCATGGTTGGGTTCCTCCAGCTACCCTGGATCATGTCAGGGGAGCTATACCCTCAGGATATAAGAGGAGTCATGTCTGGTGCGACATCGTGCTGTGCTTACATACTCATCTTCTTCAATATAAAGACTTACCCTCAACTGGAGAACTTATTCACCAGCAACGGCACTTTGTATCTTTTCGGTACATGCGCTCTCCTAGGAGCGGCATATTGTTTATTTTTCCTTCCAGAGACAAAAGGGAAGAGTCTAACAGAGATAATGAGGCAGTTTGACGAGGAGAAGCACGAGACAGATCCCGAGATGGGGTGTACGAAGAAGTGTGCAATCGAGGGTCAAACAGTACTAAGGAGGCATAGCGCGGGAGCGTCAGTATCTTTAGAGAAAAACAGTGAATTGTTCGCACCGCGGTGGGTGCAAAAAGACGATGAAAAGAAAACTAGATTAGAATGACCGCTCTAGTTCATGGTAGCCTAGTACCTATTCGAAAACGTTTAGTTACCAATTTATGAAATTTGTACATAAAGTATTTTATAAATAAATAATTAATTTAATTAATTGTTATGTGATCAGTATTATAGGTATTTCGAGTGATTTATATTAATGTGAATTAATTTAATTTAAATCATTACATTCCATAGTGTTAACTAGTATACAAGGTGATAATTTAAAAAGATTTTTTTAAACAGTTTTTTAAGCTATAAGTTTTTTGATTATTTTTTAAGTACAAATTTTAAAACTGAAAATGATTATTTGTAATGTTTATTAAGAAAATCCGATCTAACAGTCTACACATAGAAATAACGAATTACACGACGCTGTATGATGAGAGAATTTAACAATACTATCAAAACGTGTGAATAAAATATTGTGTTGGTTTCCGTGATTGTTTCATTTCAAAGATCTAGCCGATAGATCTAGCTAGTGGTTCGCGAAGTAACTCTGCCTCCGAGACCAATGGTTGCGGGTTCGAATCCCGCTAGCGATATCTAAGTACTTTTGTGACGGGCCTTTACGCCCCAGTCAGAGTTTATTAGAAATATATTAGATACATACATAACGTCACAACCTTTATCCCAATGGGGGTTGTCAGAGATCGCAAAGATTAGCGTTTGGGATCCACGATTCACCTTTCGAAATATATAGAAATGCACACGTGGTCGGGGTGAACCAATCGCCGTTAAAACGTGCAACTCTATAGATGGTTTTTGATGGAAAGTCTCTTAGTCGCCTTTTACGACACCCACGGGAAGAGATGGATTGGTTTCTATTCTTTTATCGTGCCGAAACTACACAGCGATGTATGTTTATCCTTTATAAAGGTCGGGAGAAGCCTTTTCATATTCTGTGTCTTTCGTTGTATTGTTTGTACATGTATAATGTTGATTTAATAAATGTACATTGTAGAAATGCCAGTGAAATTAAACAAACCTGGCACATTTGTGTGGTGGACGACCGATTGGTGTAGTGGATAGTGACCCTGTCGACGAAACCAACGGTTGAGGGTTCGAATCCCGCGACGGGTAAATGTTTGTGTGATGAATATGAACATTTATTCCTGAGTCATGGATGTTTATATAAATGTTTATGTATGTTTATCCGTTATCTAGTATCCATAGAACAAGCTTTGCTTAGTTTGGGACTAAATGATTATTGGTATACAATTTGTGAAACAAAAAACGGCAGGTCCGATATTGAGACCGATCAGCAATGAGGTTTAATTCATTTAAAATAATCGTAACAGAACGTTGAGAGCGAAAAATACACAAATCGAAACCCGTATACATATAAAAGTAAATACTAAGCACTGGTTGTCGTTGCATGCACCAGTGCCCCAGATCACACGCAATACTTGAATTTTACTTACATAATAATTTTGACATACACATTCTACAATTTCTATAATAATAATTCAATTTTCAAAATTTATAAACAACTTATTATAATATAATACAATTTATTATTAAAAAAAAAATCACAAATAAAAAACTAGCCCCAAGTCTCTGGTTGGTGGAAAGGTACCCAGAAGGCTGGCCGCATTGCCTCGCTGTATAGCGAGGCTGATTCTCTGACCAAAGTATTGGCCAGCCCTCCGATCGTGGGATGCATCAACCTGACGCTCAGATAACTCCCTAAAAAGAGTGTGAGCACCCGGTCCCCACGGCCCAAGCGTTTCTACACCAAACGGCGCAAATAGGTGATCTCCACTGAGACCCGCATAGGTATTTGCGCCGTTTAACGCTTTCTGCTGAGGCGGCAGCGGAACCAGCTGTACCGCTTGTACTTGGAAGATGGGAAGGAGCAAGGGTATCGACGCAGGTTGCATCCCATACCATTAATTTTCAAAATAATTTAAAATTAATATAATTTACTTTCAATGTTTCAATTTAGATTTTTTTATGGTTTAATTTTTCAATTGACATTTGAAGTTATAATTGTTATTTAAAATTTTCAATGTCTACTACTGTTTATTAACATAGTTATAGGTGACTGTACTAACAAAGATGGACTTTATTGTCTGGAAACATGAATGATTTATTATTATTACCTCTAAATACACTGAAAATTAACAAAAACATCAAACTATGAAACATAGATGCAGGGTCGGTGAGTAAGAGGCAATATAATAAAAAAGAAGAGACGTTAATTTTCGTGAGTTTTTAAAGAAAAGATAGATTATACAAGCACAAGCCGTTTTTAAGAAGAGCATGTGTAGAAACTCCCCAGCTATTGAGCTGCTGTGCTATTTTGTAACGGACAAAACCGATCGCAGTTCCATTATTATTTGACATTTAATCGACATCATAACGACCACAGAATAAAATTTATGAAGGATAACCAATTTGTCGTACTATAAATAAATTGATAGCCAACGCCATCTATTCAAACATATCAAAAACATTTGACAACGATCCGGTAACATTAAGTAGTTAGTGCACAGCTGTTACCCGAAGGTGGCACCACTAAGCATATCTAAAGGTATATTTTCCCACTGTTCTCTTTTCCATTAGTTTCGTCTTTAATACATATTTTGTTAGTAAATTGTGAATATTTCTGCTCGATTCTGAATGTGTTTCAGATTGGTACTATCACGTCTTATTATAGGAAAAAGACATGATTACTTTAAAAGTGGTGGTAGTTACAGCGGATTGAAAATACAAAAAAATATTTTGCAATCTAGATTTTATTTATTTATTTTTCCGGAAACTGACAACCACATTTTTTTCGTTTTATTCTCTCCTCTCGGAGAAGGCAAAGGGATCTAAGCCCACACAGCCATGTCTTATTTATCTTATTTCTTCAGTTTATAAGTCAGTCGCAGTCAAAACAAGTAATTCGTCGTATACTTCGCGTATACAGAGTCTAGTCACGGTCAAGTCATTCTTCAGTAAAGTGGCAGAATGCGTTACAAAAGATTTTGACGGCTTCCTGTGGGAACCCGAAAGCTTCGTTACGCACTTTAATTTACACTTCCCTTCACTTGTAGGTACACCATCACTAACTTTTGCTGCACAATATTCTGCGATTATTAAGCTTCAAAAGTCAGAATGCACAAATTATAAAGAAACTTGCAACTTCACTCGCCGAGATCCCGCCAAAAAGCCTCATTACATTATAATGTAAAGTAGAACAAAATAGTCACTGCATAGACAAAAATAGTCTCCACAGATAGTCACACACAGACACAGTCAGATGTCAGAGTTCTCTCAAAAACGACACCGTTGTTGCTGGCTTTGCACAAGTTGGTATTTCATATTCACTGTACCTAGGTACTACTGTTTATTATCCCTAATAAATAATAGAATAAAAATAACCATTTATGTATTTAAAAACCGAAAACCCCGACAGCATCTTTTGTACTTTGCGAGCGCCAATTTGCACTTCAAAATTAATTAAGCCCTTTAGGCTACAGGAGGTAACATGAAGATCTACATACGTTTGGTCGAGCGAAAAGATATTTTATTATGTACGTATAGCCATACTGTAAAACTCCTTTAATATTTTGGGTTTAGGGATGCATCTGTAGACGTCGGGTACTTGTTAAACACAAGATTTTCGCATAAAACCCCGATAGAAATTATTTTTCAAATACAATTTTTACACAGTAGTTATTTCAGGTTTTTGATTTAGGTATAAAGGTACATATTATGTTTATCTGTAAAGAAATTTCAAATATAACACACAATAAATACAATTGCAATGAATGTTTTGGACAAAACCCCGAATCATTGCTGGTAAAATTAATACTAGTAAGCTCACTGACCTGGTCTGCGGGATGCCGTATTTGATACCGACGCCGACCCTGGGTAGAGCTTTGATGACCTTCTTTACAGTCGCCTGGTCCGGCAGCGCGAAGAATATCGACGCTGTAACAGAGAATTTTAGTCGTCAAATAAAACAACGAAACACGTGATTTTCGTGACGTAATTAATGTAGGGTTCACAAAAGTGAAGTCTCGGAAGCCGTGCCACTATCTAAGTTCATTCAGGCGCTATGGTGTACGAGTGGCCACATTCTGGTCCTCAAGAATTTGATGTTTTTACCATTGACATCAAATTCTACGACCTGTTTGGTGTAGTGGTTAGCAACTCTGACCACTATACCAAAAGGTTGCGGGTTCGAATCCCGCTAGGGGCATATGTTTGTGTGATGAATACGGGCATGTGTACCCGAGTTATGGATGTTTTCATATAAGTATATATTTACAAAAAAAAATGTATTTATGTCGTATATCAACCATATATAGTTGCTTACTGTGGAACTAGATGGCGCTGTGTGTATGTCTAAGGATATTTATTTTATTTTATTATTTTATTGACTCGCTAGGAAGAACAACCTTACCTTAAACTGTCTCAATAGATTATTATTATTATTTGTGTACATTTGTTTAAGTATATGTCATATTTATTTATAGGTTTTGTATTTATTTTTATCATATTAGATTATATATTTAATTATATTTATTATTTTATTATTATATTATTATTATTATTATTATTATATTATTATTATTATTATTATATTATTATTATATTATAACAACACCATAATTTAAGTATGTATGTCATCGACATGATTGTTATTTTCTCTATATGTATAGTATGTTTGTT
Source organism: Oegoconia quadripuncta (assembly GCA_949316235.1). Lineage (NCBI taxonomy): Eukaryota > Metazoa > Arthropoda > Insecta > Lepidoptera > Autostichidae > Oegoconia > Oegoconia quadripuncta. The sequence goes on from OX438758.1 coordinate 19,257,434, forward strand.
TATAACTACTGTTTTTGTAAGTGTACTCGCTGTCTACTTTTACGTTACCTCATCTATTTGTCTCCTTACTGAGGTTTGCTGGAAGAGATCTCTTATAGAGATAAGCTCGCCTTTTGTATATTTTAATATTCTCCTGTTTTTTTTTTGTTTTGTTTGACGTGTATGCTTATATACAATAAAGTGTTAAATAAACAATCGTGATGGAGTAACATACATCCAAAATTTCGAGTGGGATAGCTCTTGAATATGTTTTTGGAAAAAAGGATTTTTGTGATATTTTTGAGAGAAACAAAATGGCTGATCGTCGAAGAAAGAAATTATTCGTCTAAGGTGTTAAAAACATACTGAATGATATTTTTACCGTAAGGAAAAAATATTGCTTATTAAGTAAGCGAAATACAAGGCATAGATAGTTTAATAATTATTTTTTTTCAAAACTATCATGGAATAAAGCGGTAATTGTGTAATTTGACGGTCGCGTTTGTACTCTATTCCACTTATTTATATCATTAAATTGAATAAATAAAGAAAAGTTGGAGAAAATATGACTTCCAAATACATTTCACATGATAGGAACCCTAGGTATCACGCCAGTCGCATCTTAATCTCCGGCAGGCGCGTGCGTGTATATATTTATATCTCAGACACTTACACTAATCATCTAGTCCCAAACTAAGCAAAGCCTGTACTATAGATACTAGATAATGGATAAACATACATAAATATTTATATAAACATCCATGACTAAGGAATAAATGTTCGTATTCATCACACAAACATTCACACCTCGCGTGATTCGAACCCGCAACCGTTGGTTTCGCTGACAGGGTCACTATCCACTACACCAATCGGTCATCTTAACAAATTATTATAAATAATACTAAATAGCTTTGATGGGGGTTATTTTCCAGAATGCATTTTTCACATTCACTCTACAGTGTGTTTTTTTTTTTACTGGGACAGTATATGAAAATCCAAAACCAGGGAAGATACAGGAAAATTGTCATAGTAACAATAAGACATCAAAAAAACATATGCCAAAAGCGGCCCTCAAGTTTTTCATTCATAAAATAAATTACAGCTGAAGAACATCGGGTCTCACCTTTTGCGCTCCGGTGGCCTGCACTTTCTTCAAAATGCATTGTGAAGATAGCTGATTCACAATGATTAGAACAGAAAATATTCTAAACAGTTGCGAAGGCTGCTAAAAGAGTAAGTTATTTTATTATTAGGTTATTATTACCTATGAAATTGGCGTTTTGTATGAAGAATTTCATTAAGACTGTTTTCTCCATACAAACATTTTTGATTTTTTTCTGGGCACGGCAAATCCAAATTTAGCTAAACTTTGTGTGTATTATCGGATAACATTAAGTTAAGAATAGGCAGCGTTAATTTTTAAAAGTAACCGCTTTGTAAAAGTTTCAGCGAATCTAAGAAATGATTATGGGAAGCACATGAAAAGAGCTCTGTTCAATTTTTTTTTATTATGTGATTTAGCCCAGAAATTAAAAAATATTTCATGTGAAACCCTGAAATAATATTCAATTTTTCAAATAAAAAACAAATTTGGATATCGCTTTGAAAGTTGCAGGAATTGGTACATATGATTAACGAAGAAAAAAAACTCCAATTTCATAGGTAAAGACCCAATATTTTCTAGTTGTATTTTTTCTCGTGTAATAGCAAATCTTATCATTCTGCCTACCCTGTGGTAAAACGTTGTGCACGCCACAAAAAGATGACATCACATAACACAGAACATGACATCACACAGAAATGGTTCTGGCAGAATGAACAGCGCTGGGGGTTTCCACCCACAGCACATGCTGAGTCTGGACCATTTCGTTGTCCCTGATATGGACACAATTGAAAATCAATTGTTTTCCGGTCACCGGTGACCGGCGTGGCGCTCAAAGGCTTAATATTAGTTTTAACTATGTTTTAACATATATTCTATATTGTATGTGTATAATGTAGGTTAAGAACCTTGTGTCATGGTCGACGAATAAATGTATTCTATTCTATTCTATTGTAGTGTGGTGTGGTGTGGTGTGGTGTATTGTATTGTATTGTATTTTATACATAGGTACACTTACTTCTGCTGGCGAGGAACATCTCTATCGCGACGTTCTGCAGCAGATAGCGCCGGGAGAAGATTGCGCGGATCTCGCTGAAGTACCATTTTCCGTGCAGGTGCTCGCAGTACTTTAACACCTGGAATAGAAGGAGAAGTACATATTAATAAACAACAGACTATCAGGAAACATTCACTATGAATTATACTGTCAGTGTGTACTGTAATGCAACAAGGTATTTAAAAGAAAATTTTTGTGTATGAAATTAGGGTTATCGAAATAAATAATAAATAAATCAAATAAATATTTTTGCACACATACACACAGCGCCATCTAGTTCCACAGTAAGCAACTATAGGCTCGTGTTGTGGATACCAGATGGTTGATATACTACATAAATACATTTTCTTTTGTAAATAAATACCATATATAAATGAAAAACATCCATAACTCGGGAACACATGTCTGTATTCATCATACAAACATATGCCCCTAACGGGATTCGAACCCGCGACCTTTTGGTATAGCAGCAGAGTTTCTAAACACTACCACAGATTACTAATAAGTTACTAAAGTAAACACTACACCAAACAGGCGTCAAATATATTATAACGCCACACCTTTATCCCAAAATGGGGTGGTCAAAAATATATGGGTGTTCAAAACATTAAATATATATTCATTCGAGAAACATTGTGACCGACATAATGCCAATACAAGGAGCAAAAAATCAATTAGCTGTACCTTTTAGTAGACTTATTAAAGTTAGTAAGTCATTCAGAGGTCAATGTGTGCGCTTCTACAACAAGGATATACGGAATCTTCCGCTTAATAAACTTATTATAAAACAAAAATTATGCAAAAAGGGATATTACAAAATTTCAGACTACATTAATTCATGGGATTAAACGGCTCCTCTACACGATATATAAAAAATTGTTGTAACCTTTCTTGATTGTAAATGATTGATTGAAAAGAGACAAACCCTCTGAGTTTCTCGCTAGCTCTTCTCTGTAGTGGTCGCGTTCCGAGCTAGTGGTAGTTTAAAAAACAAGTGACGTTCATAAGTGCATATTGTATTGCCTACATGAATAAAACATGATTTTCATTTCATTTTCATATCAAAGTATAATGCTTGAAACAACTCCCACAGTTCGCCTATTGTTCCTAAGTATATAATAGGATTGCTTAAAAAACAGTACAGTTGACCGCACCTGGTAGCAAGCAACCATCGACCAGGAGCTGCTATGTATCCACCGGAAACCTTTTTTTATTTTATTTTATGTACAGAACCCCTATGCATGTTGTATACGGCATGACATATACTCATCAAAACCTAATTTAGATTACACAGGGTGTAAATTTAAGTACTTTTAAGCCTTAAAATATGTACATGCATTTCATTAAACCCAGCAATTGTAAAACTCGAAAGTATATGTCCCGAGACGAGTAAAATAAAAGTATTTTTTTTACTTTGTACTTCTTTATTTGTATCTTGTTTTGGTACTTTTTTGCGTACTTTACAATTTCTGAGATTAATGAAATGTACTCAAGTGGTCAGGCTTAAAAGTTAGTACTCAAGTTTACACCCCTTATATTGGTACATTAAAATTCCCTTTAAGCTGAAAATCTCCAAATATTATCCAAATAAATATTCTTACCTCCTACAAAGACTGTCTATCCATTAAGGACTAGATAAGCTTTACCTCTGCTGCAGCATCACTCGTGTGCCCAATGTTAGATACTAGCTTTCCGCCAGCGACTTCGTCCGCGTGGAAGATTTGATCAAAATCGGTTCAGCAAAAAAATTAGCCTATATGGATTTGCAATCCAGGTCCTAATCTGTCTACCCACCAAATTTCATCCAAATCCGTCCAGCCGTATACATACATACAGACATACACACAAACTTTGCATCGTATTTATAATATTAGTTGGGATAATTTTTTTTTTATGCTTGTTTGATTATGCTATCCTAAAAAAAATACCACCAAATTCCACATTTCTCCAAAAATTCCCCCCAGACAAGTCCCATAACATTTATGTTTTACACCCATGTCTCCATCTAACATGGCGACGAATTGAAATAAAAATAAACTTCCTAAGGCCTCGTCCACAAGCCGGTTGCGGGCGAGCGTCATTGGTCCCGCAGCAAGTCGGTCAGTCAGCCGGGTACAGGCAAAGCTAAGACGTTATTCTTTGTCCTCGGTCCACCACTGTTGCACACATGGACCGTTATGCAATAAAATGGTTTATAAATTATTTCCAAACTAACAGAGATGATAGTCAACATCTCCAACTTTAAATAACGATGAAATTTACCAAAAGCAATATAATGTTTTTAAGTGATACAAAGTGATTTATGTAGATAGAAACACGGTCAAACTTTGCATATAATTAATAAAAGGGAAGTTCCTTATTCAAGCCCACAGTAAATAAAATTATTACAGTTCCCTAAGAGATCGGATGTCGCATTTTCTGTGTTGCAGGCAGTGGTTGGTCTGTGGTTGCAGGTAACATCATTTTTATTGCAGATTTATACATTTCATTCAGTTAACAAAATGAATGCAACAGATTTAACGAACTGCTTATAGTTTTAGCTGCAGGTGACTGTACTTATTAACGATAATGCGTCGCGCCTCTGTTCCAGTTGTTTGAGATAAGATAAGCCACTGCCACAACAAGTTAGGGTTTCCGGATGTTCGCGTTTCTGTATGACCTTTTCGGAAACTGGCTTATTCAGTTCCCTCGAAAAAAATTGTAGACATGCATGGCTCAGAAGTAAATATGGCCTTATAGTTCTTTAATATGAAATATAATAAAACTGCTGTGTTACATTATCTAATCTCACATATACTTAATTCTTGTTATTAGTTCTCGGTTTCACCTATCATGAATGGTTTAACGTATTGCGGGTATCAGCGCCCGCATCTCCACTGTGAAGAAGCCCTAACATCGGCCAGTAAACCGGGGCGCGGAACGCGACATAAACCGTTCGTACAAGGCATATTTATACTGACAATAACCCTGTAAATTAGACGCCACTGCTGCTTTATTGTGTTACAAATAAAATACAAATAGTTTATATTAAGAGTAGGTATATAAATTTAATTTATTTTTTAAGCAGCGATAGGTCGTCAGAGCTCCGTCCTGTATATCGCGTGCTTGCTTGCATAAATCTATAACCGCTCATTCCGTTTATCGAGCACTCAAAAACTTAGGTTTTTTTTTTCCGAAACTAACGTATATTTCGAAAACGTAAAACTAGATTATATTCGTTTTAATTATCAGTTTTGTTAAGGTTTCACGTAATGTCAACCATTTATTTGTACTTTTAGACGTAACTTCGGATTTATCGAGAAATATTTCAAGTTGTTGTGCTTTTGAAACATGATCCCCGAAGCATAAGTCCTGTTTTTATTACGTAATTAATATAGAGTGAAAGAACGCATTGTAGGTGAATCTGAACAGCCGTCGTGTCACGTAAATTTTTTTGCGTTCGGTAGCCAATAATTTGCCTTTAAGAGGGTTTATCCCGCACACGGCATACCATACAAACTTCCAAGTCCCAATTTTTCGAAATGAATAGACCGATTCTAATTATGAGTTCTTTATACGCATAGGTGATACATAATATACGCATACGCAACGCATAGGTACAGGGCGCACATAAATTATAAAATTATCTGGCTTTTGGTACTTATATTGCTTGTTGTTAAATGTTTCTGTGTACCTTGTATTTCTGTCAGCGAATGAAGTTATTCTATTCCATTCTATAACATAGATCATAATACAAATAAATAATAATAAATATGTACACTTACCTACACCAATAATCTAGTCCCAAACTAAGCAAAGCTTGTACTATGGATACTAGATAACGGATAAACATACATAAATATCTATATAAACATCCATGACTCAGGAATAAATGTTCATATTCATCACACAAACATTTACCCTTCGGGGGATTCGAACCCGCAACCGTTGGTTTCGCTGACAGGATCACTATGCACTACACCAATCGGTCGTCAATATCAATCAATCAAATCGACAATCAATAATGAAATATTATTGTGCCTTTTTGTAATATTAAACCTTTTTTTTAAAAGAGCAACCTCTCGAGTTTCTTGCTTGTTCTTCTCAGGGGAAAATTGCCTTTTGAACAAGCTGTAGCTTTAAATATGTAAAAATCTGACTATTTTAAGTGTGCACCAGGGGGGGCACACTTCAAATGTCATCAATTTTCATAGCAGACTGCGACCTCTGAACTGCGGTTGACGAACTAACCGTTATTAGTGTTCTGTGGCAGCAGCCGCCATCTTACCGGTGGGTGGTGTCATGTCGAGCTGCCAGTCAACGTTGATTTCAGTTTCAGTTTTTGTAAAAGTTCAGATTTTTGTTAATTTGTTGTTTGTTTTTGTTATACTTGTTTTTCATAGCTAATTTAAAGAAATTAGTTATGAGAAATAAAAATTTCCTCATAAACAACAATACCTATTTCTAAACCCAGTTTCTACCAATATAATCAGTGTACGTAGGTATGTATAGATAGATTTAATTCCTCAACCAATCGCTGGCAGCAGCACTGTCTACACATGCAAATTTAACCACAGAGTTGCCACTCTTTCTCGGTAAATAATTACAATACTCTTTGGTGTACACTGTGTACCTACAAAATAAAGCATTTACGATTTGATTTGACTCGTCACGACAAATCGCAATAACATGCGAAAAATGTGCAACACAGCGTGTTATTCCCATTCACGGTACCACTCGCAATATATCACGGAGAATGAATAGGGCGCTTTAATTGGCGGCTGGAGATTGATTAGTGTAATGTGGTGTTGTGATTTGTGTATTGTGCTGTAATAGCTCCCCAAGAGCTATTTTTGTTAGATGTTTTTTTTATTTTATGAAGGATCACCAATAGTAACGATAGATTTTTAAGTTCCTTAAAAGCCGTGATTTTGCACATGGGTAGAGTACCTGTCAGTGACAGAATTAAAATGTTGTCAAACAAATCTTTAGCTTGCTTTTGATATACTTAGTGTAGGTATTTAGTAATAAAACATAGACTATTGGATTAAAATTACCACTGTGAATTTCATAGCGTCGGAGAATGTACCTAGAATTCCTCTAACTATTATCAAAAACCTCGACCAGTAATATATTCATGAAAAATTTCACCGAGGGCAAATATCATTTAGGAAAAATAGTGATAAACATGATGTCAATACAAGAAATAAAGATAAACTTGCAGGTCACATAAGTCGCCTCCACAAAGTCAGTAATTCATTCAAAGGGTTATGTATACGCTTTTTCAATAAAGTTCCCGTTGATTTACAAAATCTTCCTTTCAATAAATTTAAAGATACTATAAAACAGATACTTATTAAGAAAGCATATTATAAAATATCAGATTATTTTGATGATAAACAATCATGGACATAACCAGCCCGTTCGCATAACCAGGCTATTTCACAATTAATAATGAAATATTTATAATATAAAATAATAATTTTGTAATATAAAAACCTTTTTTTAAAAGAGCGACCTCTCGAGTTTCTTGCTTGTTCTTCTCAGGGGAAAATTGCCTTTTGAATAAGCAGTAGCTTTAGAATGTAAAGTTCTGACTATTTTAAGTGTACCCTGTGTACCTACAAAATAAAGCATTTTTTGATTTTGATTTTGATTTTGACTCAATAAACTATTTTTAGAAAATATAAAGTAGACATTGATAATTTTTCAGAAAATTGTTTTATGAGATCTTAGCATCTTCTACTAATATTATTATATACCTAATGCAAGCTAGATAATGTTTAGTACCTAACCTTCTTTCTTAACCTAAGGCCCACAGTTGCGGTACTTAGCCTTTACGTATCCAGCCGTTCGAGGCCGTTGGTTTACATGTCCGTAAAGATTTTAAACTGGTTTGTTACGTAGAAGCTGTATGAGGAATACCATTTCATACGTGAAATTCCACCTTAAAAATCATTAATCAATTACGACTATTTTTCCTTTAGTCTGTGGTAATTCGTTAAAAAAATATCATGCAGTTGTCGCTTGACAAGTTTTTAGAGCCTAAAACTAATTTTGCCTTTTTTTTTGTAAACTGTTTTCCTGTAGTATTGTTGACTATTCTCTATTATTATCTTGAGGCATGAATCTTTATGATATAAATAAATATCCTTAGACATACACACAATGCCATCTAGTTCCACTTTAAGCAACTATAGGCTTGTGTTGTGGATACCAGGTGATTGATATACTACATAAATACATTTTTTTTGTAAATAAATACTTATTATAAATGAAAACATCCATAATCAAATTAATGGTTCCTCGGGGAAAGTTATTCGTAATAAAGAGTGGCGTCACCAGTTAACCTGAATTACACGAATTAAAATTCACCCTGTATACCCTGCCCACATGAATTAAAAGAAGTTCTGTCCTTCCGTTCTTGTCCCGCTGTCTGTTTACACAATTATTAGTTTCGATCCGTGCCTTCGTTCGCGTGGTCTTACTTTATCGTGTTAGAATTATTGTCATTTCTTAATGAATACGAACTAGAACTCAATTCATTACCGTCTATCGCATCTCACCTCACCTTATATCCTCATCCGGGTCCCACACTACTCCTTTACTAAATTTCTGAACGATCGGTCCAGAAATTTTGTCGCCAAAAGGTAACAAATAGACATACAAGAGTTTTGAACTGTACCGTCAAAACGGCTGTACAGATTTCAGATGTTTTTTTTTTCGAGAACTCGTTCTAATACCTCGTGTTAACATATATCATCATCGATAATCACTAGTTGCATTTAGAGGTACTCCACCTCTCCCTCCGAGAGGTAACACACTGCACCCCTCACAAACACAATAGGCCCTTTGTTACTTTGATAGCGCAATAATGCAATGCACAAACAGATGTGCAAATAACAACGATCTGTCACTTCTTCCATAGGATAAACATAAATAAACATTTCGGACACTTACACCAATCATCTAGTCCCAAATTAAACAAAGCTTGTGCTATGATCTAACTTTATGGTTGACTCGAAGAAATCCCGCCGTGGGGTAAGTAAATTTACCTAAGTAAATTTATTTTGTATACAATAAAGCGTTTACTAACCAACAAACGTTTGAATATCGGCGCATCGATAAACTTCGAACATTTCGTAATATTGGGTCTTTACCTATGAAATTGGAGTTTTTTTTCTTCGGTTACCATATGTACCAATTCCTGCGATTTTCAAAACTATATCCCAATTTGTTTTCTATTTGGAAAATGGAATATTATTTCAGGGTTACATATGAAATATTTTTTAATTTCTGGGCTAAATTACATAATAAAAAAAAATTGAACAGAGCTCTTTTCGTGTGCTTCCCATATAATCATTTCTTAGATTCGCTGAAACTTTTATGAAGCGGTTACTTTTAAAAATTAACGATGCCTATACTTAACTTAATGTTATCCGATAATACACACCAAGTTTAGCTAAATTTGGATTTGCCGTTCCCAAAAAAAAATCAAAAATGTTTGTATGGAGCAAAACAGTCTTAATGAAATTCTTCATACAAAACGCCAATTTCATAGGTAAGGACCTAAAAAGGCTTTGCGCCTGAAGCTTATCTTGTAGCAATCTCACAATAGTGCAACTGTTGAGGTATACATTAATATATGTTAGGTACCAAATAGTACATTCATAGTATTCTCTATCAATATTTCCGTAAACATCGCAAGACCCCTAACCCCTAACGCGGTGTGGCAGGCTCCCGCCGCCGCTGGAGGGTTGGTGACAAATTGGACTACAATTGGAGCGGACGGCTGAGATAACCCTCGTGCAGAAACAGAGCGCGTGTAAAAATAAACCATGGGTTATTTTAATACCATTTTTACCAGAAAAATAAATAAAAGACAGAATATTCTAATAAAAAATGTATTATTATTTTCAATAGATTGAAATTCACGTTCAACAAATGATAGGGCTGGGCAAATACACAAACTAAGCAGTAGTAGCTTTATTCATTGCACATTTTATTATTGTGATGAGGGCCAAGTTGGATGGCATGAGAGCATGCATACGTTTACCTACTCTTCACGAGTAAGCATCTCGAGTTTCATGATTATAATTTAATATTAAGATTTTATGTGAAAGTCTGTAATTGCCAAGATTTGTGGTATTCGGGCCAATGTACCATCCTGTTCTATTATACATTCTATTAAACATCCTAGTGTCATTCTGATATCCCGTTCGCCTTCGGTAGCTTGATATAACAACGCTATTTCCCGAGCTACCCTATACCATGAGAGGTCGGCATCGTACCAGTCGCTTGCAACGCCCGCGTTTCCCCGACATATACAACATTGAAGAATAGTATGATAAAGTTTTATATTCATATTTGACAAACTGTTTGGTGTAGTGGTTAGCAACTCTGACCACTATACCAAAAGGTTGCGGGTTCGAATCCCGCTAGGGGCATATGTTTGTGTGATGAATACGGACATGTGTACCCGAGTTATGGATGTTTTAAAATAAATACTTATGTAGTGTATCAACCATCTGGTATCCACAACACAAGCCTATAGTTGCTTACTGTGGAATTACATGACGCTGTCTGTATGTCTAAGGATATAAGGATATATATTGACGACCTGTTTGGTGTAGTGGTTAGCAACTCTGACCATTATAACAAAAGGTCGCGGGTTCGAATCCCGCTAGGGGCATATGTTTGTGTGATGAATACGGACATGTGTACCCGAGTTATGGATGTTTTCATTTATAATAAGTATTTATTTACAAAAAAAAAAATAAAAATGTATTTATGTAGTATATCAACCATCTGGTATCCACAACACAAGCCTATAGTTGCTTACTGTGGAATTACATGGCGCTGTCTGTATGTCTAAGGATATAAGGATATATATTGACGACCTGTTTGGTGTAGTGGTTAGCAACTCTGACCATTATAACAAAAGGTCGCGGGTTCGAATCCCGCTAGGGGCATATGTTTGTGTGATGAATACGGACATGTGTACCCGAGTTATGGATGTTTTCATTTATAATAAGTATTTATTTACAAAAAAAAAAAAAAAAAATGTATTTATGTAGTATATCAACCATCTGGTATCCACAACACAAGCCTATAGTTGCTTAAAGTGGAAGTAGATGGCGCTGTGTGTAAGGCCAAGGATATTTATTTATTTTATTTATTTATTTATAATAAATATTTAAATATTTATTTAATATACATTTTTTTATTCAGTATGAAACAATACCGTCATCCCTAAATATTCCCACAGACACAAAATACACTTAACGCCACCCTCTCGAGGGGTGAGAGGAAATCACTTCACAGCAGATAGAGCACGCTCCGATTAGGTACAGTCAGACGCATTAGTCCCTAATGTCGTCCGATCACGGAATGGCGTGACAGATGAATGGGGGCCAGGTGAGAACTTGGACAAGTGTTGTTTGATTTATTATACGAAGATATGAGGATTGGATTTTTGTTTTAATGGGAGATGAAATGCAGTTGAGTGGTTTATTTATTTTATTTTATTTTTATTTTATTTTATTTTATTTATTTTTGGAAAACTTACAGCTACAATAATGCTATGGATAACAATAATCGGTTCTGACAGAGCCAATTACAAGTTTCCGCCTGTGCACGCGTTTGTGGGCGAACACATTGCCCAAATTGTTTTGCATTGCATTGCATTGTAACTAAGAGTGTTCTTTAGTTTGAAAGTAAAGGATATATATTTATATATATATTGATAACAACGCAAACTCGTAATTCCACAGTAAAATCATAATATTGAAGAAACTAAGTTAAATTAAGTCAAATTAAATTAAGTCAATGCATGATTATTGAACAAAAATAAAATTCCAAATGAGTAGAGATGTAAAGATGTAAAGAAATTGCCATTATTTGTTATTGTCGCCAAAAAAGATACTGCATATAAAAGATTTAAGTCTGTTTTTGTTATTTATGTAAAACTAACCGCGTCCGTGGCTCAATGTAAACAACATTGGGTTTACGATTAGGAGGTCGCGGGTTCGATCCCCAGCGGGGTACATGTTTAAGTACTCGGTTTGGTTGGTGGTAGGGCTTAAAATGTCCGCTTGGCTAGCTACCGCCGTCTTATCTAAATCTGCCGCCAAGCAGCAATGTTAATAGCATTGTTGTGTTCCGGTTGTCAGAGATAAGATAGCCAGTCCCCCAAATGTGTTGGGGTTTCCGGGTCAGCACGCTCCCATCTTTTCACTTAACATCAGGTGTGATAGAGGTCAAGTACGAACCCGTCGTGCATAAAAAAAAAAACTAACTGTTGCCCGCGACTAGTGATACAAAATTACATCATTTTACCGGAAACACTGGTAAATAAATATAATTCACAGTAAAATTGGCGGCGGCTTATGGCGTTTTAAATTTTAATTTGGTTTAAGCCTGACCGCTCTCAATAAATTCCTCCATCGGTAATAATTTCAGGCGTAATAAAGAGATAAACAAATAAATTAACTTTAATACCATCAAGATTCAATGACTTCCAACCAGCACCTCCTCGTTACTTATACGCCCGTATATAGGTGCTGCTTAAACGGCGAGCGTGACCCCTCTACGCCACGAAAATGACATGTAAGAAAGGCTATTACAGGATAGATGATTATTTAGGCGATAAGGAGGTCTGGTGTTAGCTGGTCGTTATGTTAATTGCTATTGTTTTGTAATATGTAATATAAAATGTAATATTATTGTAAAGATGGAAACTAATTGAAAAGATGTGTTGTTGCGGAGTTTCTTGTCGCTTCTTCTCCCTAACCATAACACGTTGTGAAGCGATGTAGTTTAAAAAAAATAACATGTTGACTTTCAATAAGCGATATTTTTGTATTCTACATTGAACAAAATATTTTTGATTTTGATTTTGACAATATAAATTGTCGACAGCATTCTCTCACGCACTAGGCTAATGTAGTTTTGCGCAAAAGTCAGATTTAACTTTATTACCGCTCGTAATAATCCATCCACACCACTACAACGATGCGACTGTTCGCATTAATATGCGAGTCCCCAAAGACTTCACGGACGCAATTAATAAGTTAGGGGAGGAAGACGATCCCTTGCTCATTAATTGCATGTTTATTTTAACCAACTTCCAAATAAAGTATTTGAGTTGAATTTATAATAATATTAACTTTGGCATCGCAATATATTTACGAAAACTTAATGTACGTAAGAAAGAATCTGCATTTGTTTAGGAAAAATTGTGAAATACACAATGTTAATACAAGATATAAAAATAAACTTACTGTCCATAGCAGTCGCTTATACAAAGTCACTAACTCATTCAAGGGACAATGTTTACGCTTTTACAATAAGGTTCCGGTAGACATTCAAAATTTGCCTTTAAATAAATTTAAATCAACCATTAAACGGAAACTATGTGCCAAAGGCTATTATAAAATTTCTGATTATCTGGATGATAAGAATGCGTGGACATGAATCGCTCGCCATTATCCAGTATATTTTATTCTTATTTTTCTTTGTCGAATCATAAATTTTACAATTAGGTATTCCAAATTGTATTTATATTGACTTATTTAAAAAGAGCAACCCCAGAGTTTCTTGCTCGTTCTTCTCTGGGGAGACTGCCTAGTGAATGAGCGATAACTGTATGTCATTACGATTTCAAATGTTATTCTTATAACTTACGAAATAAAAACAATTTTGATTTGGAATATTAGTTAGACTACAAGGAGACTCCTTTATTGCTATTTAGAAATAACAAGAAAGCCATCAGAATACTTCCATTAACACAATAAACAAACGACAATGATTCCTGCAACCACGGCCATAATAACATGAAAGATGACCACCTCCGCAGCTCATTCGCGACCAAAAAATAATTAAACGATCGCATTTAGAGCGATTCCCGCGAGCGTGCGCGCGCGCCGCCTCAAAGGGAAGTCCTAATTAAAACGTCGTACATCATAGTCACATGCGACTCATGCGACGCGAGACGCTGCTATACCTCTATTACCGGCGACATTACCACGCGTTCTCGAAACGTTTCGGTTTTACTAATGTTTATTGTTATGGCAGGGAAATTTCTTGGCTGGCGTGTCGTGAAGCTAGTTCATTGATTTATGTCATATAGATATGGCCGCACGAACAAATCTTTATAGCACTTTTCTCAGTAGATCTTATTTCTTAGTAGATTTCTTAGTAACCGCCTCCGTGGTTCAATGTAAATAACATTGGGTTTACGATTCGGAGGTCGCGGGTTCGATCCCCAGCGGGGTACATGTTTAAGTACTCGGTTTGGTTGGTGGTAGGGCATTTTAAATGTCCGCCTGGCTAGCTACCACCATCTTATCTAAAATCTGCCGCCAAACAGCGATGTTAATAGCATTGTTGTGTTCCGGTTGTCAGAGATAAGATAGCCAGTCCCCCAAATGTGTTGGGGTTTCCGGGTCAGTACGCTTCCATCTTCGACCCCATCTTCACTTAACATCAGGTGTGATTGAGGTCAAGTACGAACCCGTCGTGCATAAAAAAAAAAAGATAAGAAGTAAAAGTCAAAAAAAAAAAATATTGCACAGTAGAAATTTTTTTTTTGAAAACGTCACTTAATTTTAATATTAAATTTACTGCTATCTCCACCCTTGCCTATCATCCAATTAGTCAGTAATTTTATTTTAGCCTTTTGCTAATAATTTCTGTTTCATGATTGCTTTAAATTTAATTAAAGGTAAATTCTGAATGCCTACAGGAACCTTATTATAAAAGCGTACACATTGGCCCTTTGAAGGATTTACTAACTTTGTGAAGTCGGCTAACATAAACAGATAACTGGTTCTTATTCCTTGTACCTATCATTATTTTTAGTGAATAAGGTTATATATTTTTTATTGCATACAACAAATTCTCATAAATGTATAGAGACTAAACTAAATCCTCTAAAACTAAATGCCTAAAACCACCTTGCACAACTAAAATTATGTTATATATAAAAGAAACTCGCATGTTTTTTGGTCACTTTCCTGTGGCAAGTGATAATTTTTTTTACAATATAAATCAGCATTTGATACAGTTCGCGAACGAAGTCTCTGTATGACTGAGTTCCCATTTTTTTTTTGTTTTTTTTTTGTTTTTTACACACAGCGCCATCTAGTTCCACACTAAGCAACTATAGGCTTGTGTTGTGGATACCAGATGGTTGATATACTACAGAAATACATTTTTTTTTTGTAAATAAATACTTATTATAAATGAAAACATCCATAACTCGGGTACACATGTCCGTATTCATCACACAAACACGCCCCCAGCGGGATTCGAACCCGCAACCTTTTGTTATAGTGGCCAGAGTTGCTAACCACTACACTAAACAGGTCGCCATTGGTTTCAAACTCCCGTTTTAACACCTATGAAGTGGTACCATTGACACTACGGACTCACTAAGACGAGTTGCTACTTACAATGTGACGAGTAACTTTAACATAATTCTTACCGTACGTGTGGCTCAATGTTAACGACAGCGACATAGTGGTTACATAGCGGAGATCGCGAATTCGATTCCTAGCGGGGAACATGTTTGGGTACTCGGTTTGGTTAGTGATACGGCATTTTAACCGACTTCAACGTAAGAGTTATCTTCGTTAATTGTGAACGTATTTTGATGATTGCTTTTTTGTTTGAAGGTGCGCACCACCAAGGTGATGCCGTAAAAATTTGATGAAGATGATGATGACAAGAAGTGTATAGACTTATATAGAAAGAACGGAACTTAGTAACTGTCTGGCTAGCTACTATTATTGTCTCAAGTCTGACACCAAGCAGTGTTCCGTCATGAGATAATCTTATTCGGCTGGATATCCATCCAGCCAAATAAGTTGAAGCTTTCGGGTGAGAGCACCAGCTTTGTCCTCTTTGCTTAATTATGTTAAGTTAACTGAAGTCGTCGTAAAATATTTCCAATCGAGTACGAGAACCAATAGTAGTGATCATCAGTTCCCCATTTCGCAGTCTGTCATCCGGAATGGTTAATAAATTCCCCGTCATCGTCTCCCGACTATTTCGGGATTGCAGTGTTTATTTAAAAAGAATCCATATCTGAGAGTTTTTCGAAATCCTATTTCAATATTATGTCCATATGTCCATGTACCTACACATGGTTAACTTTATGAAGGACGTGGAAACTTACGGGGTTACTTAGGTTTCTCCTTGTAATGTGATTAACTTTGGTTTGGAATGTGGCCGAAGGGTTCCTTAAAAGTTAATAAATTTTCCATTATCTTTATATTTATAACATATTGAAGAATTGTGTAGTCAGAGAAAGGTGTGGCAAAATGCTGTAGTAAAGTAGTAGATTTTTTTTTTGGCCGTGTTGGTACTTGACCTCAATCACACCTGATGTTGAGTGAAGATGAGGCCGAAGGTGGAAGCGTACTGATCCGAAAACCCAAATATTTGGGGAACTGGCTTCTTATCTCTGACAACCGGAACACAACAATGCTTTTTAATATTGCTGTTCGGCGGCAGATTTGGATAAGATGGTGGTGGCTAGCCAGGCGGACATTTATAATGCCCTACCACCAACCAAACCGAGTACTTAAACATGTACCCCGCTGGATCCTCAACCCGCGACCACCGATTCGTAAACCCTATGTTGTTTACATTGGGCCACGGAGTGAAAGGAGAATAACGAAAGCGTGAATGGAAGGGTCGGTAAAGGTCGACCAAGAAGGACGTACCTCAATCAAGGCGACTGACGTACTCACAAAAGGTCAGGTGCGGTCAACCACTTACCGACGAGCGTGTATGACGCATTTGATGGGAGTGGAAGAAGCAAAAGTAGTGTCAGGATCGTTACAAGTGGAAATAGTCTCTGCTTACCGCAACGGAAAACAGGCGTGAGCATATGTATGTATGTATTAATAATGAAAATATTGTCAGTATTAAAGTTTTTTTCTGGAAAGAGGGTAATTCGATTTGAATTGTCCCTTGACTTCTGGCCAACTTCAGGCTCTTTCGCAGTTTCTGTGGGCAGTGGCACGCCAGGAGGAGGGCAATTGAATAACGGGCTTCAAGTTGAATATTAGCTGCCCGGAGTGCAAGCCGTGCTGTGACGTCGGGCCCCAGAAGGGGGAGAACCGAATAGTAGAAGGGACAGAACTTTAAATAAAGTGTAGGGGGATCAAGAAGTGCACGACTGAACAGAGCCTCGTGCATTAGGTCGTGCATCCCCCGTGATTCGGCCATTATACCCTGAGGTGGTATGGCCATGGGAGGTGGAGGGTAATATTGTCCCTTGACTTGAATGAGTAGTCACTCTGTAAAAACGACTGACTCGAACAGCATGTTTATGTAATCCTAGCACCTGCGAGTCCTACTGAGAACGCCAATTGATTTATTAATATTTTTTTTTAGTATTTCGATGAATAGCAAACTCTGGTATAGTTTACGAAAGGAAAAGATCAAAGGATTAACTCTCGCGCACCACAACATACGACCGCTGTCATGCGCGGATTATATCGGATCTATATGGCTTTGCCGACTGAAAGATGCGCTGTAAATCTTACATTTAACTGTGTAGGTTAAGGTTAATTGCGGGTAGAATGTAGTGTAGAATAGGATCAACCCGTCTCTTCCCGTGGGTGCTGATTCTGCCTTCTCTGCGTGAGGAGTTTGGCCACTTGCTAGAACAATATCGGCGAGTAACATGATCGATATGATACGAAAAGAGACTCGGGAACGGAAGATCGAAGAGCTGGAGAGTGAGTTGAGTTACCTACGAGGGTTACAAAGCGCTGCTCGAAATCCAAATAGTTGAGGTATCACAAGTAGCATGACATGACATGACATGACCTGACAGCTGTCTGAAGTAGTATACTTAGGTCCCAGATAGCTGCCGCAAAAGTGAGGCTCAAAGAGGAGTGTTAGCTGGAAAAATCAGGCACTTTCTTGGGGTCGACACCGTATGCTTATTATATGTGTATTTAAACCGCCTCCGTGGCTCAATGTAAACAACATTGGGTTTACGATTCGGAGGTCGCGGGTTCGATCGCCAGCGGGGTACATGTTTAAGTACTCGGTTTGGTTGGTGGTAGGGTAGGTAGGGTTTGGTAGGGCATTTTAAATGTCTGTCTGGCTAGCTAACACCATCTTATCTAATTCTGCCGCCAAGCAGCAATGTTAATAGCATTGTTGTGTTCCGGTTGTCAGAGATAAGATAGCCAGTCCTCCAAATGTGTCGGGGTGTCCGGGTCAGTACGCTTCCACCTTCGACCTCATCTTCACTTAACATCAGAAGTACGAACCCGTCGTGCATAAAAAAAACACAACGGACTGCCCTAGATGCAGTCACATTGCAGTAGCAGAAGGCTACCGCAAGTAATAGTGCCAGTAATACGAATAGCAAAACGCTTGAAAGCTCGGAAGTTGTATCTGTTTAAAACCAGATCGCCGTTGAAGACCGGACGGATTTCACGTCCATTAGTGGATTTATCTATGTGTATCATAATATGATAGGCAAGCATTGATATGACTATCACGATGGTTTCTTTAAAAATAGGCTCTAAATGTGTTGGCCATACCAGGATATGGCATAACAATGACGCTGAGCGTGTTAAGATACCTACAACATGTCAGTAAAAATTAAACCCTCATCTTCCACTAATAGCCGCGTCGCCACCCATTACCGAGTAGCGCACAGTAAGTGATGCGCGCGCGCAACGCACGACGACATGTGCGTCGAATTACCGCGGCGCCTAAGTACAGCCGACCACAGCATAATCATACGGGTTTGACGCATTTGATGCACTTCACAAACTTGTACACCATACTCAAATGGTACACTTCTCAACTTGTGCAGTTCTCAAATGGTGAACTTAGCAACTGGTGCACTTCTCAACTTGTACACCATGCTCAAATGTTGCATTTCGCAAAAGGAGCCGATTTAATTTAACGATTTCAATTTAACCGATACACTTCTCGCCGAAAATTAAATTTCCATCCACATCACCTGGATGAGTGGAAGTCTACCACTGTATGTTTCTCAAGAAACTTCTTACCACGTACGACCACCCTGTGGAACGGACTTCCGGCAGCGGTATTCCCGAACGAGTACGACATTGCAACCTTCAAGAAACGAGCCTACACCTTCCTCAAAGGCCGGCAACGCATCTGTGACCCTTTTGGTGTTGCGGGTGTCCATGGGCGGCGGTGATTGCTTTCCATCAGGTGACCCGCATGCTCGTTTGCCGCCCTTTCATATAAAAAAAAAAAATAAAAAAAAGGAGCACTTTTTTAAGATGAGTGGAGATTTGGAAAATTGTCTAAAAATGAAAGAATCTTTGGTTTGGCGCAGGTAATTTTCTTAAAAATATAATCAACAAACAGTTTTCAAGTAGGTACTCGAACACACTTTTTCAATAATAATTTAACACACCACCTATTAAAAAATCGAGATTTTCAAACTGGCGTCTTACATAAATAAACCCATAAGTAAAATCTATAAATTTAAAATACCCCCCGAATTATCAATATCATCCAATTACCCAAATTACTGTACTTGTAGGGGTTGTAACTGAACACCAGTGTTTCGCTTTTTGAGTGATGTGCCACACTGAGTTACGATCCATTTGGGCTACTGCGGCCCACACGCTGTCTTTGTATTTTGTTGCTGATTCTTAACTTTTAATTGTGTGCATAAAATAAATAAATATATTTGCACTTACACACAGTTGTATTATGGATACCAAATGGTTGATAAAATACTCAAATACCTTTTTTTAAATAAATACACAAACAAATGAAAAACATCCATAACTCGAGAACACAATGTCAGTATTTTCCTGCCCTTATCCCACTCTAGGTGGGGTCGGCACAACATGTCATCCTCTTCCACTCTCCTCTATCAGCCGTCATCTCCGTACTCACCCCTTTCACACACATATAATTTCTCACGCAGTCTACCCACACCTTCTTTGGTCTTCCTCTATCTCTGTATCCGTCCACATGAATACTTAGCATACATGCCTTTCATCCCTCCTCATAATGTGCCCAAAGCATGCATGCATATGTTATTGATGCCACTTGAGCACATGTCTGTATTCATCATACAAAAACATGCCTCTATCGGGATTCGAACCCGCGACCTTTTGGTATATAGCAAACAGAGTTTCTAACCATTACCTACACCAAACAGTTATTAAAAAATGTTTGTGTATGTGTTTGAACGCAGCGGCTTAAATAAAAGATTTATAGATTTATCTATTCTATTTTAAACGTTTATCTTCCAAATGGTTTAACCGATTTTCATCAAACATTGCTTAAACCTGTCCCATT
Organism: Oegoconia quadripuncta; assembly: GCA_949316235.1. Classification (NCBI taxonomy): domain Eukaryota; kingdom Metazoa; phylum Arthropoda; class Insecta; order Lepidoptera; family Autostichidae; genus Oegoconia; species Oegoconia quadripuncta. The sequence continues at coordinate 19,277,875 of OX438758.1, forward strand.
GAGGAAGCACCGTACTCAAATCGGACCACGCATGGCTGAAACACATCCAGATAAAGATTGGACACACAGGAGGCTATGATAGGGCGCCACAGATGGACACAGAGCGAACATGTGCATCAAATTCACAACTTCTATTTGTCAACGAGCCAAGTGGAAGCGAATCGCGCGGCGCCTCGCTAAATGTACACACGTGTCACGATGCGTGTGCGCAGGAAACGCCGCATTCTCTAATTACACTTGACTGTACTATTAGAGGACGACAGATATTCTTATGGCAAGGTAAATACAAACGAGCGAGCATCTCACCTGCTAGGCTATTACGTAAGTTATCGATTGTCACTGTAGTTTCCATCTATTAAGGATTTTCATCATCATACATCAATAATGTACTTCGAAATGTCTTTTTATCACACGAATAAAATATGGAGAACGTCAGAAGTCGCTAAGTATGGACACACAAATCTTCCATAGTTAATTCGTTATCTTAAACTATCACGGTGCAACAAACACCTACAGCATCCGGTAGCGTCTCGCTATCACAGAACACGGGTTGAACCACAGTTTAACGGCAGAATGAACGTTAAACCGCTGCGGCGAGATTGCGTGCGCGCAGTTTAGGCGCATAGTCAAATAAAAACAGTAACACGAGTCCAGAAACTTGACTTTTCACATAAAGACAACCAACTTTCAAATGAAATATTAAATATAATACTGCAAATTTAGAGGAAGATATCACTAAAATTCTGACAAATGCAAGAAAGAGACTTTTAATTAAATGTGAGCGTGAAGGTTCTGTATCAGCCCTCATACCAGTAACTATGACTGACTAATTATGACTATGACTATCATGACTGGAGTAACAAATAAACGCTTTATCTATCTATCTATCTATCATACCATGTCTTTTGCGTTGGATCATTAAATTTGGTACCACGTAAGCGCCTTAGAAGTACAACTAAGGGCATAATGGATATACGTGTTCTCTTCCCGTGGGTGTCGTAAAAGGCGACTTAGAGGACTTCCCATCAAAAATATCTTTAGAATTGCACGTTTCAACGGCGTTGGCCTCACCCCACGTCACGTGTGCATTTCTGTATATAAGGTGTACCGTGGATGGACCCAAACGCTAATAGTTGGGATATCTGTAACCACCCCATTTGGGATAAACGTCGTGACGTACCATAATTAACTTTTACTGCGCTCTACGTGGTACCAAATTTATCGGATCAAACGCAAGCAAACTAAACGACTAATCTTTAGCGAGCCATGTCGTAGTGAAGTAGAGGTACTGACGTATTACTGCACTGTGTTTACGGTCACCTTATCTAACCGCTTGTCGTATAGGGGCCGGTTAGCCACGGTAATGGGTGTTAAACTTATTTATTACAAAGATACGACAGTTAATTATAGAAGTTACACCTTAACGAGGTTGAAACTTGGCTGCACTTGATAGTTTTTCTAAAGGTTTACGACGTTATTCTACTTAGAAACGCTGATTGCTACACCAAAAGGCCGCGGGTTTAAATCCCGCTAAGGGCATAACTTTGTATTGTAAATACGGACATGTGTACCCGAGTTATGGATTTATATATGTATTTATATATATCAACCATCTGGTATCCACAACACAAGCCTATAGTTGCTTACTGTGGAACTAGATGGCGCTGTGTGTATGTCTAAGGATATTTATTTATTTATATGTGTAGTAGGTATATCAACCACCTGGTATCTATAGTACAAACCTAGTTGCTTAGTGTGGAACTAGACGGCGCTGTGTGTATATGTAGATACAAGGATATTTATTTATTGTTTATTCTATATTTGTGTATTGCGATAGTCATTGGAGTATTAGGGGGAAGAGCAAAAATGATATACAGGGTGAAATTTATATTCGTGTAAAACTGTTTACTGGTATCTCAACTCAAGATTACGAACAACTTTCCACTGGCAACCATAGCCGAATTCAGCAGAAAATTTATGGACTTCCATACCTTGTTTTTTTTGACGCGGGCAAACGCCTGGGGGACGGTGAACGGTTATGTGGGACTATCGGAAGGGATACCCACTAAAACCCCGCGGCGACCTTCTTCGGCAGTAGGGAGGACCTGGGAACGCATAAGCGGCTCCAGGCCCACCCCCGCCCCGCCCCCCCTCACAAGGGGAGGCCCATTCCCGGAGTGCGTCTAGCGCACCTTAGCGCTTCCATACTAAGGGTGTTTTCAGAATGGTTTATGGGTAATCGAGAATTTTTGGTGGAATTCGACCTTGGGGTAAGTTGCTCGTAATCAAGAGTGGCGTCGCCACTTAATGGGAATTACATGAAATATAATTCAGCCTGTACACCTTACTTAAGTGGGCTTTAACAAGAGGAGAATGAAAACAGACCGATTACAGACTTTCGATCTCAAGGGGTCATAAAATTTAATAAGAGAAAGGAACTTCGGATGCATCCTACATATATAACGTCACTACCTCTAGGTATCCCAAATGGGGTGATCTTTTTCTTTTTTTTATGCCCAACGGGTTGGTACTTGACCTAAATCACACCTGATGTTAAGTGAAGATGAGGTGGAAGGTGGAAGCGTACTGACCCGGAAACCCCAACACATTTGGGGGACTGGCTATCTTATCTCTGACAACCGGAACACAACAATGCTATTAACATTAGGTAGCTAGCCAGGCGGACATTTAAAATACCCTACCACCAACCAACCGAGTACTTAAACATGTACCCCGCTTGGGATCGAACCCGCGACCTCCGAATCGTGAACCCAATGTTGTTTACATTGAGCACGGAGGCGGTTGAAGATATCCCAAATATTTGGAGATTAATTCTGGAAACAACATCCACGTTTATTACCTAACGGATTTTCATGCTACAAAATTCGAAATATTGTTCTGTGTTAGTACTATATGAAATACAAATAAGTGACATAACTGGTAACCGTATGCCGTATAGGTACCTATAGTTCGATATACCAATAGTTACTCATTTGAATAAATTATATAAATTGACTAGCTTTCCTCCCGCGACTTCGTCCGCGTGGAAGATTTTATCAAAATACAAACAACAAACTTTCATCCCCTATTTTATCCCCTTGGGGGTAGAATTTATCAAAATCCTTTCTTAGCGGATGCCTACGTCATAACATCTACCTGCATGCCAAATTTCAGCCCGATCCGTCCAGTGGTTTGGACTGGGACAGTGGGGGACTTTTAATTAATTAATTAATTTAGATAACACCGGCATTACGTACCTATCTGTCAGTCACATTTCATTTCTCTGTCAGAATCGACAGACTACCTAAATATACAAACATTTTTACAGATAACAAAAATCCATTAGGTATGTCTACATTGTGGGTTCACATTTTTTTTCCAACTTTATGAAGACATTTGTAAGTAAAGACTCGCCATTAAAATTTAAATATATTCCGAGGGAGATCGCTAATGATATGAAAATCCACACACGAACAAAAGAGGCTTACCTTATCTCGAATCTTTATAATAATTACAACCGACAGACTGACGACTCAATTCCGAGCCCTGTGTTGCGATCTCCACGCATCTTGAACCCAATTACTGAACCAAAATATCTATAAAAAAAACATCGATGTTTCACATCCCTAATGTTACGTCACTAACGAAAAAATCATTCGAAACGCAAGCGAAATAAAGATAGAATTGAATTCAAACTTGGAATAGAGTTGGGCCGTTTGGTAGTTGACGGGGTTGGACCAATGGGCGGAGTTTCTCCCCCCACTACCGGCGTACCGGAGGGTGGGAACCCGTCAGTCGCGCACCGGCGGTGGGGGATGACGGATGTCCGTCCGCACACATCGTTCATATGCTACACGATAGAGAATCCAATTCTCCATAAATAATAACGCGAATGTTATCGAGTTGCTTCTTTTGAGCCTGTCGGTCTGTTGATACAGTGAACGGATAAAGTGTATGGGTTTGATTTAGATATTCGGTGAGAGAATATAAAAAAAAATACCAGGCGCAATTCTAACAGCATAACTGATTATTCTCTTAGTTGATAAATAACACTAAATGGTGATTAGGTTTTTGTACGGATTTATTACATTTCACGACACGTGTAGGTATACATCAAGAACTGTGTTAGGTAAAATTTTAAGAAGTATTCTTTTTATTATATGTATCTCAAATGAGAAGTTATAAGTACTTAATTGTTTAAAAATTTTCCTAGGTAATAATTGAGTTTGAAGCAGTTCTTGAGGATTCTAAGAGATGGCGCTGTTTTATCTACTAAGAAAAGTCGAGAACGATTTGTGCGACCATATCTATAGAATATAAATCACTAAGAGTAGAATACTACTCTATAGAGCGATGTTAAGTTTTCTATAGTAACAGCAGAAATGCAATAATTTAGTTTAAATTCGGTGTATTGAAAATCTTTTCGACTAACTTTTTAGATATGTATTTCCTGCGTATACCTATAAAGTTTAGAATCGTTCCATTCATTTCAAAAAATTTGGATTTGGTTTGTATGGATAGCCATATGGAAGCCAGTTTTAACTCCGAAATAATCCGCGATAAAGTAATTCTAAGCGGGCGTACCGCGGGCGGAGAGCTAGTCATCTATACATATGATTTAATACGCCTGTACCCCGAATGTTAGTATTAATAGAGACCAAACAGTATAGTTTCCAGAGCTTGTAAAGAGAGTCGTTCACTTGCCCAGAACATTCGCAACTGTCAAATTGGAAAGACTAATTTACGCCCGCTGTTTCACTCGCATTACTGTCTGATGATTGGAGTATCTGTATTATTTACAGTTACTTATCTCCTAAACTTCCAGAAGTATCATCATGACATGACATCATCTTCACTTAACATCAGGTGTGATTGAGGTCAAGTACCAACCCCTTGTGCATAAAAAAAAAGTATGACAATACACAATTTCCGTAGACAAAAATTGAATCAAGATCGGAATAAAAATAATAAAATAAAAATAATGCATTGTAGTGTCTCAGCGGTGAAGAGTCGGTTTCCCAATTTAGGAGGTGCGGGTTCGATTCCCAGGCAGGCCATGTACCAATGAGTTTTTAAATTTAAAATAATTACTTATGTGCCTTTATCCGACTCATCTTAAACGGTGAACGAAAACATCGTGAGGAAACCTGCATGCCTGAGAAATAAAAATTCAAAGACATGTGAGTGAAGTTCCCAACCCGCATTGGGCCAGCGTGGTGGACATGTGAACAGGTGAACGTGGTGGCCCATAGGTACTCCTCATTCTACGAGGGAAGGCCTATATCCCTGGAGTGGGATGTTTACGGGCTGATGATCTAATTGTGTTATTCATTGCAAATTATCTTGTGTAATATAGAGTACCTATACCTACATGTGTTTGTGTATTGTATTAACCATGTTGATTTGCAATTCGAACTACTGGTTACTTTCAAAATGTTGCTTTTCTGTTTGTCAAAGACATTATTCAATGTAGAACACAAAAATATAATTTATTGGAATCAATATGGTTTTTTAAACTAGACATCGCGTCATAAGGTGGTATAGTTATGGAGAAGAAACGACAAAAAACTCCATAAACCCATGTCAATTAAATAGGTATCCAACTCTTAGGCCCGTATTAATAAACCAATATCAATACAAGTCTTGAGGCTGTATCACCCGAGATGCGTCTTAAGAAGTTGACGCCATCTCAAGATCCGTGCTAATTTATAAACCAATCTTGAGGTCTACTCAGCTGAGATTACTTCTCAAGTATTCGCCTCAGCGGCAAATTCGTTTATTAATACGAGAAACTCGGCGCACCTCTCAAGCGAGTACTACTTGAGTATCCACGTGCGTTTTAGGTCTCAAGTTAGGTTTATTAATCAACACGTTTACTTGAGACCGATCACAAGATGGTTTATTAATACGGGCCTTAGAACTTAACCAAATCTGTTCGAATTAGTTAGTATTTAAAATAACACGTAACGTCGCGAGCTTCGTGCCCAAATGGGGTGGTCAGAGATATACCAAATATTAGCGTTTGTGCATTAATAACAGGAATGCACATGTGACCGGAGAGTGAGCTCTTCGCCATTAAAACTTGCAATAGATGTTATTTGATGTAAAGTCCTTTAGTCACGTTTTACGACACCCACGGGAAGAGACGAGTTGGTTCTATTCTTTTTACGTGCTACAACAAGGCACAATTGAGGAATTACAACAATACGAATACAACATGGATGTTAAAGTTAAAATATACGACGAATTTACACTACCAAACTTTGCGTAGTCTTCGGCAGTGTCCAATATATTTGCGACATCGTATCTGAATTGACCTGTATGACCTGTATGTCTTAGATGATGGTATGTTTACTTATGATGACAAGGCTCCTTTCCTAACGAGACTAACATCACCTAACCATTTTCATTACGCAAAGCCATAACAGATACTCGTATATATCGGGAATGCTGTAATAGATAACTAATCAAATATAAATTTTGATAATGAGAGACAGACAAACAGTTTGCATAAACTCAAGGTACATGGAGCAACACTGACACCGGTGGTCAATTTGTCACTCTATCGATCCAAGAAACGATGCTCCATTTTAATCCGAAATAATTTCAGCCCTATTGGTTCATTTTTACCGATACAGTAGAATTCAATAAAATATTCATTCAGGGGGTAGGAAATGCGGGCGTGCGACCGTTTCCGGCGGAAGTGGGCGGGGCACGACGGCCGCCATCTTGGTCGCGCGTGTGCCGTCGGCACCGGCGGACAAAGGGAAAGGGGCAAGTGACTGTCGGCATTTTGTGGGAAATACTGTGGGCTTTACAACATACCTACAAATAGACAACCTATTTATCTTTATGTAGATTCATTATTTATTACTATTATTAAAAGTCCGGTCTCATGACGACAAATTGAATATGCACATAACATAAAACAAAGAAATTTTCATTTCATGGGATATAAAGTTATCAAGTTCAACGAATTTCAAAGACAAATTAAGTACTGCTCTTTTACAAGATTGATTCCCCACAGAAGAACGAGCACGAAACTTAAGGGTTGCTCTTTTTTGGGTAGTATGTATGTAGTTTTGGGGTTACAATTTGTTATTCGAAAAATAAAGAAAAATATATATAATAAGATTGAATATCGCCGAGCGGTCGATGTCAATGACTGGTTATCCTGATCCTATCCTATATAAAGGTTGCCTGGAAGAGATCGCTTTTAGTGATAAGGCCGCCTAATTGTACTCTTATCAGTATTGTGTTTTGTAAAATGTATGTCCTCCTTTTGTGCAATAAAGTGTATTTGTATTGTATTGTATTGTATTGTTATCATCCAAATGGTCAGAAAATAACCTCTTGAAAATAATTTCTGTTTTATGATGAATTATGAATTTGTATAAAGGCTTAAATGTCTACTAGGGAATCTTATTTTAAACACATTTACAGAGATATAGAATACCTAACATCAACTATACCGAGTATGCCAAGGCAGCATAAATCCTCAAATACAGAACTTCAACATTCAGGGATTCTCCCTTTTTTTAGTCACGTTGCTATAAATTAGTAAGTTTCAAGTACATTAGGCACCTTTCTCTTGAATATCTCAAATAACTTTCATCTCCCTATCCTGCCGGCCTGTACCAGGGAGGCATGAGTTGCGAGGCGACAGGGCGACGTAAATCAGACGACGGTGACCCATCCATCACGCGAGCTGCGGCCATCAATCCACCGCCCGAAATAGAGCTCGCCAACTACTCTGTTAGGATGTATTCTCACCTATAAGGATGAGTACACGAACGTATTTGTAGCTAGCATTCTTTCTACGATTTCGCTTGCTTGTAGACATCGTAAAAAAGGAATGTAGGTAAGTAAAAGGTTCGGTGTAATCTCGCGTCTCTATAAGAAACGTAAGCAACAATTTCATTTGTAAGTAACAAGATCAGTAAACAGGAAATTTTGTATGGACCAACTTAAGGTAAATATTTAGATTTGTGATTGATTTCTATTCCAATAGAATACAAAGATATATACATGCAGATAGATATGAAATGAATACGAACAATATAAATAAACCTACTATGTTGAAGTTAAATATATTCGAAACGATTTCTATCAGACATGGCTAAGAACGTTGCAAATACCTACCAGCCGTTTTGGCGGTATGCTACGACAATTTTAATCAGTTCCCAATTGGTGTGTCTTATTGTGTTTTTGCAATAAATGCAGATCACTCATACACTTTTAAGATCAAATTATGTACGTCTGATTATAAAACGACAGAGTCAAGAAAAGTAACTATACCCAATCCAATTTGATATGTTAATTGTTACTAAAAAAAAAACATGATCGATCCAACATTAACTTACAATCTGTACAATATAATATTAATAATAAATGTCACTACAATAGGTATGACTGTTATTATCCAATCATAAATAAGAACAAATCTGAGACTAAGTATCCTATAACGAAGTAGCGAAACGAAAAACCTCTTTAACATACCTTGAAGTTTGGAAAGCAGCAATGTTCAGAATCGATGACATTTCTGTGATTTTGTGAAGCAAAAGCTTAAAACTTTTCATTCCGTTACAGTCCTGTGATAAACTGGCAATTAGTTAGCCATAAACAAACAAACAAAGACATTTTTGAAAGTCTGATAAACTCGTGAAACAGCAGCCTATAGGAGTGTAGGTACTAATGTTCGGTATCTTACTTATAATAGTAGGTGCTCAATATGCAAAGTGCGTTTAATTCCAATAAAACGATTGGGCTGGAAGCATTCACGGCTACAATATGTTAATTGTATTAATTTACTTCGCAAAGTAGGTACTCGACTAGAGAGGATGCTAAGGGAAGCGGATTCTAACAAAACTGCTAATGATTTATCGAAAGCGTTCACCATTTTGTTAACAGTCATATTGAATAACATTTTAACCAAGTAATAAATAATATTTCTAGTATAAATTTAGAAGAAGGGAGATATGTACAGAGAGTACATAAGTGTAATACCTACGTAGCTCCGAGATTGCGAAATAAAAGTGCTTTTTTAACTGCCTTCAATAAAGGTGGAGGTTCTATGTTCGTCTGTGTCATTTTATGTATGTTCGTCATTTGTTAACTGATTTTGATGACTGTTTTTTTTTTGTTTGATAGTTTATTATCAGGGCTCCCATATTGGCTATATAAGATCTGATGATGCACTCCGGTGATAGAGGGAACCTTACTGAAGTCGGTGGTTTTATCAATTTTTGACGGTTCAATTGTCGTACACGTGATTTCGCCTGTGTGAGTGTCAATCAAAGATACATCGCTTTAAAAGCGACACTAGAATCCCTACAAAATTTAGTAAATCTCCCTTGTTTTTCCGTTTTGAGAGTATAAGCATTAATGCAGGATTTGAATTTGTAGAATGGGAACACGTCACGTAGATATGATAAGAATTTAAGGTCAGGGTATAGCAGCTAAAGCAAGATGGACGCAACTTGTAAGGTCCAAGAAAATACAATGTTATTATTGGTCTGTTGATAATTTAGGAAGGCAAAACGCCATGTTTGAATCAGTATAGATAGGTACTCGACCTAATAACGAAGCAAGGAATGTAGCTCGATTATAGATGCTTGATGATTAGGAAGATTTATTGAGTGGATGCGGCTGATGATATCAACATTGCGTCCTATGAGTGACAGATAAACATTAAACAGAACTACTAAGTACGATACTTATGATCTACTATTTATACATGATAATAGATCCCCAGGACAGAACACCAAAAGGACTTAACCAATCTGCAAAAGATATTTCATATGGTTAAATTAAGGAAGTAGATACATAAGTATTAAAGATTTCCGAATAGTGAACTGATTGATGGGGAAGGTAGTAATGCTTGAATTAATTTTGTAAATGGCCAATTCACATAATAAAATGTTATCAACCGTCTGCAAACTAATATACGTCATATCATTAATATAGACAATTTTAATCCATCTTCCCCATTATTAAACCAATTATGATATGAAATATGATACCGTTAGCTAAAAATTAATTTAATATCAGAAGGTGTAATAGGGGTTCAGAAAAAATTGTCGTCATTAATAGAGCATAGCTCGTCGTTGCTACTGAATTAACGAGATTCGTGCTAACGCAATCATGTAATTACTAAACACCTCGGCCGCATCTCCGATACCTACAGGCTCACAGGAACAGGGCGGAGCTTCCATTGCGATCAATACTCCGGAGCACACCAACGACAAACAAGGAACATTGTATATATCCCTTTCTACAGTAAAGCAAAAGTTTGGTAGGTGAGAGCGAGATGTTACACGCCCGTCCAATTCGCCGGAGCGTCTCCCCGTGGGCGGGGCGAGCTCATCGCACCGTAATCCGACATGGCTCAGTCGGCATCCGAGCGTGCGCGTGCGTGCACGGCCCTCGTAAGATGCTCATGGCGTAGAGCGACAGACAAGGTGTGTCTGCCAACATGCTCGTGCCGCCTGAGATGATGGCAGCTCAATCCAAACTCGTCTACCAAATGAACAAGTACTACAACGAGCGGGTCGCCAACCGCAAGGCGCAAATTGCGAAAACCATTCACGAGGTCTGCAGAATCGTACAGGATGTACTCAAGGAAGTTGAACTGCAGGAGCCGAGGTTCATCTCGTCTCTCACGGATTACAATGGCCGCTTTGATGGATTGGAAGTGGTATCGCCGCACGAGTTTGAAATAGTGATATATTTGAATCAAATGGGTGTGCTGAACTTCGTCGACGACGGCTCACTCCCCGGATGCGCCGTGCTGAAGCTGAGCGACGGCAGGAAGCGCTCCATGTCTCTCTGGGTCGAGTTCATCACCGCCTCAGGATATCTATCAGCGAGGAAGATCAGATCGCGATTCCAGACGCTAGTCGCTCAAGCCTGCGACAAGTGCTCGTATAGAGATTGTGTGAAAATGATCGCGGAAACGACCGAGGTGAAGTTGCGGATTCGGGAACGATATATTGTGCAAATAACACCCGCTTTCAAATGTGCTGGACTCTGGCCGCGATCGGCCGCGCACTGGCCTCTGCCTGCTATACCCTGGCCGCATCCGAACATAGTCGCTGAAGTCAAGACGGAAGGTTTCGACCTCCTATCGAAGGAATGCCTCGCGTTGCAAGGAAAGAACTCAGCGATGGAGGGAGATGCGTGGGTGTTGAGTTTCTTCGAAGCGGAAAATCGCCTTCTCCAAGGCGGATGCCGGCGGAAGTGCCTCAGCACACTAAAAACAATAAGAGATAGGCATCTAGACTTGCCAGGGAATCCAGTCACCTGCTATCACATGAAAACGCTCCTTCTTTACGAATGCGAGAAGCATCCGAGAGAGCACGAGTGGGACGAAGGTGCTATCGGTGACAGGATCAACGGAATCTTCCTCCAGTTAATATCCTCGCTGCAGTGCCGGAGGTGTCCCCACTACTTCCTACCACACGTCGACTTGTTCAAGGGGAAATCCCCGACGGCGTTAGAAAACGCTGCGAAGCAAGTCTGGCGACTGACTAGAGAAATGCTTACGAATTCCAGAGCATTCGAGAAGCTTTGAGCTGAACGATTTGTGTACCACATGGAGTGAATAATGTGAAGTGTTTACAGCATAATATTCATCCTCGAGTCATTTTTTAGTAGATTTAGAAACGTTTAAAGCATTTCTATGTGAGGGTGATTCCAATAGGATAATTTGTGGTCGATGACTGACAAGTGCCGTATACGGTTTTGTTTGTGTTCAAAATCCACTCGGAGCGAACATACTGTAAGTAGAAGTGATTATAATAGACTTTAGGACATTCTCGAATATTAATTTGTGATATAATGTATATAGCTTATCTACTTGTTGTACAATTTTAGTGATATTTAATTTAAAAAAGAAAAAGAAACACCCGTGTATTTATTTGACTGAAATCTTTTATAGTAGGCATATTAATCTACAGTTAAAATAAATAATATGAAATGAATTATAACAAATTCTTTGATTAAGTACCTCCTCGGATAAGTTCCTTAAAATTTAAAAACAAGTAATTAGTTTTTAGGGCAACTGATATAACTCAAGGTGAACATACATTACCTAAAATAATTTTAACTTCAGTTCTGTTAATTCTTAGTAGAAATTCCAGATCTTTACTCTCTAGTCACCACAAGAACATATTACCTACATAGGTATTACGACTTAGCATAATTTAACATGCCGAATAGACCTGCTCGCAACTTTTGATTACAGAAGAACTCTTAAGATCCCAGTTATTATTAAAGCGAAACATAAATTAAATAAATAAGAGGGACCACACAATAAAGGCACAATACAAGAGCCCACATATCTTGTCACGTCCGCCCGTGGCCTGTGCCCTGAGCCCATGCAGGGTATCCGGTTACATAGGCAGATATTTATGGGACATCTTTTAGTGCTCGGGAATGCATTGTTCTAGGAAAACATGGCTCCGGCCTATAGATAACTTTCTTTAAGGCATAGAAGATTTTAAGTGCCTATTATTTTAAAGGGCCTTAATTTGCAGGATGATTAATGCCAGTCAACCACGTCAATGTTGAATTTTATCGCGCCTTGTGCACCCAATTTCGGTGATCAACGGGAGACTTAGTGAAATCGTCACTATACCGCTGTCGTTGAGTTAAATCATATACATATCAAGCGTAAGATTTTAGAGATTTCTAGATATAAAGTATAACCATAAGTTCAACATAATCAGCCCATCCCTAGACCATTGCTGGAAATATAGGCTTCTCCCATGACGCATCCGAACCCGCTCTCAAAATAGCCATATAAACTTATGTCAAAGCAATACGAGAACTTACGGGTATAATATAAAACCTACCTAATGTTAGCAAAAAGAGAAACGTTTTTACGACCTTCGTTAAACATCAGATCGGACAAAAAGTGTCCCAGAATTCGTGGAACAATACAATAAACAATGTCGCAACAAGTCGGTACTACAATTAACATGAACCACTATACGGGGTATCCCATAAACTAACACACGCTTGACACCGAAACGCCTACGCACGCGTTTGTTTTTACCTCAAAAACGGTTGAATTGGCCTTATTTTTCTGCACTCTTTTATTGAAATAATAAAGTGTATGAACACTTCTCACTAGTTCGTTCGGACAGTTTCATTATGGAGCCAAGACTTTTTCGCATTTGCTCAACGGGGTTGCAATAGAATTACTGATACTATTTGCGAATGATTTTAAAAAGTCTCACCACTTTCATAATGGAATTGTCTAATAGAAGTATTGAGAATTATTCAAGCGTGGGCTGGACATGCGTAAATTTAGGATTTTGTAGCATGAACTAACCGTATACTTTCTTTGAATAGCTATATACGCATTTATTTCATCTTAGATTTGCTGTGAACTTTATAGATATTTAAAGAATGAACCACTTAAATTAGCATTACAACCGACTTCTCTAAGGTACAGTTCTGCTGTTATGCAGTGCAACGTCAGATCTATTTACGGTTTATTATACATTTAATCGAAAATAATATGGTACCTCATTACTTTAGTGACTTCATTTGTTTGAAAATTACATGAAATGTCAGTTAAATAAGTGTTTATGTTAAAGAAATGTGACATTTCATCATCACTTCGTAATATGGCACCAAAGCTTATAGCACCTCTAATAGTGGTGCTACAGCTTTGGTGCCATATAAACAAATGCTAAGGCCGACGTGTTCTATCAGAATACAGCACTTTTTTTTTTGGCCGGCACTTTTGATTTTGGACCAAAATGGATGATATACTTTATAATGGCACCCTGGCGACATACCCTTTCCAACAACATAATTCTCAAATCGGTTAACAATTGACGAATATATAGATAGATAGATAAAAGATTTTTGGTTGGTGGTAGGGCATTTTAAATGTCCGCCTGGCTAGCTACCACCATCTTATCTGAATCTGCCGCCAAGCAGCAATGTTAATAGTATTGTTGTGTTCCGGTTGTCAGAGATAAGATAGCCAGTCCCCCAATTGTGTAGGGGTTTCCGGGTCAGTACGCGTCGACCTTCGACCTCATCTTCACTTAACATCAGGTGTGACCGAGGTCAAGTACGAACCAGTCGTGCATAAAAAAAAACGTTTATTTGTATCTCCAGCCACACACATACATTAAATAATATTTATAAGTAGTTAATACAAAAGTAGTATACATAATTTAGACTACAGTACAGTAATAAAAAGCCAAATAAAGGTAGCCTTAGTATGTAGTAAGTGGGCACTTTTGCTAAGGAAGCACACAAGTTTAAATATATGTAGACAGAATTTTACAAAACATGGGAATAAATACAGAAAATATAAAAGTACAAACAAAAAATTTGTATAAAAGGTATGTGTGTATAGATCTGTTAATAACATAAACGAGTTTTCATTGTAGTGTTTTGCGAAAGCCGCTGTCTATGATTTCAATTAGCCTTTTGACATAAACAGTTAAATATTTAGGGGTGGGACTTATGTATATTTAATGACTATATTTAATGACTAATTCATATTCATATTACCTCGCGAAAGAGACACCAATGCAAAAAACTTCGGATACATTAAAAATGAATCTGCCAAATGAACTGAATGAAATTATTTTACTATATACTACTTATCTTATCTTTGTAATTTTTTCGAATAATTAATATAATTATAAGTAGTATAGTAAAATTATTAATCTAACTCTAAAACTATATAATTTTTTTACGAGCTAAGAAGACAGAACCTTTAAATAAATTTAAAACAATCATAAAACAGAAATTATTAGCAAAAGGCTGTTATAAAATCACTGACTATTTGCATGATAAGCATGGACATAGCTGTCTTATTATTCATATTATATATATATTCTGTGACTGGTTTCAAGTAAACGTGTTGATTAATAAACCTAACTTGAGACCTGAAACGCGCGTGCTTACTCAAGCAGTACTCACTTGAGAGTTTCACGTATTAATAAACTGAACTCAAGACTATCATTCATTCGCCGCTGAGGCGAATACTTGAGAAGCGATCTCAGTTGAGTAGACCCCAAGATTGGTTTATATATTAGCACGGAGCTTGAGATAGCGTCAACTGCTTAAGACACATATTGGTTGATATCAGCCTCAAGACTTTATTGGTTTACTAATACGGGCCGCGCTCTTCGCGCGAAAACTCCGCGTCACAAAGATACAACTAATGAATAACCCATCAGTGGTACGCACCTTCAATATTTTTATAAATGTAGCCCAAAGTCATATCTGACGACCTGTTTGGTGCAGTGGTTAGAAACTCTGACCACTATACCGAAAGGTCGCGGCTTCGAATCCCGCTAGGGGCATATATGTTTGTATGATGAATACGGACATGTGTACCCGAATTATGGATGTTTTCATTTATAATAAATATTTATTTACAAAAAAATATATACTTTTGTAGGATATCAACCATCTGGTATCCATTATTATTTATTTATTATATTTCCCGGGTTTTTTTTTATTTTGCCATATCTCATTTGTTTTCGAGGATAAACTTTTTTATAACCGAAACTGGGCGAAAACGACCGCACTTTTTCGATTTTCAAAATTTTTATTTGCATTTTTTTTGTAGCGCTCGTCGAGACATGTCTTTTGACACCCCTATAAGCCACGTGTCCCGAAACCCATGACACTGCGATGTCGCACTTTCGCTGAAAATCGGGCCTCTACCGAAGCGACGAATAAAACATTTTAAATGTTAAAATCATTCAAAACTATCGATTACCTGTTCCACCTATCATAGTAGAGGATGTGTTCGGTTCTGTTTCCGTGTTCTTGGTTTCACTTTGCGTTTTAATTAAGTTATCTAAAAAAGTTAATCAATAAATGTACTAATTCTTTTAAACTAAATATAGGTTTAGGCGCAAAAAATTAAAGCAAATATTAGGTCCTTACCTAAGAAATTGGCGTTTTGTATGAAGAATTTCATTAAGACTGTTTTCTCTATACAAACATTTTTGTTTTTTTTTGGGAACGGCAAATCCAAATTTAGCTAAACATCGTGTGTATTATCGGATAAGATTAATAAGTATAGGCAGCGTTAATTTTTAAAAGTAACCGCTTTGTAAAAGTTTCAGTGAATCTAAGAAATGATTATGGGAAGCACATGAAAAGAGCTCCATTAATTTTTTTTTATTATGTGATGATTTAGCCCACAAATTAAAAAATATTTCATGTGAAACCTTGAAATAATATTCCATTTTCCAAATAAAAAACAAATTTGGATATAGCTTTGAAAATCGCAGGAATTGGTACATATGATTAACGAAGAAAAAAAAACTCCAATTTCATAGGTAAAGACCTAATATTTATGACAAAGTTTCGATCAATATCAATTTTGTCAGTTACAGTATGTACAGATAGATCCATAGTTCAGATGACGTTTGAACTAAAACGGCGAAAATAGTTATTGACAGTTCAAGTTCGGAAATATCCAGGTTCGATTAAAATATCACTCCAAATAAAAGTATTTGCTTAACTAGCTCTGTACTCGCGACTTCGTCCGCGTAGAGTTACTCGCACGGCAGTAATCGACGCAAATTATCTCTAAGGACTTGAAGTCCTCGGGACGTTATAAGGATTATATTTCTCCACAATATGGGCGGTCAAATTTTAGCCCAACAAGTTCAGTCGCTTCGCCGTGTTTAATCAACTAATAAACTTTTCATTTCAATCTATTTCATCCCACTAACATTATAACCGTCTTATTCATAAACATTTACAAAGTATGTTTTTGTCTCTGCCGTTCATAACGAAATGTTGTAATGAAAGAGTACTTTAACTAAAACAAGCTTATAAAGCGTTCGTAAATTTTGTATTTACGAATATATTTGAAAAAGAATAAGAGGGTTAATGTTTCAAATTTGGCGTAAAGATGGACAATGTTCTGGATTAACATAATATGGAATTAGCTTCATCTCTAAGTAAAATAAGTCGATAATTAATACGTATCACTCAAGTGTAGCTTTCTATTGGTGATCGAAAATTAATTGGATCAAACAACATTTTTGTTATAATTTTTTTTATGCACAATGGATTGGTACTTGACCTCAATCACACCTGATGTTAAGTGAAGATGAGGTTGAAGGTGGAAGCGTACTGACCCGGAAACCCCAACACATTTGGGTGACTGGCTATCTTATCTCTGACAACCGGAACACAACAATGCTATTAGCATTGCTGCTTGGCGGCAGATTTAGATAAGATGGTGGTAGCTAGCCAGGCGGACATTTAAAATGCCCTACCACCAACCTGAAGTCCACTGAAGAACCAAATTCCTGAAGTATTTCCTGCATCCTACAACCTTGGGATCATCAAGAGCAGAGTGAATAGGCATTTACTGAGATCGCGTGCTTCATCTCCGAACACATCGTCACTTTCCATCAGGTGCGATTGTGGTCAAACGGGTAACCAGTTAATCACAAAAAAAATAGGCCTACAATGGTAATTGCCAAGAATAAGTAATGAAATGTATACTGAATGATTTTTTTACCGTAAGGGAAAAAATAGGGCATATTAGGTAAGTGAAGTAGAAGGTAATGTCATAGGTAGTTTATTTATTTTTCTTCAAAACCCTTCAAATATGAGTAACTTAATCACTATAGCACTGCTCTCTCAATTGGTTACGCCACTATTACATTACAGCTCAAATTGTTTGTAAAATCTTTTATATAAAATACGAAGAGAGCGAAGAGATATACGAAGCGAATGTGGCTGGTTGTGTTGGTAGGAGGAGATCACGGCGAACGTACCATGATCAAATCGGGGACATCAAGTCAAGAGTACCTTACCGACAAGCAGGTATAAGAGTGAACGAAGCAAAAGAGGTGTCAGGATCGTAGCAAGTGGAAGTTTTTTGTTTTTATCCACAACAAGTTGATAAAAACAAAAAACTCCCGACCTCAATCACACCTGATGTTAAGTGAAGATGAGGCCGAAGGTGGAAGCTATGGTGGAATGAAACTATAGTTAAAGGATGTGGTCCACTACAAAGATATAAAGTAATTTTATTTAGTAAAAGCGGCCCGGAAGAAAATACGAACTTTATTAAAATTTTTTTTTATGCACAACGGCTTGATACTTGACCTCAATCACTCCTGATGTTAAGTGAAGATGAGGTCGAAGGTGGAATCGTACTGACCCGGAAACCCAAATGTTTGGGGAACTGGCTATCTTGTCTCTGACAACCGGAACACAACAATGCTATTAACATTGCTGTTTGGCGGCAGATTTAGATAAGATGGTGGTAGCTAGCCAGGCGGACATTTAATGTACCTATCACCAACCGAAGCCCTAAACCGACGAGCATGTATGAACAACTTTATGAGAGTGAATGAAGCAAAAGAGGTGTGTCAGGATCGTAGCAAGTGGAAGTCTGTGGTCTCTGCCTACCCCTACGGGAATCAGGTGTGACTTTATGTTATGTATGTAATATGCCAATAAAGAATATAAATATTAATTAATTAATATCTTTCAAAATCATCCAAATGGAGAAATTTTAGTAAACATCGCCAAGTCACGATCATAACTTATTTTTTTTTCGAATTTAACATCAATAATAAAACAAACCTTTTTGTTTTGATAAATAGAAGATCCAACCTATAATTCAATACTGGTGTACGTTGCGTAAGGATTAGGAAAGCTTTTTCGCTGGTTTCTTATAATTTATAGCACTTTTTATGTCAGTGTGACTGTTATAAATATTAGAATGGGCGGACATAACACGTCGAGGAATTGAATAAAGCACAAATTATCGTAATAATGAGGAGGCGAAAGGGGGCGGGGCGCGGGGCGAGGCGGACGTCACAACACGGGAAAAAAGTTGCGCCAAGTACGAGCTGGGGTTGGTGGTTCGCGGTTCTGAATGATGAAAGTATAAAATGAAAATTATACTTTAATGTACTTGGGGTTCTGAATGAAGAAAGAATAAAATGAAAACTGTTTAGTGTAGTGGTTAGTGACCCTTTTAGCTATGTCTACAGGTCGCGGATTCGAATCCCGCAAGGAGCTTGTTTGTATTTTGCGGATCTAGACATGTGTACACGAGATATTTACAGGACAACGTTTAAATTATTCAAAAACTAATTCGTACGAACCCGCGACCTCCGAATCTTAAACCCAAAGTTGTTTACATTCAGCCACGGAGGCGGTTAAGTTGTTCTGGGGTCGTTTAATTAATTTTGTCTTGAATTTGTTATTACTTGTATCTAATTTAATCTCACTAGGCAGGCCATTGCACAGAAAAATATATTAAAAACATTTTTCCTGTAAATATGCATATAAAAACAAAAACAAAAAAATCTTGTACTACATCGACCGTCTCTGTTATCCGCAATACAAGTCTAGTTGCTTAGTGTGGAACTAGATGGCGCTGTGTGTATGTCTATGAATATTTATTTATTCATTTTTCTTCTTTTACCCGACCGCAAACGTAATGTTTGTTACATTGTACGAATGTATGTAGATTTCTATGTTACCTTCTGTAGCCTAAACGACTTCACCGATTTTGAAGTGCAAGGTGTCTTTTGATTCGCTTTGATCATTGTAAACTCACACTTTATGGTAAAGAAATGTGCTGTCGGGTTTTTGATTTTGTAATGCTACAACAGTTATTACTTTTACACATAAAAGTGTAATTTCTTTTAAAGGATTTTATCTTAATATCTTTATTGTACACAAAATTGTTACAGAAATATGCATTGTATATAAAATAAGCGAGCTTAACTCCGATAGAGTTTTCTACCAGCAAATCTTAGGGATACATAGTGTTTATTAGATTGGGCAGAAAATAGTGTACACAATTGTAAATAATTTTATAAAAATATTATTATTTAAATTTAAATAAGGTTTTTCAGCATCACTTGCGGAACCCCAGTCAAAGGGCTACTCAAAACGCTCGATACCCGGCTATTATGGCCGTTGTTTGTTTGGTCTCGCATTTTTTGTCCGACACCGGCCCCGGAATAGGCCTCCTTCAAACCGCAAATTATAATATTTATGTGTAAGATAAAACGGCAAAAAGTTATTAATACTAACTGATGTTTAAAGGAGAGTTAAGTTTAGCTTTATGAAAGACTGGAGACGTGTTTGACCATAACCGTGAAGATCTAACCGAAGATGAAGCACTCGATAGCAGCTTCTATGCTCATTGTCGGCGGAGTAATGACCACGTCTCTCTACTTTCCGCCCTCGATTCAACATAATTGAGGGAAAGATTGATGGGAAGAGAGGAAGGGGAAGACATAGGCGCAATTACTTTGACCAAGTGAAAGAAAAGGTGAATGTCGTGTCTTACCAAGAGGTTCGATTTAACCTCTTGGTAAGGCAGACCAAGAACTTTACCAGCAGTAAACAAAAATTCACCCTGAACACCGACGTCCGCAGGATACCTTAGCAGCTGTATGAATGAAGAAACGGTTATAACCAATGTTCGGTATGTCAACGTGGAAACCCTCCCGCACTTGGCAGTTTGAGATGTAAGTTTTCGCCGAATCGTCTCGACAAAAGTGCCAGTGACCCGTCGTCTTTTGGCTATTATCGTGCCCCATGGTACTTATTTAAAAGATTTGTTGTTACACAGTTTCTTGGCGCTTCTTAAGAAGCGATATCGTTAAAAAAAACATGTCTTTTAGTAAATAAATAAATAATAATAAATAAATAAATAAATATCCTTAGACAAACACACAGCGCCATCTAGTTCCACAGTAAGCAACTATAAGCTTGTGTTGTGGATACCAGATGGTTGATCTACTACATAAATACATTTTTTTTTTGTAAATAAATACTTATTATAAATGAAAAAAACATCCATAACTCGGGTACAAATGTCCGTATTCATCACACAAACAATGTCCCTAGCGGGATTCGAACCCGCAGCCATTTGGTATAGTGGTCAGAGTTTCTAACCACTACACCAAACAGGTCGTCTGGATTAGGATTCAAGATTAGGACATATCTTTAATATTTCAACATCTGGTATTTAAAATCTTTTAGATATTGGTTTAGAGTATCAAATTGAACAAGTTTTACTATGGGAGCAAGTAATCCGCGAAAAAGTTTATTACGGATTGGACGATTTGCAAAATATCACCATATTTATACAAGATGTAGTAAAGTAAGGCCTATTTGACCTATGAATGTACAATGAGTCAGACAGGAGCCCGACTTTCTCAGAGATATTAAAAAGGCCCATAATTGACCATTACGCACCAATTACAGCTACCAGGCATCCATAGACGTTAGACGATTGATCGATTTATATGCTGTTAAAGCTCCGCCCACTCTCTTCTAATGGAGGCCATAAGGACTTTTATAATGCTAGGTTAGCTGGCGCTTGACCCCAACTTCATAGGAAATAACGAGCTACGAGGACACGCTCTGCGAATAAGTCGCACTCACGCTGACATCAATGTCGCCCATCACTTTCTGAGCAACCGTATTGTTCAGGCCTGGAATAAGCTGCCGGAAAAGGTTGTCTCCGCCCAATCAGTGAATTCGTTCCAGAACAGATTGGATAAATTTAAAAAAAAAACTAGTGATGACTTAAATATTGACTGAATAACAACATAATGAACAATGTGAACTCTTCCAACA
This sequence comes from Oegoconia quadripuncta, assembly GCA_949316235.1. Lineage (NCBI taxonomy): Eukaryota > Metazoa > Arthropoda > Insecta > Lepidoptera > Autostichidae > Oegoconia > Oegoconia quadripuncta. Next base: position 19,299,502 of record OX438758.1, read on the forward strand.
CTGTGACATAGACATACCAGCAGTAATGCTGCTAGTCTATAATAATAATAATAAAATAAAGAAGAAGATGGAGACGCGTTCTTTCGGAAAATTCCAGCTTAGTTCGGTTAGACAGGTTATCTTAAACAACCGGAACAGAATGCTAACAATGCAGACGGACACACAAACTCACAGACAGATATATTTTGAACATCTGTAATGAAATTGGCAGTCATAAACGGATACTGAACCTAACATATGCTTTTGATTGCATCATGGCCAGGGTTCAGCTTTCGTCGGGTTTAATATAGATAGAGCAACTAGGGTAAGGGAAAACTGGGCATCATTACTACACATGCCTCCGCACGCCCCTCACTGGAGCTCCTAAAAGCTAGGATCACCAGTGAATGAAAGAAAAATTTAAACCCATCTCATGACACAAACAATCAGGTACAAGTACACAGTTGTCACACATACAAAAAGTAAACATTGTGTTTGCCATCTAATTGTCGGTGTCGCAAGGTGGAGTCAAAAAGATCTCCAATTCAGCATGGGTTGTAGCCGTTCACTACAACGCTGGTTTTCAGTGGAGCCTCCAAATGACGCACGGACACTGGTCAACTCATATACATATAATAATGTGCCTTGCCTATTCATCCATCGTCTGGTGGTGCTCGACACGGCGCTGCAACCTACACAGTAACCAGACTATATATCTTGAAGAATGTAACCTTTGTGCTAGCATTAGTATGCGTTGACGGCGTTGTCCAGGCGCCACTCGCTTACCTTACAATAGGAATATTATAATAATTGTAACCGTTATCTGATACGTGACCGTCATAAGCAGACAATAATTCGCTTACGGGCCAAATGTTTTTTAATTTTGGGTTCGTATGTTTGTGTGTATTGTTTGAAATTCGAAGGAATTTTGTAGCTGAAACCATGTTGTCTTCACAGTAGAATTTAAATTTAATCAGAGGCTACCTCTCTAAGTGCCATATATCTATCGATATATGAGTAACTAGAGGACGCCCCGCGGTGTTACCCGCGCTGATCCACCTTTCCCGTTGCTGTGGAAATTTTATAAAATCCTTTCCAAGAAACGTACTTGTCGATCAATGATTAATCAGTCATTTTCTCAAATACAAATGATTTATTTGCTATTGGATAGGGTACAATATAAGATGTGTCAGTACTGGTTCTATCGCCTATTCAGCCACTTTTAGCAGCATGCAAATATCTATAAATCTTAAAACTATTACAAAATAAATTCATTTACATATGCCAGGCTCTATCAAGAAGGCCGCCAATTCCTGGGTATTGATTATGGGTTTGGGGAGCGATCCTGGTACTTTCAGGTGAGTAGCCGGTAGCTATACCACTACATTCCAAAACTATAGAGGAATTGATTTCCTGGCATTTTGCAAAAAAAGGAAATAGAAGTATGTCTCAGAAGACAACATTTTTGGGCGAAGTGACAATGCACTGAATATAATAGGTAGGTAAGTAACTCTCTTATATATCGCAAATGTGAACATGTATGTTACTCCCAAGTAGGTACCTAATTGACAAGCCACGATTATTACCTTCGCCTTGTTATACACTTCATTTCATAATGTGCGCAAACGCAATAAAAGCGACAAATTTTAAGCGCATAATATTACAATTTGCCCGCTGAATTATTCACAATGGCGATCGGCGCGATCTTTATTCGATTGCTCTCGTACATTTACATACAGCGCAAGCTGCGCAAGCGCATATGATGAGTAACCCGTGTCTCTATAATGACCTGATCATCCAAGACTGTATTTTAAAACATGGTATTACACAATTTCTATTAGAACACAAGCGCAATGTATAGGTATAATGGTGGACTTAAGATGGGGTCTCGACTTTAATCACCTTTATATGAATCATCATCAGCCACAGGACATCCACAGCTGAAAATAGACCTCTCCCATCGTTTCCAGAGTGACCAGTTAGAAGCGGCCTGCATCCAGCGACTTCCTGCAACCTTCATTAGGTCGACCCTGCCTCACCAGAGACGTAGACCCACTACGTCTCACGCTGCGTTGTCAAGGAATAATTTGACCTAATAGCCACAATGTATTGCTGGATATGCAATTGGCTACACTGTTATTCTCACTGTGATATTACTTATAGTATGATCACAACATGTACTCGTAGCTACAGGTACTTCAAGGGTTAGCGAATCATATAATAAAGCATGATTGATGAAATTCTGTTGTAGTTGGCATTTTTTTTACGCACAATGGCTTAGCACTTGACCTCAATCACACCTGATGTTAAGTGAAGATGAGGTCGAAGGTGGAATCGTACTGACCCGGAAACCCCTTCATATTTGGGGGACTGGCAATCTTATCTCTGACAACCGGAACACAATAATGCTATTAACGTTACTGTTTAGCGGCAGACTTTAGATAAGATGATGGTGGCTAGCCAGGCGGACATTTAAAGTGGTAGGGCACCACCAATCAAAGCGAGTAGGTACTAAACATGTATCCGCTGGGGATCGAACCCGCGACCTCCGATTCGTATACCCTATATTGTTTACATTGAGCCACGGAGGCGGTCAAAAAATTAATAAGGTATGCATAAATGCAATTAGAATCTGGCGGTTAATCATCATCGTTTGATTAGGTATGTGAAACTATAATCAGTATAATTAAACCCTCAAAATGAACCATTACAATTTGAAATGATAATTCTATTCTTATAATTATCCTATAAATAACTATTTGATAAATATTGACACAAAAATGAAGACAAACCGATTTTTTCTTCTTTGTATAAAGATGAAAGACAGGTGTATCGCAAGGTTAAACATTGGGTCCCACTCTGTTCATGGTGTATCTTACGTTCCATATTCTCAAGCCTAGGTTCCAATAATTCAGCTATCTAAACTGTCTAAATCTACAAACAAAATCTAGGGTTTCTTTCAAAATCTAGGTAACATCCAACTGTATTAGTGTTCAGTTATTGTATTACAAATACTGGAATACATTACGTCGTCTAGACAATCGAATTAATATCACCTGGATGACACAATGCTGCGCTCTGTCTCCAGTCTAGGTCATTATTCGTACCGCAAAATAATGGAAAAAAGAGGACTTTTATTAATGTACAAAGAACAAAATTTAATTTTTTATGTAATGGCTTATACGGGTGAAATAAAAGAGGTAGACATGCGAGGGAATATACCATAAATATTTGCTATATAATAAACTTCAAAGGAAACTATAGTTTATTCGATAAGAAAAAATAATTAATTCCGATAATTATCTTACCTTAGCCGGGAATTAAATTGACATACGTAAATGTCGACAACACTATGCGTATTTCATCGGCACCAATGGATACAGTAAATAATAAGAATAAAATGTCGTTAACAAACATGGTGTCTCAAAGGAAGACCTCGAAAACTAACATAATGTCGGTTTAAAATATATCTAAAGTTAGAATTGCGTGGGAGAGAGTAAACTTAAACTTTGTAAGCAGTTTTAAAAAAAAATTCAACAAAATTAGCTACCTTCATCTATATATCTATCTTTATTTAAGGAATACTCTATTGGCAGTACCACATGTCCTGTTTTTGCACTCACATACAGGCATAAAAGTGATAAACATATCAACGTCTGACGACTGTTAACTCTCCAGCACACGAGAACTGCGCTCTTGTTGTGTAGTTTTGAACAGATTTCCAATTTAGTTAAAATACATTTAAACAAATTAAATCGCAAACATCAAGTAGGCCTGTGTAAATACATAAGTGAGGTAACAAAACACCGGCGGAACAGAGCCGGTATTAATATTTAATATTAAATAATTCATCCGAACAGTGAGTCCGTTCGTGCGTCTAATGTGAACTGACGTGTGAGTCGGGACTGCGAGCTGGGAGCGAAGCAGAGCGAAGCACCACAAGCGGAAGCGATTTCTCATAAATAAAGTAAGTAGTAAGTTAAACCTGAAAAACTGACGATAATAGTTCGGGGAACGGTAAACATGACGTTCGTATACGAAATATAATAGAAAGGAAAGTTGAAGGAAAGAGAAGAAGGGCAAGACGAAAGAACAAGCTCTGGACAGGAATAAATGGAGAAAGCAAAATCGACGAGGGCGTGGCTCTTAAGCCCGTATTAATTAACCGTTCTCAAGATTGACATGGCCTCAAGTTGACATCTGAGAATCTGCTGCATATTAATCATCAGAAAAAATGGGCTAGAAACTGAGACGTGATCTCAATCTCAAGAACGATTTATTAATACGGGCCTTAGAGTATGATGATGACTTTACCTATTAAACGTAGAAAGTTTAAACTCGTATCTTGACTTTGTAACTTACAACAGAAACCGATCCGTTGCAGTTGCTACCACGAACTAATCCGAACAACGAAAGTATTGCCGCAGAACTAGGTATAGGTACTAGGTCCGACGGTGTTGGAGTGTATAATAGCCACTACAACCATTCTCTTTCTAGTTGCAAGTAACAAAATCACCCCGCTGATATCAGATGTTGTATCCATCGAAGATTTTTGAAGGACCAATGTTATGGACATATCAAAGGGTATGCAGTAATTTGTGTTATGTGCTATTCTTTGAGTACATGGGTTATCGGTCACGCTGATGAGCTTATTTGATACAGATCTCGCATAGGTAACACATATACAATAGATAGAGTTAAGCTTATGATAAGTTAAACTTGAGTATTATTAATGTGACAAATTATGGTCAACCAACAAGAGTAGTCTCATTCACTTCACACGCCGCAAATTAATCTTCGAATATCACACGGCAGGCCATCACTATATTATAAGAAATGTACAGATCGAACGAGATTTAAAATCAGTGTAGTTCTCACAGAGGCCACCCGCCATTTTGGTTCTTCACAGAGTAAGCGGACCTTAGAGCATTTAAGAGGACCTTAAACCATTTAAGAGGACCTAACTCGCTAACATTAGTACCACACCCAACGTGCACTCGCCCGGAAAATATTGAATTTTTACTAAAAACGGCTCCGCTTACACAAAATTATTATATTAAGCGGCATTGTTAATAAAGAACGTTTGCTTTTCCATACAAAAAGGCGTATTGTGTTTCAATGCAACAATAGATAGAAGATAAATATTACACGAGTGAATGACTTTGAGATAAGACGAGTATGATTAGAATGACGTGAAATGCGATACACTGAGATGATCTAGCAAAAGGTTGAACTTTCTCGGCCGGAATTTGAGGAAAATTATTTTCAGATGTACAGTAACTGAGATCGCGTGCTTCATCTTCGGGCACATCGTCACTTTCCGTTAGGTGAGATTGTGGTCAAACAAGTAACCAATTAAACATTAAAAAAAAATAAACTTAGTACCAAATGTATAAGTACGTAGATTTACCTAAAATCATTTGTCTAAGTAAATAAAAAAAAAAATCATTTTAATTCTTAAAGATTTTTAATTGTGCAAATAGTGACAAAGTCATCAAACCTACACACTCTAAACAAAACCTTATCGGTAAGTAATTCAAACCTACAGCTCATGATAATTATAGATAGGATTATTAATTATTATTATGCAGGATCTGCAGCCGCAACCGTTGAGAACCTCAAACGGCGCAATTATGCTGGTCTCAGTGGAGATTATATTTTTGCTCCGTTTGGGGTGGAAACCCTTGGGCCGTGGGGAACAGGCGCTCATTGTCTTTTTCGAGAGATGTCTGATCGAAGTTTCAAATGATTGGAATGCTGGCATCGATTTCGCTCAGAGGCTAAGTCTGGCTGTCCAAAGAGGAAACGCACTTAGCCTCTTAGGCACCCTTCCGTTTCAGCAAGATCTGTTATTTTGTGTTTTATATATTTATTATTCTTTAATTTGTAAATGTGTATTTACTATTTCGTTTTTGTAAGTATGTACAAAATTCTTTGTGTACTTACGGTATAAATTACCTTTTCAAATATAACGTTAAAAAAAAAAGAAAAAAAGATAATTATGAGAAAATTTCAAATAGTATTTTTGAATCAAATTCATCACCATGTAAACATGAGTATATTAAGTTTGAAACTAAGTTCCATGTACGGAACTGCCTCCAAAACATGTCCTAGGATGACACCGCGAATCTTTGTAAAGTTATGACTTGAATATATGTATTACATTAGATGCCTATACTTCATAAAAATTTATGTATATCAAATCCAAACAAATCAAAAAAAAATAAATTCGTAGGATAAAAATTATGACTTGAAAACGTCACATTTTTCATCTTATTATTACAGTTTTTGACATTATTGCTCATTCACAAAGCTGATTCCCCAGAGAAGAACGAGCAATTATATTGTATAATTAGACTGAGTATCGCCGAGCGGTCTATGGTCAAGTTTGCTTATCATCCAGATAGTCAGAAATTTTATAATAATGTCTTTTGGTAAATAATGTCTGTTTTATGATGGTTTTGAATTTATTTAAAACTAAATATTGAATGTCCACTGGAACCTTGTTATAAAAGCGTATACATTGCCCCTTGAATGACTTAGTGACTTTGTGTAAACGGCTAACGTGAACAGCAAGTTTATTTATATATGTTGTATTAACATTATGTATATCATTATTTTTCTTAAACGATTCTAGATTTTTTCTTACATCATTCGTTTTCAACATAAAACATATTTCAACATAAGTTTTCGTAAACATATTGCGATGCTGTAAACATATAAATAACGTACCTTTGTTTATGTACCACCTTGGTTGTAGCATTGTACAAGAAAGTCTTATGAGTAACTGACATACATAATACAGGTCCCCTAGTTTGGTAGTCAGGAATCCGTTATATTTTCTCATGTGTATGCAACCAATAGAGTCTTTAAATCAGGTAATTTCACATCAATGTGTACTGTATTGTGAATAAAAGCAACAAAATTTTGGTCTCCTGAAGTATATATATATAAACTGTATGTATTCTTAAATGTAGAGACAATATTAAAAATTTGAATACAAAAGTATCGTATCAAAAAAGGCATTCGCAAAACCTTTTTTACAGTTTCCGATAACGGATGACAGCCAAAAAGCATTTCTGTGTCAACTCGGCTCAAAATAACAAAAAAAAAAAGCCCTCGGTCTGACCGTGACGCATCCGACGACATTTTTCAATATCGACGCAAAAAAGATATTAGGCGAATTATAAGGTAAAAATAACTGGCCACTATCACAAAGGAGCGGGCCTCGATTCGTGGAGCCCTTTGACTCAAAGACCATAGACAATCCTAACTCTGTTTTAAAAATATAAGGTTCCAAATTCGAAAATAGCCGCTGAAAATTATCGACGTTATTGTTTCGAGCGTGGATTCACGCATCGGTTGCCGGCAAGTGACGGTATGTGGTGGAACGCACGAGTGTGAAGGAGACGGACTATGTATGATGAACGGGCGACGTCCACTGCCGCGACAACGGTCGTACCTCACGTGCTGCCGCATAGTTTCTCATCCTCGTAAACTAAAATAAACTTATTTACTTTTTATGCTTTCCTGGTATATTTAGACGATATTGTCGTAGTGTTAAGTGAAAAAAGTGTTAAGTGGATGATTTATATTAAGTGTGCGCCCTTTACGGGCGGCTTCCGGCGTAATTACTTACTAAGGGAGTGCGCGGGTAGCTTCCAAGGTGACCAGTTATGATGGAACATCGACGGAATAATTCATTTCCTTTGAATAAACTCAATGCTTTGTCGGTAAAAATTATGTATATGATAAACATGTCACATTCCCGGGTTCAATTTTTGTTTAGATTTATGTCACGCAGAACATTAACATATTAATTTGTACAATATAAGTATGACATCATCCACCGGGTCTTTTTACCAAGAGTGGAACTTAACTGGCGAAGGATGACGCTCATGCCTTGGAAATTGGGTCGGTGCACGGTTACAGAAATTCATGCGTGACAAGTGGTGAAGTTAATATGTTTTGTAATGCAAAGTTCCATAGTCGTATTTTACGACACCCACGGGAAGAGATGCGTTGGTTCCACCGAAACTATATGGCAAGTATTCAAGTGAAAAAGACATGTATGGAAGAAAAGGGAAGATCATCTACGGCGCGGCGGGCCAACAGTTATTAGTGGCATTCTGTCTATGCATTGTCTTAAGAAAACTTCGTTAGCGCGTTGTAGGATTCGCTCTCTGATTGGTCGGTGAAAATGTTTGAATGTGACTACAGCGCTTTCTGCTTATCTTGACGCGTCAAACTAATTAGCCGTAAGCGCCATAATTGATTAATTAATAGCAATTCGCGCACGAGCATTTCCATTCAATGGTAATAACTTCACCCGGCTGTTAATGTTTAATGTAAACATCACTTGTTTGTTTTTATGACTCCCTAGTACATTCCCTATGGTAATTGCAGGGTAATTGTACTGCAAATGGTCTCACGTTTCACTAGTTATGTGGTATTTTATTGAACTAAGGCATTGTGAATTAGTGTTTCACATGAAGGTTAGTTCACTTTAACCCTCGACGAAAAACGACGGGTCTTATGTGTTTGGTGGGGTTGCGTGTGTGTGTGTCCAGTTTCCGAGCATTCGCACTAAGTCCAGTCCTAGTAATAGTCCAGTAAGGATACACTTTTAAGCACCTATAATCTTAAAGGCCGTGATTTTTTGCAAATGGATGGAGACCTTCAGTGATAGAATAAAAATGTTTTCTAAGAAATCGGTAGTAAGCTAACATAGGGTATTAGATTAAAATTACCACAGTGTATTTCATTGCGTCGGAATTGCTTCAATACATAGAACTGCAGTAACTATTTTCAAAAAAAAAAATCAATAACTTAGAAAATATAAAGTAACCATTGATCAATTTGTTAGAAAATTGTTTTAGGGTATCTTAGCATCTTTTACAACGTAATGACGTTCACAGTGGTAAATTTAATTTAATATTGGTGTCGATTCGGATGTACACCAACTAAACTACACTAAAACCAGTTTTGGAGTGGCGCCGTCGCATATCGTACTGTTCCAGGGAGGAAGAGACAGTACTACTTTAAAACTGATTTTCGTTTAGTTGGTGTACATCCGAATGTACACCATTATAGATTTTATAACTAAATATCTATACTATACCTAATGGAAGCTACAGAATGGTTATAAAACACATTTTTATTCCATTACTGACTCTATTCTTCTACAAAAAACCAGGAACTTGACGATTATAGGACACATCAAACATTACTTATTTTTATTAGACTACTAAGCGGTTTGGCTCTTCGTTCATAATGCTAACAGCCAAGACATGGTGAAGCACTACTCCCAAGCTGATGCTGTAGAGGATGTCCAGGAGTAGGCCACAGTATGTAGAAAACGACAGATGAAGATGAGCCGGCAGTCAGTGACAACTTATAATTAAAAGGTATCACATAAACACATAACGCGATGAAATATTTAAAATAACTTTTGTACTGAATAAAAAGATAGATAGATAGGTGGATAAATCGTTTATGTGTATCTCCAGTCACACACATACCATAAGTTCCAAAGCAATTGGATAAACATATTTTATAATAATTCATAAAAGTAACATCAGGATACACTAGAGTATGTGTGTGCTACAGCCGTACAAATGGGTCATAGCTCAGTGTGTATAATTGCTCAGAGACACTGACAGACAGACACACTGATTTTCAGCTATTACCCACGAGGAGACAAAAGAATTCCGGCGTCAGTCTTTCCAAAATGTTACAACCTTGGATCTTCACAATCGCGTGCCTCATCGTCACGTACCATCACGTGAGATTGGAATCAAACGCGTATCCGATCATAAAAAAGAAGATTCACTAACTTTAAAAAGCTTGAAGCCGGTTCACGTCTAAAATTAATATAAACAATTCTCATAAACGAAAATGTTGGTTTTGATCAATTCATTAACATATTAAATTTTTAAATGAAACTAGTTTTGTGATCATTCGTGATTAATTTACCGGTGTCGTTTAAGTTTACTTCTTTCTTTAATGTTCCCAAAACTAATATGGACATAATCGAACCGAGCAAATATGCCGTTATTTACTGATATGTAGGGCCCATTTGTTGATACTGCGGTTTTACTTGCACACTATCGGTGCTATCTAACTAATAGTAAATGCGAAAGTTTGGATGTTTATTTGTTGCACAAACAAAAAATGTTGTTCAAGACGGATGAACGAATTTGGATGAAATTTGGTATATAAGTAGAACATACCCTGGATTAACACATAGGATATTTTTTATCCCGATCCCGATATCAATGTAATCAACATTGCGTTTACGATTCGGAGGTCGCGGGTTCGATCCCCAGCGGGGTACATGTTTAAGTACTCAGTTTGGTTGGTGGTAGGGCATTTTAAATGTCCGCCTGGCCAGCTACCACCATCTTATCTAAATCTGCCGCCAAGCACCATGTTAATAGCACTGTTGTGTTCCGGTTGTCCGAGATAAGATAGCCAGTCCCCCAAATATGTTGGGGTTTCTGGGTCAGTACGCTTCCACCTTCGACCTCATCTTCACTTAACATCAGCTGTGATTAAGGTCAAGTAGGTACGAACCCGTCGTGCATAAAAAAAAGTGAGTAGTTCCAGCGGGATAAACGAATTTCTGCGATAAAGTTATCCCAAGCAGGTGAAGCCGAGGGCGGAAAGCGCTAGACTGTAAGTTACAAGTTGTACTCTTTGTTAGTCTGTCTTGTTGAAATCCTTAACTATGTAGATACATAGACAACAGACACGCATAACTAAATTAGTACTTTTATGGAAAGATAGCTTTAATCAATACAGTTGATCTCCTTTAGGAGCAGAATGTCGGAATCTTCAAACTTCAAGCATTTATTTCAACGATACATGATACCATTTGTTAAATATTAATGTAAATCTATACTGGAAATGAAAGGGCTTATTGCATTTATTAGTTAGCCAGTATGTCCAAGCTACTACCGCTTCGGAAAGAAGCGGCGCAAGAAACCCACAAGATCATTTTTTTTTTGTCTTTGTACAAACACACAGCGCCATCTAGGCTTGTGTTATGGATACTAGATGGTTGATAAACTACACAAATACATTTTTTTTTTGTAAATAAATACATGTATAAATGAAAAACATCCATAACTCGGGAACACATGTCTGTATTCATCATATAAACATATGCCCCTAGCGGGATTCGAACCCGCGACCATTTGGTGTAGTAGCAGAGTTTCTAACCACTACACCAAACAGGTCGTAACAGGTGGTCCATATTTTGTAGTTTTTTAATTATACAAATTATAATTTTCGGGAAGCGTGTTTGTCATCAGATTTTTTTCTCAGTTAGATTAATGATATTCTCAGGTATAAAGGTTACAAAAGCGTATACAGTATCCCATAAATGTAGCACACCATATGCTTTAGTTCATCTGTACCTAGTATTTAACTTTTAAATTCTTTTTAAGAAATACTGTTTAAACTTTATGTATGTGTGTGATTGGAGTAATAAATAAACGACTTATCTATCTATCTATAAATAAATAAATAAATAAATAAATAAATAAATATCCTTAGACATACACACAGCGCCATCTAGTTCCACAGTAAGCAACTATAGGCTTGTGTTATGGATACCAGATGGTTGATATACTACATAAATACATTTTTTTTTGTAAATAAATACTTATTATAAATATGTGTTAACTTTGCTTAGTCTGAACATAGGGGTAGCCAATTTGTCTTTATATCTCAAATAATGCTTGTCACTGTTTTTCGGGAATGCAGAATCTTAAAATGGGCGATTTTGGCGAATGGATGGATGATTTTTTTCGTTTTATTCTCTCCTCTCGGAGAAGGCAAAGGGATCTAAGCCCATAACAGCCATGTCTTATTTATCTTATTTCTTCGGTTTATAAGTCAGTCTCAGTCAAAACAAGTGATTCGTAGTATACTTGGCGTATACAGTCTAGTCACGGTCAAGTCATTCTTCAGTAAAGTGGCAGAATGCTTTACAAAAGATTTTGGCGGCTTCTTGAGGGAACCCGAAAGCTTCATTACGCACTTTAATTTACACTTCCCTTCACTTGTACACCTACACTAACGTTTGCTGCTCAATATTCTGCCATTATTAAGCTTCAAAAGTTAGAATGCACATGCAACTTCACTCGCCGAGATCCCGCCAAAAAGCCCTTAAAATGGCCGAACGGTTAAATGTCAAAACCGCAAAATGTCCAAACATCGAAACGTCCAAAGAGTTTCATTATATTGGTTAAAACTTTATTAATAGATTCACACTTCGATTCAGCTGATCGCTGGGCGCTACCTAACGGCCATCTTTATTGTTTTATAGCCGTGGCGAGATAACGAGGGCCACTAAAATGTGCCCCTGTTAAATAAATATTGAGGCGGAGTTCAATTTGGTTAGCAGTGTCATCTTACCTTTGGAAGCTAAGTTTGATGTCATCATGTTTGATGACGACCTGTTTGGTGTAGTGGTTAGCAACTCTGATCACTATACCGAAAGGTTGCGGGTTCGAATCCCGCTAGGGGCATATGTTTGTGTGATGAATACGGACATGTGTACCCGAGTTTTCATTTCATTTATAATAAGTATTTATTTACAACAAAAAAAATGTATTTATGTAGTATATCAACCATCTGGTATCAACAACACAAGCCTATAGTTGCTTACTGTGGAACTAGATGGCGCTGTGTGTATGTCTAAGGATATTTATTTATTATTTATTTATTTATATCATAAAGATTCATGCCCCAAGATAATATAGTGCACAGTCAACAATACTACAGGAAAAGAGTTTACAAAGAAATAGGCAAAATTAGTTTTAGGCTCTAAAAACTTGACATTTTAAGCGACAACTGCATTATAGTTTTTGACGAATTACCACAGACTAAAGGAAAGAAAAATCGTAATTAATTAATGATTTCTATGGTGGAATTTCATGTGAGAAATGGTATTCCTCATACAGCTTCTACGTAACAAACCAGTTTGAAATCTTTAAGGACATGTAAACCAACGGACATCGAACGGCTGGATACGTAAAGAAGAAAAAGAACCATACCGTATCTGTGGCTGATTCATGTCCAGCAGTGGACTAGTGTGGAGTGATGATGATAATACTAATAAATGCCATAATAATATGCTACCTTCCACATGTAGGTAAATTGAAACTATCTTAATATCTTTATTGTACACAAAATTGTTAAAGAAATATGCATTGTATATAAAATGTACAAAGGCGAGCTTAACTCCGATAGAGTTTTCTACCTTACATATAATTTAATAATTTATTTATTTTATTTAAATTATTTCTCGCCTTATCGCCAAGTTGAAAACGGTACATTTTAGCTACCCGCCATTCATCTACCTCTCTGCCACACAGAAAAGAACGTCGACAAAACAAAATAGATAATAAATAGCCAAAATTACCTGCACAGGTATCTAACCAAATATGTGATTGTCAGATACCTATACAAATAAAAACCATTGCGTTAATTGGAATATCTAGCTACATCAAACTTTAGTGAAAGTAACCCAACTCCATCTGATCCCAGACTTCAAAACTTCAAACTTCAAGCATTTATTTCAACGTATGATACGCGTACATGATATCATTTGTTGAATGTCAATTTAAATCTACTGGACATAAAAAAGGTTCACTGTATTTCTCCGTCAGTCGGTATGTCCAAGCTACTAACTACCTCTTCGGATATGGAAATCATCTGTGGGAAAAGAAGCGGCGCAAGAAAGAAAAAAGATCAGATTATGGAGACCGATTGGTGTAGTGAATGGGCTCAGAACGAAACCAACGGTTGCGGGCTCGAATCCCGCGAGGGGTAAATGTTTGTGTGATGAATTCGAACATTTATTCCCGAGTCATGGATGCTTACATTAACATTTATGTATCTTAACCGTTATCTATCCATAGTACAAGATGTACTTTCTTTGGGACTACATTTTTGGTGTAATTTTCGGTGAAATGTTTGTTATTATTTAACCTCCCAAGTAGTCTGTCTGTGTGTCTGTCTGTAAGTCTGTCTGTCTTCATATTACTAATTCAGTAGTGAAATGTGGCTAAATATTGGTTCCTTTCTCTCTTTTCAACATATGAAACGGGGCAGTTCATGCACGTGTGTCATTTCTTTTGAGCTTAGTGAACGGTTTCACTAAAAAATTAATCATACATCTAAAGCTAAATATTTTTTTTTATGCACAACGGGTTAGCACATGACCTCAATCACACCTGATGTTAAGTGAAGATGAGAGAGTTATATTTGCGATCGAGTTTGCCTGTGTATCATTTATTACGTCTATATGCGTCACAGTTGAAGTACTGTTGACCCGCATTAGTCTGTGACATCAACAGCTAGCTACGTCGGTAGCTAGTTGCGACACAATGTTTTGCCATATGTCATGTTCAGTTTAACTCGGCTCCCAACAGTGGGTGGAATACTAATTAATTAATACAATTAATTGAGTAGCATCGAAGATTCACTCTTTAGGAATGGCATTTAAATTATGCTTAGAATAAAATGATGCTTTTAACTTACAAGGCAAATTCTACTTGGTTATCTACCAAATATTAGGTCGTTACCTATGAAATTGGAGATTTTTTCTTCGTTAATCATATATATCAACTCCTACGATTCTACAGCTATTTCCAAATTTGTTTTTATTTGGAAAATAGAATATATTTTCAAGGTTTCACATGAAATATTTTTTTATGTCTGAGCTAAATCACTTAATAAAAAAAAACTTGAACACAGCTCTTTTCATGAGCGTCCCATATTATTTCTTAGATTCGCAGAAACTTTTATAAAGCGGTTATACTTCACAAACTTGAAATGTGAGCAAGTAGGTAATTCTGGAGGACATACTCGAGACAGCCACCTAGCAGCAGTGGTATTCCATTCCCTTAGCCTATATTTGCATTCCTCGCTTCGGTGGCTCAGTGGAGAAGACGCAGTCTCCCAATTTGGGAGGTCAAGGTTCGATCCCCAGGCAGGCCATGCACCAATGACTTTTTACATTTAATTTAATTACTTATGTGCATTTATTCGACTGCTCTTAAACGGTGAAGGAAAACATCGTGAGGAAACCTACACGCCTGAGAAAAAAAAAATCGAAAGCATGTGAAGTCCCCAACCCGTACTGGGCCAGCGTGATGGACTATGGCCAATACTCCCTCAATATGAGGGAAGGTCTATATCCCTACAGTGGGATGTTTACGGACTGATGATGTGATTTGAATTCCTATATTACCAATATGAGAGCTCTGCTCAGTCAGATACACTTTAAAGCAGTAATAATAAGATTTACGATTTAGGACAGTGACACAAGTATAATACGTTTACAGCCTGGCTCGCGCATGCGCCGTGGCGCCTGCCCCCCGCCGCGCTGCGCCCGCGCACCCGCGGCCCATCCTAATGACATAAAACAAATATCCAGCCGATTCACATCATTAGCGGGGTGCGCCATAGTGTAATGTGTGATTACGTTGCACTCTCGATTTTTGAAAATCGAAATTGTAGGTTTTGTAACGATTAACTTCAAACTTCAAGCATTTTATTTCAACGTAAGATACATGATATCATTTGTTGAATGTCAATTTAAATCTATTGGAAATAAAAATAGGGCTAAGCATTTTTCGGTGAGTCAGTATGTCCAAGCTACCACCGCTTCGTCATCTGCGGGAAAAGAAGCGGCGCAACAACCCATAGGGTCATTTTCTTTTCTTTTCTTTTTTTATATATACAGGGCGTCCCACGGCTATGCCACATGGAGGGAAAGTACCTTGAATTTTGTAGATGGAACATTTTACTGAAAGAAGACATTATTTTAATTTAAAAAACAATTTAAACTGCATTCATAGATTTTTAAATAAGTACATGGTTGAACCGGGAATTGAACCCTTTATTTATAAAAAAAAATTACCATGTAGCTTTATCATACCGATCGAAAGGCTTCATCATAAGGATTATTTTTGCTAAATAACATAGTGTCAGAAATAAAAGGAAGACCATGAATTTTAACATTAGATGTGCAATTGTGTTCAGAAAAATGAAAAGCTGACATTGCCGTAAGGACATACAACTGACATTATCATTACTAATAGGTACTAATTACCCACTCGAGAAGTATGCATCATTTTCCTATTATAATTTAAGTTCATGATAAAATGATAAAGAGATACGTAATTAGTAAGTAGGTACCTGGTTGTATGCCGTATCCTGAATGTGCGGAAAGACGCGTAAATGATTTTCTCCATCGCAATGCGGCTGGCTGATTAGATTTTTTTTTATGGGGTTATGTAAAAAATTTAGTTTACAAGAACCAGTATCAAAGTATCCACGAGCTACAAACAGAACTTCGACGTATTATTCTAAATATCCACCACAACATGATCAAAAAATCGACAGGGAGCGAAATAATCAAAAGAGTGCGACTTTGTATTGAACAGGAAGGGGCTCATTTTGAGCATTTGATAAATTGATTAATTTTGTATTAAAAATGTTAAAATTCATGGTCTTCCTTTTATTTCTGACACTATGTTATTTAGCAAAAAATAATCCTTATGATGAAGCCTTTCGATCGGTATGATAAAGCTACATGGTAATTTTTTTTTATAAATAAAGGGTTCGATTCCCGGTTCAACCATGTACTTATTTAAAAATCTATGAATGCAGTTTAAATTGTTTTTTAAATTAAAATAATGTCTTCTTTCAGTAAAATGTTCCATCTACAAAATTCAAGGTACTTTCCCTCCATGTGGCATAGCCGTGGGACGCCCTGTATATAAAAGTATACAACTAATACAATTTTATAATTTTTGGGAGCTGGGCGAAGCATACCAAGCGTTTTTGTCATTCAGGGCGGGAATATACGTCAGATTG
This sequence comes from Oegoconia quadripuncta, assembly GCA_949316235.1. Taxonomy (NCBI): domain Eukaryota; kingdom Metazoa; phylum Arthropoda; class Insecta; order Lepidoptera; family Autostichidae; genus Oegoconia; species Oegoconia quadripuncta. Next base: position 19,316,377 of record OX438758.1, read on the forward strand.
TGTTTCCGATTGTCTGATTAGCTTTTAGATTACGTAACTACATCGGTATTGTCATCGATAACGTTGACCAATGAGAATCCTTCAAATTGCCGAGAGAGCGATGAGCCAACCAATCACATGTCAAAACGTAACCGATGACGACAACGATGAAATTATGTAATAGAATCGTATTTACTCAATACACGTCCGATTCTTCCGTCAGACTGTTTCTGAACTCAAATCGTTCTCGAGCTATTATCCCGAGTGCTTGCATGCGGAGCAGAAAGAAAAAATGGCCGACGAATCACTGTTACACATTTCACAGCTAGTGAAATTAGATTACATTACCAAACAAGCAAGAAGTTTCAGTTTTACAAATGCTAATGTTTAAATCAAACATTTGCTATAATGTTTAAATAGTTTTTTTTTTATGCATGAGGGTTCGTACTTGACCTCAATCACACCTGATGTTAAGTGATGATGAGGTCGAAGGTGGAAGCGTACCGACCCGGAAACCCCAACACAACGATGCTATTAACATTGCTGCTTGGCGGCAGATTTAGATAAGATGGTGGTAGCTAGCCAGGCGGACATTAAAAATGCCCTACCACCAACAAACCGAGTACTTAAACTTGTACCCCGCTGGGGTTCGAGCCCGCGACCTCCGAATCGTAAACCCAATGTTGTCTACATTGAGCCACGGAGGCGGTTATAGTTTATTATTTAGTAAGGCAAGTCGGGCTTCGGGGCTTATATTGAGGTACCGCCACTGCCCAAGACTATGTCGTAGGGTTAGGTAGACACACACCGCACGCACATCTTCACACACACACACACACAGTCTCATATACACAATAAGCTTGAATTACTGTTTCAATTAAAATTCCAGCCTGCTGATAAAGACAAAGTCAAAAAAAAAATATTTTGTAAAAAAAAAGAAAAGCTTAAAACAGTCACATTTTACATTTAGTCTGCCTCTCATGTTCGAATGGCAATTTTCCCCCGAGAAAAACATATAAGACCATGTTCCTATATCACCTATGAAAAATTTAAAATAATTTTAAATATAAATGTTTTAGTTATGGATACCTATATTAAGGTTAGAGGCATTCGAGATGTGGTGCTGGAGACGAATGGAGGGAATAAGCTGGACCGAGAAGAGAACAAATGAAGAGGTGTTAGTGATGGTAAAGGAGAAGAGATGCCTGTTAGCCACAGTTGAGAACCGAAGAGGAAAGATGATAGGTCACTTGATACGACACGATATTTTTTTGAAGAACATAATTGAGGGAAAGATTGAAGGAAAGAGAGGAAGGGGAAGACCTAGGCGTAATTACTTTGACCAAGTGAAAGAAAAGGTGAATGTCGTGTCCGTACCAAGAGGTTAAAATGAGGGCGGAAAGTAGAGAGACATGGTCGTTACTCCACCGACAAGAGCATAGCTCTTAAATTGAAGAAGAAGACCTATATTAAGTAGCTTACTCTGGTATTGGAAATAAATATGTTTTGTATTTTTTTTTTTATTTTGTACTTGTTGCTAGGCTATTGGCAAACAACATTTCAACCACTCGTAATTACACCACTTGACTTTTTCGAGAACACTTCAAAAGTAAAGATGTTAAAATAAGTACAGTTTTTAACATAAAAACTAGCATGTGTAAGCTAAAAATAACACATACGAAAATAGCAGTTGCAATGATCCAGTAACGTTTCAGTGAATGTAAATCTACAAAACTTTTATGTATTTTAAATGATTTACTTAGTGGTTCAGATGAAGTCCTTGGGACCACTTGTATACCATTACATCGCTTGTCCCACAAGTACAATACAATTGACATTGATTGAATTATTTGACCAATTTTTTATTTGTAATATTACTTATTGACAAAATTATTTATTATTACTTAGTTTGTCTCACTATTCACTTTTACTTCTAGACTGTATAATGATTATTATTTAATAATGACTATCCACCTAATTATTTTTTTGAAGAGAATTGTAATGAAAAATGAGTATCTGTAATTAATAAATAAATAAAGAAATAAATAAATATCCTTAGACATACACACAGCGCCATCTAGTTCCACAGTAAGCAACTATATGCTTGTGTTGTGGATACCAGATGATTGATATAATACATAAATACATTTTTTTGTTGTAAATAAACACTTATTATAAGTGAAAACATCCATAACTCGGGAACACATGTTCGATGTGTTCGAGATTCGAACCCGCGACCTTTTGGTATATCGGTCAGAGTTTCTAACCACTGCACCAAACAGGTCGTAAATGATTTGTAAGTTTCTATTTAAGAGTGTACAGTACAGTGTACAAACATACCGTCTTATTCATAAAAATTTACAAACGCTTTATAACCCTGTTTTAGTCATAATGTGTTTTGTCTCTGTCGTTCATAAGGAAATGTTGTAATGAAAGAAAGTGACAAAACATACTTTCACTAAAACAGGCTTATAAAGCGTTTGTAAATTTTTATGACTAAGAGGGATAGTCGATAGTCTTCCTAAAAGTCTACAATAAAAATTAAAAAAAAAAAACTATCACCTGTAGAATATAATCGTAATCTAGAAAAAGCCGGCTTACTGGTAATACCGTACCTTTAAAAAAGCCAACAAGAGCCCTTCACTTGCGAGTTGAGTCGAGTGTACTTAGCCGAAGTACTGTTATTATCATGTTATGCTATACAATCGCGGACGTTTGAAGTGTTTGGGGTGATGATAGTTTGGACATAAGGGTGAATAATATCGCTAAGTATCAAGTAACACTTACGCCGCTTAGTGTCGCCGCTTTAACCCTTCAGATAATGAATACGTTTTCAACAAACTAGAATCGAACGTTTCAGTATTTTAGGAATGACAGTAAACGTTGGTGGGAGCTAGTTTCTTCTTTTTTTTGACCTCAATCAATCAAAATTAAGGGAAGATGAGACTGGAGGTGGAACGCGCTCACCCGGAACTTCCAACTGGGAGACTTAAAATCTTGTGCGATGGTGGTAGCTGGCCAGGCAGACATTTATATGTTTTTTTACCAAAAGTTAGTTGTCGTGAATGAAATAGGTTTAAGAGGGTTTATCGTACACGGGATTCCATACAAACTTTCAAGACCAAATTTTAAAATTAATAGACCTAAACTAATGAAACTTTACACGTATAAGCAGGTTACATAGATCTAAAAAGTTAGCGGGAACGCCGCTTGCCTGTTGGGCACAATGCCGCCTCGAGGAGATGCGCTAGATGGAATTTTTTACCTATGATTGAATTGTTATTGTTGTTTATTTGAGAAATTTATTGACATGTAATTAAAATTCTAAAAAGTTAGCAGAAAACATTTTCAAAATATCGAATTTAAAGAATATACTGCATTTTTTCTGATACTATGGAAAACTAAAATCGCTCGAATATATAGCCAATGGTATGATCGATTATATCGATACTATCGATAGGCCTATTGATATTCTAACTGATTTTTAAGGTTACGATACTATCGATGCACTGTCGAAATTTTATACTATTCTTTAAATAGCCAATTCTTCATCTTCACTAAAGTCCTTAAATTAAATATTGCTACGATTCTGACATACTTTTTCGCTGCATTCACTCATGTAGCTTTAGGGTACTCGTGAATTAGTCTCTCTAAGACGTCCCCAATTTGACCGTGATAATCCCTTCTCAACACTACCAGCCACATACTCCTCCTCCTCCTTTCAGTCTTCTTTCATTCATTCATTCAGATTTAATTTTGTTTTGTGCAACAAATTGTATTTTTCTCTACTCTAATACCTTTCCTAACTTAGTATGAACTGTCTACAATCTTTGTACCTTCTCGAAACGCGGGCCTGATGACTCGCGACACGGGCATGTATGCCTAGTATAAGCATCACCTCCCACTAATTTAATCATCATCATCTTCTTGTCCTGGTCCTAATTTATTTGGGGTCGGCGCAGTACGACTTTTTCTTCCAATCTCCTCTATCAGCCGTTACCTCCTCATTCACGCCCTTTTCGTTCATATCATCCTTCACACAATCCATCCATCTTTTCTGTGGTCTTCCTCTTCCTTTCCAACCCACAAATTTAATATTATACAATATTATTAATAGTTAATGACAAAATTTTAAAAATTCGATTGATACAATGGCTTCAGGCAAAGTGTTTCTATGATGTTAAGGAATATTTAAATTATCAGAATACTATGTAAAGTGTCATATTTTGCACATCTGCATGCAGATTGAATACATGGTTCCTAAATTTCTTATCAGACTTTATAAACTGTATTTTGGCAAATAAATAATTTTTTTTTTTCTTTCTATTTTTACCTACTTAATCTGTTAGTGGAGAAAATAAACGATTACATATTATTTATTTATCCTCTCCATACGCGACAAATACCTTAGTAATTACACATACATACATACATAAAGTCACGCCTATTTCCCGTAGGGGTAGGCACAGACTTCCACTTGCTACGATCCTGACACACCTCTTCTGCTTCCTTCACTCTCATAAGGTTGTTCATACATGCTCATCGGTTTAGGGTACTCTTGACTTGGCCTTTCTTTCTTTACATTTCTTTCATTACACATTTTATCATAATTTGAAATCACAAGGAATTTGCATCTTCGAAGCTCTGTAGATATACAATGAAAGACGTACAAACTTTTTTTAGGGGGAGAGGTAATGAAAACAAATGACAGATACTCACTTGCGTCCCATAAAAAATTCAAATTCACGGGTGACCGAAAATAGAGCGCGTGTAGCAGTCGAGTATTGAATTTAATATTCCCCGGTACACTTTGGTTCTTTTGCGGTTTTAACGACAATGAGTTATGACAGTTTATAATTGTATCCGAGTATGTTTATTATTAATTGTTGAAATCTGTCACAATTTTGTTATGTCTAGTGAAGATGTGGGAATTCCAAATTGCTCCGATTTAGTGAGATGCTTATATTTTGTGGCGATATATAATTATTTTACTTTTTTTTTCTGCACGACGCGTTCGTACTTGACCTAAATCACACCTGATGTTAAGTGAAGATGAGGTCGAAGGTGGAAGCGTACTGACCCGGAAACCCCAACACATTTGGGGGACTGGCTATCTTATGTCTGACAACCGGAACACAACAATGCTATTAACATTGCTGCTTGGCGGCAGATTTAGATAAGATGGTGGTAGCTAGCGAGGCGGACATTTTTTTAAATGCCCCACCACCAACCAAACCGAGTACTTAAACATGTACTCCGCTGGGGATCGAACCCGCGACCTCCGAATCGTAAACCCAATGTTGTTTACATTGAGTCACGGAGGCACTAATTAAATGATAAGCAAGCATAAGATAATATAACACAACATCCTATATTATCCCTTCACTTCCTGAATCACAAATTGTGCCCTCCTACTTTAAAGAACAATCCTTGACTATCTTGCTCGTTCTTCTCGAGGGAGTCAGCTTTGTGAATGAAGAGTAATTAGTTAATGAAATATCTTGTCTTTTGACATAGCATTTTCTGAATCTGTGACTAAATATTTCGGACATTTACAGCAATCATCTAGTCCCGAACTAAGCAAAGCTTGTGCTATGGATACTAGATAACGGATAAACAAACATACATAAACACGTCTACAAAAAGGAGGTCGCGGGTTCTCATCTTCCTCATCATCATATCAGCCACAGATTGTCCACTAGTGAACATAGGCCTCCCCCATAGAATTCCAAAGTGACCGCTTGGATACGGCCTTGGATCGTCTATGCACCTTCTGAATGAACGTCCAACGTTTCGCTTGCCTGTGCGTGGTCTCCACTCGAGAACTTCAATGCCTCACCGAGCGTCAGTTCTTCGAGCTATGTGCTCTGCCCACTGCCACTTGCTAATCCGCTAGGCTATGTCAGTGACCTTTGTACACCAACGGACCTCTTTATTCCTGACTGGATCTTGTAGTGAAGCGCCGAGCATCGCCCTCTGCATAGCTCGTTGCGTGCCCTTGAGCTTTCATGCGATGCCCATTTGAGAGACCACGTTTTCGCGTCACAGGTCGCGTGTTCGACTCATCTTTAATACCCGGTTTGGTTGGGGCCAGGGCAGTTTTAATAACCGTCCAACAACCACCATCTTATCTAGGTTTACCGCCAAGCGACAATGTTGATAGCATTGTTGTTTTTGGGCTGTTTAAGAGGTGGTTCTCCGGGCGACTTCCGACTATCGACTTAGCAAAAGTAAGTAAAAGTAAAATTCTTTTACTTGATTTAGAGACTTGAAAGGATCAATCATTTACCGACTGATCCTTCAGGATGATTATTCAATTCCCGGTTCAGGCAAGCTATTCTTCATAATTCCATGAATGCCACACTTGTCCACATTGACCTATAAATCTCTATTAATCACCATCAATTTAGTCTATATTTAAATTTAAATCTTCACAATACAATCTTTTAACGCGACAAATACTAAATTATCTTTTATGTCCCAGATGCCTCCAAATGATCCCATTAGCACTTTAACACAAATTATATCAAAATTGTCACTCAGTTGAACGGCAGCGCGGTACCAGGAGCCCATAGATGCCAAGGAGCTTATAATTTACTACGCTGCCTAATGGAAGGCGAACATTAAGCGTCTTTTAAACCGTTTACATATTAATAGAATACAGGGACCAGGTGCTCTTAACATCCTGAAGGTACTTACTTAATAGCAGAGCTCATTAAAGGACGGGGCCGTAAATATTTTTAAAGGCAAGAATTTTGTAATTGACAGTACATAAGGGCAATTGACATTTAAAAAATAAATATTCCCCTTGTCGGTAGTCGGCCGAATTTTCAGACGCTTTAATGTTATCATTGCCTGGTACTTTTGATATTATAATGTGGAAATGAGCCCTTCTTGAGAACTGACATTTGCACGCGGTTTCGTTTGCGAAGAAATTAAATGAATATAATTTGAATCTTTTGTTACATTATTCAGAAAATAAACGAAAATATTGGAAATTCCTTTCTAATACGAGTATGTACCCAGTAGTGAACCTAACTGAGTCAAATTGCCCAAGAAATATTAAATATTTACAAGAATTGTTTCCACCGAACAAATTAAAAACCATAAAACACGATTCACCCCACTTAACCCTTGCTGTGTTCGCAATAAAATTACTCCGACATTAACCCCCTTGTTGTGCTAAACACCCCTTTTTACTTTCATGTATTTATGACTGATAGGTGAGCGGCGACAGAGGGCATTTTGCATTCGAGTTATTGCTGACATTATGAGATATTTCCTGATCAAAAAAGATTTTAGGTTTACACACAACATGGGGAACAGGTAAATATGGAAAATAGTCTTCGCCGTTCTACGAGTTTGTCTGTACTTCGCTTTATTTTCCTCGTGTTTTACCTACAGGCATTGGGGTCATAAATAATTCTACTCGGTATTGTTTATTATTCTTGTGGCTGCACAGTAATATGTCAAACTTTGCAATTGAAGGTAATTGTAAATAAGTAGGTGGGTTTCTTTCACCGCTTCTTTTCCCACAGATGATTTCCCATTCCGAAAACGGTAGTAGCTTGGACATACTGATTAACCGACACATGGTTTTATTTCCAATAGATTTAAATTGACATTCAACAAATGATATAATGTATCTTACCTTGAAATAAATGCTTGAAGTTTATGTAATTAATTTTTTTTGTGATATATGAAGATGTATGCTGAACAGTTTGTTGAAAAATAAAACTATAGTTAAAGGATGTGGTCCACTACAAACATATAAAGTAATTTTATTTAGTAAAAGCGGCCCGGAAGAAAATACGATCAATAATATTGTTTTTTTTTTATGCACAACGGGTTGACACTTGACCTCAATCACACCTGATGTTAAGTGAAGATGAGGTCGAAGGTGAAAGCGTACTGACCTGGCTATCTTAGCTCTGACAACCGGAACTCAACAATGCTATTAACATTGATGCTTGGCGTCAGATTTAGATAAGATGGTGGTAGCTAGCCAGGCGGATTTAAAATGCCCTACCACCAACCAAACCGAGTACTTAAACATGTACTTACTTTTTAGTGAGATGCTTATATTTTGTGGCGATATATAATTATTTTACTTTTTTTTTCTGCACGACGCGTTCGTACTTGACCTAAATCACACCTGATGTTAAGTGAAGATGAGGTCGAAGGTGGAAGCGTACTGACCCGGAAACCCCAACACATTTGGGGGACTGGCTATCTTATGTCTGACAACCGGAACACAACAATGCTATTAACATTGCTGCTTGGCGGCAGATTTAGATAAGATGGTGGTAGCTAGCGAGGCGGACATTTTTTTAAATGCCCCACCACCAACCAAACCGAGTACTTAAACATGTACTCCGCTGGGGATCGAACCCGCGACCTCCGAATCGCAAACCCAATGTTGTTTACATTGAGCCACGGAGGCGGTGCTATTGTCTCTTTAATTATATAGTCTGTGTTACCTGTGCGCCGGACTTAATTACACTTATATAGATAAGAGGTGTCACACAGGGGCGCGACAATAAGCAGTTTCCACTACTTAGAGTCGGCCCTCTGGCATACGCGGTAGAGTCCCTAGGGATGCGCTTACAATTTGCCAAATGTAAAATATAGGGTTGACAACACTGACTGTTTTTATTATATACGGAACTGGAGACGCGTTTGACCATTATCTCATCTGTTGGAAAATGACAATGTAGCCAATCAATCAATTAATATAACATAGTTGATATACTACACAAATATTCTTTTAAATACATATTCCAATAAACCGAAATAAATTCCACCGGGTAAATATTACATTTATGTATAGAAATAAATAAATCCTAGTAAGTAATCAGTAATCAGTAATCAGTCTTTTATTTACATAAGAATATAGTAATGTAGGTACAGGTGTTATAATCTTAGTTAAGTTTCTATATTCTACCAAATCGGCATGTAAACATTCTTTATTCTATAAAACATCTAAAAAAAATAAAAAAAGTACCTACTATACGTTCACAAGCTCTATTAGAACTGTATTATAGTATGATTGAAATATAAAACAATGCAGTGCATTAACAACCCTAGCAAGCAGTCCCCCTGTACTCCGCTCATGAATGTTTTGACTCCAGAGTTTCCCTTACATAAATCACACGACTAATGTATCGGGATGACGCACCGGGCGGCGGCGGCGACGCAGTGTGTGACTACCCTTATTTACCATGGCGAAATAAAATGAATTCTATTCCAACTGCCTTCGATCGAAATTGGATTTAAACTTATGCATTATCACTGGAGATGGTGCGGTGAATAATAGAATTTGTAGATATGCAGATAAAATCTATTTTTCTTTGTACAATGAAGAGACAATCGTGGTTTGATAGATCAGGAGAGCACAACATTTTTTACAAAACAGTTTTGGTTATTCGCAAATATTGCCACATCCCTTTCCGTCCCAACATAAGGTTGCATTTGGAGTGATTTTGCATTCAATACGGTAAGAAGCTGGTAGACGTGTAATCCACATGAAAGCTTTCGGATTAGTGTTTGATGACGTCATTATTTTTCAAATGACTATCGTGTTGCGATTTTCTGGTCTCTTCTGGGACCCGAGGGGAGATGAACAAATTTTTTTTATGTTTTAGTCTGGCGTGATTTATTGTTTGCAAGCAATTTTGTAAGTAAAGTTTTATAGACTATTGCATTTAGCAGCGACTTTGTTCTTGTGTATTTTTTATTTCATTTTCTGTGGTAACATTTAGGTATGGTGTGGAGATCGTACTTCCTTCACTTAACATCAGGTGTGACTGAATTTACATGCTAACCTACTGCGCAAAGGAAGTAGAGAGAGGTACAGTAGGATTCAGAAGTACATATCCAATACCAGCTAACAATTAAGATTTTAACGAATGCCTTGATTTCTATGGAGTCGTCAAACGTATCTATTTTCTTTGTGCAAGTGTTAAACTTGACCTCAATCACATCTGATGTTAAGTGAAGATGAGGCCGAAGGTGGAGGCGCACTGACCCGGAAACCCCGAATGTGTGTCAGGATCTATAATAATTTACCAAATGATATGAGCATTATTTAGGACAAAATTGTATAAATAGCTCCAGGACAATGTATTTTATAGTGTAAAAGAATGTTTTTTTTTTATGCACAACGGATTTGTACTTGACCTCAATCACATGTGATGTTAAGTGAAGATGAGGTCGAAGGTGGAAGCGTACTGACCCGGAAACCCCAACACATTTGGGGGACTGGCTGACAACCGGAACACAACAATGCTATTAACATTGCTGCTTGGCGGCAGATTTTGATAAGTTTAGAATTAAAATAGATGTTTGATAAACTAATTATAATTACTTACCTAAACTAATAATGTAGCAAAACATGAATATTCACCTCTTTCCCTTGTCATCATTGTATACCATGTTTTGACCAAATAAATTATTCTGATTCAACACCCGAATCATTCCCCAATAACTCCTAAATCCCCAAAATCGCGCGGGACGACCGTAATTCCACGGTCGTCGGGGAGCGCCCTGAATCAAAATGCAACAACTCATAAACTATTAGATTTCCACACAAAACCAACCCCTAAAAGCTAGTCTAATAGAGGCGTCCATAAATGTACACACAGCTATGTTACTTTGACTGTTTCCCTTGTTTCAATTTTCCACATCGACGGTCGCTGTCGCACTCAGATTGGATGACTACAATGTCAGAGGAGCGCAGATGTCGGCCAAATTGAGATTTTGCGATCACGTCAAAATTTCATAATACATGGGGGACGGTTAGAGTGATTATCATTGGTTTGCGCGAGCGCGAGCTGAAGTTTGATTTTTGAAATTGGAATTACTAAACACGCCTTAGACCTCATCATCATATCAATCACGGGACCACTGCTGCACAATAAACCCCCCATAGATTTTTAGAACGGCCGGTTGGAAGCGGTCTGCATCCAGCGACGTCCCGCGATCTTCATCAGATCGTCTGTCCATTAAGCCGTCCTACGCTGCGGTTGCCAATGCATGGTCTTCACTTAAGAACTTTGATGCCCCACCTTCAGTTCCTCGAACTATATGCCCTGCTCACTGCGACGTACTAATCCGTTGGGCAATTCGTTTGTCTACGGATATCTTCATTTCTGATTTATCACGATCTATTGGGTCTTTACCTATGAAATTGGAGTTTTTTTCTTCGTTAATTATATGTACCAATTCCTGCGATTTTCAAAGCTATATCCAAATTTGTTTTTTATTTGGCAAAATGGAATATTATTTCAAGGTTTCACGTGAAATATTTTTTAATTTCTGGGCTTTAACACATAATAAAAAAATTTGAACAGAGCTCTTTTCACGTGATTCCCATAATCATTTCTTAGATTCGCTGAAACTTTTATAAAGCTGTTACTTTTAAAAATTAACGCTGCCTATACTTAACTTAATGTTATCCGATAATACACACAAAGTTTAGCTAAATTTGAATTAGCCGTTCCCAAAAAAAAAAACAAAAATGTTTGTATGGAGAAAACAGTCTTAACGAAATTCTTCAAACAAAACGCCAATTTCATAGGTAAGGACCTAATATTAATTAATAATGATTTAAAGTTTATTATGTAAATGATTTGACATTAGAAAATATAGATGAATATGAATGTCATTATTTCATCTGTATTATTTTTAGACACTGTTTGTTTGAATTTAAATACAGTGTACGCCTAACGGGCAAGTCACATTCACATTGCGTTGATTTGACATCCGTTTCTTTTACTGTACTTTTACACATAACTTTACAATAAGTGACTGAAATGGAAATTCAAAAAGCATTCATTTCTTAACTAAGTTATGGAACTCCTTGCGCGTCGTCTGTGTCGTCCAAATGTTACAATATTGGGATCTTTCAAATCTATGATGGATAGGCATTTACTAGGATCACATGATTCATCTTCGGCCAAATCGTCACTTACCACCAGGTGGGGACAATCTCAACCACAAGGTCAACGCGTCACCACTAATAAAACTAAAGGCTTAACAATGTTTAACTGAGGTTATCTGGAAGAAATCGCTATCAGCGATAAGACCGCCTGTGTACACTTCTTCATCTATATTAAATGTTCTTTGTATTTTATTTTTGTGTGCAATAAAGAATTTAATAACAATAATAATGTTTTTAAATTACATAGAATCTCCTGTACTCCTGTCTATTTTTGACTTTCTTTGAAGTAAATAATAATGATGGAAATAAAACGCAACCACATGATTAGAAAAGTAAAGCATCGATTCACCTAGAATGCATCACTTAAATTCTAAGAATCCCGATTCTCAAAAAACGAGGCCAGCACTTTAGAAAAGAAGAAAAAGGACAGTGAAAATCAAATGAAAATTACTAAAATAACTTTACCAATACAAAAGATTGAGATCGCCAACGATATTCATCAAAATCCCTCACGAAGTATTTCTCACAACACTACATTATTAACAACAACATGGAGACTAGATACAGGGGGAGGTAATCCTGCGCCCGGCACCCTTGAGACCAGTAACCCGAGACGGACGGACAAACAGATAAATTTGTACACACATTACACTATGTCACGTCTCACTTTGAGACCAAATACACTGGGGGTTCATTGGAGACTAATATGTTTCATGTTATACTTGTTGTTCTATATTTGTCTAAAAGATATAAAATCGGATCCAATGGAATACCTTGTCTACCACCACTGTTCAAAAAAGGCCAAAATCGTAAAAGGCTAAATAAAATAAATCATGTCAACAATGTCATGCTTGACCATGTAGTCAAGCTAATGAGTCGAAAAACAATTATTTTAATTGTTTTTAATTGTTGTCTCTTAAAGGGTAAGTAAGGTCTTAGATGATAAGTATTAGAGAGAGTAGATGACTCAATGGTACTTTTTAAGAAATTCACAGATAATATGAACACCAACCATCTTGGTATTTCGATCCGACTCTTAAGACGTTCACGTAGTTGCTTTTGGTTTCCTAACGGATAAATAGGAACAGTGATTGGTTGCAGATAATTTTACTAATAAACGGTATAACGGCCCTCATACATTTATTAAGCAAACGCTGCTACGCTTGGCCACTTAAATTTTTTAAGTATCCTGCGATAAGATCTGATTATTGAAACATAAGAAATCCATATTACAACCTAAGTATCACTTACCGTATCGCGTTCAATTCCATAAAGGCAACCATCGGAGTCGCCTTGAGCCTTATCTGATCACCGCCAAGACGACAATAAGCCCCGGGCGGGTTGTGATGTGAAAAAAGCTCAGATTTCAACAACACTTACCTGGAAAGATAAAACAGATACGTTACAACTTACAACTCGGATAAAAACAGGGACATGTGACATAAAGGAAGTATAAAGTTGCGAATTTAATATTTAAAAGTATCATTAACTTTGAATTTATATTACGTGTTGCTTAATTTGGACGTTTTTGGAATAGTGTTCGACAAAACATAAGATCAAGCAATTAAAACGGTAGCGAATATTACATAATCCTCATCACAGATACAAAGGTCACAATGCTTGTAAAAATCTAAATCCAGAAAAAAACGACGGTCGTTTAAATATACTAACAGATGTTAATATTATTATAATAAACTATACGTGAATAGGGTTGTGTTATTGTGTGACGCGTTGCTAGTTGTAATAAAACAGATATGAATGTTCTAAAATGAATTGCTAACATGTTAACATTTAGACATTTATCTAATATTGTGTTATAGAAAGGTAAATAAGAATAGATTATTTCATATAAGTATCGTAATAACTGACCATTCACAAGACTGACTCTTCAGAAAAGAACGAGTAAGAACTCAAAATAAAGATATAAGAGAAATAATAATTAGAATGAATATCACCGGACAGTTCAATCGAAATCATAAATAAAACATTCAAAGTGTCTAATGTCACAGTCTTAAACATTATCCACTACTCAAACCCGTCTCTTTACCCACTAGCGATATCACCAAATGTACAAACGTTTCAACATTAGCACTTGACCGTTTGGCAGCAGTCAAAACAAGCACCAAGTGAACGAATGAGAAATATCAGCAACTAATAGCAACCTGTCAAACAAGCAGAAGGTGTTTAAAACAGATTCAAAACACAGATCGTCGTTGTTTTATCTAAATTCGATGCGCTCACGATCAACCATAGATTTGCTACTTTTATCGAGTCCTAAGATTGTCAAACTTACGCATTTGTGATAATTTGGAATAAATACTTTATTCCGCGGTCGGATTACAAATTTATTTCAATTTCAAAATGAAATCAGGCCTGAACATAAATAGGTCATCTATCATCAATATGATTTAAATGCATTGCAAAATATTGAAAGGTGATATGTGTTAGGAGCAGTAATGATCACTTCCACCAGTTTTCTCGTTTGTCATATCTTGCTATAACAAAAAAAAAATGCTTTGTGGTTGATGCTTTACCGAAATCACAGGTAATGTCAACCTAAAACTAATTTGAAAGTAGTACTATCCCGGTTGTATTGGTCTAGGTAAAAAGAGATAGCACAACAGTAAAACAAGGTTTGGCATACGGAAATGTCATCCGAATCTACACCAATATCTCCAACAGAATCTCGATTATCTAAAATAATAGCAGCAGTATAGTCCTCATTTTGAGAACCATTGATTTATTCCACAATCGGCCGTATAATATATAACTTAATTAATTTAATTGGCGTCAGTTTATCTATACATGTGCTACTAAAACCTCAAGACAATCTCTACGACAGGGTTTCATACTGACTGTGATATAACGTTCAACCGCACACATAAATAAAGTTTGTGGTCGTCTCGTACTTTCACATTGTTAATTACTGTTAATGATAGATTTTAACTGTCGATAGTGTGGATGGAAGATTCTACATGTTTTCATGGGGACAATAAATCAAATTAACTTTTAACTAGCCTACGCTTACGTGGAATTTTTAATATTATCCATTCCACTATCAATGGTCATTTTGATATTCAGTACGTAACGACAAGTGGAATGAAGACAAATACTTTAGCACTTTAATATTACAATGATATAAGATGTGTAACCTTCGTAAGTTCACGGACTGTCACTTATACAGTTGAATTATGTATAAACACTTTTCACTTTCTGTTTCTTGAATCCTGAATAATGTCACTACCAATATAGCATTGAATTTTATTATCACACACAAAAACGTAACGAAACTACACTTAACTTTTGAGCGTAATTACAATAGAAATAAATGACTACATGATCAAAGTCAATAAACACATATTAAGTAACGGATTTGTAAAACAGAACTAATAAAATCCTACCTGTTTTAACATAATACGTAAGCACACGATAACGCAACGTCCATTCAAACAACAGGATCGAGATACGAAACTGTCACTTTCCTATAGATTTTAAATGTCCGTCTGCCCACATAAATAACTTCAACAAGAGGCAGCCGCGAGCCGGGAACAATCGATGATCCACGGCTCTACGTCACCGGGCAGTCACCGCTTCCACATTAAAAAAAAATCACAAAAAGACCACTCCCAAGAAGACAACACATAAATATATCAAATCGAAAACAATAGGAGACATCCAGATATCGCATCACACGCCACGACCCACGGACATATTTCAAAAATGAAGATAAAACCAAACACAAAAAAGTAGAGAAAAAAATCTCAAAAACTAACATCGGAAAAAATACGTGATGGGCATTAATTAAAACGGACCCACGACCAGGAATCCAGAAAAACAAAGAGGTTAAACAGACTCGCTCAGTGGGAGCCCCCGCAATGATCATCATCTCACATTTTTAATCATCGGCTCGTAAACTTCGCCGATACAATCCAAAACTAACCTTACTCGCTCGTGTGTAGGATTCTACTTCTAAACCCGATCAGTTAAAAGCTGTTGAAAATTATTTTTTGGTTGGATTGTCACCGTTGTTTTAATGGTATTAAGCACCGAAGGGTTATCTCTCAGGTCCGATCTTTGGGCCAGGTACGGAACCAAGATTGATTGGACACGATTCGACATTTTTATGCCCGCAGTCTCGAATGTCGTCGAGTCGGGATAGGTTATTAAATTAGTGGTATCGGCCGGACGAAAGCCCCCCATTAACGCGGCTCTTGAATATGGATCGATATAACGAGATACGATTGATATTTTAGTTATTCGTTTTGTGAATAAAATTTCGACGTGATTAATTGACTTGGACACCACTTGGGATCGCTAAAAAAATTTTGGTGCAAATAAATACGTACGTACGTACACGTAATTTAAAAATTGTGTAATTGTGTGAACGCAGTGGCGTAAATAAATGCTTATCTTATCTATCTTATCTTATAAATATCAGCGTGGAAGAGTGGAGAAAAGTGAATGTCAACTTGAGTAACAAAATGATGATGATTGATTCACTACTGAAAGTGACTAATGATTTGCAACAGATGAGTTCCCATAGCAGTTTGGACATACAAACTGATTGAGAAACTGCACCAGATATAGATAAAAATTACAATGAACAAGTGATAGCTATCATACTTATATCTTAAATTTTTGTATGATGGACTTGGAGACACGTTTGACATCTTACGTGGTAAAAGTAAAGTCTAGTCAAAATATCTGACTCCAGAAATACAGGTTGCCGTTTAGGAGTCAGGTCTGCTACTGATCTGTTAATGCTTATGTGTCGAATAAAACATTTTTTTTAAGAGACGATGTAGCCAAAGATGAAGCATGCGATTCCAATAAAATTTATAAACCAGTATTTTTTCTTTTATTTAATTTTATAGGTATGTTTGTGTTATGTCTATTGTTCAGTGATCTGTCGCTGCCGCAAACATTATTACTTACTGTGTTAAATGTAGTTAGCTGTACTCATATGTTATAGCAGAAACCTTTGATTACCAAATAAAAATTATTGTTACAAAAAAATATTTAAACAAAAACAAAAGTAACAACACAGAGCAGTATTTTTAAACTAAATTAACGGTAGGTTTGTTTTATACGAAATAATGTAAAGATAAAGTACAAATCTAAATAACAAAGCTTTTTTCCCTAGTGCTTATAGAAAGGATTGTAGATCATCAACAATGGGGCGATACAATCGGCGCGGGCGCAGGTCGCAGACAATACTTGTCAACACAGCGCGGCGGGTAGGGGGTGTGACAGAAGAACGGACAAAGCACGGCGCTTAGCGGTTGAGGGATGGAGATGTATGGATAAATATATCTATTAAGATAGTTGTGGAAATGAAAAGGCAGTTTCGGCCATTTTGGAGTTTTGGATTAGTTGCGTAACAAACATTTATCGGAAAAGGAATAGAGTTTTTCAAACAATAAAATGTAACAAAAATCTAAGGACTCGCAGAGTCAGAGAGGTCAATGTCAGAATACATTATGTGGTTTGCTATTTGCTAAGTTTCTACTGGTTAATTCATATCTGCAAACATGTAAAAAAAAATCTTGCAAACAGACGCCAGCCGGTAAACATTATTATGAAGCGAGAATCGGACAAATTATTTAAGACCCCAGTGATATACAAAAGACTAAATGTAATTGAAATGTCAAGATACAGAATAAGTATTTCGCAATATGAGTACCAGGTGTTAGATAAATTTTGCAACAAACACAGCAAACAATATAAAAAAATAACTCAACACAAATATAGATAAGTATTCCGACACTCGATCTCTTGGATTAACCAACAATACCATATTACGTTACCCTCATTTTGCACAAAAAAGTTCAAATAAGAAAAATAAGACTCCAAAGGGGCACTCGTCTGGCGAACAATAGTCGATGGAGGTTTAAGAAGGGATTTGGATTTAAAAGGCCCTCGAATGAGCTTTGTTTCTGGAAGCCCTTTAAATTTCACGTCTTTGAGGGAACTGGGCCGTGCTGTGGTAGGGTTTGAGTAGCAGCGTGCAGCATTAAAGATAGGGAGTTTTTCTCAACTTTTATTGTGAGCTTTAACACTAATATTTTTCGAGTTTTTTAAACATAATATACAGAAATCAAACTCATGCCTGCACACCAAACAGAGCACAGTTTTTGTTGCAATCTTGACCACCGCTTTTAATGAAGGAATGGATACGCGACTGACCTCAATCTCATCTAAGTGACGATGGTATCGAAGATGAAGCATGCGATCTCGAAAAAAATAGACGCCGGGCTGTCCCTTCCCTTGGCTATTTATTCTCTTTGTTTTCATAGCCGGTAACTTAAAACAGAATTTTATGAAAGTAAACGCAGAGCTGCAGTTGAAGCAGCAAAGTGAGGGAACTAAATTCCAGCTTATTAACCCGTCATGCTTCTATAATAATTTTAATTTTCGGCACCATGTCGTACTCTCGAACACTGGCATCGTACCCAAAAGTTTTAAGTGCTCTAAGTTCTTTTAATAGTCGGCTCGCCTTTGTGCGCGCGCTGAAAGGGCGTGCGATCATGTCGCGGTACGTAATGGACGTTTTTTGCGACTGCGCGTTAAAAAGGCAGGCGCTGCGTCTACGCAGGCATTTACGGCGACAATTGCAAGGAATTCAATTGGATGATCCATAGGATTATAATCTTTTGGTAAGAATGAGAGCAGAGAATGGTAAGATCACGAAACTGTGTGCAATTTTACTGTAAATGTCAAGAACAAGGCGACAGATTTCAGCGTATCTAACATTCTTCATTGGATATCTTCGTTAGAGCTAATGGGTTATACGTTTGAAATACCGTAAAAGTCTTTCATTCAAAAAATCGCTCTCAATGATAACACATCATCACATATAGAAGTTTTAAATTACAGTATGAAAACAGCATAATTAAAATTGACAATGATTCGTCACGTTACGTGAAGGGCACAGTGTAGTGCGTACGCGCATGAAATGTGGTCGATGCCCGACTCGATAACTGGGGAGACAAAGGTCGGTGCGGACAAAGCAACCACTAATCAAGATATCTCAAGGTACTTGGTGCGAGTTACAGCATCCAAGCGATTCAAGCACTTAACATCACACATGTCTTTCTTGCACACGAGGACCGTTCCAGGTCAGTGCGTATTGGTGGATTTATATGAACTAATATCTACGTGATAGCACCACCATATAATTAGCTTCACAATTGTCGTGTTACGAAGCACAGAAACACTCGTATGCAAATGAGACATATCACCACACCATCATCATCATCATCATCACACCAGATGTTACTTAATTTCAGGAAATATTTTTTTTTATTTTTTTTTTATTTGGGATAACAACAGCTAACATTACATTAATTTACAACAAATAGCTACTACTCATACAGCCAAAACAGTTATCCACTACTTAAATAATACACACAATGTTGTTGAGAGAAACATCTGATACACAAAGCTACAAAAGAAAGTAGACTGCAATTATACAAATCAAGATGAGTATATATAATAAGTAAGAAGAAATTTACATAAATAAATGATACAATATATTAACTTTGGTATCGCAATATTGCATCGCAAAACTTAATGTACGTAAGAGAGAATCTGCATTTATTTAGGAAAAATTGTGAAATACACAATGTTAATACAACATAAAAATAAACTTGCTGTCCATAGCAAGTCGCTTACACAAAGTCACTAAGTCATTCAAGGGCCAAGGTATTCGCTTTTATAATAAGGTTCCGGTAGACATTCAAAATTTGCCTTTAAATAAATTTAAAACAACCATTAAACGGAAACTATGTGCCAAAGGCTATTATAAAATTTCTGACTATCTGGATGATAAGAATGCGTGGACATGAACCGCTCGGCAATATCCAGTATATTTTATTCTTATTTTTCTTTGTCGAATCATAAATTTTACAATTAGGTATTCCAAATTGTATTTGTATAGACTTATTTAAAAAGAGCAACCCTGGAGTTTCTTGCTCGTTCTTCTCTGGGGAGACTGTCTAGTGAATGAGCGATTACGAAATAAAACATTTTTATTTTGATAAAGGGTCTTGATATGAAAGCAAACGGAAGATAGAACCTGTATGCGCAGTGTTTCTGTAAAATGTTTCTAGATAAACTTCCCTTGTCTGCCAGCCAGTCCGAGGGTTAGATTGGGTATACGCAAAATACACACTGCTTTAACAGAGTCGACACTAAAACTTGACTCATTGGCAGATAGAATTTGGTTTATTAACACTGTACGGTCTAGATTAGTTGACCGCATTTGTTCCATACATCGGCAGATGAGGATGTTGAGGTTGTTGGAGCGCAGTAAAGAAGAGTGATGACGAAGGAGTAGAGGATAAGTTTATTGTTCATATATTAAACGCTAGTCAAACAAATTATCAAAAAAAAACAAATTTGATAGTCAAAGTCAAAAATGCTTTATTTTGTAGGTACACCGAGTAGGTACACTTAAAATAGTCAATTTTACATTTTTTAAGCTAATGCTTGTTCAAAATGCAATTTTCCCCTGAGAAGAACAAGCAAGAAACTCGAAGGGTTGCTCTTTTAAAATCAGGCTTTGATTTTACATAAAGGTTTCTATACTACAAAAAGGTTTTTATACTTC
The DNA here is from genome assembly GCA_949316235.1 of Oegoconia quadripuncta. Classification (NCBI taxonomy): domain Eukaryota; kingdom Metazoa; phylum Arthropoda; class Insecta; order Lepidoptera; family Autostichidae; genus Oegoconia; species Oegoconia quadripuncta. Next base: position 19,336,908 of record OX438758.1, read on the forward strand.
ATTATTAATTGTGAAATTCTCTCGCCATTTATAAATGGCGAGAGAGTACATTTACCTGGGTCAAATAGTCTCCTTTCAGGCACGACAAGATAAAGAAATAGCGAGACGCATTGAAAATGCCTGGAGGAGCTTTTGGTCCATGAAGGAATACATGAAGGGCGACCTTCCACTGTCACTAAAGCGCAAACTCATGGACGTGTGCATTCTCCCGATCCTCACATATGGCGCTCAGACTTGGTCTTTGACAGAAGCCCAAAGGTCCAGCCTCAAGGTTTGCCAACGAGCCATGGAGCGCAGTGTACTAAATGTTAAACTGACCGATCGCGTCCGAAACACTACACTTCGCTCTAAAACCCTTGTTGCTGACATAGCCACAACGGCCGCCAAGCTGAAGTGGGACTGGGCGGGCCATGTTTGTCGCATGCCAGACGATATGTGGGCCAAAATCGCCACCACCTGGAGCCCACCATTAGAAAGAAGGCGTCGCGGCAGACCGAAAAGGAGATGGAGGGATGAGTTGGATAAGTTCCTAACCAACTGGTCGGAGGCGGCCTGGGATAGAGAGCCGTGGAGAGAGAGGAGGGAGGCCTTTGCCCAGCAGTGGGACAGTATGGGCTCCTAATAATAATAATTGTGAAATAGCCTGGCATGCGAACATCTGATTATGTCCAGGGATGATTATCATCTAAATAGTCTGATATTTTGTAATATGCTTTGTTAATAAGTTTCTGTTTTATAGTATCTTTAAATTTATTGAGAGGAAGATTTTGTATATCAACTGGAACCTTATTGAAAAAGCGTATACATAACCCTTTGAATGAATTACTGACTTTGCGGAGGCGACTTATGTGACCTGCAAGTTTATCTTTATTTATTTATTTTTATTTATTTATTATTATTACGATACATTATCATTACAGTCGAAACCAATGCAATAATGTACGAACCAGCTAAATAGTATAATAGTTAATATATAAAACAATAAAATTGTAATTTAGGCATACTAATCATTAGCTTCTTATATAGCATACAACACTTGCGCGACTTTTGTGAATTCACTCAGAGGACATGAGAACAAGTCTATTCTCTCCGCTATCTCATTTAAAATTAGAATGGCTCGCGTCAAGGGAGCCTTCCTCAATTCCTCCTTTATTTCTTGTATTATCGAGCTGGTCTGATGAAGGAGGTGGAAGTGGGTGACGGAAACCTCGAATGTCTACTAGTAAACTGATCGAGTTTGTGCTCATTAGATTTGTCGCGAGTCCTAGTCAACTCAGAAATTTGGCCACCGTTATCGACGACAAAACAGTTGAAGTCGTATAATTTAACGAGTCGTTCTTAGATTTATGATTTTCAATCCTAGGTCGCCAGGGGGCGGTCCAGTAGATATATTTCACCGAAACGGCTGGACCGATTTAGATATAGTTTCTGGCATTACATTAGTATTACTTCAGAGCATACTCCTCTCACATTGTGTTTTTCTTGTGTGTTTTTTTAAACATTTTTGTGATATGAAATCGAGTTAGATCGCGCATGCCTGTCGCTCACGCCGCTATCTGATTGGTCGGGCGTCTGCGCAGCGGATTAGGGCAGCGCAGCGGAGCGCACGCGCGCACCAGACCCGACGTAATGCGGCCGGCGCCAAAGAATATACGGGTGAAACCTGCTATGGGGGCCCGGCCACTCTGGTTACTATTTCTACACTAAACTTCACTTGGTTGTAGGCCTCTATCGCTTCAACAGGAGGTCGGTTGGGGGGACTCTTGGACGATGCGGGAAGTGACCGCTTCTCATCAGCATCTACCATGACAACTGTTCAGTAGTGGCCAATTTACATCCTGTCTATTTATCGCTTATAATTTTACCGCTACCCATCGATAACATTTTAATTTCTTTATTTCCGAGACAAACAGTTGCTTACGTAATTTTTTGTACAAAAAAAACATTAACCTATTATTCATATATTACAAAGAAAATTGCCGAAATTTCCGAACCAGAGTCGACGGGATCGATTCCCGATCCCTCATCGATCACTTCCTCGTACCTTCTAACCATTTAAAAGCCGTGCAATCTTGACCAATGAAACGTCAAATTGCCGAGTGAGAAACACACAATTGATAACTGACTCAAGATAGCAAAATATATAACTATAGGTAAACAACAATAAAGATGCACGTTTAGTATTTGACTTGCTTTGCTTGGTGTTACATATTTAAATGACGAAAGCAGCAATCACTGAAAAGAATAATTAAGATAGCTAGTCCGCCAAATAAGTTGAGTGGAAAGTGAGAGGTTTCCACCTTCTGCCTCATCGTTTCATAACATCAGTTGTGAGCTCAAGCGCTAACCCGTTGCGCATAAAAAAAAGAAAATCTCCAAGCCACAAAGACTAAAGTCTAAACCAAAATAAGAAGACCAAACAAGTCAACGACTCGAGTGTGGTCAATCGTTTGGGAGACATTTTTTTACTCCACTTTTTTACTTGTAGACGATTAAAAGAAATGTATCAGGTTACACGTTAATAGCGCTGTGATTCAGTTCAGTGTGTTTGATCATTTGAGACAGGGAAAGACCATTGAAGTACAATAGAAAATTTTAAAGAACGTCACATTTATCACAGTGAATGAATGTTATTTGAAGTACATGGGGATATTGATGACTTATACCACTGAAACGTGGTATCTCATGGGCCTCATAAGAAAGAATGCACGCAACGAAAGATGGAGGGGGCTTGGCGTTTCACTATGAGATCGAACAAGAGAAGAACGAAGGTCGCCGATAATGCCCAGCGTAAGTGGAAGTGGCATAGCTCGAAGACCGTTTTGCCGTTGGGGTATTATTAGCAAGCACATCATGAGACGTTGACCCAGAAGATGAGCTGGTTGCTCCGGAAATCTGGGAGGCCTATCTTTAGCAGTAGATGTCTTGTGGTCGATATTATGAATGAATTGATAGTGAAGGTGAGATGTAAGTGTATCTTTTAAAATTTTAGTCTTACAATTTGTGTTTCGACAAATAAATGATGATTTAAAAGAAATTAGACTATTGATTCATGTTAATATCCATTGTGAATGTTTAACATTGCAAATATTGCACCCAAGTGACGATAAGTAATGTCAAAAAAATTCAAAGCATAGAAATGTATCACTTGAAAACGTTACATTTAAAAGTGCTGCTCATTCACAAGGCTGCCCTCCCAGAGGAGAATGAGCAAGAAACTCAAGGTTGCTCTTTTAAAGTAGGATTTGGGTTACAATTTGTGAACCGACAAATCAAAGAAAAAAAAAACATGTATAATTAGACCGAATTATACCAAGCGGTTCCTGTCCATGCTTGCTTATCATGTCATAGTTGGAAGTTTCAAAATAGCCTGATTTTACTGATTTATGGCAATTTTGGATATGTACGAGTATAAAGAATTGAAAGTCTACTGGAAAGAACCTTATTTTAAAGTATCCTTACTATTAACTTTCTTGTAAGGTTCACTTCATCAAGAGCGTCAAGAGGTCAAGAGCGCCGTTGGCTCAGCGGTTAAGACGCGGTCTCTCAATTTGGGAGGTCCGGGTTCGTTTCCAACGCAGGCATGTACCAATGAGTTATTAAATTTAATTTAATTACTTTTGTGCACTTATCCCACTGCTGTTACGGTGAAGGAAAACATCGTGAGGAAACCTGCATGCCTGATAAATAAAAATTCAAGGCCATGTGAAGTCCCCAACCCGCATTGGGCCAGCGTGGTGGACTATGGCCCATATTCCCTCATTATACGAGGGAAGGCCTATATACCTGCAGTGGGATGCTTACGAGCTGATGATGATGAAGGGTCACTTAGCCACGAGACGTCTCTTGTCGGCACATCTGCTGAAAATCTTTTCATTTGTTTTTACTCAACACAATCTGTTTCATCTCCTTAGTTGACGTATCTTTAATTTGGCTTATGTAGCTAATTCTATTCCTCTCTTTTCTTCTACCTTTCCTTCAACGAACTCAAACTCAAACTCAAAGCATTTTATTTCAACGTAAGATACATGATATCATTTGTTGAATGTCAATTTAAATCTATTGGAAATAAAAATAGGGCTAAGCATTTTTCGGTCAGTCGGTATGTCCAAGCTACCACCGCTTCGGAAAGGGAAATCATCTGTGGGAAAAGAAGCGGCGCAAGAAACCCACAGGATCATTTTCTTTTTTTAAATTGTCATGTCGTTCAAATCCAATCATCTTTCCTCTTCTATCCTCTACAGTTTTGCAGTCCATGCGCTTTTACAACGGGATTCGGGTGTCAAAATTTATCAATCCAAAACATCTGCTTTCGAATAGCGTAAGATTTATCATAGATTATCACTAAGAGCTTACAGTTATACTTTCTCGTCAGTCATTCTATTTCCATCAAAGCTTCACCATTTTGCTCCAACACCATATCTCAAATGGCTCCAACACTTCCGTATCTTTCTTTGTCGTTATTCAAGGCTTACACCCATTAATATACCTATGTATATTGTGTTTTTCTGGATATTTTGGACACGAGTAGATTTGATAAACTTATTTTGGTAAATATTAAGGTATAACCTCCTTCAGCTTATTTTTTTAAGCCATTTAAGAACGAATTATCTTGACCCGCATGCTCCAGGGTCAGTCTGAGTCCAGTATACTGGTGATAAACAAATAGAGTATATACTGGAACTTATTCTATCTATAAATCAAGTCCATTTTTCCCACAACGAGACGTGTTTGTAACTAATTAAAAACCGGCAAGAAATTGCAACGTCTTTATGTAAATCGCGATAAGCAATCTAACCTTTTAATTAAAATGACACGTTTAGTTTTGAAGGTAAAGTCGACATCGATGCCTATGCGGTGGTACATTGTGGCTTTGTAAATGAAAATACTCTCGCAAACATTAGTTTTTTTAACCAGCGACGCATATAATGTGGATGTTTTTTTTTATGCAAAACGGGTTGGTACTTGGACCTCAATCACACCTACCTGATGTTAAGTGAAGATGAAAGCGTACTGACCCGGAAACCTTTGGGGGACTGGCTATCTGATCTCTGACAACTGGAACACAACAATGCTATTAACGATGGTGGTAGATAGCCAGGTTTGTGTTACAAACCAAGTACTTAAACACGTACATCCGAATCGCAAACCCAATGTTGTTTACATTGAACCACAGAAGCAGTTAACGTTTTAATGTTTAATGTTTAATATTTTAAGGTACAAGCCTATGTCAGGGTGGGGGAAGGTTGAGAGTTAACGTGTGAAATTTGTGATAAGATATACCTGACTTTCCATCTTTACAACTCAATATTATGGTTAAATTACAAAATAGTGGTTAATTCGACATGAAATCTCCTCATCGCATTAATCATCTATCCCATAACAATCCCTTATGCACAGAATTCCTGAATATTCAAATTTAAAAAGAGCACGTACCTTAAGCTTCTGTGGTGGCCTAACGTCGCCTTTTACGTATTAATGTTTGGTCAACACTTCCTTTGCCTTGCTCGGATGAAAAATAATTGTGACACTAGCTCGACCCAACATATCATGACTCCAACTAATAAAGGCGACGTAATTAATATTTCTACTTGTAATTACATTTCTAACATCAAAACGACTGACTAATTAACTGACTCTGCTATGTTTACACTAAGCAATTTCCTAGTCCCCCACGGTGATAAGTCCGGTATCTGGTTCTCAAACTTTATTCACATATAAATTTATCTCCTAATACACATAAATAACATCAACTGTGCCGCTCTAATTAAAACCTTGTACTATTAAATCGCTTGATAGTAATTTTCTGCAGTATAGAAGCACCCCGCGGTGATTTAAAAGCTATAGTTCACTGCCATCGTGTTATAGTATATAATATAACAGTAACATAACTATGAATGCCGAAAATTATCTCAAACAGCGAACAGTCGTTGTACCACGTAAAAAAATTGCGTTGGTAAATTTTCGTTGCTAAATTTTGCGTTGATAAATTTTTCGTTGCTAAATTTTTCGTTGCTAAACTTTGCATTGGTAAATATATCGTTGCTAAATTTTTCGTTGCTAAATTTTGCGCTGCTAAATTTTGCGTTGGTAAATATTTCGTTGCTAAATTTTGCGTTGGTAAATTTGGTACCAAGTTAGCGCGGATACAAATGTTTGTATTCATCATACAATCTAACTTCTACCTTTTTTTTTAAGCATGACGGGTTCGTATTTGACCTCAATCACACCTGATATTAAGTGAAGATGAGGTCGAAGGTGGAAGCGTACTGACCCGGAAACCCCAACACATTTGGGGGACTGGCTATCTTATCTCTGACAACCGGAACACAACAATGCTATTAGCATTGCTGCTTGGCGGCAGATTTAGGTAAGATGGTCGTAGCCAGCCAGGTATAACTAATGTTATAAATGCGAAAGTTTGTACGGTTGTTTATTTGTTTGTTTGTTGCTTAATTATGGCGAAACGAATGAACTGATTGCGATGGTATAGGTTCAATTTAGCATATATCAAATCAAATCAAAATCAAAATATTTTATTTCATATGATGAAATTATCACTTGAAAACGTCACCATTAATATTACATTTAAATTTTAAATTTACTGCTCATTCACAAAGCTGACTCCCCAGAGAAGAACGAGCAAGAAACTCTAGGGTTGCTCTTTTTAACAGATTATTGGTTGCGATTTGATAATTATATGAATAATAAGACAGCTATGTCCATGCTTGCTTATCATTAAAATAGTCAATAATAGCCTTTTGTTAATAATTTCTGTTTTATGATTGCTTTAAATTTATTTAAAGGCAAATTTTGAATGTCTTCTGGAACCTTATTACAAAAGCGTATACATGGCCCTTTTAAGGATTTACTAACTTTGTGAAGTCGGCTAACATAAACAGATAACTGGTTCTTATTCCCTGTATTAACATTGTGCCTATCACTATTTTTAGCGAATAAGGTTATATTTTTTTGCGTATAACAAATTCTCATAAATGTATTGAGATGCCATTGTTAAGATATTAATTTCCTTAAACTTATCTCTAAGAGACACTCTAGGTCATAATTTATAAATGGCACGAATAGCACGCTTCTGCAGAAATTGAAGAGGCTTAGATGATTATACCCTGGATTAAGACAAGGGGATAAACAAATTTCCGCGATAAAGCTAGTATATACTAATCAGTGGCGTGCACAACGTATTGTCACAGAGTAGACAGAATTATAAAATTTGTTATTAAACGAGAAAAAATACAAATACAAAATAATACCTTACTCTTTTAGCAATCAACGTTTGTTGTTTATAATATTTTCTGTTTGACGACCTGTTTGGTGTAGTGGTTAGAAACTCTGCTGCTATACCAAAAGGTCGCGGGTTCGAATCCCGATAGGGGCATATGTTTGTATGATGAATACAGACATGTGTTCCCGAGTTATGGATGTTTTTCATTTATATACAAAAAAAAATGTATTTGTGTAGTTTATCAACCATCTGGTATCTATAATACAAGCCTAGTTGCTTAGTGTGTGAATGTGCAAAGATATTTATTAATATATATATATATATATATATATATATCAGTATGAATCAGCTGTCTTGACAATGCATTTCGGGGAAAGCTTACAATTTTCTCTCTGCCTGTATGGAGGGCACGCCGCTGATACTAATAGGTAGGTTCCTCTGTTTTTAACCTCCGAAGCAAGGACTGTTGAAAGTAATATATTGAAAGTATAAAGCCTTTGTCTGTAACACAGTAACGCCAAAACGCCTGAACCGATTTCAAAGCGGTTTATTTTTCCGAATGCTGATGTTTGGTGTGTTCTAATTTTTAACACAGTTGGTACGATTTGGTAGCTTTGGGGGTTTTCTAAATTGTTTATTAATAATGTAATTCCTAAGTGTTCTTGTAAAATAATTTCTTATTACAGGTAAGCTAACATTTAAAATGAAATAGTGGGTATCTAATACAAGTCAATATTATTTATTCTTGCAGTGAAGTGGAGTACTCGAGGCGCAGTCGCATTCACTATTTGTTTTCGATTAGCGAAGTTAAGCAATGTCTGGCGCGGTCAGTCTTTGGATGGATTTGGGTTTACCATGGCGATGCATGTAGAACTAGTCACTGCAAGTATTTGTTACACTGTGACAGAGGCTTTATCGTGCGCAAGAGTCGATAAACCTCGAGACTTATGGCCGCTTAGGAAAACATCGACAAATATGCGACATCACTACGCACAGGGCGTTTGTTAGCGCCCGCCCCTCGCGTGCGTAGCTCACTTATCTCACTGCGTCCCTTTCTAGCCCACTAATTTCGGTTACACCATGTTTATTCTCAAGTAATTAAGTTCCCAGTTTTATTACAAGTAAATTACACCTAATTTATTGTAGGATTTCACATGTAAAAGTACAGATTTCTAGCGATAATAATTTAACATGCGAACGGGGTAATAATTGGTGGATTGAGATGGTAAAGTTTATTTCACTAGTGAGTGAACAACGTTTTTATTTTGTGTAACGGAACGCAGCTGCGTCGCGTAAGATTTAGATGCGTTTGGTTTTTTGGAGACGTTTAAGGCGATGACAGCTGCCGATATTAAATCATCGAGATGGGAATAATCCCGGGGATCACAGAGAGATTACCGTGAACCCGACGACACCACGATTTGTGGTCGAAGTGTGCGGATATTAATAAAAAAGAAACAGAAACGAGCGCAGTAAGTTATGGGAAAAGGAAGGTGAAATTTATGTGTGTGTGAATGGTGAATGTAAATGGGGGACAAAAACAATAAACGTACATTTGGTGGAATTGCTCATAGAAAAATACTCAACATTATTGCCTCACAGGTTACTCGACTGTAATATGGAATAAGAGGAATAAATGATTAGATTTAACGATAAATGTTTGAGCTGTCGACAATGGAAAGAACTTGAGCATGATAAGAGCAATGCCCTGGTTTCTAGAGAGAGTAAGAAACTTGACCTCAATTACACCTGATGTTAAGTGAAGATGAGGTAAATGAACAACAACACAAGTTCATCTGCAATTACGATTACCAGGAGAGCATCGATGGATGCCATTAGACAACATGTTTATGTTCCCAAAACTATTGAAATATAGGTAAATTGAAGCACAGATCAGAGTAAAAAAACTTGACTTCAATTACACCTGATGTTAAGTTAAGATGAGGTAAATGAACAACAACACAAGTTCATTTGCAATGGCGTTGACCAGGAGAGCATCGATGGATGCCATTAGACAACATGTTTATGTTCTCAAAAACTATTGAAATATAGGTAATTTGAAGCGCAGATCATTTACAGTTACACATCTAACAATCACAGTTAAATGACGAGATAAATAACCACCAAATAAAGATGTCAAAGCAGAGGAGGAAGCGACTTCAAATCACCAAATTTAATTTCATGTACCAGGAAACAAGAGAGGTACAAGAGCCTCGTGCATTATTTAAAAAAAATCTATTTAAGCAGTACCAAAGTTCATGTAAGATTTAGCAAAATTAGGAGTATGAGCCATAATCCACCAGGCGGGAATAATGGGGATTAGTAGATTGGTGTCAGTCTAGTGGCCATCTGAGATTAGTGTTTTCAAACCACACCTCTCTCTCTCTCAGCCCGTAATCATCCCACTGCAGGGATATAGGCCTTATCTCGTTTGTGGAGGGAGTATGACCCATAGTCCACCACGCTGGCCCAATGCGGGTTGGGGACTTCACATGCCTCAGGTATGCAAGTTTCTTTACGATGTTTTCCTTCACTGTTTAAGAGCAGTCGGATAAATGCACATGAGTAATTAAATGAAATTTAAAAACTCATACATGGCCGGTCTGTGAATCGAACCCGGAGACCGCGTAACCGCTGAGCCACCGATGCTATTCCACCACACCTAGTTGTATGTATTGTACCAAAAATATGAAATTATCAAATAAATTACATGACGTTGAGGAATGCAGTCATCGCAAACTAAACAATGATTGATTGGATTGATAACGACACAAATAAAGATGTCAAAGCAGAGGAGGGAGGGCCATCTAGTTGTGAAACATAATTTCACGCACCAGGAGAGCAGCGACGCGCAAGAGACACGAGCGAGTCAAATCGCGGCGCGTGCCGACCGCACTACCAAAACGCGTCGTCGACAATCGCATGGTTGGCTGCGCGGAGTCAGTGCGAATTTAACGCCATATACATCGTAGCCATTATTATACTCATTAAATTTTAAAAAAAAGTGTGTGTTAATGCTAAGATCTAGTAGCGAGTTGATATTGAGAATAATTTAAGTAAGCTATTTTAATTCAAACTGGAACAGCAGAATATTTTGACATAAGGAAACAGTCATTAAAACAAGAAACATAAATATCAAAAGAGACGCAATGCTAGTTGATGCACTTTGCAGTAAGTTAATTTGATTGAGCACTAATACAATAAGATCACAAATGAAAACTAATGTCAGTGGGGCCGGGCTCTCTGAGTCGGAAACAGTTTCCAATATAATCTAATTTGGATCGACCGTAACTGCATGTGTAGAGATACGAGTATTCCAGAGAAATAAGGGGGAACGGGGAACAAGAAACATATGAATGCAGAATTTTGTTTTTTACTTTTAAAGGTTTGGTCATTTATCGTTATCAGCAGATGAAGATTCAAAGTTACATGTAGCCTAATTCGATAATACTCGTATGTCAAAGCGAAGGGCACAATGGGATTGGCATGTCCTATGGGACATGCCCAAATAAAATAAAGATTAAAAAAATATATGTCAAAGTCAAAGTACATTTATTGTGAATCACAGGTAGCATTTGGTCTTACAAAATCCTTAGAGCGCTATGTTCCGCCGTAAATTGTATGCCACAATGTGATAACATTTTAGCAGTTACAATTTACAAAAATTAACTTAATTTACTAATACAATTCTTTAGGTCAAATATGACTTTCAATGACCATATTATTTACTTTGAAATCTGTGTATAAAGAAAAGTGAATGATAGGATTAGAAATCGAAAAGTAGCACAGGTCAATTTCTTAATTTGATCATTTAAAAGCGATAGATCCGTTTTTAGAAGTATCAGGGATAATCATTATTGTTAAAACAATTATATCACTGACCCCTAAACTAGGAGGTATGTGTGAAACATTGCAATATTTTAGATCAATTAAAACTGTAAAAATTGTTCAAATGACGTCCAAAAAAAAGTATTGCGCTTTTTTTACTTGAAGATAATTTCAGCTACAATCATATAAAAAATATTGGGTCTTTACCTATGAAATTGGAGTTTTAATTTCTCCGTTAATCACATGTACCAATTCCTGCGATTTTCAAAGCTATATCCAAATTTGTTTTTTATTTGGAAAATAGAATATTATTTCAAGGTTTCACAAGAAATATTTTCTGGGATAAATCACATAATAAAAAAAAATTGAACAGAGCTCTTTTCACGTGCTTCCCATAATCATTTCTTAGATTCGCTGGAACTTTTATAAAGCGGTTATTTTTAAAAATTAACGTTGCCTATACTTAACTTAATGTTATCCGATAATACACACAAAGTTTAGCTAAATTTGGAAATGGTAGCAAAAGACAACGTTGTTTAATCAACAAATAAGAAACTCGACACAATTATTCCCGAAGGACAACACACAGAGCGAAAAGCGAGAGAGAGCTAGAGGGGTGCTAATGAAATCCGAATTAGATTACACGGGGGGGCTAATGACCTCGCGGGGTGCGAGGGGCTGTAACGAGATTACAAAGTGCACCCGTAAAGTGATTACTAGCAACCCTTCGGACGATGATTTGTGACCGAGTGGAGATGGAGTTAGGAGCATAATCGAATTGTCGATGCTTTATGAATGTGCACTGGGAAATGTTACAGACCATGGAGAAGGTCTTGGACATGCAACGATATTTGTTGTCATTATTTGTCGATCGACTGGTGTAGTAGGTGTAGGTGTGTCTTCAAAACCAACAGTTGCGGATTCGAATTCTGCGAGGGGTAAATGTTTGTGTATTGAACAAGAACATTTATTCCCGAGTCATGAATATTAATAACTAATTTTTGGGTCTAGATAATTAGTGTAAGTATCGGAAATATTTATTAAACAAGCAAACGGATTATTTATTTCGATGGTTTTTCAATAGCCAATGCAGGTATTATATTCTTATACATAAGGGGACAACAAAGATTGGTGCTCAAAAAAAAAAGGCTTGTTAAAGGGTTAAAATAAATTTACGATTTTGTGGAAAAATTGCCGACGACATTAAAAACTTTTCAATACGTTGATATTTGACGACCGATTGGTGTAGTGGATAGTGACCCTATCAGCGAAACCAACGGTTGCGGGTTCGAATCCCGCGACGGGTAAATGTTTGTGTGATGAATATGAACATTTATTCCTGAGTCATGGATGTTTATATAAATATTTATGTATGTTTATCCATTATCTAGTATCCATAGTACAAGCTTTGCTTAGTTTGGGACTAGATGATTGGTGTAAGTGTCCGAAATATTTATTTATATTATTTATGTTTATATTATATATTTCTAAGTTACCTTTTGGAGCCTAAACGGCTTGCCCAATTATGAAGCGACCTTACTCAGTCTTATGTCATAGAATTCATTTTATAAACTTAATGCAGGAATTTTTAGATTTTAAAGAGGAATAGTTATTTCATTATATTATCATGCTGGTTTTGTAGTTGTAGAAGTAAAATTGTATAATATATATTTAAATGCAGCTAACCACCTATTGTATTGCAGTGATCTAACGGGGTTTATATGTGAATAAATATTGTACATTGACGTCTTTTGTAACCATATGAGGCAATAAATATATTAAATAATATTAAAGAAATTCAACATGGCGCCCAAAATACAAAATGGCGACTGCTTATTCAAGCGAATGGCTTGACGGATTTCCAATTAGTATTCCTAGTTCCTCTTTTATATGCAGTTGGGTTTCTTGGTTTTTAAATACTTATGTTGTTGTTTTAATCTATTTTCCTGCTGTCCAGTCCAAGCCATCTAGTAATTCCGTACGTCAATACAGAGCGGCGGCGTGCCGGCGTTGTATAAAGGCGCGCGCGTATGCGCACAGCGTTGATTTATCAATCAATTGCGCATATCGTTAGTGCGCCGCGGGCTGCGCCGGCGCCGGCTTTGTGCGCGCCGGCTGTTTGCGCAGCTTTAACTACACCGCCTAACTGTGGGTCAAAGGGATTTTAGGCCGCGCCTTTGAAGTTCTAAAGCGACGTTTTCAATGATTGCACGAAAAACGACTACAATATCTCTAGTCTGATAAACTAGCCTAAAATACGACTAATACTAATATTATAAATACATGCATCACCAACATAATATTAATAACTAACTCAACCCAGTACGCTTTTCAAACGAAATACATATTAGTACATTTTATATGACAAATAACCAATACTGCTACCATCCCACTAATTATTTATTTACTTCCAAAGTTCTGTTTCAAGCTGAACGTCACTTTCCACTTGAGGCACTGGCAGAATTATCAGTGTTGTAAGCGCGTTCAGCGGTTGCAGCGTTAGCTGAGCCAGCAAGCCCTTTCACTGCTACAATTTATATTGTGCATTATTCTAAGATTTCTTCCAGTATAATAATAATTATATTTATGGTTCTGTGCAATGTATTGTGGCACTGAATAAAAAGTTTCTATGTCTAATATCTGTGCCACGAATCTTATTAGATCACTACGAGTAACTTATCTAAGTTTGCTAAAATATAACGTTTCAAGTATTCAACGCAAGACATCATGATATAATTGAACGTCAATTTAAATCTATTGGAAATATAATCGGTCAGTTAGTGTGTCCAAGTTACTACCACTTCGGAAAATCTGTGGAAATAGAAGCAGCGCAAGAAACTTACAGCCTCCTTGTCGTTGGAAGCCGGCTGTTTAAGATAAAGATTTTTAGTTGAGGTTACTAGATGCTCCCACCACCGCCCCATATCTTCAATTCATCAAGTTAACGTTCAGATTTCCTAGTATCCATCTCAACTAAACACTACTCTTGCGTCGACGTAACTAGTACTAATATACGCACCGGAAAAATGGATACCATTATAAAAATAACATAATTTGAATTTAATATGAAGGGCAGTATTAATTCTCTATATGTAATCGATGTACAATCAGGTTCAAAAGTGCAAGCATAGTTCAAAAATACCTTGTGCAGATCATCGTACTACACAAGAATGGTCCTCGATATTTGCCTTAAATGAAAAAAAAAATTCGGAAAATCATCGTTTGAACTCTGACTATGACTGCACTTTTGAGCCTGGCTGTACCACTCTTTGTAACTTTTAAAACTGTTGTGCTGAGTATTCGATCAAACTAGGTAGGTACCTACAATTCTCATATCTGCATTCATCATAGTGTCAAACACGTTAGGTAGACGCGACGTAACGCAACACACGTCGATCCACTTGCCCCTGCGCAGTGATTTATCGAGCGCCGTGCGAGCAGCTACGATAAATTATCATCGGTAATGATCCAACTCGAATGATTTATAAACTCGATAAATTAATCGATATAAGAGATATCGATATGAAAGAATTTAGCGTGGTAGAGACATTCGGCGCCAACCCATTGGATTGGTAGTCACTTGGTCAAGCAGAGGATTTGATTCCCGGGGATTAAGCTGTCTGTCTTGAAGCTTCATGATATAATGAGTTACGCTGGGGTTTTGGTCGACTTGACAGCTATGGAGGGGGTTATCGCAATATTGTGTAAAATAAAATATATTCGTATCTAGGTATGTGTATATGTCGTTATTACATATATGTATGTATGTGTATTTAATATATACTATAATATGTATCCATGTATATATTATTATGTATGTCTGTATTATGTTTGGAATATAAGTATGTGTAAGGTATTTTACGTGTATTTGTGTATGTACTCGTATATATAGAGAAAAGGCCAAATTACTGTTATTTTATGTGTAAAATTAAGTGGATAATAACAGTTATTGGCTTCCTGAATAGTATAGTTTAAGATTCATGATATAAATTATATAAAGCTGTTGTTATTCCATAATCAATAAAATAAAAAATAAGCCACAGGACGCTCACTACTGAAAGTAGGCTTCCCTCCAATCGACCTGCATCTAGTGAGCATCCTGTGCTTGCAGATGCATGATCTCCACCCCACCGGCCATCAGCTCTTCGAGCTATGTACCTATTGCCACTTCAGTTCAGTTTTGACGACCTGATTGGTTTAGTGGTTAGAAACTCTGCTGCTATACCAAAAGGTCGCGGGTTCGAATCCCGCTAGGGGCATATGTCTGTATGATGAATACAGACATGTGTACCCGAGTTATGGATGTTTTTCATTTATATATGTATTTATTTACAAAAAAAAATGTATTTGTGTAGTATATGAACCATCTGGTATCCACAACATATTTATTATTGCTTAATGTGTAACTAGATGACGCTGTCTGTATATGTCCAAGTATATATATATATATATATTTTATTTATAGTTCAGTAATGAGCTGTCGAAGTCGGTGCCTTTAATTCTCTACGGATTTCTTTATTCCTGAGTCGATCTCGTAGGGAAACGCCCAGCATCGTCTTCTACATAGCTCGTTGTGTGACTTTAAAAACTTGGCGTTTTGTATGAAGAATTTCATTAAGACTGTTTTCTCCATACAAACATTTTTGATTTTTTTTTGGGAACGGCAAATCCAAATTAAGCTAAACTTTGTGTGTATTATCGGATAACATTAAGTTAAGTATAGGCAGCGTTAATTTTTAAAAGTAACCGCTTTATAAAAGTTTCAGCGAATCTAAGAAATGATTATGGCAAGCACATGAAAAGAGCTCTGTTCAAATTTTTTTATTATGTGATTTAGCCCAGAAATTAAAAAATATTTCATGTGTAACCTTGAAATAATATTCCATTTTCCAAATAAAAAACAAATTTGGACATAGCTTTGAAAATCGCAGGAATTGGTACATATGATTAACGAAGAAAAAAAACTCCAATTTCATAGGTAAAGACCCAATATATTTGGGACGAAAAGACGTTATGTAATTCAGTGATGCCCAAATGCATTGTCACTTTCCATCAGGCGAGATTGTGGTCAGACGTGGATCCAGGTAATCATAAAATTGCAAAACCAGACAAATTTTGTTCATCTGTTTGGACATCAAGTCGAAATTAAATTATTGTTTACAATTTGGTACAGGCCAAGGTTTGAATCGACAGTAATTGGAAGCTAAGTCAACTCTTACGTGTTACAATTGACTTTTTATATCGATTTTAAGTCATGCGTTAGCCATGCAATCCAACGTAACTAAAACTATTCTAATATTATTTCCTTTCTCTACTAAATACAGATCAGAATACATAAAGTTCGTATTCCATTCACATATTGTTTCCTCACCAATCAAGTCCCATTATCGTCTTTCTTGTATAGTTTTGAGTAGAAAACAAAGTGAAAGAGTTTAGGGGGTCCATCCATTGTTTCGGTGGCGGCATCTTAACGATCTGAGATCGCAACGTGTGGACCGACGCGACAATGAAGCGATTACAGAAGCACCTTTTTGTGGTTTGGCACTTTAGATCACTGGTATGGACTTCAGTTCCAAGGAGTGGTGAATCAATATGAGTTACCAATATCCACAACAATTTCACTATAACTTCTGTATCAAACGGGTCTTCACATTAAGAAGAGTTTCAGATGACTTCTGCCGGTTATGCTACCCTAGTACCTACAGTGCTAGTCGGGGCTCCAATAGCCAATAGAGTCACGGTAAGCCTCGTGCAAAGTATTAGTTGAACCCGGCATATTCTTTCCTAAAACAGGACAACTCTCACTAGTTTATGATCACCTGGTATCGAGAGGAATATTTTTAGAAGCGTAGATGGTGCCTATGGATATATGACGCCGTTTATTTCCAGTATAGGCGCTCTACAGAGTGCCAGTGTTAATCCTAGTTTACCTTGCATGATCAGGTTCAATAGTTTGGGGTGGTTGGTAATGTGCGCTTGATTATGATGATATAACATGTAAATACGATGATGATATCACTTCCGGAGCTAAGCTCAGACGGAAAGGGAGAGCGTGTTGTATCGGCGGCAGACGTAGAATTACTGTCCAGAGAAGAATGCTCCCCCTAAACACGAACCTCTACCATCTGGGATTGCCCACGGTGATGGCGTGAGAAAAGTCTCGTCCGACAAGCTGGGCTCCCGAAGGATAATAATCATAAAGACAGAATTGTCGGCACACAAAAATGGTTGTAGCAAAATCAGCCAATATACAAATAATTGGCGTATCCACAATAAAATCATAAAATTTAATACCGTGGGAAATGAATTCCCTTAAACTAATTAAAGTATGCTATGTACTAGATAAAGTATGTTACAATATACTACATTATACCTAAGCACTTAAACCTATAACTAGATCAAATACACTTTTATTAATTATACAATATTGTGTGACGCAGTCACCACAATAGTGATATATAGAGCTACTACTCTCGACTTGAGTAACTATTCCAAGACAATTTAGAATAAGAAGAATAAGAATCGTTTATTTGACCCATTTAGCAACACAAGTTGAACGTCGTGTCGTATCAGGAGGTCAAAAGGAAGACGGAGAGCAGAGAGATATGGAAAAAAACTACACCGACAGGAGCATGGCTCTTAAATAAGATGTATTTAATAAATTTGGTACCACGTAAGCGTCCTAGAAGTAAGGATAAAGGATCTAATGGATAGACCAGTGGTTGGCAAAGTAAGAAACGCGGGCCAGGGAGTCGACTCTCTAACGAAAATAGCTTCGGACGGCCGTAACTTCGGACTTTTTCTTTTGCAGTTTACTGTGCCAATTATAAACTGTGTCAATTTTGTTGTACATAGTTGGACAGCACAAGTTAGTACGGGACGCAAGGAACGTCTGAAGCAAATAAAAGATTCTTAGCTGAAGAAAAAGTCCGAAGTGACCGCCGTCCGAAGCTATTTTCGTCAGAGAGTCGACTCCCTAGTCCGCGGGGCTTACTTTGCCAACCACTGGTCTATCCATTAGATACTTTATCCTTACTTCTAGGACGCTTACATGGTACCAAATTTAGCGATAGAACGCAAGCGAGCTAAAGTACGAGTACACCTGCTCCGGCCCGCGAAAGGATTTCATTCGGCCCGCCGACGATGGTCTTTCTAAAAGAATAATATATTATATGACCCGCGATAATTATAATCGGCATAAAAGTTAAATCGTAATTTGTAAGTTTTACGAAAGTTTGTAATAGTGTAATCTAATGCTTTTATAATATGATTCAAAGATTTCAAAACACGTATTTTAACTATAAGTAATTGTGGCCCTCCTCTGAAAATTCTTATACTTTCTGGCCCTCTATGAAGAAACTTTTCCCACCACTGGGATAGACGCGATTCGTCTACTACGTCTGTGGTACGGTTGCAAAACTAAACCTAGATCTTCACGACAACCAGCTAAGGCACATCACACGTGGACACAGAGTAACATCACTAGAACAACAACAAGCCCGTCGTCTAATAAATCGTGCTGTTACCATCGGCGTGCCGGCGTGCCGAGGTACCGGCGTGCCAGTCCCAGATAACATCTCGATGCGTTCCATCGCTAAAAATGCAATGTTTTAATTCCGTACGTCGACGCTTGGGAAACTCACGGACTCGACTTAGAAAAAGGAGAATTTATCATGTTTTTTTATTTTTATACGTGGAGTGAGCGCAGGATTTGTGTGCGTTAGAGGAGCAACAGAAAATGATGTCCTGAAGTAGACTTCACTTGTCATATTAGAGAATATCATTAATAATAATAATCATTTATTCATTATTCACGACCTGTTTGGTGTAGTGGTTAGAAACTCTGCTGCTATACCAAAAAGTCGCGGGTTCGAATCCCGCTAGGGGCATATGTTTGTATGATGAATACGGACATGTGTACCCGAGTTATGGATGTCTTTCATTTATATATGTATTTATTTACAAAAAAAAATACATTTGTGTAGTGTATCAACAATCTGGTATCCACAACACAAGTGTAGTTGCTTAGTGTGGAACTAGATGGCGCTGTCTGTATATGTCCAAGTATATATATTTTTTATTTTTATTATTACCCAAGTAAACCCATTTTAAGTTAATTTTAAAGACTAGAGTTGTAGATAATACATTTGACTCACTGACTCTGATACAGTTTAACTAGTTTGGGAGGCAGGGGTCTACTATACTAGATGACTTCTAGTATAGTAGACCCCTGCCTCCCAAACTAGTTAAACTGTATCAGAGTCAGTGAATCCTCAGGCATTAAAGAAAGAAAAAGTATTTATTGCCAACAAATACAGAAAATTTCGTAGGTATAACATTTTGCATAAACAAATGTATTTGTGGCAAAGGGATTGGGCGTCAGCATTTGCTGCCAATATGTCGTATGGCAATTGACAGCGCTGGTTTTCAGCGCAACCCCTCTCTCATTTAGGTTTTCAAAATAAAACAACAGTCAGGCGCCTTCCCACATACACTTATATGTGTGAGAAAAAAAAACAGGAAAAAAGACAAAAAAACTGCTGTTACATACTTGAGAGTGTGATAACAAAAAAAAAAATTTGACATTATCATCAGGTAGATGATAAATTTTACAAACATACAAAGTAAAGGTATATCATTGCAGAGAAGCGGATCGTCCACGTGAGACTGTATCAACAATGAGGGACCCGCGCACTGATGAATTTAAGTCGGACTAGTCAAAGTTAAAAAAGTTTATGGGTACACAGGGTACACTTAAAATAATCAGATTTTACATTTTTAAGCTACTGCTTCTTTAGAAAACAACTTTCCCCAGAGAAGAACAAGCAAGAAACTCGAAAGGTTGCTCTTTTAAAATTGTTTTCTTTCACCTGCCTCCGAAGGCACAGTTCATATGGACATGGGCATATTAGTATGTATCTAATAGGTCCTTACATATGAAATTGGCGTTTTGTATGAAGAATTTCATTAAGACTGTTTTCTCCATACAAACATTTTTGATTTTTTTATGGGAACGGCAAATCCAAATTTAGCTAAACTTTGTGTGTATTATCGGATAATATTAAGTTAAAGGCAGTAGTAGGCAGTAAAAGGTAGGCAGTGTTAATTTTTAAAAGTAACCGCTTTATAAAAGTTTCAACGAATCTAAGAAATCATTATGGGAAGCACGTGAAAAGAGCTCTGTTCAAATTTTTTTTATTATGTGATTTAGCCCAGAAATGAAAAAATAATTCATGTGAAACCTTGAAATAATATTCCATTTTCCAAATAAAAAACAAATTTGGATATAGCTTTGAAAATCGCAGGAATTGGTACATATGATTAACGAAGAAAAAAAAACTCCAATTTCATAGGTAAAGACCCAATATTTGGCGTTGAAATCTGTAATGTATGTATTAAACTAGCTAACTTTGAAATTTGGAATTTTTGTGCTTTCCGCCCGCGGCTTCGCCTGCGTGGAATCACTTCATCACGGAAACTTGTTTATCCAGCGGGAACTACTCACTTTATCGGACATATAAAATATCCTACGTTTTAATCCAGGGTATGTTCTACCTATATACCAAATTTCATTCAAACCTTTTTCGCCCTGATTTCGCATTTATAATATTAGTTAGATTTTGAAATTTTAAGAGCGATTTCAAAATCATTAAAGAAGAAAATAAATAAATTTGGTTTCTAAACAACAGTGAATCATAAATAAAATATAACATAGCGTACTTACGAGTATAGATACATTACTTATGCCTAGAAACTACACAATTCCAAATTCACAGATTCTTCATTCTTCAGGATTTTTTTCCATTCATCCACATGCACATATGCTCACTCACACACACTACCACAAAAATACACCAAAATTAATTATGTATTTTTTTAGTAATCTGTGGCTAATGGTGCTGGCGTTACAATTAACCATATTAGTTTGTAAATTAGTCCATAAGTAACAATTATTGTAATACTCTTTGTTAGTCCTAAATAAATAAAAAAAAATCTAATGACAAAACTTTCAAATAAACCCAAAGAACTTCACTGAAACAACACAGGTGCAAATATTAGACCCCCCCTCCAAAACTTTGTCCATTACTTAAACATTTTTACATTTTTCTTCACCCTCGGGGAAACTCGAGAGATCAGACAGCGTGATAGGGTCTTTTATTTTTCAAAATATCCGTGCGTCTCGCGTTTTTTTTTTTTTAACCGACGAGTTATGCGGCGGTGGAGGAACGGCAGTAAAAATTCATCGGCCATTTGGGGAGGCCGAGATGGCCAGGATTCCACCTTAATAGCCAAATGAAGCCACTGCGGTTTTTATCTGGAAACAAATCGATATCACCGCCCCGAATACTTAGAATCGTCTGGGTAATATAAACATTATATATTTATTAGGTAAAAGATGCGTATAAATGGAGAGCGGTGATAATCTTTATTTTTATCGGTGCTGCGTGGTTCCGGCACTCAAATAGAATAAAACCAACCCGTCTCTTCCCGTGGGTGTCGTAAAAGGCGACAAAGGGACTTTCCAACAGAAAACATCTATGGTTTTATACGTTTCGGCAACGAAACGCCATGCGACTCGTTGGTTCTCTTTATTCAGTATTCTCCTTGTTTGTTTCTTTTTCGATTAACTCATAATATTTTAAATTAACTCATAATATTTTAAATTAACTCATAATAATTTTAATTAACTCATAATATTTTAAATTCAAAATTTGAATTCTGCCTGTTCTTTCTTTCTCTCTCTCTTTCTGTATATCTTTTGTTTATTCAGTTCATGATTTACTGTTACAAAGACTGGACGTATAACTATTCTATTAATATTGTTCGAACTACAAAACTAATAAATTCAGTTTATTCCTTTTTACCAGTATAATAGTTATTTTGTGTACGTGTTATTGTTCGTGAACGTGATACCTTTTTAATATAAGTTGTCACTGACAACGACTCAAAGATCAAAATCAAAAATGTGCTTTATTTTGTAGGTACACAGGGTACACTTAAAATAGTCAGATTTTACATTTTTAAAGCTACTGCTTGTTCAAAAGGCATTTTTCCCCTGAGAAGAACAAGCAAGAAACTCGAGAGGTCGCTCTTTTAAAAAAAGGTTTTTATATTACAAAATTATTATTTTATATTATAATATTTCATTATTAATTGTGAAATAGCCTGGTTATGCGAACGGGCTGGTTATGTCCATGATTGTTTATCATCTAAATAATCTGATATTTTATAATATGCTTTCTTAATAAGTTTCTGCTTTATAGTATCTTTAAATTTATTGAAAGGAAGATTTTGTATATCAACAGGAACTTTATTGAAAAAGCGTATACATAACCCTTTGAATGAATTACTGACTTTGCGGAGGCGACTTATGTGACCTGCAAGTTTATCTTTATTTCTTGTATTGACATCATGTTTATCACTATTTTTCCTAAATGATGCTATATTTTTTTTGACATATATTAGATTTTCAAAAATGTACTGTGACGAAAAGGTTAGAATATTATACTCTTTAAATCTGTCTCTAAGTGACACTGCAGGTCTCAGTTCATAAATTGCGCGAACGGCTCGTTTTTGTAAAACAAAGATTGTATTTATATCCGCGGCATTGCCCCACAGCAAGATACCGTAAGACATCAGGCTATGGAAATAACTAAAATATACTAATCTAGCAGTATTTACGTCTGATATTTGTCTAATTTTTTTGACTGCTTCCGCTACAGAGCTCATCCGGCTCGTCCTCATCTCTCTACATTCTGTGGCCTACTCCTGGACATCTCCAGCATCAGCCTGGGAGTAGTGCTTCATTTCAATGGCGATAGGCCCACCCCCTGTCTGTGCATTTCTGTATATTTCATAAGGTGAACAGTGGATGTTGTTTCAATCACTAAACTTTGAATCTTTTTTTTTTTTTTTTGTGAGGGTAGGCATAAGGCTAAGTCGTAAATAAAACGACGCCGTGAATATTATTTTGATTTTAATATTAATTACGATAATTAACGCATAAACCAACTTCATTACTATAATTAAGTGTATAAATGAGATAACTGTATAGTTTGTAAGTGCTTAAATTGTGTTTTTCAACGTAAGTATAGTGACGTAAAACTTACCTATACAAATTTCTTAAATCATCTCCAGTGACTGTTTGAGGAGTTTATTTTTGGATATATATCGTAAGTACATAATACTATATTATATTGTTGTACTATTAATATACTTAGTTCTTAATGAAGTTACTTGAAATTAACCTCAAATAGTCAGCTGTAGTGATTGCTCACTCGATCCCTTGTTGACATTCGTGTTTTGTACCTACACTATTTGCTTAATAGGTACAGTTAATACAAAATGACCACCCGTAGTATGTCCATCAAAACTCGTCAGTTGGAGGACAACCTTCAACGGACACTAAAAGAACTGCAAACATCAAGGACCTTGTGTGAGCAATTACTCCAAGAGAGAGATGATCATGAGAAGGAAATATTGTCTATCAACAATAAATACAAACTTTTAAAGAGTGAGATGGCAGAAATGTCTACTGGATTAGAGGAGGTTGCAGACCATCGAGACCAACTACAGCGAGTGGTGGATGAGTTCGACAAGAGCTGCAGCGTGTACCAGGATGCCCTGGAACGTATTACGTCACTGGAGAAGGAGCTACGCGATGCCCATAACCACATTTCGGCATTAGAAATCCAAAATGCTGACCTCAAATCAAGTCAAACTCAGTCGTTGTTTGAAGAACTCGTCACTACTGCGCCTTCCATGATTTCTGCCATCTCCTCCCGTGATCACCCTACTGTCACTATTGGCTTGACCAGTGACAAGTCAATACCCAAGTCAGTTCAGTGTTCAAGTAAAAATAAGTTAAAAAAATATATTAAAATAAATAAATATATTAAGAAGACAAATAAATTAATTAATAAAGATAAAGTATTTTGTAAAAATATTAATTTTATAAAAGAAAGAAAGGCATTATTATGTGAATTAAATAAATTTCAATTAAACTTAGAAAAAACTCAGAATGCCTATGATTGTGACACACGGCGCCTCCAGTCAGAAATATTACAACTAAATAAATCTTTAAATTATATTAACACGCAATATGAATTATCACAGAAACAAATTAAGGAGCACACACTGGCCATGGACGATCTGTTGGAGTTGTGTAAATACAACCATGACAGATTTGAATCATTGACAAATAATCACCAATGTGATTGTACTAATATGACTAAAACTTCAACAGATTTCTCCCCGGCAGTGTGTCAGACAAACTCCATAATTCTGACGCAGGAGCCGTGTGAATATAACGAGAATACTTCCTTCTCTCAGTCAACCGGCAAAAAACATAACATAGAAATGTTTAGTGATGAAGTTGGTAAAGACATGGGTTTGCGACTTAGCCATTATATGGGACAGGCAATACTTAATAACTGTATGCCTGGTGCCACCTACTCAATTATATTAAAAAAGATCTTGTCAAAGACTTTTAAAGAGAATACTACTCTGATAATTTTTATAGGACGACGGGGAAATGTAAATAAAAAAACTCTGATAAATTATTTCTCTCAATTGAATAATTTAAAAAATGTTCATAAGGTTTTATTGTTTGCATTTCCATTTAGCCAGAGTTTAAAAAAAAATGAAAATGACTTTAGACATAATTTAAATTTAACATTGCATACTCTGACATGTCGTCATGAAAATAAATTTCATTTTTTTGACACTAATAAATTTATTAGTTCCAAATATTTTTATGTGACAGGAGATAATTATTATCTTCCCAAATATTTTAGGAGACAATTAGCAAATATGCTATCCTATTTTATTTTAAATTCAGTCACTTTAGTGACTGACCCAACAGGCGCCTCTATTGGGCAGCCATTAATTATTAATAAATCCTTGGAAATCATTCCAAATAATTTAAATTAAATCATAAGACAACAGAGACTACCTCTGGCATTATAAAATATATGTTTGAAAAAAAAAATTATAAAAGGGTTGCCACGCCCCAAAATAGATATAAAAAAAATGGTTTAAAAATTCAAAAATGTATTAATCTGGTACACCAAAATATTCAGGGTATGAGTGGCAAAGAACTAGAGGTGGAGCTGTTCATGAGCTGCACTAACATTGATGTATTATGTTTAACGGAGCACTGGTATAAGCAATGTGAGCTCATGTTCGGCTTCAAGGAGTACCAGATTGCAAGCTCGTTCAGCAGGACGAAGGCAATACGAGGCGGTAGTCTCATTCTAATTCGTAATAATATTAAATTTAAAGAGCGCCTCGATATTGTAAACCTTTCTGTTGAGCGAACTATTGAAATAGCCTGTGTGGAAATTGCGCGGCTTACTGTATTATGTGTATATAAACCCCCTTCTTCATCTTATGAATTATTTGAGAAAATCATGGATGAAATCCTGTGTAAAATTAGTAATTCAAATAAATACATTGTAATTTGCGGAGATTTTAATATAAACATATTAGAAGATAGCATTCAAACCAGAAGACTTAAATCTTTCTTCAGTTGCTATAATCTTGCTAATCTTTTTTCAGTGCCCACTAGAATAGCTTCTACATCAGCTACTTGCATTGATAACATTTTCTCGAATTTACAACCCAGTGATAAATCTATTTTAAATAAATTAAGTTCAGATCACTGTGGTCAGTTAGCGGTTTTTAACATAGCAATTAATAAAACGCTGAAAAGAGATATATCGTACGTGCCAGTAACTGAGTCACTACTCGATCAATATCAGAGTAAAGTGACTGCGAAATTAGATTATTTACCGTACTGTGACGATCCTAATGTATTATATAAATCAGTTTTTGACATTTTAAAAACTGAAAGTAATAAAGTTTTCTTAGCAAAATCTGTTAAAATCAACAATTCCCTCGTTTTTAGTGATTGGGCGACGGTGGGAATTCATAAAAGTAGGCAAAAGTTATATGAGCTTTATGATGAAAGGACATATAATAAGAGCGAAAGTTTTATTGAATATGTTAGGCAATACTCGAAAATATTCAAGCGAGCTTGTGCCACAGCAAAATCAAATTTTATAAATAATAAAATAAAGAATAGCGCGGACATAGTAAAGACAACTTGGAAAGTTATAAATAGCGAAACTGGCAAATTTAAAACTCTTAACACTGATACGCGATTAAAAATTAATGATCGAATTCTAACTTCACAATTAGAAGTTGCAGAAGCTTTTGAAAAATTCTTTACTGATATCCCAATATTAACTACAAATTCTCTGAATTCATGTCCCACACTCGCTGAATCGCTACTTAAACAAAATGTGGAGATTTGTGACTCCCATTTTAAATTTAATCATGTAAGTCCTATAGACATCTTAAAAGCATTTCGTTCTTTAGACAAGAAAAAAACTGCCGACCTTCACGGTTTATCAGTAAAAATTATTAGTGCCGTAATTGATTGTATTTCACCACACTTAGCTTATATCTTTAATAAATGTACTGATGATGGCATATTTCCTGATCTGATGAAGCACAGTAAAGTCATACCTTTATTTAAATCCGGTAGTACATCAGACCCCTCTAATTTTAGACCTATTTCAATACTGCCGACTCTCAGCAAAATCTTTGAAAAAATTATATTAAATCAGATATCGAGTTATTTTTACAGTAACAATCTAATGTCATATAAACAATTCGGTTTTACAAGGGGCCGCTCGACAACCGATGCAGGTGTCGAGCTCTTACAATATATTTTTGAGGCTTGGGAAGATGCGCGGGATGCAATAGGAGTATTTTGCGACTTGTCCAAGGCCTTTGATTGCGTTCATCACGACACTTTAATCAAGAAATTACGTCATTATGGTGTAACCGGCCGAGCTCTCGACCTTCTGAATTCTTATTTGAGTAACCGAGTTCAGAGGGTTGATATCAGTGGCAATACATCGTCAGGGTCGACAGTCTGTATGGGCGTCCCACAAGGCTCCATTCTCGGACCATTTTTGTTTTTGGTTTACATAAATGACTTGCCAAACCTTGTAAACGATAAACATGAAATAGTATTGTTTGCTGACGATACCTCTGTAATGTTTAAAGTAAATAGACTAAAATTAAATTATGACGACGTGAACAACGCTATTTCTCAAATAGTAGAATGGTTTACGGCAAATAATTTGTTACTGAATGAGAAAAAAACTAAATGTGTAAAATTTGTACTGCCTAATGTCAGGGAGGTGCCCACAAATATAATGATAAAAAATGTCACTCTAGACCTTGTTGAGTCCACTGTATTTTTGGGCATTACTTTGGACGCCAAATTACAATGGGGTCCTCATATCCATAAATTGGCGAAGAAGCTCAGCTCTGCAGCGTATGCAGTCAAAAAAATTAGACAAATATCGGACGTAAATACTGCTAGATTAGTATATTTTAGTTATTTCCATAGCCTGATGTCTTACGGTATCTTGCTGTGGGGAAATGCCGCGGATATCAATACAATCTTTGTTTTACAAAAACGAGCCGTTCGCGCAATTTATCAATTGAGACCTGCAGTGTCACTTAGAGACAGATTTAAAGAGTATAATATTCTAACCTTTTCGTCACAGTACATTTTTGAAAATCTAATATATGTCAAAAAAAATATAGCATCATTTAGGAAAAATAGTGATAAACATGATGTCAATACAAGAAATAAAGATAAACTTGCAGGTCACATAAGTCGCCTCCACAAAGTCAGTAATTCATTCAAAGGGTTATGTATACGCTTTTTCAATAAAGTTCCTGTTGATATACAAAATCTTCCTTTCAATAAATTTAAAGATACTATAAAACAGAAACTTATTAAGAAAGCATATTATAAAATATCAGATTATTTAGATGATAAACAATCATGGACATAACCAGCCCGTTCGCATAACCAGGCTATTTCACAATTAATAATGAAATATTATAATATAAAATAATAATTTTGTAATATAAAAACCTTTTTTTAAAAGAGCGACCTCTCGAGTTTCTTGCTTGTTCTTCTCAGGGGAAAATTGCCTTTTGAACAAGCAGTAGCTTTAAAAATGTAAAATCTGACTATTTTAAGTGTACCCTGTGTACCTACAAAATAAAGCATTTTTTGATTTTGATTTTGATTTGAATGTTTGGAACATCCAAGCACTATTGTTTGGGATATGTCTGACCACCCCATTTGGGATAAAGGTCGCGAAGTTGTGTATGTTACTTATGAGTTTTTATCCGAGAACATTTGAACGGCAGGGCAACGGTGTGGTGTACAGACGCTCACTATCCTCTAAGCGTCATAAGCATTTGCATCGCTTCCAGGATCGCCACGCTGGGCAGGCGGGTTGATTACCGCGGAATTTTGAGAGCCGACCAATGGCAACTCTGTTGGTGGTAGGGCATTTAAAAATATATCCACCTGACTTGCTATCACCATCTCATCTAAGTTCCGTGTTACAAAATTATATAGGACAGTTAAAAAGGGACAGCTTTATGTAACTTGTACAACGGCATCTCTTTCTAAGTATGCTCAAGCGCAGATCTACGCTTGAGCAATGTTCTGAAATACGGGCCTACGTCTGCCGCCAAACAGCAATGTTGTGTCCGGTAAAATAGACACCGTCAACACTATGATAACATCGATTTTTGTGGCAGTACCTGTGACTTGAGCCTAACCGCTGTGTACCTGAGCGTTTAAGACGGTTAAGACGCTGTCTCCCAATTTTGGAGGACCGGGTTCGATTCCCAGGCAGGCCGATGTACCAATGAGTTTTTAAATTTAATTTAATTACTTACGTGCATTTATTCGACTGCTCTTAACCTCTGTGTCCTCTCTTTCCTTTTTATAATTCCGCGGGTCAAGTATCTCGGCGCGTCTGTCAAATTTTCGAAAATACCTGCGGTGTTAAAAACGTTTATAGATACTCTTCTACTGGATGTATTTGTAATCTGTGAAAAGCTATAGCTACGGGAATATATTATCTATGGATATAATGAATGAACACTACTACAGCTATAATACAAAAAATCAGAAAAATGTTACGAGTTGTAATATGTAGGTATACCTATATCCACGATTTAATTGGTATTTTTACGGAAAGTACAGATTTATTTCATGTTTTTCTTAAAAAAACGGGTAATTCAATAAAT
Organism: Oegoconia quadripuncta; assembly: GCA_949316235.1. Classification (NCBI taxonomy): domain Eukaryota; kingdom Metazoa; phylum Arthropoda; class Insecta; order Lepidoptera; family Autostichidae; genus Oegoconia; species Oegoconia quadripuncta. The sequence goes on from OX438758.1 coordinate 19,366,117, forward strand.
TGTTATGAGAATTGGAAGCTCTATGGCCAGGTTCCTAAGCCTGTTCTAATAAAAAACAGTATTTGGAATTCTATGCCTATACTCCCACCCACAGAGAAAAAAAATATTTTCGCAAATACAGACTAAATATCATAGCTAACATGACATGGCGCACATTATTGGATGCGGAATTTAATAGAGAACAAGTTCAAACACAGTCCAAAGGAATTGGAACTCTATAATCATTACAATTGAGAGTTGAAAGTCGGGTGTACCGCCGACACCGATCGGTGTTCGCGAGTGTTGAAGGTATAAAAGTATTTTGGACACCGATCAGTGTCGGCGTCCGCCTACAGGTTAAACGGTTAAGGAAATCATCCTGAGGAAACCTGCATGCCTGAGAAATAAAAATGCAAAGGCATGTGAAGTCCCCAATCTGCAATGGGTCAGTGTGGTGGACTAATGGCCCATACCATATCCCTCATATACGAGGGAAGGCCTATATCCCTGCAGTGGGATGTTTACGGGCTGATGATTATAACCTGGATTAAAACATATGATATTTTTATCCCGATAAAGTATAGACAAATACATTATATAAATGAAAAACATCCTTAACTCGGGAACACATGTCTCCATTCATCATACAAACATTGACGACCGATTGGTGTAGTGGATAGTCACCCTATCAGCGAAACCAACGGTTGCGGGTTCGAATCCCGCGAGTGGTAAATGTTTGTATGATGAATACGAACATTTATTCCCGAGTCTTGGATGTTTATATAAATATTTATGTATGTTTATCCGTTATCTAGTATCCATAGTACAAGCTTTGCTTAGTTTGGGACTAGATGATTGGTGTAAGTGTCCGAAATATGTATATTTATTTATTTTAAACACATGCCCCTAGCGGGATTTCAACCCGCGACCTTTTTGATATAGCAGATAGAGTTTCTAACCACTACTCCAAACATGTAATATAGATTTTACCTGCTGTCCGTACGTGCGTTCAGAGACATACGAGTACCTCCTGTCGAACCGAACGTGATTGGTTCCTCATCGTTGAGCCGACAACAGACAGACCAACATAGCTAATAGCATTAGTGCACAATGGTTATAATAATAAATAAATATCACATACACACAGCGCCATATAGTTCCACAGTAAGCAACATAGGCTTGTGTTGTGGATACCAGATGGTTCATTTATTAAAAAAAAAAAAAAAAAAAAAAATTTGTACTACATAAATACATTTTTTTGTAAATAAATACTTATTATAATGAGTTAACACACAATACCTACTATTACATGTACACAGTCGGTTTAGTAAAGAGATGTTGCTAACTCGTACGCTAACAGGGGGCGTATCTTAATGACCTAATCGATTCTTCTAATTGGCGATTATCGCATTACATAATACATCTGACCACCCAGTTTGGGACAAACGTTACGTTATGTATGTATTATGCTCTAGGAAGGAAGTAACATATAGTTATACTCCTACACCCAAAGGTTGCGTGGAAGAGATCGCTCTTAGTGATAAGGCCGCCTAATTGTACTCTTTTTCCTCGATCTCACTGAAGAGCTTCTAAACAAGCTTGAGCGTCTTCAGAATATGGCTATCCGATTTATTTATGGGGTACGTAAGTATGATCACATATCGGAATATCGCGTACTACTAAAATGGCTTCCAATTAGGTATCGTCGTAACACTCACATCCTAACCCTCCTCTTTAATATTTTATATAGCTCCGTAACTCCCCCTTATCTCAAAGAGCAGTTTAAATTTTTGGGATCAGATCATGATGTGAATTTAAGGTCCAAATTCGACAATTTGTTAAAGCCTGTCTGCTGTCGTACTCGCTATTTTTATGACTCCTTTGCAGCAAAATCTGTCCAATTGTGGAATGAGTTGCCTCGCATTATTCGTTGCGCTGAGTCGCTAGCGGTGTTTAAACGGCGTTTAAGAGAGCATTACTTATCGCTTTGATGTTAAAACATTATAATGGTATTTATTTTGTTTATGTAAGTATATATTTATATATTTTGTAGTATTTTATGTAGTTATGCACATTAGTGTGTATTTATAATTATGATTATATATTACTATTGTATGAATGTCAGGTACATTTATCATTTATATATATATTATTATAGTGTAAGGATTTAGATATATTTTACATTTGTAAGTTTGCTTTACGCTACGCAGCAGTAGTGTATTATATTAAGTTTCTTTGCCATGGTTGTCTGGAAGAGATCGCTATAAGCGATAAGACCGCCTTTGTACACCTGTTAAAATAATATCACTGTGTATATTTTTAAGCTGTGTGCAATAAAGAATTTTTTCTTTCTTTCTTTCTTTCTTTTTAGTATTGTGCTTTGTAAAATGTATATTCTCCTTTTGTGCAATAAAGTGTATTTGTATTGTATTGTAACACCTTCAGATACTTATACAGGGTGAAATTTAATTCGTGTATTCCTTGTTAACCGGCACTCCATTTTCGATTCCGAGAATTGTTCGACTTCCATACTAAAGGTGGATTCAGAATGGTTAACTTTGTAGGGATAGTCGATTTTTTTTATCGAATTCGACTATGGTTATGGCGTCACCAGTTAATGGGAATTAGACGAATTCAAATTCATCCCGTATTGTCACATTAATTATGAAAACATTTCGAATATCGAACCAACGTATAGGCACAAATTCGAACTGTTGCAATATTTTTCAACTCGTGCGCATGTCGTGCAATTTGATGCGTGCGCGCCACTTGTTATGTTTAATGCATGACATGACATACATACAAGTGTTCAGATGATTGGTCATGTCGCACCACTGCTAAATTTTTTACGCCGATTCCGTTGAAATATTTATAATATATATATATATATATATTTTTAAAGTTGCCTCCACCAAATCTTACATAATTGCAAACTAAACAAGTTAGTTTAGTTTGCTTCTTAAAATATCTAATAATTAACTAAAGTGGTATCTGCGTTAAAAATTTATTTGAGTTCAATTTATACAGACGACCGAATTCTGATGATGATGACGCCGATGATGTAGTCTTTGTATTTGTTGTTATGGTGGTATTTGTGTAGTAATTTAATAACAGTAGTTATGTTATACTTGTATACTAAATATTTATGTATTTATTATCTTCTTTGTCACTTTCACACACACACATATTATTAACACAGACTATTTTTACACTCTGCTTTCCTCTCCCAGGGTGGGACGGAAGAACAGCGCCCAGTTCCTGGAACTGAGCATAATGAGCACTGACCGACTGGATCCCCTGGCGTTGCGAAGAGACGTCGCGTCCCTCTGCATTCTCTATCGCAAATTTCATGGGGAGTGTTCTGAAGAACTGTTCGAGCTAATACCCGCTGCTCAATTTAACCGATACACTTCTCGCCGAAAATTAAATTTCCATCCACATCACCTGGATGAGTGGAAGTCTACTCTGTACGTTTCTCAAGAAACTTCTTACCACGTACGACCACCCTGTGGAACGGACTTCCTGCAGCGGTATTCCCGAACGAGTACGACATTGGAACCTTCAAGAAACGAGCCTACACCTTCCTCAAAGGCCGGCAACGCATCTGTGACCCGCATGCTCGTTTACCGCCCTCTCATATAAAAAAAAAAATGCTGAGTCCCTGGGCGCATCGGGTCCTATGGTGCTCTCATTTAATAAATATAAATATCTTTTCAAAAAAAGCATTCGAAGAAGCCAAAAGCTGATCTTAAATTACAATTGATTCATTTTAATTATTAACAAAAACAACCACTTTAAAATCTCCAAGTTATCCCTAGGGATGAAAAGATACACTTTTATAGCATGTGAAGTGAAAATTTTATTTTTTGTCAATATCTCCTTATTTACCGCTCGAGCGGTGCACACCAAGGGCATTCAGCACTAGTACCATGAAAGGGGCGATAAACGTTTATGTCGCGTGACATAATATTTGTCCTGCTCATTCGTTTGGACGAAATATACAACTATCCCACTCTCACGTCGCGTCACTCGCGACAAACGATGTCATGCTACAGGGGCAGGACACAATTTGTTAACAGAGCCCGTTCATTCTTTACACGATTCCAAACAAAACATCATACCCAAACGGAATGCCGTGATTGATCCTTGTTCGACAACATAGCCAATCGAATTCGTGGTTTTTGCGCACGCGCAGTGGCAAGCATCACGCTGGTCGTGTCGGTCGGACGAAACAGACACGCGAGCAAAAAATATATTAATATTTAGCAAATTGTATGGGACAATGGGGTATAAATCATATATATAATATACTCGAGTTATTCGTCGCTATTGTATGCAAGTTGGGTTTGCGATAATTTGTCTGTTTTAATTATTTCGAAGAATTTCACTTCGGTGATCGCGAGATGATTGTATTATATTTAATATTAGTTTGTTTGTTTATTTACATCAAATTAATGAAAATTATTTCGTTCATAGTACCTATAAAATTATAAATTGAAAAGGAAACATTTTAAGTTAATATTAAAATTACTAAAATTTCTGCTCATTGATTTTGGGTTACAATGTGTAATTCGACAAAACAAGGAAAAAAATATATACCTGTTCTATTGTATTAATTAGACTGAATATGGCCAAGCGCCCTATCCATGCTTGCTTATCATCCAAATCTACTCTAATCTAGTCTGTAATTTTATAACATTTCTGTTTCATGGTATTTTGAAATTTTTATTGTCCACTGGAACCTTATTATAAAAGCGTATACAAGACTTAGTACTTTGTGTAAACAATTGACATGAACAGCAAGCTTATTTACCTATATCACTGTTTTCTTTAGGGATATCACTTTATTATAAAATAATGCGTAAAGTAGGCATAAACGCGCACTTACCGCATCGAGTGTTTCCTTCCAGTCGCAAGGATCTCGCGGGGGGTCATGGCCGTGTCCATTTCTCTACATAAGAGTGTTCGAGGTTGTTGCAACGCTTATGTTTGGGATATCGCTGACAACAACAACAAACAAACAACAAAATATTCTCTATTGCACAACAATAACAAACATAACACATGGAAAAAAAAACAAGAGAACAATACAATTTGGCGGCTTTATCACTAAATCTCTTCCAAGTAACCTTTGGGAAAGGAAGCATTATGTATAAGTAATAGGTAGCGTGTGCGATAAACTAATTTCAATAAAATAAATTACTTAAATAAATACACACCAACATATTGGGTTTTTACTTATGAAATTGTAGTTTTTTTTCTTCGTTAATCATATGTACCAATTCCTGCAACTTTCAAAGCTATATCCAAATTTGTTTTTTATTTGGAAAATGGAATATTATTTCAAAGTTTCACATGAAATATTTTTTAATTTCTGGGCTGAATCACATAATAAAAAAAATTTGAACAAACTCTTTACACGTGCTTCCCATAATCATTTCTTAGATTCGCTGAAACTTTTATAAAGCGGTTACTTTCAAAAATTAGCGCTGCCTATACTTAACCTAATGGTATCCGATAATACACACAAAGTATAGCTAAATTTGAATTTGCCGTTCCCAAAAAAAAATCAAAAATGTTTGTATGGAGAAAACAGTCTTAATGAAATTCTTCATACAAAACGCCAATTTCATAGGTAAGGACCTAATATATACATAATATAAGCAATATATAAGTAAATTTACACAAAATAAATAGTACGTAACTAAGTACACAGTGTACACAGTGCACAGAGTATTGGAATCGATTTCAGAGAAAAAAAAATAAAGAGAAGACAGTTGAAAGAGGAGAGACAGAAGAACTAGAGCTAGCTACAGTTCCTTCATTTGAGCCTTGAAAACATTCAGTGACTGACCTCTAACTGATTCAGATAGTGACCAACATTTGGCATAAAGGTCTGGACACTATGTACATACCTACCTATAGATTATAAATAATAAGCTGTATGTAAGTGGGCACTAAAAAGCAAAACAACATCATTAAATTAACCAAAAGCAGATCTCATTTTTGGAAGTCAAACTCTAAAGAAGCCTTATTTGGCAGACACCAAAAAGCCGCGCTGAATGTGCTTTTATTTAAGGGGACTTATAAACCAGGCGTTTCGACTTTAAATACGTAGAAACAATGTGTACGGTTATGGAAAGTATTTCTTATGTTTATAATTTTCAAGCTCGTGTGTATATTTTTTTTTATTTATTAATTTATTTATTTAACACTTTATTGTATATCAGCATAGGGGCCGTCCATAAATTACGTCATCGATTTTTTCAGATTTTAAACCCCCCCCCCCTATAATCATCCTATCGTCATTTCTTAATGACCCCCCCCCCCCCCCCTTCTCCCAAAATTGACGTCATTACTAGTTTGACAAATTATTTAAGTATTGTGTTTATTATCAATACATAGTATAAAACAAAGTCGCTTTCGCTGTCTGTCCCTATGTATGCTTAGATCTTTAAAACTACGCAACGGATTTTGATGCGGTTTTTTTAAATAGATAGACTGATTCTTAAAGAAGGTTTATATGTATAATACATGTAAGTACCACGGGCGAAGCCGGGGCGGGCAGCTAGTATTTTACTAGGTGTGCTGGAAGAAATTTCTTTTTAGAAATAATCTTTTTGTATGTGAAAAATAAACTATAAATAAATAAATAAGAATGACGTCAAAACACCCCCATCTATCATTTACCGTCATCCGCAGACCAACACCCCCCCCCCCCCCCCCTAATTTAGAATGACGTAATATATGGACGGCCCCATACACGTCAAACAAGGAGAATATTAAAATATACAAAAGTTTTTTTATTAGTTGATCAAAATTAATTCAGCCCCTAGATTATATAACTCAATCGGCATCGTCATCGATTACGTTGACCAATGAGAAGCCGTCAAATAGCGAGCGCGCGATGAGTCAACCAATCCCATGTCAGAACGTAACCGTTGACGATAACGATGAAATTATATAATAGAGCCCCAGGACAGCCAATCAATTGCAGTATTTAACAAAAGGTTAAAAGAGCATTACCTCTCCCATCTTTCGTGATATTATTATGTGTAATGTAGGTTTCTAATATATATTTTATGTCATGCATATGTTTCGCAGTAGTTATATGTATTATATTTAATGTAAGTTTATTATTTTCGTTATCTTTTCTTTTTTTATTTGTATTATTATTCGTTGTAACTAGTATATTTTTTTACACAATTTTCTGCTAACCCCAAATTGTACTTGGTAAAAGTAGTCTATGTCTACAAATAACACATAACAAAGCATGGAACTAGCAGCTTGACTGTAAAGTTATTTATCTCATTTGTATTACTGCAATAAAGTATACCTATTCAACATATAAAAAAGAACAACCCTTCAGTTTCCTGTGCTCCTTCTCAAAGGAAGACTGTATATTTCGAACGCCTAGTAACTTCAAGAAGTCTATTTTCAAGTGTAAATTTTACCTATGAAAATAAAGTATGGATTGATCGAACTTTCACCTATCCTTATGCAAAATATTAAGTCATTCTGATGCTCCGAAATGACTTAAACGAAACCTATACACTTTCACATTTATTATGATGACGTGATTAGGTTAGCGATATGGTTTTGGATTACAAAAGTTGCAGTGCAAGGACTGTGACGCCGTTTCCTGTCGCGACACTTTACCGCGTAGTTTGATTAGGCCCTAACGCGCTCACCTGCGCGCGCACAGCCTTTTTGCAACACCGTGCCGCCGCCGCCGCCCCGTAGATTTACTGCGCATTGTCACACAGAGACTTAGTGTTAGCACTGGAAAGGGCACGAATCTCGCGAGCTGAATCAGACACGGCGCTCTCTCAGTATACTAGCCGACCAGCGAAAACACGTGTGTCATGAAAAAGGGTGTTAAAAATCAAAATCCACGGTGAAAAGTAATGGGAATTGTCTTTTTGTAATCGTGAGTAGTGCACAAACGTTTAGCCCAATATTTTGTGTATTACCACGTGTGTAGGCTCGAACAGTCATAAATTTTCTTTTCTTTTTTTTTTGCACGACGGGTTCGTACTTGATCTCAATCACACCTGATGTTAAGTGAAGATGATATCGAAGATGGAATCGTATTGAACCGGAAATCCCAACACATTTGGGGGACTGGCTATCTTATCTCTGACAACCGGAACACAACAATGCTATTAACATTGCTGCTTGGCGGCAGACTTAGATAAGATGGTGGTAGCTAGCCAGGCGGACATTTTAAAATGTCCTACCACCAACCAAACCGAGTACTTAAACATGTACCCCGCTGGGGATCGAACCCGCGACCTCCGAATCGAAAACCTAATGTTGTTTACATTGAGCCACGGAGGCGGATAAAATTAATTGTTATCTTCATACTAAAGCATTACCTTAATATATTATTTAATTAGCTGTATGTTAAATTATAACTGTTGGTTCTCGTAAGAATGTAACTAATGTATAATGTTCTATGGATAAATAAACTAAAAAGAAAAAGTAGAATTGGAAAATTTAGAAAAGTCACAGAGAATTAAATAACTGGCAACTGTAATAAATAAGATCAACAGCTTGACGACCTATTGGTGTAGAAGGTAGTACCGCAGCCTATGAACCAATGGTTGCAGGTTCCATTCCCGCTAGAGGTCAATGTTTGCCTGAGTCATGTTTTTAAGAATATTTATATATGTTTACCAAGAAAATGAAAATATCATCCCGCAAGCAAACCGGCAGTGTTAATAATTTATTTTGGGAAAAGCTGCATCGATTTCCATGACACATGGCTAGAAAGCTCACCTCAAACACCTCTTTCGAAAAAAAAAAACCAGTTTCCCACCTGTTCGGCCATTTTGGTGCTGCTATGCCACAGACAGACACATATACATACTTCAAACTTATAATATCCCTCTATGAGTCGGGGATATATATCAAAATATTTTTTCAAATCTCTTCTAGATAATGATGTATCCATGGTTATCAATGTCCCGCTCTTCTACGCCGAATATGGTGGTGGCGGTCCAATTTGGCGTCGTTTCCTTTAGATTTGTAGGTGATTTCTTTGTTAATCCTATTTTTATAATTGTTTGCGAGTTAAAAGACTTGTAAAAAATATTTTTTCCCATTGAATAGCTGGTTTATTAGCGCAGTCTAGAGTAAAAAAGTCTATGTATATAGTTTTTCTTATCTAAATTAAATAACTGGCAACTGTAATAAATAAGATCGATAGCTTGACGACCTATTGGTGTAGAAGGTAGCACCGTAGCTTATAAACCAATTGTTGCGGGTTCGATTCCCGCTAGAGGTCAATATTTGCCTGAGTCGTGTTTTTAAGAATATTTATATATGTTTACCTTAAATAAATCTTATTTTATCCAACCGTCCAGCCAATTGGACGAAGTAAAAGCACAAAAAAAATATCTAATTAATGAGTTACTAATACATTAAAATTTCTATTCTAATCAATCACAAGGACTTGTAAACTTGATAACACTACCTACAGGTTACTTTTCTAAGTTTGATGCGATACCGAATACAATAGGAAATTTAATATTTCTTGAAATAGCCACAAACAGAATATTTAAAAAACCCTTTAGACACTATGATTACATCACAAACAAACCAAGTGTGTTATACAAGGTCCATATCTTCGATAGGCTGAACATGACTAAAACTATCTCGCACATATCAAAACCATCTCGTTTTGCTGTTTTGGCGTTATAATACCACAGACGAACACATAGATAAACAAAGAAATCGAAGTTGAAATTTTTGAATCGTGAGTTAAAAACTATTTTGGACAACATATTGAGTTTATTTTATGACTGTGAAACTAAAGGTTACGGGTTCGAATCCCGCTAGGGGTAAATGTTTGTATTAATAAGAATATTTATTTTTAGTGATGGATGTTTATATAAATATTATATGGAACTAGATATGACTGGTGTATAATGTGCGAAATATTTACATTTTATATTTATTTTTTGCAGATTATACCAGTCAACGATATTAAATACTTTTCGCGAACTATGATCGATAGATCACTGCGCAGCCGCTACCCAGAGGTACAAACCATATATAAACTTATAGGTCAACGATCGCGTGAGCGGCCAGTATTTAACTTAGGCCGTCATGATAATTACAATCAATAACCTCACTCACTATACATAAACCGAATAGCAACTATTAATCTGACCTTCCCGAAGTGTTTCCAGAGAGAAAATTGAATGTTTATCCGCACCATACAGCCACATATCACATGCTAAAGTATCTCTAAACGTAACATATATAAAATCGAAAATCGCTCAACAAGAACACCCGATAAAAGTTATTGAAAAGTATCGAGGACTTAACTGTGATAAATAAACTTTAAGTAGCTCAATAGCGGCGCGTGCGAGGGGGACATGTTGATGGTGAATCGTGTGCGTGGGAGGGAGACAGGGATAGCGTGAAGAGCAAAGGGGTGAACAAAACAAACATTGGGCGGCAATTACAAGCGCCCGCGGTGCGCGCGTCGCCGGCGTGCCGGCTCGCTACGACGAATGGTAAATACCATTACTTACTCTTCGAATGCATTTATTGTGAAAATAACTTATTTTACACTTTATTGTATACACAATATATAGAACATAAGTCATTATAATTTTTTAATTGAAAAAAATATATCAGATATTAAATTTAGAAATATTTTTTTAGTAGCTTCCTACCCTCTAATCCCTCCGAGTGAATTAAAGAATTGGCTGTGTGAGCGCCAAACCTTTATCTGTCCAAAAAGACATCCGTTACAAAATAAAATCAATTTCTATACTAAGATCAAAGTTTTATTCATGTGTTTTTATTTTTCATTTACCCTAATATTTATTTGTATTTACCCTAATACAAATAAATATTCTTGGACATATACACAGCGCCATCTAATTCCATACTAAGCACTAGGTTTGTATTATGGATATCAGATGGTTGATGTATCCACTACACAAATATATTTTTTTTTTGGATATATACGCATCTTACAAATGAAATGAAAACATCCATAACTCGGGTGCACTTGTCCATATTCATCATACAAACGTATGCCTCTAGCGATATTGGAATAAAATCCGATAAGCAGTTTTCCGTGAAACGCAATCAAATAAACAAAAGAACAATTTCCTATTTTTTTTTTATTAACTTAAATAAATATTCTAAATTTCATATCAATCAGACACCAGCAAGTTGTTGAAAAATTATTTGCAAATTTTGAAATACATACTTCTAATTAGCTTACTGACTTACTTGTAATATATGCAATATAGGGTTTACGAATCGGAGTTCGATCCCCATGAGTACATGTTTAAGTACTCGGTTTGGTTGGTGGTAGGGCATTTTAAATGTCCGCCTGGCTAGCCTTCACCATCTTATATAAATCTGCCGCCAAACAGCAATGTTAATAATAAATAATAATAATAAATAAATATTTCGGACACTTACACCAATCATCTAGTACCAACCAAACTAAGCAAAGCTTGTGCTATGGATACTAGATAACGGATAAATATTTATATAAACATCCATGACTCGGGAATAAATGTTCGTATTCATCACACAAACATTTACCCCTCGCGGGATTCGAACCCGCAACCGTTGGTTTCGCTGACAGGGTCACTATCCACTACACCAACCGGTCGTCGGTGTAGTGGATAGTTAATAGCATTGTTGTGTTCCGGGTGTCAGAGATGAGATAGCCAGTTCCCCAAACATTTGGGTTTCCGGGTCAGTACGCTTACACCTTCGGCCTCATCTTCACTTAACATCAGGTGTGATTGAGGTCAGCTGCTAACCCGTTGTGCACAAAAAAAAGCTTTTAGACTTCTCCAGTGCAGGTCAATTTAATCTGTATTCAAAATGAGGGCGCCATTGAACGGAATACACCCCCTTAACACACTTGGTTTGTTAACTGAATAACATAATTATTTTCAATTTTACATTACCTAGATCAATATTAAATCTACTAGTTTAGTAAAAACGTGACTGGTTATCGAACCCGGATCTCTGTGCAAGTGTATACATTCCATACGTGCCACCGCTGCATACATAGGCAGGGTCACAGGTGACCATTAATATACAGGGGATACAGTCGGAAGCTGCGTGAGTGATCACCCGCTCCCGGTGTTGCGGCTACGGATGGATGATGGATGGATGATGGATGGGTGGTCGAGGAATGTAGAAAACGTTCCAGGTAGTAGTCGAAGAAATCAAAATCAAAAATGCTTTATTTTGTAGGTACACAGAGGACACTTAAAATAGTCAGATTTTACATTTTTAAAGCTACTGCTTGTTCAAAAGGCAATTTTCCCCTGAGAAGAACAAGCAAGAAACACGAGGGGCCTCTCTTTTAAAAAAGTTTTTATATTACAAAATTATTAATTATTAATTTATATTATACTATTTCATTATTAATTGTGAAATAGCCTGGTTATGCGAACGGGCTGGTTATGTCCATGATTGTTTATCATCTAAATAGTTTGTTTTTATAAAAATATTGCTTGGGATACAACTGCATCACTTGTTTATTTTGTTACCTACTATTCAAATTACTGCTCGTCCAATAGTCCAGAGAAGAAAGAGCAAGAAAGTACAATATGCTCAGTTTATATTGTTGTATTTACGTATAATAAAAATAAATAAATATCTTTGCACATACACACAGCGCCATCTAGTTCCACACTAAGCAACTAGGCTTGTATTATGAAGCTTATGACTTTAACCGCCTCCGTGGCTCAATGTAAACAACATTGGGTTTACATTTCGGAGGTCGCGGGTTCGATCCCCAGCGGGATACATATTTAGTACTCGGTTTGGTTGGTGGTAGGGCATATTAAATGTTCGCCTGGCTAGCTACCACCATCTTATTTAAATCTGCCGCCAAACAGCAATGTTAAAAGCATTGTTGTGTTCCGGTTGTCAGAGAAAAGATAGCCAGTCCCCCAAATAAGATGGGGTTTACGGATCAGTACGGTACCCTTCGGCCTCCTATTCACTTAACATCAGGTGTGATTGACTCCACTCCTGATTACGAAGTAGTTTCCACTAGGAACCATAGCAGAGTTCAGGCGAAATTCTTGGACTTACTAAAAGTTCCAACAATATCGGCTGAAATCTGGCGTGAAAATATTTTGAATTTATTTGGAGAATTTCATTATTAAACATGTAATTGTATGTGTAAATGTATGTCTGCCCTTAGATTACGTAACTTCATCGGTATCGTTATCGATTACGTTGACCAATGAGAAACCGTTAAATTGCCGAGCGAGCGATGAGCCAACCAATCACATGTCAGAACGTAACCGATGACGATAACGATGAAATTATGTAATAGAACCCCTGATCTTAGTATTTGTAATCGATTGATCTGTTTGGTGTAGTGGTTAGAAACTCTGCTGCTATATCAAAAAGTCGCGGGTTCGAATCCCGCTAGGGGCATATGTTTGTATGATGATTACAGACACGAAATGAAATGAAATGAAATGAAAATCATGAAATGAAAATCATTTATTCATGTAGGCAATACAATATGCACTTATGAACGTCATTTGTTTTCCCGTGTTCACGTGTTCCCGAGTTCGAGTTTTTCATTTATTCATGTATTTATTTACAAAAAAAAAATGTATTTGTGTAGTTTATCAACCACCTGGTACCTATCCATAACACAAGCCTAGATGCTTACTGTGGACCTAGATGGCGCTGTGTGTTTGTGCAAAGACATTTATTATTTATTAATTCGACCGGTCAAGTTCCAAAAAACCTAAACGTTAGATGCTAAGAGCGCCTCATTGGCACTTGGTTTTGCCCCAAAAAAATACAAACAACCATAGATTATACGTATTTACGGGGAAGAATAATTTTATATTTTCAACTGGGGTGACCACTATAGAAGAATTCAATAGAATCATATGAGGCCTTGAGAATGACTTCATACAGTTTACGAACGTGTTATATGTTTATCTAGAGTAGGGGTTAGGTATTCAAACTGTGGTAAACTTACAACACCCCTGTCTTTGCGTCGGGTGTTAAAAAAAGACGACATCGATTTTCACTGCGTTGAGGTAAAAGCAATGCAGTTGAGGGCAAAGCCCCGACGGCCGGGGGCTCCTTTTAAGGCATTAATCGTTTGCGGAGTGATTCCGCGAACTCCAGCGATATCTCGTCCGCCATCGCTACATTTAGTAAAGAAAGCTCTGGTGAACACAACCAAGTATCTTAAACAAGTACCTACGACTACATATTGAAAATTTAAAAAAACAAAAGGAAAATTATGTCGATTTTATTCATCAAAGACCATACACGTCGCCACTTTTAACCGCCTCCGTGGCTCAATGTAAACAAAATCGGGTTTACGATTCGGAGGTCGCGGGTTCGATCCCCAGCGGGGTACATGTTTAAGGAGGTTGGTGGTAGGGCATTTTAAATGTCCACCTGGCTAGCTACCACCATTTTGTCTAAATCTGCCGCCAAGCAGCAATGTTAATAGCATTGTTGTGTTCCGGTTGTCAAAGATAAGATAGCCAGTCCCCCAAATGTGTTGGGGTTTCCGGGTCAGTACGCTTCCCCCTTCGACCTCATCTTCACTTAACATCAGGTGTGATTGAGGTCAAGTACAAACCCGTGGTGCATAAAAAAAAAGCTATTGGAGCACAGCCTCCTCTCACTGGGTCAGGGTCATGGTCCATAATAGACCACGCAGGGCCAGTGCGGATTGGTCACGTCTGTTTCCCGTAGGGATAGGCAGAAATCATAGACTTCCACTTGCTGCAATCCTGACACACCTCTTTTGCTTCATTCACTCTCATAAGATTGTTCATACATGCTCGTCGGTTTATTTGATCATGGTACGTTCGCCGTGGTCTTCCCCTACCAACAATACCATTCACTTCTTTCATTTCTCTCCCCATGTCCAAACCATCTCAGCATACCTTTTTCAATCTTTGTCACTACGTCTTCATTCACACTGCTTAACTCCCTAATTGCACTATTCCTGATTCTATTTTTCAAAGTCACCCACTCATACTTCTCAATGATCTCATTTCCACTGCATTAATTCTACTTTCATTTTTCATCTGCCAGCATTCACTCCCGGCCACTGACTGTCAGTGTTTTTAAGCCGTATTAAAATGCCACTAATGGTCACCCATCCAAGGACTGACTTGCTTGCCATTGCGTAACTTCGCTAATCCAAAACGAATAGTGAATGCGACTACGCCACGAGTGCTAAGTAACTAAGACCTACTGTCGGTTCAAAAAGTTTGCCAATGATATGGAAGAGTCCTGCTCAGACTTGACCGTATTTTTTAAATAAACAGTTAACCTTCCCATCAAACTACGAATCAGCAACTCATCCTCCAAGCCCGTCCCAGTGGGAGGCGCGATCGCATTCATATCGATCTAGCATTATTAATCAATTAACAGAGCGATCAGTGCGCTCGCACACGACGAAGTGAGCAAAAACGTTATGATACAATAGTAACAGCATAAGGTGCAGCGATTTGTTTATTGGCATTTCTTTTAACAAATAAAGTGGGTGTAGCCAATGGATACTGATTTTCCAGCTTTGCATACCTACGTCACCACAGACATTTGAAATTGGGACCCTCAGTAACGACGTGTTTAAGACACACGTCCTCAACGTCTGCTGCCTAGAATGTCTCACTTGTAATGTACATTTTCAGCATCCTCCTCCTTTCCTATGTTATTCATATTGTACTCCTTACAACTTTTTTTTAAATTTTAACAAATTTTAACTGCTAAAGCCGCTGTGTTTTACTTTTCGTGACGTAGCCTATCCTATGACACTTGGATTGTCACGACCACTCTGACGTTACCTCATTAATTGACGACCGATTGGTGTAGTGGATAGTGACCCTGTCAGCGAAACCAACGGTTGCGGGTTCGAATCCCGCGACGGGTAAATGTTTGTATGATGAATATGAACATTTATTCCTGAGCCATGGATGTTTATATAAATATTTATGTATAGTTATCCGTTATCTAGTATCCATAGCACAAGCTTTGCTTAGTTTGGGACTAGATGATTGGTGTAAGTGTCCGAAATATTTATTTATATATTTATTAAAATCCATCCATCCATTTGGGTGCTACGAGGGATTAAGTAATCCCACATAGATACGCGTGAAAACAGAACCTGTCTTCAGTCGATATAAAGCAAGCATTTATTCAGTGGCTTTATATTTTGTTACAATACTCGTATATGGCTGTGGCACTCCTTTTAAGTAACCAATATTTGTGCCAGGAGATCCCGCATTTCTATAACTGTATACTTTGTTAAATAAATCAAACATACAATCATCATCATCAGCCCGTATACATCCCACTACAGGGATATAGGCCTTCCCTCGAATATAAGGGAGTATGGGCCGTAGTCCACCGTTATCAAATGTTCACCGTTTAGTCGGATAAATGCACATAAGTAATTAAATTAAAATGTCATTGTTACATGGCCTGCCTGGGAATCGAACCCGGACCTCCCGAATTCTCCCAATTCCAATCGCGCCTTAACCGCTGAGCCAGCGATGTTGTCAACATACAATAAATTAAGTTTAATTATACGATTAAGTCACTTAAACAGTGTATGTGCGTTCGTATTCTGGTGTGCGTGCGTGGCTTCTCCTTAACAAAGTCAAATAAAAAAGGTTTGCGATCATTTAACTTTAATTAATCAAACGCTTTTCTGTCGACAGATGTCTGTTATTTCTTAATTTATTGACCTTCTGCATTCTTATCTATATTTCTTTTAAAAAATTTGTATCGAATTTAAATTTACATGACGACTAAATTCGAAGTTATTGCGGTCTCTGATTTGAAAATGACTATATATATCTGTATACATTTAATAATCTACATATACTTTATCGATGTATTTAAGCACTTAAAATTTTAAAGAAAAGCAATCAATGTGTGTTGGCAGTGATCACTTATGGCACTGACATGTGGTGTCTCACTGCGGGCGTCATAACAAAGCTCAAGATCACGCAAAGAAGTATGAAGAGGGAGATACTGGGCGTTTCACTCACTACGTATAAGATTATTGGAAGTTATACCCCGGAATACACGAATTCTTACTGGGCTATTTATGTCTTTTTTCTATTGTATTTACAATCGACAGCACGACCACCGTAACACACTACCAGTGTAAGCTAACTATGTGACGCTAAATGTAAATCCCATCAAAAACAATACTTGTCAAAAAACCAAGTCTCGCAACTCAGTTGTTCTGCGGTAAAAAGTTGTGAGATCCATGTAATACCAAGTCGGTTGTTAATTTATTCAGTCCCTACTTAAGCGACTTTCTGTCTTAATACGTCCAGTCTCTAAGACCACGATCGTGGTCCATAACAATTGAAAATCAATTGTGTCTGGAATCTCCGTACTCGAAGCATTAAGTTGTTACGTAATAATTAACAGCATCTTATAGTGACGCATATCAATATTAAAATTCTTTAATGTTTTATATAAATATATCGAGACTTGGCCATCGCACTAAATAATTGAATTTACATGTGTTTTCAGGCGATTGAATTTACACGTCTTTTCAGGCGATGGCCAAGTCTCAATATATTTATATAAAACATTAAAGAATTTTAATATTGATATGCGTCACTATAAGATGCTGTTAATTATTACGTAACAACTTAATGCTTCGAGTACGGAGATTCCAGACACAATTGATTTTCAATTGTTATGGACCACGATCGTGGTCTTAGAGACTGGACGTATTAAGACAGAAAGTCGCTTAAGTAGGGACTGAATAAATTAACAACCGACTTGGTATTACATGGATCTCACAACTTTTTACCGCAGAACAACTGAGTTGCGAGACTTGGTTTTTTTGACAAGTATTGTTTTTGATGGGATCTCATTTCTTTTTGTATTTTGTAGACAGTTCTACTTTTTTCCTTTTCGGTACCTTCTACTTATTGTATATATGTATATCTACCAGCAACGAATTTTCTTAAAGCCCTCTCTCTGACTTATGAACTTTTCTTATTTTTGTAGGTAGCCTTCCGTTTTCTCTTTTCCGGTACTACTTCTTGAGCTTCAGCTACAGTTTTTCTAAGAGCCCACTCCCTGTCTCTATGGGTTTTTCTGGGAGGCTTTGATGTTACAATTTTTGCCGTAAAATAATAAAACATCGTTACGAATAAAGCCAATATTGAAAAATTTAATTAACTGAAGACTTGGCTGTATGGGCTTAATTTTCTTTGCTGTCTTTTCTAGATTTTTTAGTTTTTCCTTGATTCATACATCAAACACTACTTATATTCCAAATTTGAAGCTTCTAGGTCTGCTAGAAGTGCCTTAGAATTTTGATGATCGGTGAGTCAGTGAGTGACAAAATTAAGAAATTTGACCCGTTATAATTCTTAAAAATACTGGTTCAAATTGAATGAAATTTTAAATATACGTGTCTTTACAATGCCTGCATAGTTACTGAAAATTTCAGTCTTCTATTTTTATCCACAACGAAGTTACAGGGGGTCGAAAATGGTCTGAATTGCTTCGAGAAAAGGATGGTACGGCCGTGACGCTTTTTTGCTCGACTTGGTGGGGGCACGGCCGTGCCCCCAGATACTTAAACTGTTATCGGTCGTCGTGCGGCCGCTTGTACATGTATAATAATTTTATTAATTAGTATCTTTGTCGCGACGGAGAGCTGGTCAATGTAATTATTCTAATTATTATTAGGTAAAATGTCACGACCGTTATCCCAGATGGGGTGATCAGATTATTAGTGAATACAATCATTATTGATTCCTATTTCTGCTTTTTATTTACGAAAAATCTTTCCGAATCTGTTATTTTAAGGGCACTATTCCGGTTATATCCTGTTTTCTTTACTTTTAAGGTTCCTGTTTCTTAGTCACGGACAAAGAGGGAGATGCTGGGCGTTTCACTACTTGATTGACTCTGGAATGAGGAAATAAAAAAGTCCACTGACATAGCCCAGAGGATTAGTAAATTGAAGACGAAACTGATGGGCGTTAGGGCCAGTTAATGGTGACCACGCACCGCACAGCTTATGTAGAAGGTCCTGATGATGGTCGCCGGAAGTCGCTATGGAAGTCCAAGGGGGAGGATTGAGGCTGCTATGATGATGATGAGACACAAAAACTCAGATCGTTTCGAGAAGAAGTCATATAGCGATGTAGTCGAAATCGAGGCGTAATTTCGATCAAGTCTAAGCGAGATCTAGGCTTCTCAGTAGTAACCCCAGACTGTTCAGACTACGGATTTGTTAATCAAAAATATTTTAAACTCACAATCTAACTCAATATAACAATTTAAACATGACATTAGTGTAAATTTCATTATAATTTAATTAAACTCATTTAAATTACCATAAAATTAAGGTTCACAAAATTTCATGGCGGCACACAGAACACCAGGCACGCATAAAACAGAGGGGTCTAGCGAATAGCGTACGAGGCAAATAAATCAAAACACGACCGTTTGTGAGGAGGAAGCGGTCAATCATTCCCCTTTCTTACCGGCTTTTTAGACATCTAAGTGTGGCTATGAAAAACGCGATTAAAAAAAAAGTTACACTGCGCATAAGAACACGGATCCCTTCTTAAAACCCCGACGTGAAAAACGGTGTTGATAACGTTCTTAATTTTTAAACTATCAAATGTTTAAATTTAGAATTTTATGTCAAAATTTTTCAATTGACATTTGAATTTATAATCGGTATTTAAAAATTTTCAATGTTTACTAACATCGTTAGTAACAAAGATGGACCGTAATGTCTGGAGGATAAATTATTTATTATTATTATTAGACAAGCTGATGAAAATCAGTTCATCCGTTTTAAAGATTTTAACTTGTAGGTTGTAGGTAGTTGCTTTGTATACCTGGATAATATTATAATTAATTATGCTCGGGGTTTTCTAAATATTTTTACGTCATAGTAGTAGGTATCAGAATGTTCCGTAGCTTCAGTTTAAATTAAACTATGAATATTAAGTACAATTTATGTCATGACGACTGATCAATATTATAAATGCGAAATTTTGGATGCTTGTTCGTTTGTTGTATGTATGATGATTGTATTTGGATGAAATTTGGTATATAGGTAGAATATACCCTGGATCGAGACATAGGATATTTTGTATCCCGATAAATTGAGTAGTTCCTGCAGGGATAAACAAATTTCCGCGATAAAGTTACTCTGCACAGGCGAAGCCGTGGGCGGAAAGCTAGTTAGAATATATTATACTCCAACAAAATAGGTACGAAAAAATAAAGAGGTAATAAAGACAGTAATCGGAGCTAATGATACCTGAATTGTGTCATTTGGCCATCATACGAAGTCATACAAAAACAAAAAATACAATGACTTCTGAACCGGGGCAACACCTAGAAGGATGAGACCCAATCAAGCTCAGGGATGCAGGCGAAAGAGAAACGTCAACTTCCTAAAATGAAAATGAAAAAAGTTACAACAAGTAACTGTCCTGAAAACAAATGAAGAAATATTTCAAGTATAAGGTAGGTACAATTTAAGAGTGTCATCGCCAAACTATGTAGGTACGTAACATCTGCTGTCGAATTAGGTAGAAACCTGTGTTTCACCATTACGCTCCTCTCTCCGTAATACAGAGCTAAATATTACATAATATATGATAAGTTTAAAAAGGATAATAAGAGAAATTGAACGAACTTAAAAACTATGTTATTGTGCGCGACGCACCTCTTTGTATCTTTTAACTTTTTTATATTTTATTACCTGTGATACATTTGACACATTATTACATTGTTTTCTTGCTGTTGAGCTGCTAACTGAAGTGTCAACTACTTTTATTTCCAAAAATTCCCATAAAATACCCTTTTTTCACAGTTTAATCCACAATTCTATCCCCTATAAACGCTCGTCGTTTACAGTTACAATTAATAAAAATTGTGTACTTGTGTTATTCAAGCAAGTATACGACACGAGCAATTTGTACATAAATAAAGCGTATCAGTCCGGCTGATTTTGTGGCCCCACCCATCCCCTATACAGCGGAGCCACAAAAACAAACACACACCTTTCACAACAAAAAGTTTTTCCGCGTTATAAAGCGTCTTTAAATCTATTATAATGACATTAATGAATAAACAATAGAGTAAATATTTAAAATAATCTTGCCTTTTGACGGGCAATTTGATATGGTTCTACATCTTTCCATTCGTACATAAGGACAGTCTTTTTAACCGCCTTCACTCGGAAACACATGTCTGTATTCATCATACAAACATATGCCCATAGCGGGATTCGCACCCGTATACCGGATTATACAGATAGCCGAAAACACATACACAACCGGCTGAATTGAGAACCTCCTTTTTGAAATCGTTTAAAAATCTCACAGGCTCTAAGGTTGTGCTTTAAGTGTCAACAATTTCTTACAAATTGGAACTCGACAACCTTCCTCATACAAGTATTCACAGGTAAATTTGCATACCGACATCACTTGGCATTTACGAGTTTAACAAAAATTTCAATTGCTCCGCGGGTCATACGAGATGTCTGACATCCTGTGAACTAGTGCCTACTAAATTATGCCTATATCGGATAATCCGTTTGCAGGGCTACCAACAAACAAGGTTGAAATACTGCATGAGTCTTTTACCGTAAGGAAAAAAATAGAGGTAAGTAAATTCAAAAAAGTGTTTTTTTTTCGTAAATTATAAGAATAATATTTGAAATCGTCACAACATACAATTATCACTCATTCACTAGGAGGCAGTCTCCAAAGAGAAGAACTAGCAAGAAACTCAGGGGTTGCTCTTTTTAAATGCTCTTTAAAGGAAGTTACAACACAAAAATTAGGTATTTTTACTGGATTAACATTGGTGTCGATTCGGATGTACACCAACTAAACTAAAACGAGTTTTAAAGTAGTACTGTCTCTTTCTCCCTGGAACAATACGATGCGACGGCACCACTCCAAAACTGGTTTTAGTTTAGTTGGTGTACATCCGAATCGACACCATTGTTGAGTGAGACTCACAACACTCGCTCAGTCTCTAGGAGATGGTGACGACCCTAATGTAGACTTAGTTGCAAATCTACCGTCATTGTGCTCGTATTATAGGTCAAAGGTCAATGCATACAAATATTGATGTTTATTCATGCAAAGTATGCAAATCCCCTTTATACGCATATCTGCGATTCTAGGGTCCATTTATTAAGTGACCTTTTGCTTTGCCTTTATGCATTCGACTAATGAATTTAATACTGCGGGATATCTCATTGCACATTGTCAATGGGTATGATTATGATACAACCGGTTTTGATTTCCAATTTTCGAAACCGAAAGTTAAGGGTCCTCCTTGAGATCAATGGTCTATTAAACTTATCAATTACATTAATACAATTTGAATTTTTTGAAATCACAAATGTGTAGGTAGGTATACAGTTGCCTTTTATAAGCTCACGAAAAGAGACGGATTAGAACCAACTCGTATTTTTCTGTGCCGGCAACCCCACGGCAAAAGCTACTACACAATAGCCTTGATAAAAAATAATTGTTTTCAATTAACTTCATATACATAATTGAATTAATTTACTTTAATTTCTCTAAATTTCCGTGCACCGAGTACCAGGCGATCATAACAGAGTAGCTGTTAAAAACGCATCAAGCATCTAGAATCGGGGCACTTAGTTTAATCACTTTTACCAAAATACTCTACCTCCTAACGAGCTCTGTACGCCTGGTCATCGCGTGTACACATTAGTAATGAATTGGCTTCGCTTTTTTATGAAATTATAGGATAGCGATATAACCTCACATTTTATAACCTAGATTCCCCGACAAACAAAATGCCCAATCTGTGTAAAAAAAAGGATGGAACCAAACCTTTTTTTATTCACGTGGGTGTCGCATAAAGCCACTAATGTATTTATTAATGAGTCATACATATTAGCATAGCATAACACACACTGCAGCAGAGTCTTAGAGGTACTCACCTAGGTGGTGATGGGAGGTAATCTATCGGGAAGGCACTTTATGCGCAGATAACGGATAACCTACAACCGAGGCTTAAATGCCATCGTTTCATTGCCGAGTTCATTATCAATGATTTCCCATCAATAAATCTAGCCTCAACCTTTTGGGATCACTCCCTATTAGGAAAAAGGGCAGATGTCCAACTGATTTTTTTTAATAAAATCTGTCAGAACGTCACATTGCCAGCCAGGCGTGTACAACCGTGACATATAGTTGCAGGTACAGTCGCGCTCATTAGCCGTTATCGTCGGACGTCGTCGCAGTCGCCGCAGGCGCACCGTACGAAATTATGCAGATGCATTAGTGCAAAGCCGGGTTCACATGGACAATCACCACTTATGATTTACCAGCCAAAAGCGTCCCATTAATATTAATAACCGCCTCCGTGGCTCAATGTAAACAACATTGGGTTTACGATTCGGAGGTCGCGAGTTCGATTCCCAGCGGGGTACATGTTTAAGTACTCGATTTGGTTGGTGGTAGGGCATTTTAAATGTCCGCCTGGCTAGCTACCACCATCATTATCTAAATCTGCGGCCAAGCAGCAATGTTAATAGCATTGTTGTGTTCCGGTTGTCAGCGATAAGATAGCCAGTCCCCCAAATGTGTTGGGGTTTCCGGGTTAGTACGCTTCCACCTTCGACCTCATCTTCACTTAATATCAGGTGTGATTGAGGTCAAGTACCAACCGGTTGTGCATAAAAAAAATGTTGCGTGGTTATAATTCTTCTACAGACTTACTTCCACCCTGCTGTGCCCCAACAGCTCATTTAAGAGAGAGAGCCATATTTTGATGAGTGGACACCTGTCAGGGTTACCAAGCCACCCATGTAACCCATAGATCATTTGAAAACAACCGTCACCGCCTGTTTAACGCACTCTCCAAACCACGGAAACACTCATATAAAAATATAGTGGTCGGCCATCCGCAGACTCACCGCGCCAGGCATTACTTACCACCTTTAGTGGTAGTGTAGATTAAGAAGGATTCGGGTCGCGTTTGACCACAATCTCACAAATGTGACGATGTAGCGAGAGCACACGATCCCAGTAAATGCCTATCGTAGACTGGAAGATCCCAAGGTTGTAAGATTTGGGGAATACGAACACATGCACAGAGTTCGCGCAATATATCAAATGAGACCTGCAGTGTCACTTAGAGACAGATTTAAAGAAGAAAGAAGCACATTTTTGGAAATCTAATATAAAAATATAGCATCTTTTTTTTTTTTTTATATTAGAGGGCGGCAAACGAGCATGCGGGTCACCGGATGGAAAGCAATCACCGCCGCCCATGGACACCCGCAACACCAAAAGGGTCACAGATGCGTTGCCGGCCTTTGAGGAAGGTGTCCACCCCAGAATAAGTAGGGCAGCCTGAGCGATGAGAGATTCTCCAGCACTAATAGTGCTGGTACCCTCCTGGGGTACTAACTCTTTCAATACCGCTACCATTCTGGAGAGAGACTGGAAGGTGGGCCTCCGGCGCCCTCGTTCACCGGACGAAGCGCAGTGGCAAAATGCCACTACTCAGACGTCGGTCTTCTGCGAGAGGGTGGTACTTCCCCGGTCGAGCCGGCTCATTCATGCTGCAAGCTAATAGCTTACAGCGTGGCTCTACCACTACAAGAATAGGATCATTTAGGAAAAATAGTGATAAACATGATGTCAATATAAGAAATAAAGATAAACTTGCAGGTCACATAAGCCACCTCCGCAAAGTCAGTAATTCATTCAAAGGGTTATGTATACGCTTTTTCAATAAAGTTCCTGATGATATACAAAATCTTCCTTTCAATAAATTTAAAGAAACTATAAAACAGAAACTTATTAAGAAAGCATATGACAAAATATCAGATTATTTAGATGATAAACATTCATGGACATAACCAGCCCGTTCGCATAACCAGGCTACTTCAAAATTAATAATGAAATATTATAATATAAAATAATAATTAATAATTTTATAATATGAAAACCTTTTTTTTTTAAAGAGCGACCTCTCGAGTATCTTGCTTGTTCTTCTCAGGGGAAAATTGCCTTTTGAACAAGCAGTAGCTTTAAAAATGTAAAATGTGACTATTTTAAGTGTAGCCTGTGTACCTACAAAATAAAGCATTTTTGATTTGATTCCTTACCTTAGAAGTACGCATCAGGAACGAAATGCGCGACAACGAAGGTGTAGAAACTATGCCAGCGTCTAGTTATCCGAAGATGGGAACGCGATAGTGGAATAAGTTCATGCAATTTCAACGCACACTCACCGAAATATTGACGCATGTGAACCGAACGCAAGTCACAATCGAGTTCGCGATACCGCCGACTCTGGATCGATGGCGCTTTTAGCGACCGGGCCAGTATCTGTCGCGGTCACCTCAAAAGAAAAATCCACAACATACTGCCCACACTTGGACTTATCTCAGCCCATGTCTCTCTGTCCGCCTTTATTGATCTCCGTTGGCAACAGCAAGTACTAATATGAGCCATGGTCATCGTCATACATTCGCATCAATTCATGTTATCTTGGTATCTATTTATTATTTGTTTAACTGTTAGTCTGTGACATTGTGCAACGATTCTCATTTTATTTCCTTTAAAAATGCAATAGTGGTGGCCTTTTCGCTAAGACTGACAGCGCCAGACGTTGCTTAACTTTGGAAAGCGAATAGTGAATGCGTTTACGCGACGAGTGCTGCTATGTTACCTTCCCTCTGAACATGCACTTGTTAGCACTCTATCCAAGCTATCGCTCCTTGTGCAGCAAATAACGTTCTTTGAATTCCGTAGGTAGCTAAATAACTAATTGCTTCAAGTCTTGTCTTCGCTTATGAACACAGCAAATATCTCTGTGCCATCGTGCAAAAAGTGAATGTTATCCAATCGTACATTTTAAACTGTTTCAGCAATTTCGATATGTAGGTAATAATTATCAATCGACTTCAACAGTTCGTTCGTCCGTTCGTACGCCTCTCATTCGTTTGAACTTTAGGCCATGATTATGTAATCCAAGTAAACACCGATCAATTATAGTACTTTATTCTCGTACATAATTATATATTATATCTTTAAGGTATTTGATTTACATATCTCTTGAAGGAAAACTACTAACGCATTTCTTGAATTACAACTATTTACGTAAACAAAATAGCGTACTCACATATTGCTGATTAACAAAATCACAAATTCATTGCGTTTCCATCATATACGATATATTTTTTTTTATGCACGACGGATTCGTACTTGACCTTAAGCACACCTGATGTTAAGTGAAGATGAGAAGCATACTCACCCGGAAACCCCAACACATTTAGGAGACTGGCTAACTTATCTCTGACAACCGGAACACAACATTGCTGCTTGGCGGCAGATTTAGATAAGATGGTGGTAGCTAGCCGGGCGGACATGTAAAATGCCCTACCACCAAACAAACCGAATACTTAAACATGTACCCCGCTGTGGATCGAACCCGCGACCTCCGAATCGTAAACCCAATGTTGTTTACATTGAGCCACGGAGGCGGTTTTTTGTATTATGTACGAATCATTACAGGTTAGAAGATACATCACCAAGAACTAATAAAATGCAATTAAACCAAAACCAAATTTTATTGCCTTTATTAGCACCAGACGCTACGGTTATCGCCCTTGTCTTTGCGGAAAAGTTGCACCAAACGGGCCTTTAAAGGACGTTTTTGGTCGTAAAAAGCGAATAAAATAAACGGCATTAACGAAAATTATTGGTGCAATAAATATATTTGGCTTCGGTGTTATTGAATTGATATTATTATTTAAGTATATCTTCTTCAATTTAAGAGCTATGCTCTTGTCAGTGGAGTCCTATCCATATACTTCTCTACATTCCGCCTTTTCTTTGACCTCCTGATACGACACGGCATTTACTTTTTCCTTTACTTGTACCATGTATGTTCTTTTAGGCCTTCCTCTCTCCCTCTTCCCCTCCACTTTTCCTTCAATAATGTTTTTGGTAACGTTGTCGTGTATCACACATGAGCACATGACCCAACATCTTTCCCCAATTATTTAAATATTAGGTCCTTGCCTATGAAATTGGCGTTTTGTATGAAGAATTTCATTAAGACTGTTTTCTCCATACAAACATTTTTGTTTTTTTTTTTGGGAACGGCAAATCCAAATTTAGCTAAACTTTGTGTTGTGTGTATTATAGGATAACATTAAGTTAAGTATAGGCAGCGTTAATTTTTAAAAGTAACCGCTTTATAAAAGTTTCAGCGAATTTATGAAATGATTATGGGAAGCACATGAAAGAGCTCTGTTCAAATTTTTTTTTATTATGTGATTTAGCCCAGAAATTAAAAAAATATTTCATGTGAAACCTTGAAATAATATTCCATTTTCCAAATAAAGAACAAATTTGGATATAGCTTTGAAAATCGCAGGAATTGGTACATATGATTAACGAAGAAAAAAAAACTCCAATTTCATAGGTAAAGAGCCAATATATACATATTTTAAATTTGATAATGACTCCCTTGGTTTGACTGTTGATATTAACTGAAGAGTACAGGGAAAGAAATACGTCACATTTTTTTTGAAAATGACATGTATTGATTTGACTTCACATCTTTTACTTTGTTTACTTATAATGAACTGTCACAATCAAATAAAAAAAAAAGCAATCAGGGAAGCTACTAAACAAAAAACACCCGTCCGAGGTCAACGCACGCAAGTACACATTCACTCATTATGGCGAATCTATCACGTATTATCCTAAGTGTTCGACAGATGGCACTACGTAGTCGCGATAAATGTTACATCGAAAATTATGGCATTTTCGTGTTACGTATACCACGTACATGTATTTTTTTATTTCCCATTCAGTCATCGCTGTGTAGTCACATTAATAATGCCTCGTTTCACACAATATACGCCCTGTACAAGAAATTTTAGGTGCTAGACCACCTATGATTTTATAAACTCCTTTCACAGCACTAAAATGTTTCCGAGCAAAAAAGCGATATCATTGTCCGTGCCGCAGGCGCACGATACAGGCAACGATTTATGCGCCGCAGCGTTTTGTTTACTCAGCGCGTTATCGCGGAGACAACGTGTAATTAATCCGTGGGGCTGCGCAAGCGTCGTCGTTTATTCATACGCGCGCGCGGGACTCTGCACTAATCTTATTGGTTCTAAAATGGCGAGGGCTTCATTTTAGTGATCAATATGTTGTCAGAAATATCTTTAAAAAAATTAGTTCTTCTATCCCAAATGGGGTGGTCAGATATATCCCAAACATAAGAGGTTGTGTGTTCCAAATGCTTGAAACATATCCACGATTCACCTTTTGAAATATATAGAAATGCTCACGTGACAGGGGCAGTGACGGATTAAGACTACTTGATGCCCTAAGCAATCCACGCCTGTGGGCCCCCCTATCCGTATGTCAACTAGAATCGGTCTTTAATGCCAGGCGGGGGGCCCGCGGGGAAGGGGTGGTTTGTGATTGGCTGATCGCAATACCGGTGCTTTCGAATTGCCGAATGCACTAGACTAGCGGGCAGCGAGTGCGGGCGCAAGCGGGAGAGCGGGGTAACTCTAGGTCGGCTCTTATGTTAACTTAAAACGCGCGAGTTTTCAAATACTAAACTAAACTTTTTTTGGTGTGGTTTTTGGTGACGTGAGAGTGAGACGTGATGCCCTAAGGACGGATTTTTTTGTGCTTCTTCTGGTGCCCCCCCAGACGTGATGCCCTAGGCAATTGCTTAATTTGATTAAGGGTTAATCCGTCACTGGACAGGGGGCGAGCCCAGCGCCGTTAATATATGCAAGTCTATAGATGATTTTGGGTGTAAAGCCATAATCGCCTTTTACGATTCCCACGGGAAGAGACGGGTTGGTTATTTATTTATTTCTACGTGCCGAAACCACACGTTTAAGTTATCGCCGCCAAAGAGCTACCAATTTTTCTATAATACTTTGTTCACGGGAATATTTGGTTAGGTCAGATTTACAAAAATTATCATCTTACTAGTCACAACGTAGGCAGATGGTTAAATTAGTCATTCAATATGCCTAGGCGGATTGTTAGGTGCGACAGATATTTCTGACATTACACTTTTACTGAAACTGCGCTCCCCAGAGATCCCCACTGCCGGTGGTACCTATCTAAAGGAACCTCACACAACCTAACCAACCCTGTTCTTGTATAAGCGGAAATATCCGCCAAGCATTAAGCATAGCCAATCATTCAAACAAACGTACAAAATATTCTTTATTGTACAACAGGTTTGTTCTTGAGTTCAATCACACCTGATGTTAAGTGAAGATGGGGTCGAAGGTGGAAGCGTACTTACCGGAAACCCCAACACATTTCGGGGACTGGCTATCTTATCTCTGACAACCGGAACACAACAATGCCATTAACATTGCTGCTTGGCGGCAGATTTAGATAAGATGGTGGAAGCTAGCCAGGCGGACATTTAAAATGCCCTACCACCAACCAAACCGAGTACTTAAACATGTACCCCGCTGGGGATCGAACGCGCGACCTCCGAATCGTAAACCCAATGTTGTTTACATTGAGCCACGGAGGCGGTTGGAAAATTTCAACGACCCGCCCGCAGTTAGACCCGGAATAAGTTTACTTAGACCTGTATGGTACGGACAAAACTACACTGCTGGCAAGTCAATTATGTAGATAAGGTGTGTGCTTATAACAATTGGTCATTATGATGCAAATTTAAAACCACTTAAAATATATAAAAGGTTAACCTCTGCGGAGACGCGTTTGACACTAGTGGTCGACTTCGATATTATGAAGGATTACAGTCGCGTTTGACAACTATCTCACGTGATGGAAAGTGACGATGTAGCCGAAGATGAAGCAGGCGAATCTCAGTAGAGCCTATTCACTCTGCTCTTAAAGATTCCAATTGTATGACTCTGGAAAGACTGACGCAGGAAGGGAGTGTTTCAGGAGTTTTCGAAATTAACATTCAAATTGTATTTGTGTGAAGGTTTTCGTCAATTTTAATAATATAATGAGTGGTTTATTGACTGTTAACACTTTGTCTCATGAAGTTTTGTACACTTTGAATTTCACTTGACATTCTGAGAAATGGAGACTTAATTGTGTAGTAACCTTTCGTTCCATAAATATGAGTAATTTTACTTTAAATGTCAATAGGTAAAGCCCAAAGGATTATAATATATTTACTTCCAATCTACTCGATGGTGTACAGGAACCATCTGCCTCGGCTGGTACGTATCACAATTACTTACTTATTGAATTAAATTAATTTTTTTCTACAAAAAAAAGATTCTCCTTGTAACCGTGCAAATTTTGCCTCACCGGCTGGGGAGGTCAACGACCTGCGCACGTCACTCGACGGCTCTCCCATCACTCAGTATGTTTATTTTTCAATTTAAGCCGTCAGTGGCGGGACCGGGCGGGCCCCGCTGAGTTAGGGCCGCCACACACGGCGCCGACAAATTACCGTCCGCGCCCGCGACCGGCCCCACTAGCTAGTGTGTCGCAACCCTGCTTGTGTTAATTGCTGGTTATAGATTGTTTAATTTGTAGTTTTGTTTGTTTAATTTATTGGATTGGATATTAATTTCATGTTTGTTACGGCTGGTATTGCCAACTGTAAATATTGACAAATAGTGCAAATACCTAGTAACAAAAGAGGCAACGAAGTGGGATGATTTTTTTTTACGAATTAAAGACTGCTTTTTTATTATTGACTGCAGGAAAATAAAGAGTAATTAGTATCTACATTAATCACATATTATTGTGCTTGCAAGTAATCGGTAATAATAACAGAAACAGCATTAAAATTAAATATTAGATTTTTCAATGATTCCACAGCACGACAACAAAGAACTAAAATTGGCGGGATTTTTTTTTTAATTTAAATTATACTATTCTAAACAGCCAGCCAGCACGTTCAGCACGTAATTATTTATTTTATACAAATTCAAAATGTATTCTCTTGTCCGATTAAAGAATGAGCGTTTTTTTATTCACTGTAATTTAGTGAGCCAAATGCCTAGTAAAAAAATTATAGCTACTGCAATGTTAGAAGTATAATGTCACCTTGGAACCTGATGGAAAGCAATCACCGCCGCCCATGGACACCCGCAACACCAAAAGGGTCACAGATGCGTTGCCGGCCTTTGAGGAAGGTGTAGGCTCGTTTTTCGAAGGTTCCGATGGACATGGATTAGTTGTCGAATAGAAGGACAAAATGTTACGATTGGGGACATTTTGGCGAAACAAATGTGTCTCTCTTTTCCGCTCCAGGAAGGAGGGTTATGTTTTAGGGTATGGCTTAACCGATTGTGAACTGCGAGGTGTCATTAGACTCGTCTTGATCTCCATAGTGTCATAGGATACACTTTATGGTAAACAATCCAACATGGCGCCCGCAAACTACACAATATGGTGTCGGATTTCTATCAAAATCAAAATCAATATCAAAAATGTTTTTATTTCTTAAGTTATAAGAATAACATTTGAAATCGTCATGGCATACAGTTATCGCTCATTCACTAGGCAGTCTCCCCAGAGAAGAACGAGCAAGAAACTCCGGGGTTGCTCTTTTTAAATAAGTCAATACAAATACAATTTTAAATACCTAATTGGCAAATTTATGATTCGACAAAGAAAAATAAGAATAAAATATACCGGATAATGCCGAGCGGTTCATGTCCACGCACTCTTATCATCCAGATAGTCAGAAATTTTATAATAGCCTTTGGCACATAGTTTCCGTTTAATGGTTGTTTTAAATTTATTTAAAGGCAAATTTTGAATGTCTACCGGAACCTTATTGTAAAAGCGTATACATTGTCCCTTTAATGACTTAGTGACTTCTCTATGATTTTTAAATACTTAAATTATTATTTCTGTATAAAGTAGTTTGCCGTGTAACTTATAAGTAAATGGAATGTAGAGGTATTGAAACAGACGCAATAAAATGAACGAACACAGAAATTTTACTGGCAAAGATATCATCGCGGTGGTGCAGTTTACATTAGCATCAACAACGGATACGTATGCAAAATAAACTAACTCGATAATCTAGCACTGGAAAGCGTTCATGGTGACCATCAAAAATTCATAGCGAGAAAATGGTTGATTCACCAAGTAATAGTCGAAATTCATTACTGCGTAATATGTATGTCTCACGGAGAAATCTTTCTCATTTTTCCTCCGATAGTTTTTTTTTAAATATTTATATAGTTGCTTTAGTTAGTTATTTGTAGTTCTAAAAGCAACCCTTACCATTTACGAACTAGTAGCAATGAGGTTCTTGTGGAGGTATCTACATATTTCGTTTCACAATAATGCACGGAAGACTATCTTCAAGAGTAGTTTTTTACCCAATTATTTACATATTTTAACATTACCAATATTTATTCCACAGTCATGGATGTTTATATAAATATTTATGTGTATTTATCCCATATCTAGTATCCATAGTACAAACTTTACTTAGTTTGGGACTAGATGATTGATGTAAGTGTACGCCGAAATTTTAAATAAATTCCGCGGATAATAATATACGGATTTCATGCGGACAGAGCCACGGGCAGAAATATAGTTTTATATATTTATTCTATACATATATTATATACATGTTTGTAAGGAAAACATAAAAACATATGTTTTCCTTACAAATAATGTTAGTGACGAAAATAATTGCACCAGGCACCCATAACTTTGCGATGGTCAACCCTACAAACAAGCGGCGCTCATACGAGGCGTTGAGAACCTACAATTAGGAGCGAGCAACACGACCGCCACGACTTGCTAATACGCACTTCGCAAACTAGTTATACTCTCGCAGGGTTAACGCTGTCAGATCCATTGAAAATCCACTTTACGACCGGGCTATAGCGGCCTTTAGACGCGCGAACGTAACTTTGAGGGTTGATGTAACTCTACGTTACTCCACAAATTTAACTTTACGGTTCGTCTAGAAGATTTAGGAAGAGATTCCTTCGCGTTCATCAGAAAGTGGGATGTAGAGTTAAGCTTGTTTCGAGGCGGTATGGGAAAATTGTTGTTTATTGTTTATTGGCACAGCCCGATCTCAATGAGTTATTGGGAGGAGAAATTTACTGAAAAAAATGCGAGTGAAAATTGATTTTTCGCTGGCAATTTGGCCGGCATTATCTTGGAGCGAAAATAATTATGTATTTGCAACGAGCTATTTAAGATGTGGACCGGTAAATGGCGCGCCACTGGCGTGAGATGTGGAGATACGAGTCAGTTCAAGGTTAAGTCCAGAATTTGAAGTTTATTTTTATGGACTACGGGTTATCGCTTGACCTCGATCACACCTGACGATAAGTGACGATGAGGCCGATAGTGGATTGGCTATCTTATCTCAAACAGTTGCAACATTGCTGTGTGGCAGCAAACTTAGATAAGATGGGGGTGCTGGCAGGGGGGCCTTTAAAAATGTCCTACCATCAACTAACCAGGGTAACTAAAGATATATCGGAAATCGAACCCGCGACCTCAATTTTGTAAACCAAAAATTTTGTAATTGTCGATTGACATGTCAACCAATACCTCAGAACGTAATTAATAAAGACCTGTAAAAATACCACAATATACCCCAGCTGACAAATATGTCTGACGAGATATGATGCCAGAGACCATGAAAATTCTATGACCTACACTAAGGTTGACCCATGCTACCTCAAGTATAGAGGTCACAAGATTTCCAGAGTCTAATCCCTCTATACAAATACTCAACTTTTTCAAAATCAAAATCAAAAATGTTTTTATTTCGTAAGTTATAAGAATAACATTTGAAATCGTCATGACATACAGTTATCGCTCATTCACTAGGCAGTCTCCCCAGAGAAGAACGAGCAAGAAACTCCAGGGTTGCTCTTTTTAAATAAGTCTTTGACGAGGAAGACCACCAAACGACCCACGCGTGGGCCACACACGGGGTGGGCGTCGGCTACCGGCCCGTTCTCGCCGCTGGCTGCCGACGATCTATAGCCGAGGCGGGCGTGTGGGTTCGATCCGTTAGGACCACACCAGCATTTGGTAACGACGGGGAACCCCGCCTACTTCGCCCGGTGAAAATACAATGACATTTTTACGCTCCCTCACTGACATATTTATGACACAATGGATACAAAGTTGGTGTTAAGTAATTTATTTCTTTAAATAAATAAAATATTTTTTTGCATGACATAACCTACATAATGTAGAGTTTACTATGCTAATATAATTGTATTTCCACACTCTCCATGCACACACACACATATAAACATATGCATAGATTAGATTAGATTAGATTTATTTAGTTCACTTTTACAATAGCATGTCATACATACAGTTTCGTAAATTTATGAAATCTAAAATAAAAGTGATTGTCAAACATAAAACAAAAAATAATAACATAAAAACAAATACCTGTATACAATAGTAAAACATATTGTTATATGTATGTCAAAATTAATTAAGAAAGTATAAGTATGTAACCATTGTTACGTCAACGTCATACCATTTTAGAATAATCAAAATGAAATAAAACAAAAACAAAATAAAATATAAACCATGTCATGAGATTATTGATATGCCATAATCACCTTTGTCAAATTATAGTTGAATACAAGTTAAAATAGATATATTAAAATAGAAAACATGTCAGGAGGTTATTAAAATGTCATATCCATATACTCTTTAATAGAATAAAATTCATTTTCCAACAAAAAGTTTCTCAGTTGGCGAATGAATGCGTCGTCATTTGTTACACACTCACATATGCAGACACACACACATATGCACACACGCACACCCCAAACATAAACTTAGACTCATAAAACGTCCATTTTCTAAGCTAACATACATAACTTTATTTTCAATGTAACATTTAGATGATATGGAAGAGTGGGCCCTCCTGGCACAAGTATACTTGTATACTTAATGGGCGATCACAACCTTATTCTATAGTTTATACCTTCTAAAGTCAAAAATAAACTATTTTATTTACAAGTAAAAAAACACTAAGAAAAAATTTAGAAACGAGAAGATAAAACATGTCTAGTGACCATCGCTAGAAAAGCTGCTTTCGAATAAAAACAAAACTCATTCAAATCGGTTCACCCGTTCAAGAGCTACGGTGCCACCGACAGACACACACATTGCGGTCAAACTAATAAAACCCATCATACTCATACTCATTTATTTTTTCCATAGGCGTATTCCGCGCACTTGGACTTGTCCATTACAATACAATATATATATATATATATATATACATAATTAAATGTAAAAACGAAAGTAAGTACATTAATTATTATCAAATATCTGAATACAAATAAAAGGATTATAAAATAATTTAGAGTAATGTAGCTGCTGTAAATGGGCATTGTCAATTTCCTTAAGGCTAATAGCTGCTGTAAATGGGCATTGTCAATTTCCTTAAAGCTATGATATTAAAATACACTACTTTTTGCGTCGTGTGTTAAAATACAGAATATTGCATAAATGCACTTTTTTTTTTATTTATTTATCCATAGAACATTATTTGAACAATCTTCACTACAAGATGCCTACGAAAACCTGTAAAGGTTTGTGTGCAGTGCGAATGACGTCACTGACCCGCCGCGTTATTAATTATTACAAAAGCAACTTAAAATATCTACATACATAATACATAAGATGATATGCGAAAGCAAGTAGACAAGTAGAATTCGACCGGTCAAGTTCCAACAAAAAAACCTAAACGTTAGATGCTACGAGCACTTGACATTTGCCACAAAAAAACACAAACTACCATAGAGTTTTCCATTTGTATAGCGATTTATAAAATATTCCCAAACGCAAACAAACCTCGAAGGGACGAACCCAGCTGTTCATCCCCACAAGACGTATCGCCTAACAACGCGATCACTATGATTATAGTGATCTGCGCAGTAAACTTACAGGGCTACCTATCTTTACAATGCAGAACAATTATTTTAAAAGTCATGTTATTTATATTTGATCACTTCTCCTTCTCCCAGGCCCACCCTGACGGAAGAACAGCGCCCAGTTCTTGGTGCTGAGCATAATGTGTAAATTTGGCGACCTGTTTGGTGTAGTATGGTTAGCAACTTTTTTTTTTTTTTTTTTTTTTATGCACAACGGGTTGGTACTTGACCTCAATCACACCTGATGTTAAGTGAAGATGAGGTCGAAGGTGGAAGCGTTCTGACCCGGAAACCCCAACACATTTAGGGGACTGGCTATCTTATCTCTGACAACCGGAACACAACAATGCTATTAACATTGCTGTTTGGCGGCAGATTTAGATAAGATGGTGGTAGCTAGCCAGGCGGACATTTAAAATGCCCTACCACCAACCAAACCGAGTACTTAAAACATGTACCCCGCTGGGGATCGAACCCGCGACCTCCGAATCGTAAACCCAATGTTGTTGACATTGAGCCACGGAGGCGGTTAACTGTGACCACTAAACCAAAAGGTTGCGGGTTCGAATACCGCTAGGGGCATATGTTTGTGTGATGAATACGGACGTATGTACCCGAGTTATGGATGTTTTCATTTATAATAAGTATTTATTTACAAAAAAAATAGGTATTTATGTAGTATAACAATCATCTGGTATCCACAACACAAGCCTATAGTTGCTTACTGTGGAACTAGATGGCGCTGTGTGTATGTCTAAGGATATTTATTATTATTATAATAATGCTGAGTCGCACTCCTCTTTGTTTGTTGTTTTGCTTATCGCAATATGCTT
This sequence comes from Oegoconia quadripuncta, assembly GCA_949316235.1. NCBI lineage: Eukaryota > Metazoa > Arthropoda > Insecta > Lepidoptera > Autostichidae > Oegoconia > Oegoconia quadripuncta. The sequence continues at coordinate 19,402,882 of OX438758.1, forward strand.
TGTGTTCATAATTTTTAATGTTTTATATGTCCGCCTCCGTGCACACAACCTTGGGTTTACGGAGGTCGCGGGTTCGATCCCCAGCAGGGTACACGTTTAAGTACTCGGTTTGGTTGATGGTAGGGCATTTTAAATATCCTCATCTTCACTTAACATCAGGTGTGATTGAGGTCAAGTAGGACCAACCCGTTGTGCATAAAAAAAACAAAGTCAAGTTTGTTTGTACGTTAAGTGCGAGCCTATTTGTAGCGAATAAACAATATTCTTCCTTTCTTTCTACTCCATAATCAGGGATTTAAATATTGATAACTATTTAAGGATTTAAAACCATAAACCGACAGCATATTTTTATTTTGCGGACGCCATGTTAGATTTTTTTATATAAAATGTATTGTAAGCAAAGCTTGTACTATGGATACTAGATAACGGATAAACAAAACATAGATATATATTGGGTCTTTACCTATGAAATTGGAGTTTTTTTTTCTTCGTTAATCATATGTACCAATTCCTGCGATTTTCAAAGCTATATCCAAATTTGTTTTTTATTTGGAAAATGGAATATTGTTTCAAGGTTTCACATGAAATATTTTTTAATTTCTGGGCTAAATCACATAATAAAACAAAATTGAACAGAGCTCTTTTCATGTGCTTCCCATAGTCATTTCTTAGATTCGCTGAAACTTTTATAGAGCGGTTACTTTTAAAATATACGCTGCCTATACTTAACTTAATGTTATCCGATAATACACACAAAGTTTAGGTAAATTTGGAATTGCCGTTCCCAAAAAAAAATTTCAAATGTTTGTATGGAGAAAACAGTCTTAATGAAATTCTTCATACAGAACGCCAATATCCTAGGTAAGGACCTAATATATACATACATATATATTATAAATACAATATGTACGGCGGATGTGTAAGTACCCATATAATTTTTTTATATTTCCCATTTACAGACATACTATTCGTTCACTCTTATCTATCTTATCCAAGAGTCTGTCGCCAAACAATAATGTTTAATAGCATTGTTGTGTTCTGGTTATCAGAGATAAAATAGCCAGCCCCCAAATAATAGTATAAATAATCTAGTAACAGGCGCATTGTAGCCAATATTTGTGCTGGAAGAGAGTTCTAAGTACATTCTTCGACGCAATTCAAAATCAAAATCAAAATCAAAAATATTTTATTCAATGTAGGATACAAAAATATCACTTATTGAAAGTCAACATGCTATTTTTCTTTTTTTAACTACATCGCTTCACAAGGTGTTATGGTTAGGGAGAAGAAGAGAAAGAAACTCTGCAACAACACATCTTTTCAACTAGTCTCCATCCTTACAACAATACTACATCTTATATTACATATTACAAAACAATAGCAATTAACATAACGACCAGCTAACACCAGACCTCCTTATCGCCTAAATAATCATCTATCCTGTAATAACCCTTCTTACACAGAGTTTCTTTAATGTGGCGTTTAAATTTCTGCTCTGTTAAACTCAATACATGTTCTGGTATTTTATTGTAAAAGCGTATGCTGTGTCCCACAAAGGATGTGCTAACCTTGCTAAGTCTAAATTGTGGAATTTCAATTTTATTTTTGTTTCTAGTATTCAAATTATGATTATCAGAATGTTTGCGAAATAGGCATATATTTTTGCGTACATACATTATACTGTCATATATATATTGGGATGCAACAGTTAAAATACTTATTTCTTTAAACAGATCTCTTAGAGAATCACGGCAGCGTAATTTATATATTGCTGATTGCTCTTAAATTAAATTCACATTGGTAATTTTAATCTAATAGTCTATGTTTTATTACTAAATACCTATACTACATCTAAAACAAGCTACCGATTTGTTAAAAAACATTTTTATTCAATCACTGACAGGTACTCTATCCTTGTGCAAAAAATCACGGCCTTTAAAATTATAGTAAGTTAAAAGTGTGTCCTTACTGGATAAATTAATTATACCATCACCACCTCATTGATTGGACAATGAATAATGCCATTCGCTTCTTTTCATTCTTGTTTAATACATGTTATACTTTTAAACGTATGTTACTGTAAACAGACAAAGAGCATCTCCCATTATGCCCAAAACTGTCGTTGGCTTGTCACTGCCAAAAAATGTTAAAAGCCATTACGATCAGCTGTAATCGTCACTCACCTGTCATAGCCGCGCATCTGTCACTGTGCGCGGTAATTGCCAACTGCACTCTGCGCATACGCACCGAAACGGACGTGAGAGTTATTTGTTTACATCGCGACGTGTTTTAGCATTTATTGTTGTAATTGCACGTTAATGTCGGATTTTATTTCAAACTAAATGGACATCTATATATTCATTTTTAAGCAAGGACTTACCTCTTAGTTCTGCTGTCTGTTGTCTAATTATATGCACTTACCTGGAATAAAAAAGAAAAACATTTTAATAATGATACTCGTACGTTTTTGGATGGGTGACAATCATCGTCTTTTTTGCCCTGGTCGCAATTTATTTGGGGTCGGTGCAGTACGTCTTTTTCTTTCAATCTCCTCTATCAGCCGTTATCTCCTCATTCACGCCCTTTTCGTTCATATCACCCTTCATACAATCCATCCATCTTTTCCGTGGACTTCCTCTTCCGTTAGAACCATCCACATCCATATTCATCACTCTCATAGTAACATGCGTTTCATCCCTCCTCATAACATGTCCATACCAATCAAAAACGGTTTCCTTTCAACTTTTCTGTCACGAGTGTCACTTTTAAACTCCCTCTTACATCTCATTCCTTATCTTATCCATCCTCGTGACTCCACTCATCCATCTCAACATTCTCATCTCTTCTGCATGCAATTTTCTTTCATCCGTCTTCTTCATGGCTCAACACTCCAATCCATACAATACATCTTGGATGGGTGACCATTAGCAGCATTTTCTTACTATAGCCCATACCGTCAAAGTTGGGCTCCATGCAATACTCGTATATATAAGGCACCAAAGGTGATGCTGTGTGGTGCAGCGACTTATTGCGGCCATATAGCGCCCAAATAAGATGGGGGTTTCCGGGTCAGTACGCTACCACCTTCGGCCTCATTTCCACTTGTCAAGTGCGAACCCGTTGTGGATAAAAAAAAAGGCCGCGACACTAACGCGATGCTATAACTGACTATGTACTGTAATGTTGTATATTTCTAGTATCTTCCTTTATATTAAATATAACATTAAATATTCTTTTAAAATTTAAATGGTATTGACAATCGAAATATGAGAAAAGTTACAGTGGTCTGTTACTGAAGAATTTAGAAGTAAAAAATGTTTTAATTATATAAGAAATTGAGAGATCCGAGTGGATGTAAACAATATGGATTCTTTAACGGTAAAAGAATATATAAAATATTAGAAAGATATTTATTTCTTTATATCTAACGAAGAGAGCTACGTCGGAGATCACATGGTGGAGGCATAACCGTTGCAGTACCTTAGCACACGCAGGCGATACAGTTGCAATGCAGGATTGTTAGTCGCAATCCGGTCTGCCTTTCTCACGAAGTCGCCTAAATCGATACAGAGCGACTGCATCGATGCAGTATCAACGCCAAATCGAAATATCGCTGCAAAAAATCCTGGGCTTCCGCTCCGAAGGATCGTGAGATTTGAGGGAAGCGTCCGATCAACTACCAAAAATCTGTGATTGTCAACCAGTCTGATCAATAACGTGTCTTAAGGGTCAATCCTCATATCAATAGCAATGTTGTCCAATTCTTGACGAAACGCGATTTCAGATGGTATACTGTGATATCAATTACAAATAGGTCAAGACAAAGCCGCAGGCCAGCAGTTAGCGGTAGTCCATCCAGCATGTGATAGACGGACAGGCCCACATTATTTGCCCATTAAGAACAGTGAAAAAAACCAAACACGTGGCAGCTACGAATTAAAAACAAATTAACCATTTGCACGTCAAAACCAATCAGGTACTAGGATAACATAAGCACGAAGCGTATGTTAAATGGGATACGATGTAAATTCATTTAGCTTAATAACCTTTGTATGAAGACGAGTGCCTGGTGGTACAAATTGTGTCGGACACAGGCTGCATCGTGTTATTGTTTTTTAATAGCCGGTCCCGCCCCCACTGAGCCTTCCCCATCCATCATGCGCCTGAGCATCCACTTTTGAGATGCTTTTTTTATCGTATACATCTCGAGGCTTGTTCAAATAAAAAACGAGGTATCAGTCGAATTCCCCGCGGCGAGTCGCGGATGCCTTAGAAAGTTTTTAAAACTAAATATAAATTAATAACGTTGGTTTGTGAAGGGTTAAAGGGGCACACCGTGTTTGTCTTTTTAAATTCTAAGACAGGTAACAGTAGTCTGTCTGTACCCAAGTCAGTTATGAGCTAAATATTCAGGTCTTGATGATTCGGATTTTTTGCACTCCACTGGTCGCATACTTATTTTTAATGCACAACGGATCAGCACTTGGCCTCAATCACACCTGATGTTAAGTGAAGACGTGGCCAAAGGTGGGCGTACTGACCCGGAAACCCCAACGTATTTGGGGGACGGCTATCTTATCTCTGATAACCGGAACACAACAATGCTATTAACATGTTTGACGGCAAACCTCATCTCCATCAGCCCGTAAACATCCCACTGCAGGGATACAGGCCTTCCCTCGTATATGAGGGAGTATGGGCCGTAGTCCACCACGCTGGCCCAATGCGGGTTGGGGACTCCATATGCCCTAGAATTTTTATAACTCAGGCATGCAGGTTTAGGAGCAGTCTCACCGTTTAGGAGCAGTTGGATATAAAATTAAAGAAAAAAAAACCTTTTTAAAAACAAGCTTTTCCAAGACTAATCCAATGAGCCCAATCTCGATGGGGTTGCGTCGTTTAATTACGGAGTTCCTATGGCCACCTTCCAACTCCAACATCAGACTCTGGTTACCATATAGTATCAAAGTACTCGTCAAGACTAATCCAATGAGCCCAAACTCGATGGGGTTGCGTCGTTTAATTACGGAGTTCCTATGGCCACCTTCCAACTCCAACATCAGACCCTGGTTACCATATAGTATCAAAGTACTCGTCAAGACTAATCCAATGAGCTCAAACTCGATAGGGTTGCATCGTTTAATTACGGAGTTCCTATGGCCACCTTCCAGCTCCATCATCAGACCCTGGTTACCATATAGTATCAAAGTACTTGTCAAGACGAATCTAATGAGCTCAAACTCGATAGGGTTGCATCATTTAATTACGGAGTTCCTATGGCCACCTTCCAGCTCCATCATCAGATCAGCTCTATGTCACAATAACATTGCATTGTCATCCGATTTATACATGCATTCTAAATTTCAGCTCAATCGGAAACCGGGAAGTGGATCAAATTTAAGTTGCAAGATTTGATTACAGACAACGGGACAGGTGAAAGTAAATAAAAGCTTGTAAAAAGCACATAAGTAATTAAATTTAAATACTCAATGGTGCATGGCCTGCCTGGGAATCGAACCATCTCAAATTGGGAGACTGCTTCTTAACCGCCGATGGCAGACTTAGGCCCGTATTAACAGACCGTTCTCAAGATTGAGATGACCTTAAGTTGACGGTTGAGAATCTGTTGCATATTAAAACAGTATCAAGCAAAATAGTATTGAGACTGAGACGCGATCTCGATCGACCCCGTGACCCATATTATGACCCATAACCTCTCCCAGTGAGAGAAACCTGTACCCCAATAGTGGAGACGCTTAAGGCCTGTTGATGATAGGTCTATAAAGTGTGTTATTTCATACATTTGTGAACGACTGTGTGGTTTCGGTCACTTAAAAAGAATAAAACCGACCCGTCTCTTCCCGTGGGTGACTCGGGCTTTCCACCAAAAAACATCCATAGATAATGGCTCACCCCCTGTCCCGTGTGCATTTATCTATATTGCGACAGGTGATCCGTGGAAGTTGTTTCAGGCATTCAACTTTTAATATTCGGAACTACCAAACTGGGATGCTTGGGATATCTCTGGCCATATCATTTTTGATAAAGGTCGTGACGTTACATAGTAAGTTTCATTGTACCAACTAATAGATCCCATAGATTTTTTTTTTTCACTTTTATAATTCTCACCGAATGAACTGAAAACCAAGGCACGTTTGACCAACGCATCGTTTGAGTTTCCTGCAGTTCACCGAAGGAATATTAGACCGTAAAACTGTTGACATTGTGTACAGTGTCCAACATCGCTTTTGACCGCAGAGATCATTGATCAAAGAAAATTACAAAAAAGGCAACTTAGTTAGTTGGTAAAATGGTTTACGATCACAAGTTCGGGACTTGTATTTTGCCAATACCTAAATGAAGTCTTTTAATTTTTTTTATTAAAGCTTTGCAAAGACACGTTAAAAATATAATCACTATCCGTTGAAACACTTCAAATATATCCATATGACTTTACTTTTTATTGACATTTATACTTGAAACCACTTAAGTGACATTTGTGTATCCAACCGATGCGATGGTCATTTAAATATGTATCAAACAAATATGCAAATAAAAGGACAGGGCGAAGGAAGTCATTGTTTTTGTCAGCGTTATCTGGGAGCCGATCGCGTCGTCACCCGTTAACATGGCGAATGGGTCCCCAAATGTCGTCAGGCACGCATTCAGAAGTGTAAACTTAAACTCAAAAAAGTTTAATTTCATAAATTATGTTTTTTTTTGGTTGGTGCTAGGGCATTTTAAACGTCTGCCTGGCTAGCAACCACTATTTATTTATTTTTAATTAATTTTAAAAGAAATCTCGCAGCATGACATTCGTATTGTTGACAATGATTTGTGTACATGTAGGTAAGCCAATTTAGAATAGTAAGCCAATAAGAAAGAAATAAGAAAGAAAAAGTATTTATTGCCAACAAATACAGAAAATTTCGTAGGAATAACATTTTGCATAATTAAATGTATTTGTGTCAAAGGGATTGGGTGTCAGCATTTGCTGCCAATATGTCGTATGGCAATTTACAGCGCTGGTTTTCAGCGCAACCCCTCTCCCACTTAGGTTTTCAAAATAAAATAACAGTCAGGCGCGTTCCCACATACTCGTACACTTATGTGTGAGAAAAAAAAAACAGGAAAAAAAGAAAAAAATGCTTGCGAGTGTGATAACAAAAAAAAAGATATTAAAATTAAAAATTCATATGTGAATTAGCCACTAAGCATTTTGCTTTTATGATTGACTGGATTCGCGTTTGACCACACCACCACCACCTCCACCACCACACCACCACTTATTGCCGTAGAATTTACAAAGTCAGCCGTTAGCTATCATAAATACCTATGTGTGTCGGAGTGAGAGTGTAGTGTATGGATGAGTGTATTACATGTGAGTTGAGTGTGTTTATAATACTAAATGACAGATACACAATATTATATGTTGGCGAGGTTGGTCTATTTCAGTTATTTCCATAGTATACTGACCTACGGCATTCTGTTGTGGGGAAATGCCGCGGACATAAATTGTATCTTTGTTCTGCAGAAACGAGCGGTTCGCGCGATTTACAAACTGGGCCCCAGAGTGTCTCTTAGGAATAAATTTAAAGAAATTAATATATTAACATTAGCATCGCAATATATTTACGAAAACTTAATGTATGTAAGAAAAAATATAGAATCGTTTAAGAAAAATAGTGATATACATAATGTAAATACCAGATATAAAAATAGACTTGCTGTTCATGCCAGCCGTTTACACAAAGTCACTAAGTCATTTAAGGGGCAATGTATACGCTTTTATAATAAGGTTCCAGTGGACATTCAAAATTTACCTTTAAATAAATTCAAAGCCATCATAAAACAGACATTATTTACCAAAGGCTATTATAACATTTCTGACTATCTGGATGATAAGCAAGCATGGACATAGACCGCTCGGCGATATTCAGCCTAATTATACAGTATAATATAATTGTAACCCAAACTTATTTAAAAGAGCAACCCTTGAGTTTCTTGCTCGTTCTTCTCTGGGGAATCTGCTTTGCGAATGAGCAATAATGTCAATAATTTTAATATTAAGATAAAAAATGTGACGTTTTCAAGTGATAATCTTTATCCTACGAAATAAATATTTTTTGACTTTGACTTTGACTATATACAGGGCGTCCCAAAGTTATGGGACATGAAGGGGAAGTACCTTAAATATCGTAGATAGTGAATTTTGCTCAAAGAAGACTTTATGTTATTTTTAAAAGTTAGTAATTCTGCATTCATAGATTTTCTAAAAATTATTTGCTTCGGCTGGGAATCGAACCGACTCAAATGTGAAAAAAAAAACACCCTACTTTTATGATGCCAATCGAAAGAATAGCTAAAAAATAATAACTCTGCCTAAGTAACATAGTATTTTAAAAGAAAGGAACAACGTGAAATTAATCATTTTAATCAAATAAAAAACATACATGAAACTGCCGTAGTCAATTAAGTAGGTATTTTTTTGTAAATTAATTAATTAAATGCTCAAAATGTGATCCCTCTTGTCTTACGCAAATCGCCAATCTTTTAATGAGCCCGCTGCCTGTTGATTTTCTAATCATTTTATGGTGAACACTCGATGTGATATGGCACAATTCTGTTTGCAACTTATTTACGAATAATCAATGCTATCTTTGGAATGATAATATCGCTACTTTTCGAACGTCGTCGGCAATAAATAACTTTCTTGAAATTTGACTCAATCATTTTATGTTGTTCCTTTCTTTTAAAATACTATGTTACTTAGGCAGAGTTATTATTTTTTAGCTATTCTTTCGATTGGCATCATAAAAGTAGGGTGTTTTTTTTTTCACATTTAAGTCGGTTCGATTCCCAGCCGAAGCAAGTAATTTTTAGAAAATCTATGAATGCAGAATTACTAACTTTTAAAAATAACATAAAGTCTTCTTTGAGCAAAATTCACTATCTACAATATTTAAGGTACTTCCCCTTCATGTCCCATAACTTTGGGACGCCCTGTATATTGAGTCTTTACCTATGAAATTGGAGTTAATCATATGTACCAATTCTTGTGATTTTCAAAGCTATAACCAAATTTATTTTTTATTTGGAAAATGGAATATTATTTCAAGATTTCACATGACATATTTTTTTAATTTCTGGGCTAAATGACATAATAAAAAAAATTTGAACAGAGCTCTTTTCATGTGCTTCCCATAATCATTTCTTAGATTCGCTGAAACTTTTATAGAGCGGTTACTTTTAAAATATACGCTGCCTATACTTAACTTAATGTTATCCGATAATACACACAAAGTTTAGTTAAATTTGGAATTGCCGTTCCCAAAAAAAAAATTAAAATGTTTGTATGGAGAAAAAAGTCTTAATGAAATTCTTCATACAAAACGCCAATTTCATAGGTAAGGACCCAATATACAGGGCGTCCCAAAGTTATGGGACATGAAGGGGAAGTACCTTAAATATTGTAGATAGTGAATTTTGCTCAAAGAAGACTTTATGTTATTTTTAAAAGTTAGTAATTCTGCATTCATAGATTTTCTAAAAATTACTTGCTTCGGCTGGGAATCGAACCGACTTAAATGTGAAAAAAAAAACACCCTACTTTTATGATGCCAATCGAAAGAATAGCTAAAAAATAATAACTCTGCCTAAGTAACATAGTATTTTAAAAGAAAGGAACAACATAAAATGATTGAGTCAAATTTCAAGAAAGTTATTTATTGCCGACGACGTTCGAAAAGTAGCGATATTATCATTCCAAAGATAGCATTGATTATTCGTAAATAAGTACCCACTTCATAAAATAGGTACTAACATAGTTTTCCTTATTATAAGTGCACGTGTAGATGAAATGATAAAACTTGTATTTCAATACGTCCTCTGTAAGCTAGACAGAAGGCAAATTAAAAACGTAGGCGAGTTGCAAACAGAATTGTGCCATATCACATCGAGTGTTCACCATAAAATGATTAGAAAATCAACAGGCAGCGGGCTCATTAAAAGATTGGCGATTTGCGTAAGACAAGAGGGATCACATTTTGAGCATTTAATTAATTAATTTACAAAAAAATACCTACTTAATTGACTACGGCAGTTTCATGTATGTTTTTTATTTGATTAAAATGATTAATTTCACGTTGTTCCTTTCTTTTAAAATACTATGTTACTTAGGCAGAGTTATTATTTTTTAGCTATTCTTTCGATTGGCATCATAAAAGTAGGGTGTTTTTTTTTTCACATTTGAGTCGGTTCGATTCCCAGCCGAAGCAAATAATTTTTAGAAAATCTATGAATGCAGAATTACTAACTTTTAAAAATAACATAAAGTCTTCTTTGAGCAAAATTCACTATCTACGATATTTAAGGTACTTCCCCTTCATGTCCCATAACTTTGGGACGCCCTGTATACATACGTATATATTATAAATACAATATGTACGGCGGATGTGTAAGTATCTATATAATTTATTTATATTTCCCATTTACAGACATACTATTCGTTCATTCTTATCTATCTTATCTAAGAGTCTGTCGCCAAACAGTAATGTTAATAGCATTGTTGTGTTCTGGTTATCAGAGATAAAATAGCCAGCCCCCAAATAAGGTTAATGAGGTTTCCGGGTCGGTACGCGTCTACCTTAGGTGTAATTTTCAAATAACATCAGGTGTGATTGAGGTCAAGTGCTAACCCGTTGTGCAAAAAAAAGATAGCTAGTCCTTTCCCCTTCGGCCTCATCTTCACATAACATCAAAAGCATTTAAAAAGTGACCCTCCACTCACGCCCTGAATTCGTACCTGGCCGTTGTCAATTCGAACGTTTATTATTTTATTCGCCCCCCTGCGCTAATTTACGATCTTTGTTTATGGAAATTCTTGTCCTCTAATGAGATGTGTATTTCATCGACCTTATTATCGTATATTAACTACGGGGGTTTGTTTTTTTTTCTCGTTTTATGCGCGTGTAACGCAAGGTGGGAGGCTAGTTTTAACAAATGCGCATCCATTTTTCCTGTTGAATGACTTCAGATTGTTACGCTTCACTAGTCGAGACGAGCATATTTATTGCAATCCTCGTACCATCCATTAATTATGGATAAAATTTATGGCAAGGTTTTATACAAGCAAGCAGACCAATGATCAGTCAACAGATGATGATTTCTGTCGCACAATATTATCAACCGAATACTCTTCACAAATAACAAAAACTACATAAAAGATTACAGTTATTTCTGAGCAAACAAATGGCATGTATTTATTAATTTTATGTATTTAATATTATATATTTAATATGTCCGTGCGAGTTGTGGGCAAATGCGTCCACTATTTGGACTCCGACAACCGCCAGACGCAAACGTGGGCAGACCGCGAAAACGGTGGAGAGACGAGCTTGACAGTTTTAAGGGGTGGTTTGTGCTCGCCAAGAACAGAACGACTGGAAACAGATGAGGGAGGCCTTTGCCCAGCAGTGGGACACTATGGGCTCTTAATAATAATAAATATGTATACAGGGTGTCCCTGGAAGTATGGATCAAATCGAACAGGGGCATGGGGAAGGTCATTCCCAAACTTAAGCTGAAAAAAAAAAAAAAAAAAAAAAAAAATAAGAAAAAAAAATTAATTAATTATTTTTAATTAAAAAATTAAGCTGATAGCTTTGCTAGTTTTCTTTTAAAATTTTTTTTTGTATAAGCACTATTCGATAATATGAAAATGTAAAAAATTGATCATAACTTTTGAACCGTAAAAAATGGCACCGACATTCATAGGGTTAAAAAGTTTGGGAATGACCTTCCCCATGCCCCTGTTCGATTTGATCCATACTTCCAGGGACACCCTGTATATAAATTTATGTGTATTATGTAGTCAATAATATATTATGTTTTAAGTATAATTAAATTATCTAGTTATAGTTTGTAGGCTTAGTTTATGTATTTTTATCTTTACGTTATTTATAATAATTTCCAACTATAAAATACACCCGTACTGCTACTATTAGTGCAAACCTCATCAACTGGTAGCTTGTAAGGATAAACATGTTTTGTAACAATTCTGTAGCTTGCTGAGGTATTTAGTTATAACACCTACAATAATAAATTAAGGTTATCACTGTGAACTTCATTGCGTTGTAGAAGATGCTAAGATCTACCAAACCAATTTCCTTAAAAATTTATTAATGGCTACTTTATATTTCCTAAAAATAGTTTATTGAGTCGTCATTATTAGCCTCCTTGAAATTTTTCATAAATATAAAGAACTAGCTTTCCGCCTGCGGCGTCGCCTGCGGCGTCGCCTGCGTGGAATAGTTAATATCGCGGAAATTTGTATATCCCGCGGGAACTACTCACTTTATCGGGATAAAAAAAACAAACAAACATCCAAACTTTCGCATTTATAACATTAGTTAGATGTATTGATCGTTTTTTTTGAAAATACAGGAGTTCTCAGTATATTCTCCGGCGCAATGAAATTCACAGTGGTACTTTTAATGATATAGTCTACGTTTCATTACTAAATACCTATACTATATCTAAAGCAGGTTACCGATTTGTTAGATAGATAGATAGGTAAGCCTTTATTTGCATCCATGTACACACGCATAACAAATTTTACAAATGAAAAATACAACAATAAAACACAAGTACAGAAACAACAAATATTATGTGTGTGCCGCAGTATACAAAAAGGCTACAAGCTCAGTGTATGGATTTGCCCGAGGCGGGCGAAACACTGGTATTCTGCTGAAACCTGAGGGTTGGTCGTGGGACAAATGGAATTTTGAAATGTGTTTGGTGTTATCAATTTAAAACTAACGTTATTGGTAAATGAATATTGTGTAAGATTATTCTCGTAACATATTGGATTCAATTAATATAACATACCTAATTAAGTTATTGAACCAATTATTATTATAGAATAAATTGATAATTAATGAAAAATTAATAAATTATTGCAATTTTCGATTTCATATTCTATACACGTTATAATTATTAACTATTTCAATTTGTGATGCCCAAGCTATGGATCCAATCCAAATACAATGTTAGAATACATTTTTTATTCCATCACTGACAGGTAATCTAAAAATGGCCTTTCAAATTAATTTTCTGGTAAAGTCTCTAGAAATCAATGGGCTACGTTCAGCAGTGAACGTCCAGCACCTGATATGATCATGACTTATCTACGTAATAAAATGAAACGATTCCAGCCAGACCACAACGATTTGTCAGTACTAATTAATGTAATTTCAATTTAATCTGATAAGAGTCTTACCAGGGCAGCAGAAGGATAGAGGAGCCATAATTATTAACTACTACGCCTAACCCTTTATTGTCTAATCGAAACACCATATTTTCCACGAACGAAACCACTAAAAAGTAATCAATTTGTATATTTGTTTGTGTTGGGAGACATGTGTTGGTAATCAAGTCAGAGCACAAGGGTGGAGGATAATATTGGGGCGAAGCGCCCCGGGGCGCCGCCGACTGCGGTTGCAAAAAGTCCTGACTTTTATGAATAATGAGGTAGCGCTTGACCTTGATTACATCTGATGTTAAGTGAAGATGTGGCGTAGATAACTTATTTAGGGGACGGGCCATCTATAACAGGCAGAACACAACATTGCTGCTTTGGCGACAGACTTAGATTAGCTAACCAGACGTACATTTAAAATTGCTCTATACCATCAACCATACCGAGTACTAATTATGTACTCAGCTGGCAATCGAAACTGCGACCTCTATTTTGTAAAACTTATGTTGTTTAAGGGCGGTAAAAAGAGTCTTGTTTAGAGTACCAGTCAGACTAACCTTAAAATTTTAAAAAGAACTTAGTATATTTTCCCGTTGTCAGAGATAAGATAGCCAGTCCCCCAAATGTGTTGGGGTTTCCGGGTCCGTACACTTCCACCTTCGACCTCATCTTCACTTAACATCAGCTGTGATTGAGGTCAAGTACAAACCCGTCGTGCATAAAAAAAAATCTGATGGCTTTTTTTTATGCACAACGGGTTAGCACTTGACCTCAATCACACCTGATGTTAAGTGAAAATGAGGCCGAAGGTGGAATATATATAGTTATAGGAAGGTGGTTGTATGGTGGTTGGTGTTTGTGCAATGATTACGGAGTGTTGTTAAAGAAAAAAAATGATCTCTGCATATAAACAGATTTCTTTTACTATTGTATTGGTTTCGCTACAGAAATGTTGTGTGTGTTTTCAGTAAGCGGTACAGGCAGAATAATCAGCGCTATGGTATGGACCACTGTCTGTACTGCAGCATATGCTGAGTCAGAGCCCTTTCAGTGCACAGTAGGTACAGTCCATCGCTGGGAAAATCTTGCTTGGTGTACGTCAGTGAATTATGCTTTCATTTATTTATTTATTCTGTTGAATTAATTACATAGGGCTGTGTTCTTCTTTTTTGGTTGTGTCTACTGTGCAGTGAATACATGTTTTATCTAACATTATCATAAGCAAGCTGGAATTCCAACAGGCGCCTCAAAATCCTGACATGTCAGGAGAAATCCTAAAGGAAGGAGGGCAATATTTTTAGGAGACCAAACTTGAAGTGCAACGTTGTCGTTGATCCCCAGTGTCATAGGATTTTATGATAGAAAATCCAACATGGCGCCCGCAAAATCCAACATGGCGCCCGCAAAATTCAACATGGCGTCCGCAAAACACGAAATGGCGTCTGCTGCCAAACATTCCACCGAAATGGCTAGACGGATTTTAAAGTAGTAGTAGCCGCTTAGTTCTTTTTTTACATTCAGACAGGTTTGATTTTTAAATACTTATATTACTATTTTAGAGAAATACTGTAATATAATGCTTCTATTGAGAGGCACTGTCGTTTGTACATCTGGAGATAAAGCAAAAAGAAACCACAATAGTACCAACTAACGAGGTACAATTTTACGACCCGAGTACCAGAGGAGCATAAACGGCGCCTGTTGGTTTTATATCCCCGAGATGGCCGACGTGAAACGACCAATTACCAAATATCAATTAGTTGGCGTATTATGGTCACTGCGGTGCGGTCGTAAATAACTTTTCAATAAGCAAGTGAAGTGTTTTACCTCGGTCTACTAACTATGCAGGTTGTCATATTATATTAGGTCCTTACCTATGAAATTGGCGTTTTGTATGAAGAATTTCATTAAGACTGTTTTCTCCATACAAACATTTTTTTTTTGGGAACGGCAAATCCAAATTTAGCTAAACTTTGGGTGTATTATCGGATAACATTAAGTTAAGTATAGGCAGCTTTATTTTTTAAAAGTTTTAACGAATCTAAAAAATGATCATGGGAAGCACATAAAAAAGGGCTCTGTTAAATTTTTTTTTATTATGTCGTCGTAATCGTCGAACAAAGGCGGATCTGCAAACTGTCAAGTTTCCAGGAGAGCGTTTTGAAGGTTAGAAACCGGTTTTTTTGCAACTGTCAAAAATCGACTGAGCCGATATATTTGAAATTTGGGAATATTATTAACGTTGAGATCTATTTTTATATGAACTACGAAATGTTCTCCTGAAATGCTCAGTTTCTGCAGAAAATCACATGCGTCATTGTTCTGTAGACAACTCGGGTATGTATGTGATAATACGTCGTTGTTCTGCGTTTTCTTTCTATCTATACTGAGACGTATGTCTCTTTAAGTCAGTATTCTACGGAACCTCTGCAATGACTTTTTGTCGGATGTTGAAGAAAGATGGAGGAATTAAATAAAATAATGTTATATTTATGTCTAATAATTATGTATTTATCAAAAGGAAAACCTTTGTCTTCTTATCTAGGCATAATATCAAAGGATATTACGAAAAAATTAACAGTACTAGCTTCTTGGTATAATAACATATCTTTCCATACAAACTAAAATCAAAAAAGCAACAAACAAAGATTAAACATTTATCATCTCCTCGACAACACTAAGGACCGTATTTCCCAATGTTGCTCAAGCGTAGATCTGCGCTTGAGCATAGTTAGAGAGAAATGCCGATGTGCAAGCTACATAAAGCTGTCCCTTTTTAACTATTCTCTCTGCTTGAGTAACATTCTGTAATAAGGGCCCTAAGTGTAATTCGTAGCACAGTTTCAAAATGTTGACAGGCTATCTAATGTAAATACCTACAAAAACCTATAGACCGCCTTAAACGTTTATTATTGTATTCTTGACAACCTAATGTAATACAATAACTATAAAATAGACGACTCGACTCATCATAATCCGATTCCATCTCTGCAACCCGACCATGCGGCAACCCTTGGAAAAAGTTGTGATTTCTGCTGGGTATGATACCCGAATGTGCAAGAATCGCTTTATTTATAACGATATTATTATCGCCACGGTTTCTCGTTTTCTTACCAATGACCAGGGTCATGGGCTCCTCGTCCAGACCATACTTGTATTGTAGATTTTAGTTGTATTCAACTACTACCTCTCTAATTTTGTTCCATGCTACTTTTTGGCCAGTTTTTATTCAACAGTAGCATTTTGAAGTCAAAAACATCCTCCTGAGTAAGGTCTCTAACCCGGTATGGTTTATCAGTAGTCTTGGCCCATCTTATTACAATCTTCCATTCTTCTGGAGTGTATATCACCATAGCTCTTTCAATGACGGAGTGTACGCTGTCTCCTTCGTTCTGTGTATGTCCCCTTTCAAGGAAACGATGAGTTACCTTAACTAAGAATTTTTCAGTCGCGAAACCATACATTGCAAACATAATCCTATTTTTGTTTTGGCCAGCACAGTTGCCTGACCAACACTGAACTCCCCTTTGCAGCAAATGTTTTTATGAAGTCGTGAGCCACGTTTTGCAACTCGTCCCACACATAGCAAAAACACAGTCATATTATAGCAAGATAATTTCCGTTTGTAGTATAAAATGCTCATTTGACCATGTGCACATGATAGAACTTTTTGCAAATCAAATGTCGCACACACAATCAAACCGTGAGATTGAGCTCCATCATCTTTGTCCTTGCTTTTTAACTGCCGCGCAACTTTTTTGTTGTGTTGGTGGTTAAAATCAAAATCAAAATCAAAAAATGCTTTATTTTGTAGGTACACAGGGTACACTTAAAATAGTCAGATTTTACATTTTTAAAGCTACTGCTTGTTCAAAAGGCAATTTTCCCCTGAGAAGAACAAGCAAGAAACTCGAGAGGTCGCTTTTTTTAAAAAAAGGTTTTTATATTACAAAATTATTAATTATTATTTTATGTTATAATATTTGATTATTAATTGTGAAATAGCCTGGTTATGCGAACGGGCTGGTTATGTCCATGATTGTTTATCTTCTAAATAATCTGATATTTTATAATATGCTTTCTTAATAAGTTTCTGTTTTATAGTATCTTTAAATTTATTGAAAGGAAGATTTTGTATATCAACAGGAACTTTATTGAAAAAGCGTATACATAACCCTTTGAATGAATTACTGACTTTGTGGAGGCGACTTATGTGACCTGCAAGTTTATCTTTATTTCTTGTATTGACATCATGTTTATCACTATTTTTCCTAAATGATGTTATATTTTTTTTTACATATATTAGATTTTCAAAGATGTACTGTGACGAAAAGGTTAGAATATTATACTCTTTAAATCTATCTCTAAGTGACACTGCAGGTCTCAATTGATAAATTGCGCGAACGGCTCGTTTTTGTAAAACAAAGATTGTATTTATATCCGCGGCATTTCCCCACAGCAAGATACCGTAAGACATCAGGCTATGGAAATAACTAAAATATACTAATCTAGCAGTATTTACGTCCGATATTTGTCTAATTTTTTTGACTGCATACGCTGCAGAGCTGAGCTTCTTCGCCAATTTATGGATATGAGGACCCCATTGTAATTTGGCGTCCAAAGTAATGCCCAAAAATACAGTGGACTCAACAAGGTCTAGAGTGACATTTTTTATCATTATATTTGTGGGCACCTCCCTGACATTAGGCAGTACAAATTTAACACATTTAGTTTTTTTTTCATTCAGTAACAAATTATTTGCCGTAAACCATTCTACTATTTGAGAAATAGCGTTGTTCACGTCGTCATGTAGGGTGAAGGAGCTGGGCCCGGATAAATGTAATATCTAAGGGAAGAATCGCAAAAGTAACACTATGTTACCTAGCATACCTACGTTACCTACATTACCGACACTTAGGGTTTTAGGCAATCCAGCTCTTTCACATAGGCTGGTTAGATCACGATCACTTCACACACGACCATTCATCGATTAGTGGTATTTGGTGAGTCCACGGGTGGGATTAGACCAGAGATCGGGACGGCGATGAGCACAGTGCTACTTGTCTGTCAGTGCTCTGTATGGGACGGGACCCAACTGTAAGAGCAGGTATATTATGCATAGGTAAGTAGGTATTACATCGCCTAATGTATTTCCCCAATAGGTCCGATCTTTAACATAGTATATTCCAATTTTAGTACGTCGGAGGGATTATAAGTATTCTTGAAAACGTGGCATTAGTCACATGTATCTTTATTTGGAATATGGAACGTCAAATTGAAATGGGAGTTGACTATATCGTCGTATGGGGGTAGAGTTTTTGCTGGATTTTCATGCCTTGCCTGATTGAGCCAGTCTTTTTACAGAATAAATTTTCGCGCAATACTCAAACTGCCATCTAAATACAACCTTGATGATGACTAACGACAGTAATGCGAATGTATTGGTACGAACGACTAACATGTTCGCATACGGACGTGATCATACCTTCATCCACTACCTTTTTGTGGTTGTTGTTGAATCCATGCAAGTCTTTTTCGACAGATGTAATGCCATCGTACTTTTGCCAAGCTGTTCTGATCATCCTCTCAATAATAACCAGGGTGTTAAATGTTTTTAACATTGTTTCACGTACTTAAATTATAGTGTGAGATGCGTTTCCATCTTTGGCAGAAAATATGTGTAGGCGTGTCTTTGATCGAATGTAAGAAATTGAACTATTCTATTAGTGGAATTATTTATACAAAAAGATCAGTTATTTCATTATTTTTAATAAATAATATATATATTGATATTTACATTGTCTAAAAGAAGCACATTATAATCCAATTGCCTTATACTTATTCGTTTATTTTAGTGTTTAATTATTTTTAAAATTGAATAAAGACGTAGAAACAAAATCCGTCCCTCGTATAAAGTCAGTTGTGTACATCCGACATAATAATGTCCCACGTACAATGCTGGTTCTCATCAACCGTGCTTTAGAATTCCCTAGAATAGCGCAGGTTAAGTTAATCCGTCACCAAAAAGAATTAATCACAGCTAACAGTCTCATCACTTTGTCATCATAATAACACAACCCTGAAACAATATATATTATTAATAAATGGACATATTTTTTTAACTACAAACTTTGGTACAACGACAGATGTGCTTATCCGTCACGGGTTTTTTGTCTCTCATTTCCCTACAACAGAGACGGTTGTGATGATCAGTCATTTTAAAGTGCAAATACCATAAAACGTCCACTTTTATAGATATTAAAATCGCGCTTTATATATTATTAATAATAAATTTTAGAGATAAAAGAATAGTCATTTCTTACCTGAAATGCAACACGGATAGTTGAGACATTACTTCGAATCTTGTCCTCGATGTGAATAATATTCCTCTGTTCCTTATTTCTCACTAAATCCAGTAAGCGTTTTGACCTTCTTAAAAACATTTTAATTTAACAATACCAAGGCTAGTTAAATAAAAACATAATATTCAAATTTAATAACACAACAAGTTATAAACTCTTCTCAAAACTATAACTTGAGGTCCTGCGTGGAACACGGTCGGTACTACACATCCGTCGCGCGGAGTGAGGGTGGCGGGGGGAAGGTATGCGAAGTACAACGATGCATGAACAGATACGGCCTTGTCCTACGTTAAAAGATCCAGATCCGCCGATGTTCGATTCTGTAACTTCGCTATTTTTAAGAGTTTAAAAAAAAAAAGAAATTATTATTTAGAGGACCTATTTTAGATCAGTTTCGTATATAAATATAGATTTTGACGAATTGTCCCATACGCCGTTGTTCTACGATCATGACGATGTGATTTAGCCCAGAAATTAAAAAATATTTCATGTGAAACCTTGATTTTCCAAATAAAAAACAAATTTGGATATAGCTTTGAAAATCGCAGGAATTGGTACATATGATTAACGAAGAAAAAAATCTCCAATTTCATAGGTAAAGACCCAATATTTGCCATTTACTCCGCTGCAAAGGCGCAATTACCATCGTATTTCTTGTCCGGATTTGCCTTCATCTGAAGAAGAAGAATTTATTTCCACCAATGCGCGTAAGTACCAAATTATATATTTACTTAAAATTAATACTTTATAAATAAGCAGTGCGCAAGTGTGAACTCCACACTGGACACTAGATAGCGATCGCAAACTGCTTAGATGTTGTGCACGAACTAAATCGTGATCGTAAACTTATCAGAGCTTATGCGTCTATGCTCGTGATCAATCGCATCGTCATTTACAAAACTCCGCATTAGAAATGGGTTAGTCCCATTCTTTAAGAAACCACACGGCAAAAGATACATTTTAATACATATATTCGTTTGGCCCGTATTAATCGTTGGGTCGAAACTGCTCGTATGATTGACGCTGCCGCGCCGCCCGCGCATCGCTTTACATATAAATTACCAATTACAACTCGCGCACAGATTTCTGGGCTAACAGAGGTGGCAAGTTACTTATTGAGTCACATTAATATTGCAATAACCATGGTCAATTGTGGAATAATGTCTATGGAAATTAAGTGCTCTTGTTTTTGAGTTTTCAGTTAAAAAGTTTGAAAATACTTGCAGTTTGACGGACCGGAAAATTAGCAAAAAAATCGTATATCCTTCACATTCCTACTCAATATACCTATGGACACATTGAAGACTGCAAATGAATAGACTAAAAAGAAGTAACGATGTCGAGATCTGAATGACAAAGGTCGCGTTTTTGACGAAAAGTCATCACGTGATATGAGGCGATATAAGTCTTCGTTAAAACCCGCTAAAATAACACACCGAGTGACGATCACCATAAAACTTAACGACCACCAACATGCATGTAAATCGATAAAAAATATTGTGCTGCTGTTATAAAGCCCCAGGATTGCTCATAAATATCTCAACAATAAACTGACAGAAGACGATTAGACCTTTTGCGCTATGAGAAACAAAAAACAAACACCAGGATATCATGAACTACCATATCTATACCTTCCAAAGTCGCAATAACCGTAACGGTAGCCACTTTTAATAATGAGTAATGAGATAGAAAGAATGCAGGATAACCTGACGGTGTAATAGACGAGTAAAATATGTACATCGGCAGTCCTGATGGCCTGGTACTTTCATGGGTTAGTCGGACGGCCTCATTAAAATCTATGATTGATTTTGTAGCAGTACCAATACAGTAGTCGCTACCGAAATATTATTAGTATTAGTGATACTTAGCAATTATCTAATGGATCTGGCGTACAGTAGCTGATACGCCCACGGCCCGGACGTGTCTCTAATGAGTTTTGATTTAGCAACCATGTTATACAACACACACGTCTAAAATCTCATCAGACTTATGTTTTTTTTTGTAATAGATAAAGAATAATGAGCTACATAAATATCTATCAATACTCTGGAATTATCTAAAGTGCCTCTGGCATGAAATACACACCCGGGTTCTCTAAAGATAACTATCATTACCTTACATGTTTTACTTCTTCAAAATCACTTGCGTAAATTTTCCCATCAACTAATCCAGCACCAAGTCATCATGGTATGACAGGAGTATGTTTAGCGGGGCGTACCGCCCGGCCACCCGCAGAGCGCCTTTAGGCAAGCACGCGCTCTCGCAAATTTGCCCGTGTACTCGGTGAAATTGCCCCCTGAGTTGGCAACGGAACCTGCTGTGTTGGTATGCGACCCTGGTACTTTCTTCACGGATAGTTGGCTGATTTGATTGGAATCTATCTATCGCCAATGTTACTGTTTAGAGCAATGACTTCATATTACTAAAATGAAAGGGCGACAGTTAATGTTTATTACTAGAAAACCCAAATGAAATCTAAGTAGCCAATGGCTCAAGAAACTAGAAATAGCGAAATAAGCTAACCAATCTCGCATAAATCAAAGAATGAAGATTACTACATGTATTAATATCAATACGATTTAAAGTAAAGACCACACTGCAACAAATCTTCATGCAAAAACTAGACCTATTTGCGTACCAAACAAATACTAAGAAATGTATCGTGAGAAAGGTTCACACGAAAGAATGCGAGTCTAATACAGTTTCACGATTTCCATAAACAGCGATTTCCAGGAAGATTTTAGAGCCTACACACACGAACAGTTTTCTATCGAAATTCCTTTACAAATCATTTTTGTAAAGGAAGTGAAATTAGGTCAGTTGGACCAATAAGTCCCAATAATGTGAAAGGAATATTACTCCATACAGTATGAATAAAAAAAACATTGTCGATTTTTTAGAATGTGTATGTCAATTAGCCGCGCATTCTATTGACAAATTATTATAAATACAAAGGTTAAATTGACGTTTTATTTTTATATAGATATATCTATCTATCTACTTGGTCTAGAATGTTATACTCAACAATAATTTTAAAGGTAGATAGTAGATACCATGTACTTAGAAACAAATGCATTTTTGTACTTGACTTCTCTTCTTGCCATGCTTTCTAAAATACTGTAGCCCTTATGTTTTTCATCTATACTGTAACTACGTCCTCTTGATGACCACTATCCATGTCATTTGTAGCATGTAGGTATACTTTGGGGATTGCATGGAGAGATCAACTGTCTTTCACTACAGCGTTAATATTTTTGCCACTATTGGCATCAAAATAAAAAGCACGAGTTTGTTTGTGTAGGCACTTACGCACACCCACGGCTGTCAGTGTCAGCTAACATTCAAATGACTATGGGTTTCCTATCACGTGCGAAGATGACTTTATTTTGATATTGCACGTCGGTTGTTTATCGCCCATTGTCTTTTTGTCCACACCGCTACGTGTCTTGGCGTCCGTGCCGTCTGATGCTATAGGTATCGCTTTCATAGCTAGAGTTTAGAATATAGCCTGGACTTTTTTGGACAGGAGAAGTGTTTGATGGAAAGTGACGACGTAGTTGAAGACTACGTACACGATTCCAGATATTTACTTATAGGATTCACATAGGGGGATGCCAAGATTGCAACCTCGATGCCGGTAGGGAGTTGAATACCTCAGCACTTCGTAATATTCACGAAGAAAGGAGAAGCTAATCGGAATTGTCGGTGTGTTTATTTTAATTACTCATCGCGACAATGTCCTTTTTTTTAGAAGTAGGTTAAGAACTTCGCCGATGAACGAATATACTATTAGGTACCAGTCTATATCTGAGGCCAAAAATATGGTTACATGACTTGGTCACTGCGAAAAAGCCGCGGTTTGGAATCCCTATAACTAGGATTCGAAACCGCGGCTTTTTCGCATTTTCGAAATTTCGCATTTCGAATTTAGAAAACGAACCAAGAAGTCGTTTTCTGCCTCTCATTATGCAGATTCTTACATAAAAACGATTATACAAAAGTTGCCATCATGAAATTGGTGCTGGAATTCTTTGAATCCTTCTAAATGCATCTGGCAACATTGAGCGGCGGCTATATCATATTAATACTTGTACTTTGACTAATGTGCTCACTTAATATTCGGGAGAGGTATCACACGCCGTGAAAGCTGTGTTTTGAATTACTATCACTTATAATGTTTCCAGCTTATATTTCGGTGGCGCCGTCCCAATTTTATCATTCATATCATAACACAATACACTTAAATAGTTGTTTTTTGTTTTTGGTTGTGTAAGATGCTTTTATTGCATTCATTGTTCTTTTAAATGGTTCTTTATACCTATCGTCATCATAATATCATAATTTACGATTTAAAATAAGGATAATAAAGAGGTCGCGAGTCTAACGCCTCAATATACCTCTATCTTGCTATCACTTTCATATCGATGACATTGCGTTATTGCGTCAAGAGTTTGAGTATACGAACGTATTAATAAACTATCTCAAGATTGAGATAAGCTTAAGTTGACGCTTGCGAAACTATGTATTTAAACAGAATGAAAAGAAAAGTATTTAGAGGACAGTCGAACTCTAGAGATCGTAATAATAAGAAATTGACAGCCAGTGTCTATGTTTTAATTGCAATTGTAGATTTAATACATCTAATTGGTACATCTGGTTTAGGTTCCAAGTTGGAAGCTTAGGGGATAGCTGGAAATCAGTGTTTTGCTCAATGAGTAATCTAATACACTGAGCTATGACCCATTTGTACTGCTGCAGCACACACATGCGTTAGTGTTACAATATTATGTTAATGTTGTGAATGTGTTACCTTTTCTGTGTATCAATATGTATAAGCTAAATGTATGTGTGTGACTGTGGAAACAAATAAAGGCTTTATCTATCTATCTATTTAATGATAGACGTCTTTGATGCTCAAATAAAGGCAAAACATTTACAATTTACAACATTGTAACATTTACAATAACTATTCTACCAAATGGTGTTACAATAAGAAATATTTTAAAAACATGGACAAAAACAAAGCTCGGTTTGTGATTTAATAGTAGAAATGTTTAAAATGATGTAGAAATGTTTAAAATGATATACAACATTTGCAAACGACCCCATTAACTCACCAAGCTACTGCCAAAGTTCTTTCTCAAGGTGACGTGTGTGAACGACATTAAAAAAAACCCGAAACAAACATTTTAGTTTCTGGAAACTGGCAAAGTTGGTTGCGTGTAAACTGTCCTGCGGTGGGATGTTGGTTTCTCGTTTTGTTTTAGATCGGGGGAATCGATAATGAGACACCTTGGAAATGTTAAGGTCATTGGTTGGTACTCAAATAAAAGAGCAATTTGAAAAAAAAATAAAAACCCGGACTGCGTAAAGACGAAGTTAAAAGATGATAAGATAAAATAGAAAATTAGTACATTCGGCTTGAAATAGGCACGATTCAATATCTATGGACTTGGCGTGGAGTCTCAAATAAATAAATATCCTTACATACAGCGCCATCTAGTTCCACAGTAAGCAACTATAGGCTTGTGTTGTGGATACCAGATGGCTGATATATTACATAAATACATTTTTGATTTTTTTTTTGTAAATAAATACTTATTATAAATGAAAACAACCATAACTCGGGTACACATGTCCGTATTCATCACACAAACATATGCCCCTAGCGGGATTCGAACCCGCAACCTTTTGGTATAGTGGTCAGAGTTGCTAACCACTACACCAAACAGGTCGTCAAAGATTCATGCAATCAAAATGTTAGCTATTTGGCTTCATATTTAGTTATTTTGAAGGTCACTGACATTACGGTCATCAAGATAGGTTGGGGCGATAAAATGTACTTTGTTGTAGGGATACTCGTTGGACGACAATTTACTTCTGCATCACTCATTTAATGTTAAGTGAGATTGGGATCAAGCAGCATGTTACGATAAAAAAATAAGTTTGCAAACTTGTTAAATATAAAATCAAAATCAAAAATGCTTTATTTTGTAGGTACACAGGGATACACTTAAAATAGTCAGATTTTACATTTTTTTAAAGCAACTGCTTGTTCAAAAGGCAATTTTCCCCTGGGAAGAACAAGCAAGAAACTCGAGAGGTTGCTCTTTAAAAAAAAAAGGTTTTTATATTACAAAATTATAAATTATTTTTTTATATTATAATATTTCATTAATAATTGTGAAATAGTCTGGTCATGCGAACGGGCTGTTTATGTCCATGAATGTTTATCATCTAAATAATCTGATATTGTATAATATGCTTTCTTAATAAGTTTCTGCTTTATAGTATCTTTAAATTTATTGAAAGGAAGATTTTGTATGTCAACAGGAACCTTATTAAAAAAGCGTATACATAACCCTTTGAATGAATTACTGACTTTGCGGAGGCGACTTATGTGACCTGCAAGTTTATCTTTATTTCTTGTATTGACATCATGTTTATCACTATTTTTCCTAAATGATGCTATATTTTTTTGACATATATTAGATTTTCAAAAATGTACTGCGACGAAAAGGTTAGAACTAAACATTCATAATATCCATATAAATACGAAATACAAATCGTTCCGCAATGATAATACCCATGTCATAATTTATCCACAGGAAACAAAAAAAAAATTTAAACCGCAAAACAAATCCACTTCATATCTCTCCCGCGGGACCAACCAGGACGTCCCCATTTCCTCATCTCTAACCAGGAACACATGAACAACAAAAGTAGACATTCCCAATTTTTTCACTATTATATCAATTAGACAACGTTGTACACGTTCCGCCCTTCGTGTTAGCGGTGCGGTGGTGGCAATTAGAGCTCCGATGGCGCCCCCGGGAGCGCGTCCGGATGTTTGAGATGCTTGAGCTCCATCTCTGGTATGCGGCCCTGGTAATTATTGGAGAACGCCCAATTGCTTTTGGTGACTAATTCTAAAGGGATCGTGTGATTTACTGTCGTTTATTTCTGTGTCACTCGTAAATATTTCCCATACGCACAAATTACAAAGATTAGAGCAAAAAAAAATATATACGGGATATCGAAGAATTCTTAAAAATTTGTATTTGAAGTATTAGGGGCAGTAACATTCTCATTCTAGCAGGTATATATCCCAATAAGATATTCGACGTGTGTCTTTATTAAAACATATCTATTAGTTATAGAGTCACGTTCAAAAATAATTTAAGAATTAAACAGACTTTTTTTTTATGCGTAACGAGTTGGTACTTGATCTTACGACACCTTGCACTTCAAAATCGATCAAGCCGTGTAGGCTACCAGGAGGTAACATTAGGTACTACGGTGTAGGTTACTTTCATCTATATCGACCGACTCGAGACAGAAAGACACAGAATTCCTTCACATTTTACCTATCAAGTATAAAATTTTTAAAAAAAGAAACCATAATAAAAGACCAGTGCAAAATGAGTCGAATCAAGATAAGCGGCCAACAAACCAGTGAAGGGATATCTATCGATAGATCAAGCCCTGCGCAGCTTATCGAGTCCGCATCTGGCGCCAAAATTCCTGCACCCGCTGACATTGGTGGCAGCCAGTGTTGCCTGTTTATCGGTATTCTTTACAATTCGAAGATTTTTACACTTTGTCTGCGTAGTTTAATGATTATAGCTACTGTTCATGTTGACCAATGAGAAGACGCGAATTTGTAAAATGAAAGCGAGATAGTCAATCATATGTTAGAACGAAAATCATAGTTATAGGTAACATAAAGATTGCAAAGAATTTTCAACAGTATTTTCATCAATGCAGCCAAAAATCTGTGACCAACTCATCTTCCGCCCACGAAAAGTAATGCAAATCGTGTCATGATATATGGTTTGCGTAGACTATATATTCTAGTTATGCTCATGTCCAGCAGAGCAGCGAACTTTTTTTTCTAATATAAACAGTTACTTGAAAGTCAAAACCAAAAATTCGTTATTTTGTACACAGGGTAGACATAAAATAGTCAGATTTTACATTTTTCAAAAAACAATTTTCGCCTGAGAAGAACAAGCAACAAACTCGAGAGGTTGCTCTTTTAAAACCAGGTTTTTATACAATGTGTCCCGGAGAGAAGTGACCAGCGGGCGTAGTTTGAAAATTTATACAAAATTATCGATAAATCATTTAAATTTAGAGACCTAACTGCTTTTGTTTTTTAAAAATTGTTAATCCTTTTTTTTTAATAGACATGTCTGACCTTCTGCACTATTTTAGTCATAATTTCTTTGTTTTTACGTCTTTCCCAATTCTTTTTTTTTTAATTCAGTGCTGTTATTATTATTCATCAAATTAAGTTATGAAAATTATCCCAAAACAAATAAATAATTTATTAAAAAAGAAATAAACTTAAAATTCGACCAACAAAACTGTATTTCTTTAAGTTTAAAAATAAAAAAACGAAAAATGTCCCTATAACATTATGTTTTTTTTTAATTATTATGATACTACATGATATTCTCTAAAATATCCTCGAACAATGTTTTTAGTTATTTCAAATAAATGTGAACGTACGAGACATTGAAATTGACCTTTTATGCTCCAGTAACTAGATAGAGATAAGTTTAAAAAAATGAAAGTAATGTTTTAAGCAGTTTATTTGCACATTTAAGTGTTTTGTTATTACAATGAATCATTTTGATTTTAACATGATAGTTTAATAATAAATAAAAGATACTTAATTTGTTAAAATGGTTGTTTATTAAGAAAAATCAGGTAATTAATTAATTATGTTTTCAAAATGACCGCCGTCAGCGGTTATGCAGGCCAGGGCCCTAAATGACATCCTTAGTGTAGTTCGCCTTATTTCTGCATGATTCTGCGCTATTTCTGCGGCAGCAGCATCGATTCTCTGTTTCAGCTGGTCTCTTGAAATTATTGGCACAGCATAAACTTTTTGCTTCATGTAGCCCCAGAAATAATAATCAAGAGGCGTCAAGTCTGGTGACCTCGGGGGCCATGCTACTGGACCGCCTCTGCCAATCCATCTTGGATAATTTTCATTGATGAATTCACGTACCGATTGTGCATAATGTGCCGGGGCTCCATCTAATTGAAAGTACATGTGACGTCTCGTCAGCAAAGGGACGTCCTCTAATAATTGTGGGAGATCATTGCGTAAAAAATTCAGCATGACCTCTTGCGTAAGTCTTCTTGGCAATTCAAATGGGCCAATAATTAAATCATCAATAATTCCAGCCCACATGTTTACAGAAAACTCGTATTGAAACGAGGTCTCCCTCACTGCATATGGATTTTCAGCGGCCCATATGTGCAAATTTCGGTGGTTGGTTATTCCGGCCCTGGTGAAAGTAGCCTCGTCGGTCCATAAAACGCGCTTTATAAAGTCAGGATTAAGCCTGTGTTGACGTAATATCCATGTACAAAATACCAACCTCGGTATACTGTCACCATCTCTTAAGTTTTGAGCGCGTCGATAATGGTAGGGGTGACGTCCCTCTTTCTTCAATACGCGCCAGACGCGCATTCTTGTTATCCCCAGCCTGATAGCAATTCTGCGAATGCTTATCGTTGGATCAGCTGTTACTAAACGTAACACCTGCTCGTCGATGTCCATACGAACAGCAGGAGCAGGTTGTACGGGTTCATTTCGTCTGCGACGTAAACCCATTTCACTCATTTGGCGATGTACTGCGATAAACGAGCGATATCCAAGTACGACCCGGTTGGGATATCGTCTTCTGTACTCCGCAACGGCAGCTCGTGCGTTCCCGTCACAAAAACCATACACAAAATGCATAACAGCCACATGAGAAGGTTGTAAATTTGCAAGTCTAGACATTTTAAAACAAAGTCACAAATTTAAACAGTAGTCCTCGAAACTCGGAAGCGCACCAATTGAATTCAAAGACGTAGCGTCACGGACACAAGGAACGATCGACTAACTAATAATAAGCAAATTGGAGCCGGTCTGAGAAAGGTGGCGGGGGGCGGGAGGACAGGAGCTATACGATAACAGCTAGTAATTTTTTACCTGCTCTATCCTTATTTGAAGGTCACAATTCAACACATTGTACTTTGGCACACGTTTGAAATTGATAGAAACATTGTTCTAGGATATTTTAGAGAATATCATGTAGTATCATAATAATTAAAAAAAAACATGATGTTATAGGGACATTTTTCGTTTTTTTAATTTTAAACTTAAAAAAATACAGTTTTGTTGGTCGAATTTTAAGTTTATTTCTTTTTTAATAAATTATTTATTTGTTTTGGGATAATTTTCATAACCTAATTTGATTAATAATAATAACAGCACTGAATTAAAAAAAAAAGAATTGGGACACACGTAAAAACAAAGAAATTATGACTAAAATAGTGCAGGAGGTCATACATGTCTATTAAAAAAAAAGGATTAACAATTTTTAAAAAACAAAAGCAGTTAGGTCTCTAAATTTAAATGATTTATCGATAATTTTGTACAAATTTTCAAACTACGCCCGCTGGTCACTTCTCTCCGGGACACATTGTATAACAAAAAAGCACAATAACATTTCAGTATTAATTGTGAATTAGCTTGGCATACCAACGAGCTGGTTATGTCCAGGGATGATTATCATCTAAATAGTCTGATATTTTATAATATGCTTTCTTAATAGGTTTCTCTTTTATAGTACGAGTAGGTATCTTTATTATGCATATGTATTTTATCGTTCTTATTACAAAATACACCGATTTTAGAACGCATGTAGGTATGCTAGCAACACTGACAATTGGCGTTAGCACTAAATTAGATAGCCAGAAGGCAATGTAAAAAGGTCCTTATAGTTGGAACTAGCGCTGGATAGCTATAAAAGTGTTCAGCCGGGCTGTGGTAAAACTAAGGAATTTATATACTTTGAGTAAAGCTCAGTTAATTTATACGCCATAATTAAATTAGAAAGGTTTCACTGAAGCAAGAATAACGGTCTTAAAATTAAAAAGAGGGTTCCTGTTAGTAAAAGATTATTCGTCGGGTGGAAGATCGCAGGAGGTCGCTAGGTGTAGGCCATTTATAATCCAGGGCTCTGGAAATCTACGGGGCGGGCCTATGTTCAGCTATGGACGTGCTCTTCATGATGAAGTCCAGATTTGTTTTCGGATACTGTATGTGAATAAAAAAAAGGAGAACATATTCACTAAAAGTGTAGTTTTTGCGGTTGATCCAGGCGGGATACTCGACTTTGACTGACTTTGACCCGAATATAAATCTCATAACATTCTAATCAATGGCATACATATGGAAACGTTGAATTGCATCTTGTAATATCATCGAGTCTGAAAACTGTACTAGAAACAATGGGCAAGACCACTGAGATCAAAACTGTCAAAGCGAGGAAACGCTAAACAACCCATGTTTCCTTCCTAGCCAGATTCAAAACAAACGGACACATGAAAACAATCTCTATCACAGGTATAAATAAAAATCGGACTTGAGACCGCAAGCCAACCTGTATATGATATGTGGCTTACACATAAAAACTGCAAAACACCACCATAAGCCAATCTCAACATACAACACAAGATACAAAATATCTACTAGGAGTCAATAAATCGGAAAGTATGATAGCTCGCGTCAGTTATTCCGGGAGCTGTCACAGTGACGTAACGATATGTTTATTTATGACGTCCGCGGCCCTCGTCACCGATGACGTGAGAACTGATAGAAGATATGACATCCTAGTACTTTTTCCCGGTTAAAAAAATATTACTCCCTGTTATCTGTTAAATTTGACGGATGCATCATGTGCATCCGGGGGTAATAGATGGACCTACATATGAATATGCAAAAGGTATAAGTAAGATGTTTGCTATTTAGTACATTTAGTAATATAAAAAAAAAATCACAAATAAAAAACTAGCCCCAAGTCCCTGGTTGGTGGAATGGTACCCAGAAGGCTGGCCGCGTTGCCTCGCTGTATAGCAAGGCTGATTCTTTGACCAAAGTATTGGCCAGCCCTCCGATCGTGGGATACATCAACCACACGCTCAGATAACTTGTTTATAAATATTGTACAAATGTTATTAAAGCGTTCCATGTATATTCTTCATACCTATTACATGTATACAGCAAAACTCTTCATTGTATACCTATCGCGTTATTAAAAACTATCATCGGCTCTTAAACCTTTCCACACCTAACTACACTAAAACTGCCTACTGTAACACAGTGAAAACTAGTACAGTTGGCAGAACTTCATTGTTAAAGTGCTGATATATACATGAAATAAAGAGATTTATTTATTTATTTTATTTACAGAGAGGAATGATGATCTGTATATAACACAGGCCTCTCGTGTGGTATAGAGATTAGACGACCACTAATACGTATTAATTCGCGAAATAGATCAAAAATGTAATTTGTATCATGCTAATTTAAAACCCCGTAAGTGGGGCTTAAATAGTCAAGGTCAAAAAAAACTTTATTTCGTAGGTACACGATGTCGATGTCAATTACCAGTTTAATTATGTATATCAAACTAAAAAATACATAATTCTCGAGCCTCGAGCATGTCCTCTATGGCTATATGGCTTCTTGGCGGGAACTCAGCCACTGATGTTGCACTTTTGTTTTTATTTCTTGAAATTTATGCATTCTGAGGTTTGAAGTAGAATAAGGGCAGAATATTGTACGACAATCAGTGATGGTATGCAAGTGAAGGGAAGTGTAAATTAAAGTGCGTTACGAAGCTTTCGGATTCCCACAAGAGGCCGCCAAAATTCTGTCTCTACTAAAGAATTACTACAGAAGACTAGGCTGTACAGGCTCAGGTCCCTTTACCTTCCAACATAATTCGAGTTTAAACCAAAAAAACATCTATAATAAATAACTTTCCACATACACACAGCGCCATCTAGTTCCACACTAAACAACTAGGCTTGTATTATGGATACCAGATGGTTGATAAACTACACAAATAATTTTTATTTGTAAATAAATACATATATAAAAGAAAAACATCCATAACTCGGGAATACATGTCTGTATTCATCATATAAACATATGCCCCTAGCGGGATTCGAACCCGCGACCTTTTGGTATAGCAGCAGAGTTTCTAGCCACTACACCAAACAGGTCGTTATGGCTATCTATCTATGGCTATTCTTTTTTTATGTAACATTACCATCTGTGATGTAGCATCTATCTCTAGAAAAGGATTCAATTTCATATTTTTATTGCATTTATGACACGCAAATTACAGCGTAATCGGTGAATATTGGAAAAAAGTCGATAGACATCAGATATTATTGCAAATTAATACTCTGCATTGAACTGCGCGCGCCGGTGGGTAGGTAATGCATTTTTAAACGTGCATATTATCTATTTCATTATTCTAACTTATGCGTAATTAAATCGACAGATTATAAAAGCTGCTAAGAAAGTTGAAGTTATTGCGGAATAAAGTAACGGTGTAGAGCAAGGATGTCAAACATGCGGCCCTTTGCACGTTTTTCTGCGGCCCGATCCAATTTTAAGAACAGACTCCTGATGCGGCCCGCGAGCGTGTCTCAATAATATTTTTCAATTCAAAAAGCGCGCTAACGATGCTCTCCCGGCGGAGCAAGCGCAGGGAACGATCGGTAAAATTCGGTTGTGTTTGTAGAATTACTCCTCAAATAGAAAATTTATTAAAAGACAAAAGATGTCTAATATCTGAAAAAAGATTGTAATTAATTTTTCTATATTTTTACTTTTAATTAAGTACTAAATAAGTAAATAAACATTTACCGTCCATTTCGGTATCACTGTATACCTATGCAATGAGTTTTATTTTTCTTTGTGGTTGGAGTTTGCGGCCCACTGATTCTATGATCTATATGAATTTGGCCCATCGATGATTTTGAGTTTGACATGGCTGGTGTAAAGTATAAACAGCTCTACAGCTTTGCCAGGTGGTACGCAAGCTCGGTCGCCAGCTCAAGGCTTTGGGGGGCTTATCTTGGCCCAAGTGCAGTTCCAACGGCCAACTTTATAAAACAAAGGTTTAACTATTTTACAGCGTATAAAATATACATTGTATATTTTATACATTCTAACTAATATTATAAATACGAAAGTTTGATAGATAAATAAAAACATTTATTCACTGCAGAAGAACACAAACAGTTAACCATATGTAATCAACAAACAGAATAAATAAATGAATGAAAGCATTATTTACTGACGTACACCAAACATGATTTTCCCAGCGATGGGCTGTACCTACTGTGTACTGAAAGGGCTCTGGCTCAGCACATGCTGCAGTACTACATTATACCTAAGCACTTAACCCTATGACTAGTTTCCAATATTATAGGTACATAACACTTATCAATTATGCAATATTGTGTGAGGCAGTCACCACAATCCCAAAGAAAATATTAAATACTGCCACCGAAATATACAAGACCCATATTCAAATTCAAATTCAAAATATTTTATTTCATAGGATAAAATTATCACTTGAAAACGTCACTATTAATATTACATTTAAATTTACGGCTCATTCACAAAGCTGACTCCCCAGAGAAGAACGAGCAAGAAACTCTAGGGTTGCTCTTTTAAAGATTATGGGTTACAATTTGTGATTTCATAATTATATGAATAATAAGACAGCTATGCCCATGCTTGCTTATCATTCAAATAGTCAGTGATTTTATAATAGCCTTTTGCTAATAATTTCTGTTTTATGATTGCTTTAAATTTATTTAAAGGCAAATTTTGAATGTCTACTGGAACCTTATTATAAAAGCATAATGGACTTTGAAGCACTATTAAATGGCGCTTTAAAAAAAAACAAAGTTGACGACACACGCTGGACTTATTGTCGGATGCACTTTGTTCTTTTCCGTTTGTGTTATTGCATATATTTATTATGCATTATGCATTATGCATGCAAAGTTGTCCGATTTGGATTTTTGTCCGGCCTGCAAAAAGTCCCTCCACAAATCACTTTTCGTGATATAGCGTTAGTCTGACCACTTGTACCAAAACACAAACAGAATTTGTGCTTGCAAATGAAGTCCAAAAAAAATTATACTTGATCGTGAAAAACGCAGGAACTGGGAGCAGAGTACTTCTATGCCGACACTTCAAATAATCCACGCAAATAATATATAAACTACCAAGCTTTACGACTTCTCGTCACAAGATACAACAACAAACGTCTAATTAACGACCAATTGTCACAACCACCCAGAGAAAAGGTATTTCCAATCGCCGAAACAAAAACAAACTAACAACCTATTAATATAAAACGGTTTAATTATGAATTATTGATCAATAAATCGATGTCTCTTAACCAGATACAGCATAGCCCGAATTCCAAGCGAGAGTATCGTCCGTCCCGCTCGCACGCGGCGAATGGTTAATTAAAACGGTACATTAGCATAAACAAATAATATGCCCCATTACGAATTCAATTTACAATCTTTGAGATCGGTTGAATTAGTCGCAGTAAATAATATCTCGGATACAGTTTCGATAATAGCGTTGTGGCGTAAGGTCATAGGCGGAGCGAGCAGCGGAAATTCAAAAAACAAATAATTACGTGATAGAGCCAAGCAGCAATGTTAATAGCATTGTTGTATTCCGGTTGTCAGAGATAAGATAGCCAGTCACCCAAATGTGTTGGGGTTTCCGGGTCAGTACGCTTCCACCTTCGACCTCATTTTCACTTAACATCAGGTGTGATTGAGGACAAGAACTAACCCGTTGTGCATAAAAAAAAATTTTTATTACCCTGAATTGTTTCACTGCTGTGCTACAGCCTCACCTATTTTTGTCCAGTGAAATATATCTCCATTTCTTGCTGAAAGCATCCAGCTCGCTTCGCCTCTTGGGCCTACTTCTGTCGCGTCTGCTGTCCTGTGGACACCATCTGTGCACGTCCTGACACGTTTTAATCAC
Source organism: Oegoconia quadripuncta (assembly GCA_949316235.1). NCBI lineage: Eukaryota > Metazoa > Arthropoda > Insecta > Lepidoptera > Autostichidae > Oegoconia > Oegoconia quadripuncta. Next base: position 19,438,391 of record OX438758.1, read on the forward strand.
ATAAAATATCTTCTTAGAATAATTTAAATGAATATTTATATGGATTTTTCTAAACTACATTTATAAGGAAACTGGAGCTCGCGGGACCGGTCTGTGTTCTGAACAACTTTTACTGTAGAATCGAATTCGCTTATCTCTTTCATAAAATTTTCGTAAGTCGTCCATTCTTATGTGGTCTCTCCTCAAAAAATATTTGCAGGTTTATCAATAAATAGAGTGTAATAACAATATACGTATTTAGAAACCAAAAAAACCTGACAGCATATTTTGCGGGCGCCATGTTGCACTTTTTATCATACATACCTCCAATGATACTTGGGTGGGGATCAAGACGAATCTAACCACACCTTGCAGCACACCGTTTTCCAAGTTATTGAAAACTACAGAAGGTAACGTAAAAATCTACATACAGTACACCAAAAAAAAAAATTATCCTCCTTTCTGGGACACCAGGTGAAAAGCAAAAACATCGGCCTCCACGGTTTCTGTGATCTTCAGCCAGATGTCTTTGGTTGGACTCCCTATGATAGTGACAGATGTCTACTGATATGTGATATAATTGCTATTTACTTAATACTTACTGTTTCCTCTGGTTTAGGTTCTAAGTTGCTCTGTTCCTTAGGGGATAGCTGAAAATCAGTGTTTTGCTCAATGAGCAATCTAATACACTGAGCTATGACCCATTTGTACTGCTGCAGCACACACGTGCGTTAATGTCACAATATTATGTTATTGTTGAAAATGTGTTACCTTTGTGTATCAATATACAGGGTGTCCCTGGAAGTATGGATCAAATCGAACAGGGGCATGGGGAAGGTCATTCCCAAACTCTTTAACCCTATGAATGTCGGTGCCATTTTTGACGGTTCAAAAGTTATGATCAATTTTTTACATTTTCATATTATCGAATAGTGCTTATACAAAAAAAAATTTTAAAAGAAAACTAGCAATGCTATCAGCTTAATTTTTTAATTAAAAATAATTAATTAATTTTTTTTTCTTATTTTTTTTTATTTTTTTTTATTTTTTTTTTTCAGCTTAAGTTTGGGAATGACCTTCCCCATGCCCCTGTTCGATTTGATCCATACTTCCAGGGACACCCTGTATATAAGCTAAATGTATGTGTGTGACTGTGGAAACAAATAAAGGCTTTATCTATCTATCTATATACCCGTAATAGTAAATGCGATAAAATGAAACTTAAGAATTATATCCTCATAAAATAATCTTGAATAATTTCAAGTTTCATTACAGCGCTGTTTAAAATCGCTATATCTTATTACTTGATATGTAACGTGAAAGAAGCACATATAGTAATACCACAGATTACTAATAAGTTACTAAAGTTACCGAGCGATATGTCATTATTATACTTTAGTAGGTAAATATCAATACAATATGAAAAAAGAATTTCAATAATAATCGTCGATAAACAAGTAAAAGTTCTTGCAATAAATAAATAAATAAATAAATAAAATAATAAATATCCTTAGACATACACACAGCGCCATCTAGTTCCACAGTAAGCAACTATATGCTTGTGTTGTGGATACCAGTTGATATAATACATAAATACATTTTTTTTTTTTGTAAATAAATACTTATTATAAATGAAAACATCCATAACTCGGCTACACATGTCCGTATTCATCACACAAACATATGCCCCTAGCGGGATTCGAACCCGCAACCTTTTGGTATAGTGGTCAGAGTTGCTAACCATTACACCAAACAGGTCGTCAATGTGCATTGCCTTGCATTCTTTGACGACCTGTTTGGTGTGGTGGTTAGAAACAGCTGTACTAAAAGGTCGCGGGTTCGTATGGTGAATACGGGCTCGTGTACCCGAGTTATGGATGTTAATCATTTATAATTTTGTACATATTTACAAAAAAAAAATGTATTTGTGTAGATCCATAATATAAACCTAGCTGCTTAGTGTCAAAATAGTTAGCCCCAGTCCCACTGCAGGGATATAGGCCTTCCCTCGTATATGAGGGACTATCGGCCGTAGTCCACCACGCTGGCCAAATGCGGGTTGGAGACTTCACATGCCTTTGAGTTTTTATTTCTCAGGCATGCAGGTTTGCTCACGATGTTTTCCTTCACCGTTTAGGAGCAGCCGGATAAATGTACATAAGTAATTAAATTTAAGAACTCGTTGGTACTTGGCCTGCCTGGGAATAGAATCTGGACCTCCCAAATTGGGAGATCGCGTCTTAACCGCTGAGCCACCGACGTTATGTGTATGTCTAAGTATATTTATTTATAGCTGGGCCTTCCCCAAAGTCGACTAATAAATATCTTCTTTGATTGGAAAGAATTCAACAAGGCAATGTTATCTCTATTAACTTTATTTATGGCACATTAAAATTCTATATTTGAAATTTTGCTCATATATCATCAGTGCGGCACAGCCCCTTCTCATTGGCGGAGACTATGGGAATTAATGCAGCCCGGATTCAGTTCGGATTGGTGGATTTGTGTCAGGCTAGTGGTCACATGACAGTCAGTATTTCCAAGCCGCTCTCGTAAAGATAAAGAATGTATGAAAATGTCACTACTGGCCGCGCCATTGCTTAACTTCGCTAATGTGTCGCATGCCGCACCAATGTCTGTCTATCTCAATCTTTTGGGTATGGAGTTAAAAAAAAAATTAAAAAATATTTCGGACACGTACACCAATTATCTAGTTCCAAACTAAGCAAAGCTTGTACTATGGATACTAGATAACGGATAAATAAATATTTATATAAACATCCATGGCTCGGGAATAAATGTTCGTATACATTACACAAAAGTATTTTGGTTGATGGTAGGGCATTTTAAATGTCCGCCTGGCTAGCTACCAAAGTCAAAGTCAAAGTCAAAAAATATTTATTTCGTAGGATAAAGATTATCACTTGAAAACGTCACATTTTTTATCTTAATATTAAAATTATTGACATTTTTGCTCATTCGCAAAGCAGATTCCCCAGAGAAGAACGAGCAAGAAACTCAAGGGTTGCTCTTTTAAATAAGTTTGGGTTACAATTATATTATATTGTATAATTAGGCTGAATATCGCCGAGCGGCCTATGTCCATGCTTGCTTATCATCCAGATAGTCAGAAATTTTATAATAGCCTTTGGTAAATAATGTCTGTTTTATGATGGTTTTGAATTTATTTAAAGGTAAATTTTGAATGTCCACTGGAACCTTATTATAAAAGCGTATACATTGCCCCTTAAATGACTTAGTGACTTTGTGTAAACGGCTGGCATGAACAGCAAGTTTATTTTTATATCTGGTATTAACATTATGTATATCACTATTTTTCTTAAACGATTCTATATTTTTTCTTACATACATTAAGTTTTCGTAAATATATTGCGATGCTAATGTTAATATATTAATTTCTTTAAATTTATTCCTAAGAGACACTCTGGGGCCCAGTTTGTAAATCGCGCGAACCGCTCGTTTCTGCAGAACAAAGATACAATTTATGTCCGCGGCATTTCCCCACAACAGAATGCCGTAGGTCAGTATACTATGGAAATAACTGAAATAGACCAACCTCGCGGTATCCACATCGGTTAAATAACGTATTTTTTTAATCGCAAACACTGCAGAACTGAGGCGCTTCGCTAACTTATCGATGTGTGGACCCCACTGCAGTCCTTTATCCAATGTAATACCTAGGAATAAAGTAGTGTCCACAAGCTCCAACTCTTCGTTTTTTACTAACACTTTAGTGGCTACCTGTTTGACATTTGGTAGTGAAAACTTTATACATTTGGTTTTTTTCTCATTAAGGAGTAGATTATTTGTTGTGAACCACTCAACCACCTTAGAGATAGCATTATTTACGTCGTCAAGAGATGTCTGTTTTCTTTTAACTTTGAATAGTAAAGAAGTGTCATCAGCAAATATTGTTATCTCATGGTTGCCGTCTATGCAATTTGGTAAGTCATTAATATAAACAAGAAACAGGAACGGCCCGAGAATTGAGCCCTGTGGAACACCTATGCAAACGGCAGACCCTGACGATCTCTCACCATTCACATCCACCCTCTGAACTCGATTACACAAGTACGATTCTAAGAGTTCGAGGGCACGGCCCGCAATACCATAATGGCGTAATTTCCTGACCAGACCATCATGATGTACACAATCAAAAGCCTTTGACAGGTCACAGAAAATACCAATCGCATCTTGAGAATCTTCCCATGCTTCAAAGATATGCTCAATAAGCTCAACACCAGCATCGGTTGTTGAGAGACCCCGTGTGAATCCAAATTGCTTTGAAGTCATTAAGTTATTGATATTGAAATAAGACAGCAATTGATTTAGAATTAGTTTTTCGAAAATTTTACTAAAAATTTTACCACCATCTTATCTAAATCTGCCGCCAAGCAGCAGTGTTAATAGCATTGTTGTGTTCCGGTTGTCAGAGATAAGATAGCCAGTCCCCCAAATGTGTTGGGGTTTCTGGGTCAGTAGTACGCTTCCACCTTCGACCTCATCTTCACTTAACATAAGGTGTGATTGAGGTCAAGTACGAACCCGTTGTGCATAAAAAAAAATAATAGTTATCATACAAGTAATCAAGATAGACGAGGCACTTTGAAAACACCGAAATAAATCCACGAATTGTCACTGTGCGTATTGACTTTACTCTCTGCTACTGAGAGGACGCTGTAGGTACTACATTAATACTGTGGCTGTACCCTAGCAGTGTGAAGTTTGAAGCGTGCTTCCACTTCTAACTCCATTGATAATTAATCCTAAACTAACAAAATACGTCGTAAATGAGCCGAGCAACAATCACATCAAGCCACAGATCCCCGCGCCCCGGGGCACCACGCGGCCCGGCGGGGCGCCATTGTCCCGCTGTCCGAGCTGAGGAGATGCCCCACACGCCGCATAGAGATGCGCCTTTATCGATATTTATCGACGTCGACAAAATATAGGATGAAATTAACGTTTTGCAGCGATGGATGTCAACTATCAAACATCCTAGTGTCCTATGTGGTATTTGTCCTGCTCATTCGTTTTGACGAAATATACAACTATCCTACAAGCATCACCTGCTCCCGCTGGTGCAACGTCGTGAAATAGCAGACCTGGTATACCTTTTAAAGATAGCGTCCAGTGCCATCGACTGTCCAGAACTTGTATCAAAGATCTCGGTAAGAGCCCCAACCAGAATCCTTAGGTTCAACCCGCTTTTGGATCTCCCACCGTGCTCCACCAACTACAGGCAGAATGCGTTTGTGCAGCGAGCGAGTAAGAATTTTAATTTACTTAACAACGAGTTTGACTTGGACCTATTTTGTACTAGCGTTACATCGGCAATGAACACATTGAGTAGACGTTTTTTTTTTGGTCAGAAAGTAACCTAATACTGCTGTGACTCGGTTGTTTTTTGGATTGGCGATGCAAGGATATCCTATCTATAGATTGTTTATAATTAGATAAATTTTTCCAACCGTTCTCTGATTGCAATGTATAGTTTTTTTTATTTTTTATTAAGTTCAAGTAGGTTCTATCAGTGGAAACCTCTAATTGGCTTTCAGTTTCGTAGTTTCAGTGAAAATTTGTAAAACAGCTGTTGGTTTTCCCAAGAAAATAAAATAAAATAAAAAATAAAATCCCACTCTCACGTAGCGCGCGACAAACGATGTCATGCTACGGGGGCACAGATTGCCCTTTAAATGGCTGTGTAAACGACTAACTGAATGTCGGGAACGTGTATGTGGCATACATGTTCATGACGCATCGTGAAATTAATGAATTCATAGCAATGAGATTCTTATCCCAAACCAAAATCCAAAAATAGCATTTAATTGTCGACTATTCCGATTGTCACGACTAACTAACTAATATTATAAATGCCAAAGTTTGTTTGTTTCTCAATCGCAGCGAAACTGATGAACAAATTTCGATGAAATTTGGTGTATAGGTAGAACAGATTAACAGGATATTTTCATTGGAAAGACTGACTCCTCGGAGAAGAAAGAGTTAGAAACACAAGAGTGGCACTTTTTAAATAAGATTTTTACAAATTGTGGTTCGACAAAACGAACGGTTGTTTTTGTATTTATAGACGACTGGCTTTTTTGCCATGCTAACTATAAGTTGTTTATACCGCGGAACTACTCACTTTATGGGAATAAAAAATATACTATATCTTAATCCAGGGTATTTTCTACCTATATACCAAAATTTCATACAAATCCGTTCATCTGTTTCGCCGTGAACAAGCAAACATCCAAACTTTTGCATTTATAATATTAGTTAGATATCGATATAGTCACAGCACTACCGTGGCGCCTCGTGGGCCACAGCGCCGCGGGGCCACATTGTTCAAGCACCTAAGTGCCTCATATTCGGTTACCCGCCTATATTACACCGTCATACCTCTATCAATATTTCATATCATCCGACCGACAAACATCCATAAACCGCCTTCGGAACAAACAGAAATTGAAATTTAAAACAGAGCGCATAAGGCAGCTTTTCGCTTGCTAACGAGTTTAGTCGATACGACAGGTACGAGTAAAGGATTCGAGATATAATTTTCATTTTACAACTCCTTGTACAATTCGAGGGCTTCATAAATTAAATAACAAAGATCCCACGTCGCACCTTGTTCGTGATACGTTTTGTCAAAGCTTTGTCTCTGTTCCTTATACAATTTATATTATTTGTTTAATGGTACTCGTGGAAATTTCAGTTTATTATAATTTACAAAGCAGTAAAAGTCTATAATTTATCCTTGATTTTATTAATGACTCGTTATCAATATGTTGAATTAATAATGGAATAGTAAAGAACTATTTATGAGGAGCCGTTCAGTTTACTGGCGAGTTGAAATAAATGTCAGGTAATTAATAAACAGTACACTACTTAATTAAAAAAATACGTTGTTTAAATTTTATGATCGCCACGACGTCGTAGACAGAGTCACGTTGAACTTACTGAACGTTCTATGATCGCCACGACGTCGTAGGCAGAGTCACGTTGAACTTACTGAAAGTTTTATTATCGCCACGACGACGTCGCAGGCAGAGTCACGTTGAACTTACTGAACGTTCTATGATCGCCACGACGTCGTAGGCAGAGTCACGTTGAACTTACTGAAAGTTTTATTATCGCCACGACGTCGTAGGCAGAGTCACGTTAAACTTACTGAAGTTTTATTATCGCCACGATGTCGTAGGCAGAATCACGTTGAACTTACTGAAAGTTTTATCATCGCCACGACGTCGTACGTTGATCTTACTGAAAGTTTTATTATCGCCACGACGTCGTAGGCAAAGTTTTGCATAATAAAAACAGACAAGCGGGCGAATAGAGACTTCTTCCTTTTTATGGTTCTTTTTGGGTTCGCCATGTCTGTCCGTCTGTCCAAAGATTTAGCTCAGATGTTATTTGGCATGTGTATTATATTAATCACAAAGTGGTAAAATCTTAAATAAATCTTGACGACGCAATCTTGAAAAAATTTTTTTTAGGGTAGGTACATCCCCTCCACGTCGGTCGTTTATAAATGTAAGAGGTTTTATTAAGCTTTAATTTTAGTTCGCTTGTATACTTACTTACCTTCTTGTTTATAGCATTGATGTAGTTGTAGAAGAGCGGAGCCTCCTAATACAGGCAAACATTTTTACTTAAAAGGAGACCCCTAATGCTGTTATATATAATAAATAGCTGAAATAAACATTTTTTTTTTGAGAGTCGACTATTGGGTCTCTTTGGATTACGCGAAAAAGAGTAATGGTCGAAAACTTATCAAACGAAAATTCCCTTTTAAGTTCGCATATTGTGAGGCACGGAACCATACACTGCGCGTGGTCCGACTCGCACTTGGCCTGTTTTTGAAGTATTTTTTGTATGCACAACGGATTAGTACTTGACCTCAATCACACCTGATGTTAAGTGAAGATGTGGTCCAAGGTGGAAGCTAAAAATAGTGTGTAAGTAAATCATGTTTTCCAGAATATGCTTATAGGGGCACAAGTTTTCACGTGCTGGTTGAAATCCGATTCTAAACAATTTACACAACATAAGGTTTACAAAAACGGTCGCAGGTTCGATTCCCAGCAGGTTACATTGTCCTTTCGATTCATAATGATTTCTCAGGATTTCTTCTTCCAGAGCAGGCCGAGTATTGTAACGTGACGGTATTGCGTCTCGTTGGTGATTTTAGTTAGTAATCTTTTTGTTCTTTTTCCTTTTCGTTTCTTTATATTTAAATTCAAATTCCTATTTCGAATACAGACGGCCGAACGAAAAAAAAAAAAAAAAAGAAAGATTACTAACTAAAATCACCAACGAGACGCAATACCGTCACGTTACAACATGCTCTGGTGGCGACGATAATGCGATTCATTCGATGCGATTGTAAACTATTGAAGACCGCGAGGTGTCTCACCCAGGGTGAAGGGGAAAGAGAAATCGTGCACCTACCTCTCTGCACAGGCAGGGCTGCTCCAACCCTCTCTGAAGCGTCTCCTTGGCGATGGCGATGGTCCACACAACCCAACGGGAGCTCCCAGACACTAATTACTGTCCTCAAGTGACGATGTGGTCGAAGATGAATCCCAATCAAGACGCGATCCCAATAAATGCCTATTCACTCTGCTCTTGAAGATCCCAAGGTTGTAGGATTCAGTAAAGACTGACGCCGGGAGGGAGTTCCATGCCTTGGCCGTTCGCATTAATCAACGCACACTATTAGTTAGCGGTTGATGAAATGACACAGGAGCGATGGCTCCTATGGTCTTGCGGTTAAAATTATAACAAAGCCGATGCAAACCGACGGCAATGCATTCGGGAATGGCGAGAGCGGATTCTCAACTTGAGTGTTCATAATTTTGACACTAGGCGGCGTGCTTGTTGCGCTGGTTTACGGTGCACGATGAAAGTAAGGAGTGGAAAGGATTTGGCCTAGACACCTTATTTATTAAAGTCTAATTTTAAAAATAGATGATGCCACCATGCTCAATATTCGGTTTGTTGCACCCGTGCGCAGCCGGGGCGGCTCGCTAGTAAAATGTAACCTTACCTCAGGGTCAATCTTCTTGTACTCCGGATCTTCCTCGTCCACTTCGAAGTAGAGCTCCGTGGAGGTCAGAGACACGGTGCCCGGCGCCACCAGCCCCGGAGCCACCAGCCGTGCCTTCGTGCTTATGTTCACGGGACCTGATGATGGAATAACACTCTAAGATCATGTTGGTGGTTTTAGACGCTCTGGTCGTTTTAGACGTCATTACCCAAGCTAGATATGATTTTGGACAGCTTTAAAAACACGCGGCTTGTTGATTGGATTGGGATTGGACTGCACAATGGGATTTTGTCGATTCGTTTTAAAATACCTTTTTTATACTTTCTCATAAATAAATAATAATAAATAAATAAAAGGTATATATTCATCACAAAAAAGAAAAAAAGACAAGCATACATAGAATCGAGAACCACAGTATTGTGATGAGTGGGTAGGGACTCAGCAGTGTTGCTGTTTTTCAGTCCCCCCCCTGTAGAGTAGTTGCTGCCACCAAAGACAGTATGGGCGACTTTCCAATGGCTAACGATTTTTATATATATTTTAAATATATATATATATTTGTTTTTAAGCTTAGGCGTGGTTCTGGACAATCCCATGTCCCATTAAAGGTTAAAATATGACTTCCCCTTAACAATAAATTTTGTATTTCACGGGCGCTGTTTTGTGTCTTTTAAACAAACAATAAAGGATATATTGCAAGATAAACTATAACATGACAGACTAGGGATCAAGACGAATTGAACGACACCATGCATTCCAAAATCGGTCAAGCCGTTTAGGATACAGGAGGTAACACCGAAATCTACATACATACATACACGAAAACATTACTCTCCTTCTTGAGTCAGTCTGTGCTTGCTTTACGGCTAATTTAGTTTATTCCGGAAAGAGTAGGACTCTACCACTTGTATAATATAAAACTTTGGGAAAATCTCAGTTACCAAATTGCGTTGAGTGCGATGTGATAGAAGACGCATACCACATAATGATGGAGTGTGTCCGGAACGAGTCCAACAGATTCCAAATAAACGTAGAATATAATAATATTAAGGAGGTCGGAGGATGTAATACGGCGCTGGCCTCGCCGCTATCGGCAGCGGCACGAGCGCGTATAAATTGGTTAGGTTAGGGTTGAAATTAAGTTAAATTCCATGTTGTCTTAATTTCAACCTTAAGGTTGGCAAGGGTACGTATAGAGCGACATAGTCACAAAAGTGACCAATTTCTTTATATATCTATATATATAATATACAACTTAATAAAAAGCTTAGTTAATAAGAAAATTTAAAAAATCTTGCTTTTATAAAACCATGCTGTTTCCAAAACTGAGACTCAACGGCCAATGTTGGTCCATAAGTCTCTCTGGTATAATTGCATCGTTTTCTATGGGCTCACTACGACGGGTTGCGGCAGAATCTCAACAAAACTGAAGTACTACATATCGCCGTTAATGAAAGGAACCGGCGACCTTCGTTACCTGAACACCATGTTCGTTATATTAAGCGGCGGAGAGTGTAGCCTGATGGTTTTAGTTAAGAATTATGTTAAAAATGCAAACTTGCTCCGATAATTCTTACAGGCGCATATGAGAATAGGATAAATAAACCCAATATTATCGTGAAAAACATAAACCCTTCTTGCAGTCGGATTAATTGCAATATTTAAAACCAAAAAACCCGACAGCATACTTTTTTGTACTTCGCGGGCGCCATGCTGGATTTATTACCATACAATGTATCCCATAAAACTCCACGGATCAAACCATTTAGGCTACAGGCTACCAACTACATAATACGCACGCATTCACACAAACACTCCCATCTCACATTCACACAAACCATACACACACCCTCACACATCCTCTGCTACACACATTCACCCGCTTACACATACAATTTACATATTTATGTTGGTTGGTGGTAGGGCATTTTAAATGTCCGCCTGGCTAGCTACCACCATCTTATCTAAATCTGCCGCCAAGCAGCAATGTTAATAGCATTGTCGTGTTCCGGTTGTCAGAGATAAGATAGCCAGTCCCCCAAATGTGTTGGGGTTTCCGGGTCAGTACGCTTCCATCTTCGACATCATCTTCACTTAACATCAGGTGTGATTGAGGTCAAGTACCAACCCGTTATGTATAAAAAAAAAATACATATTTATGTTACTTAGTTTACCTTTCTTTTTTGTTAATGTGTAGAAGCCTGTAATAGCTGTACATTATGAATTTTCATAAATAAGTTGTTGTTGGTTTCTCTCTCACACCCTCATACACACACACACACGCACACGCACACGCACACGCACACGCACACGCACACGCACACGCACACACACGCACACACACACACAAACATACACACGCGCCAGCTGTAAAATTTTAACATGTTAATTACATCTAAGGCTAGTTCATCACAATCTTTATGCTCTGCATGCATGTCTATTTCCCTAAGTGCAATTTAACAGATGTTACTAATAAAATGGGAAATTGTTTCTCTATTATGGAAGTTTAGGCATCCACGATAGAGGCCTAGCCTAGTATATGTATAATTATGTATGGTCCTAAACATCTTATCTGTCTATTATTTTTTTATATACAAATTTACGGTATTGCTCAGCTGCGGTTTCACACACTGCAGGTGCCACGGAAGATCAGCGCTGCAAGAGCGACCGCTACTGTGGCTTATGCTGAGTGATAACCTTCTCTGATAACCAAAGTTCCTATGTTTAGTTACCATCATTTGTACTGACTTTATGTTATCAAAATAAATACCATTCTCTCTTTCCGCTCTCTTTCAATCTTGAATGGGGTTTATTACTAGGGCCCTATGAATGTGTGGGAGGTGGAAGGAGGCGGGAGGAGACGGGAGGAAGTGCACTGACCGGTGAGGTCGGCGTCGATCTCCCGGTCGTCGGCGAGCAGGTCGGCGTCGTCCAGCAGCTCCTGGGGCGGCGGCAGCCCCGCGCCGCGCGCCGCTCCGCCCGCCGCCAGCCGCAGGTGCAGCTCCTCCGTGGCCTGCACACCCATCGCACCTTCAATCCTCCACAACCTCTCTCAGCCCGTACACATCCCATCCCCTTGTAGGGATATAGGCCTTCCCTCGTATATGAGGGAGTATGGGCCGTAGTCCCCCACGCTGGCCAAGTGCGAGTTGGGGACGTCACATGCCTGTCGTGCTTATACAATGTACCTGCAGTATGGCGATGTGTTCTCACAGTGTACTTGCAGTATGATGTCGTGTTCCTACAGTGTACCTGTAGTACGACGTCATGTATATACAATGTACCTGAGGTATGACGTCGTGTTACCATAGTGTACCTGTAGTGTGACGTCGTGTCCACAGAAAACCTGCAATATGACGTCCTGAGGCCGATGTGTTTTCACGGTGTACCTACAGTGTCACGTTGTGTACCCACAGTGTACCCGCAGTATGATGTCATGTTCCCACAGTGTACCTGCAGTATGACGTCGTGTTTATACAATGTACCGGCGGTATAGCTATATGTTCTTATAGTGTACCTGCAATATGACGTCGTGTTTATACAATGTACCTGCGATATAGCTATATGTCCCCATAGAGTACCTGCAGTATGGCGTCGTGCTTATACAATGTACCGGCGGTATAGCTACATGTCCCCAGCGTACCTGCAGTATGGCGTCGTGCTTATACAATGTACCGGCGGTATTTCTACATGTCCCCAGCGTACCTGCAGTATGGCGTCGTGCTTATACAATGTACCGGCGGTATAGCTACATGTCCCCAGCGTACCTGCAGTATGGCGTCGTGCTTATACAATGTACCGGCGGTATAGCTACATGTCCCCAGCGTACCTGCAGTATGGCGTCGTGCTTATACAATGTACCGGCGGTATAGCGACATGTCCCCAGCGTACCTGCAGTATGGCGTCGTGCTTATACAATGTACCGGCGGTATAGCTACATGTCCCCAGCGTACCTGCAGTATGGCGTCGTGCTTATACAATGTACCGGCGGTATAGCGACATGTCCCCAGCGTACCTGCAGTATGGCGTCGTGCTTATACAATGTACCGGCGGTATAGCTACATGTCCCCAGCGTACCTGCAGTATGGCGTCGTGCTTATACAATGTATCGGCGGTATAGCGACATGTCCCCAGCGTACCTGCAGTATGGCGTCGTGCTTATACAATGTACCGGCGGTATAGCTACATGTCCCCAGCGTACCTGCAGTATGGCGTCGTGCTTATACAATGTACCGGCGGTATAGCGACATGTCCCCAGCGTACCTGCAGTATGGCGTCGTGCTTATACAATGTACCGGCGGTATAGCTACATGTCCCCAGCGTACCTGCAGTATGGCGTCGTGCTTATACAATGTATCGGCGGTATAGCGACATGTCCCCAGCGTACCTGCAGTATGGCGTCGTGCTTATACAATGTACCGGCGGTATAGCTACATGTCCCCAGCGTACCTGCAGTATGGCGTCGTGCTTATACAATGTACCGGCGGTATAGCGACATGTCCCCAGCGTACCTGCAGTATGGCGTCGTGCTTATACAATGTACCGGCGGTATAGCTACATGTCCCCAGCGTACCTGCAGTATGGCGTCGTGCTTATACAATGTACCGGCGGTATAGCGACATGTCCCCAGCGTACCTGCAGTATGGCGTCGTGCTTATACAATGTACCGGCGGTATAGCGACATGTCCCCAGCGTACCTGCAGTATGGCGTCGTGCTTATACAATGTACCGGCGGTATAGCGACATGTCCCCAGCGTACCTGCAGTATGGCGTCGTGCTTATACAATGTACCGGCGGTATAGCTACATGTCCCCAGCGTACCTGCAGTATGGCGTCGTGCTTATACAATGTATCGGCGGTATAGCGACATGTCCCCAGCGTACCTGCAGTATGGCGTCGTGCTTATACAATGTACCGGCGGTATAGCTACATGTCCCCAGCGTACCTGCAGTATGGCGTCGTGCTTATACAATGTACCGGCGGTATAGCGACATGTCCCCAGCGTACCTGCAGTATGGCGTCGTGCTTATACAATGTACCGGCGGTATAGCTACATGTCCCCAGCGTACCTGCAGTATGGCGTCGTGCTTATACAATGTACCGGCGGTATAGCGACATGTCCCCAGCGTACCTGCAGTATGGCGTCGTGCTTATACAATGTACCGGCGGTATAGCGACATGTCCCCAGCGTACCTGCAGTATGGCGTCGTGCTTATACAATGTACCGGCGGTATAGCTACATGTCCCCAGCGTACCTGCAGTATGGCGTCGTGCTTATACAATGTACCGGCGGTATAGCGACATGTCCCCAGCGTACCTGCAGTATGGCGTCGTGCTTATACAATGTACCGGCGGTATAGCGACATGTCCCCAGCGTACCTGCAGTATGGCGTCGTGCTTATACAATGTACCGGCGGTATAGCGACATGTCCCCAGCGTACCTGCAGTATGGCGTCGTGCTTATACAATGTACCGGCGGTATAGCGACATGTCCCCAGCGTACCTGCAGTATGGCGTCGTGCGGCGGCGGCGCGGGGTGGGCGCGCTGCAGCGCGGCGGCGTGGTGGGGCGAGCCGCGTGCGTCGGGCACCAGGCGCCGGCGGCGACGCGCGTCGTCCTCCCACGAGTCCAGTTTCCAGAACTGCGTGCCGGTGCTGTTGACGGCATGGTATATAAGGTCTAACACAATTAACCTCTCTGTCCTCTCTTTCCTTTTTTAATCCCGCGGGTCAAGTATCTCGGCGCGCCTGTCAAATTTTCGAAAATACCTGCGGTGTTAAAAACGTTTATAGATACTCTTCTACTGGGTGTATTTGTAATCTGTGAAAAGCAATAGCTACGGGAATATATTATCTATGGATATAATGAATGAACACTACTACAGCTATAATACAAAAAATCAGAAAAATGTTACGAGTTGTAATATGTAGGTATACCTATATCCACGATATAATTGGGATTTTTACGGAAAGTACAGATTTATTTCATGTTTTTCTTAATTCTTTTCAAATATTTTGAACACCGATGGGTGTCGGCGTCCGCCTAAAGGTTAACACGACAAACTTTGCACGATGTATGTATACGTACGTATGTATGTACCTATTACGAAAAAAAAATCATTAAAGTTAACAGATTTTATTCAAAAAATAAAATTTAGAAATGTAAATTTTGTGAATTGGACATTAAGGGCCGCGCGCTCTAAGTACTTTGCCATAACATATTTGCCCTGTGGTCACCCCTCCCTTTGGCGTCTTCTATATCAATGGAACGTTGCTTGTTTTTTTTTCATTGATAAAACGAGGTACAATCGAAACGAAGTAAGTCCGTTAATGTGTACTTTCATTTGCACTTACATTTAATTTTTTTACTCGGAAACAAAGTTTTAAAGCCTAGTTTTTTTAATGAATACATTATTTTATGGTCTTGTACGTGCAATTGCCAAAGCTTGTCGGGTTAATTTTGTTAGACCCTATGTATGCGGCTCGGATTTCAGGAAATTATTAAAATATAGATTTCGGATGCATTATTGCTCACACTGATAAATAATTGTTGAACTACAGATTACTATAAATAGTTACATCGTTCTTCTGGTTGAGCACCACGTTGTTATTGGTGAGTGAAATAATTGAACCGAATTTCCCGTAGGTGTCGTAGAGTAGCCCGATCATTTGTAGGCGACCGTAGCAGCAATTCTTCGGTAAAACTTGGAGAAGGTACTGAATACTATCACTGAGATCGAGCGTCACTCTCCACCAGGCGAGATAGTATTCGAGTGCGCATCTAGATCACCTCGGGCGGACTGGAGTCCGGCTGCAGGAGGAGGATAGGAGGGGAGGGGAGGGGAGTGGAGTGGTTACCCGGCGGCGTGGTCGGCGGCGTGGCGCAGCTTGTCGAGCAGGCGGGCGGCGGCGGCGTGGTCCCGCCGGCGCGCCGCCGCTATCAGCCGCTCGCACGTGCGCTCCTCCTCCGCGCGCTCCGAGCTGCTGCCCGCGCACAGGCACTGCGGGCATACGGGCAGGTACACATCGGGCAGGTACACATACGGGCAGGTAGACATACGGGCATATAGACATGCGGGCATGTAGACATGTAGACATGCGGGCATGTAGACATGTAGACATGCGGGCATGTAGACATGTAGACATGCGGGCATGTAGACATGTAGACATGCGGGCATGTAGACATGTAGACATGCGGGCATGTAGACATGTAGACATACGGGCAGGTAGACATCGGGTAGGTAGACATACGAGCAGGTAGACATACGGGCAGGTAGACATCGGGTAGGTAGACATACGGGCAGGTAGACATCGGGTAGGTAGACATACGGACAGGTAGACATGTAGACATACGGGCAGGTAGACATCGGGTAGGTAGACATACGAGCAGGTAGACATACGGGCAGGTAGACATCGGGTAGGTAGACACACGGGCAGGTAGACATACGGGCATGTAGCTATACGGGCATCTAGCTATACGAGCGTACAGCCACACGGATATACAATAATACAGGCATGTAGTTATACGGGCATATATCCATACGCTAATGTATCTAAATCTGCCGCCAAACAGCAATGTTAATAGCATTGTTGTGTTCCGGTTGTCAGAGATAAGATAGCCAGTCCCCCAAATGATGTGTTGGGGTTTCCGGGTTAGTGCGCTTCCACCTTCGACCTCATCTTCACTTACTGAAGAATGGCTTGACCGTGATTAGACTCTGTATACGCGAAGTATACGACGAATTACTTGTTTTGACTGCGACTGACTTGTAAACTGAAGAAATAAGAGGAATAAGACATGGCTGTACGGGCTTAGATCCCTTTGCCTTCTCCGAGAGGAAAGAGTAAAACGAAAAAAATAACCAAGGAAAATTGGACAAACTAACCTCAAAATCAGCGTGCTTCAAGACATCATCGGCTCGCATCCTGTTCAATATGAATTCCGCCTCATTGGCAACCCTGACGATGTGGTCTCTCATCGCGTGGGACAGCAATCTGCCCTCGTTGATCAACTCTATAAACGCGAGGCCCGCGTGCTTCTGGAGCGAGTTCTGCCACTCCTGTGAGCAGAGCAGCATCACCAGCTCCACCACTGATGTACTGGTTTTGAAGGTTTGGAGACCTGGGGCATTTAATTTTATAATTAAACCAAAAACCTTTTCACTTAATTCTAAGTAAGATTTATATTGTTCATGTAAACTTATGAAGTACAATAAAGCGTTAACATGCAAAAAATAGAAAACTGATTTTATATAGGAGGACTTATTGGTCTGATTCTACCTTCGAAATGAACGGTTGTGGGTTCGAATCTCGCTAGTTCATGTCTATCATGTAAATGTATTGTCATCAGAACTGAAGTATGAATATACAAAATTGCAGCTCCTCAGGTAACCAGGAAATAGTTCAAAGTCTAAAATGCTTTATTTTGTAGGTACACAGAGTACACTTAAAATAGTCAATTTTACATTTTTTAAGCTACTGCTTGTTCAAAATGCAATTTTCCCCTGAGAAGAACAAGCAAGAAACTCGAGGGGGTTTAAAATCAGGCTTTAATTTTACATAAAGGTTTTTATATTTCATTATTAATTGTGAAATAGCCTGGCATGCGAACGATCTGATTACGCTTTGTTAATAAGTTTCTGTTTTATAGTATCATGAAATTTATTGAGAGAAAAATTTTGTATATCAACTGGAACCTTATTGAAAAAGCGTATACATAACCCTTTGAATGAATTACTGACTTTGCGGAGGCGATTTATGTGACCTGCAAGTTTATCTTTACTTCTTGTATTGACATCATGTTTATCACTATTTTTCCTAAATGATGCTATATTTTTTTTGACATACATTAGATTTTCAAAAATGTACTGTGACGAAAAGGTGAGAATGTTATACAGTTTAAACCTATCTCTAAGTGACACTGCAGGTCTCAATTGATAAATTGCGCGAACGGCTCGTTTTTTTGTAAAACAAAGATTGGATTTCCCCACAGCAAATACCGTAAAAGACATTAAGCTGTGGAAACAACTAAAATATACTAAACTAGCAGTCTGAGTTCTAATTGTACTTGCAAATGTTGAAACGGGCAACTTACATACTAACATTGCAAGTTATTGCATATATTACGATCGGGTTAACAATTTGAGCGTGAAAGCCGGACAGACAGACTAACATATCTGTAATATTAGTATGGATTAACTTTGAAATAGCCTGCCATGCGAGCGAGCGTCCACGGACACAAATAGTCTGATACTTTATATTCTTAGCAAGCGTTTTTATTTCTATCATGTCACTATGAAGCATCACAATGACTTAATTTTTTTTACAAAGGATATATGTTAGTTTTTTCCCCTGCAAAATAAGCTGTTACCCGCCTCCATACTCCTCCTGTAAGCCACTGGTACTCTGCACGGCGCCTACTGAAGGTAGACCGTACCCTCAGTGTCTCTATTGCTACCTCGGACCCCAGAATAATTAAAGAAGAGTTAAAGGTGTGAAGTAGGAAAGAAGTTTGCAAAATAAGCTAGTAATAATTCGTGCTAACAAGCATTATATAACTACCATGCCTAGAACTGTATACCTTTACCCTCCATCAACAACTCCTGCCCGTGGCTGCCCACGAGGGTCTTCGAGAGGAAAGGGGCGAAGTCCAGCATGATCTCTCTGAGTAGAGGACACACCGGACCCAGCGCCGTCTCCAGTTTGTGAGTGAGCGATGCTTCTCTCGAAACACCGTCCACTGACATCGTGGCGTTCATCGCACTGAGTCCAGCCAGGGTTTCGCTATCCTGAAGAATAAAGAAGTTTAATGTTAAACCTCAAATAATTCAATCGGTTAGCAGGTTGATTATGATATATTAAAAGGATCTTTCTGGGAAAGATACGTTCTGGGAAAGCTACATACTGGGAAAAAAGATAAGGGAAATTCGTGGCAAAGGGGAATTTGAAATCAAAAACCATTTTGGAAAAGGGACATACTGGAAAAGGATATTGAAAGACATATAAAAGAAACAAAAAACATACAAAAGACAATTATAAATACCAAATTAGGTCTACGCTTGTATTCTTAAGTGGCTAATTTTATTTAATGATCTTACTGGATGGAGATGTCTTTGCGCAGCCTGTAGACTTCTATTCTGATGCCTCTGTTGAATGTGGTGGTGCGACTCTGTATTCCTCATGTGAATTTGTTTGTCCATATCTGAAATAGTATATAATTCTCTCTTAATTTAAAAAAAAAATTAAACATCTCGAAATCCTGCAAACAAAACAACATTTTGTGATTTGGTAGAAAGTTCTCACTTCCGTTGTTACAACATTTCGTGAGCATAAATCATGTCTTTATGTAGTAAAAATATCAGTAATCAATTTTTATCCCCATCCATCTTCCTGCCTCTGTCATGGCGCACTTATCCACATAAATCTCTTTAATGCAAACTCATTTGACTGACGACCGATTGGTGTAGTGGATAATGAAATGACCCTGTAACGGTTGCGGGTTCGAACCCCGCGAGGGGTAGATGTTTGTGTGATGAATACGAACATTTATTCCCGGGTCATAGATGTTTATACAAATATTCATGTATGTTTATCCGTTATCTAATATCCATAGTACAAACTTTGCTTAGTTTGTGACTAGGTGAATGGTGTAAGTGTCCGAAATGTTTATTTATTTTGCGCATGTTTTATTAAAACTTACATAATTTCTTTTGTACAATAAAGCGTGTTCAAAGAAACTCGGGCTAGTTTTAGACGAACCACTCGCAAACCACATCAAAACACAAAAAAGTCGTTTATACCTACTTATATTTTATATCAAAATAAATGGTATACCTTCCAACCAAGAAGCTACAGCTAGACTTTCACTTAACCACTACTGTCTGCTCGTTTTTTAGTGGTTAGAACGAGTTACACCTGAAACGATGCTATGGCGCACTCGTAAGGAAGTAGCATCTCTTTTAGACACTAAAAGGTTAAAGATTACACACCTTCATGTATATTTCCCTCGTGGTCTCTGGTCCTCCCTGTAATAGTGGCCGGACCTCTTTCACCATCCTCGTTTAGATTAACATCCGTCCATGACTCGTCGTTGCTTACCTGAGGAAATAATAAGGAAATAAAAATTAACATCATCATCACCCCGTAAACATCCCACTGCAGGGATAGGCCTGCCCTCGTATATGAGCAAGTATGGGCCATAGTCCACCACGCTCCCACGCTCGCCCAAAGCGGGTTGGGGACCTCACATGCCTTTCAATTTTATTTCTCTGGCATGCAGGTTTTCTCACGATGTTTTCCTTCGCCGTTTAAGAGCAGTCGGATAAATACACATAAGTAATTAAATTTAAAAACTTATTGGTACATGGCCTGCCTGGGAATCGAACCCGGACCTCTAAACTTCAAGCATTTTTTTCAACGTAAGATAAATGATATCATTTGTTGAATGTCAATATAAATCTACTGGAAATAAAAATAGGTTTATTACATTTATCTGTCAGTCGGTATGTCCAAGCTACTACCGCTTCGGAATGGGAAATCATCTGTGGGAAAAGAAGCGGCGCAAGAAACCCACAGGATCATTGTCCTTTATTTTTTTTGTAAATAAACCTGGGACGATTCCCAGGCCAGGGTACGATAACCCAGATCTCCTAAATTGGGAGACCGCGTCTTAACCGCTGAGCCACCAACGCCCTTTGCCTAAAATTACAATATCATCTAAATAAACATAACACTACACCAAAAAATATTATTATATTACCCTTTAGGTAGATCTAATATTCAATGTTTTTTAAGATTGTAATGCGAACACAAGAAGTGATGCAATCCATTATTTTTATTTAATTCGAAACAACAGAACATTCGGGGAACAATCTTTGACAGATTTATTTGCCAGTAGTTTCAGAGTGGGGTCTTTAAAATGTGTCTAAATTAAATCAACCTACGACGACGAGAAAAGTCTTTTCGTATTTAGTATGAATTCAGTTGTTATTAAATCTCTTTGCTTGTACTATTAGTACCTGGCTGATTCTGATTCACAAGTAAACTTTTTTCCAGACCACCTAATATAATTAGAAATAACAACACTTGCATACCAGTTAATTTGTAATTTATAAGTAAACTCACAGGAAGTTTATTGTCGTCCATTGCAATCTCACTTGACGTCTCCGGATCATTATTCGTAGTTTCAGTCGAATTGAGGTGGAATGAACCAGCATCTTCAATCGAGTCTACGCTCTGTGGAGAATAATGATAAACGTTTTCTAGGCACTCTCTAGATCACTCAAAAAAAAACAAATGTTTGGAGGTAGTGATTTTTAATTCATGAAAAGCTTAAAAATGTATGAGAACATTCAAAATTGGTTATCATAAAATATTGATTTGTAATTGACTTACTTTTAAAGACTTAATAAATCGATTCATAGAACTATAAGGTGAAGGTGAAATTTTTAAAGGTTCATGCAAATAAGACAAGGTGGAAAAAGCAAGCGAAGCTACATACCATGCTATAGATATTCGTGCTTATATAATACAAGTTTCTTTTATCACACATGTTTATTCTATAAACTGATTGTATTCCTCACATATCGGATATTCAGTCAGTTCCGTCGGACATTTCTATTTTTCTTATGTATGCGTATGTATGTGTTGTGCTTAGTGCCGATAGGTAACTTACAACTTATACCGGATGAGTTTTTTTACCGTAACGAAAAAAATAGGGCATATTAGGTAAGTGAAATAGAAGGTATTGACATAAAAAAATATAAAATATCCTTAGACATACACACAGCGCCATCTAGTTCCACAGTAAGCAATTTAGGCTTGTGTTGTGGATACCAGATGGTTGATATACTACATAAATACATTTCTTTTTTGTAAATAAATACTTACTATAAATGAAAACATCCATAACTCGGGTACACATGTCCGTATTAATTACACAAACATTATGCCCCTAGCGGGATACGAACCCGCAACCTTTTTTGTATAGTGGTCACAGTTGCTAACCACTACACACCAAACAGGTCGTCAAATGAATTTAATGATGTAATTGTATGGAATAGGCTACAAACGCAACCGTGAAATGACAAAATTAAAGCTTTATTCCATTATTGTTTTGAAATAAAATAAAATAAAACTACCCACATCAATACTTTCTATTTCACTTACCGAATATGCCCTACTTTTTTCCTTACGGTAAAAAACTCATCCGGTATATACTTACATAGAACATTTTAAATATTGTGAGCATAGCTAGCCTAGTTTTGTGTAGTTAATTGTTCATTAATTATTACAAACACACTTCATATTATTGTGACAAGCTTGTGTACTTGTGGGGTTTATGTACTGATTGGATCTAGAATTCTAGGTAAATGTAATAGGCGACCTAAAATGGTCGTTGTCAGATCAAATGAAAACAGAGATAGTATACCAACTGTGACTTGCAAAACATATAACATGCCACTATTAGTACAAACCTCATCTACTGGTAGCTTGTATCTTTACCCTAAGGTTTGCGTGGAAGAGTTCGCTGTTAGCGATAAGGCCGCCTTTTTATGCGATTAATCATGTACGCTGTATTCTTCATGTAGCTTTTGTTAATTGCGCAATAAAGAGTATTTGCTTGATTGATTTAAGTTAACATATTGCAAGTATTATAACCTATCTCTGTTACTTCTCTAAACCACCTTGTAATAATCCATCAGACAGATGCAATGGTGTAAGTTATTTATTTTGCCAAAGGATTTAGACAATAACCATTTGTAGGCCCCAAAACTACCAAGCACCCAGAACCAACCAGTATGTTCACACTAAAACTCGTGTCCAATCATAGAGTGTACAAACCAAGTTGACCACCGACACCGTTATCTCGGACAATAGTTTCGACCTTGCAGTTGGAGGCTTACAACAGGACAATAACATTCATTTAGTAATTGGAAATGTTAATTTTAACACCAAGAATTCAGAAAATATAAATAATTAGCTCATTAGTAGATTCTATATTTACTGAAGTGAAATCTCCTTTAAAGTAACGAAGGTAAAAAAGAAAATATACAATTTAAGTTACAAGAATAAATACAATTCATTTAAAACATCCCACTGTAGGGCAACAACAATGAAAAGAACCTAAAAGACCATCAAGTACAAGGGAAACGTAACGTCTAATAGAAAGAGATCTTCAATTCTTTTTCACAAGTTCCTTTAACTAACCTTGGGTTTCGGATGACTTTTCATACGAAGACTTGACTTGAACAAAGGTTCCTCCTTTTCCGAGACAGGGGATGTTTCCGTTTGCTCACTCGTCTTTGGTTTGTCTCCAGTATTAGGCTTCAGTTCGTCTGTCGTTGTCTCAATTTTGGCGACTCCCTCTTCTTTGTCTTCTGTCTCCTTTTTTATTTTATTGCAACAGCAAAACAAAACGAATATAAAAAGCGTCAGATGACAAACAATTGTCCATATACACGACAACACACGTCAGCAACATTGAAACAGTAACCTATATTGTATGAGCAAATCAATTTGCTAAATAAAATATTTATGGAATCTAACAGAAAAAAAAAACAATGAAGATTTGAATTTGGAAAAAAAATACAATCAGGACTGTTGAATGACATGCATTCAAAACTACTACTCAAACCTAAGCCTACATCTATGCTCATGGTCATGAAAGGATTTGTGAGTCTACTGTAATTCTAATGAAAGAATTTGTTAATACAATACCAATTGGCGCGACAATAAATCATGCTAAGAATTTGAAAATCACTGTTAAATCATTATTATTTGCTAAACATAAGGTAAACAATAAAAACATTGAATAATAATGACTTGACACAACACACACCAAATACAAGTCAAATATATATTCAAAAAGCAATTAAATACTCTTATGTTTAACATCGATCTACAAATAAATCTAAGAATAATTACTTAATATTGAAGGAAACTACAGAATTCAGACTGCAAAAATCAATTTATCAGAAACACACCAGGTAAAAGATCAAAACTTACATGCTATGACCGAGCCAATCATAATTTAGATAAGGACCATAATAATAACCTTACCTTCATCGATGGCGAGTCCAGTTCATTCATAGTAGAATTGTTCTCGTCAACGACTATCATAGCGTATTCCACGTCATCACCATTGTGTTCTAAGGAGGAAACAATGAATTATTAGAAAGCAATGCAATAAATCTTAGAGTAGTTGTGACAACATCGATTAAGCTTGCTTCAATAAAGCGATTGGATCGAGGTATCAACAGATTCAGAACTTATGGAAGGGACTAACTTTCAAATTACTTAGAACCCTGAACAATATTTAATTAAATGTTATTCTGGCAACAAAGTGTTCAGAATTCTTATTACAGTGATATACCGAACTGATTAACTATTTACAGATTCATCTTAAAATATAGCATGCTTCTTTTAAAAGAAATTATCTCTTTCTACGTTAAATGATGACGCAACTGATTGAAAAATGAAAACAAAACGAAAAGCGGTGCCTTAGCAGTGCAAAATTGATGTTGTTTTGTCTCTGGTTTCGCTATTACATCAAGTACACAAGCTTAACTTGAAGCAGCAGACGACAAAACAACGAGCGCGAACATCGACCACATAGAACAATGTTAGGCGTCCGCATCACCACTATACTTAACCTAAATGTTATGTAAACACATCAGAGAGTAACATACAAACACTATGAAAGCGTGTAAGCAAGATCTAAGCTCTAGAGGAGTGATGCTACTCTCATATATGTTAGAGATAGATATTAGAATATCATCAAAGTAAAATTCGTACCTAATGTATTGAAGAAAAGTACATAATTAACGTGAAACTGTGTTATGTGGTGCAGGTTATTGTCGAATATTAGTTGATTTGTGTTATATCGAGGACATGACATTATTTAGTGAAGGGTATTAAAGATGTTAGCTGATGTGTGTGTGTGTGACCTTATGAAGTTATATATCATCGTCTTCTTCGAACATTTGCACAATTAGAATTGTAGATGGATTGCTAAAATTTGCAACTGTATGTTCTAATACGATCGATGTAATTGTGAAACAGTACATGAACTTCAAAAAACTTCAAACTTCAAGCATTTATTTCAACGTAAGATACATGATATCATTTGTTGAATGTCAATTTAAATCTATTGGAAATAAAAATAAGGCTTAAGCATTTTTAATGCTTAAGCATGAAACAAACCTTGTGTAAGCAGGATACAAAATGGTACAGTTTGTGAGCTTTGAAATGCAATTCAGACGTCAGAAGACACTTCGAAGTAAGCAGTTGCAGTACTTATAGATTTCGACGTCACAACAATAGCTCATGAGCTATAAATAATGTAAATATCATCCTCTTTTAAGATAAAGTTATGTTGTTTATAGCAAATAATTTAAGAAGAAGGAAAATTGTACGCAACGTAAAAGTATACCGAGCTACAAGTATATTATTAATATAGTGAAATGTCAAGTTATATCCTTTACTAAGAACAGGAACCCTGTCAAGTTTAATTATGTCATCAATGGAACCGTTCTTGATCGTGTACATGTCACTCGAGACCTAGGTGTTATGTTCGACTCAGCGTTATCTTTTAGGCCCCACTATGACCTTATTTGCAGCAAGGCGCATAGAATGTTGTCTTTTATTCTACGCATTGCCAAGCCTTTTCGAAAGGAAACCTCGTGGATACTATTATATATTTCCTTAGTGCGAAGTGTATTGGAGTATTGCTCATCTGTGTGGTCACCAATATACAATATACATACAGATAGACTCGAATCTGTTCAGCGTCGCTTTCTGCGTAGTTTGTGTGGGAGATTGGGACTTAGAAGGAGAATACCTGATTACGAGGACCGATTGCATAAATTCAACTTATTGTCCTTAGAGAAACGGAGGTGGATCTCTGACCTGTGTATCCTGCATAGGGTAGTTAATGGGTTTCTCGGCGAACAGTTGCTTGAGCAATTACACTTTAAAATACCAACTCGGTCTATGCGCAATAAACAATTATTCTCTGTACCGACATCCAATAACAACGTTTCCCGAAATAGCCCTCTATGTAGAATGTGTAAGGCCTATAACAACCTCAGTTCTAATGTGGATCCCTTTTGTGGTTCCCTTGCCTCATATAGGAATTCACTTATCCTTTATTAATACTTATACTTTTTTTCGTTTTGAATTTGTCTTGTTGGATGTTTAAGTTTATTTGCATGCAGCCTAACTACTTTTTATTATAAGATTTTTAAAATCCTGTTATGTATAGTTATAAAAGGATTTCAGATTTATATAGATACAAATGTCAGTGATAGCTCTTTAAGTTGTTAATCTGTTATCTGTTACTGTACTTAAACAAATAAAATAAAATAAATAAATAAAATACAATTTATATAGGTGTACGAAGACGTTGCTATAGCTTGGAGCGGTCTTTTCCATGTCGAAGGAGTTATGTTCACATACACTACTGCTGAGTAGTGATTGGTTTGCGATGCGGACGCCCGATGTGTGTGTCGCGTCGTTACCTGCGTGTGTGCGATGGTAACTAGCGAGGCGTGCGTGTGAGTGCGCGTTATTGTTAACGTGTTGCGCGCAGTCCAGCTTGCAGTGCGCGTGGCGGTGGTGAGCAGGGTGCCCACCCGGCAAGAACTGCGGGTACACGTGGTGGGACCACTGTGGGAATAGCGGCCGGGAGCCTACTGTTGCCAAACGTAACAGAAGGAACCAACAGAAATGGTTGACGAGAAGGAGCAAGAAATAGAAACGAAAACGATGAACGGAATTAAAGATGAGCAGAAATAAGCGTAGTTGTCGAACAAAATAAAAATATTTGTTCACGAATGAAAAGGGATCAAAGGAGGAAATTGAGGAAACGCAGATTAGTAACCGATTTGTATGAATAAGGATGAAGGTGAAGAAAAGAGAAAAGCGCATGGCAAGATTAAGTAGTAATGAACGAACAGGTTCGGATAACGACATAAGGAAGGTCGGAAGCCAGGTGGATTGGCAAAGGAAAGAAGTTTGAACGGTTTACCAGTAAATTAGAGTGAAAGTATAGCAACCATGATGTAGTGTACGAGTGTAGTGCGTGATAGCAAGACAAACAATACAAAAGACAAGTTACGTGTAATATTGATCGGTGAAGTGTACAAATTGAATAACCGATGTGTCGACGATGCATGTTAGAACGATGCAGTGCCGCAGTGTAGTAAAATGTAGATTTTACCAGTGTCCCAACCCGTGACGCGGTTATCAAGCGGCGTGAAAAAAAGGAGAACGACACACTTCAGATATACAAGTCTATTAGTAACCTCAAGTGCACTGTCGCGGTCAAATCGGAACACTTCTTCAATACATAAAACTAGACAATAAAAAACAAATATCAGAAAGGCACATAATGAATACATTTGACCGTGATAGTACTAATGATGATAGCTACGACGAATTTGAAACATTTTAATATACATACGTACCAATATATCATGACAAAACTATATATCATAATATTAGTGCAAGAAGCATGTAAAAGAAGCAAAATAAAAGCACTGTTGTATAATAAATATCTAATTAACAAACCCGACGCTTCTAGGAATGGTAAAAGTACAGTTTCAATTATATAAAATTAATCGGTATGTAATAATTTGTATAATAACGCAATTGATAACACTGCTACATAAGGTGGATGCGTTACATAAAATTGTGCATAAAACTACATGTAATAATTGTGAATGAAATGTAACATTAATAAAAATTACTATGTACAATATATTAATACCCCATGAAGTAAAAATAAAGAAAATAGGGTGAATAAATTAAAAACATCTCGCAAACAATGCAAAGTCAACTGCAATACGAAATCACTTATTTTCTGTATTACTTCTATATGTATACGAATATAGAAGAATTCCAGTGGTTTTTCTTTTGCCGAGCCTTCCCTAGTTTGAATCCAATATTATAATAAAAATAGATTTTTTATTAAAATTCATACAACAAAGTTGCATGTGCTCACGATGTGTTACGTCTACATGTCTATATATTTCGAAAGGTAAGCTGTTAGTGTTGCTTCAAGCATTAAATATACAAAGTTTGAAGCACCCAGACGCTTATCTGTGGGAATTTTATTAGCTTTATCTATCTTTGAAATTTATTTTATTTTCAAAATAAACTGTGTCAAATTTATAAGTTACAAAAATAAAACGTCGTTCATGATTGCTTAATCAATGAATAACCTTCATATAATTGTATAAAAGACCACACATCAAGAAGGATAATATTGCAAACTATAAATCAGGTCTAGCTTCATTGGCGCTCCTTCGCTACAGAGTTAATCAACTAATTTCCATGTCATTGGCTTCACCATGATGTTCCTACTCCTTCCACATTTTTTTTTAATTAGACTTGAGTTACTAGCTTAAAAGAGCTAGTGGGGGGGAGTTTGGGGAGTTGCTAGCCTCTAAGGTACCTGTCTTGAAGCAACACGTTCTGGATGAAAATTTTATTCCAAACTTACTATAAAATATTGTTGAAATGTATGTATTCAGACGACCGATTGGTGACTCTGCCTTCTAACTCAACGGTTGCGGGTTCAAATTTCGCTAGGAGTATATACCGGATGAGTTTTTTTCCCGTAAGGAAGAAAATAGGGCATTTTAGGTAAGTGAAATAAAAGCTATTGGCATAGGTATTTCAATTATTTTTCTCAAAATCATCACGGAATAAATCATTAATTGTGTCATTTGACGGTCGCGTTTGTAGCCTATTCCATTAAATTAATTAAAGAATATTTGGAGTAAATATGAGAACCAAATAAATTTATGAATAATGATATATAATGGATAATAAATTCACGATTGAAACCCTACGAATCTCGCCAATCTATCTATCTATCTAAGGCCGGAGTAGGATTAAACTACCTATGCCAATAACTTTTCCATTTCGCTTACTTAATTTACCCTCTTTTTTCCTTACGGTAAAAAAGCTCGTCCGGTATATTTGTGCAATATATACGAACATTTATTTCAGTCATGGATGTTTAAATATAAAAAATATTTATGTATGTTTGACCGTTAACTTTAGTCTGGTTTTTAATTACACGGAATTTTGAAGTTTCATGGTGTGACCAAGCTAATAAATTGATTCCACTATTGTCGTTTTATCGATACGATAAAATATAAAGTGTATGGACAAGACTAGCCAATAACTAAGTATTTGGGCATCTGTTCTTTTATCCTGTGGTGACAGCCCCTGGCCAGTCTTAAGCAGTCTATGACCTGCATGGTCAAATTGTATTAAATAAATAAATATCTTTGCACATACACACAGCGCCATCTAATTCCACACTAAGCAACTAGGCTTGTATTATGGATACCAGATGGTTGATAAACTATACAAATAAATTTATTTTTGTAAATAAATACATAAATAAATGAAAAACATGTCTGTGTTCATCATACAAACATATGCCCCTAGCGGGATTCGAACCCGCGACCTTTTGGTATAGCAGTCAGAATTTTTAACCACTACACCAAACAGGTCGTCGGTCGTCGTATTTAATCTATAGTTCATAATCGAAAAACAAAACACTGGCTCGAAAGGACTAGTATCCAGAGCCGTAAAAACCCTTATTAAAAAAAATGTATAATTATGTATTCTAGTCACGTAAGATGTATTATAGTACAGTAGGCACAAGACAAGCCGCCAAAATCTTTTGCAAAGCATTCTGCCACTTTACTGAAGAATGACTTGACCGTGACTAGACTCTGTATACGCCGGGTATACGACGAATTGCTTGTTTTGACTGGGACTGACCTATAAACTGAAGAAATAAGAGAAATAAATTTTGTCACTCGAAACTGGCAGTAATGTCCCTCGACAGTGAGGTTAGTCAACCAGTCGGTTGCCATCCTCAAAAATAAGAAGAAGAATACACAAGACGTACCGTGATGATCGTGGGGGTGGTGGGGGCGGCGCGGGGCGTCGGGCGGCGCGTGGGGGGGCGGCTCCAGGATGTCGCGGTACTTGGACACCATCAGCACAGAGATGAAGTACACTATCGCTAGTGACAGGAACTGCGCTTGCTTCGTCTCCTCCTGAATATTACAATTGAAAAACGGTTCATTTTATAAATGAATAAATAAATATCTTGCACATAGACACAGCGCCATCTAGTTCCACACTAAGCAACTAGGCTTGTATTATACATACCAGATGGTTGATAAATTACACAAATACACAAAAGGTTGTGTGGTAGAAATCGCTTAATAGCGATAAGACCGCCTGGTTATACAATTATAATTTTCTTTTGAAGCTATATTTAAGAAGTGTATTGTAAAATTTTGTGCAATAAAGTGTACTTGATTGACATGATTGATTGATACATTTTTTTTTGTAAATAAATACTTATATAAATGAAAAACATCCACAACTCGGGAACACATGTCTGTATTCATCAAACAAACATATGCCCCTAGCGGGATTCGAACCCGCGGCCTTTCGGTATAGCAGCAGAGTTTCTAACCACTACACCAAAAAGGTCGTCGTAAATATTGGAAGTCAAATTTAACCTACTTTTAACTGTCGCACTGAGATGCCTTGACGACGCGGCCTTGTTGAGGAGTGGCGTGCGGGGTGGAGCACCGGCGACAAGGGTCGGGACCTATACAGGTTCTTCCCGGACGTAACCATGCGGCTGGGGAGCACCTGGGTGGAGCCCGACTACGTGGTGTCGCAAATGCTAACGGGGCATGGCGCATTTAGTGGACGCCTGCGCGACATGCGACTGAGGGAGGACGGCGGATGTGAGTGCGGGGAAGCGGACGAATACCGCGACCACGTCCTTTGGGAGTGCCCGCTGTATGAGCGAGAGCGTCGCCGTATGCTGAGCGGGCTAGTCAGAGCGGCGATGGGACCGGTATACTTCTCTGACCTAGTGGACTCCGAGGCCAACTTCAGGCTTCTTCGCAGCTTCTGCGGGCAGTGGCACGCAAAAAGAACGGCAGCTGAGTGACAGGCTCCAGCCAACAAACTAGCTGCCCGGAGTGCAAGCCGTGCTGTGGCGTCGGGCCCCAGAAGGGGGAGAACCGCATGGTAGAGGGGACTAATTTTTAAATAAAGTGTAGGGGGATCAAGAAGTGCACGACTGAACAGAGCCTTAAGCAGTAGGTCGTGCATCCCCCGTGATTCGGCCATTATACCCTGAGGTGGTATGGCCATGGGAGGTGGAGGGTAATATTGTCGCACTGAGATGATTGGTGATGATGGACCCAGGAGGTGGATGTTGGAACTCCTCAGTGGCTACTGTAAACCCATCGAGTTTGGGGTCATATGATTCATTTGTATATCTGTTGTGCAATAAAGTGTATTGTATTGTTTTGTATTGTATTAATTTTGACGAGTCTAATATCTTGCACTTGGTGTAGAGGGTCTGATGATGGAGCTTACGTGGTTGGTGGAACTCTGGCGTGTATTTTAGTTTTCTAAATTACATATCATTCATTTGAGGTTGACTCTGTCGTCTGTCAATGCTATTAAATAACGGTAGATGTCATTTAACTTGCCGAATTTCAGGCTAGATTGTCGGCGTAGATCACTGAAAAAGTACCTTATTTATTAATCCAGGACATAATGACAGCTCAGGTTGACTGGAAGAAATCTATTATAGAGATAACTCAACCTTTGTACATGACCTCTAATTATCTCACTTAGATAATATGAATATGAATGTGAAGGTGAATGTCGAGTCGTACCAAGAGGTTAAAACGAGGGCGGAAAGTAGAGAGGCGTGGTCGTTACTCCACCGACAAAAGCATAGCATATATCTCGGTGCGTGCTACGGTTGGAAAAAAGGATGTTGATGTTTGTTCGTATTACTGTCCTCTTAAAGGGGTTCATCTCGCACCTTATTCCATTCAAACCGTCAAGTCTAAATTTTTCGAAATGAATAAACCGATTTTAATGAAACTTTATAAACATGAAGTGCTTAGATCTAAAACGTTACTAGAGAATATTTTCGAAAAAAAAGTAGAACTACAAAATTAGAGCGATTTTAAGATTTCCATAGTCATCGAAAAAATGCAATATATTCTTTTAAATTCGATATTTTGAAAATGTTTTCCGCTAGCTTTCTAAAACTATGTATCCTGCTTTAAACACATAAAGTTACATTAGAATCGGTCTATTCATTCCGAAAAATTTGGACTAGAAAGTTTGTTTGGAATGCCGTGTGGGATAAACCCTTTTAAGTACGACGTTGGTCATGGGCCTTTCATTTCATCATCATCAAAATAAATTACTTAGTATTGTAGTGCAGTGCAGTGCATGGCGTTGCATTGCATTGTATTGTATTGTATTGTATTGTATTGTATTGTATTGTATTGTAAGTATTATATAAAACTTTCGCATGTACGATATTAGCAGCATTCCGTTGTCAGTATGAGATAACAGCACCAGACGAGTATATGTTAATCCAAGACGTGGTTTCCGGATTCTGCCCATTCGGATCTCAAACTTAGTTAGTTTTAAGACGGCCCCAGACAAAACAACAGGACATAGATAGACATACGATTAAAATTAACCAGTCTTGTGACATCATAATATAACTTAGACATAATCATAATCAACTCACAACGTCTCTATAGATGACAGCCCGTAGTCTGTTCACGTCCATGTCTTGTAGCAGCCTCTCTGGATCTTTGACAGGACTAGAAGCGTCTGCGAGGCTGGCCACTACGCTCTGTGGTCACAAACATTTATACTCTTAGATATAATAAGGACATAACTGAAATTAAGCAAGTGCTCTTAACTCCTATGCTGTGATAAAACAAAATTTTTGTATCACTGGAAGTTGGTCTGAAAGTCCTTTTTATGGAGCAATATACCGGATGAGTTTTTTTACCGCAAGGAAAAAAATAGGGCATATTAGGTAAGTGAAACAGAAGTTATTGGCATAGGTACTTTATTTTTCTGTGGAATAAGCTACAAACGCGACCGTCAAATAATACAATTAACGCTTTATTCCATGACGGTTTTGAAAAAATAAATAAACTACCTATGTACCTTCTATTTCACTTACCAAATATGCCTTATTTTTTTTCCTTGCGGTAAAATAACTCTATCTATCTAGATATTATTTGTTAAAATGTTGGCTGTAGATTTTCCAATTTAATATCCTAAAACCCATGCATGGAAAGTAAATGTGTCATGGAACATGTTGGCAATACGAAGGAAGGAGAAGTTAGTTTGAGAAATATTTACTAAATACATTATTATACATGCAAGACAATACGGCGCGTGTCAAACACTACAGTAACAATTTACATTTTGTAAAATAAGAAAAAATGCAGTCGATGGACAGACGCATAATGCAGTTTATATAATTTTAATCATATCACTTGCAACTCAAAGTACCAGGTTGTCATAACCATAGCAGAGCTGGTTATTTCGGGCAAGTCACGCACATTCAGGTATATTTAACACCACCCACGCGTAGCATCTTCGTATAATACATCCATAAATTATGCCGAATGGATACCACATTTTTAAAAACTGTCAGCGGGTGTGTCCATAAATCACAAAAAACGCCCAAAAAGTGACAGCGATTCAATTAGCGCGACGAAAACTACCAGGAGAATAGGACCGGAGAGAGATCTCTCTATCGACTAGCTGCTTGAAGATGAATGACCGCGTTTCGCAGACCGGAATATTAGCTAACACATTTTAATTTGGTTTTGCTGATTTGTATCAATATAACAATAATTTCAGTGCTAACTTTAACGTAAATTCCTACGTTTCTATTATGGTGAGTTTACTGATGATAAACTGTGCATATGTCTAATAAAAAATTAACTTTAGTCACCTGCTTTGGGGACCGATTTGAACCGTACTTTGTGTAATGTTACCTTGGGCGATGGCTCGTCCTGAGTCCGGGCGGCGCGCGCAGCTGCGTACCGTTGCCGCTCCTTGCACTCGAGACAATTGCGGACCGCACACGTGCAAACCTACGCACACACACTCACTACCGTACTAGTAGGCTCTAAGGAGTTCGAGTAGCGAACTCTTCGCGTGGTATGATCGCCTAGTACTCGGCGTTAAGATTTGATCTAATTAAAATATTCTCAAAAGGATGTGTGATTTTAATAGCACTTTCAAGAGATAGCTTGCACAGTGAAATACAAATTGCACATTTATTGATATAGGTATAATAAGATAAGTCATTATAAAAGTTACATAAAATAAAAATCCTAAAATTGTGTTTTTATGTTTATTGTAATTAGGTAGAAAATTGTTTGAAGATCAGACTTCAGAATGATTATTAGAATGATATTTAGAAATCGCATAAGTGAAATGGTAGTACAAAAAAAAATCAACTGTTTTTCAGTAGCTTGTAATATTTTAGTATCCCTATATGTAGCTGTTTGTACGCGTTTTGGGTATCATTCCAGAACTAAATTTTTAGATAAATCGCCATGCCGGCCACCATGCTCACTTTGCACATTATGGTCACCATACAAACTTAACCTAATCTATCGGACGATGCTTGGTGTTGGCTGGTCTCTGACGTCTGGTGCAAATCCTCGTGCAATCTACCGTTTTAAAGTGCCAAATCATCTATGTCAAAATGGATGATATTTGTGGAACAACTGTATATTCCTTTTCAAAACCATAGCGAAGACTTCGATACTTGATATAAACACTAATTTCTATAAGAAGTAATGCAATAGTGTTCTAAAGAACTATATTCCTTTAAAGACTATAGCTTAGCTAGTAAGGATGTAAAGAGTATCCTTCTATGCGGACTATACATAATATATGACAGTAATAAAACAATATAACATTTTATAAGATATCTATGGTATACTAAATCGGAAAAGGCTATAGTTTACTTATAGTTTAATTGAGAAAGCCCTATTGAGTAACAAGAATCATTTGTAATCATTGAAATGAAAAATTACATTCAATTACAAAATCAGTTATGCTGTGGTTGTTATTGTTATGTCAAAACTTCTGTAGCTTATTCTATTACTATATATTTCAATGTAAGATACATGATACCATTTGTTGCATGTCAACAATGCTAAATGCATTTAGCATTGGAAATAATAATAGAGCTTAAGCATTTCTCTGTCGGAATGTCCAAGCTACTACCGCTTCGTAAAGGGAAATCATGTAAAAATCGGCGCAAGAAGCCCACAGGTACTCGTAATTAGTATCTAGAGATATAATGTAAAACCTCTCAATATTCCCAATATAAAGCACTATTTGACTTTGGCTTTTAACTAAAAGTCCTAGATTGTATGCATTTAGAAATAGAAATTTTTTTTCGTATGCATAATATAATATTATGTAGGTTTATATGTCAGACTTGAATGTTTAGTGTATGTATATATTATATGTAAGTATATATTTATTTGTTAAAAAGATACAGGCATTCTTCATTTATGTTATAATTAAAACTTACGTACGTATTTTATTCGATATTAAATAGGTATTTATTTTATTATATTTGAAGTATTATTATTATAGTCTTTTTACTTTAAGTTGATTATTGACACTTTTCTCACAGTGCACGTATGTATGTCTATCGTATCGAATCTCTTTTTTTGTATCTAGTGTGTATTTGACTTTTATGTGTACTCGTGTGCAATTAATTATAAAAATAAAATAAATAAAATATCACATTCTAGATCTTTTAAAAGCAACTTTTTACACACGAGCACTCTTTCGATTGGAACGAAATTCTTTGGCCTTCTACAAAAACTGTATTCCACATGATGTAATGTAATTCGTGTAATTCCCATTTACAGGTACTCCATTCCGGATTAGGAACAATTTTCTCCAAGGAACCATAGCCGAATTCGTTCCAAAAATGTTCAATTACCCTTACAAAGTAAACCATCCTGAAACCACATTTAAGTATGGCAGTCCAACAATTTTCGGCTGAATTCTCGGCTATGGTTTCCAGTGGAAAGTTGTTCGTAATCAGAAGTGGAGTCACGAGCCGAAAATTGTTGTACTTCCATGCTAAATGTGGTTTCAGAATAGTTTACTTTGTATCGAAATTTGAATAGAATTCTAGTATGGTTCCCTGGGGAAAGATGTTCATAATCAATACTGGCGTCACCAGTTGCGAATTACACGAATTCAAATTCACCCCGTACACAAGTAAACCGATTTAATTCAAACTTCAAGTATTTATTTCAACGTATATATTTATACGTGATATCATTTGTTGAATGCGATTTTAAATCTATTGGCAATAATAATAGGGCTTAACCATTCCTCTGTCAGTCGGTATGTCCAAGCTACTGCCGCCTCGGAAAGGGAAATCATCTGTGGGTAAAGAAGCGGCGCAAGAAACCCACAGGATCAAATTTTATTGTATTTTTTGTATCAAGCATAATTTTTAACAAAGAAAAACTAAAGCACTATGTTTTAAATTCTTAATTTCTTTCTTCATTTTCCAATACCTCTAGTACTTTATTAATCTCTTGATTGAGAGAGATTGAGATTTGAGTTTCTGGAGAAATCCCTGGCTTCAACGAAAAGACACCAAAAACCCCAAAATTAAGCTCCAACAATCAAACAAACCACAGTATAACTGATACCCCCCTTATGTCCCGAAAACTCACCAGCCTCAAACACTGCCGTAGTATCCCACCGCTGGACATGTTCTTCTCGGCCTCCAGCTCGGCGAAGTTCAGGGCACTGGCGAAGATGAGCACGTCGGCCATACTGACCAGCCGTTGGAGGAAGGCCACCGCGACTTCTACAGGCATGCCCTGCGTTGGCTCGATGACGTCTAGTTCATTCTGTGGGCCGAAGAACGCTAGATATATAATAAGAAGGGGTATATATAACGTGCTGTGTGGTTTCGGCACTCAAATAGAGTTTTTTTTTATGATTGACTGGTTTTGCGTTTGACCACAATCTCACCTGATGGAAAGTGACGATGTGGTCGAAGATGAAGCACGCGATCCCAATAAATGCCTATTCACTCTGCTCTTGAAGATCCCAAGGTTGTAGGATTCAGGAAAGACTGACGCAGTAAGGGAGTTCCATGCCTTGGCTGTTGTTGAATAGAACCAACGCGTCTCTTCCCGTGGGTGTCGTAAAAAGCGACTAAGGGACTTTGCACCAAAAAACATCTACAGATTTGCATGTTTCAACGGCGATGGGCTCACCCCCTGTCACGTGTGCATATTTGTATATGTCATAAGGTGAACCGTGAATGTTGTTTTAATCATTAAATTTTGAATGTTTGGAACACCCAAACACTATTGTTTGGGATATCTCTGACCACCCCATTTGGGACTGATGTCGTGACGTTATGTATGTATACTGAATGAGCTTTTTTCCCGTAAGGAAAAAAATAGAGCATATTAAGTAAGTGAAATAGAAAGTATTGGCATAGGTAGTTTATTTTTTTTTCTTTGAAACTATAAAATATAATAAAACGTTGTGGCATCTGACGGTCGCGTATATAGCCTATTGCACATAATTACATTATTAAATTAAATAAATTAAAAAAAAATGGAGAAAATATTTTTTTTTATGCACAACGGATTGGTACTTGACCTCAATCACACCTGATGTTAAGTGAAGATGAGGTCGAAGGTGGAAGCGTACTGAACCCCAACACATTTGGGGGACTGGCTATCTTATGTCTGACAACCGGAACACAACAATGCTATTAACATTGCTGCTTGGCGGCAGATTCAGACATGTGTTCCAATTAAAATTCGCAGGATAGGAACCCTATGAATCTCACCAGTCGCATATCAATCTCCGGCATGAGCGTACGTAGATGATGGTTTTGAAAAAAAAAAATTAAACTACCAATGCCAAAAACTTCTATTTCATTAACCGTAATATGCCGTATTTTATTCCTTACGGTAAAAAAACATATATAAGTTGTAAGTTACCGATCGGCACTAAGCTAATTTGTGATAAAGATCGTTACGTTATATACGGGATATAACGTAACGACCTTTATCACAAATGGGGTGACATTTTAGGGGGGAACTAATTTTACCAATTGACATTGCATCATGAAGCCTACAGCGAACTACCGTTTTTAATCGGTCCGACAATACCACTATTAGGACCGAACATTAGGATATTAAAGAAGTAACGATAACGTCCCATGAAAAAATTCCGATGAAGTATGAAGATACAAGATAAAGATACTCCGTAGGTTTCCACATCCTACATTAGGTTAACCTGTGTTGTAGTACATGGCTTCACCTCGGATTACACCAACATTAGAATCAAAGCAAAAAACACAAAAAAAATTATATGATTTTTTTTTGTATGATCGACCCTTGCCGATCTGGTCCGATTTTTAAAAGAATAGAACATATGCTCCAACACGTGCTGACGCACCTCTGTGTATCTATCATGAGTTTAAGGGGACGATTCACGTTATCGACATCTATCTCATATGTTGTAAGTAACAGTTATAGAATGATAATTTACTATAAAAATAGTAATTTACGAGAACTCGTGGTAGCCCCACTGAAGTGTGGCCGTTATCAGACGGAACTAATGTCGGTGCAGGACGTGTGCTAGTCGACGCCAAATCGGCCGTAGTCGGGCACAAATCGGTGGCCGATTTAAAGTGGTCATTTGCGATAACTCTTGTAGACTCTTCATGGTTTTAAGAAGCATCACCGTTACTGACATTGGGCGAAGTTGCCGAGGCGAGCAGAGGCAGCAGGCCGCCGCACGCGATGATGAGATTGTCCGCCAGCTGACTGATCAGGTGCACCGTGTTCACCACGAACACTGCATTCTCGCTGCTGTTCACGAAGTCAATCACGGACTTGGTCGAGTGACTGCGCCATACCTGCATACAGACATCACTTACTTAAGTTTCAGTGGATAGCCGCCTATATTTTTTATTTTATTTTATTTTCTTGGGAAAACCAACAGCTGTTTTACAATTACTTTTTTTATGCACGAGTTGGTACTTGACCTCAATCACACCTGATGTTAAGTGAAGATGAGGTTGAAGGCGGAAGCGTACTGACCCGGAAACCCCAACACATTTGGGGGACTGGCTATCTTATCTCTGACAACCGGAACACAACAATGCTATTAGCATTGCTGCCTGACGGCAAATTTAGATAAGATGGTGGTAGCTAGCCAGGCGGACATTTAAAATGCCCTTCCACCAACCAAATCGAGTACTTAAACATGTACCCCGCTGGGGATCCTCCGCGACCTCCGAATCGTAAACCCAATGTTGTTTACATTGAGCCACGGAGGCGGTTGACTTTTATTTTAGAGACAAGAGATTTAAGTTGATTTTAGAGACGCCACGAAATAAATACGCGGTAGAAAGTCAGGTGATATATTGGAGCGGTCAAAAATTATCACTTAAACTAAAAAACTGAAAGCTAATTAGAGGTTTCCACTGATAGAAACTACTTAAACTTAATAAAAAATAAAAAAAATATACATTGCAATCAGAGAACGGTTGGAAAAATTTATCTAATTATAAACAATCTATAGATAGGATATCCTTGCATCGCCAATCCAAAAAACAACCGGGTCACAGAAGTATTAGGTTACTTTTTGGCCAAAAAAAAACGTCTACTTAATATGGCCAAAACAAATGGTTTAAACATACTCCATTACCTGCTAAACAGAGTACATGTACCCCGATGGGAATGGCACCCGCAACCTTCGTTTTGTAAACCTTATGTCGTTTACATTAAGCAATAAAGGTAGATTCTTTTTCTCACTCAGTGGATTTTAATTAGCGCCCTCGCTACAAAAATATTACTTTGCTCCCTTGTAAAATAATGAGTCGTTCTTCACTAACTGCGAGTGAAGCAGGTCTTTTCTCCAAGAAGCTTTCATAAAGAGCTGTGAATGATGAATATGAACATTATTGTTCTTTAGTGTTCGGCGAAGAGATCGAAAAATATGAAAAAGTTACTGTCCTCGTCCTTTACTCTGTTCTATAATAGGGAGTAAGTAGCCTATGACATTTAAATCGACTTTTATGCCACTCGAGTAAATAAAATAACATTTATCTCATAAAGAAAGCCTAAACAGGGAAAAACAGGAATGTCAAGCTGAAGTTAATTTAGATTCCGATGTTAAATCCTTATACCCAAAGGTTGCCTGGAAGAGATCGCTTTTCTGGAAGAGATAAGGTCGCCAAATTGTACATTCTATTCTTACCACTTTTCTGAAACTGAATTTTCTTAATATGTGCAATAAAGTGTATTTGTATTGTATTGCATTGTATTAAATCGGAAGTACTGCAAATAGTTTCGTATAGCTCAGATTGTCCATAATCATTAAAACCACGTTGGCCACGATTGTAGGTTATCTGAGTAGCACAAAACTGCTTGTATAATGAGGGAGTATAGGCCATAGTCCACCACGCTGGCCCAATGCGGGTTGGGGACTTCACATGCCTTTGAATTTTCATTTCTCCGTCATGCAGATTTCCTCACGATTTTTTCTTCACCATTTAAGAGAAGTCGGATAATGCACATACGTAATTAAATAAAATTTATAAACTCATTAGTACCAAGGCCCGCCTGGGAATCGAACCAGGACCTCACAAATTGGGAGACCGTGTCTTAACCGCTGAGCTACCGATGCTCCTAGCCACCGACGCTCTATGTACTTTGCCCAATAACAATATTCAATTATCATTAAATATATTCACGACTTGTATCTAAAAGCGTCTGTTCATTCTATACTCATAAAGGGAAACGAAAAGTGCAATTGTATCACTCGGCCGAAAAATTATTTCAAAATAGCGCCCTAGCCGTAAAAATATAATTTTGCTCCCTTGTAATACAATCTACTATACTACTCACTTGAATATCAGTCTCCAATGAGAAAAGCACGTCTGACAGTAGCCTCTGGTGGATGTATGACCACCGGAACTCGGGGATACGGAACGGAGGTCGCGTCGGTCCGGGGGAGAACATGGGCCGGTTGCACTTAGATGGCCGCTTCGTTTCTGAAATGTGACGGTAAATCCTGTTAAACTGGGGCGTCCCAAATACTACGTTTATTATTAAATTTACTATAATTTATAAATTTATAGTTTATTAAATTTATAAATGCAGAGATTTAATGATAATAATAGAGAATACTTTTTCTATTTTATACATGAGATTTGAATTATAATTAATGGCGTTTTTTGACGAACTCATTTGTATTTATAAAAAAAAAAATGACGGGGATAATTTAGAATTCACTGTGCTTAGCTACGTAAAATAGTAGAAATAGTAAAATTTGTAATTTAAGCCTTCAATATTTGCACGCCTCGTATAGGCAGGTTTTTGCGAGAATTTTGTAATATATTTACCATCCACGCCACCAAAAATCAATGCAAATAAAGTGATTTCATTTAAATTAAATCCTTGTAAAAAGCGCATTGTTTTTGAGCTTTTTAGAGTTTGAAAAGTTTGTACATGTGTCAATTATTTACTTGGGTATGATAAAATTATTTGAAATGTTAGTTTTTTTTTTTTTTTTTTTTTATATTTTGGTCCCTTACACCAATCATCTAGTCCCAAACTAAGCAAAGCTTGTGCTATGGATACAAGATAAACGGATAAACATACATAAATAGTTATATAAACATCCAAGACTCGGGAATAAATGTTCGAATTCATCACACAAACATTTAACCCTCGCGGGATTCGAACCCGCAACCGTTGGTTTCGCTGATAGGGTGACTATCCACTACACCAATCGGTCGTCAGTTTATACCCATTGTACTCAAGATCTTGCAAATTTGAATTCGTGTAATTTCTTTTAACCGGTGACGCCACTCTTGATCACGAACAACTTTCCCCCAAAGAACCGTAGCCGAATTCGATCAAAACTTTTTCAGTTACCCATACAAAGTAAACCATTCTGAGACCACATTTAGTATGGAAGTCCAAGAATTTTCGGCTGAATTCGGCTATGGTTTTTTTTTAGTGTGGAATTAGATGGCGCTCAAGATGATATAAGTGAAATTAGTACAATAATTTCACATCATTAAATTGTGACTGAAATTTTGCCATAATGTCTAAATCTCACGATGTGATGAGTAAAATACAACATGGTAATAGCTTATACAGGCGCTCCTAGCCTTTTAAGTAGATAATTTAAGATCCTTGTGTGACTGACTGTAATTTGTTATGCAATGTATAATATTTTTATATGAATAAAGAACTTTGAAATAAAAAAAAAAAAAGATGGCGCTGTGTGACTGAATGAAATGTTATGATTCCATGCACGTACGATACTATACTACCATATCTTAAAAGGGTTTATTCTGTCCAGTGGCGCCCTCATTTACATTAAGATTCCTTTTTAAATACAGCATAAATCAAAAATGTCGCTCTAACCTGCTATTAAGAGGCTTAAAAATAATACCTAAATAGCGTTAATTACGGTTATTTTCGAGAATTTCAAATTATTGTTAAAAACGGCCACTTTTTTATAATCGCAAATTCTGGAAAATAACCGTTATCAAAGCTATTTAGGTATGGCTTATAATTCGCTTTTAGGCAAACCTCCAAAACCATCCATTCATCCAAACTTTCGCATTTATAATATTTATTCAATGAGACCCTGGACGGAATAAACCCTCTTAACAAGAATGACGAAGCCTTCTTTTGTTAACTCACGACTTACGCATGGTGACCTTATGGAAGGTGCGAGATCAGGATATAAATAAGCATCGGCCCGTTCCAGCATTACAGCAGCTCACCACTTAATCAAGGTTTATTTATCATCTACTGGTACGCCTACAACAGCTACTCGCATAGCACTTTGATTATGTGACATTTTCATTTGACAAACCTAGCTCCTGCCAGCAATTCGAAACTTGTCTATGAAGTTACAAGGTTAATTATATTTGTTACAATATGACTTACCAAAATGATTAGAATCAACTTGCGTACTGGTCGAAGCACTTCTTGGCCTCTTCGGTGACGTGGACGTATTTGTGCCTTGAGTAGCAATACCTTCCCTGCTGCTGTCCTGTTTCATTTCACTATCACCCGGTAAACTGACACGTCTTTTGTCCCTTTCGATTTCACGATTTCTTTCGTCTTCACTTTCCTGTGTTTGTTTATTGGCTAACGAAATGTTTTCACTTATCGTAGAAATAGGGGGTATCTCAGGAGTTATTGGCTCATCTGGAATATCCGTATCTATTCTTTGACTATCGTTTTTCAAATTCTCTTCAGTTACTTCGGTGTTGACGTCTTCTGACTGTAAATTTTTGGTCTCTTCGGTTCTAGTACTTACTAAAAATTCCCCGTCAAGAGGCAGCACGTTTCCTTCATGCGGATGATCTGATGGTATCACCCTTTGTGGACTATCATCAGATACTAATGTTTCATTCTTCTCCTCGCATTTCGCAACTACCGTCGAGATAATATCATTTACGAGTTCATTAGCTACAGTCTCCGCCGTTCGTTGCACGTCGATGATTTCTTCAACTTCCTGCTCAAAGTCATCACGACCGTTCGGAGTATTCCCTTCGGATTGCAGACCACCGGAGATAGCTCCAGAGTCGGTGTCGTCATCGGCTTTTAATCGTACAGTTTCCAAAGCGACCGTCAAAACGTCATTGACGATGTTTATAGCGACGTGCTTCGGATCGTCGCTGTCATCGTCTGGAATGTTTTCAGTCTTTTCTAGTATTCTCTTAGGACTAGTCGTCTCACTCGGAGTCAGGTACAGTTCAGATGGATCGGATAGCTCAGACTCTCTCTCAGTAGCCACATTACCGTCCGCCACTCTCTCTGGACTTGCCGTTTCACTTACGGACAAACTAGAAGGAATGCCTTCACTCTTATCCGTGCTGTCATCCTTCAATACGTCATCACCAATATCTCTAACCGGAATATAATCTAAACTCCCCTGCCTCGTCAGACGAGGCGACTCCGTCTTCTCCGCTATCGTCCCGATCCCCGATTCTGAGCTCTCCAACAGTTTACTCTCGATTATAATCGACTCGACTAGCTCGTCGCCTACAGACTTTCTCTCGCTGTCCTCGTCTATCGCATGTTCAACCTTAACACTATCACAACCATCACCGTCTCGCTTGCACACTTCACTGTACTCAGTCCTGGCATCGTCACAGAGGCAGGGGTCGGGCGCGGGCCGCTCCCAGCCCGAGATGGTGGAGATGGGGCGCTGTTGCCGCTCCGCAGGGTCCGTGATGTTGTCAGCTCGCCGCTGCTCGTAGTGCTCGTACATCTGGGCGAATTGGAGCTTGAATTCCTCGTAGGAGACCTGTAACCATTCAAGTAAAAAAAATAGTAATTTATCAATGGAG
Source organism: Oegoconia quadripuncta (assembly GCA_949316235.1). Taxonomy (NCBI): domain Eukaryota; kingdom Metazoa; phylum Arthropoda; class Insecta; order Lepidoptera; family Autostichidae; genus Oegoconia; species Oegoconia quadripuncta. The sequence goes on from OX438758.1 coordinate 19,482,747, forward strand.
GTTCGACGTATGTATTCGTATATCGATTACAATTTATATATATTTGAATATATTGTATTAATAGATCATCAGAAAGAGAAATCATCTGTGGCCAAAGAAGAAGTGGAAGGAACCAGCAGAATCATTATTTAAAAAAAAAACTATTTAACACCGTTTTATAATCTTTGGGAGCTGGGGGAACCCCAAGCGTATGTCATTCAGATAGTCACATCGCTTATGACAGTCCCCACATAGCTATTCCAATGGAACGATGTCGTATTCTATGCAAGCTATTGCCCTAATCGCCACGTCAGGCAGGCGAGTTGGCGATCGCAGATTTAGTGAGAGCTCCGTTTCATAAAACTTTTCAAATCACTAGTCAAAATAATTATAATAGAATTCTAATAGCAATGAGAGTAGTGAAAATGATGATTATTATTTGGAAGAAATGGGCAAAGCAGAGAATTTCGACAAATATTAAACTTTTCTTTGGAAGTCACCAACTTTACTTTCAAGAATTTTGGGTCAGTACAATAGCTAGCAGATATTTTAACAAAATTAGGAGGACAATTGCAACAACCACCAAATAGACACACACAAAGCAATCAAACACATAACGCCCATCGTTCAACGTCGGGGTTTAAAAAGTGACAAATTAACACTTTATTTGTATCTACAATTATGAACATGTCAAGTTTATGAAACAATAATTGTCACGACATCAACGTCATCATTTCTGACAAATTATCGACTTGTCCAACTTTATGAAACGGGGCCCGGGGGTCAAACGCCTAACACAAAGCTCTAGCGATAACGATACTAATGCAGTATCGTCCTTGTCATTGCATTACGATATGACAAGGACGGATAGAGCATTGATGTCATAAACGATTACATTTCCAAAAGCAATTAAATTAGGCTTACACGTAGGGCTTACGAATCGGAGGTGACAGGTTCCATTCCCAGCGGGATACATGTTTAATACTCGGTTTTGGCGGTGGTAGGGCATTACAAAAGTCCGCCTGTTCAGCTACCACCATTTTATCTAAGTCTGCCGCCAAACAGCAACGTTAACGGCATTGTTGTGTTCCGGTTGTTATAGATAAGATAGCCAGACCCCCAAAACAAGATTGGGGTTCCGGATGAGCACGCATCCACCTTCTGTCTCTTCTTCACTTAACATCAGGTGTGATTGAGGTTAAGTGCAAACTCGTTGTTCATAAAAAAAGGCGGTCTTACAGCAGAGGATCATAGAACTGGTACCTTTGAGTGCACGATGGCTAACGTGTCGACCCAAACGCGCCAACCGCCGTACTCGTGCTTGATTGCATGGTGGAGCAACATGCGGAACAGGGAGTACACCATGTCCGAGATCTTCTGCTCCTCGGCGTTCTTCGGGTGGATGTACGCCATCGCGATCAGCCACTCCTGCGGACGTGACGATGGAAAGATATGATATATACATCCATAAAGAGAAATAAGTATTGCTCTGTTAGTCCATTTTAAAGAATTTTGTATAGTACATTTTTGTATCCTTTTGTTATAATAAATAAATGTCGATGGTTAGAAAAGAAGAGGAAGACCACGGAAAAGATGAATGGATTGTGTGAAGGGTGATATGAACGAAAAGAGCGTGAATGATGAGGTAACGACTGATTGAGGATATAATTTTATTTTTCCTTCTTTAAACCCCTTTTTCTACTTCTTAAATACATTTGGGGCCCAAGGTAGCGTAAAGTCTTTTCTCGGGACCCGCTTACTTTCAGTAGGCGACGTTCAGCTGTACTGCTGTTGATCCTGGCTACAGGAGTTGCAGTGGGAGGGTGTGGAGGTGGGTCATGATAGAGGATATTGGAAGAAAAAGACGTACTGGGCCGAACCCAAATAAATTAGTACCAGGGGCAAGAATGATTGTTAATAAATGAGATGTTTCTAAAATGTTCTCCAAATAAAGTTTCATTAGAATCAAATAATATTGAACATTTACTTGCGGCGTCAACGTTCAACGTTAATATAAGGTGCACGACAACGAAGGTCACATTTTCTTATGCCTTTGAATCGGATCCGATCTTATCTTTACAAATGCAATACACACAAATCCATGGCGCAAAAACTAAACAAAAAGTCTTAGGTTTGTCAAGTATTTGATTGGCCAAGAGTACTAGACAGTGACGTACAAGATGCTTTAAATAAAGTATCTGGAATACAAAAGTACAAAAATAGTACAGTACAGTACTGTACTGTACTGTACTGTACTGTACTGTACTGTTTATTCACAAAATCAACAAAATTAAACGTTTTCACAAAAGCAATAATTATTGTTGATCCACACATAAAAACGGGGTAACACACACACATAAAAACGGGGTAACACAGACCATGCTATGGTCTCTTAGAACAAATACTCCCGTCCCAATAGAGACTAGCGCCACCTAGCCGCCATATGTCATAACTTGTTTATACCATGATTACCATGTAAAATATTTAAAGTCTATATTTTCTCAAAACAATAAACTATATGTACCTAAGTATATTTAAAGTGATTTTTTCTTGTCTAGTTATTAAATTTTCATATTTGAGATAGCATTAGGTTTTGTGAAGGTAAAACACGTAAAGTAATGATGATTTGGCAACACTGAGAAAAATGTCGGCTGTCGTTGGATGTGTACGCGCATTTTTCACTTTTCCCGTGTGATTTGGTGATTGTGATGTGCATTTGCTCCTAATGGTGTGAGTTTAGCTTTGGTTCCTCCACCTTTAGTCGAGATTGTATGTGAGATAGGACTCTGTGAGACAGGACTCCCAAGTGTATTTTTGTCTTTTTCCTTATGTTTTTGTTTGGTATTAATTTTATTCCCACGGTTATATGATGATAGTTATTGTTTGCTTTTCTTAAATAAAATATTTGTGTTAAATCGTGTGTTTTATTGTATACCGATAGGTACCTAACTAGATAATATGTGTAGTTACTTCGGAGGTTTATTTTCGATGACAGCATTGAAATTTTGATGAAACAATTGAAATTTCAATGTTTCATTGAAAATAAACCTCTGAAGTAACTATCAAGTTGCCAGGTTTAGGTAGGTACGGCTAGGTTTCATGACCTTGACGAGGTTAGTTACACATCATTGCGGATAGATGGCGCTGTGAACCCGAGTCGCTTGCAAACGCCAACATACCCGTCTATCTCCGTATATACATTGTAGTCTTTGACACAGACCATTACGCGGTATAATTAATAATGACACGAGTCAAGGGGCCTAGCCCATGACATTTTGTAGAAAGAAAGAATTGCCACGCCATCTATCAATTTGACCCCAGACAGTACTATATTAATTCTGTGCCCAGACTAAAGATTCAATGGCACTTTCAGTTTCAGCCATTTTAAATTGATGTCACCTAAGATGTCTGTCACGATAGAATCAGTAATCTATTACTAAAAGTATTTCAGCAAACACAGTATCCACAAAATACTAAGATACCAAACAAAAGGTATTTAAAAAAAGTTTTATTACAAGATGTATCTGTATTTCAGATACTTGTAAGTTACATCTCTGGTACTAGGGTATCATCAACACATAAGAGCTCACCTGCCAGACAGACATCTGGAGCACAGTGCGCCGGTTCTCGCGGTTATTGCTGCAAAGCAGGGTCATATCTGACAGGAACAGCTTCTTCACTTCGAGAAGCTGTTCAGTTTGTTTCGACTGGCGTATCAGGGTAGCCACAACCTTCAGGATCACTGTGGAAGAATACGTTAATGGAGTTTAAAAAATGTATGTAGCTGTACTCATGTCGCAGTGTTCAGCTGGGCAGAGGTGTGACTTATCTAAGATACAAGTATCTGAAATACAGATACAAGATGCAAGATACGTATTTTCATTTTGTATCTAAAATACTTTTTAAAAAATCATTTTGTATCTTGTATTTAAATATATTTTGTTTGGTATCTTAGTATTTTATAAATACTTTTTCTGATAAAATACTTTTAGTAATATATTAGTAGAAATATATAAAATAAATGCGTAAAATTGAGCATGTCATTATTAGTCCAACATCACATTGGTAGATGGCGACTCTTTCTTTGCACTGCACTGGCCTGTATCTATACAAGATGTGGCAAATGCACAAGTCGTGCGAGCCAAACAATTAAAAAAAAAAAAACTGAAATGTAATTTCATTTGAGAAGATGACCGCCTTTTTGTATATATTACATTACATTAAGTTATTTACGAATAATTCGTAAATACCTTAATGTTAAGTTATTTACATACGTAAATAACATTAAGTTATTTACGAATAAATCGTGTTATGTTATGTAACGTGTGTGTTATGTTATCGTGTTATGCTCGTGTTATGTCAATTAAGAAAAATAAACTTAGAATTCATTAAAATAAAATCTTGTTTTCTTACAAAAGTATTTGTATCTTAAGAAGTATTTAGAAGATACGTATTTGGTATTTAGTATTTCAGATACTATTCTCGAAAGTATTTTGTATCTGGTATCTGAAATACTTTATGTAAAAGTATCTTGCATTTTGTATTGCAGATACTTTGTACAGGGTATTTTGTACATCTCTGCAGCTGGGGCACAACCTCCTCTTACTGGGAGATATTTTTTTTTTTTTTTTAAAAAACGTCTCACAAAACTGGACACAATTCAAAATATTTTCAGTCTCACCCAACATTACGACATAATTATTTGAATGTATCCTACTGGATGTGAACACAGCATGCACACAGGTAAACAGTCTCAATACTTAAAGAGTAAATTAGGCTATTAACTAAATCACTAAAACGATACAAAAAGACCTATTTATAATTGTTGTACAAAATGAATGTATGTGTATTAAGGATGATTAATCCTTAATACATATACAACTACATTAATACATATACAACCATAGACAACTTTCTTAGTGGAGGCGATTGTGCCTGAAAATATATCAATCTGGTTTCTCGTGCTATTACATAATGCACACATTCGATACAAAGGGCTGTGTTGACCGATGTTGGCTCTGTAGTTTATGTTAAGGAAACCCAACAGGTATGTTAAATCACAAATAACAATGGAAAATTGTACCTGACGGCTAATAACAAGTATGACAATAAAATAGTGGTCTAATAAAGCGCTCAGCAGGATCGAACGCTGCACATACACTACGTAGCTTACATGTGTGATATCCATAGCTACATGTAAACATTTATAAAATATGTTACTTAGATACATAGAACATTTAAAATAAAAAAAAAACAAAATAGACGATTAAAAGAAACTATTGCTAAGGATACGTCTCGCTGTGGGAACGCTTGTGTGGAGGAGATCGACATTGAAGTGGTCATATAACAGTTTGTTGAAGTTGTTGCTCGCACGACACATAAAGGTGTTTTGCTTGTAGTTGGACGATACTACATATAGGTCGTAATCCACCAAGCGGACCCAGTACCGTTGGTAGATTTGTATCAGACTAGTCTGGCCACCTATCAGCCAGTATTATACGTGTCTGTATCGTGCCGGTGAGCCACCGACTTGACTTAACGACTACACTACCTTCACTTGAAAAACAACCCGTACAGACTATTACAGCGAAAGTGACTGCACCACGAGTGAAATTAAGAGGGCTTATCCCACACGCCATTCCATACAAACTTTCAAGTCCAAATTTTTCGAAATGAATAGACCGATTCTAATGAAACGATACTAATGATAAATCTAAAAGGTTAGTAGAGAACATCATCACAAGCAAATATCGAATTTAAAACAAGATATTGCATTTCTTAACGCTCTAATTAATTTCAATACTGTTTTTTGAAAGAAGAAGACGGATGAAAGAAAATTGCATGCTGCAGAGATGAGAATGTTGAGATGGATGAGTGGAGTGACGAGGAGGGATAAAATAAGGAATGAGTATGTAAGAGGGAGTTTAAAAGTGACACTCGTGACAGAAAAGTAGAAAGGAAACCGTTTAGATTGGTATGGACATGTTATGAGGAGGGATGAAACGTATGTTACTAAGAGAATGATGAATGTGGATGTCGATGGTTGGAGAGGAAGAGGAAGTCCACGGAAAAGATGGATGGATTGTGTGAAGGGTGATATGAACGAAAAGGGCGTGAATGAGGAGGTAACGGCTGATAGAGGAGATTGAAAGAAAAAGACGTACTACGCCACCCCCAAATGAATTGCGGCCAGAGCAAGAAGATGATGACGGTTTTTTGAACATGTTCTCAACCAACTTTTTAGATCGTGTTTTATACGTATAAAGTTTCATTACAATCGATTTATTGGTTTCGAAAATATTGGCCCTAAAAATTTATATGGGAGACCGCGCGAGATAAACATGACTGTAATACGAACAAAAGTTATTAACATACTTTTTTTGTAGCCGTAGCCCTGAACCGAGATATTCTAGTTTGATTTAGCAGCACTAATTAATAGGATATTATCTACGTAAGATAATTAAGCATCATATTTATGCTGTGCCTCCATCACCTCGTTGACTAGATTATGCAATGTCATTTGTACTCACTAGGGTTCTCTAGACGGAAGTGCGGCTGCGGCTCCGGATGGCTGGTGTAGAGGATCTGCTGGCCAACATGCTCGGTGAGCAGCTCGTAGAGCGCGTTGTAGACCGGCAGCGCCAGCCCCTCGCCGCTGGCGCCCAGCCGCCCCGCGAGCAATGTGTACAGGTTATGGGGCGACATCACGTCGTATTTGCGTCTGCAATTATCAGAAATTGACATATTAATAATTTAGAATAATGACAGTGACCCGCTCCGACTTCGCACGGGTGCAATGTATATCAAAGAAAGTCAATAAACGTTGACTCGTTACTGTTATTTATTGTGTTATCAATGTTGTGTACGCCTGTAATAGGTATTCATATCAGAACACTTTCTCTTAATATATTAATTTAAATGAAATGCTGTAAAGAGCAATGTTGATATACATTAAGCCCCTTATTTCCAAGTGTAGATCTGCGCTTGAACCTAGTTGGAAAGAGATGCCGCTATACAAGTTACGTAGTCCCTTTTTAACTGTCCTCAAGCGGAGATCTCTGTTTGAGTAACATTTTGTAATACCGGCCTAAGTACCCAACTTAACTAACATATGTAATTTAATAACGATTTCGACGACCTGTTTGGTGTAGTGGTTAAAAATTCTGACTGCTATACCAAAAGGTCGCGGATTCGAATCCGAAGTTTGTATGATGAATACAGACATGTGTTCCGAGTTAAGGATGTTTTTCATTTATTTACGTATTTAGTTACAAAAAAAAATGTATTTGTGTAGTTTGTCAACCATCTGGTATCCAAAATACAAGCCTAGTTGCTTAGTGTGGAACTAGATGGCGCTGTGTGTATGTGCAAAGAGATTTATTATTAATAAGGATTTTATAATGTTCATTAGAATTTCTAAAACATTATGTTCCCAGCTGATACCCATGCTAATTATTAAAAAGACTTGTGTTATGAGCATCATCTTCTAATTTTTCAGATTAATTTTATTTTAGAATAAATTGGTAAAAATGGCTACGGAAATAATATATTATTTTTAAGTCTTCGCATGCCAGGCCATTTCACAATTAAAAAATAAGTAGTACCCTTTCTTATTTATAAACCTGTTTTAAAAAGAGCAATCTCTCAAGATTCTTGCATGTTCTCCTCAGAGGAAAGTTGTACTTTTGAATAAGCGGTAGCTTAAAAAATAAAGCTTACAAAATAAAGAATGTTTTTCTCACTTGTGAGTACTTCTGCTCAAGAAGAAGCCCAGCAGTTTCAGCGCTTGGAGCCTTATCAGTTGACTTTCCGACGACAGCAGTTTGAAGATTGTCCTCACTCCGCCCTGAAAATTATTTAAACACGAATATTTACAACGCCGCTTTTTAACAAGTCTGAGTTATCAAATGCAAAATCGATATTTTGTATGTGGTCTGTTTAATTTTGAGCTCAGTTGGCTGACACAAGAGTTTGTTTTACATAGAATTCTCGAGTTATTGTCTATTCATCACCCTTGTCTGTCTGGACCATTATCCATCACGTGGGCCCAGTGCCGAACTCACAGTCCGTATTTTTAAGCCGTGCCTGTAGACCATCGGCTTGGCTTAATGACTGCCTACAGGGAATAAATCTTACACAATATTCATATTCATTTACCAATAACGTTAGTTTTACATTTCAAAATTCCATTTGTCCCACGACCAACCCTCAGGTTTCAGCAGAATACCAGTGTTTTGCCCGCCTCGGCACACACATAATATTTGTTGTTTCTGTACTTGTGTTTTATTGTTTTAGTTGTAATTTTCATATGTAAAAATTGTTAGGTGAGTGTACATGGATACAAATAAATGCTTATCTATCTATCTACAGTTGAAAACATTCATATTCATATATCGGAAGTCATCACCCATCCGACGGTCACTCTTCATCACCAGCCAGACAATGCTTAATTTCGTTAATAAAAAACGCATAGCGACTACGCTATGAGTGCCATGAGTGCTGTTATAATTGAATATAACTCAGTAAAAAATAAAAGGTGAATTAAGCGTGATTTAAATCGAGCAAAATATAGAATTAGAATTAATATAACATTCCGATGATTTAAAAATAGAAACACTTTATTTATTTATTTTTTTTAATATGAGAGGGCGGCAAACGAGCATGAAGTCACTTTAATGACCTTTCCGCACAAATTTCTTATTTATACAAGCTATTATTTAGTTTGCAATGTTCGTATGTATGTGCATTGTCCGTTTTAAACTTTGCAAAGCATTTACCAATCACTTGCAACTCGTTTACGAATGAGCTGAAATTTGGTACATTTATGTAAGTTCGGTAACAATACAATATTATGGTGCTATCGAGCTGATCTGATGATGGATCCGGGATGTATGGACTGGAACTCCCTAATGGTAAATAGCAAGATAGTCAATTTGGGCAAGTTTGTTTTGTTACCATGAGAACTTTCCATCACACATGATGACGAGGAGCTGCAGATGGAGCCACAAGATTGCCACTGGAAGCCCTTGATGGACTTTATGTTACTCATCATTGTACTAGATTAACATGTGATAATCGTGATGGAGCATTAAAAGCTTTTTTTAAAGTATTTTTAATATAGAACGTATTACTTACCTATGAAATTGGCGTTTTGTATGAAGATTTTCATTAAGACTGTTTTCTCCATACAAACATTTTTGATTTTTATTTTGGGAACGGCAAATCCAAATTTAGCTAAACTTTGTGTGTATTATCGGATAACATTAAGTTAAGTATAGGCAGCGTTAACTTTTCAAAGTAACCGCTTTATAAAAGTTTCAGCGAATCTAAGAAATGATTATGGGAAGAAGCACATGAAATAAGCTCTGTTCAAATTTTTTTTTATTATGTGATTTAGCCCAGAAATTAAAAAATATTTCATGTGTAACCTTGAAATAATATTGCATTTTCCAAATAAAAAACAAATTTGGATATAGCTTTGAAAATCGCAGGAATTGGTGCATATGATTAACGAAGAAAAAAGACTCCAATTTCAAAGGTATTTGACTACCCAATATTATTTGACTACTATAGTAGTACAATTTTTCATCTAATAAACTACTTAGCAACTCAGTCTCACGATCTCCGTAGTTATTTTCTGTTGACCATTTAAACTCGACGTGCCCTAGTGCAGACGAGGCGTGATATGAATGTATCGATAGATTTGTGAACGGTGAATGAATTCGATATACAACTGTAACAACTCAACCTTGGCATCAAAGGCCGGTACCATGGAGCTGGGGTGTTCGGACATCAGCGAAATCAGCATCTGCAGTACGTCGTGCAGATTTTCATCCTGAAATTATAAGTGAGGCAAGGTTACAGCTTCTTCTTTTATTATGCACAACGGGTTGGCACTTGACCTCAATCACTGTGAAGATGAGGGCGAAGGTGGAAACCCCAACACATTTGGGAGGCTGGCAATCTATCTCTGACAACCGGAACACAACAATGTTATTAACATTGCTGCTTGGCGGCAGATTTAGATAAGACGGTGGTAGCTAGCCAGGCGGACATTTAAAATGCCCTACAACCAACCAAACCGAGTACTTAAACATGTACCCCGCTGGGGATCGCGAACCCGCGACCTCCGAATCGTGAACCCAATGTTGTTTACATTAAGCCACGGAGGCGGAGCGGTTACATATCAGTTCATCAGGTTATCAGTCCGGACATCCACTGCTGACCATAGGCCTGGCTCATAGAATTTCAGATTGAAAGCGACCTGCAACCTGCAACCAGCGATTTCCCGCCTGTCCACCTCGTGAGAGGTCGTCCTAAGCTGCGCTTGCCTGTGCGTGGTCGCCACTCGAGAACTTTATGCCCCACCGGCCATCCGTTCTTCGAGATGTGCCCTGTGGACTGTCACTTCCTACTCGTGCGAAACGCCGAGCATCGCCCCCTCTATAGCTAGTTGCGTGACTTTGGGCTTTCTTATGAGGCCCATTATGAAAGATCACGTTTCACTGCCATAATTCATCACTGGTAACATTTAACTGGTAACACTGGTAACAGTGAATGTTACACTGTATTAATTTTTTATGCATCAGGTTAGCATTTGAGATCAACCACAACAGACGTCAGTGGTCGGTTATCAGGTGACTGCCTAGCTCCGCCTCCCGAAAATAAGGTCGACGCTGTCGACTAGAAATACAGGGGTCACACGAAGTACACTTGATGTACTGGTGATTTCACTGAATATTGATGTTTGACATATGAATAAATAAGAGGGTGTAAACAGTATGACAGCTGTTTCAAAATTAGTAATACCAGGGTAGCATACCTCATGCATGGTAGTCAGGTAATTAAGTATCGACTGCAGCTCGTCTTCTTTCACGCCGTTGCCGATCATGATCAGCTGTTTGAGGAACAGCAGTATATACGCGCGGATGGTGAGGATGTCCTTGTGCGCGGGGCGAGGTCCCTCTGTAACGGAGAATAGATTCTTATTGATTTATGAATTCCTAGTACAAATTCTAAAATGAAGGGTGAATTGACAAAGAAACTGTGGGAGCACACCCACATGTATACTTACATGCCTGTACGTGTAATGCATGGTTTGCAATTTCTACATACGAAGCCCCCGTGACCTCAGTCGTCTCCGGGACTCCGTATGTGTCGCAAGTAACAATATCAGTTCTATGTAGAGACACTATTTCATTGTCCATAATGTTCATCAGAAGGTAATTGTGTGTAGGGTGCCTTAGGGGTGTGGAAATCAAACGTAGGTACACTTTTCAACCACCGTATATTGGAGTAAACGACGATTACGGTTACATATGGGTTATCTATATACGTACACTGATATTGTTACTTGCGCCACATACGGAGTCCCGGAGACGACTGAGGTCACGGGGGCTTCGTATGTAGAAATTGCAAACCATGCATTACACGTACAGGCATGTAAGTATACATGTGGGTGTGCTCCCACAAAACCTTCATTTTTTTAATGCACGACGGGTTCGTACTTGACCTCAATCACACCTGATGTTAAGTGAAGATGAGGTCGAAGGTGGAAGCGTACTGACCCGGAAACCCCAACACATTTGGGGGACTGGCTATCTTATCTCTGACAACCGGAACCGGACACAACAATAAAATTAATATTGCTGTTTGGCGGCGGATTTAGATAAGATGGTGGTAGCTAGCCGGGCGGACATGCCCTACCACCAACCAAACCGAGTACTTAAACATGTACCCCGCTGGGGATCGAACCCGCGACCTCCGAATCGTAAACCCAATGCTGTTTACATTGAGCCACGGAGGCGGTTAAATTTCCAAGAAGTCTACATATTCTATTTGTCTGGGAGTCGATATGTTTAAATAACCAATGGTGTTGAAAGAAAAAGGAATGGTCGTCACTTGACTGACGTACTTCCTTTATGCGTTATTCCCCGTTCACTCATTCGTTCCATATACCTAAACCACCTGCACTACGTCATATTGTAACGTGACGGTATTGCGTCTCGTTGGTGATTTTAAGTGCCTCTTTTTTTTTAATTGTAATAAAAAGGCACTTAAAATCACCAACGAGACGCAATACCGTCACGTTACAATACTCGGCCTGCTCTGGAAGAAGAAATCCTGAGAAATCATAATGAATCGAAAGGATTTCTTCGTTACACACACACACAATCACACAATCACACAATGCCTTAATCTATCATTCTCACGTCACACATACCACGTTAACGCACTGCCATTGCGTTGATTCTGCTCTCATGCTTCTTCTGCCACATCCAACATAGGAATAAATGAATGTAAACAAGAATTAAAAAATATGTGATAATTTTCAATCGCTTCAGGACTTCTGTACTTATAATATTAAAACGACCGCATGGATTTATAAATTGATAGCTTTTCGCCCACGGCTTTGCCTGCGTGGGACAACTTCATCGGGATAAAAAATCCTTAATATCCTTGGACATATACAGACAGCGCCATCCACGCTAAGCAACTAGGCTTGTATTATGGATGGTTGATACACTATACAAATACATTTTTTTTTGTAATACATATATATAAATGAAAAACAACCCATAACTCGGGTACACATGTCCGTATTCATCATACAAACATTATGCCCCTAGCGGGATTCGAACTCGCGACGTTTTGGTATAGCACCAGCGTTTCTAACCACTACACCGAACAGGTCGTCAGGTTTAATCCAGGGTATGATCTACTTATATACCAAGTTTCATTCACATCATTTCATCCGTTACGCCGTAATTGAGCAATAAACAAACAATCACGAAATTTCCTCATTCCTCGCTAATATAATTCACCGCTAAACCGAAAAATATCACTAGCCCTTACGATGACTATGCACATTTATATACGAATCTATTTCCATACCAAATCGTGACAGCGCGTGACGGAAAATTATTCTAGCAGCCTAATGCAGCGATGCCCACAAAACCAGCAAACGTTTCATCAACATTTGCATTTGACAGTGATAAATTAATTCCAGATCTTGAAATGTCAACGGATTTGCCTCCAAGTTTTCCGAACCGGTTCCGACTGAATTTCAATTTGAATTTAAAATTCGGGAACCAATTAAGACGCCATTGTCACCGGTTAACAGATTGGCGAAACGTTTAATAAGAAACTTGAGGTATCCAGCTATAAATCGTTGGACGCGGCAATTAAGATCCCCCAAAGCATGCGGTAAACTATATTTCACGATCGAAGGACTTTAAATAAATTTAATGAACCATATATAATTTATATGCGAAAAGTACTTCTAATTGAATTAAAGCGTCAATTCTGTGTGACACGTTTTAAAGGTTTAAAATTGAAATGAAGCTAGTTTTTTTTGCACAACGAGTTTGCACTTAACCTCAATCACACCTGATGATTAGTGAAGATGAGACCGAATGTGGAATCCTACTCACCAGGAACCCCAATGCTATTTCGGAGGACTGGCTCTATCATATCTATAACAACCCGAAGACAACAACGCTTAACATTGCTGCTTGGCGGCAGACTTAGATAAGACAGTGGTAGCTAGCCAGGCGGACTTTTAAAATGCCCTACCACCAACCAAACCGAGTCTAAACATGTACCCGAATGTATCGAACCCGCGACCTCCGATTTGTAAGCCCTATGTTGTTTAAATTGAGCCACGGAGCCCAAAATACATACACAAATAACAATAAAAAAAACTAACTGCATAATAAAAAGGAACAAAAGAGACTCATAATTTTTTTTAATCCGTCAAGTCGTCCGAGCGAATGGCTGCTTGGAAGCAGACCGCATTTGATTTTTACGGGAACCACGTTGGATTTATTAGCATAACATGTATCCTATGACACTCTGGGAATCAAAATGAATCTAACGACACATTACACTTCAAAATCTATCAAGCCATTTGGGCTACAAGAAGGTAACACAGAAATCTACACGCATATACCCGAAAAACACTCCACCTTCCACAAACCTAAATATTTTCTTGGATTTACCTAGTCCTTTCGGCGTAATCCCACTCTTCGCCCTCGGGTTCACGACCCAGTAGTAATACTTCAGCGTGTGCACAGTCTGCAGCACCGTGCTGACCCTCCTCACGCTGCCGTAGATGTGGGCGTCGGCCAAGAAGTCAGTCGCCAGGTAGCAGTACAACCTCGCCTGAACAGCTGCCGGCGTATGGATCCACAACGCCGGGTTGAACAGTATGTGGTCCAGGAGCTGCCAAGTCAGGAAGGATTGGCAGAAAGACTGCGATTAGCATAGCCTTTACACTGTCCGATGGTTGATAGCGTGATGCTCGCTTGCTTGTTGTCTTTGGACGGTCTACGAGTACTTTGGAAATCCTTCGATATTTGGATCATGGTTTAATTGTTGCTAAATCTATAGGGAAGAAGGAATTATTACGGTTTACGTAAGCGTGTAGGGAACTAAAGAGAATTGACCCAAGTCATTGAATATACTGCAAACTCATGAACTCCTGGTCTGAAATTATTAGTAAAATCAAAATATAAAAATTTAGTATAGTGTATATTTCACAATTTCGATGTCATGAGTGCTTGCTGGTGGCTAAGCTTGAAGCTCTGTGTGCAACTAAGCTGACGTTGGCATATTTAAAGTGTAGCCCATTGGTGTAGAACTATTGTGTAGATACGCACCACTATCTGTGAAGTATCAAAATATTTGACAAAGCACGGGGGACTCCAAAAAACGAGGAAGCAGAGTGTGTCGTGGGGGGGTGTGTATTTCATAAAACAGGAGGTGAAGTGGTGGTGGGGAGATCATGATCGGACAACACAAAGTCTGTCATAGATTCATTTGCTATTACATCTTGAAAACTGGTGATTATCATGATGATTTGAAACGCGAAACTTTGAAGTATCAAAAATGTATCAATATTGATATTTTTAAAGCGCGATTTCTTCTATTGCCAATTCAACAGACATCACTCCTAATTATCATTGAGGTAGCATAGCATAGTACAATAAAACCACATTGTTATTTTCAAGTATAATTAGCGAGTGATGCCACTCGAATCAGCAGCAGTGGGTTTGATCCGAGGTTCATTGCAATGAGGGGTGTGTACTTGAGTTGAGTGCATACAAAGTACCGAGAGAGGGGGGGCGGGGTGTGGAAGCAAGGAGCATGCGCCAACAACCATCGATACAAAACTTGACGATTGAAGGGACATAGTTGATGACACGTGCGGGATTGACGCTCATCTCGATTGGAAAATAGATCTACGCCCCTCGACCACAAAGTCCATAAACTACCAAACTCTGTCAATTACCTGAAGTATGAGGGAGGCAGAGTACCGCATTCCAATTGGTCCTACCAAGGTTGTTACTTTCGTGACCTTGACACAGCCAATCAAAGTGCAATACATGACTGGATTAGCCAATAACCGATTCAAAGTTTTTGGTCATCTGTTCTATTATAGTCATGTCATGTCTAAGACCTCTCGCCTGTTATTAGGAATCTATGGACGTTGTTCATGAAGCAAGACATTTACGAGATGGAATGGACGTGATGTAAAATTTAAAGACAGTTTACAAACTCCCAATTTCAAACTGCTAACCTTAGTATAATTTTGAAATCTTCCAATCGAGATGTATGCGACGAGATTAAAATTTACACGTAATATATCAAACACAATGTACAATTTAAAACAACTTAGTATGACATCCATATAAACCGATAAAGAGATTCCATTAATATCTTTACATTTGGTCGATCATCCATATTGCTTTACCATAACAACACGGACCACCCACCCCCTAGAGCTGGAACACGCGGAGAGCGCTGTTGACCACGACATCGAGAAATTGGTCTTTAATTTCCACGTCTCATTAGTCAAGGTGGTATCGGATACGCGTATTAATCACCCAATAACCTCACTATATTCGACTTCAAGGGTTGTTTTAATGTTTCGGTACGTGAGTACGATAGACTACAGCAGCCATTTAAAGATCGCCATACGCTATCGCAGAGTAGTCTGCATCTGTGTATAGCTTGATGCGTGGTCAGTTGTAGATGATAGCAAAAACTTATCGATAAAATGTCAACGACATTCTATATTTATTTCATTAAGATAAAGCCACCGTTAGCCCGTTCCTGGCCACCATATTCCTTAATTTGAGAGAATGTCAACGAAAATGTTTCGCATTACACTATTGGGGTAAGTGGTCTGTGCATAGCAACGACACGTCATTTTGTTTACTACTCCGCCATGTTTAATTCTTAGTTTAAGTATTACACGATTATTTATATCTCTGTAACGATTTGTTTTTGTAAACAGAGCTTAAAGCTATCGTTAATTAATACCGTATTTCTCCAACCGTGTTTACCGAACTAAGCTTAAATGATTGAAAATCCGCTGGCATTCACTAAATAAGCACAATCCCGGTAATGTAACACGGCGATTCATTACGCGCCGCAAACACACTCAATATAATTGGATTGTTTCAATTAATCCTAGGGGCATTCTTCATTTTTTTAAGTCGTTGTACTTGAAAATCCATTTGGAAGAACACGACTACATATTTCTATAAAAACACTTTCACTCTTATTTAAACTTCAGATGACGTCATAATATATATTACGATAATACCATAGACCAATAAAACAAAAGGAATGGCGCCATGCTAGAAACCGTACCTACCTACCTAGAAAGGGGAAATAGGCTAAAATTACTATTCATTTTATATAAATTATAGCACACTTATGAAAATAATATTCTTTGTTTGTCAAGATCATTTTGCGTAGATATTACTTTATTATTGCTGGCTATGATACAGCACCATCTGCTTTTACTGGATTTGAGATCTTCCGAGGTACGATTTCTCGTAAGGCGATTATCAGTAATGTTTTACTGGTACATGATAATACTACAATACCTTTTCCTCGGTCTACAGACGCGTTTATATAAAAAAAAAAACTTAACTGTGAGTGCGAAAACAGTGATTAATCGGTCGGTAAAAGTCGGGTCCGCCTGAGTGACACTTCTTCTTTTGTAGTGTTGTTTAGGCAAAGAAATTTACTCAATAATGTATTACGATCGACATAAATAAAAAACAATGTAAATAATTATAAAAAAAGGTCTTAAAACGGCTAATATTCTTAAAACTAAATTAACATTTCTTTTCAGACAATGCCCATTATGCGTGTTGGCTGGCCCTCCAAAGCTGTTTACACTTGGCAGTGATGTGCACAGTCAGTAATTAAATTATACTAACAATGAGGGTGGTCAAATTAAACTTAGCATCTAAGTAAATAGGAACCAAAACGACTTGCTACATTTATTCAATGAGGTTCCTGTTGATATAAAAAATCTTCCTTTCAATAATTTTAAACATACTATAAAACAGAAATTTATTAACAAAGCGTTTTATAAGTCATCAGATAATTTGGATCATAATCATTACCAGCTCGGCCTATTTCAAATTTACCAACGAATTAAATTATTATTTTTTTTTTGTAATTTAAAAACCCATTTTTAACAAATTCTTGTCAGTTGCTCTCGAGGAGAAATTGCCTTTTGAACAAACGATAGGTTAAATTAAAAATATATATATATATATTGCAATACTGTTAAGGTTTTATTTATGCAAAACAGATTAGCGCTGGATCTCACGCCTGGTGTTAAGTGAAGATGAGGCCGAATGTGAAAGCGTGCCCATCCGGAACCCCCAACTTATTTGAGGGACGACGAACTGGCAGTCTCATCTCAAATCGGAACACAACAATGTTATCAAAGGTCTCTTAAATGCTAAAGGTGTTAATCACACACATACACAGGCAACACAGCAAATATATTGAAAATAAGTATTGTTTGTTAAAGTATAATACGCTATGTAATTAATCATTATTATAATCCATCCACTTAATTACCAAAAAATATTTACTCTGTGTTCTGTTAACAACACAGTATCATCCCCTTTAGAGTTGTAACACGACCAGAGATATAATCTGTCTGTTGACGTTATAATAACGGAACTTCTATTGTTGTGTCTTGAACGTGCTAAATTAACACCTGTATTTGACCACTTAGATCGTCAATAAGATTTTAATGTTTATTGCAAAGGCTGTCCCAAATAAAATTTAAACTCCGAATTTAAATTCCAATTAAAACTAGAAAAAAAAATTATTACATAGTATTAAAATAGATGATAGGTCACTTGATACGACACGATATTTTTTTGAAGAACATAATTGAGGGAAAGATTGAAGGAAAGAGAGGAAGGGGAAGACCTAGGCGTAATTACTTTGACCAAGTGAAAGAAAAGGTGAATGGCGTGTCTTACCAAGAGGTTAAAACGAGGGCGGAAAGTAGAGAGGCGTGGTCGTTACTCCACCGACAAGAGCATAGCTCTTAAATTGAAGAAGAAGAAGATTAAGAAAGATATTGGTGTCGATTCGGTTGCACACGGAGTAAACTAAAACCAGATTTAGACTGGTGCTGTCACATTATATTGTTCCAGAGAGAAAAAGACAGGCCTACTTTAAAATTGGTTTTAGTTAGTTTGCGTACAACCGAATCGACATCAGTGTGCCATTAAATATGGAACAGTCAAAGAACCACCCCCTACTGCGGCTGCAGACTTGGTTTTACAGACAACATTCAATGGTGACAGATATCAAAACATGTTACAGTCGTTTTTTGATCTCAGTTAAACCTGTTGAACATGTAGCAGGGATGGTTATTAGACTGAGATAATTTTCCACACTAAACGCTAAATATTTTTGTGTATTGTAATGTAATAAATATTTTAATAGAAATATTTTTTTCCAGTTTTAATTAGAATTTAAATTCGGCGTTCAATTTGGGACATCCTATACAAACGGCCACACGACCACCGCAACACCTCCACTACAAGTGCCAAGCCACACGATACGATCCCGGCCGCTGCGTCGTAATACAAGTAGTACATTGTCGCCCGCAATGGTTTTCCAGATGTTGGCGACCGACGTTCCACGACAATGAACTACGTATATAACGACACACGCATCGTGAGACCTGGCACTCGACATGCATTGGTAGTGTTACGGTCGTCGTGCTATCGACTGTACCATTTATTTAGTGCACTTGATAATGAAATGATGGTTAAAATACAGTGAATATTTAAAGTTGCTAAATATGACTCATGATTTATTTTAATATTAATTTTGTCCTTCCATAATGAGCCGACGACAAAACTGTCTCGGGTGACTTAAGAGCCGGCACTTACCTCCTTAAATAACAAGTATTATATAGGGAATGCAGCGAGCATCTTGAACACGAACCTAACCTGTGCCACCTTCTAAACTAAGTTATGGATGAGGTGACACAGGATCTTTAAATTATCTTTTTAGTTTTAGTTTGGTTAGTAATGTAAACTTTTATAATTGATTATTGTGTTACAATAAGTGAAATACGATATAAATATCCTTGATAACAGATTACTAGGTATACGAGTACATTTTTTCCTTTTTTTAAATAAATATACGCCTTTAGATGTCACATAACACATCGATGAACGTACGAATAAAATACGGCTTAGTAATGAAATGGCATAATATTCAGTTAACCGAACAAAGCTCGACGTAACGGAACCTCTACGTAATATCTTTACGAAGACAACCCCTTGATTAATGGGGTGGCAAGAACCTTTAGGTACCACCCTCGGAGTGAAAATTATGGTTATAACAGAGGTTTCAACGGGGTTTTATGTTGTAGTAAGACTACAGAATCTGTGCTTGTGAAATTTATGTGGCTAATTTCGTACAATAATGCGATGCTTCAAAAAAAGCCAACGGAGTAGCAGAAAGATTTTTTCTTTATGAATGACCACAATCTCGCCTGGAGGAAAGTGAGTATGTAGCCAAAAATGAGGCAAAGCTATCTTTGATTTTTTTCAGTATATTCTGATGTTGCATTTTATTATGTTTGATATTATTTATAGTACAAAATGAAAAGAGATCGCAACATTTTTTTTCTAATGTCCTTGATAAATTATTGAAAATAAACCTTGCGATAAAATTAATTAAAACTGTAGTAAAAAGATATTTTGTCTGCCTTTTTAGATGCATTGTTCTTATACCCAATGGCTATCAGGAAGAGACCGCTTTTTAGTAATTATGGTCACCAAAATATTACTTCTACTATCACATTTCTGTATAGTTTATTTTCCTCCTATTGCGTAATAAAGAGTATTTGTGAAGATTTATTTTCCCTATGGTGGAAGACAATTCACTGCCCGACATTTTTCGACAGAAACAGGCCCTAATCGTCCTGTATATGGCTCAGAAATAAAGCTCCACAAATAGAAATTTGCAGCTTATTTTGCAATTTAATAAGTTCGTGTTCCCTTAATGGCCAAATAGCTACAACAAATACATACCTGTTTCAGAAGCAGATCAGAATTAGGAGAGCAGCAAGTCACAAGGTGTTTCGTTAAGTGAAGAAATGACGCCAGTGTGTCAGCAGTGAGGTGTTCCCGGTTACACCTCTGTAGCATGTGTGATATTACCAGGAACCCACGACACTGAAGCATGTGTTGCTGTACCGTGCTGCACGACTCGACCAGGGAGCAGACGAAGCCGAGAAGTTTGGAACTGTGGATATGAGATATAGATACATTATCTTGATCACTATTTTCTGTCTTAATTATTTTAAATGCATAAAAGTGTCGATGTTACCGGTCCCAATTCAAACTCAAAATATTTTATTCAATGTAGGATATAAAAATATCACTTATAGAAAGTCAACATGTTATTTTTAAAAACTACATCGCTTCAGAAGATGTTATGGGGTTAGGGAGAAGAAGCGACAAGAAACCCCTATTTTAAATATATCTGTATCAACGACATCACTCTGGGCTACCTATATTATCATTGTACATTGATATTTATCTTCACATGGCATTCTACAATGACATCTCCATAAACGTTTACCCCATACATTATGTTATAATTCATAATGTCTTATTAATTATTAGTACTGCACACATCCATCTTAATACCATCCTTTGCTGACCCAACAGCTTCACATAGCTCGTTCGAATAAAAAGTTCGAATCCCGATAAACCTTTGAACGAACCGATTTGTGTAAACTCCTCTTTTGAAGTCGATCATATGAAGAAATCCCGCTTGTTACGCAAAACATTCACAAATTGCCGACACAAAATTCTAACAGTGCGTTCGAGTCAGATCCGCGCGTTTTGATCCGGATCACCTTTGAACCGGCTCGTGCCTTGTTCACCCGCGCATGACACGGGTAGCGGAACCGTTTGAACTGACAGTCCAGTAATCAGGGAGATACTGCTCTCAATATAGACTGATTTAAAGAAATGCCAACCTTTTAGCGGACGTTTTGTTAAATAAATGTGAAATGAAGAAATGCTCAATTTGGGATTGTATCTCACATTAAAATGGACGCTAAACTAAGTTGTTTACTCACTTCAAAGACAATTTTATGTCAACACATGACAAACGAGGAGGAGAGTAATCAAATACAGGGATTACAAAAACACGGTAACTTCAAAGTAACTAATTCCCTATTTAAAAGTTGATCGAGTAAGTCATCTACTAGGCGCTTATAAGAGACCACATATTCTGACAGAGCAATAAAAAAAAACCTATATCAAAAGGCGAACATGAAACAAATTAAACACCACCAAGCTCCGGTATGAGCGTTGTAACTCCATTGAAAATGTAACAAATTCAATCTGTCATTTTCAGAAAAACTTGTTATCAACTGAAATAAATACATTTGTTTATTAATCACCTGGTAGGCCCGTTAACATAAACGAGGTGTAATTTAATAACCGACAGCCGCATGCAAATAATAGAGCCATGGAACTCCAATAAATCTGCCCGGCTAAGCGTAGTCGACACCGGGCAATTAGGAGTTGGCAGGAGTTAGTTCATAGCGCCTATTGCCAGCCGCAGAACCGAAATATCGTATATCAGAAGGGGAACTTTTGAAGGTGTAAATATTATTGGAATTGACGATGTTATTGAGTTTATGAGACAGCCTGTCAATTTTGACGGTGTACGACAAAACGACGAAATTATGTTCGATTACGATGTAACCAAAACATGGGAAGGCTTTCAATGATAGTAGAGATGACATTTCGCGGACAAGCTCGGTCGACAGGACGATTATAAAATAGCAACCGATGGCACAACCGTAACAAGCTGCTATACGAGTCACGAAATAGTTCCAAACATCACCACAGATAACATTGACTGGAGCAGCCCAAAAAATGAAGGAATTTGTTAATGAAATTAAATAAAAATCACTCTTAACGTCGAATGAAATGAAAAATCGATGTGGACGAAGATGAAACAGAAATCTCAGAAAATGTTTGGTCCATCTAGAATTGTAGAATTCGACCAAAAAATAGTCGCTGACAAGACGTCTGACAACAAGACTTTGCTGATTATGATATAAATTGGAAATAACATATTAAAAACCTCACAAGATGAAACAGAAGGATGATCATTACATTCCAAAAAAAAAACAATAAGACGACAAATTTCCACTAATATGATTTAAAAATAGATCCAATATGTAGCTTTTTTTTTTTTTTTTTTCTATTTATTCATTATACAGGGCGTCCCAAAGTTATGGGACATGAAGGGGAAGTACCTTAAATATCGTAGATAGTGAATTTTGCTCAAAGAAGACTTTATGTTATTTTTAAAAGTTAGTAATTCTGCATTCATAGATTTTCTAAAAATTATTTGCTTCGGCTGGGAATCGAACCGACTCAAATGTGAAAAAAAAAACACCCTACTTTTATGATGCCAATCGAAAGAATAGCTAAAAAATAATAACTCTGCCTAAGTAACATAGTATTTTAAAAGAAAGGAACAACGTGAAATTAATCATTTTAATCAAATAAAAAACATACATGAAACTGCCGTAGTCAATTAAGTAGGTATTTTTTTGTAAATTAATTAATTAAATGCTCAAAATGTGATCCCTCTTGTCTTACGCAAATCGCCAATCTTTTAATGAGCCCGCTGCCTGTTGATTTTCTAATCATTTTATGGTGAACACTCGATGTGATATGGCACAATTCTGTTAATAATGTAATGCTATCTTTGGAATGATAATATCGCTACTTTTCGAACGTCGTCGGCAATAAATAACTTTCTTGAAATTTGACTCAATCATTTTATGTTGTTCCTTTCTTTTAAAATACTATGTTACTTAGGCAGAGTTATTATTTTTTAGCTATTCTTTCGATTGGCATCATAAAAGTAGGGTGTTTTTTTTTTCACATTTAAGTCGGTTCGATTCCCAGCCGAAGCAAGTAATTTTTAGAAAATCTATGAATGCAGAATTACTAACTTTTAAAAATAACATAAAGTCTTCTTTGAGCAAAATTCACTATCTACAATATTTAAGGTACTTCCCCTTCATGTCCCATAACTTTGGGACGCCCTGTATATGAAAAAGGTTTAACACAATACAAAAGTGCGCCACAGAAACCTATTCAAGGTTTATACGCAACACACTAAGCCTCATCGCTTACCACTTACTGTCTATTACAAGTTACAGTATCACCAGCACCACCCATGTAGTACTTTTTAAGTGATTGTTTACATTTTTTTATATTTATAAATATATTTTATTAGCTCATTAGCTCTATTTTGGAACTATTCTATGGAGACAGAATAAAATAATAGGAGTGTTCTCAAACATTCAATACCCCAGTTACCTCTTCGCTGCAGCGCCGATATTATCTAGCATCTCGAGTCGGTCTCCCGATTCCGGGGGCATCAAGGGCCGACAGAGAAAGTGCATTTAGCCGTATATCGTCGAATCCACTCCGAATATTAATCAACGCCTTTATCCTCCCAAATTCCCACGATTTAGTTTCAGCAAAGTTGTAACTTAGTTTTCGAGTCTAAAATGGTTAATAAAGCAAGATAAACTGTGAAATCTGAGTTTGACGATGTCGTATTGGAGTTTGTGATAAACTTGTTTGCCGAATTCATTTTTAATCACTCCTAATAAGAGCGGTTTTGTTGAATCCTTCAGATGAAGTATGTAAGTTGTATGTATGTAAGTAATCGTATGGATGTTCGTCATTTTAAAACCGTGCGGGATAAACCCTCTTAAACGTGGTTGTAAGGCTTAGCTCGCATGTATTGGTGATGACTCATCATCATCGATGAGCGTCTAAGTCGGCCAAAGGCGCAACCAACTGCGATAACACGCAAAAAGAACACCATATGGTGTTGAACGATCGATTTCTTCTTTGTATGTTGATTTTTTTGTCCTTTTTTAATGAGAGTTTATTAAACAGCATATATAGAATTTTGGGTAAATGTACTATTTTCCAAAGAGCATTTTAATGCTTACGTTTTTATTTTTTACATTGTACGAGACAATAATATACGTCATTAAATTCAGAATTTAAGCTATTTTATTAAATATTTGCACGCTGGATTTTAAGTAGATTTTGGACTTCCGTAATGTATCATCTTATGTTATACCATCAAACATTTCATTTCAGACATCAACAACTACATCCTAGACCTATTTGTAAAAAGGCTCATTGTATTTCTATTCACAATTACAACTCGCGCTAACAATTTATATTTTATTATATTCTTAAACATTTGCGTGATTAAATTTTAATTTATTTAGCTATGTTTGACAAAAAGCGTCTCTAAGATTCAATTACAGTTATCTAGACCACCACTGTCACAGCCAGAAACCCCAAACTTCGTTCGGCTCAAAATTATTAATAAATTTTAGTTATATATTTATTTTAACACTTTATTCAAAAAAAAATCTAAATTATTTTATTTTCAGTAATTCAAAAAATTCAAAATTATTTATTTTCAGTAAAATATCAGTTTTAATAAATGAGTTGTTAAGTTCTCCTTGTAAGTATAGCAATACCTGTATCAGAAGACCTCACTCTTCCATAGCTATGTTATATTATTTTACTAAATAAAACAAACAGTGTAAATTTAGTAAGAAACTTAACAATAATAATAAAAAGGAATACTTGAGTGAGAAATTGTGAGTTTAATTTAAAAAAAAAAAAAAAAAAAAAATGGTCTAAAGATTTAGTGTAGTCTAAATGTTTATTATGGAAGTGTGCATTTATATTTATTTTATTGCATATAAGTATAGTAATATATATTGAAAAAAAGCATGTTAATGACATGTCTTAAAATTTTTAACCTCTTCACGTGTACGTACAATTCGATGTTCTGGGATACTAACGGAAGTATTTACCCCAGCGGATCCCAGCAAAATCTTTGGGAGTTCGTTAACAAGATAATTCTCCACGTTTTCCCGTAAAAATTCTTCTCCACAAGTTACCAAAGGACGGAGTAACTTTGCATGAAACAAACACGACAAGCCGTAACGAAGTGTTCGCAAGCGTGTCTCTTTGTACCCTTAATAACTCACGTAAGGATAAACAGGGAAAATAAACAAATACCCAGGTACCTAGACATTCGCATCTTTAGCGAACTCTTCAAAGGCAAACCTGTTTTATGAGCTTTTCCGCCTTATTAGGCAGGTGTTAACGTTTTGAAACAAAATCTTTGCTAAAAACAGGTGTTTATGATTTGATTGGACAAAGAATGGATTTTTTAATGGATTAAGAGGGTCATTGGATAAATTATCGCCCGCCCGATTAAATAGCCCATTCGCATAACCAGGCTATTTCACAATTAATAATGAAATATTATAATATAAAATAATGATTAATAATTTTGTAATATAAAAACATTTTTTTAAAAAAGAACAACCTCTCGAGTTTCTTGCTTGTTCTTCTCAGGGGAAAATTGCCTTTTGAACACGCAGTAGCTTTAAAAAATGTAAAATCTAACTATTTTAAGTGTACCCTGTGTACCTACAAAATAAAGCATTTTTTGATTTGATTAGATTTCCTTTTAAAACAGAAAAAATAAAAAAAAGCTACATATAAATAATACCTAAATAGCTTTGTGGGGGGTTATTTTACAGAATTCACGATTATAAACAAGTGGCCGTTTCTATCAACAACTGTTGCCCGCAACTTTGTTCGCGTTGAACAAAAAGTACCTACATGTTAATCCAGGTCCTAATCTGTCTACCAACCAAATTTCATCCAAATCCGTCCAGCCGCTTTGGAGTGAAGAGGTAACATACACACACACAATCTTTCGCCGTTATAATATTATAAATATTATCAATCACAATAATTTTAATTTCTCGAAAATAACCAGGTCAGAGCAATATTTTTGATTTAGGCTGAATTCAAAAAGAACTTTTAATTTATGCAATGAGGGATCACTCGATATATACATTTTTTTTTTAATTTAAAACTGGTTTCGCGTTTGACTACAATCTCACCTGATGGAAAGTGACGATATAGCCGAAGATGTATCACGCGCACCCAGTAAATGCCTATTCACTCTAGACTTGAAGATCCCAAGGTTTATATCTATATACCCTCTTAAGGAGATTTATGACATCTAACGATATCGATTCAGAATAGATTTCGTGTTACATAATAAAACTATACAGCAATTTTTATTCCCAATATGGTTTAAATTGTTTTATTAGTGTTTATGTACCTGAAGCAAAATTAAATATTGAACGAGCAAATTTGACTCTTGAGTAGACTTAAAGGTTGCGTGGAAGAGATCGCTTTTAGTGATAAGGCCGTCAAATTGTACTGTCCCCTTTTTATGTATATCCTTAGGTATGTTATTTACTTTTTGTTGTGCAATAAAGAATATTTTGTTGTTGATGTTAAGTAGAGTACTTTTTGTTACTCGAAAATGCGAGCAAGATAGCTCGTATTTTTTTTTCTTTTATGCACACCGGTTTGGTACTTGACCTCAATCACACCTGATGTTAAGTGAAGATGAGGTCGAAGGTGGAAGCGTACTGATCCGGAAACCCAAACACATTTGGGGGATTGGCTATCTTATCTCTGACAACCGGAACAAAACAATGCTATTAACATTGCTGCTTGGCGGCAGATTTAGATAAGATAGCTAGTTACCACGCCAGGCGGACATTTAAAATGCCCTACCACCAACGAAACCGAGTACTTAAAAATGTACCCCGCTGGGGATCGAACCGGCGACCACCGAATCGTAAACCCAATGTTGTTTACATTGAGCCACGGAGGCGGTCGTATATAAATTTCTGCAAAACAACTCATAATAATATAAAAGTAATATATCTTACCACAACATGGGGTCTCTCTTAGGATCAATGGAGGGTGCATCATGTGGCAAATCCAGCTGTGCGAATAACGGGAACAGAACCTGCACCCCGCCTATCGAATTCAACGCGCTGTGAATCGAATGGGTCACCACGGCTTTCACTTCCTGCGAACAGATATAGAAAAGTTTTTATCCTACGTCAATCCGACTGAGTGAGCTCTTGGATGTACTATACAGTCAGAAAAAGTACATTCAGACATTTCGTTCCAACTAACGACTGAGATAGGCTGAAAAGGGATGTCAGAATAGACGAAATGGTGGTCATTAATCACTAAGATAATGGCTTATCACAAGACAAGGCTTAGACGAAGCGTTCTAAGTACTAGACGAATATGAAGTGACGGAAATTATTCTGTGAATATAAAGGAATTGTGAAACGCTTATACCAGGCTTGCATAAAAACCCAGGAGTTACCTGTAGCATCAAAGCGTGCGGTGTGTGAACGAAGTATGAGACATTCCCCTTCGGTGCAGACTGCAGACACAGCTGACCATCCGTCGCCACAGGGTTGTACATGAACACTATCGCCGATGATAACTTGCCATCGTAAAGCACCTGTGCAATTACATTTTATTAGAGAACATAAACATTTCTCACAAAGCAAAATGAAAATATTTAGTAATTTAAATTATTCTTACAACATCGGGGTGAGGCACCAATTTTATGAAAAATATTTGCACTAAAAGTTGGATCTCCATTATCTGGTCTATAATTACATACAATCAAATTACATTAAGAAACCAAAAAGAGATCTAACGAAAAAATATTAGATACATATATAAAATTATATATTCTTAAATTTAAATTATATGCTGTCATTAAATTAATTATGAGAATCAAAATGTAAATACTTTAATTTAAAGTGTAACAAACAACATTAAAAAAGAAACAATAATGGTAAAAATTAACAACGGCATGCAAAATACCAGGACAACATAAACAGAAAAGGTAACACTACAACAGACACAACACCCAATGATTAATTCCATACAAGATCCAACATTACACCACTACCATGTTTAATGAACGAGAAAAATGTTTCATTTTGACATTGCGAAGTGTGCATATTGTTGTTGACTTTTTAAATTTATCATTTGATTTCACAGCAAAACATTTTCATTCTTGCCGTAATCTACATTATATGCACATTCGCACACCAAAAGGAAAATAAAACATTACACAAACAGAGAAAAATAGCAGTCACAATACAGAGGGTTACAAGCGCGCCATTACTCTGACATTTGTTAGCTTTTAGACCACGATAGTGTCGGGACCGTCAAAATCAATTACAACACAATTAACATATCACATGCTATAATAAACACTAGTAACTCTCACAGTGAGGGTAGGTTAGGTACATACAAAACACGATCCTCGGAGATGTTAATATAATTGTTACCAACAACTTACCAGAACGTTAACATTTGCATATTATGGTAATTAAGTAACTATATACTCGTATATCTAGATGAAATAACGGGATAACGTAGAAGCTTTAAAGTGACAACGAAACTAAAGCTGGCGTAAGAAAAGAAGCTTCAACAGACTGAGTAGAAAGAGGACATACAAATAGTTGATTACTTTGGCAGTTTATCTGTTTTATACTTCAAAAAACACTAGTATCAGTTTGGTCTGTATCACGGAGCAAAAACAAAAGACCATCTAAACGCGTTTAGCTGCAGCACGGGATGAAGGGAACGCGGCGCACCCTGCAAGGTTACCTTTGTGACGCCATCTAGCTACGTCCTATTGTTTAATGAGAAAGAACTTTATACAATGTATTTTTATTAATAAAATATTCTAGATATAGAAAAGTAAACCAGAAGTTTCCATGAAGACAAGTTGTGGTGGCCCGTTTTGTTTACTCTTGATACTTATAATATTAACAAGACATTACTAACTTTAACTTTTTACGACAACACATATAGTATAGTAGAGCGCAGTAAAAACACAAAAATATTGGCTGATTTATTATCAAATGATTATCAAACTTCAAACTTCAAGCATTTATTTCAACGTAAGATACATGATATCATTTGTTGAGTGTCAATTTAAATCTACTGGAAATAAAGAAGGTTTATTGCATTTATCTATCAGTCGGTATGTCTAAGCTACTCTACCACTTCGGAAAGGGAAATCATCTGTGGGAAAAGAAGCGGCGCAAGAAACCCACAAGATCATTGTTGTCCTTTTTTTTTTAAATAAAGTATATAACTAATACAATTTTATAATTTTGGGGAGCTGGTCGAAGTACACAAGTTTTTTAGAAAGACTTGGTGTAATACTGATTCTTATTTTTTTCATCTACTGTAAAAATTAAAGTACAAATTGCCATACGATCTGGACTCTCATGAGCCCACTGGACATTCTTCTTCAGAGCTATCCAGCGATTCCCGTTTTAAGAAATCTATAAAACATTCTAAGCGGCTCTTTTTCTAAGCGGTTTTTTTTTTTTTTTTTTTTTTTATAGTCAGGAGACCAGAGACCAGGAATAATAAAAGTGACAAAAGACAATTCGAAATTATGAAACGACACGGGATATATTTGAAAGCGCTACATTCACTAAAAATATTGTGTACTTAAAAAAACCGGCCATGTATTAACTGTTATAATGTTTCTACACCTTGCCATGAAGTTCCATGACGAACGCACTTAAAGTGCAGACTTATAGACTGACATGAAGAAAATGTAAGGATTCCATTGTTGCTTACAACAATGCCCCTTTGCATTATTACTTGTGGAAAGATTTCTTCTTAATATTTCTTTCCATAAACGCATCTAAGATAAGATAAGATACGATACGATAAAATACGTTAAGATAAGATGTTTATTTACCAAAAAGGACCCCACATAATTATACATTTGCTGTAACAATGCAATAAGTGTCCGAAATATTTAAAAAAAAAAAAATATTTTATTTATTTTCTTATATCAACTAAATACAAGTTGAGTATCAGTCAACCCTATAGATATGTCAGATAACCCTTTCCCAACTACGAGTGTTGGCAGACGCTAGAGGAGGCCATTAAAGCCTCCAACTCACTTCCAACCGGGGTATTGTATTACACAAATGGAACTATAACAAAATAAATAACGACATAATGATATCTGAAATATCTCAAAGCTACTAAATAAATTGGAATCAGGAAATACTTCAAGAAATTGAAGGAGGCTTGTCGGAAACTTAAGATTTCTGATGAATGAAGAGACATGTTGTTTATGACATCAAATAATATAATTTACCAAACTAAGAACATTTGATGAAATAATATGTGGGTTTTGAAGGAAGTTGGATTCGACGATTAGCATCTTTCTCAAAATTGGACAATATAGAATAAAATAGTTTATTTTCAAGAACACGGTACAAATTAAACGATCCCTTTTGTAATAAAAGTGATGTTATTTGAAGTCGGTAAAAAAACATAAGTCGCATATGTATTTTGATTAACTCTGATGCTTAACCATATAATAAATACGACTGAATTTAGTTTGTAAGAAAATCAAACAACCTACTACGAATCTATCCTAAAAAAAATGAAAAAAAAAAGACTAAGGTTGGGATCTCCTATTAAGTATACAAGTATACTTGTGCCAGGAGGGCCCGCTCTTCCATATCTAAATGTTACATTGAAAATAAATCCTAATAATGATGAAACGAAACAATTTATTGCAGACACTGAAAAATACTGAAGACGAACATGAAAAACAGGAGATAAAAAAAGAAATGATAATGCCGACGATTTAAGAGAATGAAGAGTGTTTCACATTTATTAAGCTGATGTCTGCACAGCTCCGACTTTCCACTAATTTAGCACAACAATTTTGGTGGGATATCAATTTACATGGAGCATGACACGGTTGTTCGTGAAGCAGTAACCTGTCTGCCCAACTTGTGACGTAACAATGCACTTGTCAGAAAACTTTGACTTTAATGCGACCTACAATTTCACATTGCTCTGAGACAATGTAGTTAACTGGGCAATAAATACGGTTAAAGAATCTTTATTTTCAAAAAGAATCGCAAGAGAAATGTTACAACTTTACTAACGCTAAATAAAGTACTTTGTAATTTGAGCTTATTTTGTCGGAAAAGTAAAACAAGTTGGCGCAAACAACTGCAAAACTGTAGACGCACTAATGTACATACATAGATATGGCATGAAATCGCTGCCTGTTTGGTTGAAAGAAAGAAAGAAAGTTATTTATTTTGATAACATTAATAGTAAAAGTTAGTACAAATGGTGGTAACTAAACACAGGAACATTGGTTATCAAAAAAGGTTACCACTCAGCATAAGCCACAGTAGCGGTCGCTCTTGCGGCGCTGATCTTCCGTGGCACCTGCAGTGTGTGAAACCGCAGCTAAGCAATGCCGCAAATATGTATATATAAAATAGAAATAATAAATAGTTGGTAGTAAGCTTAAAACTACAAGACCATAATAAAATTACAGTTAAAACAAAATTAGTGTACACAGTGTCATGTATTAGAACGACTGTTCAAAGCGGAGTTCTTTGTAAATTTAATAAATATGTCTTTATGTTGGTTTTAAAGGAGAATATTGATTTTTCGATAGTAATAGTACCTAACTGATGATTGGAATTACAGAGGAGTGTTGGTTACTTAAGTACAAATTGATCTGTTGGGATATATTATTAGATAGCATGTCGCCGTGCTGTATGGTTGTCACGTGAAAAGAATAGAACCAATCCATCTCTTCTCGTGGGTGTAGTAAAAGAAAGAAAAAAAGAAAAAAAGAAAGAAAACATTTATTCAGCTTACAATGACCATAAAAGGCGATTAATTGGCGGGAATAATGCGACTCCCTGCAAGTTGTATATTTCGAGTTTTTTAATGTTCTAACAAAGGCAGAATATTATGCAGTAAAACTTATCAATAGTAGAAAGAAGAATATCTTAAATCCAGGCAATCAAATCCGTGATAAATACAGGATAATAGAATTATACAGTGTTTTTCTTTTTTTTTATGATTGACTGGATTCGCGTTTGACCACAATCTCACCTGTCGGAAAGTGACGCTGTGGTCGAACGCGAATCCAGTCAATAATAAAAAAAAATGAAAAAAAATGAAATTGAAGGCAACCCTAAGTCACTTCGACAAATCATATCTACATTGTTAGTTATTCTCTCTATTGCAAGCTATCGCTAACTTTATACTTAAGGAGTTGCTTTCAGTAAACCTATTTAAAAAAATAAGTTGAGCAGAGACCTAGACTCAGTAGTCAGAGAAGTGGCAAGACTTATTAAATCTTAAAAAATAATACAGACAAATTAAAAAGTAACAAAGCTCATAGCCGCTCAGAGATGACAATCAAAAGCCAGCCAAATCAGAATATCGCGAGACTGAATTCATTAGCATTGGGACGTAATTAATTTTTTAAATTCCATCGGAAAAGTTTTAATGACATCCCGACTCTGGGAGGGAGGAGGAGGGGGAGCAGAAAGAAAACACTTGGCCATAATCAAGCTACCCTCGCCCAAGTGCGGTTTTGCGACTGCAAAATAAATCAAATCATTTTAATTTGAAGACCGTTGAATATCTCCTTGCATTTTTTTTATCTGTGATGGTAAAGGATACAGATTTATTAAGCACTAATTGTAATAAGTTAGAACTAATAAGTACAGCCAATTATCCCAATCTCATTAGCAAATCAAAAGCTTAACCTAGTTGAAACAACTTTAAAAGGTCCATTAATAAACATTAGCGTGTAAACAAGTTTGTTTACTCTAGTTTCAACACGTTTTCTCAAAAAAGTTGCACTGTGAGTTCGTCTTGATTAATTACAGCAACAGCTCTTAAAACAGGACGCGTGAGTACAGTCGGACTCAAAAGTAGAACAAATTTATATTTTCAGATTTCTTGAACAACTTTCCATTGATCAATAGTTTGATAATTGTTATTACTCAATCATTCATGGTTTTTATGATAAATATTTGCACGTCATTGTATGATGACAGACAAAACATGGCATGACTATTTTTTTTTTATCCTCAACGGGTTAGCACTTGACCTCAATCACACCTGATGTTAAGTGAAGATAAGGCCGAAGGTGGTAGCGTACTGTATTTGTATCATTGACTGACACCACAATCTGGTAACGGTTTAATTTGTGTGTTCTCTTGTATTTCAGACTGTTCAACTGAGGTAGCATTATTTTGGGTAAAAATTCATATTCTGAGTCACCCTTGTGGCCCCCACTTGTTACTAATAAAATCCGTAGAGTTGCCAAAAAAAAAGTGACTGACACAACACACATTAATGTCATGTTTTAGCAAATAATGTTCATTTCATTTCTATAAGTATGTATAATATTAAAAATATTTGTATTTATTTTATAATGAAAAGTACATGTAACTAAAGCAATCTCAATATTAAATAATAATAATTATACAATTTATTTAAATAAATTCACAAATAAGAAACTAGCCCCAAGTACCCTGAAGGCTGGCCGCGTTGCCTCGCTGTATAGCAAGGCTGTTTCTTTGACCAAAGTATTGGCCAGCCCTCCGAAAAAAAAAAAACAATTTTAATATCCAAAACAAAAATCGCTAGACAGTATTGTGTTTGACATTATCTACAGAACATTATTGATTATTACTAGTAGTTTTCTATAATAAAAAAATAAAAAAATCCGCGTGTTTGGTATGTATGCAGATTATATTATGACTAACAACGATTGGAGCCAAAATGAGAAAATGCATTGAATGTTCATATGAGAATAACAGATTCCAAATTCAAATGTTAAGTATTGTTTATTTCTTTTCCATTAGAACAGTATTTATGACCAGACTACTTAGAGTTTTACTTAAAAGTCAAATTAAGAATATAAATTTTACATAAAAAGTCGTAATAAGATTTAAAAAATGCAAAGACAATAAATCACGTTGATGTGTTGGAGGAATATGTACATAGCATTTTTAGTATAAGAAAGTAGGTATATATGTACGCGTGCCGTCTATGGCTAATACTATTAACGCACATCAATTTAATACTTACGCCAGGTTCAGTATATCGATCTATGAAAAACCTTAGTAAACTGTAATTTTAAAAACAAAATATTATATTCTGCACATTTTGGGTGACTGTACCAGGGTGAAATAAATATTAAAGAGCGACGCAAGGAACGCCTGGAGAGCCACTGCAGCCTCTTTCACGGAGTGTCTTGAATATTTTATATGCAAGGCGAGGCTTGGCGCAGTGGACAAGACATCTACCTGGGCGGGCATAATACGAGGAGTACTGAATTAAATGTGGCGCAGCCATATCTCTTTGGTAAAGTAATTTTAATAAGTACGTTTGAAGTAGTGATAAAAATGGAAAAAAAAAAAGGAAGTGAATGTATCATGTTTCACTCAAATTAAAATGAGTATCTCTTTGAGGAATAAATTTAAGGAATATTGGCATCGCAATATGTTTTCGAAAACTTAATGTACGTAAGAAATAATCTGCAATTGTTTAGTTATATATATCATGTATCTATTAAAGAAATATATTTACAGAATTGAAGAATATTCATCGAACTTTTTATATACATGCCCACGCAATAGTAAACCTATACACACTCACAAACTTAACAGTTTACATATTGTATATACACGCGCGTTTAATACATATACAATATTACTAACGCCACTAACGTCTTCTCGTTTACCAATGAGTACCATATACATACATTTATAGATAGGTACCTACTACTGCAAAGTTGTAAAGGACCTGATGACCTGAAATACAGGCTACTGCCTAGTTTAGGCATCAGTCGCCCACAATTTTTTATTTATAATTGTAATTCATCTTCTATTATACTGTAATGTATGAATTGTGGAGGGAAAAATAAACGAATTTTGATTTTTGATTTTTAGTTACCTAATAAGATAAAATAATATTCTAATCTATACATATCTATTATCTTTACTACTACCAATTTTACAAAGTAAGAGCACTTATAAACCTAACATGAACAAGTAATCAAAAGAGCCTGTTCCACCTCAACACTTAGTTTAGAAGGTGGCACATGTACGGCCCGTGTGGGAGAGTGCCCAAGATGCTGGCTGCATTACCTCGCTGGATGGCAATCCTTAATCCTTTATTGTTTGGTAAAAATCGTGAAATACATAATGTAAAATATGAGATAGAAAAATTAATTTGCTGTTCATATCAGTTGCTTACACAAAGTCATTCAATTTATTTAAGGGACAATCCGATAGTTCCGATAGACATTCAAAATTTGTCTTTATATAAGTTTAAAACCATTATGTGCAAAAGGCTATTATTAAATTTCTGTCTGTCTGAAGTCTGCCTCGTGAATGAGCGATAATTGTATGTCATGGCGTTTTCAAATGTTTATTTTTATAACTTATGAAATAAAACTTTTTAAAATTAGATTTTCAGTGACGTTATATTCAAGTGCTTTTAAAAGTAATAAGCGACTTATTTGGAATCAAAATAGAATGTTACATACGTCATGATAAAACTTACTCGTACAGTACCTACCTACTAGGCAACTATGAAACAAAGGAAGTTTTGTGTACAACAAAAGGTCCGAGTCAATCGAAACTTACATTAATTACTATTTACGTTTGAAAGACAAACAGAGCTGTTAAAGTACCGCAAAGTCTGCAAACTAGCGAACAGTGGTCGTGATTGTTTCGTTCATTCGTACGTAGGTACCGCAGTCGGTCGGTTTGCATTCAGTGTCGCCGCGAATGGGTGATTAATTGAGTAGAAACCAGGGATGAGCTTGCCTTTTATTACTTCTTTTAACTGCACACTAAAATAATTTACACTTTAAATGCACATAACTTTCGTAATGAACGTGAGTTTATCGAAGCGAAAAAATGAAAACCGTCAAAAATATTGATAAACAGAACTAGCGTAGGATCCGTCACTTTGTCTTAGTTTAACCCAGATTTAAACGTTAATTTTATAGCTGGTAATATTAGCGACAGTTGGTCTGCGTGTCGTAGGTATTTGAGCATTTGTTTTTGTTGAAAATTATTAATCCAGTGAAGGTAGATGTATCGTTGGATGCCATTCACCGGCCCTGTCTGTACATCGCATCATCGAGCAACACCGCATTTTCGGCCATCCTCCACCTTCGTGAAATGTGCTCGTTCTTTGAACCTCGGACGCTGGGGATAGCTGTGGTGACCAAAATCATTAAGCTGCTACATAAAACCATTGGACTTAGTCGGCGCCGACATGTGATCTCGGACAGCAGACACTGATGAGTTGGCTTTTAATGATATTTTTCTACTTTCACTGGAAGTTATTACATTTCTTTCGTCGTCGTATTGCTTTCGCATCCTTTATTACGAAGAATCGGGGCTCGTACAACTAGTATGATCAATCAATCAATATAATATTTATATATCTCCACGATTATGTAGGTACAATAGTATAAATATACAACACAAATGCGTCACATATCAACATAATTGTGGGAGACTGATGCCTAAACTAGACTATACAGTCTGTATTTCAGGTCACCAGGTCTATCTTCGAAAAGAATGTTAATTATATTTGTCTATTATTTATATTTAATTTACGGTGCTTATGATGAAATAAACAAATTATCAAATTTATCAAACAGAAACGTAATCGTTCCCGATTAACAAAGGCCTTCATTTACAGAAGCGGTCCGCGAGGATAGCCTTGCGGTACGCGCCTATTTATTTAGGACTGATGAAGTTGTGAATTTGTACCTGAAAGTTGCGCAATCCGGGGGCAATAAATAACTTTTCAGTTAGACAGGGGAGGCGAGGCGGAGGAGGCGGGGCAGGGCATAGAGACAAATGGACGTCTGGGTCGTTACATTAAACCTTTCAGATACAACTATAAAGGGACGCTATAGTAAAAATCTAAAAACACATTTCAACTACCTTGTCGGGCAGAAATGTAATCTATTTTACGTAAGTTTGTAGTACAAAGGTCACGGTGCTAAGACCCGAGGGGTTTCATCCGCAGATTAAATTTGTAGGTCAGTGGAGATTGATATTATTACATTTATCTACCAAGTTCTTCCAAAGGGGAAAGTGGTTTAAAATTAATCAGGAACCCTTCCTTGTTGGATTACTAAATCGAACTGACATGTTGACTAATACCCGCTAACTGAATTAACTGGATGAAGCTACTGTTTTCGAAATAATGGTACCTATCTGCGTGATCAATAATCCATCTCTTCTGTTTTTTGAGTCTGCATGCCGGCAATATTTTCTAGCCGACACGTCACTACGCTTGTCTGTTAGCTTAAAATATTGCATATTGCACAATTTTAGTTTCTAGACATTTCGTACATATTACTGTGTACGTATACTTAGCGGCAAGTAATAATTCGTGCCAAATGCCACAGGAAATGCTATTGCTCGCAACGAGTGCTATAGTTTACGACTGATGCGTCTGTACATGCATTTAGATGTAGGTGATTTTCAAATATTGATATTGTGTACGAACCTTTTGATATCTGAAATTAAGTATGTCCCATTGAAATGCCCAATATTATATTAGCATAAACCCGGTTGTAACTTTGAAACCATCACTAAATCATGCACAACTTTTAGTAAGGTAATGAATAATTCCCAGGGTACCAAGAGTTAGTAATATCAAACAGAAATAGTAATGTCCATTCTCCTAAAATGTTAGAACTCTGAAGACTTCAACCAATCGTCTTACTTCATGAATATTCTGCATTGGATCGTGGATGAGGTCACCATAGCGGTCCAGCCGGACGTCAGCTGTCGGCAGTGGAACCCGACTCTCAGCGTCGAAACGGAACTGACCCTGGCACCACACACAGACAATAGCAAAGGGACGTTATATGTGTGGATATTGACAATATGGTTTATGGCAGTTGTGCAGTGGAATGTGATTGGTCTACATCAATTTGAGAATTACCAATCGAATTCCAGTCCCAAACATACAGAAGCAAGACAAACACAAAAAATCTAATAAGAGCAAGCGGCGCGACATGCTTACACGCTTGCATGCTTCAATATCTACGAGCAGGGACGCATGCGCCGCGGCCACTTCGCGCGCCTCGTCAGCCATTCGCCGTCCTCTAGGAGTTGCATCTTCTTTCACAACTACGCATGCTTCTTCAGTTTCTGCTGGCTTAGTCTCTTCTTGCGAAGCATCAGGGATTTGGGGTTCGGGGATTTCGGGAGGGGTTTCAGGGTCTGGCGGGATGTCAGCGCTTTCAAGCTTGGGAGCGGGCTCGCTCACCCTTTTGTGGTTCTCCGGTAAACTGATGTTGCATTCGTTGTCGAAACGGAATTGACTCTGTATCCAAGGTTAGCAGGAAACAAATGCATATTTGTTAGTTTATTGCAAGTCAATTCTACAAAAATTCATACTGAAATGGGTTTAAAAGTTATTCTCATTTTAATGGTAGAGTAGACTTTATACAGAATGACTATAACATAAGACATCATATCACTTTATAAATTTTATTCAAACAACTCACAATTATTACACTAATATGAATCAAAGACAAAGATAAGACAACCATGTTTTTTTAATGTCAAAGAGAACGAAATCAATGTTATGCTACTTTTACGAATTTTTACATCTTTGTACAAAAGGAATGCTATGAGTGAGCTCACGAATGTATCTATTCATTTGTTCGTGAGCGTAACAGGGTCATGACAAAGGAAGCTCTTTAATCTATTTTATCGGAAAAATAATTGAACTGATTTTGACAAATGAAGTAGATGTCCCTAGAATTCGTAATTTATCGTCAGTATTATGTAACCATTGATAGTGGTGTCGATTCGGATGTACACCAGTTTTAAAGTAGTACTGTCTCTTTCTCCCTGGAACAGTACGATGCAACGGCACCGCTCCAAGACTGGTTTTAGTTTAGTTTAGTTGGTGTACATCCGAATCGACACCAAAATGTACCACAAATTTAAATACCGTTTACACTTCACAGTCAGCAACTCCATAGCCGTTATGTTTATTAAAAATTATGCCACGTTCTCGGGACAAATCCAATCTTTCTCTTTGATCATTGATTCTACTAAACTTTATAGATGACGTCATCAAGGTATATTCATTACATACGTAGTACGTTGCCTCACCTTATAACCCGGGCCGAGCCGGTGCATGGCGCAAATCTGGTGTGTGGTTAACGCCTCCCCGAACAAGTAGATGGCTGCCATTTGTCCGCAGAACACTCGTTCCTCGTCCAGCTCAGCCGTCGCACCAATGTAGCATTTGTCGAAAGGCTGCAGGAAATTCAAGACTCTTAAAGATTCATGAAATAACAAAAAGAAAATATTATGACATGACACTCAAAGCTTAGTTAGTGAGTGAAGGAGGATAAAAGAGAATTAGGTCTCGAAATGTAAAATATAGCTAGCTGAAGGAGATAAGTCCTAAAATTAATATAAAATTTGAGTATGGGGCAACAGAATTGGAATATGTGAAACACGGGCATGAGATACCAATTCTCTTTGCGAAATATAAGCAAGAGTAAACTTTATTTGGAAACCTGTTATCTGTGGGAAAAGCGGAGATTTTGAATTCGCAAAGGAAATCCGTTAGATCCGCGAGATCTCGTCAAAGCGCTCCGCGAAGCACCCTCGTTGCAATATCACTAAACAAAATTACAAACTGAATCCCTTCAAACAGTCCATTGTCATAAACTGAGACAGTACAAAAAAAAGGAAGTGATTTGTAGATAAAGCTTTTTAAATCTTAACAAATCAAATCAACAACTGTGATTAAACTAGACTGGGATTTCTTTAGCAACCTCCAATCTTTTTGGTGGTGAATAAAATTGCAAAAAGGCCTCCCTATTTTTTTTATGCACAACGGGTTGGTACTTGACCTCAATCACACCTGATGTTAAGTGAAGATGAGGTCGAAGGTGGAAGCGTAGGTACTGACCCGGAAACCCCAACACATTTGGGGGACTGCCTATCTTATCTCTGACAACCGGAACTCAACAATGCTATTAAGATTGCTGCTTGACGGCAGATTTAGATAAGATGGTGGTAGCTAGCCAGGCGGACATTTAAAATGCCCTACCATCAACCAAACCGAGTACTTAAACTTGTACCCCGCTGGGGATCGAACCCGCGACCTCCGAATCGTTAACCCAATGTTGTTTACATTGAGCCACGGAGGTGGATAAAATTAATTTAAGTTATGGAGAGTTACCAAGAACTTATTTCATAGGATACGTTTAATAAACTCAATAGTAACTTAGATATTTGTGAAACCCGTCCTGTATATCCCTTCTCTTATAATTGTTTGTAAAATGGGCGGGGTTATTTACAAACAAAATCATTTGATCGATGGTATCAGGATGAATATTCATAATATGTGAATCTATAACTTTAATAC
Organism: Oegoconia quadripuncta; assembly: GCA_949316235.1. NCBI lineage: Eukaryota > Metazoa > Arthropoda > Insecta > Lepidoptera > Autostichidae > Oegoconia > Oegoconia quadripuncta. The sequence continues at coordinate 19,523,327 of OX438758.1, forward strand.
GAGCAATACAAACTATACAGAGCCTAATTTTAACTTAAATCAAAAAATGCTTTATTTTGTAGGTACACAGGGTACACTTAAAATAGTCAGATTTTATATTTTTAAATCTACTGCTTGTTCAAAAGGCAATTTTCCCCTGAGAGGAACAAGCAAGAAACTCGAGAGGTTGCTCTTAAAAAAAAAATATATGTATTAGAAAATTATTATTTATTATTTTATATTATAATATTTCATTATTAATTGTGAAATAGCCTGGTTATGCGAACGGGCTGGTTATGTCCATGAATGTTTATCATCTAAATAATCTGATATTTTATAATATAAAGTCTGTTACTTTTGAACTAATGACTTCTTTCCATTGTATAGTTTCCAGTAGGGCTTCCGATAAAATGTGTTTATTGTATTGTACAAGCTGTTAAACCTATCATTAGGTGTGCATTTAGCTCTTTTTTGTTTTATAATATATTAAGCTGCGCCTGTATTAGTGCAGCATCTGTTGGTGAATCATACATACATACATACATAAAGTCACGCCTGTTTCCCGTAGGGGTAGGCAGAGACCACAGACTTCCACTTGCTACGATCGTGACACACTTCTTCTGCTTCCTTCACTCTCATAAGGTTGTTCATACATGCTCGTCGGTTTAGGGTACTCTTGACTTGGCCTTTCTTTAAGACGTCCCCGATTTCATCATGGTACGTTCGCCGTGGTCTTGCCCTACCAACACTACCATCCATAGTTGGTGAATCAATAAATAAAAATAAAAAAACTACTTTTGACTCCACTTGCCACACCAACAATTAGACGGCAATCATCATTCTCCTTTCTTTTATGTTCTAATGAAGTATTTCTCTGCATTGTGCCGTGAGATGGGTTAAATGAAGCCATCTTTGACGACCTGTTTGGTGTAGTGGTTAGAAACTCTGCTGCTATACCAAAAGGTCGCGGGTTCGAATCCCGCTAGGGGCATATGTTTGTATGATGAATACGGACATGTGTACCCGAGTTATGGATGTTTCATTCATAATAAGTATTTATTTACAAAAATATAATTTGTATTTGTGTAGTTTATCAACCATCTGGTATCTATAATATAAGCCTAGTTGCTTATTGTAGAACTAGATGGCGCTGTGTGTATGTGCAAAGATATTTATTTATCTATCTACATATTTAGTTCGTTCCTTTTAAGGGGTTAATCTGTAAAACCGCGGTCCTACTAAGGTAACATTTTGACGAGGGACATGTGTATCGGACAACGTTGTCGAACTTAGCCAGACTTCGCCCGACATGTCTGATAGGCCGATGTGAATGGAGACAAATCATCGGGCGACGTGGGACGATTTGGGACGATGTCGTCTGATGTCTCCAAGGACACATTATCATATAGCCAAAAGACGTCCACAAAGGCTTCCCCCAAAGATCTCCACAACGATCGGTCACAAGGACACGTGTCGCTCGACAAATGTCGCTTGACGCGTAAAAGTGTTATTAGACAATATTTGTCATTTCATATGAAAATAGAAATTGGCGAATGTGCTACTTGCATTAAAGTAATAAAATGTACGCGAACGAAGGAGATTAATATTAACTTTCAAGCTATATCGTAATAGCATGAAAGCTGAGAGCGGGTTGGTAAAGTGCAATATTTTTGCTCTTAAATTTATCTCAAAAGGTAACATATGTTTGCTTTTCACGTTGAAAAATCAAAGGCAGCAGACTGTAAAAAATCTTGCCGAAGCCTTATACAGATGATGCTGATTAAGACATTTTCATACATACATGGTACAAGTAAAGGAAAAAGTAAATTCCGTGTCGTATCAGGAAGTCAAAGAAAAGGCGGAATGTAGAGAAGTGTGGAAAGGACTCCAGGGATAAGAGCATAGCTCCTAAATTGAAGAGAGAATATTATGGTGGAGTAGATATCTCATCATAAAAATTAGATTCGAGAGGTAACTAGTGCGTGAATGACGAACGATTTCCTTCTAGATGAATTCTATTTACCGATTCTTTTATTAAATTGCAAATCTTTACAAACAAAATCCAAAACAAAATAAATCGGCACAACCATTACACGGAGCCAAACTAAGAATAAATAATGAATAATAATAATTATAAATATCCTTGACATACACACAGCGCCATCTAGTTCCACAGTAAGCAACTATAGGCTCGTGTTGTGGATACCAGATGGTTAATATATTACATAAATACATTTTTTTTTTGGTAAACAAATACTTATTATAAATGAAAACATCCATAACTCGGGTACACATGTCCGTATTCATCACACAAACATATGCCCCTAGCGGGATTCGAACTCGCAACCTTTTGGTATAGCAGCAGAGTTTCTAACCACTACACCAAACAAACCTACAAACTAAAATTCTACTACAAAAAAAATGAGTTTTTTTATCATATCGAAAAAATAGGGCATATTAGGAAAGTCAAATAGAAGGTATTGGTCTAGGATAGTTTTTCATTATTTTCAAAACACCAGCACGCTATGCCCCACGCGGGATTCGAACCCGCAACCTTTTGGTATAGTGGTCAGAGTTGCTAACCACTACACCAAACAGGTCGTCAAATGGTGAAGTTATATAAACAGGTGGTTAAGAATAATTTAACGCATGATCAGAATCAGTATGTATACTCATCGATTGGCATTCTCTGAAATAAACGCATTCTCAAAGCCATTTATGAAAAAGTGACCTTATCGCTAGAGGAAGACTTGGCGATAGCAAAGAAATGTCTCATAGTATCGATCCTAAAGAGGACATAATGTCTCCAGAATGAAGTCATCCTCATCACCAATAAGAGCAAGTTAACCTTTATCGTTCGCCTCGCACGAACCGCTCCATCCTCGGTTCGTTACACGGTAATGGCATGTAAATTCCTATTTACGGCCGAAATGCTCAGCTGTTTAGCGCTAAGAGCCGCTTGGCACCGCGCTGGGACACTTTAGCGATAATAAACGGGCTCGATGGTCTATTCCGGCAGTCATCGATCGATTTGTACCTTGGTTTGGGCAATAATGTTTCAGATGTTTTGTGAAGACTAGTAAATGAATGAGGATATACAACAAGTACTACCATCTCATCTAAATCTGCCGCCAAGCAGCAATGTTAATAGCATTGTTGTGTTCCGGTTGTCAGAGATAAGATAGCCAATCCCCCAAATGTGTTGGAGTTTCAGGGTCAGTACGCTTCCACCTTCGATCTCATCTTCACTTAACATCAGGTGTGATTGAGGTCAAGTACGAACCCGTTGTGCATAAAAAAAAAAAGTACAGTTCGTCATATTAACGGCCATAATAACACTCCTCCCACTGCAACTCCTGGAAGCCAGGATCACCAGTGGTACTCCGCACGGCGCCTACTGAAGGTAGACGGTGCCCTACGTGTCTCTATTGCTACCTTGGAGCCCAGACTAATTAAAGAAGAGTTAAAGGGTGTGAAGTAGGAAAGACGTTTCCCACCAACCTCGGTAAATGCAAGTGTAGCTAATTGAATTCAAAATCAGTAAGACTTAACCTATGGGGAAGGGGATCAAGTGATGCTTGACACCCTGTTTTGATACACTACGGACAGCGCCACAACGCAGTGAGTGTTAATGTTCAGGAAGCAAAAGGCTACAGCGAATAATAATGCCAATAGTAATCGTGGCTTTCCTAAAGACCTGCAAAATTATGCCGGCTCGTCCCTAAATCGGTGTAGAAGACTGGATGATTATACGATGACACTATATCCAGCATGACCCCCCGTTCATTAGACCAGTTCGTCATAGTTAGAGGAAAATATCCACTGTAGCAAGCACATGTTACCAGGGATACTAAACAATGTTTTATTTGTAAAAACTATGCGCATCCACGCCCTGAAGGCGGTGCGGTGAATATTCATAAGTTCATGACGACACACATCCCATCGAATGCCAGATTAAAACAATAATGGTTATCTAAAATACAGATTTTCTTGTTTGATCACTATTTTTAAGAGGACGTTAAGCTGATCTGAGGACAACTGAAAGAATATAACCTGGAGAAAAGAAAGGTGACAAACTGAGAAAGTTGGTAGAGGACATCAAAACATTGTAAGCATATTCTCTTCAGTAAACAGTAGACTTTATTTTTATGCATAACGGGTTGGTACTTTACCTCAATCACACCTGATGTTAAGGGAAGATAAGGTGGAAGCGTACTGACCCGGAAACGCCAACACATACACACATCTTAGCTTTGACAACCGAAACACAACAATGCTATTAACATTGCTGCATGGCGGCAGATTTAGATAAGATGGTGGTAGCTAGCCAGGCGGACATTTAAAATGCCCTACCACTAACCAAACCGAGTACTTAAACATGTACCCCGCTGGGGATCGAACCCGCGACCTCCGTATCCAAACTGAAGTCCTAGTATTATTAAAAGAGCATTTACCTGCACTGTCAAATGAATGAGCAACTCGATTGAATGGAGCATCGAATACTGTCAATCTATTTGACGATCGGTTGGTGTAGTGGATGGTGATCATGTCAGCGAAACCAACGGTTCCGGGTTCGACTCCCGCGAGGGGTAAATGTTTGTGTGATAAATACAAACATATAAAAATCGTATATTTTTATACAATTTCCTATTACCCAAAAAGTAAACCATTCTGAGTTTACTTTATGGGTAATCAAAAATTTTTCGATCTAATTCAACTATGGTACCTATAGGTAAGTTGTTCGTAATCATGAGGAGTTTGTCACTAGCGTCACTAGTAATTAATGGGAATTACACGAATTCAAATACACTCTGAATACGCACGTTCATTTATTCCCGAGCCATGGATGGTTATATAAATCAAATCAAAATATTTTATTTCACAGGATAAAATTATCACTTGAAAACGTCACTATTAATATTACATTTAAAGGAGGTTGCGACAAGTCGTCCCCACCAGACCAATAACGACGCGACATAGCTCATTAGAAAGCTCTTTTCATTGCCGTCATTTGTTACTATGGCGGCCAGTCTCAAAGCTGTGTGTGAAAAAAGTTATAGCTAAAATAAGAACAACTTAATTGTAGTTAAGAAATGTATTGAATCAGACCCCCACTAAAACCAATAACGACAAGACATACGTCATTAGAAAGCTCTTTTCATTGCCGTCATTTGTTACTATGGCGGCCAGTCTCAAAGCTGTGTGTGAAAAAAGTTATAGCTAAAATAAGAACAACTTAATTGTAGTTAAGAAATGCATGGGATCAGACCCCACCGAAATCAATAGCGACGAGACATAGGTCACATTATTATGAAAGCTCTTTTCATCGCTGTAGCTACTTACTATGGCAGTCAGTAATAAGTCCCTTAGTGACTATTACATCAAGCACGGGAAAAATTTCTTTTTACGTGCCTTAAACCACACCGCACACTTATAAAATATTTTAAGAGAGATTTATATTGAGAGAGTTTTTACAATAGTATAGTAGTAGTCAAATAAACCCTCGTTATTATATTTTACAAAATAGAAGAAATAAACATGTAGTTTGAATATAGAACATAGACTAATATACTTGACGTAATTTGTCATTTTAAATTATATTACTCATTAATAAAAATCGCGTATAGTAGTATTAATAAAAGTATTAAATAAAACATCAGTGATACAGTAAGTTTGTGTAATCAAACAATAATTAAACTTGTTTATAACTCGTCAACTATAACGCTATCGATTATTTCCGCCGGTGGATTAAAGTCGATGTATCGCCCTAATCCCATGTACCATACGATAGACATGATATGTGCACAGCTTCCTACAGCACTGTAGGATTTCACGATTTCCTTGTATGAAGAAAATGTCTGTAAGTGAATCAATGCGGCATAAGTTGAACTAGTTAAATTGCCCAGCTAGTCTTTGTTTTCTCTTTCCTGTTCTTAGTTTTAATACTTAGTTAGTCATAATATTTTAAGTGTAAGAAAGAAACGTACGATAATGGTTGGCGTTTCGACTATTGTAGAAGTGAATAATATTTTAAGTGTAAGAAAGAAACGTACGATAATGGTTGGCGTTTCGACTTTTGTAGAAGTAAATAATATTTTAAGTGTAAGAAAGAAACGTACGATAATGGTTGGCGTTATGCCTTTTGTAGAAGTAAATAATATTTTAAGTGTAAGAAACAAAAGTACAATAATGGTTGGCGTTTCGACTATTGTAGAAGTGAATAATATTTTAAGTGTAAGAAAGAAACGTACTATAATGGTTGGCGTTTCGACTTTTGTAGAAGTAAATAATATTTTAAGTGTAAGAAAGAAACGTACGATAATGGTTGGCGTTATGCCTTTTGTAGAAGTAAATAATATTTTAAGTGTAAGAAACAAAAGTACAATAATGGTTGGCGTTTCGACTATTGTAGAAGTGAATAATATTTTAAGTGTAAGAAAGAAACGTACTATAATGGTTGGCGTTTCGACTTTTGTAGAAGTAAATAATATTTTAAGTGTAAGAAAGAAACGTACGATAATGGTTGGCGTTATGCCTTTTGTAGAAGTAAATAATATTTTAAGTGTAAGAAACAAAAGTACAATAATGGTTGGCGTTTCGACTATTGTAGAAGTGAATAATATTTTAAGTGTAAGAAAGAAACGTACTATAATGGTTGGCGTTTCGACTTTTGTAGAAGTAAATAATATTTTAAGTGTAAGAAAGAAACGTACGATAATGGTTGGCGTTATGCCTTTTGTAGAAGTAAATAATATTTTAAGTGTAAGAAACAAAAGTACAATAATGGTTGGCGTTTCGACTATTGTAGAAGTGAATAATATTTTAAGTGTAAGAAAGAAACGTACTATAATGGTTGGCGTTTCGACTTTTGTAGAAGTAAATAATATTTTAAGTGTAAGAAAGAAACGTACGATAATGATTGGTATTTCGACTTTTGTAGATGTCAATAATATTTTAAGTATAAGAAAGAAACGTAAATACGTACGTAAGTTTCAAAACCACAATTAAGTTGAAATTATTTTATCTATAACTTTTTCACACACAGCTTTGAGACTGGCCGCCATAGTAACAAATGAAGGCAATGAAAAGAGCTTTCCAATGAGCTATGTCTCGTCGTTATTGGTCTTGGTGGGGACTGGTCCTATACATTTCGCCCCTTCTCCTTTACGGCTCATTCACAAAGCTGACTCCCCAGAGAAGAACGAGCAAGAAACTCTAGGGTTGCTCTTTTAAACAGATTATGGGTTACAATTTGTGAGCTATGTCCATGCTTGCTTATCATTCAAATAGTCAGTCATTTTATAATAGCCTTTTGCTAATAATTTCTGTTTTATTTATTTATTTATTTATTTAACACTTTATTGTATATAAGCATACACGTCAAACAAAACAAAAAACAGGAGAATATTAAAATATACAAAAGGCGAGCTTATCTCTATAAGAGATCTCTTCCAGCAAACCTGTTTTATGATTGCTTTCAATTTATTTAAAGGCAAATTTTGAATGTCTACTGGAACCTTATTATAAAAGCGTATACTCGTCGGCTAACATAAACAGATAACTGGTTGTTGTTCCTTGTATTTACATTGTGCCTATCACTATTTTTAGCGAATAAGGTTATATTTTTTTTTTGCATATAACAAATTCTATATATAATATAAATATTTATATATGTTTATCAGTTATCTAGTATTCATAGCACAAGCGTTGCTTAGTTTGGGACTAGACGATTGGTGTAAGTGTCCGAAATATATATTTATTTGTTTAATACTGACATAACTTTAAACATCTACAACACCTTCATTTTTATGGCGTCCGCGTACGCTAGCAGAATTTGCATCGCATTACGATAATAAATTGCTACTAACGACACGTACGTGACGAATGGAAACCAGTCCGAACGTCTCCGAGCAGGGGGGGTGTTCGTCGCAGATAACTGAATACATTAAACTAAGCCTCCAGCGAGTTATGAACATCCAGTGCCTGGTACTCCCGGATTATGGAATTACATGAACAGCTTACAAACTGGCTTGGCATTGACACTATAACTCTTTACAGATGCGAATTGGGTAGACAGCCTAATCTGTGGGCTATGTGTGCAACCATTTATAATGGGATTATCAGCAACCATTAGGCACTATACTATATCTGTTTAAAAGAGCAACCCTAGAGTTTCTTGCTCGTTCTTCTCTGGGGAGTCAGCTGTGTGAATGACCAGTAAATTTAAATAATAATAACAATAAAAAAAAAACTAAAAAAAAAACTTAATAAAAATAAAAACAACAATTAAGTACAACTGTTACAACTTATAATAGAGTTGCATGTGTATCTGTACCACAAATGGGCCATCGCTCAGTGTGGATCCTCACCTATAACGGTAAGACACTGATTTTCAGATAGTTCCCTGCGAGAGAAAGCGAGGAAATGACAGGACCTTACCTAATTATAATCTAAACTCGGAAACCGTTTCGAAATCTGGTTAATATTGTCAAACAGTACAAGCTTCGACACATTTTGACGTAAACAGCGCTAGAATATAACTCACGTCATTTGTGGAGACGAACCAAGCCATCTCAGTACTAGACGCGAGCTGTCCGTTCACCAGGCACTTAATTTCACTCTTCGTCCACCTGTTGTAGATGTATACCACCGCTATCGCGTACCACCTGGATAGGAATATTAAAGACATTTTTAATAGATACTTCTTTCAAGATTTAACCTTTAGACGGACGCGGGCAGCGATCGGTGCCAAAAAAAAATTTATCCCGACAACACTCGCGGACACCGATCGGTGCCCACGGACACCCGACTTTCAACTCTCAATTGTAATGATTATATAGGATAAACATATTTTATAACAATTCATAAAAGTAACATCAGGATACACTAGAGTATGTGTGTGCTACAGCTGTACAAATGGGTCATCATTATCATTATCAATCAATCATCATTATCAAGGAAAAATAGGGTCTGCGGTCTCATTCTGCTGTAAAACATTCAAGCTAGTTTATCTCAATAAAAAGATACGACCTTTCAAAGCGTATTTTCGTACTAAAAGCCTCACTTACAGATTGTCAAAAACCTATTAGAGTACTTCCCAGTGGTATCTTGAAGTTTGGCAAGTCTTGGTACACGCTACGTGAAAAAATTAAACCTAACGTTTCTAAGAAAAAACCGCCTCCGAAAGTTTGGTAATGGTGATGTTATATACGGAACCCTCAGAGCATGAAAGCTACTCGCCCTTTTTTTTTATGCACGACGGCTTCGTAATTGATCACAATCACACCTGATGTTAAGTGAAGATGAGGTCGAAGGTGGTAGCGTACTGACCCGGAAACGCCAACACAACGCTATTAACATTGCTGCTTGGCGGCAGATTTAGATAAGATGGTGGTAGCTAGCCAGGCGGACATTTAGAATGCCCTACCACCAACCAGTTAACAGTTAACTTTTCCGAATCGAACTGTCACTTATTTCAATATTATTTTGAATGTCGAAGCAGTTTAGATACAGACCCGTGTCCTCATTTATGAGTTTATGGACGATACAAATAAGAGTATTGCGAATTTTAAAACATTTTTAAACGACTTCAAAAAAGGAGGAGGTTCTGTATTCGGGGCGTATTTTTTATTTTTTTTTTCCACAATGCAGTCACATAAAAGTCAGGCGTACGCTATTCACAGCATAGTGTTTTATGAATAGGAACAACGTTTATATTTTAGCGCGTATTTTCGCATTCATTTTGGTGCTTGTATTTTTAGCTGTGAAACATGCTTTATTTTCCCAAAACATTATGCTCTATATAAACTATTTGCACCATTTATTTAAAAGATATGAAATTTATATAAAATATCAGACGCGATTCATTTGGAATTTATTTGATTGAGAAATAATTTGGCGAAACATTCTGATTTGACAAATTTTAACCGCCTCCATGGCTCAATGTGAACAACATAAGGCTTACGAATCGGAAGGATATTAATTCGAATGCGAATTCGATCCCCAGCGGGGTACATGTTTAGTACTCGGTTTGGTTGGTGGTAGTACTATATAAACATCAATGACTAATAAATGTTCGTATTCATCAAACAAACATTTACCCCTCGCGGGATTCGAACCCGCAACCGTTGGTTTCGCTGATAGGGTCACTATCCACTACACCAATCGGTCGTCAAGTACATACATACATACATAGTCCAACGTCAGCCTGACCAACCCACCCAGCGAACAGAAGATGCAGTGGAGGATGACATCTACTTACCTTCTAGGCTGGAACTCGTATTTGACGCAGTGCTGGAAACCTTTGCCGCGGACCTTCATAGACGTCAGTACCAGGCAGTTGCCAACAAAGTGCGCTGTGTACCCGACGCCTTTACTCGTTTTGAAGCTGTTAAGCAAAAAATGTTACATGAAAAAACTGTGTATTTTTATTTTATTAAGGATAACAGGTATATGTATATCTAGCTGGTAAATAATGTATTAAGAATTTTAAGTAATTATTTAAATTAGTGCATGCTACTCTCTCATGTTGCTGTGCCTTCACAAGGTCCTTATTGATACAGTACACTATATGTCATCAAAACAAAACATAAGGAATGCAATATATGATTTGAGTTTGAGTTAGTTGGTGCAATTCATGATATGAAACAGCAATCTCTAAGAACACGTTAACGGGTGCGTTCAACCTGATAATTAAAGTCTTGCGTATCACTGTAGAAGCACAGCAGTTTGCTGCGTCAATTTATAAACCAATCGTCATTGGTATAATTGTGTGGCTTAGGTAGGTTTGTAGGTTTAGGTATAGTGTAGGTATTTAGTTATAAAACCTACAATATTAAATTGAAGTCACCAATATGAACTTCATTGCGTTGTAGAAATCTCCTAAAACAATGTTCTACAAAAATTAATCAATGCCGACCTTTGTATTTTCTAAAAATAGTTTATTGAGTCGTGATACTTACCCTCGGCGAAATTTTTCATAAAAAATAAAGAAGTTTCGATTTTTTTTGTTGAAAATAGTTACCGATTTGGTAAAAAAAAAACATGTTTATTCTATCACTGTAGGTCTATCCATGTGCAAAAAATCACGGACTTCAAGATCACAACGAAGATAAAGATGTAAAACCCTCACGACTATTTTAGAATAAACAGAATTCAAATTCCATTTACAAACGCAAACTGCAGATTTCACGCTACAAAATACCAGGATATCATAACCATACAGAGTTTGCACTTGAAGCTGGCGCACTCAAACCTAATGAAAAGTTGTTCGTGTTCACAGTGGCGTGTCGCTCGGACAGCGAGCAATGGACACGGTTTGGAATGGGCATTGTATTTTGCCTTTCAGCACAAATGGAGTACAAAGCGAACTGTTGACACTGCGTCCATTCCCAAATTACTCTGGGAACGTTTAGCTAATTAATGCCGCTGGGTGTGTTCGCAGCGTCCTCGAAACGTCCTACATTTCGGAAGATATCCATTACTATGACTTAAAGTTTAAAGGATATTCCGACTCTAAATCACATTGCAAATGTAGAAGGAATTTTTTTCAAGTCTTTATAAATATATACTGTGGAAGCAGAGTGAACAGAGCTTATCCTACATCGCGCTAACGAAGTTTTCTCAAGACAATGCATATAGGTAAAACGCCACTAAATGCCGGTGGAAAATCTTCCCTTTTTCTACACAGGTCAATCTCCCACAAAACTATAAGTAGGTTTACATCAATTGACACTTCGAAAGTCTGTTTGGTACATACATACATAAAGTCACGCCTGTTTCCCGTAGTGGTAGGCAGAGACCACAGACTTCCACTTGCTACGATCCTGACACACCTCTTTTGCTTCATTCACTCTCATAATGTTGTTCATAATTTTAGGGTACTCTTGACTTGGCCTTTAAGACGTCCCCAATTTATAATAATAAAACGTTTATTGCAGACATAAAAAAACCCATATACAAAAGTAAAATACAAATTAAAATACCCAAATAAATTGATATAAAGTTAAATAAACTAAGTCTAAACAAAACCCACCAACAAGGACCTTTGGCGGTCATTTCCGGTTCGCGCTCTGATGAACAGACAAGCAATGCTTAAAAATTGGATTGCAGTCTGTCACTCACTGCTTTGAGTATGCTGTTATCAGAAGCGCGCAATCTTTTCCAAAAGGAAGCTACGCGTGCTCTGAGAACAGCATGAAAGTCAGGCACCCGAGATTCGGCGAACATGCCCGAGGCACTACAAAAACGCGGCAATGTCATAAGAATACGAAATGCGTCATTGTATTGCACCCTTATGGTGCCGTAGGTGGTTCGCCGTGGTCTTCCCCTACCAACACTACCATCCACATTCGCTTCCTATATCTCTTTCATTAGTCTTCTTCATTCATCTTCTCCACATGTCCATGTCTGTTTGATAGTATTCAAAGTCAAAGTCAAAAATACTTTATTTTGTAGGTACACAGAGTACACTTAAAATAGTCAATTTTATATAGTAAATTTTAAATTTTTTAAGCTACTGCTTGTTCAAAATGCAATGTTCCCCTGAGAAGAACAAGCAAGAAACTCGAAGGGTTGCTCTTTTAAAATCAGGCTTTGATTTTACATAAAGGTTTTTATATTACAAACAGGTTTTTAAATTTCATTATTAATTGTGAAATAGCCTGGCATGCAAACGATCTGATTATGTCCAGGGATGATTATCATCTAAATAGTCTGATATTTTATAATATGCTTTCTCAATAAGTTTCTGTTTTACAGTATCTTTAAATTTATTGAGAGGAAGATTTTGTATATCAACTGGAACCTTATTGAAAAAGCGTATACATAACCCTTTGAATGAATTACTGACTTTGCGGAGGCGACTTATGTGACCTGCAAGTTTATCTTTATTTCTTGTATTGACATCATGTTTATCACTATTTTTCCTAAATGATGTTATATTTTTTTGACATACATTAGATTTTCAAAAATGTACTGTGACGAAAATGTTAGAATGTTATACACTTTAAACCTATCTCTAAGTGACACTATTGATAAATCAATTCACGTCTAGATAACACGATGGAACTAATACACTTTGATTTTCTTGAAATAATCTATATTATCCGCCTCCGTGGCTCAATGTAAACAACATTGGGTTTACGATTCGGAGGTCGCGGGTTCGATCCCCAGCGGGGTACATGTTTAAGTACTCGGTTTGGTTGGTGGTAGGGCATTTTGAATGTCCGCCTGGCTAGCTACCACCATCTTATCTAAATCTGCCGCCAAGCAGCAATGTTAATACCATTGTTGTGTTTCGGTTGTCAGAGATAATATATGAGAGATGTCAGAGATAAGATAGCCAGCCCCCCAAATGTGTTGGGGATTCCGGGTCAGTACGCTTCCACCTTCGATCTCATCTTCACTTAACATCAGGTGTGATTGCGGTCAAGTACGAACCTGTCGTGTATAAAATAAAATTCCAAATTTGTTTTTTTTTATGTTGTTATTTTTTTTTCGCATACAAGAGTGTGAAAGCCATAAACATGACAATGTCCTATCGACAGTGACATGTCGAGCGAGCGTGAATTGGGGCCCTGTTATCTCGCGACATTTTCGCCTCAGTACAAGCGTATTATTTTTCTTCGGTTCGGTGACACTACTTGTACACATTACTAGCATTCCGCATGAGGGTTCCACCACGTGGAACTACTTCCTCCGCGGACGTTTTCAGGTTAACAGTAGCTTTTGTCCTTCTCCAGGTCCCAGACTATCTGCCAAGTTAGCAATACGATTAATTCACGAGGTTTTGTCGTGAAAACAAATACTGATGAATATATATAATAAACACAACCTTTATTCCAAATGGGGTGGTCAGAGATATCCCAAACGTTAAAATTCCATGCTTGATTTCACGGTTTACCTTTCGAAATGTACAGAAATGCACAGTTGATAGGGGTTGAGCCCATTGCTGTTAAAACGTGCATATCTATAGATTTTGTTAGGTGCAAAGTCCCTTAGTAGACTTTGAGGACACCTACGCGAAGAGACGGGTTGGCTAAGTGCCGACACCATCCACGCTACTTTATATAAATTTATGTGTAACTATGGATATATTTATTCCCCGCAACGCAGACCAGAAGTAACGCTGTATTAATTCTCTGCAATGTATTAGGTCCTTACCTATGAAATTGGCGTTTTGTATGAAGAATTTCATTAAGACTGTTTTCTCCATACAAACATTTTTGTTTTTTTTTTTATGGGAACGGCAAATCCAAATTTATCTATTATCGGATGCAGCGTTAATTTTTAAAAGTAACCGCTTTATGAAAGTTTCAGCGAATCTAAGAAATGATTATGGGAAGCATATGAAAAGAGCTCTGTTCAATTTTTTTTTATTATGTAATTTAGCCCAGAAATTAAAAAATATTTCATGTGAAACCTTGAAATAATATTCCATTTTCCAAATAAAAAACAAATTTGGATATAGCTTTGAAAATCGCAGGAATTGGTAGGATATGATTAACGAAGAAAAAAAACTCCAATTTCATAGGTAAAGACCCAATATTAGCTTAATGGTATCTCGGACGTCTCATTTCACATCATATTCCTTACAAAAAAACAACACCTTTAAAGGATTTCCTTTCACTTTATCTGTTCTCACATACGACTAGGTTACCTTAGTCTCCCTAAAAGGACCTATTCCGGTATGATAGGACTCTTTTTATGTGTCATTAGTTCTGCTCTAGTGAGCTTTATACATTGTTTCGTCAATCATTTATCACGCACGATTCACATCAAACTCACTTTTGTTACGTTCCTTTAGAAATCGTTGAAGGATGACGAGTGGAGCGAAAATACGAGAGCATTTGCAATTACTTGCTCTTCGCATTTTGCACCAAATACCTTGCAAGTCACATAAGTCGCTTCCGCAAAGTCAGTAAGTCATTCAGAGGTTTATGTATACCCTTTTTCAATAAGGTTCCTGTTGATATACAAAATCTTCCTTTCAATAAATTTAAAGATACTATAAAACAGAAACTTTTTAAGAAAGCATATTATAAAATATCAGACTATTTAGATGATAACCAGCTCGTTCGCATGCCAGGCTATTTCACAATTAATAAAAACCTTTTTATAAAAACCTGTTTTTAAAAGAGCAACACCTCGAGTTTCTTCGTTGTTCTTCTCATAGGAATGTAGCATTTTGAACAAGCAGTAGCTTAAAAAATGTAAAATTTACTATTTTAAGTGTACTCTGTGTACCTACAAAATAAAGCAACTTTGACTTGACAACGTCAAAGTTTCTTTAAGCTAATGACACATACACAAACACACAGAGCGGAGTAGGATGAACCCTATTCCTCATAAGCTAAAATCAAATGTATTGCTCTGCCAGTAACTATGAAACGTAATCAAAATTAAGTCCTTTTGAAAATAAACAAAAAAAAGTAAAAATTTAGCAACGGACTGCCAATACCAAATTCTTGAAAAAAGAAGTTAAATATATCCGTTTCTGCTGCGATTTGTCTGGAGTTTCATGCTAACGCTAATTTTATTATTTATTTCTGGGCTTTCTATACAAAAATATTACCATAAAGATTAGTGCCGTTGCGTGGTCTCCACTCGAGCAAGCGCAGGGAAATTGCTGGATGCAGGCCACTTCCAACGGGTCGCTCTGTAATTCTAAGGGGAAGGCCTATGTTCAGCAGTGGCCGTCCTAACGGAGACCTCATCGGCGCTGGCGGCGGTTGAAACCGGTTTACGCCGGTTGAGTCGGCTGGCAAGTTCAGGTGTGTTCAGGAGCGAGCGACGACGAGGAAGTTTATTAATTACTAAATACGTTGTATTCTTGCGGTAACAGTGACTTACCAGTACAGGTAAGGCTTCTCCCGCTCGATATTAACGGAGTTGATGGGGTCGAGCCGGAACCACGTGGTGAATGTGAACCCACTCTCGTAAGGCCACCGGGCTAGGGGAGGGAGGACCACCGCCTGCAACAAACAAAATAGAGGGTAATAAAATATAAACAAGCAAAATCCTATACACGTCAACAGCCTATATAAATTACCATAATTGGAGAATAAGCTTCTCCTATGCAGCGATTTGCATAGCTGCCTTAATCGCTACGCTAGTTAGGGGGGTTGGCGATGACGCTGTGGTAGAGACATTGGTCTATGGTATTATGCTCATGATCAATTAGTTGATGTCAATGGTAAGAGGTCGTCAGGATCTCCGGTTTCCATAAGTGTTCCACAGGGCCCAACTCTCGGGCCATTATTACTTCTTGTCCATATCAATGATCTACCTAATCGTATAAACTATTTAACAATATTTGCTGATGACACTTCCTTGTTCTTCAAAATTAGGAGACGATAGAAAAAATATTGACGATATGAAGAGTGCTATCTCTAAGATGGTTGAATGGTTTCGGTCAAATAACCTACTCCTTAATGAGAAAAAAATCAAATGCCTAAAATTTTCACTACCTAATGTCAAACAGGTAGCTTGTACTATTTAAATAAAAAACGAAGAGTTGGAGCTTGTGGACACTATTCTATTCCTAAGCATTATGTTAGATAAAGGACTACAATGGGGTCCGCATATAGAAAAGTTGTCGAAAAGAATCAATTCCGCAGTGTTCACTATTAAAAAATCCGCTATTTAACGACATTGGACACCGCGAGCCTGGTTCACTTCAGGTATTTTCATAGCATAATGACTTATGGCATTCTGTTCTGGGGAATTTTTGTTCTGCAGAAGCGAGTGGTTCGTGCGATCTACAAGTTAAGACTCCAGAGTATCTCTGAAATCAATATATATTTACGAAAACTTAATGTGCGTAAAAAAGAATCTGCAATTGTTTAGGAAAAATTATGAAATACATAATGTAAATGCAAGATATAGAAATAAACTTAATTACACGTCTAAACATTAAAAACATAAAAATAAAATTTGCAAGAGATATAAAGAAAAATGCAGCCTCACTTGCCGAATACCCTTCAGAGCTCATCAATGGAGTTAAGTGTATCCAATAAATTATCGTTCACAGATAAAATAAACCCGATACCAAAGCGATGAGTAATTGAATCAGGCTAACAAATACACAGAACATAGATCAAATTAATCAAATATCCTTGGATCAATCATACTTCATTACTTTCCTCATAGCTGACATGAATAGAGGCATACTTACTTATTGATAGGAAACAAAGTAGAGACATGTGTAGGTACAAAAATATACAATAATATTCCTGGATAATATGAAAGATGAAATGAAATTCTTTATTACGCCATTAAACACTATAGAATTGACAAATCTTTACAAAGGTTGGCATAATGTTTAAACAAATGTTGTCCTTATGGCATTATTATCTAAGATTTATGTTACTTAAACTCTGTCTCCTACTCTAGTCCTACAACCGGATCGCAGAAAGACAGTTACCGCGGGTACACAAACAGCTAGCAAGTTAAATTTTTAGATAGGTTTTCAGACAACAGAACTGCCTGTTCTCCTAAGTATTTTAGCGCATGCAGGAATATTTTTAGCCACAGGACGCCCACTGGTGAACATAGGCCTCCTCCATAGATTCCCAGGGCGACCGGTTGGAAACTGCCTGCATCCAGCGACTTCCCGAAACCTTTATCAGATCTTCTATCCACCTTGTGAATGGACGTCCTACGTTTCGCTTGTCGGTGCGTGGTCTCCACTCGAGAACTTAATGCCCCAGCGGTCATCAGTTCTTCGAGCTATGTACCCAGCCCACAGCCCCTTCAACTTACTCTCCGCTGGGCGATGTCAGTGACTTCCGTTCGCCTACGGATTCCTTCACATCTGATCCGGTCACACCGAGCATCGTCCTCTCCATAATTCGGATTTTTTAAAATTATGTTTCAATAAAACATAATATAATAATGCTGGATCTGCAGCCGCAACCGCTGAGAACCTCAAACGGTGAAAATATGCTAGTCTCAGTGGAGATTATATTTTTGCTCCGTTTGGGGTGGAAACCCTTGGGCCGCGGGATCCAGGCGCTCATTGTCTTTTTCGAGAGATATCTGAGTGTCTGATCGAAGCTTCAAATGATCGGAAGGCTGGCTTCTATTTCGCTCAAAGGCTAAGTATGGCTGTCCAAAGAGGAAACGCAATTAGCCTCTTAGGCATCCTTCCGTTTCAGCAAGATCTGGGACAATTTTTTTATTTGTAAATGTGTGTTTTATATATTTATTACTTTTTAATTTGTAAACGTGTATTTACTATTTCGTTTTTGTAAATATGTACCAAATTCTTTATGCGATGTCAAATAAATATGCAATCTGGAGATATGAAAAAAAAAAATCATTATTTAAGAATCTTCACTATAACACGTCTACGAAAATCTGTAAAGGTTTGTGTGTAGTGCGAATGGGGTCACAGACCCGCCGCGTTATTAATTAATAAAAATGTAGGTAATTTATCTAGGAATATATAGAAAATGTGCGAAAAACAAGTGGACATGTGTCTCTCTATCGAAATAAAATTTGTTTAAAAGCCACTAATTACACAAATCCATCTATAAAGCACTTCTTCAACGATTTGTTTTTAACTATACAAAAAAAATATACAGTACCATCTAGTTGCACACTAAGCAACTAGACTTGTATTATGGAAATCAGACGGTTGATATATCAACGAGTTCGAATCCTGCCGGGCTCATACGTTCGTACGATGAATATGGACACTTGTAGAGGTACCTAGTTAGTTATCGATTTGTACATTTTTTTTTGTAAAGAAATAACTATAGTTAACTAACTATAATAGAGATAACTAACTAGGTACCCCTACACGTGTTCATATTCATCGTACGAACGTATGACCTTAGCGGGATTCGAACCCGTTATTGATATAAACTAGGTACCCCTACATACATACATACACCTGTTTCCGATAGGGTTAGGCAGAGACCACAGACTTCCACTTGCTACGATCCTGACACACCTCTTTTGCTTCCTTCACCCTCATACGGCTGTTCATACCCCTACACGTGTCCATATTCATCGTACGAATGTATGACCCTAGCGGGATTCGAACCGTTCTACCCATTACGCCAAACATGTCGTCGGAACATATAAACACATGCGTAGATTCACGCGCGTCCATCTTGTCCCAAAAATATATCACTCGAAAACCGCCGGGCAAAAGTCACAGCATAGGGTAAACTTATTATATGGTTCATGGGACCGTGTCGCCCACGACGAGTACATATCGAGGGTTAAGTCACGTTTTGTTCGGAGCTCTTTTATATTACACGTTTGAAGCAAGCAAAAGCAGCAGCATTTTTTATCTGATTCTTCAGGCCGCGAGCCCTTACATCTAGGCTGCAGGAGTTCGTCCAAGGCGGAACAGCAAGGTGGGTGCTTCTTTATCACGTAATAGGTAGTCTTTGTGGCAGAAATTGTACAGAGGCCTTGTCGAATTCTGTAATGGTTTTTTTTACTTGTGAACATTCCGTACATTATACTAAAGAAATTATGCCTAATGAATAGGCTATCCACTAGAAGAAATTTTACTTTCGATGATGTAGCATTCGCACAACTGTACATTCGATCTTATGGCTTTCGCATATTTGTCTTTTCGATTAAATGGCAAATCAGCTAAATGGCGTTTACATATTTTTTATTCTATAAGAAAGAGGAGAGAGGAATCCTACTTAAATCGCAATTCGGGTTATGATAGGAACGATACGTAGGGTCAGGTTAGGAAGAGGGCTACGTTCGGAACAAATAATTTTTTTTTTCAAGTTCCTAACCTAACACGCGTCCGGGTTAGGATTTCGGGTCAGGTTCGGAATAATCGTTTTAAAACTAGAAGACCTATACAGTCCACATTTTGAAATACCGTCGTGGCTTGGTTCATTTTTACTACAGCCTATGTCTAGCAGTGTACTGGAGACAGTCTGAAGAGAGTCTCCAGAATGTTATCAGTATTGACGACCGCTTGGTGTAGTTGGTGTACCTTCGAAACCTCCTGCAATAGGCAACTGCTTGTATGATGAATACGAACGTTAGTCTCTAGTCATGGATGTTTATATAAATATTTATGTATGTTTATCCGTTATCCATCCATATTACAGGCTTTGACTAGTTTGAGAATAGATTTAAGTCTCCAAAAAAATATATGACACCATTCTGAAGGCATAACTTTTAACACACAAGTGGAGATATTGCATAACATACTTAAAATAACAACTTCAGTATGGAAATGGCAAAAGACCCGACAGCAAATTTTGTATTAAAATTTATACTATGACACTGGGGACCAATAACGATTTGCCGACACCTTGCATTTCACAGTCGCTCAAACCATTTAGGCTACAGAAGGCCATGTACATACAACAGAAAAACATTACCCTCCTTCCTGGAGCATCGGATAAAAATAGTGACATTAGGAACCTCCTTCTTTATCGGTTACATAAAAGTTACATTAAAATATTACAAAGTCAAGGCTAAATACCGATACCAAATCTACCAGGATCACATAAAACCTAAACAGCACACACGCTCCTTAGGCGGGTGCGGGTATATCATTCATTACAATTCTCTTGTGAAATATAGCGCCGGTAATACACCGCCATTTTCATTTTTGACGGAAATTTATGTTAAAGGGATATTTTTCACATTTTGCACGCGTTTATCTTGTTTATGAATATGGACCCGTGACGGGTAGGATGGTTAATGACAAACGCCATGTTACGTGGGTCAACGATCACGAACAGTCATTCATCAACCCGCTAAAGTATATTTCGATTTTCTATAAAAAAAAAAATACATTGTTTTTTGTACTAGATGTAATAAAAAATCTGTAGTTATAGTTTTGAGACCAAGCGCGGGTTTACCGATGGCCATTGAAGGGTTTCAATAGCCATCTTTATTCATTTCGCTGGTTTGTATGAAACTGAACTATGACTGTGACTGACTGTGTGTGACTAACACACCACATTGTCATCCGAGGATTGTTAAAATTATTTGGATTTTTTTATATCTTTACAGTATCACTAGAGGTGAGACGTACTAGCCTAAACACATACTGAGTCTTGCCTGTACGAGTACGTGTACATACCTGATATAAAAACTAGTTTCACGAGTAGTTAGAAGTGCATGTTTGTTAGTGTTCCTACTGAGCGTTTTCTAGTATATACGTGTCACCACAAAGCATCACCTCGTTGTGCGTCTATCTGTTTGTCAAGACCCTTTTCTCAGGAACGCGTGGACGTATCTAGTTGAAATTAATATCAAATTAATTGGTATGGGATGCAACCTGCGTCGATACCCTTGCTCCTTCCCATCTTTAAGTACAAGCGGTACAGCTGGTTCCGCTGCCGCCTCGGCAGAAAGCGTTAAACGGCGCAAATATGCCGGTCTCAGTGGAGATCACCTATTTGCGCCGTTTGGTGTAGAAACGCTTGGGCCGTGGGGACCGGGTGCTCACACTCTTTTTAGGGAGTTATCTGAGCGTCTGGTTGATGCATCCCACGATTGGAGGGCTGGCCAACCAATACTTTGGTCAAAGAATCAGCCTTGCTATACAGCGAGGCAACGCGGCCAGCCTTCTGGGTACCATTCCACCAACCAGAGACTTGGGGCTAGTTTTTTATTGGTGTTTTTTTTTTTTGTAATAAATTGTATAATTATTGTTAATAAATATTATACAAATGTAATGAAATATTAAATGCATTTCTGTAAAATTAAAAAAAAATCTACAGTTCATTGGAGCTGTAAAATTCAAGCCTCTAATTCTAATATTCTTGAATGAACGACCTAGGTATTGGATTCCGATCTCTTACACAAACATTTGATATTGTACTGACCCGGAAACCCCATCTTATTTGGGGGATTGGCTATCTTATCTGTGACAACCGGAACACAACAATGCTATTAACATTGCTGTTTGGCAGCAGATTTAGATAAGATGGTGGTAGCTAGCCAGGCGGACATTTAAAATGCCCTATACCACCAACCAAACCGTGTTAAATATGTACGCTGTTGGGGATCGAACCCGCGACCTCCGAATCGTAAACCCAATGTTGTTTACATTGAGCCACGGAGGCGATTACATTTTTGTCTTTTGTCTGTCTTATGTCTTATATATCATTAATAAAACATTTAACAATACATGTAACACCAATATAGATTTAGCACCTTACATTTATCAAACTATTATATAAGAATTATATACGTTATTACAAGTACAAATAATATTCGTCTTCCAAAATTTCAACAATTTCTATATAGATTCATGTAAAGTGCGAGTAAGGCGAGGCAATATCAATGAAGAGATAGATACAAGGTATTCCACGTACGAGACGACTGCTATCGGAGAAATTCGAAATGAATAAAAATGAACGAGAATTTCGCTTTGACGTGAAATGGCTTTTCTTTACTTAGCACCGCAGTTTTAAATGGAAGAAGCTACAAATTTGTCAATATTTTCACTCAGTCTAGCAACGTATTCTGTTTTTATTCAGAATATCATATTAAATGTACCTTATCCATTACAAATTCCATGAAAATATTCTCTGATAATGATAAATAACCGGCACAATACTACCAGGCAAATAGAAGCAGACAGAGGTTGTGAAGCGTCAGTCCGCCGTCAGATCTCCGGATAAGCGCGACAGAGAGAAATGGACTCGCCTGAGGCGGGGCAGCGATAAATAAGGAAAAAACGGACGCACAGATAGCCCAGTATGTCACGCGGATTACGCTCAGCCCGGATTTGAATAAGAATTGCCAATAAGGAGAGGGAGGCGGCTCAAACGATGCTCCTAAAGTGTCCTGCTTGCCTGGTATCGATCTGTTTAAGTTGAGGTTTTGGGGGCTCGACTCGGGTTTGAGTTAAAGAGGTATTTATTACTTACGAACGATGGAAATACACTTATTTTTGAAAATGAAATGTGAGCCGATATTTCTCAAGTGATTTGAGATGGAATATAGGATGTTTCTGGATAATTTTTCTTGGAAACTCGATATTTACTTGCAAACTCCCAGATAAAGAGTGTTGTAAATCTGAAGTAATAATGGCGCAGAAACGGCTGCAACGATTGTAAAACTTTTTTTTGTTTTTTTCGAAAGCTGGTGTTTGCCATTGTCGTTTTGACGATAGGTAGTTTTTAATAAATGTCAAAGTCAAAAAAATTTTATTTTCTAGGCACATTACATACCTACACAGAGTACATTTAAAATAGTCAGATTTTAGATTTTTGAAGCTGCTGCTTATTGAGAAGAACAAGCAAGAAACCCGAGGGAATGCTCTTTTAAAAACAGGTTTTTATATCACAAAAGGGCAACATAATATTTTATTATTAATTGTGAAATAGCCTGGCATGCGAACGAGCTGGTTAAGGCCCAGGAAGATTATCATCTACATAGTCTGATATTTTATAATATGCCTTTTAAAAGTTTCTGTGTTATAGAAACCTATCTATAAATTTATTGAAAGGAAGATTTTGTATACCAACAAGAACCTTATTGTAAGGCGGCTTATGTGACCTGCAAGTTTATCTTCATTTCTTGTATTGACATCATGTTTATAGCTACTTTTATCTGATTTATATACATAAGCTATATTGTTGTAGTATTAGAGGTTTTGTAAATTATCAATTTGTAGTACTATGTAATCTCAATTATATTTCAGTGTTTCAATGATCACATCAAGGTTAGGGTGAAAAAGTCACTATTTTACAAGTCTTTTCCTGCATTCGATCCCATATCTAGATTGGACAAGACTGGACCAACACCCAACAAATTACCACACAATTTCCCAGTATTTACCGTAGATACAGTAACAATTTACCGGACAGCAGCCTACCCAGATGTTGGCACTGAAATATGAGGGGTGTTTATAAATGAAGCGGCAGTTAATAGTCGGCCGTAAGTCTTCATTCACAGGGAGCTCGCAGGTGGCACAAAGAGTACTTTGACATCCCTTTCTTTGGAAAAAATCTTTAGAGGAATATGGTGTGAACGTGAACTTCATGTAACCTTTTATTAATATCATGTGACAACAGTTTGGGATTCAAAACGTTTATTAACACTATTGAAACATCATCTTTTTCCTAATTACATACCCTATTTCTTTCTTTAATTAGTCTGAGGCCCAAGGTAACAATAGAGCCACGTATGACACCGTCTACCTTCAGTAGGTGCCGTGTCGTGTACCACTGTTGATCCTGGCTTATAGGCGTTACAGTGGGAGGAGTGTGGATCTGTTGACACATCATCACCATCAAAATTTAGGATCCACGGTCTTGTCGGTGTAGCTTCTTCACTTGTCCTTTAGCTCTCTGTACGACCCGACGTTCACCTTGTTTAGTTGTTTTATGTAATCCCTTCTTGGTCTCCTCTACCTCTTTCTCCCTTTTCTTCAACTTTCCCTTCTATTATATTTTGTATAAGAACACCGCATCCATCAGGTGCCAACCATCTTTCCTCTTTATTGACACATTTATTTTACACTGGTACACTCGAGAAATAAAAAGGTTAACCATCATAAAGATCATTGTCCGCTAATTTGTCAAAATCATAAAAATACTTGAATAAAATATGAACTGTATTGCTTTTCGATTGATAAGGGATCTGCCATAAAAATTGGTTAATCTTTTTATCGCAAGTGAATGCAGTTATATTGTTATGTTTTATATACACATACATATGTACCTACGTATTTACCTCAATTGGTGTGGTCAGAGTTATCCCATACGTAAGCCTTTGGATATTCCAAATATTAAATTTGCTCAATGCAACAAAACAACATCTACGGTTCTGAATAATTATTTTCTCGGTATTTACAAGAATTTCTTGTTTCAAAACTTTCATGTTTATTAACTCGCAACAGTTCGGAGATTACCAAACCGAATGCGGTAGCAATTGTGAGAAATTCAAATTCCGCTCGCGCCCCCTCGGCCCGCAACTCCCCACCAAGTACCGAGACCTTGTCCGTAAACAATTAATTCCTAATTTATTATCCGGACCCCGAACGACGCAATTCATTCACGATCAAGTACAGTTAACAACAAAATTTGTAACAAAGTTCATTTTAAATGTCGATAAAACAACGTGCAAAGACAAGGAGGAGAGATTCAGAATTAAGCTTTTATAATTTGCGTTTGCCATGTTTCTCCATTGACGATAGAATTTAAAAACAAAGCGGTCAATTGCGATTCGTACTCGCACGTAAATATGAACATTTCTATGGTTAATAACAGGATAGTTGCCATAGCAACGCATCAGTGTAAATCTGGCGACATATAAATGGCATGACAAACAAATGAGGAGGCTTCACGAGCACGCTTTGCACTATTAGATTGTTACGGACGAATGGACTAGATTTTTAAAGGGGGGCGTGCCCATGTGGGCAGTCTTATTGAAAAGCAAGACATGAGTTTCGATCCGCAATGGCGTGTTGGTGCCCACGTTGAGGTATGGGAGCGAATGTTAGGTAAGGCAGAAGAAGCATGAGAGCAGAATCAACGCGTAGAAATGCATTCACTGCGTAGTATGTGTGGCTTGACTTTGAATGATAGATTAAAGAATTGTGTGTTTAGAGAAAGGTGTGAAGTGATTAAGATAGAACGAGGTATGTTAAGGTGGTTTGGGCATATGAAACGAATGAGTGAAAGAAGAATAACGAAAGCAATATGTAACGAACGCCTGAATGGAAAGGTCGGTAAAAGGCGGCCAAGAAGGACTACATATAGAAAACATTACCCTCCTTTTTTAAATGAACAACGGGATGGTACTTGACCTCAATCACATTTAATGTTAAGTGAAGATGAGGTCGAAGGTGGAAGCGTACTGACCCGGAAACATTTGGGGGATTACCTATCTTATCTCTGACAACCGGAACACAACAATGCTATTAACATTGCTGCTTGGTGGTATCTAGCCAGGCGGACATTTAAAATGCCCTACCATCAACCAAACCGAGTACTTAAACACGTACCCCGCTGGGGATCGAACCCGCGACCTCCGAATCGTAAACCCAATGTTGTTTACATTGAGCCACGGAGGCGGTTGTCCTTCCTGGGGTAGTCAGGTAAATATAACACAAACTTAACTCTTGCTCTTGTCCTCTGTAAGCTTATTTGCACTTCTTCGTTGCTGATTGTATTAATTCCGGAATCCGGATCTTAGGAGACTCCAACGACCGGAAAAGATAACTCGGGAATCGTAAATTTATTACTATGTAGCAGAAACTGTGTATATACCACCACATATACTTCTAAGGAGACGTTTCATAATTGGCCTGCACATTATACACTTAAAATAAAAATGAGGACATAATAAAATAAAATAGGACTAAGGCATGGAACTCCCTTCCGGCGTCAGTCTTTCCTGAATCCTACAACCTTGGGATCTTCAAGAGCAGGGTGAATAGGCATCTACTGAGATCGCGTGCTTCATCTTCGGCCACATCATCACTTCCCATCAGGTGAGATTGTAGTCAAATGCGTATCCAGTTAACCATAAAAAAAAAATGAGGAAAAATGTATAGATTTACAGAAAAATACAAAAACTCCAATCGGTGTAGCATTTCCTTGGTACAAAAGCATCATTTAATTACTGCATTTTATTGGTACTCTGACGGCACTACGAGTTCGTTCCGAAATTTAATACAATCAATGTAACATTAATGTCAAATAAAAAGGTATCCTCAGATTTTATTACCGAAATAGGTAAGATAAAAAAATCCTATGTTAGTTTATTTTATAAAGTGAGAATTTACATATCTACAAACGCATTATTTTATTGTGTCGTCTTATGAGTTCTGATTTCCGAACGTATTTCAAACGTCAAGACAGTTGGATGACAACGGATGGCACAGATTCTTTCTGGCGGGAACTCGGTGTGAAGTTGCAACTACGGGGCGTAATTCGTACTGTGACTGCCACATTCAAAGGTCCCAGGTTCATTTAGAAATAGAAGTTTTCAATAATGTGAGTTATCTTAACGCTCTTTGCTTTTTACCAAAAACATAACATTGGACTGCTACGTTATTTTGTGGTGCTGTTCTAGATATATTATTAGGGTCACATAACATTAAATTGGTAACTAACTATTACCAGGGTATTTAAATGTTCGTTAAATTATATTAACAGAAACAACACAGAAGAGCAAGATAGCAATCCAACATCGCTTCTAAATGCGTCCCAGCCTTTCACTTGTATAACGAATATGACGTCACATGACGCGCTAAGCCTGTCATCGCCAGTGACCGCCTGAAGGCCTGGTACGTCTGCAGCGAAAAGTCGCTTTTGATGAACGCTTAAAAAGCCTTGAAATGAAGTAACATTAACTACTATCATTATCATAATGGCCAAAGGCTTAAAGAATATACCCCTGGTATATGAAAATTCACAGTTGGAAGCCTATCTCCGGAGTGCATCATCTGTGGGTTTCTTGCGCCGCTTCTTTTCCCACAGATGATTTCCCTTTCCGGTAGTAGCTTGGACATACTGACTGACAGATAAATGCAATAAGCCTTATCATTATTTCCCGTAGATTTAAATTCACATTCACTTCCGTTGAAATAAATGTTTGAAGTTTGATCTTCATCAAATTCATGCGAGATCCACATGATGGTGGTAAAACCTATCAGTTAACAATTGACGAAAATATGGGTGAACGTACATTAAATACATATATAATATATGTATATATATCGTCGAACATCGAACACCGAACATAGAACCTCTTTCTCTTTTGGGAGGCCTTTAAAAATATCACCTACGTACGAGTCACGTGGTCAAACGCGAATCCAGTCAATCATAAAAAAAAGAGTGTAAAAAAAATCTAAAATTTAGTCCTTACTCCTGCATTATATAGGGAGACCCCTGCTGTAGCACTAGTCTATGACGTCATCAGCTACGCCGTGACGTCAGCGTTACGCCATAGTCATCCTACGTGCTACGTGCTAGTGCAGATGCGGGGAAGGTGCTCACTCCTGTTTGAGCTATTGTCAAGAGCGCGCGTGTCAATTGTTGATAAATTAAACACTACAAATATTATTTACGAGTTGTCTCATTTCTGGACTCTATATTCCATTCAACTCTTCCAGTCGGTGGTTTTTTTTTTTTTTTTAATATGAGAGAGCGGCAAACGAGCATGCGGGTCACCTGATGGAAAGTAATCACCGCCGCCCATGGACACCCGCAACACCAAAAGGGTCACAGATACGTTGCCGGCCTTTGAGGAAGGTGTAGGCTCGTTTCTTCAAGGTTCCAATGTCGTACTCGTTCGGGAATACCGCTGCCGGAAGTCCGTTCCACAGGGTGGTCGTACGTGGTAAGAAGTTTCTTGAGAAACGTACAGTGGTAGACTTCCACTCATCCAGGTGATGTGGACGGAAATTTAATTTTCTCCGAGAAGTGTATCGGTTAAATTGAGCAGCGGGTATTTTGAACACATTTTCTCAGGTTCTTACTTATATCCTCTTTCACACAGTATATTACATCTTCTCTTTGTTCCATCCCACGTTCATACTTAATGCTCCTCTTGTGACATTGCACTCGTCCCTCTCGCAGGGCCACACCACGCTACCGGGTTTCCTCTCTAACTAAAGGTCTTAGCATACGTGACGGGTAATTTCTCGGACGGAACGGAGACGGGACAGGTATAGGTCCTAACGTGAAAGTGGTTTTAAAACATACGTACAGGACGGTGTTCAACGATAGTCGTGCTAGTGCTGCAACCATATTTCAGCACAAAATGTTCGATTTTACTTTTGAAGAACTAGCAATGGTTGCCGTAGTATTAGATGAAGAAGATGCCATAACGATGTTTTTTCTATTGCCGTCCCGTTCCGCCCGTGTTTCTCGCCACGTGGATTTTATTGCTATGTTTTTAAATGCAACGATGTCAAAAAATCGTCCCGTTCCGTCCGGCACGAGAATAAACACGTCACGCATGCTAAGACCTTTACTAGGTATAATAATATTGTAAAAGTAAATCCAAGCTGATATGTGGATATTAATTGCTACTAAAGTTGACATTTATAATATTAAATTGACATTAGTTAGGCATTTCAAATTGACAGTTGTTATTAATATAGTATGACGGCTTAGTTTGATTAATTTGATAGTAATAATAATTTTTAATAATTCAATTGTTGCATGTCAGTAATGACTAAATGTGTGCTACAAATTATTCACCTATACAACCTGTACCCGACCACATTGAGAGCAAATAAATATTTCATTTCATTTCTCAGCTTTTCTGTCACACCCGCCACTTCCACGCATCCTCTAATATTCCTTATACCATTCCTGAACCTGTCCATTCTCGTTATACCGCACATACTATATCTCAACATTCACATCTCTGCTGCATGCAATTTCCTTTCGTCCGTCCCCATTCAGATCCAGGCATGACGAACGGGCCTAACAATGATATTATAAATATTCCCGCTCCAGTTCCCGTGGCCTGTCGCCATTTCATTCGCTTGTTCATAAAAATATCATAGCAACGAATTGTCAATGTATTATAATCATAATCTGGTTTTAAAAAATTGGGAAATCCTTTGTAATGAAATAATCTAAATAAAATTGGGAACACAAACTCTTTCAGTGCGGTTATTCCGTCAGCGCCAGATACTTTCTGAACTCTTGATAATAAATATAGCTAAAAATTTTGCTGGAGAGAATGTCTGCTCCGAACTATTACAGGCAGCGAAATATGAAGCAGTTTGGGCTTTGCTTTAATCAAACAGAAAGGGCGGTCGATGACGTTTTCTGCAGTTTAATTTTATTCAACTTCATACATAATGTCACGCCTGTTTCCCGTAGGGGTAGGCAGATACCACAGATTTCCACTTGCTACATTCCTGACACACCTCTTCTGCTTCCTTCACTCTTATAAGATTGTTCATACATGCTCGTCGGTTTAGGGTATTTTTGACTTGGCCTTTCTTTAAGACGTCCCCGATTTGATCGTGGTACATTCGTCGTGGTCATCCCCTACCAACACTACCATCCACATTCGCTTCGTATATCTCTTTCGTAAGTCTTCTTTCATTCATCCTCTCCACATGTCCAAACCATCTCAGCGTACCTTTTTCAAAAATGATAAAACATGTCTAAGAACCACCGATGGAACGCTACGGTATAAGCTACGGTACCATAGACAGACACACACTTAGCGGTCAATCTTATACCATCCCTCCTTTTGCGTACAGGAGTTAAGCCTCTTTGATCAATCCAATAAAACCTTTTTAGTCTTTGTTTAATGATTAAATTAAGGGGAAAAGCTAGAACGGGAACCTTTTAAGAAACATTTTACTGTTATTTGACTCTAATAGAAACACGACATTTATCTGTTTGTCTGTCCTTCCGTGATTTCTTTAATTACATTTAATTTAATTTTTACTTTATTTTTACTACCCGGCAACAAGAAGGGTTATGTTTATCGCGCGTATTTAGGACTCCTTATTCCCCCCGTAGCATCCAAACGGTTGGATGGATTTTAATTTACGAGGTAACGTTAGATTCGTCGTGAAATTACAATTTTATTCAAAGGAAAGGCTTTAAAACTAACTATAGCGACCGCAAGAGTCAAAGTTTGAAAAATTTAAAATACTCAAGGATTTATAAAATCCAATCAAAATCAAAATCAAAAATGTTTTTATTTCGTAAGTTATAAGAATAACATTTGAAATCGTCATGACATACAGTTATCGCTCATTCACTAGGCAGTCTCCCCAGAGAAGAACGAGCAAGAAACTCCAGGGTTGCTCTTTTTAAATAAGTCAATACAAATACAATTTGAGATACCTAATTGGAACATTTATCATTTACTTATTACATGGGTATCTTAAGAAAGGTCTCATCATGAGGATTCCGTAAATATACCGTAAATTTAATTCATATAATTCCTTTTTACTGGTGATTCCACCCTGATTACGAACAACTTTCCACTTGGGACCATAGCCGAATTCGATCACAAAATTTTCACAGAAAAGTGTCCAAAAAACTGCGAGCATCTTTAAGTAGAAACAAAACTCGTATTTTTAACCAATATTGTAATTTTTTCCGGCACTTTTATAGATTGTTAGTAAAGACTTACCATCAGGTGCGCCTCTTGCTCGTTTGCCCACCTCTTCAATAAAAAAAAATAAAAAAAAAATAAAAAAAAAAAAATTTGGATGAGCGCGGTTTTGGTCATTCACAGCAGTCCTATTAGTTCTCCAAGATACTAAGAGATCCTACTAAGAAAAGCGCGAAAAAGATTTGTTCGCGCGACCATAGCCACCTATTTTGACAATGTAAAACAATTTTCAACCGACTTAACATCAGGTGTGATTAAGGTCAAGTGCCAACCCCTTGTACGTAAAAGTCTTATTTTCTAAGTTTCCCAAGTAAACCTTATATACGATAATTTCTTACGCAAGCAAAAAAAAAAAAGGACAGCGCTTGGAGTCAGCACAAAATTGCTTAGTTCCCCCAACACGGCCCCTATAACTCAGACCGGTGGACGGAAGCAGGAAATCCAACCCGTCGGGCGCGGGTTGCGACCCAGCGGTAATTGTGAAAACTTTGAGCCCGGCCCACCGAACCGACCACGCAAGTTTTTTAACGACAAACAGATTGGGCCCGCGGCGAGTCGGCCGACTGAAAGTTGACTAAATGACGGGATTGCGGAAACTTCTCATACAGGTCTGTGGGGGGAAGTTTTTTAATCACGGCAAGTCACGGGCCGACATCGGAAGGGTTGCAGGGCGCTGTCATTAGTGGGAAAGTTTTTAAAGTCGTCTTAGGACAGACAGGAATTAGGTATAATACCGCCTCTGTGGTTCGATGTAACAACATAGTGGGTTTGCGAATCTGACTGAGGTCGCGGGTTCGATCCCCAGCGGGGTACATGTTTAGTACTCGGTTCGGTTTGTGATAGGGCATTTTAAATGTCCACCTGGTTAGTTACCACCATCTTATCTAAATTGATTGAGGTCAAGTGCTAACCTGTTATTATTCTAGAACGATCAACGAGTTTCAGTGGCAATCTTCTTTTTGCATCTTTAGACGCTCGTCATCATTTAA
Source organism: Oegoconia quadripuncta (assembly GCA_949316235.1). Lineage (NCBI taxonomy): Eukaryota > Metazoa > Arthropoda > Insecta > Lepidoptera > Autostichidae > Oegoconia > Oegoconia quadripuncta. Next base: position 19,555,354 of record OX438758.1, read on the forward strand.
AATGCTCATGGCGTTTTATTGACGTCAGTGACTCAATGTAATATGTTTAGTGCTCGGATTGGTTGGCTGACATCTTTAATTATCCGTCTAGAGCTACCAGTATCTTATCAATAAAGTCTGCCGCTATAAGCAGTAATGTTCTAGCATTCTTGTCTTTCGGCTGTTTCCCCAAAAAACATGCTTACTTTCAGTCGTCACCGTAAGTACACGAAATATCTGATGATTAAGACTAATTTATATTAATCCTGTTTAAATCGTGAAATTCGATTATATTTTTTTCTTTTAGACGGTGACTGTTTTTTAAGAATGAAATGAAATTACATTTATTTGCTTGGATTCTGGGTACATTATAAGTTGGTATTATCTCTCCGTCCCTACAAAATCTGCCTACTAAGGCGTGCAAATTTTCAAATAATTAATATTTACATTTAATTAAAAAATAATATTAATTTATGTTACATTTAAATTCATATTAAATTAATTATACATCAATATATTATTATAAAAAAACAACTTATCCATATAACTTCCCTGTCAATACTTAAATGATGTCGTATTCTAATTCACATTGAAATTCTTATTAAATTAATTAGATATCAATATAATATATATATATGTATTTTACAGCTTATCCACATAACTTCCCGGTCAATACTTAAATAACAATTTAATACCTCAATAATTTACAATGACAATCTCTACTTTGATCAATAAATTCATTTATGGAATAAAAACATTTCTCTATAAGCCACTGAATTAGTTTTGTTTTAAACTGTAAGCGAATACTAGTAACAAATATGCTGACAAAATGGAATACTTTTTATACCTGACAACAAATTTGTCATCACTGGCAACAACTGGGATTTATATTGTCTAGAGATGAGCCGAGTATTCGGTTACTACTCGGTACTCGCCATATTCGGTGTTTTTTTTTTTGATACTCCTACTCGGCCGAATAACTCGGTTCAAGTGACGTGTTTAAGGGACGAAGTGAAAACAAATTTGTTTATTAATCAAATAAAAAAGAAACAATTCATATTTGAAATTTAGCAAGGGCAAGTTATGATGCAGGAATATAAGGCTCTCTGCGCATTCTGGTAATAGTCTATTCCGTTTTTCTTCATAGCCATTGCCTGCTTCAGAAAATAAAAGCTTGCTAGATATGCCATTTGTATATCTATGTTGTTTTATGAACCGAGTAACTCTGCCGAGTACTCGGTTGGGCAAACATCAAACCGAGTAATACTCGGTATTCGGTTACTCGGTAAAATTAGTATTCGGCGCATCTCTCATTTTGTCCCAATTATCACCACCGGCAACAGATGGTGTTTTTATTCCCACTTGTTACCAGAACGATACCAGTTGTGACGACTGGGAATATGCGATAAAACATTGTGTTCAAGGTGAGCGCGCTTCTACATTCGGCCTCATTTTCACTTAACATCATGTGTGCCTGAGGCCAACAGCTAACCCGACGAGTTAAAGTCTCGCTTTTATTTGTTTCAATTATTTATATACGAAAAAAAAAGTTTTAAATTGTAAACTCGGGCCTTGGAGACCCAACGAATGCTAACTTTTAATGGCACAGCCATTAAATACATTAGGCGGTGAAAGGCGTAGGTTATATTGTACACGCGTTACGAAATGATTTTCGTTCACCAGGTGTCCTCGCCCGAGGCAACTACCGGTACTCAATTACATTGATATGGATGATTTCAATGTATTTCTCGACCGGGGGCGTAGCTCAGATGGTAGAGCGCTCGCTTAGCATGCGAGAGGTACCGGGATCGATACCCGGCGCCTCCAATAACTGTTCTTTATTTTTTTTTCTAGATATCTAAATCTAATAGAGAGGTATGTATTTACTGACTCGCTCACATATTTACAAACATATTCCCCTAGCGGGATTTCTTTTTCACCACAGACTATTGTCCCGTGCCCTTATTAGCTTATTTTCTTGTTTATCGATCTTATTGTTTATTATTTAGCGGGAATCGAACCCGCGACCTTTTGGTGTAGCAGCAGAGTTTCTAACCACTACACCAAACAGATAGTAAAATCGAACGATTGACCCAAATTCCAACAAATTTTATTTCGATAGAGGGACACATGTCTACTTGCTTTCGCATATCATCTTATGTATCTAGATATTCAAGTTACGTTACATACCTTTTGTAATAATTAATAACGCGGCGGGTCAGTGACCTCATTCGCACTACACACAAACCTTTACAGGTTTTCGTAGGCGTCTTATAGTGAAGATTGTTCAAATAATGTTCTATGGATGAATAAACTAAAAAAAAAAGTGTATTGTCCTCACGATTGTTCATGTTGACGACCGATTGGTGTAGTGGATAGTGACCCTATCAGCGAAACCAACGGTTGCGGGTTCGACTCCCGCGAGGGGCAAATGTTTGTGTGATGAACACGAACATTTATTCCCGAGTCATGGATGTTTATATAAATATTTATGTATGTTTATCCGTTATCTAGTATCCATAGTACAAGCCTTAGTTTGGCATTAGATGATTGGTGTAAGTGTTCGAAATATTTATTTATTATTTATTTATTTTCCATTAGCCTCGCCATAGAGCGGGGTAACTCTGCCAGCCTTCTGGGAACGCTCCCGTTTTCGAGGGATCTGGGTCAAGTTTTTTATTTGTAAATAGTAGTTGAGTTTTATTTATTTCTTTTAATTATGTACGTTCCTATGTTTTATTTTAAAGTATATTTTCCATTATGACTTCCACCTGAATAGACGGGGTTAGACCACACGACAGAATTAACCCCAAACTACATTACCAGGTGAGGCTTGTACAAAATTACGGTTACATTATTAAGGGCTTTGGGCCCGTTCTAATTAATATTATAATTAGTATGTGACTGCTAATTAATTACTGCGTACATAACCTGAGATAGGATACGACCTTTTGGATATTTGCGTAATTAATTTTGTATCCAGCTTTAAAATGTATGTAATTTAGGTAGTATTTTTATCTTTCAATGTTCATCTCGTTACCATTATACAGTAGGGATACAATTTTAACTTCCTCTAATATTAGGTCGTGATTTTTTGCACATAGATCTGGAGATCGCCGCTTGAGGACAGTTAAAAAGGGACAGCTTTATTCAACTTGTATGTCGGCATCTCTTTTTAGCAATACAATGCAATACAATACAATACAAATACACTTTATTGCACAACAGACAAGAAAATACAGTTTCAGAAAAGTGGTAAGAATAGAATGTACAATTTGGCGACCTTATCACTAAAAGCGATCTCTTCCGGGCAACCTTTGGGTATAAGGACAGTACATTTGAAATAGGTAGGTTGTGCGGTATTATGTTCAAGCGCAGATCTACGCTTGAGAAAAACATTCTGAAAGACGGGCCTCAGTATATTCACCGACGCAACCAAATTCACAGTGGTAATTACCGATTTCTTAGAAAACATTTTCATTCTAAAACTGATGCGTATCTAACTATCCTTCTACAAAAAAATTGGAACTTTAAGATTATAGGAAGTTACATCACAAATATAGTAGTAGGCTTATGCTAAAGTCTATAACTATACAGCGGTAACGCTAGTGCGAAAGAGATTTTTGTAGCGAGGAGTCTACATACTTTAGAAAAATATTTAAATAACACAAGCTCTAAATCTCTGTTTCTGTTGTCGGTTAAATCTACAGGAATCTATTGGAAACCAGGAGAAATAAAAAAAGAAGGATTGGAGGCGCCGGGTATCGATCCCGGTACCTCTCGCATGCTAAGCGAGCGCTCTACCATCTGAGCTACGCCCCCGGTTATAACTATCGACGAATTTAAAGCCTGTATTGTAATACAATAATTATTTCATTGCCAAACTGCCTTATGAATGTTGTCGCGCTAGTTTGTATTATTTTTATTTCACATGATTTTACGAACGGGGGGCGTAACTATTCGACGAAAATAACTTCACATGTTTATTAAACAAACATCGGAGGCTAAGGCGGGAGCGAAAGCAAGCTTCGCTAGCCACCTAAGAAATAGGGTCGTGGTACTCCATACATGTGCAAAAAATTACGGCCTTTAAAATTAAAGGAAGTTAAAAGTGTATCAGGACTGGACTATACCGCGCCTGACCTTGCACGCATGCGTGACACGGCCCGTTGCAGTTGTCATCGACAGGTTCATTTGTTTATTTCGTGAATTTATTTACGTAATTACTAGAATAAATTATTTACTGTGAAAACAGTGTAATTGTTATTAGATTTAGGTAGGTATATAATGTAAGTAGTTAGTATTGGATAGGTGGCTGAGTTTCTGTAAAAATGTTGTAGGATACCTATGCAACAAATTAATATCACCTAGTTTTGGCGACACCAGCCGCCACTGCATAGAACCTGCTCCATTTTTAGAGTGATGATGAGACAATGGTGTCGATTCGGATGTACACCAACTAAACTAAAAGTTTTGGAGTGGTGCCGTCGCATCGTACTGTTCCAGGGAGAAAGAGACAGTACTACTTTAAAACTGGTTTTAGTTTAGTTGGTGTACATCCGAATCGACACCAGTGCCCATTATAAGTACTGTAACTAAGCTCCAAGTCATGTATTATCATTTCAAAGACTAATTTCAGCGCGTAGTGTCTGCTTGCTTTCAAATTGTCCGGCATGAAATATGAAAAGTTCGGGAAAAAATTACGCTTGGAGCAAAGAAGAAAATTACTTCCGCAAGAAGACCTGCCCTAGCTTCTCTTTTTATATCAAAATAATGTTATGTTATAAAATCTTTATTAAAATATTCGTTATTATCATTAATTCTAACAGAAAGGCCTTTGTAATTGCCCTTACTAATTTGTATTCCGTTCATAACAGATATTGTTACAAACTGAGTCGCATTATTAACATCCTCGTTAAAGTCGGTTTAAAAAAATTGGAGGCGCCGGGTATCGATCCCGGTACCTCTCGCATGCTAAGCGAGCGCTCTACCATCTGAGCTACGCCCCCTGTTGTAAAATCATGCGAAAAACATGTGTATTATAACAATAATACAAACTAGCGCGACAACATTCATAAGGCAGTTTGGCAATGAAATGATTATTGTATTACAACACAGGCTTTAAATTCATCACTAGTTCAACCGGGGGCGTAGCTCAGATGGTAGAGCGCTCGCTTAGCATGCGAGAGGTACCGGGATCGATACCCGGCGCCTCCAATCCTTCTTTTTTTATTTCTCCAGGTTTTCCATAAATTCCGGTAAATTTAACGGACGCCAGAAACAGATATGTATGTATGTATGATATGATTAACAGAGAAAAAAAACTCCAATTTCATAGGTAGAGACCAAAGAAAAAAAGAAGAAAGATCAATATTTCAAAGAACATTTCTGTGATGTTTACACAAACGAATAATAATGATTATCACGGAAAACACATGTGCTAACAGGTATCAATAGATGCATTTTAACCATTTGAAGAATTCTGGGGGCTAAAAGTAATACATTTTAGATTTCGGTGTGTTTTTTTATTGCGTCACGGAGAGGTCTGGACTAAACAAAGCGAGTTGAGCAATTCGAAGTTCTTTATGCTTAAAATTTTACAAATTAAGTATAAAGCTTGTACTCACCGATCCTTTCCGTCCTGGGAAGCTGAAGAACACATCAGGCCCGTTCCTGTGCGGCATCTGACGCAGCACATTCAGGAGCTTAGCCGAGTGCCGCGGCTGGAACAGACACACTAGATTAGCACAAAGAAAGCAACTTAAAAATAATATCATTTAAAATGCATGTTTTGGGAGTCCAATTAGTGCGCAATGTTTTAAGACAATCGGTGAGTGGATAAATTTGTCGCAAATTTGAAGCAAACAAGGAAAGAAATATACGGAGGGTAGCCAAAATATCGTTTAAAAAAAGTATGTTTACTAGTATAGCACAGGACACAATGTAATCTTTTGAAGTAATCATAGACACGTACGACGTACACGGGATCGACTGCCAAGAGGGGAATGTGCATAAACACATTCAGAGACCAAGCGTTGTTATTTTTATACAAAATAAAATTTGTGTTTCAAAAAAAACAAAAAGAATACATTATGTAGACTCTTCTTCTTCTTCTTGTAGTCAAAGTCAAAGTCAAAAAATATTTATTTCGTAGGATAAAGATTATCACTTGAAAACGTCACATTTTTTATCTTAATATTAAAATTATTGACATTATTGCTCATTCGCAAAGCAGACTCCCCAGAGAAGAACGAGCGAGAAACTCAAGGGTTGCTCTTTTAAATAAGTTTGGGTTACAATTATATTATATTGTATAATTAGGCTGAATATCGCCGAGCGGTCTCTGTCCATGCTTGCTTATCATCCAGATAGTCAGAAATTTTATAATAGCCTTTGGTAAATAATGTCTGTTTTATGATGGTTTTGAATTTATTTAAAAGTAAATTTTGAATGTCCACTGGAACCTTATTATAAAAGCGTATACATTGCCCCTTAAATGACTTAGTGACTTTGTGTAAACGGCTGGCATGAACAGCAAGTTTATTTTTATATCTGGTATTAACATTATGTATATCACTATTTTTCTTAAACGATTCTATATTTTTTCTTACATACATTAAGTTTTCGTAAATAGATTGCGATGCTAATGTTAATATATTAATTTCTTTAAATTTATTCCTAAGAGACACCTGTAGTGAACGGGCAAGAACTTTAATATTAGGTTTAAAAAATGGTTTTCAAGTGATACTGAAAGTCTATGCTTGCTCAGAATTGTTACAATGACCAGATTCACATAATTTCTGTTTTATGAGACAATTTTTGTATGTCTTCTGGACCCTTAGATGGGATGATTCTTATGGTTCTATGCTCTATTCATGTCTTCACGAATCAGTACCAGCGTTGTTGTGTATACTTATTAGTTACAGAACGAAATAGCGCACCGCAAGGTCTAACAATCATAGTTATCCGAATTGACGTTGAGCTATCATAGATCTATTTCTTTAACTAGCATCAAATGTCTATCCATTTAAGGCCAGTCACTAACTTACATTCCCATTACCCGCCCCAACAATGGCCGTCTAATTCCACCAGAGCTTCACGGGCTAGCGGGAAGTCTCGGAGAAAACGACCGAAAGCGTAGGGCGGCAAACGTTCAATTACTTGTAGAGCGAGTGCTCTCCAATTTTGCATCGTTGCACCGCGGTAATTAGCTGACAGAAGCCGGTCACTTTGTGTTTATATTCTCCTAGTAGTTTAGGTGGTTTTTTTTGGTTATCCAGCGAGCGTCCTTGCTACTTTTCTAAAACAAATGTCTATTGGAAAAAGATACAAATGAATCTGCTGATAAAATTTACGAAAACACATGCCCCAGAAAACACGCCTATCGACAGTTGTATAAATTATAAGCTAGATTATAGAAATCCCTATGTCATGAATATATTTCGGTTACGGTGTTCGGATATATAGGTTTTTGTGTTACATTTAGGAAGATTTAACGAAGTTAACGCTAATCGTGAACCCGTAACACACGTGATAAAAATTGCATTCTTTATATTGTTACGTTAGTGATCTACTTATGGATGGTTTCATGTATGTATTTACAAAAAAAAAAAGGATTTGTGTAATTTATCAACCATCTGGTATCCATAATACGAGCCTAGTTGCTAAGTGTGGAACTAAATGGCCCTGTGTGTATGTACAAAGATATTTATCATTTATTATTATTATTACTTATAAAAACTGTTGGTTTGGGGACTGGAAGTTAGCAGGTTAGAAACAAAAAAAAAGACGTGTAAATTAGTCATCTTTGGTTTTTATTTTTATTACTGTGAAATAAGGCTACATTTTGTAGGAATAACACCAAGCAGAATGATTGTTGCGTCGAATATTTTTGAATGTGTTTGTATAATATGCAAATAAACGCTTTATCTATCTATCTATCTATCTATCATCTGATATGTGGATAATTCCCTTCATGAGCATTACTATGTTGAAGTTCCGGAAAGCGAGGTTCGATAGGCGTTAAATGTTTGGCCGTAGAAAAAACCGTTCAATTCCAGCGCTTGACCCTCAAGCAATATTATATTTAATAAACCAATCAATCAATCAATCAAAAAATGCTTTATTTTGTAGCTACACAGGGTACACTTAAAATAGTCAGATTTTACATTTTTAAAGCTACTGCTTGTTCAAAAGGCAATTTTCCCTTGAGAAGAACAAGCAAGAAACTCGAGAGGTCGCTCTTTTAAAAAAAGGTTTTTATATTACAAAATTATTATTTTATATTATAATATTTCATTATTAATTGTGAAATAGCCTGGTTATGCGAACGGGCTAGTTATGTCCATGATTGTTTATCATCTAAATAATCTGATATTTTATAATATGCTTTCTTAATAAGTTTCTGTTTTATAGTATCTTTAAATTTATTGAAAGGAAGATTTTGTATATCAACAGGAACTTTATTGAAAAAGCGTATACATAACCCTTTGAATGAATTACTGACTTTGTGGAGGCGATTTATGAATGTCTGTTCCCCGAGGAATGCCACATCTTCGAACGAATGTTTAGATTTTTGGTAAATAGTTGGTGCTAGATTAACGATTAACGAACTTGGGGAAATTTAACTGAAGTTAACGACTCCGTTGTTAATGGCCAACTGATGACGTAGTCATGCCTGTAGCTGGCTTCCTGCTCACTCCGCGTGCCCCGCAAAAAGCAAGAAATCAACTGAGGTATCATGCTTGTGGCAAGCCTAGAAGGCTGGCATTTCTTTTTCGTATACACATGCTAGTTAGCTCACGTATGAAATTTTAATGCATTTGATTGGCTAGAGTCTTTGGTCATTAACTAATGGCATAAGGAGTCCGAAAAAGTTATATTAAAGTGTAAAAACAGTCCGTTTAAAATTTTATCGTCGAGGCCATGTAGCCAAATGTGTCCCAACTATAGTACCTAAGTTTCTTATACTGTCGGGTATTAATTCGCTTAGAAAGAAGTTCGCCAAAACTCCAATAAATTACGTGTGGTGAGTGTGATACTTGGTTGAATATTATTAAAGAACTTTCCCGATTATTCATATATAATTATAGCTTGTCGTCGGAAATTCAGCGAAGTTTAGGTCTTTTTCGACTTATGATTACTTGATGTAAAAACTTGAAGAAGTTCAATTATATACTCGTATTATGTTTAGGGATCAAAATTTTAATTAACAGATCACCGGTTTCATAAAGTCAAACAACATGTTTAAAGGTAAAGGTCACTACGTAATGAATTTTGAAAAGTAACTATTTCCAACAGAATCGATCGGAGTGTTGGGCCATGAAGAATACGGATGAAAGAAAATTGAGAAAGTTCAGATGGATGAGTGGAGTGACGAGGACAAGGAGTTAGTATGTAAGAGGGAGTTCGAAAGTTGCACCTGTGATGGAAAAGTTGAAAGGACATCGTTTGGCTTGGTATGGACATGTAAAGAGCAAGGATGAAACGCATGCTACTAAGAGAGTGATACATATAATGTCGATGGACGAAAAGAGGAAGACCGCGGAAAATATGGATGGATTATATGAGGGATGATATGAACGAAAAAGGATGTGAATGTTGAGTCAGTATCTTTTTTTTTTTTTTATATGCGAGGGCGGCAAACGAGCATGCGGGTCACCTGATGGAAAGCAATCACCGCCGCCCATGGACACCCGCATCTGACATCTGACAGCGAATGGAAGAAAAAGACGTACTGCGCAATAAATTGCGGACCAGAGTAAGAAGATGATGACTATTTCCTACAGAAACTCTTTACAAAATATTTGATCTCCTGATACAAAGCTGTATGACACAGGATAAGGTGTTTTAGAAGTCAAAGCAAGGCTGTAAGATAGTGATTCTTCTTCTTCAATTTAAGAGCTATGCTCTTGTCGGTGGAGTAATGACCACGTCGCTCTACTTTCCGCCCTCGATTTAACCGATTTAAGATAGTGATAGTAAAAGTAATTTGGGACTTATTTTAGTAAAAATCTTACTGTTTGGAGGATACCTGCAGTACCTACGTATGATATTACAATTTGTGAGGAAATTGAAAACAAGTATGAAAATAACTATAACTATTATATCATCTATATACATCAAAAACTGTCTTAAAAGCTAAATATAGCTTCACCAATTTTCCATTTTCTAAGTTCAAGCCTTTTGAACTTCCTGCTCCGATCTAGGTGAGTTAGAAATTGCCAGTACCAGGCTAGCAGGACAAAGAAAGAGTCATCCCGGGAGAGTTAGGGTGAAAGTATAGAACTTACCCATTTGCCATTGACGGCCTTCATCGCACTGAACAGCTGTTTCAGCTCCTTGACGGTGACACTGTAGCTCGCCAGCACCCCCAGCATCTCTATCAGGAGGTCTGCAACAATACAAAAAGGGAAAATCAACTAACTTAAGTAATACTATGAATATACTGAAGATCTTGTTTAGCTTCATGTCGATTGCGAAGCCATAGCAACTTGGCATATCCATCAGTAACTCTTGAATCGAATAATACTTATTACACCTAACAATACGGTTGCGAAGCATAATCAACGAAATGTCTAATTTCATTTAGCATAACATAGTCCTAATATTCTTTAGCATAATTTTTTAAAGCATAATTACCTACATTTTTTTTCTAGAAAAGCGTTATTGCTACATGCTTGCTAACCCCTAGAGGGTAATGAAATGAAAATGAAATGAAAATCATTTATTCATGTAGGCAATACAATATGCACTTATGAACGTCATTTGTTTTTTAAACTACCACTAGCTCGGAACGCGACCACTACTGAGAAGAGCTAGCGAGAAACTCAGAGGGTTTGTCTCTTTTCAATAAATCATGTACAATCAAGAAAGGTTACAACAATTTTAATATAAATACTACACTTTATTGCATAAAAGGAAAATATTCATTTTACAAACATTACAATAAAAAAGTACAATAGGGCGGCCTTATCACTCAACGCGATCAATGTTAAAAGCGCGGACCAGAAGCTCGAGAGGGAGTTATTGTGTGTCTACCATGAGCTGATGATAGAACTAGTTTATTATAACGAGAGTAATTTGCGTGAAATCATGGTAGCCACACTGAGCGTAGGGGGTAAAGGTGGAAGCCAATCGAGGATTATAGTTTTTTATGCACAACGGGTGACCGGTTGTCCTCAATCAAACCTGATATATACCCCATTCGCAACCCCTAATTTATTTTGAGGACTAGATCTTATCTCTAACAGGCGGAGCACAACAATGCTATCAACATGCGGCAGACTTATGGGTTATGTTGTGCGACAGTCAAGACTTCATGAATAGGCATTAGGCATAATCATGGCTTTTCTTTCAGGACCTTTCCAAGCAATTTAGGTGAAGGAAACTTACTAATGAACAGAATAAAGAACACCTATTTAAAGCCGCGGTAAACAAATGTGTCAGATTTTCATAGTTAAGAACCAACATTTAGTAAAGTAACTTTATAATAAAGTCATGTTAAGAAAAAAGAAAGAAATTAAACCACTTATATATAAAATATACAAATAACACAAAACTAGAAAAATGGAGAAATCTAATCAACCCAAAGATTTCAAAACACATATTCAGCCCCGACATTCAGAGAAGGTAGAAAACGTGTTCAAGATCGCTATCATGAACACTGGCAGCATTACCTCGTTGAGTGGCAATACTCATGCGTAAGCCAAGGTAAGCGCAAGCTCTACGTTCGTCAGTACCTCAATAATTGTTCCATAATTTCATTTCTTTGCTGAAATACACAAGGGGCGTATAATGCTGGCTATGTGTTCATCAAATATAAGAATTAGTTTCATAAGTAGACCTATATCGCATTGCATTGTCTGTAATGATATGGGGCCGTCCATAAATTACGTCATCGATTTTTTCAGATTTTAGACCACCCCCCCTATAATCATCCTATCGTCATTTCTTAATGACCCCCCCCCCCTTCTCCCAAAATTGACGTCATTACTAGTTTGACAAAATAAAACATTGCAGATTTGAGAAAAATAGGGTATTATATGATTAAAACACTTGGTTATAGAATCACCTTTTATTATTTTTACTTTGGCAATAATCATTGATATAATATAACTACTTATTTGTTACTTTTGATGCGGTTTTTTTAAATAGATAGACTGATTCTGGTTTATATGTAAGTATATAATACATGTAAGTACCACGGGCGAAGCCGGGGCGGGCAGCTAGTATTTTACTAGGTGTGCTGGAGGAAATTTCTTTTTAGAAATAATCTTTTTGTATGTGAAAAATAAACTATAAATAAATAAGAATGACGTCAAAACACCCCCCCCATCTATCATTTACCGTCATCCGCAGACCAACCCCCCCCCCCCCCCCTAATTTAGAATGACGTAATATATGGACGGCCCCTAGGTATGTGTTTTATATAAAATTAAAAAAAGGGCAGGAGATTTTGCGGTCGCAGATTTTTGGGGACTCCACACCAAGACTGGAACATATCACATTAGGTTACTAAGACTAATTTACCATTACTCCTAAGGAACATGTAAATATGCTGACGAAGATAACTGTTAGCCCAGTAAGAATACAAAAGCTTTAGATGGTGTAGGGGTTCCTAACATTCTACACATGGAAAGAGTATCTATCAGAGATAGTACGAACTGTTGTATAAAAAAACGGAAGCTGGCGTTTGGCCACCTGTGAGTCAATGTTTCCAAACCGCCCCTGTAACTAACTACCTTCAATTTAAAAGACATTGCCCCAAAGACTCCGGAGTCGTAATAACTTTTTAAAGTGCGTTGCTCCCGTACAAGGTGTGGCTTCGGATCCTCGCTGCAGCCTGTGGCGGCAGAGATACTCTCTTGCGTCGTTCCTCCCGCTCGAGGAGTCTCTTCCTCCTGGACACGATTTGCCATGGCCAACATGGAAATCCTTAAATCGGCTTCGGACTCAGGTTGGCCGCAGCAAAGATAATCTGTGCAGGTGGGGCTTCTACGATAGCGGTAGTGATCGATGCGAGTGCGGAGTCTCCCCACAGACAATGTATCACCTATTGTCTTGCTCCGTGTGTCCTGACAGCTGCACCTTTGACGACTTCCTTAACGCCACAGAGAGTGCTGTTAGAGGGGGCTAAGTTTTGGTCCAAAAAAATTTGAAACTTGCCTCGACTCGAAAAGATTTAAAAGAAACGGTATCGTAACTTGGGGACGCTTTTGTGAAAATGTCACCCATCCAAGAACTGAAAGGCCAGAGTGTTCCCAATCGATAATAATGGATATCAAAGTAAAAAATCTATGATCGCTATCTAGTGATGATATGGTGTTGGAGGCACTCGCCCATGGACAATTATGGGTAGGTATGGATAGGTCGAGAATTCGCATTAATTTGTAAGCAATCGTTGAAATATGGGGGCCGGTGCGGTCGTTACAACGGGCGAACCCATTTATATTATAGCGGTTGGGTTCTGGCGAATTGGAATGCAATTGCTTTTGGGTAAATAAAATTCCTGCAAATTACAAATTAATCAATGTAATTCGAAATTGGATGGTCCAAATTGAATTACATACGACTATCGGGTTCGAAGTCGCGTACTTACGCAGGTTATAAAATTAGGGACAAGTATATGTCCCTATATATACATTGTTATACCGTCGTCGAGAGACGAGTTGTATCCCTTAATTTATCGCTTAAGTTGCCTTAAAATTTCCAATCATGTGAGAAAAAACATGAAACAATTTTTTAAAACGCAATTTTCAATTAACTGGTCAGTGAAATAAGCCCTGACTCAAAGCCATATGATTACAGCATGCGTCTTAGCATATGTTATGGAAATCAAGTTGATGCGAGTCCGACACACACTTCGCTAATAATAACGCTTAGCGCAATGATTGACACAATTTCGAATTTCGTTATTCCTGCCAGAGTGAAGGTTTCTGTGAGAGCTCTCCTCCCCACCTCTCATGGGAGCCTGGTACTTAAAGTATTGAATACTAATAAGTTTGCCGTAGCGTAACGTAACCAACCTTTGGGTATAGAGCCGATTTCATGACTAGTTTATTCCAAAATAACACACATGCTATTATCTGTAGGAGTAGGTGTGTACTGGTATAAGCACCTAAAGGGATTGGAAATGGACATCACAAATTGATAACCTTTTATCTCGAATTGCATTGTAGATTTATTTAGTTTATACTTCGCGATGATCCAATGATTTCAAAGCTGCTCCTGTCGTCGTCGACAGCATATTAGAGAACAAACGATAAAAGAACAGATATTTTTATGATATTGCAGCTGGTATGCCGCAAGGTGGTTAGTTGTCGCCTCAACTGTTTCCTAATGTCATTAATTTTAAAAACTGTCTTCCTCTTTTCATTTTTCCGCTGATAATCTGTCGATATACCCACAGACTCCTTGTGAATGGCTGTGATAAGTCGCTAGAGTGAAAACTACGTCTTAGTATTAATCCTTGTAAGTCTCAAGTTATCATCGTTAGAGCTCCGAAGCAGTTGTCACGTATTAAACCCGATAGTTTACGTCGGTAAAAGTAACGGCCACGTTATTAATAACTATTTTAGTTTTAAAAACCTTGAAATTCTTATAGCAGCTTTCATAAAGCTTCCCAAATTTGTAAGTAAATGTGCCTCAGCTATGAAAAAACGGCCACTCCATGCATTAAGTCAAGTAGATAATGAATTTTTCTATGAACCGTCTTTAAATAAACCACCCCCCTCCAAGGCCCGACCGCCCAGCACAGCCGGAAGCTCGTACTGGCTACCGATATTTGAGATTCAAATACGTAACATTTGTAATTCAAATTCTAAAAGCGTGTCTGATTTTCTTGAAAAATTGATTAGTTATTAATACATTTGAGGTTCCGTTTCATTTTACACATTTTAATAAATCTTTTCTTGAGAAGAGAGATGTAGCAATATTCCTATTAGCCTGCAAGGACACTTAAATTTGGGGTGTTAATTTCAATAATCTTAAAGTTCCGAGTTTTTTGCACATGGCTATAGTAATTATCATTGAAAGAATAAAAATGTTTTCTTAAAAATCAGGAGCTTGCTTTAGTACAAGTACCTACCTAATTTATATTTCCTAAAAATTGTGTGTGGAGTTGTAAAATTGGAACTGGGGGAATTTTTCAAAAATATACCGAAGATATTGACCAATTTTTTAAATAGTTCTGAGTATTTTCTGCGACGCAGAAGTTCAGGGGTAAATTTAGTTTAATATTGTACATAACTAAATCTCTATACTACAGCTAACGCAAGCTACCGATTGATTAGAAAACATTTGTACAGGATAACATAGCGACAACGATAACACAAATTATAGTAGTTGATACGAAGAGATGACGGCCCGGAGCAACAATAGCTGCTTCGACGTGAAATATCGTCTGACCTTAGAAGGCATACTATTTTTTTTTATGATTGACTGGATTCGCGTTTCCAGTAAATGCCTATTCACTCTGCTCTTGAAGATCCCAAGGTTGTAGGTTTCAGGAAAGACTGACGCCGGAAGGGAGTTCTATGCCTTAGCTGTTCGGATGATTAATGAAGAATCGAACTTCTTAGTGCGAATGTTCGGTATATTGACTATATACGGGTGGAATCCCTCCCCACGCCTAGTGGTCCGAAGATGGAAGGGTGACGGTGGAATAAGATTATGTAATTCCAACGCACACTCCCCGAAATGTATCCTGTAAAAAACTGGAGACAGGCGACTTTGCGACGGTGTTCAAGGCTCTGCAAATTAGCCGTCATCGAATTATAACCTATGAGTCTCATGGCATGTCGTTCCACAGAATCGAGTGCAGCCAGTTGGTACTTGGCTGAACCATCCCAGAGGTAACAGCAGTATTCCATGCACGAGCACTAGCTGCTAAATTGGCTTCAGCCTTTCACGTCGACACTATTGGAGCAAGCCTGCTCTCACTGGGAGAGGGCATGAGCCATAATCCATTACGCGGGCCCACAGAGGATTGATGGATATGTGTCACACTAGTAGCCACCTGAGAGTGAATTAGCTTGTTTACCTTTAATCTATTAACACCTCACAATTTAAGGAGCCAGACAAGGCCGTTTACAGATGAACAAATAAGCATTGCTAATCGGACACTGACTATAATCTATGCAAAATTCGTACGCTCCACGAAGAAGTCGAAATCATCTAAGGGTACTGGGTAAAACCGGTAACAAACTCGCGCACAGCTCGTAAAAAAGGCATTCTCCGAAAATAAACTCAATTTCGTAACATAACTTTTTATTTTCCATCGAAAAACAAACGATCCAAAAATTAGGTTACGCCATTCCAGTGCACAAGCCACGTTGTAAATTCCGACAAAAAAAGCTCATTTAGCGTCCGCAGCTTAAAAGCCTGTGACGTCACCTAAATTATTCCACCCCCACCGAAAACATGTAAACAACTACCACTGGCACTCGTTCGGAACTCACTGTAGTTCTCATTCCATTGTCACTGTTATTGTATTGCTAAAACAAAGTTGACACTTTCTGTTTATTGTAGCCTGGTAGGAGATAAGTTATGAGCCATTTCAAGCTACAATGGCTGTTTGGAGCTTGTTAATTTAAGCCATAATAGATGTAGCGCAGAATTTCAATGAAACGGTGTTTTACTATATGATAAAATGAGATATTAGAAAACTAATTTAAGAGTACCTAGTTACAAAATCTTTTTTGTTCGTTATGTAGAAGCGACTACGCGGTTCCATTATTTTTGAGAACTTGATCTGGGCCCTGTCGTGTGCTTAGATCAATTCGTATTGGGGTAAATTCGCTTACGCGATCTTTTTCGCGTTTTTATTTTGTTTTGAGACTAGTCTCGATGGGTTGCTGGAATTATTTATTTTTTATCAAGTGTGACAAAATGGCTACTACCGACCACCATATTGGATTTAGCATGACGTCATATACTCTATGACACTTCCGACGAACCTCATTTGTCCATGGCTGAGGCATTTAGGCTGTAGGTGGTAACATACACATATAGAGACACGGTGAATATATTACCCTCCTTTTGGCTTCGCCGAAGTCGGGTCAAATTATTCCTAGAAATACATAATATGCTACTTATGTAACTTATTGATTGACAGCAGCTAAATCCGTGATTAGCTTCCAACACGCGATTGGCAATCCTATCTAGCGTGGCGATTAGAGGGGAATTTTTCATGATAAGCGATATAAATCGCTGCTTGAAAGGTCCAATTATTGAAGACCATATGCAGTGATCCCGATTTTTAAAATATCGAAATATGTTGAGGGATCATAACGAGGAAAAAGAAGAATTGTAACTTTGCACGTCCCCACTGTGGGGTTGGATATGGGCCATAATCCACCAAGCGGGCCCAGTGCGGATTGGCGGATTTGTGTCAGAGTAGTAGCCACCTGGTAATCAGTGTTTTTAAGCTGCACCCTGTGGGCCACTGTATTAACTACCTACCAACTATTTAACGAGCCCTCCAAAACACGGAAACACTCATATTGAAATGCCACTAAAAGTCAGATAACGATTTGAAATGATATTTGTATATCTTGCGAAATAAAATTTTGTTGATTCGATGTAATTTCTAGATTTTCGTAAAGACGCCTCCAAGCCTATCCGACCTGTAAGTGACATCTATGCGAATGCGACTCATAGTACCACACTTAGCAATTTCTTTCCCCAGTTCACAGTGCATTGCCACGGTGTCCCTAACTCAATGCAAAAAGGAAACAAAAACAACGCCGTCGGGTCCGTCCGTCAGTTAATGGCTGGCATATTGTTCCCGGACATTTCCCGGGGTAATCCTGCAATGTAATCCCGTGCACGGGATTGAGGAGAGAGCCCCGGCTCTCTGGTTTTAGTAGAGACATAGTATATTTATATGAAGTAATAATACCACTAAAAACAATGAAGACAGCCCAGCTGAGGTTGACAGTTTCAATAATCTATGAAGACATGTAGGTAGAGGAATGTCTATGCACTCCCTTATTGTGTTGGAAATGCTACCCACCCAGTGGTACTGATTAGACTGTTGACATGAACGATCGCACTCAAGGTGTGGTTCCATGTGGCTGTTTAACACTTAAAATTATATAATTTTAATTAATCCATGGTTTATTCAGTACAGGAATACTTTTTCTTGTTTCAGAAGGAAGAAGGCGGTTAAAGCTTTCCGGGGGAAAAAACTGAAATACAGCTCAAAACATGTTTTCAGAAATAAAACTGGTGCTGTGTAATCTTGTACTACTGTTTGTGTACTGTATATACACTGTGGTGCTGATCTGCTGTAATTATGACTCGGTCTAGGTCGTTACGGTCCAAAGCCGACTACCGAGGTTCACTTTCTATCGATTAACAGATCTCTAATTAGCAAAGGCACTGTTCCTATATAAACCATACAACAATTTATACACGTAGGTAAGCATGTACCAAAGCAGATGGTATTAAACAAAGCAATCAATTTGCCTGCGAACACAAGCGCCCTAGAACAATAGCCGCTTAATGAACTTAACGTAAGCGCGTGCGCAGTTACCGTAGGGTTGTCAATTTTGTTTTCTGTACATAAAAACTCTTGAGATGGTCAAAGCCAAACAAAAAAGCTATAAACTAAAAACATTTGTACATCTTCACTTAACATCAGGTGTGATTGAGGTCAAGTGCTAACCCGTTGTGCATAAAAAAACATTCCTAGTCAATGGCAGGCAACAAGTGCATTTTACGGGTTATGGAAAGCATGGAACTCATTCCTATCTTTTTTTTTATGCTCAACAGATTAGCACTTGATCTCAATCACACCTGATGTTAAGTGATGATAAGGCCGAAGGTCGAAACGTACTGACCCGGAAACCCCATCTTAATTGGGGAACTGACTTTTGGCTTTTGCTTTGCTGCTTGGCGGCGGATTTAGATAATTAGTCTTTAATATAAAACAAAAGCTGTACTCAAATAGGACCACGCATTATTACGACATTTACTTTCCTGTTGTGCAATAAAGTGAATTTGTATGGTATGATACGTCTGGACGTCTGGACATAGACTGGACACAAACACACAACGACGTCAAATACATTACAACCGTATTTTTCCTCGGGGCTTAAAAATGGTCCAAAACCGCGCCAAACGTTGCTTAACTTCGCTAATCGAAAACTAATGCTTCACGCGACCTATCCTTGTTCGTGTAGATTTAGTTGTATGACATTTTACAAATGAATTTGTATTTACTAACAAATCAAGTTACTAACAGGTCACACGTAATAAATTTTTAAGTTGTACAGCAACTATTTTTCGTCAAATGAATCTGGCAACCCTACACCTGATGATAACCTGTTTATATAATCGTACCACAATTGCAGTTTGTACTATAAAGATTTATGAAGAAATTTGACTGGCTAGCCTTTAAATGTATCAAAATATAATACTGGTTTAACTTAAAATTTCAGTGATAAGATAACAATAGAAAAAATATAAAAAAAACAAAAACAGAGGTATTGGAGGCGCCGGGTATCGATCCCGGTACCTCTCGCATGCTAAGCGAGCGCTCTACCATCTGAGCTACGCCCCCGTTGAGACACCTGACGAATTTATCGTTATCGTTGCAATTTAATAGTATGAAACTAAAGATAGCAATTGCGTTAAAGAGGAGAGGTCAAGGTCAATTGTCATAAAAATTGACCTAAGGCGTTTTAAGTACATTACACACTGATTCCTCTCTACGCCCTCCAACTCATGCAGTCACATTCCAGAGTTTATTCCCAATGTATCCCGCTCTTATCTATACTACTGGGTGGGAAACGGGAAACAAATACACGGTGAATTAAAGCGAAAATGGGAACGCTTATTCCTGTCTCAAATAACCTTGACACATTTATTTATTATTACACGTCATTACTATCGAACAATTTCCATCGGGTGAGATTGTAGTCAAACGCGAAACCAGTTTTTAATAAAAAAAAAAAAAAAAAAAAAAAACAATCAATTGACTTACAAACTGGTTAGTCTACTGGTATTTTGGAAATCGATCTCTAATACTCTGCTAGCCGCTGTCAACCGCAGTGGAGCAGCAAAAGGAACTTGGATGAAATAGGAAAATAAGTATTTCATCATCATATCAGCCACAGGCCGTCTACTGCTGAACATAGGCTTGTCACATAGATTTCCAGAGCATTACCGGCTTTTTTATATTTTTTTATATTTTTAATGCACAACGGGTTGGTACTTGACCTCAATCACACCCGATGTTAAGTGAAAATGAGGTCGAAGGTGGAAGCGTACTGACCCGGAAACCCCAACACATTTGGGGGACTGGCTATCTTATCTCTGACAACCGGAACACAAACAATGCTATTAACATTGCTGCTTGGCGGCAGATTTAGATAAGATGGTGGCTTTGATACTCCTCCCACTGCAACTCCTGTAAGCCAGGATCAACAAGGGTACTCTGCACGGCGCCTAACTCTGAAGCGGCCGGTATCCAGCTTGCGTTGTGCTTGCCGTTGCGTGGTCCCCATTCCAAAACTTTAATGACCCAACGGCCATTAAAGTTCTGAAATCATTGAGTTATGTGCCCTGCCCACTGCCACTCCAACTTAACAATCCGCTGGGCTATGTCGGCAACTTTCTTTCATCCACGAAATTCTTCATTTCTGTCTGGATCTCGTAGTGAATCATCGCCCCCTCCATAACTCGTTGCGTGACCTTGAGCTCTATTATGAGGCCCATAGTGAGAGACCACGTTTCAGTCATAAGACATCACTGGTAACACATTGATTAAAGACTTTAGCCTTTAAACACTGAGGTATTCTGGAGAGGCCGTTGCGAAGTTCCCGAACACATCTGAGTTGGATTCGACGACTGGCCCTTTCCCGAAGCGGGGACATCTATTAAATATTTATAATTTGAAAATAACTAAAAACTAATATTTAGAAGCCCATACTGTTCCACTGCTGGGAAAACACATATACAAAATACCTATATTAGACTTAAATTTGGCACACAAGTAGAAAATATTCTGGAAGAAGACAGGCTTTTTAGCTTAGCAAACGGTTCCCTTGGAGTAACTTATGATAAAGTCCAAAAAGGCTTTCTTCTAATCTAAAATTGAAGTAACGTGACAACTCTATTTGAGTTGTAGCTTTCAAAAAGTCACAATACATGTAGGTATTACTGTACGATCTGTTTGGTGTAATGGTTAGAAACGCTGACTGCAAGTTCGAATCCCGCTAGGGGCATATGTTTGCATTATGAATACGGACAAGTGTACCCATGTTACGGATGTTTTTCCTTTAGATTTGTATTTATTTACAATAAAAAATATATTTGTGTAGTGTATATCAACCAACTGGTATCCACAATGAAAGCCGAGTTGCTTATTGTGGAACTAAATGGCTCTGTGCGTATGTCCAAAGATATTTATTTATGTATATATATTTTTCAGCACAAATGGTTAGGGTGGGACCACAATCATAAGATGAGGCTGAAGGTGGAAGACCGGTCATTCTTAACCCACAACTTATTTGAGAAATTGGCTGTCTTATTTCAACAAATTCACTTCGGAATTTGTGGTCTGATTCTCGTCCAGTCATTTGGTTAGTCAAATTCAGGGTCAATGAAACCAACAAAACCACCTTTATCTTCTCATAATCTAGTTTCAATGTTGTAGCCAAGGGCCACAGTCGCAACAAACTTATATGATTGTCCCGACAGTGTCGCGTTTTACGACACTTTATGACCGACTCGCGTAAACGTCTCATCCCCATTAATTTGGCGGATAACATTTAATGGGCCATTTAGTTTACGATCTCATATTGACGTTGCAGTTGGTAGAGGTGACTGACAGATTTGAACCATATCATATGGGCTTTAAGTACCTTAATCAAATGGTGAAAGATTTTTGCTAATTAGGTACCCAAAGTAGGTAAAGCGTCGGTAGCTCAGCGGTTAAGACGCGGTCTTCAAACCGTGGTGGACTATGGCCCATTCCTTAACTGCCTTCGTGGCTCAATGTATACAACATTGTCTTTACGATTCGGAGGTCGCGGGTTCGTTCCCCAGCGGGGTACATGTTTAAGTACTCGGTTTGCTTGGTGGTAGGGCATTTTAAATGTCCGCCTGGCTAAATACCACCATCTTATATAAATCTGCCGCCAAGCAGCAATGTTAATAGCATTGTTGCGTTCCAGTTGTCAGAGATAAGATAGCCAGTCCCACAAATGTGTTGGAGTTTCCGGGTCAGTACGCTTCCACCTTCGACCTCATCTTCACTTAACATCAGGTGTGATTGAGGTCAAGTACCAACCCGGTGTGCATAAAAAAAAATACTCCCTCATATACGAGGGAAGGCCTATATCCCTGCAGTGGGATGTTTACGGGCTGATTATTTAACCCCCGACGAAAAACGAGGGTGTTAAGTGTTTGACGGCATTGTGTGTGTCTCCAAAATTGTACTTTAGGTTACTTAAGGTAGCGGGTTCGAATCCCACTAGAGGCATATGTTTGTAAGATGAATACGGACATGTGTACCCGAGTTATGGATGTTTTCATTTATGTAGTATATTAACCATCTGGTATCCACAACATAAGCCTATAGTTGCTTAATATGGAACTAGATGGCATTGTGTGTGTGTTCAAGGATATATATTTATTATTCATTTATTATTATTAATTTCTGATTATGTAACCGAATACGGCGACTTTCCACCATCTTCATTGCTTATATGACACATGCAGAGAGTATTTCATCGGGTCACGATCTGGAGTGGTCATCACGGTAGATGTCGAGAGATCATATCCACGTGGGGCTACACAGACGACAGCCGGTGCTTGTGCGGCGATATACCACAAACTATGGGGCATCTTGCTGCCCTGCGTGTGCCGACACTTGTACGCTACAGGACCTCTACGATGCGGCAGACAATGCTGTACGCATGGCCATATTCTGGTCCTCAAGAATTTGATATTTTTGCCATGGACTCGACAATTTTTAAACTTTGTAGATCACCAGGTGACCCGATTCCTTGTTTGACATACCATGGAAAAAAATAGGAAAAAGAAGTATTGGAGGCGCCGGGTATCGATCCCGGTACCTCTCGCATGCTAAGCGAGCGCTCTACCATCTGAGCTACGCCCCCAGTTACATTCGTTGTCGAATATTTCGATATCAATATAGAGTTAAAACCTGTTGATTACTCAAGGTTAGGTCTTGCGCAACGCAAGCGACATTACTATGTAGATCACGCACTAATAGTGAGACCTTTCACTTCATCACGTACTACTTGCATGCTATGTCGATCATATTTATTGTTGTAGGTACTTCGCAAATATTTTCATTTGAATGAGCTACTATGAACTTGAAGTTAGACACATTTAATTTCTAAAAAATGTACTGGTTAGAGACAGTTTTATTTTATTCGATTTGCAAATTTTTTATTTTTGAGACATCATCTCAAATCGGCGCTGACTATAAGCGATATACGTTTATGTTGCAGAAAAGCATTACGCTACGGTTAAACACCGAAATAAGGCAAGGTTATCAATATACAACACCTCATTTCGGCTCCTTTTGTTGTTACTCGAGAGTCTCAAAAAGGGGTTATTGTTTTTCGAGTGTGTGTAGATTTCTAAGTCACCTCCTTTAGCCTCAAATGATTAGGAACGGAACGCGAAAGGTGTCGTCTGATTCGTCTTGTTATCTAGCATGGCATACATCTTATTGTAACAAATCCAACATGGCGCCTGCACAATACAAAATATGCTGCCGGTTTTTTTTTTGCTTTTTAATTACTTAAATGTCTATTAAACCATTGCACTTGCTATATGGCCAAACATACAAGCAGAAACTATTCAAAATTTCAAGTCTATAGTACTTACCATTAATACCATTTATTTTCCACGCACACATAAATATAAATATAACCTGTATATAAGTGTAACAAGACATTAAAGAAGGCTCGTACTAATAAAACTATCCCAAGACTGAGAAAAACTTATAGAATGATACTTGAGATTATTCTATTTCGTCCGTCTAATATGAATTTGAACAGTATCAAATATATAATATATTATTGAGAGTGAGACTCGATCTCGATCCTGAGACTGCCCCGTCAATACGGGCCGTATTGTCCCGACACTAGTTTACAAAAAAAATTTAGTTGCTGACAGACGAACAGAGAGACAGTTTCGCACCTTTAGGGTTCCTCTTGTACAATTTCGGTCCGGAACCCTAAAACAGTACAGTCTGGTTCGTCGGTAAAACCCTTTTCCATTTTAAGGGGCACTTCTAGTTTAGAAATAAAAGAGCAATTACATTATTCCATAAATAAAAGCGAAGTTCCAGTCAAAGAGCCAACGAAAGTAATTAGAAATTCTGCTTTATACAGCGTAAAACATTTCAAAATTCGCAGAGTGAAAGAAGCGACTTAATTAAAGACTAGATACTATTTATTAACAAATTTTCTATTTCGCTAAATTCCAAGTTGAAAGATAATAAAGAAAAATGACTTTATACATGTAGCCTCCAGAGGAAGAGCTAGTCTAGCTAGCTAGAGCTTCTGGTGGTAGTCGGGAAAAGCCATTATGACAATGGGCCGCCATAATGGCTCGGACAATTCTCATGCTGAGAAAAAAGAAATAAATATATATATATATATATATATATCTCTTTGCAAATACACACAGCGCCATCTAGTTCCACACTAAGCAACTAGGCTTGTACTATGGATACCAAACTACACAAATACTTTTTTTTTGTAAATAAATACATAAATAAATGAAAAACATCCATAACTCGGGAACACATGTCTGTATACATCATACAAACATCTGCCTCTAGCGGGATTCGACCCCGCGACCTTTTGGTATAGCAGTCAGAATTTTTAACCACTACACCGAACAGGTCGGTTACTGTATACCGGCCGGTACTGGGAATTCCGATTGTCGAGGACGAGGACGTTTATCTGACTTCAGCTAGGGGTTGAACCACTGTTCAGCTACAACTTTAACAAGAACCCTATACATTCGTTTTGTCTGTCAGCACCACCCAGTCATTTTACTTAGAGACAAGGACTACATGATTGAAAAACCCATAGGTGTCTCCTGTGAACCCAGCACAGCATAGTGAGTTTACGAAAAAAACTGACGAATGAATTAAAAAAAAAAGAAATATTGTAATGGGACGGGTTTATTTTAACTATAGGAGCTTAGTCAAAATTGACAATATCGTTCTCTAAATTGGAATGTATCTACATCATCAGAATCGGTTCACAAACTTTTAAGGTAAAAAAAATGGAGGCGCCGGGTATCGATCCCGGTACCTCTCGCATGCTAAGCGAGCGCTCTACCATCTGAGCTACGCCCCCGTTAAGACATATGTCGAAATACGCCAACCGTTTCAATAATTTCACACCGGTTTCAAAAGACTCAATTAATAAGCATTCTTAGGCTATACAAGTGTTTCATAATAAGCTCCACATACAGTAAACACGTTTTGTTAATGAATGTTGAACGAAATGGATGTCCTTCATAAGTTATAAATATGCCTACATTTAGTGCCTAATTAGTGCTATTTGATGACCGAAGAAAATAATTAGTGCCACAATATTTTCAGAGATATTCGATGAAATTCTTAGCATTCTGGAGGAACACGTCCACAGCATGCTCACTCTCGTACACAATGCGTTACAACTGTTTTTAATTGCCACATTTAGTGCTCCCCCATATACCGAGTTTTAATATTAGTGCTTCACGGCAACCGGACTTAGGGGTATCGTGAACTCTGGGAGCAACATCACGCTGTACGCTGGCGTGCTCATAGTAATATCTCGAGAACGGCTGCGATCTTCTCATTGAACTTTATTTATTTATTTTATACTACTTACATATATTATTAGACATTTATAAGAAGTATTTATTTACAAAAAAAAAGTATAGTATATCAACCATCTGGTATCCACAACACGAGCCTATAGTTGGAACTAGATGGCGCTGTGTGTATGTCTAAGGATATTTTATTATTTATTTTATTTTATTTGCTTCGACTTGCTACCTTGGCCGGCGTGGCTAGCAATGCTTGCTTGGCTAGTTTGGCAGGCTATAGATGTGGCGTCACAATTTATTTCAACGTCACATACCTGTAATTATGTACCTGTAACCTGTCATTTACAATAGCCACATCACAAATTCTACAATATGAATACGAACTAGTTACTCGTCAATATCAGTATTACAAAGTTTTCGTCAGACGAATTCGTATTTCACATATTTGAGAAAGGTAAATCAGAATCAGAATCAGAATCAGAATTTATTTATTGCATACAACTGTGTTACAAAGATGTTGTTACATTGATTGGTAGGTACTTATACAGTTTACCCATTTAGGGTGTACAACTTATTTCATTGTATAAAATATAATAATTAACAATTTAAAAGTATTACTTGCAATCCCATTGTGTCCTCGCTCGGGGCGAAACAACCTTTCAAAATACAATTGTAAAATTCGGCAGCCGTTCCAACTGGGGGCGTAGCTCAGATGGTAGAGCGCTCGCTTAGCATGCGAGAGGTACCGGGATCGATACCCGGCGCCTCCAATAAGAAATGTTTTTTTGTTTTCCAATTAGATTTTGTAACCGAGCTTTTTGGATAGTAAGGTTAAAAATTCTTTTTGGTCATGGCTACAGATTCATATTCTAGCAGATATTATGATATTCTCTTGTCTTGCTTGCCAGATTTTACCGGGACATAATAATCATTGAACCAGTCTCTCCCCGTGGGTGTCGGAAAAAAGGCTACTAAAGAACCTTCATGTTTCAATAGATTTTTGTATATTTCGAAAAATGAACAATGGCAGTTGTTCGGAGCATTTAGATTTTAATGTTAGGGATACCCAAACGCTTATGTTTCGAATATTTTCTCAAATACATCAGATTCTACATAACAATAGGTACCTATACTACATTTTCCCATTTTCATAGATTTTCATGTTCAAAAATTAAAAGAATACAAACACTTTAAAATTAGCCAAGGATTTATTTCTACGGAAAATTAACCTAAAATTGCCTACCACGTTATTCAATACAAAAATCTTATTTACCGTTAAAACGATTTTGTCATTATTATTTTCCATTAAGAACGTGGCTCCAGTTAAATATTCTATGTTTAAAAAAATTAGACAAAAAGCAAAAGGTAAAATACCAACGTCTATTTTACTGACTTCCACGCCTAAAATACTGGAATAATGATAGTGAAATTTAGCAGAGAGGTAGCCTGGAACCTGAGGAAGGACATACACTACTCTCATAGTGAAAAATTCTGCGATTAAGTAATTACACGCGGGTGAAGACGCAGGCGGAAAACTAGCTAGTTCCTCAACTAAACAAAACCATTATGGATCTTCTATCAGATTCTCAGACTAATTAAAGAAAGAAAAGAGATTAAGATAAAGAATTAAGAAAAGTCGATTACGATAAAAATTATGAGCACAAAATAAAAAAATATCCTGGACAAAAGGAAAATTGAAACTGGAGGCGCCGGGTATCGATCCCGGTACCTCTCGCATGCTAAGCGAGCGCTCTACCATCTGAGCTACGCCCCCGTTGAAACAGTAGCATGAAATATACAATCTATTGTTGTAATCTATGACGACACTGGCTTATGTTATTGTTGCGAATGATAAAGATGTAAAACTCAACTGAGCTCTTTATAATCAGATAACTTCGTAATTTGTTCTGCTTTTACTCGTCATATCTATACGAGTATCAGCTGCAATGGACATTTTAAAACAATATTTTCTTTCTTGTGAAGATAGCGTGTTAATTGGGAATGAGATACTATTTCCACTGTCAGTATTTCTAATTCGTCCGCGTTAAGTAATACCGCGTCACATACCTTATTTGCCTCCTGGATCCGTTCGCCCCCTGTAGTGAGCCATGCACTCCCAAAATCATCTATGATCAACCGCCTCCATTGCTCAATATATACAACATAGGGTTTATGAATCGGAGGTCGCGGGTTCGATTCTCAGCGGAGTACAGGAATACATGGTGATAGGGCATTTTAAATGTCCGCCTGGGTAGCTACCACCATCCTATCTAAAGTCTGCCGCCAAACAGCAATGATAATAGCATTGTTGTGTTCCGGTTGTCAGAGATAAGGTATCCAATCCCCGGTCTAGACAACATGGGCAGCAAGAGTGATTTCCAACTTCAAAGCGTCCTCAGGTTTCAACGAGAAGCTGTACTACCGGAAGGAGGAGTCGTGGTCCAGTTCTTTTCAATCGAAGACAGACACTAAGCCAAGTCAGTAACCTAAAGAGGCGGCATGTCCAGGTGGCCACTAGACCGAATTAATCCACCAATCCGCGTGATGGATAAAGGCATACTCTCTCCTAGCGGAAAGAGCCTCGGAAAGAGCCTGTGTGTTCCAACAATGAAGACTCAAGGCTATTATTGATGATATATAGTCCGTGAACATATAGCAAATAGGTTTTTTGCAACAAATATAGCAGTAAAATATTACAACCTCCCTACCAAGCTGTGTGTAGCTCGGATAACCCCCTCATCTAAGTTGAACAATAGAACCTCCCAGGCAACAAGAAATACAATACCTACAACACAATAGCCAACTTCCACATACATAGGTTTCCAATGAATCTTAAAATAAACCACATAAATAGTGGTGATACCAGGATTTCAGAACACAGAGGAGCACTACGACAATGATAACGGAATGTATTCTAGTCACATTTGCACGACGCTATGCAACGTGCGATGGCGATTCCTACAAAGAGATTTAGAATTTTCAAAACCGGAGCACGCCCGTGACGTCGTTATTCAGTTATTCGGATCGCAACAACGAAATGGGATGATATAATCGAAATTTTGTTTATGTTTGCTCTAAGGGGCGGTAATGTTGATAATTCGTATTTGTATTTTGTTATAAAGTCAACTTGGTTTGGTCTTGATTATTTCTTGTTGTTAGTGCGTATGAAAAGTTTTCTCTCTTCCTCTTAGTGAGCGATGAATTTGCTAATAAATCTAAATCTTTTGTAACAATGTCCTCCATTGATATTACCTATACTTCTATTTACAAAATAATTTTATTGTAATTCGAAATTCTTTTAGGCACCTTCCCACACGGTACGGTTCTCGAACACGTTTTCTACTTATCATTATCATGGAGAAAACGTGTTCTAGTCTGTTTTGTTTTTTTTTGTATTCAATTTTATTCTTTTTTTTTATTGCTTGTAAATACCTCCTTTTTGATGTGCATTAATATCATGTATCTACTTCGATTACAACAAAATAATAAAATTCGAAATAGAAAAGCCTTATAAAAAGGAAAACACCATCTTCATTATCTAGCTCCCAAGAACACTGACTTCACATTATGGAGTCTTAGTAACCAGAGAAGTCACCAATAAGGTATTGGCAGGTAGATCAAGTAGGTAGTGGTTACTGTGATAATGACCCACCAGTCTTCCGACAGCTTTTGCTAAATGTAATATAGTTTCAAAATCAAACATCTTCTAGCCCGGCTAGCTTATTTACAGTTGCCACGTCGAGATTTTCTTGTAATGAAGAAATCTGAAGAGGTTATTATTAACCCCTCAATAACAGAACTGACGATGAAAGCAACCGTTGGGCAGCAGTCTAATTTGAATACTAACGAGGGCCACCGACGGCGGCGCGCCCCTTGGCCAACTGACAATTAGTTTGCAACTCACGAACTGACGATACTAGATGAAAATGATGACAGGAGAAAAATTCACCAATTGGATTTAACGTAGTATTTAGTAGCTCGTAATGTCTATGTAATACAGATACCAATAAACAAGGGTTTTAAGGCCATCGAAAACTTGCTCACCTCGCCTGTAGACATTCGCAATACAAGAGGAATTCTTTCCACGACTTACTTGAGGAACCCCATGTTATATCGGGACGGAAAGCACAAAACACATATACAAAAAAAAACTGCGTGAATCGCACGAAAGTGCGTCAAGGCTCAAGACTGTGTGGACGCATCACATCGACAGTGAGAGGTGCAAATTTCAAACTTCAAGCATTTATTTCAACGTAAGGCACATGGTATCATTTGTTGCATGTAAATTTAAATTTACTGGAAATAATAATAGGATTTATTGCATTTATCTGTCAGTCAGTATGTCCACTACTTCTTCGGAAACGGAAATCATCTGTGGAAAAAGAAGCGGCACAAGATACCCACAGGATCAGTTGCGACAAAAGAAGTTGAGAGACGAGGCCAGGTCATATAACACATTGGAAAACTCACCGTTGTTCTTTAATTGAGCGTTTCTCCAAAGTCACAGCATAGTTAATGGTAGGAATATAGCAGTAACCCCTTGCTGCATAGTCATTAATACTTGAGAGGGTTTCAATTACATATTGTGTTTGAAGTTTAAATACTTAAAACAAGTTAATTGACTATTAATCAATAGAAAGCGAAATCGACGAGCAAACAGGATAAGGTATTCCGACAAACATTGTTCTATTGTAAAACATCTTTCAATTACTCAAACCGTAGAATGGAGCAAAGATTTAAAACTCACTGAATTTCACAAAGCCGCTATTGTTTCGTTTAAGATAATTTATATTTGTCTCCTTTTCCTATGAGAACCACGTGATTTGAAAGGCAATTTTTACCCCAAATGAGAGATGAAGAAAATATTCAAAAATCAGTATAACAAATATTCATTTCATATACGCGGCACATTGACCCGGTTCTGTTTAGCAGGCAGCGTGGAAAATAAAAGGCAGCGAATCGAGGGGCGAAAGATACTAGGGTAGCATAGGAGTACAATAGGTTAGCAAAGAACGTCGCGCGTGGGAGAGACGTGTGTCCTTTTTATGTTTCCCTGGCGAATGTGGAACAGTGGCTTTTGTGGTGGTGCACTATTTCTGGCTGAGACAGGTGATATGTTGATTTGAATAGAGGTGGTTGAGATAGCTACTTTTAAAGGGAAGGTACTTAATTTAATACAATAAGGTATGTCATGTAAAAGTAATATACAGGGCATCTCAAAGCGCCCACAGACCCGCTACATGCGAATTGAGAATATAAAAATAACCGCTCAAAGCACTTTAACATGACACGAACGACGCGACGATATTATGCGACAAGAGCCACTCAAGAGTTTACCATATTCAGGATATTGTTGCGTAAACGAGCTTTTTAAAAAGGGAACTTTATAAACAGGAAAATAACCCCAGATATGGTATTATTTCGCACAATTTTCCGCTACATGCGCCCGTTATACACATTTACATGGGAAGGGTTTCAGCATCAGACAGCTGCATAAATATTAAATATTTTAATTCAGATACCGTGTTCAGTGTATATTCGGAAAGCTCATTCGGTTCTAACGTTCGGTGTGCTGTTTTTTTAATAGGTGCGTACAACAAGATGAAAACAAGAAAGTTATTCTTGTTAATGACAAATAGGATAGTATACAATCTTTTAATTATTTCACATGTTAATGAAATCTGTCAAAATCTATTATTGAGAATCGTATTTTTTTTTATTTATTTTTTATGCACGACGGGTTCGTACTTGACCTCAATCACACCTGATGTTAAGTGAAGATGAGGTCGAAGGTGGAAGCGTACTAACCCGGAAACCCCAACACATTTGGGGGACTGGCTATCTTATCTCTGACAACCGGAACACAACAATGCTATTAACATTGCTGCTTGGCGGCAGATTTAGATAAGATGGTGGTAGCTAGCCAGGCGGACATTTTAATATGCCCTACCACCAACCAAACCGAGTATTTAAACATGTACCCCGCTGGGGGTCGAACCCGCGACCTCCGAATCGTAAACTCAGTGTTGTTTACATTGAGCCACGGAGGCGGTCGTATAACATTAGTTGTACCAAGAAACCCTAATTTAAGAAAGCTACGTCTTTTTATTAGACTGTATCGATACCTTCCGTCTCAAATGACGTTAGCCAAAACAAGATTTTCCAGTAGAGCTTAAAAAAAGTTTTGTATGTTTGTGTACGTACAAGTTATGCAAAAGCAATGTAGGAACAACTATCTTAGAATTCTTGGCTGCAGAATGTGATTAAATAACATTTTATGTGTCTCTTATATCTAAAAAAAAGTATTCCTTCACGACCCAGAATTTTTATAAAACATGTCGTTTGCGTACCTAAAAATAGCTGCTGTGCGTAAACGATTATGGCGTAACTGTCAATTTTAATAAAAGAAAATTAATAACTGAGGCTTACGCACCATTTTCATACCAAAACAAGTTATTTTTTCTAGCGAAATAACTTGATAATTAAGTTATTACTGTTAAACATGTTTTAAGGAGCTGATTAATTTGAAAAATTTACCCGTTTTGTTGCTGGTACCTACAGTGGTTTTAGGTTGTGAAAACCAAGTTTGATAAATGACGACCTGGCCCCTGATATTCGGTGGATAGACATCAATAGTTTTGTCACTTTTACACACGCATATAAGTGGAAAGAGATGGACATGCCCCTAACAAATTGAGTATTATAAATAAATATCTTTGAACATACACACAGCGCCATCTAGTTTCACACTAAGCAACCGGCTTGTAATTATGGATAGCAGATGGTTGATATATGGCACCTATCTAATGATAAAATTTAATAAACGTGTAATATTTTTTTTAAAGTCGAGTCTTACGACGCCTTCTTTAAATAAGAACAGAAATTAGTCGCGATAGATAGAGCCTGTAAGATTTCTAATAGCAAAATGCAAGAAAAGCGTACATCGATACTATTTAGCCTAAAAATACTAAACAAGCACATTTTGTATATAAAAATATTTGAAATGCCAAGTACAATAATTCAATTCGTTTAAGCTAAGGTAAATCTATAGATACATAATCTAATTTATACATACATGCTTAATATAATATAAATTATTGGCAAGCACAGCAGCTGATAGTTGCAAATCAGATTTTTTTCAAAGTAATTGTTTGTCCTAACATATACAACAAAAAGACAAGTAAACATTAACAAACTACCTGGTGTACAAAATGAGATGCAATTTAATTTTAAAAAGAATGAAAGTCTTATGGCACACAAAATCGACATGGTAGCTATGAGCTAGGGTAATATAACAAATCTTTGGAATAATAACAATTAGGCAATAGTAAAAACATTTTTTATGAGAACAGAATGACATATACTTGTATAAATTACATTTTATCTTCGCGACACTCAGATATTTTAATTCCATTGACAAGATCCGATCCACCCGATGACAGATGGCTAATTTGAAATTATAATTTTAAGTACCAAGTTACCGAAAGTATGAAGCAAATTTCTAGTAGCTAGGTGCAGAGCAATGACTATGCTACCCAATCAATGGTCTAGTTTCATACACACAAAGAAAACTAAGCTGCCCTTTACCACATGGGAAATAATTAAAGAGCCAAAAATGGGCAAAACAACAGACTTCAATAAAGCTCCGTCTCCATCTTCAGATTGCATCATCAGATCTCACCAAATTTATATAGGACACCTTGGTGATATACCATTTAAAACATAAAAAGAATTAACATAATCGGTACACAAAATGTCGGAGATATTAAGGGAACATAGCCGTAATCTAAATACAAACATAGTAAATACAGAAAAAATATTTTGAATTAGTATTACAACAATAGTAACTTGCATCATCATGCTCTCAAAAATACCAAAGCAACAGAAACGACAAGGAGTTGTTAAACATTTAGTGAACTTACCTGGCCGCTGTATGTCTGTAACACGACGTATTTATTATTAACCAAAGCACAACTAATCCTCTTAAAGATATTGGCTACGTCATCCATCCAATGGTGCTTGATAGTTGATTAGGCCGTGATAGAAGATATATAAACTAGCCTTTTAGACTAACTGGGAGTCGAACCCACGAAATCCGTAACAGCTATTTATCTATTTGCATTTATATGCAGTTACCGCATGCCACATAGAACTCATGCAAAAGTATATACAAAAGATCATAAAATGAAATAATTTAACCACCAAAAATTGGCTAAGTTGACGACTTTTCTGCCTTATTTTCTCCAGAGTACATTATCAGATGTTAACTAAATTTGAGTATTATATAGATATTATAGGAGATATTATATTTAAAAAAAGAAGGATCAAAATCGATTTACAGCCCTCGCAGATATCACAGATAAATTTAAAAAATACATCGGAAATAATTCCAG
Source organism: Oegoconia quadripuncta (assembly GCA_949316235.1). Classification (NCBI taxonomy): domain Eukaryota; kingdom Metazoa; phylum Arthropoda; class Insecta; order Lepidoptera; family Autostichidae; genus Oegoconia; species Oegoconia quadripuncta. The sequence continues at coordinate 19,589,541 of OX438758.1, forward strand.
TACCCAATTGTCAAGAACCTATCTTTTATCAAATTAAAAAGGAGTTGCAATGTAATATACAGTGTGGAAAGATAAGTAGGGCCCTGGAGGGAAACTACCTTAAATCCTTAAGCTGGCTCATTTTACTTAAAGAAGGCATTCCTTTATTTTTAAAAAGAAACAAAACTGCATTCAAAAATTTTCTAAAACTCGCTTGCCACGCCCGGGACTCGAACCAACGAAAATTAAAAAAAAAAAACAAACACTCCCTATTTTATTATACTAATCGATAGTGTTATTATTCAGAATAAAATTTCTCTAACAAACATTTGGTAATAAAAATAAAAATGATCGTTAAATCTAATATTAACTTTATTTTACTATCAATTTGTTACACTTAAATTCCGTTTCCGTAGATGGTTATGGGCAGCGGTGACACTTACCATCAGGTGCGCCTCTTGCTCGTTTGCCCACCTCTTCAATAAAAAAAAAAAAAATTATTTAACTGATAAATTGTTCGAAATGGGCCCCTTCGTTCTGGCTACACATAATTAGTCGCGTTGAAATTCATTTCTTGTAGCATTCAGCAAAGTGTTGTGGTCTATGCCCTTAATAACATTTTCTGATAAATCAGCAAGCGTGTACTTCATACGAAGTCTTTGAATGTTGGAGAGATATGAGAACTGTTACGTGTCTTTTACTTGTTGAAAGTGAACAGTAAGTACTAAATGTTCACTTTCCAGAGTAAGACCAAATGTTTGTTAGAGAAATTTTATCCTGAATAATAATACTATCGATTAGTATAATAAAATAGGGAGTGTTTGTTTTTTTAATTTTAGTTGGTTCAAGTCCCGGGCGAGGCAAGCGAGTTTTAGAAAATCTTTGAATGCAGATTTGTTTCTTTTTGAAAATAAAGGAATGTCTTCTTTAACTATAATGAGCCAGCTTAAGGATTTAAGGTAGTTCCCCTCCAGGGCCCGACTTATATTTCCACACTGTATACATATCACCTATAGTGTACAGTGACGGATAAAATAACATAAAACTCTTCGTAATTAAGCCATTGGTAATCTCTACTCTACGCGATATACGAAGTTTACGACAAAGGCCTGATGATATCATAAACTAATATAATAAAGTGCTTAAGTATCCTATAAACTCTTTCTTCCAAAGAGATATTAAGTCGCGAGAAATATCTAAGAGTTCATGTAAAGGCTAGGTAAGACAAGAAAAACATACGAGTATATACTCGTATGTATATACTAGTAAAAATAGCACTTTACAGATTTCAAATGCAGATACCAAACATTAACATAAAAAATTCCAAACACAAATTACTACAACGTTAAGGGTATAAAGGCACCAGAAAAGGATAGAGAGTTACTTGTTCGCTTCAAGATTAAATTTTTACCAAGCAAACAAAAGTTGTATTGAACTTGAATGGGGTGAATAAGAATTTGTTTACCCAAAGGAATTCTCATTTTCGTAAATCAATGTGTCAACTAGAAACTATTACGTCATTACGTTCTCTGAAGTACCAAGACAACAGAAACGAATAAGAATTATTATACCTGACATATTGAGGAGGCAATGATACCGTGTGTACCTGCGTACACGACGGCTTTTCGCAACGTCATTAGAGCAAGAATTTCAAAGCGCATGCACTATATGCGTTAATGAATATTTTTCACATAAATTTAAGAACTAGGGAAAGTTATTATAGGTTATATTTAAACAACCAGTCAATACGTCAAAACAAACGTTTAGAACGCATTAAATACTTTAGGGAGTTTTGCGTCAGTACTTTCTTAGGAACACAAGGCAACAGGAATGATAAGGAAATCATAACAAAAGTCCATCCACAACTTCATGGTATGTTAAAACTTGTGACCACACAGATAAACGAATTCAATATATTCATTCAATATATTAATGCATACAAGGGTAATGTTTCCATATTACGTAGGCTTGTATATAATTATATAGTTCGTTACTAATGTATGCCATTTGTAACAAAGTGCGTCATTTACTTCGAAGATGCTCTTATTACAACATTTATTTGTCGACATCACCAGGGCGAGAGAGACCCGCAAGAAATTGATGGTTACCAGGACATTATTTCTTTTCGGTAATCTTTGCACATCTGTATCCCCTCCCCCATAACCCAAGTTCTGATGCGAATAGCCCATACATTACACAACTTTATCACTCCCTCCGTTGTATCGAGCAGGGCAACAGAAAGGGACAATAGTTCTTTTATCGGTATTTTTACAATAACTCCCAACAACACTCGTCTCGTACAAGCATTCTGTGACATCATTATGCATTACATAGAACAGGTACTCGTCGCATGCAACGACAATTTAAAGAATTTACTAACGCTTCCCTACATTTTCAAGAGTACTGGGATACTAGGAAATATCAGAGATGTACGGCTAAAATTCAAACTACGCAGAGTTTCAAAATTTCGCCAGATTAGTTAATAAAATTGGAACAATAAGAATGTGAAGCGTTCAGAGTTTGTAATATGGGATTTTATGAATTAAATTTTATGTAATAAAATTAGGTCTGTAGATATCGCTCGTCCAAATATTAATTGGATTAAATGAGTATTAGGTACAGTGCCATACCTACATAAATTTTTAAAGATCACAAATTCTTTATATTTAATCATAATTTCAAATGAGCAGATTCTATTTTTGTAAATATTAAAGTAAGTAAGTAAGTTCATATTATTATTATTACGTATTGTATTTTTTATAGTAGTAACAGGTAAAGTTGGTTGTGTCTAATAAGGTGGATACTAAGACTACCAAGAACTTAACGAATCGTAAAAGGGGACGAGGACATCAGAAGTAAGGAATAGCTATACACACATCATTCATTCATTACTTAGTGCTTAATAAATAATAATACAAAACTCATATTTACAAAAAAATAAAGAGCTTTCATCCAAAATGATGGATCCATTACGGAATAAATTTATGTAGCACATTAGGATAATAGGAGGGCGTAAGAGGTCAGTTACATACGGGAAGCCTCGAAAAAAGTAAAAGTCATTATCTTAAGTACGTTATGTCACACTATATTTGTTAAATAAAAGGTTGGCAAGCCCACATTATAAACTAGGGATCCAACAATGTGGGGCGTTAAAAATTCTCATAAGCTCATAATAGTTCCCAGGATACAAGGGCGGCAGAGCGGGGCGGAATGTTGGAAATAATTAATAACGGTTAGTTTCTAAACAGTTTTAACCGTTAAAAGACAAACGCTTCATTGCATAACGAGTTTCCCAGAAATGGTAATGAAACACGAGAAGAGTTAGTTATATTGTATTTGAAATGTGACTGCATAATAGATCTACCTGAAACCTCAGACTAAACGACACCTTACACAATTAATATCTCAGGAATATCAGGGCAACATAAGATTATAAGATATTGGAACTCCAATCCTGTGTCTCTTTACCCCTGTCACGGTTTTAGTAACAAAAAAATCTAAAAAAAGTCTCTCCATAAAAAAAGTTCGAGTTCCTCAGTCCGAAGGGGTTGATAAGATTTCTCACGACTACTAGGCAAACATAAGATGACGGATGTTTTAAAGACGTTGAATTTTTCAAAGGTTTCTTATTATTCACACATCTATTAGGGCATGATAGAACCATATGATTTATGAATGGTACTGATCTGGGAGTAATACGACTTCTTTCTCACTATTTATATAATTTATAGTTGATCCAATGTTTTTCAGTTCAAATTAGGTCACATAAATGAATATGTATAGCTAAATAAGTAGAGCATTACAACAAAACACATTTATGACTGAAGAATAATAAATTAATTTCCTAAGATAAATTGGGTTCATTCACTACTTGATTCATTCATTTCATTGCATCACAGGTTCACACCTCTACTAAGGTAACAGAAATTAGAAGGAGTAGGCTAAACAATTCGAAAAGTTTAGAACACTTCAAATAAAGGAGGAGAATGTTTATGAAAAGCATTATAAGTCAAAATATATATTGTCGCTATTTTATAATGCATTGATATTTAAAATTTCGTTAAATCAGTACGCTGTGTCACGTAATGTTACGCGTATGACATATAAATTTTTAATGATAATAATACCTTCCAGATAGATGCATCAAACGTTAATTGAGAGGAGATACAGCTCCGCGAATGATATTTTATGTCGTAGGTACAGAGCTAATAAAAATACATGTTCTAATCCAGTGAAATAGTGTTCAATCAAGGTGCAGGCAGGGTTTAATTTTACATAATAGATAGGCCTCAATTATGTAGTACCTACGAGCGATCACACCTTTGATAATTAATCGATAGGTAACTACACTAAAGATTTGGTGCGAAATTTAAATAATTTCAAACAGGATCTCATTCAGTTCAAGTCAGGGCTAAGTACTAGGGTAACAAAGCACAAAGGGTGTGGTAGTTAGGGCGAGTACATACCAGCGACGACGGTCTCCGCGCGCGGAAGCCTCTGCAGAACATGGTGTATCAGCCCCACGTCTGTGCACGCCTGCAGGTTGCGAACGCTCTTGCGCAGTATCGCGATGAACACTGACCATATCTCCGCCTGCGGACAAACAAAGTGTTAGAAATAATTTTAGAAATTTAAATTAGATCTAAATATAATTAACTGAATTCTACATCGGTTATACGATCCAGTATAAATTCGCAAAAAATAATCCAATATCAAAATCGTGTGCATAACAAGCATATGCATAATTGTCCCTAGGTTCCTCCTACTGTAGCTCCTGTAAAGATCAAAAGTAGTACTGTGCGGGGCGTCTATTGAAGATAGATGATGCCCTATGTGACTATATTGCTATCGTGGACCACACACTAAGCCTTCCCCATCCTAAGCTAATGGGAGAGCAAAGAATAAAATGGATAATTAGTCGTAAGCAAACCTATGGGGGAAGGATATCACAGAAAGTCAACCACTTCCCTGTTCCAGAGCTCGCAAAAAAATCTAAAATCGACAACCCACCTAACTTAGGAGAATAAAATCAAAATAATATAGGTATAGGTATAGTAAATTTTGATTTTACTTGAGCATACGTATATCATACTATTGCCACAGAATTAATATAGTCTATTGCCACAGCCAGCCTACGTCAAAGCTGGCAAATACATTGCATAATTTTGTAGGTAATAGTTTAAAGCTACGGAATAGGCATAGTTTAGTTTAGCAGTCTACCTCACCAAAATTGTTTTCACCCATGAAGCTGGCATAAGTGCAATGCACTTCTAAGCCTCGTTAAAATAAAAGATTAAAAAAAAATACTATTGCCAGAAAACCTGGTGACAAGTCACAGTTACAATGGAGATATTACTAAAAAATTCGAATCAATGTTATGTTATATTATATACGAATGCGAATCAGAAGTTAATGCAACTTTAAGCACAATCAATGCAATACAGACATTAATTAAAACTGCATTTCCACAAATGATCACGGAATTATCATAATTTACATAAATACTCCGCAATCATCGGCGAGCCGTCATTATTTATATATATTTATGTGGATTAATAACAGGATTCATACGACGTAAACAGAACGTAAACATAACTACAATTTTTATAGTTTAAGCTGGAGAAAATTACAAAATCAATTATACATTTTAAGTATTACTAGGATGAACATTTTCTTTTTTTATGTTTGACTGGCGACGCGTTTGACCACAATCTTGTAAAATACATGGTGATAAGCGACGATATAGATAATGATGACGTACACTTCTTACAACAACATAAAATAGGTAATGGAAGTGAAAAAGGTAGTGCCGTTAAAGCAGTAGAAACAACATAGAATGCATTATAGCTTAATCCACTCCGCGCGTTTGTTCAGCCGCACCGCAGCCGCCCGCATCAAGGCATACATTTTCAATTTTCAGTTCTCTGTTTAATAGAGCTTGCTATGCAACAACAGGGCGGTATGCGAAATATATTAAATGAAATTCTTTTCACTTCACGCTTAGTTTGTTGCAGTAATTTTAATTTTACATTTTATACAGAGAGCTACCTTAATTTACTAATTTATGCTAATGTTGCACAGTTGCCGACTCACTGGCGTCTAGAGGGTAATGTACCCGACTTTCGTTGTTTCACAGAGGTTGATCCAGCTGGTGTACAGTAATTTGACTAACTAAATGAAGAGAGTTAATTAGGCACGCCTGAAGAATATATACGTTAACGTAAAGCACACCCTCATTATGCAGAAAGATTATTCGAAGTATTTTGAAAATGTAAATTGTGCACGAACACCTTCAATCTGTATATACAAATTTCACAGACCCCATAGAAAGGGTTGAAATATTTCTCACGAATACCAGGCAACTATAACTATTGAGGTGTACTCGCTTACCATAAAAGTCCGTTGAAGTCACACGAGGGTTGAGCTGTTCCCAGGCATACCAGGGCAACATGGCTTACTAAAAGATTGCTTGTTAAAAGTTCGTTGTGAAAAACGAAACAGCTGTTAAGCTTGGTAACAAAGGTCAGGTAGTCTTCTTTTATATTTGTTGAAAAGTTGGTCGGATGATATAACAAAAAATAGGGATAATATAAACGTTGCACATGAAGCAGATTTCATTAGATATCCATTTCACTATTTGGCCAAATGTGAGTATTTAGAAAATATTTCACCAAGCACAAAATATGCATTCTGTTTTCAATTTAAACAAAACCAAACTTATATAATACGGTAGTGCCAGGGCAGCTGAAGAGCATTGTGGCGCAAGTTAACTTTAACGAAACAAAAGCACCTTTGCCGTAACGAGAGTAGGTTGTAATTACATTACATTCTTCTACCGTTAGCGAGGAAATTACAAGCTCAGCGAGAATTCTTGCGATTCGCTCACCCGCACCGGTATGCCGAATAGGAAATTTTATTTCCATTGCTTCCCGTCGGGTATACGATCTGATTACGTAACGCTAAAGTTTCAAAACAAGTTCTTGGGCACGTTAACAACCGTGCATAATGTAGTAGCTTTGTTTCTCCGTCATTTATTCTGATTCTGCGTTGCAGTTTAAATGATCCGGCCAGTAGGTCTTCTCTATAAAAAAAGGACGACTCCCCATGCAGCTTGCGAAGTGTTTCCTGTTCTATTATAGTTATTATAAGGGTGCGTTTGCATGCATTGTTTTGCCATGTCTTATTCACTCATGCGAACCTGGTACTAGGACAAACATATTAAACGTGTATCCACTTTATGTCACGTGAGTGTATACGTGTGTCAAATAGGACACTTTTTTAGCGGGAGTAAACTAACATTTTGTCAGTAGATTTTCAGCTTTTTCCTCTTGTCTTATGAATATTTCATGCTCCTAATATTAGAAATGTGCACGCAGCACTTTATTTCCATGGTACACGGAATATTATAGGGAATTATACAGGTAACATGTCAAAATGATAACTTTGTTAGTATCAGCAATAATAATTCAGAATTGTCAAAATTTTTAGATGACGCCTCTGTAGAAAATAGTGTCCCAATTTCCGATATTACCTTTTCGCAATCAGAATTAGTAAAAGTTACTTTAGTGTTTTTTTAAGTTATGCTTGTTGCTTGCTTGCTTTGACACTGATCGAATAAAGTGCACACAAATCACGTCTAATATATTCACTTTATCTACCAGGATAACATAGTAAAACAGGATGTGCGATCCAACCACGAGCGTCTTGAGGGATGCATAAAAAAAATAATAGGGGTGGAGCCTATTTTACTGCCGAAACATTATTGGTTAGCGCATTTTAAGATGTCTGAGGTGATAGTGAAAGCAAGCATGCAGGTAGTTGACAAACTAATGTAAAAATATTGCTTTAAAACTAATAATATTGCATTTCAAGCAGAGTAAAAATCAAAAAGGTGTACACAGTAGACTAACATGAATAAATGTAATGTTCGTTTACCAATAAAGGTAGTAATTGAATAAATGGCTACGCCCATCGCTTGGCTGGGAGTAGGAGCATACAAATGGGCTTTGCAAGAAGTTCATTTTAAACTCCAATAAAGCCATGTTATCCTAGTACAGGATTTGTTATGCTTAAAGTTTTGGTTGAACCGTTAAAAGCAGGTAGACAAATTCCCTTTGAGGATTACAAATTAAAACAATATAATAGATAAAGCTCACATACCCATCATAAAACAACACGAAACACACTTTGTACGAGCATAATGAAGCGAGTTCGAACAAACTTTACGCCACTTAGAGACGCAAAACTTCGCTCGACGGACTCCACATCCGTTTGCGCTGATTATCTGATTTTGCTTCAACACAACTCATCAAACTCGCTGTAAATTTCGGTTGTATGCTTCAGATTGAGCAATTACCAAATTCTCTTGGCAATTGGTTATTTCTCAGATTACATTATTGGACTTCTGATTTTATAATTATGCAAAAGTTCGACATTTCTCTGTTACTCACAAACATTTTTGAATATGCTGCTCCTGAATACTTTAAAATTTGCTGCCTAAAGGATAATAAAGGAAGCCAAAGGTCATCGTCTATCTTTTATGTCACACACAATTATGGCCATAGGTTACTGACGCTTTGGAAATTTGCATTGTTGTAAAATGACTTCATCAGCTCACACTTCTCCACTGCTGGGTATAAGCCTCTCGCTTATAAACGCCTTATAGACCCCGATTCAACGACAATTCTTGCCAACGCAGATCTTCGTTTTATCTAACTGGCAGCGTTAGTACATTTGTCTAATAGCGGTCTCCACTACAGTTCCAGGTCCACTCCGCTCAAGCGTTTACAGGTCAGAATCAGCGACAGATTATTAATTCCTTTGTATTACCACTAGCTAAATTATGTACTGGTATGTTTTCTAACTTGATTTGTTACTTTCAAAAGGGACTTGTTATTTTCCACAAAAAAAATTGTTTAGAACAAAAGCGATTAATTGTGTGCATGTTGATTTATTTTTGTATGAAACTTCAATATTGTCCAATATTTGCACGTCATTGTGATGACTGAATTAGGAGGATCTTATTGTAATGTACCTACATTCTATTTTCAACCTGCCTATTGCCTTATCTTTAGACCTTATCGTTCGGGATTCCGTCACTCAAAACTCCAAGCACACATAGTTGCTTAAGTATACTAGACTTTAAATACAAGTAATCGTATCGTAAGGGTACAAGTTACTAAGTAGTAGGGATTTTTATTATTAAAAATTTTGATGTCATATGCGTAACATTGACAGCTATACATATTCATTTATGTGACCTAATTTGAACTGAAAAACGTTGGATCATCTACTCTATAAATTATATAAATAGTAAGAAAGAAATCGTATTACCCCCAGATCAGTACCATTCACAAATCATATGGTTCTATCGTGCCCTAATAGCTGTGTGAATAATAAGAAACCTTTGAAAAATTCAACGTCTTTAAAACATCCGTCATCTTATGTTTGCCTAGTAGTCGTGAGAAATATTATCAACCCCTTCGGACTGAGGAGCTCGAACTTTTTTTATGGAGAGACCTTTTTGTACCCATTACAAACACGACGGAATGATTGAACATCAATTTAATCCAAGTCAGTATGTCCAAGATACTACCGCTTTGGAAAGGGAAATTATTTGAGGGAGAAGAAGCGGCGAAAGAAACCCACAGAATCATTATTCTTTTTTTTTTATATAAAACTATATAACTAATACAGTAATATTAAGCTCTTCATTCATCAGTATTACAGAAGTTGCACAGTATTTATAGCCCATAAAGGTAAGTCAAACCTAAGTAAAAGTAAATTCAATTAAGCTTAATTTTCTACCAACAGTTTTTTATTAATTTACTAAAAATACATTTAATATTACTTACTCCATCTAATGGTTTTATTGAAAAGTCTAGGTATTTGTCTGAACAGTTTGTATAAGCTGTCCGAACTCCGGCTCAATCTTAATTATGATAAAATTTCTTAGCCCTCACTTTGTTGAAAAACTTTCTACACAAATAGACAAAAGAAAAAGTTATTTTTTAATCTAAACCTGGATTGTTTCATAATGATTTAAGGGTAGATTAGACTTCACTTGAGCACCAGATCTGTTTTGTGAGTAAAGCGCTAAACATTCGTTTTGTATTAATTATGCTAGAAAATGTACGACATATGCGAAGGATATTCTGAACAAAAAAAAATTAAGTTACATCTGAAACTGCAAATAAGCGGCAGGCATTACTAAAATGCTTTATGTAGAATCACGAAATTTAGTGTAAGAATTAAACCAAATATGATCTAGTGCTTTTGTGATTTACATTTTCATAATGTACACTACTTGAGAACAAAAGAGGTATACTAATTTATTAGAGTACGTGAGAAGCAGCATGAGCGGAATGGATTTATTTAAATATTTTATCAACCATCTAGCTAGATTCATAATACAAGTCTCTTAGGCACGTATTAATAAACCGTTCTCAAGATTGAGATGACCTTAAGTTGACGCTTGAAATCTGTTGCATGTTAAAACAGTATCAAAAAATTGCATTGACGCTGAGACGCGATCTCAATCTCAAGATCGATTTATTAATACGGCCCTTAATGTGGAACTAGACAGTAAGCGCAACAAACAGCACGCACACGAGAGAGCAGGACGGAGCTCAACTTATCGACTCCTAAATAGTGATTGAGACTGAGTTAGAAACGAGTAAGTCCATTTTTCAAGTAAAAGACTACGAATACGTCAAAATTAGGTGTTTTACATTTTCATAGGAATTTTTGCGTGCGCCAGAAGCGGTATAGACTTATGCAGACATTGTTAGCACCAAAAAGAACCAAAAGGATTGCAGTAGCCTAATAATTGGCACGTTATAAAATATTTAGCCATTTACATTTTACTTGCTTCCCCGCCCGCGGTTTCATCCGCGTGGATCTCAAAATAAAATATTAATTATTACTTTTATTTATTTATTTATTCAAGAAACCAACAGCTTTCTTAATAGTAGGTACAATCTAACAAGTAATTCATAAATATAGCCAATAACAGGTTTCGATATATTACTTCACATTAATACTCTTTTATTATTTGTATAGTTCCATGATTTTAAAGTGACTTTATAGCAGAAGCATAACAACTTACAAGAAAATGTTAAACCAATTGCGCCCTTCAGTATTGTAATTGCCTGCGTGTGCGTGTGTGCGTGTGTGCGTGTGTGCGTGTGTGCGTGTGTGTGTGTGTGTGTGTGTGTGTGTGTGTGTGTGTGTGTGCGCGCGCGCGCGCGAGTTTGCGTGTGTGTGAGGGGGTGAGTGTGTATTGTGATGTGACTTGTAATATATAAATAAAACATTCCGGAAGAAACTCTCAAATGGTAGTGAAAACCGCATTAAAATCCGTTGCATAGTTTAAAACAGCTAAGCGCACAAACAGACAGATATCAACATTGTTTTAATCTACTATTTGGAGAAGTGACAACGGAGAGGTCAATAGCATGCAAATATAATTTTCACATAAGTATTAACATTTATATATTTTATATAAATGTTAATATTTTAGACGCTATCGTCATGAGCTTATCCTTCGGCTCTCCATTACCAATTACCTACTCCAGACATACCGAACAAAACAAAATGGCTGACGAAGTCAAACTCTAAAATGTCTGCTTTTATGAATCTGCGAACCTTACGCTCAGAATACAAAACAGTAACCTTGTTAACAACTCTATTGAAGCTGAGGGCGTTTGTTCAACTTTAGAGGACTTTTAGGTGAAATCTTGTTACTCTGCAGTCTCACTCTCATTGTGAGTATAACCACTCACTACATTAAGCTGCAGTCCTACCTCCAGATAGTACCTAAAGTAACGATAAAGAAATTGTTCAAAAAATCGCCAATTTTAGTGTAGTGCCCTCGAAACCAACGGTACGAACTGGTACGAATCCCTCGAGAGGTAAGTTTTTGTATGAGGAATACGAACATTTTTATTCTCGAGACTGTTTATAAATATTTGTCGTTGATAGCGAAACATTATCGACGGAATTTATTACTTTGACAGTCATATAACTGTCATGGTGCATGGTTTGCTACAAGAAGTGAACCAGGTGGCGCTGGTATCGCCAAAAACGACGCGGTGATGTTTACAGTAATGTTAGGTCTGCACATCGATAAAGATCATTCGTATTGCAACCATCCGTCGAAAGAGACGGACCACCACTAAGCACATCAACGATCATGGGTGATTTGGATTACTTATTATCTCCTTGGTGAGTGGAATGATTCGGTGAGTCATTAACTGATAAGAAGGTAGTCATGGAATTTGAGTAGACAAGACCGGTTGAATCCCACAGATTGCATGCGAGAGTCAAGTAGAATGGCATGAGGGTAAAATCGTAAAACAAATGACAAATGAATGAAATAAATACACAGTCATATTGGCAAATGGTTCCATTTTCAAAATTTGAGCTTATTTTATCATTATATCGTTTAAACGTGGCCAGTTCAAAAAAATTTTAGTGTCGCCCTCGTTTTCGCCTATAGTAGCTCGACATAGTATCGCAATTGCCCGAGCAATCCTATACCACGAGATGGCTGGCGACGTGCCGATCGCTAGCAACGCCCGCCTTCCCGACATTTATATGTATGTTTGTGCATTATCTAGTGACCATAGTACACAGTCTTTTGCTTTGCTTAGTTTGGGACTGGTGAACGTGTCCAATATTTATTACTGTTTCCAATAAATTTGAAGTGACTTTCAACAAATGACTTCATGAAACTTACATTGACATAAATGCTTAAACAATATAAATCAGTATAAAGGTGTGTTCGAACTATAAAGTAAAGACTATTGGTAATTCGCGTAACAGCTCTCCATGACAGGGCCATCGGAGCCCTAATACGTCATCAGAAGAGCAGCCATCTCATAAGGTGACTGTGCGGAATCCGGCCACTTTGTCACAGTGTATCAATAGCTGAGCAGTAATTTCATTGTATCATAACGACTAGTATCCCTGATATAAATATAAACACTATAAATACAATTAGTTTTGCAGTAACGAGCCGTTCGTGCGATTTACCATTTGAGACTACATGTCTTAAGATGACTTAAGAAAAATATTCTGACATTCTCTTTACAGCACATTCTTGAATTTTTTTTATTACATGAAAAAAATAAGGCATCATTTAAGGAATATTGTGAGTAACATGACGTCAATACAAGAATTAAAAATACACTTGCAGGTCACATAAAGTCGCCTCCGCAGTAATTCATACGCAGTAAGTCGGTAATCCATTCAAAGAGCTATGACGTTTTGTCAGTAAGGTTGATGTTGGTATTATCTGTGGTCGGTCTATGTTCAGCGGTGAACGTCCTGAGACAGAATATGATATGGTCGATGATGTAATTTTGAAATTTCCCCATGAGTGTTCATTAGGTAATTTAGAAATAGTGTGTAGATTTAAATGCTAGTAATTTTCATTGAAATCCCTAAGCCCAACTTCACCGTCGAAATTATTCTTCGGGACTACATAATATCACCGCTCCATTTCTCTTCATAGCAACAGACAGACAGTACATGTGTTTGGAGTTAAATTACTTTCACTGTTGGACTGTGACTTGGCGCCTCGTCCATCATTACGAGAGCGGAAACCACCCCGTCCCGTTTGATGCGCCCCTGGTAATATGTGCTCATGTGAGTAACGTTTTTAGCATGACGTAGACGAAATTTCAGAGATTTACAAAACCACGGATTTAATTAATATATTTACAATGAACAAATTACAACAGTTTATTGGATTTATACCATGTTATGCCTTATACCTGAGAATGTCATTAATCAAGAAAAATCATAAAGAGAAACATTACAATTTGAACGACAAAAATTTAAAATATAGTTAAAGTTTACATTTTTTAAGCTTTTACTTGTTTAAAAGGCAATTTTCCCCTGAGAAGAACAAGCAAGACACTCGAAGGGTTGCTCTTTTAAAAACAGGTTTTTATATTACAAAGACGCACAATATTTCATTATTAATTGTGAAATAGTCTGGCATGCGAACGACCTGGTCACGTCCATGGTTGATTATCATCCAAATAGGCTGATATTTTATAATATGCTTTCTTAATAAGTTTCTGTTTTATGCAATCTTTAAATTTATTGATAGGAAGAATTTTTTTTATGTCAGTCACACCTGATGTTAAGTGAAGATGAGGCCGAAGGTGGAAGCGTACTTACCCGGAAACCCAAATACGACGGTACGCTTCCGCCTTCGGCCTCATCTTCACTTAACAGGCGGACATATTTAAAATGTCCTACCACCAACCAAACCGAGTACTAAACATGTACCCAGCTGGGGATCGAACTCGCGACCTCCGATTCGTAAACCCAATATTGTATACATTGAGCCACGGAGGCGGTTAAAAAACTTTGTGCATCAATGGGAACCTTATTGAAAAAACGTAGGGGATGAATTACTGATTTTGCAAAGTCTGCTTACATGATCTGCAAGTTTATGTTTATTTCTTGTATTGACATCACGTTTATCACTATTTTTCCTAAATGATGCTATATTTTTTGACATTACATGAGATATGACAGATGAACATATTTCCCCTTCCGAAGCGGTAGTAGCTTGGACTTACTGACAGACAGAGAAATGCAAGAAGCCCTGTTATTAATAGATTTAAAGTATCTTACGTTTGTATTTAAAGTTGCAAATAATGTTGAGAAATTAATATTAGACTGTATTAACCAGTAAACTTGAAGGGACAATTGGAAGGAAAACTAGCAAAATCAGCATTAAACCATTCTTTTAAAATCATCTATTGCAACTAATATTGTCATCAACAGTCAACAATATTATTCAAGCGGCTAAAACAGAATTTTAATAATCTAGTAAGCAAAGAATTATTCAAGTGGCTTTTAAATTTAATTAAAATAATCACAAAAGTCTAAATCCTTCGGAGTATTCTAAAAATAAAATAACTCCACTAAATTTTATGTATTCCGGCGGTTCGGGTTTGGGCGTGACGTATAACTAATTAGCTCGCCTACTAGCAACCTCTTTGCTCTTCCGTTAGCCTGATAAACGCCTTGCAGGTGCTACCCAGTTAATTTCAACGAGAAAACTGATTACTAACTTTTCCCGCCGAATGGAAATATTAAACCATTCTTTCTTATGAACTCCTGGGATTAAGTCGTCAATCAACTTAATTTTTGACACAAATCACTGGGCGTTTTGTAATAATGACTTCTTACTGGAAGTAGTATTAACTTTTTGCACAATGGGTGGTGTCATGACCTTAGTCACAGCTGATCGGCTTCATCTTCCAGACCGATGATGGAGATCGAATTTAAAAGCATATATTGCATCTTTTCTGTTACTATCGGAAACTTTGGACTTGAAAGTATGTATGGAATACCGTGTTGCCTCTTAAAAATACTTGAGTCTAATAGTGTATGATTTTTTTTTATGCACAAAGGGTTAGTACTTCACCTCAGTCACACCTGATGCTAAGTGAAGATGAGGCCGAAGGTGGAAGCGTACTGACTGATATTTGGGGAACATGGCTATCTTATCTCTGACAACCGGAACACAACAAAGCTATCAACATTGCTGTTTGGCGGCAGATTTGGATAAGATGGTGGTACCTAGCCAGGCGGACATTTAAAATGCCCTACCACCAACCAAACCGAGTACTAAGCATGTACCCCGCTGGGCATCGAACCCGCGACCTCCGATTCGTAAACCCTATGTTGTTTACATTGAGCCACGAAGGCGGTTAAAATGCCATATCCGTGCTATTAACCGAAGAGGAGTTCTCCTCGTAAGGAGACGATCTTACCATGCAGCACCCTTGGAGGTTCTTTCACCTTCGGCCTCATAACAACAACAACAAAATATTCTTTATTGTACAACAAATAAGAAAAAGGGGATAGTACAATTTGGCGGCCTTATCACTAAAAGCGATCTCTTCCATGCAACCTTTGTGTTAGGAAGCATTACGCACATGATATGTAGGTAGCGTG
The DNA here is from genome assembly GCA_949316235.1 of Oegoconia quadripuncta. Taxonomy (NCBI): domain Eukaryota; kingdom Metazoa; phylum Arthropoda; class Insecta; order Lepidoptera; family Autostichidae; genus Oegoconia; species Oegoconia quadripuncta. Next base: position 19,605,504 of record OX438758.1, read on the forward strand.
GGCGGTAAACTAATTTTAATAAAATAAATAAATCACCCATATAAATACATACGTTAATTGAATACATACTACTCTGTGTAAAAAGTATCGGGAATATGTCAATAAAAAGACCCGCGTAAAAGAGGTCGTTCTAATTTTTTTACTGCATGTTGGTAGCACTGTACTGATTTAGCGCGCAAAATTTGAGCGGGATCTGTCATTTAATTTGTTTTAAACTACACTTTTTGTTGGTCATAGTTTTGAGTCCTCGGCGATTTTTACAATGGAAAATATTGTTGAACAAAGAGTGTGCCTTAAATTTTGTGTTTCAAATGATATTTCATGTGGTGAATTACTAAAAATGTTGCGAAATACCTACGGCGAATCGTGTATATCGAAAACAAGGGCTTATGAATGGTATAAGGCTTTTAAAGAAGGCCGAGAAGTAGTAGTAGACTTGCCTCGTTCTGGTAGACCTTCAACCGCTACGACCAAAGAAAACATCGACAGAATCAAGAAGCTAGTGCTCGAAAATCGACGTATGAGTCTGAGAGAGTTGGCTAGTGAGGTGAACATATCTTTTAAGTCCGTCCACAACATTCTCATTGACATTTTAGGCATGAAACGCGTCGCCGCTCGACTAGTTCCAAAAGAGCTCAATTTTGTTCAAAAAGCGCAGCGAAAGCATGTCGCTGAAGACATGGTTTCCCGAGCTTCTACGGATCCGACCTTTATGAAACGTATAATAACTGGCGACGAGACATGGGTTTATGAGTACGACATGCAAACAAGCCAACAGTCTTCAGAATGGCGTCTCGAAAACGAGCCGAAACCCAAAAAACCGCGGCAAAGTCGCTCCAAAATCAAGGTGATGCTGACAGTTTTTTTTGACTACCGTGGTGTGGTTCACTCCGAATTCCTTCCAGAGGGAGAAACAGTGAATAAAGAATATTATTTAGGCGTCATGAAGCGTTTGCGTGAGAGTATCCGCCGAAAACGTCCAGATTTGTGGCAACACAACTCATGGATGCTGCACCATGATAATGCACCATCACACACAGCCATTATAGTGAAAGAGTTTTTAGCGAAAAATTCAACAAAAGTTCTCGACCAAGCACCGTATTCACCTGATATGGCTCCGTCTGACTTTTTTTTATTTCCCAAGTTAAAATTACCACTTCGAGGAAAACGTTTTGAGTCGATAGAAGCCATAAAAGAAAATTTGCTGAATGAGCTAAAGGCCATACCGCAAATAGCCTATGAAAAATGTATGGAAGACTGGGTGAAGCGGTGGAGATGTTGTATTGCAAGCGATGGGGCCTACTTTGAAGGCGATAAAATAAATTTAGATGAATAATTTGTATTTTTTGTTTTATTGACAAATTCCCGATACTTAGTACACTGAATGTACATACATAATATATATAAAAAATAATACATATAATATATACCCATATTTAAATTTATACTAATTAAATTACGTAACTAAGCACACAGTAATTAATGCGAGTATGGAACGAAAAGAGGATAGATAGAGGAGCAAGATAATAATAAATAATAAAAGGCATTTATTCACCACAAAGTTAATTTAACAAGTAATTAATTGATTATAAATTAGGTCAAACTATGATGAAAAGGTAGGGACTCAGCAGATTTGCTGATTTTCAGTCCCCCCCAAGTAGAGTAGTTGCTGCCACCAAGGAATTAATTATTATTACTCTATGAATAAATTTAAACATTCACTAAAAGCAAACAAAAAGAAAAAACTATATCTAAAATAACTCAAAAACAACTACAAGTGATAAACTATAAAAACATAAAAAGACACGATACGAGAAGGTATCATATAGGTAGGTATTTATAAATTTCAATACTTATGTGTGATTGTGCGAGTGAATTTAATTGTTTTCAAATTATTATTACTAATTTAACAAATTTTAAATCATATCCGAATCATACTGGCAGAGAAACACCCGTCCAAGAAACTATTTATGTAAAATGCACACGTTACATGACCAGGTGTGATGTTTTTCGAAAGGACCATATGCATGGACGATGGCTATATACAACTCGTCCACTTGAGCCTTGAATACGTTCAGTGACTGAGTACGTCTAACTGAATCAGGTAGTGAGTTCCATATCCGAATAGCTTGCAATCTAAAGGATTGACCGTAAAACTTCGTCAAGTCAACGTCAGGTATGATTGGGGTCAACTAACCCTGGTCCCTGTCAATCGACCAGACTGATTTCACTTTTACACACGCCTAAAGATAATCCAGCAGTATTTGACACTGATTAGAGTAGGTACACTACGTACCGTGAGTAATGAAAGTCTAACTTTGGAGCGAAGTTCGAATGTTTAATGCTCCGTTTTATGTGACGTGAGAAGGACAGGTGTCAAGGAGTGAGGCAAGAGAGAAACAAAACACGGATTTTCTAAGGGGAAATATTTGAAGGGACATAAAATAACTTTTTGTGAGGTAATGTTGTGTCGTGATGTGTATGTTTAGACATATATCTCCGAGGAGTTCAGACAGCAACGTTCGGTCTGATTTGAACAACTCAGGTGTCGTTAGATTCGTAGTTCCCGGCAGTGTCACGGGGCAAATGACGTCACGATATTTTTTCGGCCTATAATTATTTTCTAGGGCTATTTCGTCTCGTTTAGGGTGGGAATACATGTCAGATTTTTCCATCAGATAATCGGATCCGATAGTCTGATCCGACTATCAGAAGGCGTTGGAGAACATTCAATACACGTCCGATTCGATACTCGGATCGGACGTCCGAGTCGGAGACAGCGTCGAAGTGTTTACTATATTATAACCGGTTTTGTCTTCCTTCGCGTCAACACGAGCCATTAATTATTACAATTATTATGCAATAAGTAATAGTTTTTATTTTTCTGCTCCGTCTGCAAGCCCTCACGATAATAGCTCGAGAAAGACTTCAGAAAAGTCTGGCGTAACAATCGGACGTGTATCGAATAAATACAATCAAATAATTTGATCAGACAATCGGAAACAAAATCGGACGTATATTTTTTTAGGAGTTGGTAACCCTGAGTATCTTCAATAGTAAGCAGCTCCCAAGATAATCTGCTATCGCCAGCTTGCCTGTCCGCGGCGACGCCGTGGCAATCACGGCAAGTACTCCCACAGAAGGTACTCCGATCGAAATCGACTGTTGATTTATATGGGTGACTCTATATTGGTTATTTTTAACCGACCCAAAAAAGGAGGTGCCATGTTCGTCTGCACTTATGTATTTTACGTTCAGTCATATTTAACGACCTGTGTGGTGTAGTGGTTAGCAACTCTGACCACTATACCAGAAGATTGCGGGTTCTAATCCCGCCAGGGGCATATGTTTGTGTGATGAATACGGACATGTGGACCCGAGTTATGGATGTTTTCATTTATAATAAGTAATTATTTCCAAAAAAATGTATTTATGTAGTATATCAACGATCTGGTATCCACAACACAAGCATATAGTTGCTTACTATGGAATTAGATGGCGCTGTATGTCTAAGGATATTTATTTATTTATTTATATTTTCGTCAATGTTATCCAATTTTGATGATTACTGTTTGGTAAAGTTTATCACCAGAGTGGTCCCATTTAAATTTGGTTAAGATTTGATGATGCACTCCGGAGATAGTGGAATCTTGTTGAAGTCGGTTGTTTGCCAATTTTTGGCGTTTAAATCTAGTTCACTTCAGTTCGTAGAACAAGTTTGTCAGATATTCAATTTCCTCTCTAAAATTATTTTCTCGTTAGGTAAAAGTGGAGAGAGGTTACGTACATATAGTATTTGTATACTGACTCCGATCTACACTAACACATAACCCCTCGGTAGTAGAGTAATCCCTATTTATGCGATTCCGATATACGATACAATGCTAAGTAACTAGGGGTGGCACAATGGAAACGAATATCGGATATTTTATTCGTTTGATACGGTTTCGGATATGGTTTAAATCACAGAAAAGAAAAGACAAGAGGAGGTGGTTATATCACGCAATCCTAAATTTGGAACCGGCTGTCGCCAAACTCAGATAAAAACAAGTAATTATATTAAGATAAGACGTAGGTTAAATCTTCGCGTAAGTGATTGTATTACATTGACACAATATGAATGTAGAAAATCGTCGATTATTTGAATAAATATTTTATTGTTATAAGCATAAAGTTGGATGGTATCGCCATGACTTATGATCTTTTTCATTACAAACTCACTATCTACCACTCATTTAATAACAAAAGTAGTGATGACAGAACACGACAAATCACGACAGACGCGATGACGTCAAGTTTGGCACACCTACACTGCCCACTCGCGTCCATTTCGCGTGAAATGCGTTTATCCATACATATACACGAATTAAATTTCAAAGGTATCTAACCCTCAAAGACCACACGCAACCTAGCTAAGACTAAATCACGGTAAAAACAATATACCTATTCGTTTATCAGAATGTATTCCTATGAAGGATGCAATCATAATTTATACATATTTGTTGTATAAATATTATCAGTAATTGAATGGAAAATTTAAGCTCCGAATACTTAATTTTAGAGTCCCGTTAAATATCACGCTGTCATTTTTATATCATCGACACACAAATCGACATAATCTTAATTAATATCCACGCTCATCAATATCGGTTCCAGCTCTAGGAGAATGACACGCGCGATAATCGTTTATGTCGCGCGAGATAATATTTATCCATTCGTGTTTGGACGAAATAGGCAGAATAGGCACTGGCAGAATTATCAGTGTTGTAAGCGCGTTCAGCGTTTGCAGCGTTAGCTGAGCCAGCAAGCCCTTTCACTGCTACAATTATATTGTGCATTATTATAAGATTTCTTCCTGTATAATAATAATTATATTTATGGTTCTGTACAATGTATTGTGGCAATGAATAAAAAGTTTCTATGTCTAAATATATACAACCAACCCTCGCGTCGCGCGCGACTAACCATGTCATGCAACGGGGGCTGGTGCTTACTGATACAAAACTTATGTGCAACAGTTGAAAGAGATTTCAAATCGTTTATTTCGATTCCTTTTACACATTACTACAAACTGTTTTTATGGATTGGGTCAAACGTTCAACATATCCGTTTTTTTTTTCATTTTAAGGGGCAACCCTAGAGTAATACCCGTATGGGTATCGCGTTTAAGCCGCGCGTTATTTACGGTTTTTATCTCGTAAGAACCCCGAAAGCGGCAACGTAAGGACAATTAGTGGATTGGAATCTTGTACGCACGTCGCGGATATATCAAGCGTAACATTGAGAATTCTTATTAAGCGGTACTAAGGTTTCAAATTGAACGGGTTTGGTTTATACACCTCATAGGATTTTTTTCCGTTAACGAAAATATGCATAAGCGAATTCTTTGTGATTCCATTGCCAACAGATGAACCGTTGTGCTTATCACCATGAATATCGCAGGGTTTTCTTTAATATTTGGAAGAGGTTTCTTATTGAAAATCCTGTTAGTAGTCTAAATGAGTACGTTCACATACTATGCAAATCTTATTATTAAATTTTGACATGTAAGTGATGGAATCTATGGATAAATTGGTGTATTCATTTCTTTTGTTGCCAGTGGAATAAATTTTGTGGATTTTATAGTGGTTTGCTTACCTATTGTTATTGTTGGTTAGCTGCAAATAAATGAAATTTTCATTAGAAACTTTCATTTATTTAATTACTAGTGTAACCGTTCATAAAAATTACAAACGCTTTATAAGCCTGTTTTAGTTATAGTGTGTTTTGTCTCTGTCGTTCATAAGGAAATGTTGTAATGAAAGAAAGTGACAAAACATACTTGAACTAAAATAGGCTTATAAAGCGTTTGTAATTTTTTATGAATAAGAGGGTAAATCTTTAAAACTGTATTCTTTAAAAAAAAAAACAATTTTAATTTGTAATTTGGTTATGTGCTGTCCAACCCGTGTGGGTCGTTAATGGCGTTTAATGGATTAATGGATATTGGATATTGGAATAATGGATACAGATTTACACTATTCACCTTGCTGTTGGCGATCCAATGTTGTAGTTTTTCGGGAAAACTGACGCCGGAAGGGAATTGCATGCCTTGGCCGTTCGCATTCTGAATGAAGAGTCAAACCGCTTAGTGTTCGGTATACCAACGACGTACCTCCTATCCTCACACATGATGCACAAATAATTTCAATTAACGACCAATTAGTGCAGTGGATAGTGACCCTGTCAGAACCAACGGTTGCGGGTTGGAATCCCGCGAGGAGTAAATGTTTGTGTGATAGTCTGCTTTGCGAATGAGCAATAATGTCAACAATTTTAATTTTAAGATAAAAAATGTGACGTTTTCAAGTGATAATCTTTATCCTACGAAATAAATATTTTTTGACTTTGACATATGTATACAGACATTATTTTCGAATCATATGCTTATATAATTATATATGTATGTTTATCCGTTATCTAGTATCTAGTAAAAGATTGGTAAGTGACCGAAATATAAAAAATTATATATAAAATATTTGAACAGATGTTAGAAGGTCTAAAAGTCATAATTAAGTAATTTTGGTGCAATATTCATGAAGTATCTACTTAGGTATAGAAGCTGCCAACTAAAACCTTACTACCAGTCTTCTATTTTCAAATAATTATTTGCAGTTAATTTTAACAAAACTTAATTTTTACTCATTCGAGATTTACCGAAGGCGGAATATCTTCCGGGGCGAGCAGCGTGCAATGCTCAGGCCTCGAATTATCTCTCCCTTGGCGGCGCGCTTTAACGAGGGACAATCTCTCGCTGGCTCTGCTACCCTGGTAATCGCGAGATTTCGTTTAAAGGGTTAAAATGACGTCATGGATAAATTCTCACCGATTTTTTTAGTTACGTACTCTCTCAATAGTCCGGGTCCTATTGCGATGAACCCTGCAGATTGTGACCAAAGCATGAAACTTGGTACAGGTATAGCCTAGGTCAAATTGAGCAGATTAAGCCCTGGCCCCACCAGATCCGGCCACGGGTGAGGGAGGGGGGGGTGGTTGAAGACCGCTCACGCCGCTCCGCAAACAAAAAATTCTGACGCCTCGAGACTACATACGAGACAAAGTTTGGTGTCATTTTCGTATAAATTGGGGATGAGGAATTCATATTTGAAGTTTTCGTAATACCTCTCCCTACAAAAAAAAATTTTTTTTGAAGGAAACGTGAAAGTTAGAAGTATTATATTTCTGTTTGAATAAGCGTAACTATAAAATTGGTAAGTTATCATACAAACAAAAAATACTGATTTATAATATGATTACTCTAGTTTGTAAAAATATATAATTTATATATATTTATTATATAAATGAGACCAGAAAAAAATCCAAAGCGTCGCGCGGCGTAGAGGTCGAACGAGAGTTGTTGAAGTCCGCTCGGCCAACCAAAAATTCTAACGCCTCCTGATTTTGTGCCAGACCGTGTTTAATTTCTTTTTCTTAAATAATAAGGGTGAGGTGAGGGGAAGTTTGCCTTTTAATACAGTAAATTGACATTTTAATAGGAAAAGGTGTAAGTTAGATGAATTATTTTTTATTTGAATAAGTGTAACTTTAAAATTGGTTAGTATTGGTAATCATAAAAAAATAATTTATAGTATTACTTTTCTTGTTTAAAATAAAAATATAATTTAAATGTAATTATTACATAAATGATTCCAGAGAAAAGTACGAAACGCTACGCGGCGGGGAAATCAAAAGGCGCGACACACTAAATGGTTTAAAATTGTATCCTGTTCTGGTTAATTTTAAATTGATTTTAAAATATTTTTATACAATGTGTCCCGGAGAGAAGTGACCAGCGGGCGTAGTTTGAAAATTTATACAAAATTATCGATAAATCATTTAAATTTAGAGACCTAACTGCTTTTGTTTTTTAAAAATTGTTAATCCTTTTTTTTTAATAGACATGTCTGACCTTCTGCACTATTTTAGTCATAATTTCTTTGTTTTTACGTCTTTCCCAATTCTTTTTTTTTTTATTCAGTTCTGTTATTATTATTCATCAAATTAAGTTATGAAAATTATCCCAAAACAAATAAATAATTTATTAAAAAAGAAATAAACTTAAAATTCGACCAACAAAACTGTATTTCTTTAAGTTTAAAAATAAAAAAACGAAAAATGTCCCTATAACATCATGTTTTTTTTAATTATTATGATACTACATGATATTCTCTAAAATATCCTCGAACAATGTTTTTAGTTATTTCAAATAAATGTGAACGTACGAGACATTGAAATTGACCTTTTATGCTCCAGTAACTAGATAGAGATAAGTTTAAAAAAATGAAAGTAATGTTTTAAGCAGTTTATTTGCACATTTAAGTGTTTTGTTATTACAATGAATCATTTTGATTTTAACATGATAGTTTAATAATAAATAAAAGATACTTAACTTGTTAAAATGGTTGTTTATTAAGAAAAATCAGGTAATTAATTAATTATGTTTCGTTACGTGAATTCATCAATGAAAATTATCCAAGATGGATTGGCAGAGGCGGTCCAATAGCATGGCCCCCGAGGTCACCAGACTTGACGCCTCTTGATTATTATTTCTGGGGCTACATGAAGCAAAAAGTTTATGCTGTGCCAATAATTTCAAGAGACCAGCTGAAACAGAGAATCGATGCTGCTGCCGCAGAAATAGCGCAGAATCATGCAGAAATAAGGCGAACTACACTAAGGATGTCATTTAGGGCCCTGGCCTGCATAACCGCTGACGGCGGTCATTTTGAAAACATAATTAATTAATTACCTGATTTTTCTTAATAAACAACCATTTTAACAAATTAAGTATCTTTTATTTATTATTAAACTATCATGTTAAAATCAAAATGATTCATTGTAATAACAAAACACTTAAATGTGCAAATAAACTGCTTAAAACATGTCTTTCATTTTTTTAAACTTATCTCTATCTAGTTACTGGAGCATAAAAGGTCAATTTCAATGTCTCGTACGTTCACATTTATTTGAAATAACTAAAAACATTGTTCGAGGATATTTTAGAGAATATCATGTAGTATCATAATAATTAAAAAAAAACATGATGTTATAGGGACATTTTTCGTTTTTTTATTTTTAAACTTAAAGAAATACAGTTTTGTTGGTCGAATTTTAAGTTTATTTCTTTTTTAATAAATTATTTATTTGTTTTGGGATAATTTTCATAACTTAATTTGATGAATAATAATAACAGCACTGAATTAAAAAAAAAAGAATTGGGAAAGACGTAAAAACAAAGAAATTATGACTAAAATAGTGCAGAAGGTCAGACATGTCTATTAAAAAAAAAGGATTAACAATTTTTAAAAAACAAAAGCAGTTAGGTCTCTAAATTTAAATGATTTATCGATAATTTTGTATAAATTTTCAAACTACGCCCGCTGGTCACTTCTCTCCGGGACACATTGTATATGATAAATAATCATAATATTAATTATCATTGTATAGATTATAATATTACAGTAGGAATACTTAAAACATTATACAACAGCAGTACCAAATAACAGAAACACACATATTCATACATGTATCTTTATTCCCTATGTCTGCCACTGCACAAACACAGTTCAGTGCAATTCTGCCCTTGTTTTTTACAACTGCATCTATTACTACACTCCTGTTTGCATTTGCAGCGTACAAGCTCTAAACAAGCACGCGCAGCAACAGGTGCAGTTGTCCAGTGTGGCACCCAGATACTGTCAACAGTCTTCCAGCCCCAGTCTTCAGGACTTGGTAAATTTTGATGAGCTACCGTTTGCCCCCACACAAACACTCCTTGATATACAGCCCTTTTCAAATGCTGGTGGAGAGCATCTGCAGTTGGTGGAATGTGCTCCAACTGTCGGTCCTTTTTCGTGAATAAATGTTTTCTGCATTCGTTGACTTTTTCAAATTTACTGGATCTAAAATTACAGATGTGAGCGCTTTTAATTATATTTTATTGAGTAAGTTCTGAAATAAAAAAGATCAAAAAGGGATTTACCTATCGTAAAGAACTACCACGTACTTTTGTATAATAGAAATACATTGATCGTCTATTTGTCTTGACGACGTCAGCACTTGGAAAGCACTTGTCACCTCCGGGTAGGCTTTCCAAGCTTCGAAAGCAGTTTTTTTACCTCTGCCATGGAATGCCGATACTGTGTCGCATCCAGTAAATGCGTGAAACAGCGGCAGTACATTCGCCTTGGCTGGTGCTAAAAAATTTTAAGTAAGATTAAGATGTAAGTATTAATGTTATCAATTAAAATACAGTTAGTGTATTTATAAACAAACTTTAACCTAATGCGGATGCGATTGCATGACATGAGATAAATTGATGTTTATTTCCAGTTCCAAGGTGGACGTAAAGCTTCTCCAGCTGAGGATATTTGAACACACAAGATACTGCTAAAACTAAAACGTCAGTGTCGACAGATCTTATTAATATATAGGTGTGTCCCTGTGCAACAGCATCGGCGACGTGAACCATAATACGCGTGTCAGGGCTGGAAGACTGTTGACAGTATCTGGGTGCCACACTGGACAACTGCACCTGTTGCTGCGCGTGCTTGTTTAGAGCTTGTACGCTGCAAATGCAAACAGGAGTGCAGTAATTGATGCAGTTGTAAAAAACAAGGGCTGAATTGCACTGAACTGTGGTTGTGCAGTGGCAGACATAGGGAATAAAGATACATGTATGAATATGTGTGTTTCTGTTATTTAGTACTGCTGTTGTATAATGTTTTAAGTATTCCTACTGTAATATTATAATCTATACAATGATGATGATGATGATATTATGATTATTTATCATATATAAAAATATTTTAAAATCAATTTAAAATTAACCAGAACAGGATACAATTTTAAACCATTTAGTGTGTCGCGCTTTTTGATTTCCCCGCCGCGTAGCGTTTCGTACTTTTCTCTGGAATCATTTATGTAATAATTATATTTAAATTATATTTTTATTTTAAACAAGAAAAGTAATATTATAATTTTTTTTTTTATGGTTACCAATACTAACCAATTTTAAAGTTACACTTATTCAAATAAAAAATAATTCATCTAACTTACACCTTTTCCTATCAAAATGTCAATTTACTGTATTAAAAGGCAAACTTCAAATAGTAATGCCTCACCCTTAATATTTAAGAAAAAGAAATTAAACACGGTCTGGCACAAAATCAGGAGGCGTTAGAATTTTTGGTTGGCCGAGCGGACTTCAACAACTCTCGTTCGACCTCTACGCCGCGCGACGCTTTGGATTTTTTTCTGGTCTCATTTATATAATAAATATATATAAATTATATATTTTTACAAACTAGAGTAATCATATTATAAATCAGTATTTTTTGTTTTTATGATAACTTACCAATTTTATAGTTACGCTTATTCAAACAGAAATATAATACTTCTAACTTTCACGTTTCCTTCAAAAAAAATTTTTTTTTGTAGGGAGAGGTATTACGAAAACTTCAAATATGAATTCCTCATCCCCAATTTATACGAAAATGACACCAAACACGGTCTCGTATGTAGTCTCGAGGCGTCAGAATTTTTGGTTTGCGGAGCGGCGTGAGCGGTCTTCAACCACCCCCCCTCCCCCACCCGTGGCCGGATCTGGTGGGGCCAGGGCTTAATCTGCTCAATTTGACCTGAGCTACAACCGTACCAAGTTTCATGCTTTGGTCACAATCTGCAGGGTCTCCATACAATAGCTTGCAATAGGACCCGGACTACAAAGCCTATTTAATTACTAGTGTAAATGTTTAAAACTGGATTCTTTAAAAAATAAAATAATTTGAATTTGTCACGTGTTTTATGTATATGTCATTGCATTTCTGTATATTTCCAAAGGTGAATGTTGTTTCAGACATGAAACTTGTAATGTTTAGACAACCAAACGCTAATTTTTGGAATATCTATGGCCACTCCATTTGGGATAAAGGTCGTGACATTATGTGGTCTTCAATTTGTTTCACAGAAATAATGAATGCTCTTTTTACATTAAATATTACTCGATTAATGAAGTGGAACGGTTAAATTAAAGCAGCACTTTGTATTTAAATTCTTTGATATTTATAGAAATTTCGATTATTTGCATAGCCATTTTGACATTCTCTGTAATTTGACATTTCAACATTAACATTTCTATATTCCTTTGTATTATTTTGATGATTAATGTTATTAGTTTTAACACTAGCTAAATTATGTAATAGTATGTTTTATAATTTGAGTTATTACTTTCAAAAGGGACGTATTCGTTCTTTTCAAAGCGGCTAATTGTATGCATGCTGATTTTCTTTGTATTAAACTTTAACTGGGTCCCAGCTGGTTCCGCTGCGCGCCCCGGCAGAAAGCGCTAAAGGGCGCAAATATGCCGGTCTCAGTGGAGATCACCTATTTGCGCCGTTTGGTGTAGAAACGCATGGGCCGTGGGGACCGGGTACTCACACTCTTTATAGAGACTTATCTGAGCGTTTGGTTGATGCATGTATACTTTGGTCTTTGCTATACAGCGAGGCAACTCGGCCAGCCTTTTGGGTACCATTCCACCAACCTTTTGGGCCAAGACTTGGGGCTAGTTTATTATTTGTGATTTTTTTAATAAATTGTAAAATTATTGTTTATAAATATGTTTGTACAGTTTCCATAACAATAAATATATTGTCTAACATTTGCACGTCATTGTAATGACTGAATTAGGAGGATCTTTTTTTTTTTTTTTTATGGCCTTTATTATCGTGCCATATCGACACAATAAATTCTGCCAATGACATAGGAGGATCTTATTGTAATATAACACTTAATGTAATGTACCCTATTCAAGAGCAAATAAATCATAATCCTATTCTTCTCTGTGGAGACGTTTTCAGATGTTATTTTTATCGCTTACGAAATAATACTTCTTTGATTTGACAACAATGCTATCAACATTACTGCTTGGCGGCAGACTTAAATGATGGTAGCTGGCCGACCGGACTTTTAAACATGCCCTGCCACAAACCGAGTACTAAACATGTACCAACGAATCGATCCCACGACCTCCATTTGTTGTTTACATTGAGCCACGTTTAGATAAGTAGACAAATAAACAATTTCATCAGCATTTACACTCCAAGTCGAGTCTGTCCCAAAGGGCCTCGCTTCTGTGTCAGACGTGACTGCCCACAGCCACTTCTGCGTAGGAAATGTAGGTACTAAATTCTTTAGGCACTATAATTAATCTACTTTGGTTGTCCTGAATTTAGAGTGTTTACATAATGATTTGGGGACATAATAAAAGTGAAAGTAAATAGAGTCATGTACGTCGGTACGTTATACGCCGCCGTTTGATAGTGATCGGATTTTCAGCGTCCGACGCTTAAGTTTCCGTAGTGTAGTGGTTATCACGTGTGCTTCACACGCACAAGGCCCCCGGTTCGATCCCGGGCGGAAACAGTTGTTGGGACTTTTTTACTTTTTTAATTTTTTAAAACTTTAGTTGGAATACGGACGAGACCTTAATCTAATACAAGTTTAATTAAACCCATTAGTTTGGAGGGAAACCGCGGCTCACTTTCATGGAAACTGAATTATCAAACTTTAAGGGTAATTCATATACGTATAACCCAACCCTTATAGAGATTATAAATTAAAACCAAATCCATTTATAATATTATATAAATATAAATTTATATATTATATTATATAAATTTAGATTATATTTAGATTTTATAATAATTTAGGTTATAAAAGAGCATGAAGGTTAATTAGCAAGAAGGTAAGGATTTTTTTTATTTATTTAAACGCATCTCTTGACACCAGCAATCAGGTACAAGTATCGACGATTTCTAGTGGTCATGAATTTTGAAGTGATTTTGAATTTTAATTGTATTTCTAATAAATTTTGGTGTGAGGTTAATGAAATAAATAGATAGAAGGAGTCGAACCGAATATAAACTGGTAAGGAATCTTACCAGTCGACATTAAAGAAATACCAGGCAAACATAAGAACAATGGAGGCGAACCGTAAATGGAAATTCATTCAATAATGTGCATCGGCCGAACGCTTGGTGCCAAGAGACCTATATTGTGGAAATGTGGGAACTGTGGAGATGGCAGATTAATAATTCAATAGTCAATTTCCTTGCGTTTTGCAAAACCACGTACCGTAGATATTGAAAGCTCGTTGGAGAGCATAGCAAACTGAATACAGTTCAATGTTCTGTTATTTAATTGATAAATACTAGTAAGTTACGTGAGTACTCAAGAAATACTGAAACGAAGAAGAATTTCAAAAATACTTTTAACCGAAATTCCTTTCATTAACGAATCATTAAAGTATTTTCTATAATGTTAAATATTTTGCAAAGTTGCAAACTACCTTGCCATTGCAAAGGGGTTAAATTGATCTACTTTGATACCAGGGCAACATGAGTCCCGAGGCGATGCAACAATCTCAAGTTTCAAGAAAAAAAGAAAGCAAACGAACGAAGGTTCGCCTCCGACAAAAAAAGGTCATACAAAAAGATGCATTCACCGCCCCGCTCGGCCCATTCAAAGATGGGTGAAAAGGCAACATCTCATATTGCATGGAATAGAAAAAGATAGAAGATACGAGGGGTGGGATTAGTAAACAAAAAAGGTTAAAATGAATTCCATGAATCATTCTTTTGCTTTTGTTGCATCTGCCTGCCTACGTACTAGGATGGCAGGTATATGATATTCAAGGATACCGTGCCCATTCATAACGGATCTGTTTATATTCCACTAACAAATCAACATTAAATAAGAATACATAAAAATTATTTATAACGGATAAACAAACATGCATATAGAATAATTGTTCCTAATCGTCACACAAACATTTTCCCCAGAAGCGGAATTGGAATACGCAACCATTTGTTTCGAAGTCGAGGCCACAATGATGATTTGCTAATGAGGTTTTCATGGCGTTCGATCTACAAAAATCTCTCCTTCAATACGTACATAGAAGCCACTACACAGAGTCAGAAAGCTTATAAGTGTTATGAAAGTGATAACGGTTCCTTTTGGCAAAGTAACTATTAGTCTGGTCTACACCACCTTGTGTGAATTCTTGCTATGCTATGATGGGACAGGAATCAATGCAATGTTGCGGTTAGACAGATCTCAGCGCGCCGTTCTCAAAGTTACTCATAAAAAGCCTTTTTTTACACCAGGGGGAGCCTGCTGCGAACTGTATATTCGAAGGGCTTCTCTAGATATGCATCGTAAAACAATAAAATCGTTTGAGTACCCCTCGTTGTTAAAAACAGCGTACCTGTAAAGAGCCAACATTTGGTCGTCGTCTCAAGGACTGTATTTATCTTTGTATATAAAGTCGTTTACGTTTTTCCGAAAACCAATCTTGGAATCATCAAGAACAGGATGAACAGGATGAACAGGCATTTACTGAGATCGTATGTTTCACATTGACATCGTTACTTTCCCATTAGGTGAGATTGTGGTCAAACGCGTACCCAGTTCTTAATAAAAACACCGTATTAACAAGAAATGTGAAACATTAAAGACCCAGTAACTAGGCCAAACATATATCTCATTAGATAACTAATTTAGAACTTTACATTTATATGAAGACACTTTGACTTCATTAAAATTTGATGCTGATAATGTTAACTCTACTATAGCATGGACTACCGGAATACAGGCTTGTCCCAATGTGGGAGCCACTGCAGTAATCAATTATTTGTTCTAGTAACTAATGCAAATATGAACCCTGTGCAAAGCTTTCTGTTTAAAATAAACTATTTGTATTTCGCTTGTGGTATGGCGTATGTTATAATTATGTTTTAAGCCTGTAAAGCCTATATTCATTTACATGACAGAGACATGTTATTAAATAAAAACACAGAATCCGAAGCTAAGCTCAGACGGAAAAAGCGAGCACGAGAGAAAACGTGAGAGAAACAGGGCAGGGTTGACTTATTTGTAGTCAGATATATCTTATCTTACACACGTGACCCACAACACAAATTGATGACACTCTCATGACCCTTGTAGAACTAGATAAGTATTGGTTTGAAGAATTCTTCAGTGTTTCATTCCAAATGTTAGGCACGCCATCGAACTTTAGTTAAACTAATCTTACTTGTAATTTTCAAGAAATCACAAGAAATACATCACTGACCTGCAGGCTTGGCGGGCAGTGGTCCAGAAGTTCCAGCATGTGCTGAATATTCTGTGCGTCCTGTATCACGAAATTCAGCTCCATGTCGAACTCTCCTCCCACCAACTGTGGAACAAAGGAAACTAATATTAGACTATAAAATTAGAACGTGATTCGTACAAATAATGGAAGAAGCTTTTATTACGTCAGTCTCAGTTTGTTAAGCGAATATGACTAAATGATCATATTTTATTAATTCATACTAATATTAAAGTGTGTTTGTAAAGTAAAAGTATTTTGCACAAGGAAGACCAGGATAGATGAAGTCAATAAATTTCTGAATCGCGGGCTGAAGGTAGTCTTTGACAAACCCCACTAACCAGGTCCAATATTAACGAGTATATATCACCCACCAGACTACATAATTATTATTCTGCACAGATACCAAAGGCACTACGTGTAACGTACATAGACGACACGAGATCGTGACAAGCTATTCATCACAATCCTTTCTTCATCCCACACGCTCGCTATCCATCCTTCAATCAAAGGACGTACCCCTTATACACTCATGTTATCCTGGTACAAGGGATATCGATAACACGGGAATACGATGCTCGCTATCCAGAAAAACTATCCGGGATTTATTGTGGTCCATTTGTCCCACGTGAAGGGGGACTCACGTGTTCCTGTTAATAAAGACTGACCTAGTTTTTTTTATTGAAAAGAATGACAAGGATACTGACGGCGCATTACATGATGAAAGTGTTGTTGTGCTTGACCTATTCTTATTCTAAATATGTTAGGCAGGTACTACACAAAGTTGCATCATTATTAGATGCTGGTTAAGTATAAGTAAGGTCCTTGAATGCAATTTTAGCTTACAGAAGTGTTAAATATCTCTGAACTATTGGCACTGTAGCAAAATGTGAAGGCACGTGGGTACTATTGTTGGAAATAAAGACACGTCGTTGCATCTGCGTACGGTACGTGCCCTTTCGTTCCTCACATTACAGTCTATCGGACGGAACATTTCGCGCCCGAGTGAAATATTGACAGTATCTTGAAAAGCCGAGCGGGGACAATGGGGTGTTGTCGCCATCGTGTTCCACGGACATTCAATTTGCGCGATCGGTCAATCTCTGTATAGCCTCTGCGCCCCTGGTACCCAGCCCTTTTGTGTCCCTCAACAATGGCATCGGCGAAGAACATGAAAAATAGCTAACGACTAACAAGCCTCGTTTTTGCGTCGTTTCGTTCGGCGAATGTCACCCATAACTTTTCGACCATATTTAGGACGTAGGTAAATAAATATATTACTTACAGGGCATCTGTGTTTAAAAATCACAAGTGGCCGGTTTTAACACGTTTATTGAAATTTCAACAACCCTATTAGTTAAATACACAAATCACAACTTTTCAATACTTTCTCCTACTAGGATCCCATAAGTTATAAAGATTTGTTTAAACCCACCCTATCCCTCTCTACGAACCCCTCTTTTTATAGAAGGCGTGGCGTATATATTTATTTCATACTACAAAAGCTATCGCGGTCTTTATCTATACGCACTGTTTCCACTGCATGTCTGTGTGTCTAGAACACCATTGTTATTAAAATAACAATGGGGTTTTACACCCCTATGGTGTTGCAGTACTAGGCGATAATAAAAATAGAAGAGTTAAGCCACGGGGTTGAAAAAGGTCTGCAGGCAGTTGGCATGCCATTCGCTTGTTAGATAGTGCGAGGGGACACAGTGGTGTGGTGAAATGTTTTTATAACACACCTGCTAATTGCTTATAGCAGATGTTTGTCATTCACAAGCTTACGGGTAGGGTAAGCTAAAATGATCTACCTCGCTTGTAAAAATACAATTGACATTAACAAAACGCTAAAGTCATGTCCGATCGATTAAAATCCAGGATTGAGAACATGTTGCTACCCAAACCACGAGTAAAAGACACGGATTACCAGAATATCAGGAGTACCAAAGAAAATGATTGTATAGCATCCCTAATAAAGAAAAAAAATTTACAGCCAAGACATTCGGAACAAACAAACGAACGATAAATGCCTAAGCCACGTGTTATTTCATAGAAGTTACCAGGATAGCAGAAATGGTTAGGGGATTGAGATAAGGACGTTAGTTCCGATGGGCGTTTCTGTCATCGGCAAACCATTCTAAAGGCGGGTCAAATATAGAAAAACGAGGAACGTTTTAGACAATTTTAATTTTATTATAATTAGTCAGATTATATATTTTTTGGATTTAACCGCCCTTCTTTAAGATTCTGCACAGTATGAAAGAGAAACTATTAGCAAACATTTATTAGTAACAATTAACTTAAATAAAAGGAACCCGCCCGCGCGATTATTCATTTTTAGTAGCCGGGATAAATACGAACCGAGAATACACATGTAATTGTGACAAGCCATAATGACATTACGACTATGACATTTGTCTCTACATACTTGAAAATTATCAAAATTTTTTGGCGTCGACTCTAGTTCGCACTGGGCTAGTTCGCTCATCTGTTAAGAATGTTCAGATAATGAATCTTCAATAATTAATAACTCCTACCGTAGAGCTTATTGTTAGTTCACTTCGAACAAAGATCGACTCGTGCTCGACTCAGACAATGTGGACCCGCTTTTCGAATGGCCCTGCATCGATGGCAGAAACGCCCCTTTGCAATAACCCCTCGTCTAGCCTAACCGTTTATGATCCTCTGGTAACTTACGTCCAATAACACGTGGCTTGGGGCTGCTTGGGGGTTTTATTGTGAATTTTGAGGTCCGCTTCAATATTTAAATAATATGGAATATTTTAGTAACTACAGGGTAGAAAACCTAAAACAGATTTTGTGGTAATTTCGAAGTTCAGATCAGCACCAAATATTAGTCCCTTCAATGGGGCTTTAATTTTGCGAAATCGTGGAAGTTTTCCCAAACCCAAGCTTGCTTAATTGGGCAAATTGAAACCATAAATTGCCCCTGGATCGTATAACCTTGGTTTAAGATCTTTGGTCGAATGAGCCAAACCACCATAATGTTAACCAAAATCTGGGGTTAACGACCAGAGTAACATAAATTAGCGAGTATGTGTAGTAGTGTCCACGGAGGAAATATACTCGTAGTGAGAGAGAGAGAGAGAGAGAGAGAGCAGTTTTTGAAGGCAAAATCCATTCTTGATTATATGGGGTGTGTTGTTTATGTTGCATTTCTAAAAAATATCACGGGTAACCTCTACCAGAGTAACATAAATGTAAAAGTAGTACGGCTCAGATTATTTGACGTACGATAACAACTGCACAAATGAGGCGCGTAGAGAGTTGCGTCTGGACAACATTTTCAACCCAATCGTTTAAAAATTAAGAAATAGGACCTTTTAATGAAATTAAATCGATTGTTTTTGGAGGTACATTGAGATATTCGAAAAACTTTTTCAAATAAAATTTTATACCATCTTGTAGCCTTTGCAATTTTACGCATTTCAACACTTTAACCACAAACATAGTACTAACACTTTTGGAGAACTTCGCACGACAACTTTCGACAGTAAAGAGTTTGACACTAGCGCAGATGCAAAACTGAGCGGTGAATGAGTAAGTTGTAGAATCCACAATGTAGATGTAACATAGGTAGGCTACAGCGGTCATAGAAGGTAGCAAGAAAATTAATAATATAGCCAATTATAATACGGAACGATCCTATGTGGCATTATCAATATTCACACCCAACCACTAGAACTCCATAAACATGCAAAATAGAGCTAATAGTGTTTGGTCAGGTAAAATTTGCATCTAGTTATTTAAAGCTCGGTCAATTTAGGGCGGTACCCCTATGTAAAAATATTATTAATCAACCATTCATTTACTTTCGTGAAGATAATATGAAAAAAATAATGTGAAACCATAACAAACAAAACACTCTGATGTTAATGTGCCACCATAAGTCACATATTTTGGCTACCCACAATACCAGGGCAGCAAAGCAGAAAAAGAGGTCGACCCTCATAAGGTAAGTTTTATTAGGGTGGAGTCGACAAACGTACGAGGGAAAATCAGGACGATATATTGCACGAAAAGCATTAATGAATACTCCGCAAAATGTGTAAAATATTAAAGTTTAAACCTGACAAATTAAATTATGTTTATTACAATTATACACTTTTAGCGAGAAACGAGGGATGCGGCGGCGGCGTGCACGTCGGTAATTTTATTGAGTTACCACTTGAGCGGGATGCATAGAGGGATGAAGTGTGGGGGGAGGCGTACGTGTGGAGAGACTGTTCATCATTACGAGGCCCCGGAGACACCTTTACGTGGACCGGAAAAATGGCCACGGGCAATGTTTACGGTGCGTGAAATAAAAACATAACGTAGAGATACATCCGCACGGAAATCTCGCTAAGACATTTACAAGCTTTGGAAGTAAGGCACGTGTATACAAAGGTATTTTATTGCTTTGTTTTTATTGTATTTATAATAAGACCTTGGTAAGAGTAAATCGAAATTATTTCGCTTATTTTAGAAAGAAAGAAAATAGTTTATTCGCCTCAAGTAGGCACATACTAAATGTACAAAACATTAAAAAGAACAAACTACAAAACATTTAAAGATAAACACAACAAATTTTGTGTGCCACTGTGGCACAGAGGAGTGGGACTCAGCATTATATTCAGTTCAGTCCAAGAACTGTGCGTTGACCTTCCGTCCCACTCTGGGAGAGGAAAGAAATGTGTAAAATGAGTATGTATTAATATGTATTAATGATATTTTATTATTCGTTACAATACTAGAGCTGCTATCTGCGGCTGATAATGATGTTAACGTGGAAGATTGAAAAGATAATGCAGTGTTTAAATTATGAAATTTAAATGGAACGTCCATATTATAAAAACACTGGCATTACAACGCCATTCATTTTCAGATGCTCATAAACTTTAAATGTTCAACATTAGTTAAACGATCGCCATTTTGAATAAAACTAAAATGTCAAAAGATACGAACGTCTCCCCTAATCGTTTTAACTCGAGCCGTCAAGATCACGGTAAAAGATAACAAGTTTATCCGTGAATTTCCAGAACTTAAGGCTGCCACTTAACCCTAAAGAGCTGGCCATAAAAATTACGGCGGTAATAGGAATAAGAAAAGAATCGGTACTTCCACAGGCATAATCACTGTTAGAACTGTCAGTGTCAAACGTGACTATGAGTATTAGAGCGGCCGTACCAGTAACTCGATTGCGTGCCCACCGGTTATGACTCCCTCAACCCTATATCCGGACAGATCCGGTTATGGGCTCTAATAATAACGTCGCCGGCTCAAGTTATTTTGTTAGGCGTTTGTCGAAATTATTATTGCTCACCTTCTAGTTTAGCCAGGTACCAATCCAAGTACTCATGTACCTGGAGAGGGTTAATTTAATAGGCGGGGTCCGGCTCAAGTTCATTTTGTTTGAAATTAACGACCATCCGGAGCATACAAAATATCTCGTTTTGGGAGTCGACTTTAAACTTTGTGCGTATTGAAATAAAGCATTACTTACATTTAACAATGGCTTTAAATAGAATTGTTATGATAATGGGAACAATCACTAAATTTTGATGATCCTACTCTAAACAAAAACTGACTTTAATGTGGTACTATCCCGTTCTTATTACTCCAGGAAGAAAGAAATAACAGCACATTTAAATTATTTTTCCAAAAAATGGCAATATTTTCTGCTGATATCGAATGGCAAGTGTAATAGTGTATACAAAGAATTACAAGAAATCGTAACTAATATTATAAATGCGAAACTTTGGATGCTCAATCACGGCGAAACTGATGAACGCATTTGGATTAAATTTGATATGTAAGTAGAATATACCCTGGATTTTTTATCCCGATAAATTGAGTAATTCTCGCGGGGTATACAAATTAAACATATCGGCGATAAAGTTTTTCCAAGTAGACGAAGCCAAGGGCACAAAGCTAGTGATATAGTATAAATACAAAAAGGAAAGTGTCACATAACTATTACAAGAGCAGAATATCTAAGTGCATGGTAGCGTTCAGGCCAAGATCAAGTAACTCGTACGCCATGTGCAAAAGATAAAATCACCGACTACTTAAATAACAATGACCTTGGACGTAAAACCTGTTTGGTGACGTTTAGAATGCTTAATTCTAATATGACAAATATTGTTTAAACCCCTCATGACTTTGAAGAAAAGAACGACACTTAAGTTTCTTGTTCGTTCTTAACTTTCTTAACATTCATTAACTATATTTCACGTAGGTACCATTTTACTCAGATAACGTGAGATGCATAACCATAAGGTTGCACAATATTTGACCCTCAAAAAAGCAAATACCAATTTATGGGGTTATAGATCGACATGCAAGTCTTATTGAAATCAATTCTCAAGTTCTTTCTGCACATTATTCTGCAAATTATTGTTTCTGCACATGGTGTCTTTGGTAAAAGTAGAGTCACTTTGTTGTCCGTCTGTCTGTCAGTCAAGACCCAGTTTCGCAGGAACGGTTACAAATATTAAACTAAGGTCTATAATATCAATGCTAAGGTCTATAAACCCCATAATCATGTAAAATATTGAGGTTTGTCACTCAACGCAATAAAAATATGTATTCTCATACAAACTACATCACTGACCGATTACTGACAGTGTACTAGTAATTTGAAAGCATAAAGGAAACTCTCACATAGCAAAACAAAGAAAACAATTAATTTCTAATTGCATTATCATGCGTCAAACTTAATTGTAAGAAGGAATCCTACAGATTCTACGTAGCTAACAACCCTATTAAAGTTGGTTTTAAAGTTTGTCAATGGTAAGTCTTCTGGCACTTCAACATCTTTTATTTTCATCATGAGAGCATTTCTCCATTTTATTCCCGATCTGAAATTCCTAGGCGCACATAGCCGCTGTAGCGGTGGAGACATCGCATTAACATTCGCGGAGTGATTACGGCGAGTGGACGCTTCCACGCAGGAGCCGCCGCAAGTTACCTGAGTATTAAAATGTGATGACGTCACGTACGATAGTTCGCCATCGCTGGTAAAGTTTAATGTTTGTTGGTGACGAGAATACATTTAAAATGGAGGACTTCAGCCTTACTATGCAAATTTTGCTCTTGCCTACAACTTTCTCGAGACCAGATCAATGTACCTCAGGCCAGTTAACTTTAGGAATGATCAAATGATTTATACTTATCTGATCTTAGAAATAAAAACCAATATAAGTATGTATATATAATTACGTATGTTTACAGGAATTAATTAAAGATCTTAAATGGGAATAGAAATCCGAATGCAGAAAAATAAAACAGATAAAAGGAGAGCGAGCATCAAAGCTTACAATATTTGGCAGTAACATGAAAATAAACGAATATGCAATTGGAATAAAAGTTAATATAAACTTATATAACATACATAACAGACAGAAAATAAAAGAAGATAACGAATACAGGCACGCAATGTTGCATCAAAACAGAAGCTTTTGTTTACATCGTACAATACAGAATAGTTTCAACAAAAAATATAAAGCGTTCCGCTTAAAATCTGAATTTTAAAACAGTCTTGTGCGAGTCTGACTGAGGCGGAAATATCTGTGTTTTCATTTTTTACATTGGCTGTTTACACCCAGACGCACAGTAGTGCAAGATTAACAAATAACCTCCTGAATATTCATCGCACAATTCACATCAAGCACCAGGCGTCCAGAACTAGTGGTGGGTTGGATGGAATGATATCACAAATTAAAATAAACGAGGGGACAGCGGTCGCAGTGCAGAGGACGTTACAACCACTAACGAATACATGTAAATGCTTTTTATTTTATGTCGGAACTGGGATGTTGAGGGAAGGCAGAACTATATTTTTTGCTAAAATCTCGTCAAAAGGTCATACTGTCCAAAGATGCGACGTATAATATTCGTTGATGATCGAATCAAGTTCTGTTTTATAACCTCTCTGTACAATTATCTTTTAATTACTGATGTCCCAGATCTTGCTGAAACGGAAGGGTGCCTAAGAGGCTAAGTGCGTTTCCTCTTTGGAGAGCCAGACTTTTATCTATTTAGCGACATATCAGTTTTTGAATGCAGCTGTTTAATTTGATCATTTCTGAATTCCTCGGCAGATTTCCATTGGTAAAAAGAACTTTTGAAAATAAAATCACTCACATAGCATTATTTGAAGACAGGGGACGGACAGAGCCATTAACTTTTCGAAAAAGCTAAAATTGCAGACAGTGGGAAGCCGACGAGAGACGGAGCGAGTGCAAAAAGGCGTGTTCACACGGATATTAGTTACGCGCGTCGAGACAAAGTGGCCGTAAAATCTCGAGCAGACACGTCGCAATGACAAATTGTGTAGTGCAGGCTTTATGTTGGGCCCAAAATTATCCACGTAAGCGACTGAATGCAGCCTGGTAATAGAAATTTCTATTACGTACCTTAGTGCGTCACAGATTTAGCGTGACAATGTAGGTATACTTCCCTCGGGTCTAAAAATTTCATGTTCTCTAGGGCGTTTTCCATATTTTACAGAATAAAATTAGGTAAATTTCAGTTTTGGGGAACTGGCTACTATGATAGAGCCTGCTTTGAAATGACACTTGGCTGGCAGGGGTATTCCACCATATGAGGATGTTAATGGAGTTAACTGCATAATTATTATACAAAATATACTGGATCCAACGATTAACACGAGAGTCAGTTGACTCTCCCTCGAGTCAACTCTACGCTGGGCAATCAATTTGGCGATCGTTGATTTTAAGAGCTGACCTATGGCGTCGAAGTTCGTCACTGGTTTATAATATTATACTCTAGACGCCTTAACAAGACCAACGAAAAGAAATTGGATCTATTCTTCCATAAAGCAAACGGTGGCACGGCATCTAAGCCTTGATAGAACAGGAACCGGTACCATTGAACGAGTCCGCGGATACTGTGCTGGCTTTATGGTCTTTTATGACCTCCACTATAAACTGAAGACGTCGGAAATAACAAATTGCACCAGTCCTCTGAAGACATGAAGCGGTGCAGCCAGTAATCTAACTAATGTTATAAATGCGAAAGCTTGGATGTTTGTTTCTTTCTTGCTCAATCACGGTGAAACGGATTTGGATGAAATTTCCCTGGGTTTAGACAGGATATTTATATCTCTATAAATTTAGTAGTTCCCGTGGGATATACAAATTTCCGCGATAAAGTTAGTAAGGGCGGAAAGCTAGTATTAAATACTGTCCATACTACCACTGGAAAGGAAAATTCTTGAACGAAAGGAATAACAAAGCTAGTGGCTAACCGCTATTTCTTTAAACTCGTCCCAAAAGCGAAACTCGACGGCCAAATCGGAACGACGAAAACATTTCCATCGTCCCGCGCCTCGTGAAATGGGACATGAAACAAATAAAATATTGCCAACGTATTCATGATAAACTGCTCGGGCTTCAATTTCGTCGATACATCAACAACGTCCCAGGTCTACACTACTGCGGCACAGCAATCTCTCATTAAAAGGGGGTTAACTGCGATAATCCACCACGCGTGCCCAGTGCCGTGCTGCATATTTGTGTCAGACTGTGGTCAATGTTTACACTCTTGTAGCCCAGACTTCTGGGATTGACTGTTTAACGTGCGCTCTGAAGGACGTAAATACTCGTACAAAAATGGCACCACTAGTTTCTCATCCAAGAACTAACATAAGATTTTTTTGATACGAATATTACGATTTAACCGGAAAATGACTACCAAAATTAAAACTACCACAGAGACGGTTTTTATTTGAACTATGCATATAAACGTCATTCTTCATTTCCCATTACATCCATCTCGTGCTGAATGGAATAGCAGTTCCCCGAAATACGAACAGCCAAGGTATGGAACGTCCTTCCAGCGTCAGTCTTTCCTGAATCCTACAACCTTTACTGGGATCGCGTGCTTCATCTTTGACCACATCGTCACTTTCCATCAGGTGAGATTGTGGTCAAACGCGTATCCACACTATTGGCATCGCTTGGGATAATTTTTGGCATAAATGCTAATGCTGAAGGGACTACTAGTTCCCCAAGGCACTACTAGCAGTGTTGTGTACCCAGGGCCACCGGTCAGAAACGATTGAAGCGCATAACCTCTAAAGCTCACTCAGCGGCATCAATGTATATCAGGACCACAATATACACCTCATGTCAACTGGGTATAGGCAGAACACCCACATCCCTGCACCCATGTCAGAACGCAACAGTTAAAGATATTCGTCACACTTGAGGTATCGGCGAAATATGTCTACAAGTTTGTCAAAGTACGATGCATGACGCCACACGAACTTTGTGGAAACTAGTAAATTTGATTTTGCGTATTAAAGTCGTTCCCATTGGAAGTAAAATAATACCAAGCTAAATGTATTCTAACAGAATTCCATTAAAAGCTTTGTTTTGGGACAATGACAATGAGCTGTTTACCACAGATTATTAAGTTATAAACTATCTATAAACGCTAAAACTATTACGTTGGTAGTCAGTAGGTATGTTCTGAATTTTAATCACGCGCCGTTTTCTTATTGTTATGTAGATTTCATTTTAGTCTAAAAGGAGTTTAAACTCACTCTTCATAAACTTAAACTCTCAATAATAAAATTGAATAGTTATTTTATTTTATTATTGAGAGAAAGAGATGTATACACTTATGTATCCCCTCATCGCATATTGCTAATTACTCCTATTAATTGTAATTTATATGTACATTTGTGGACCAGTGTTCGTGCGTCATTTGGAGGCTCCACTGAAAACCAGCGTTGTAGTGAACGGCTACAACCCCTGCTGAGTTGGAGACCCTTTTGACTCCACATTGCGACACCGACAATTAGATGGCAAACACAATGTTATTTTTTGCATGTGTGTCGACTGTGTAATATGTAATGTAGCTGATTGTGTGTGTCATGCGATGGGTTTAAATAAATTATTCTTCTTTAAACAAGTACGTCCCTCATAACTTCTCTAACATCAGGTAGAGTTGGATGGAAGAGATCACTTTTACAGAAAACCGTTATATATACCGTTTGTACCGGTCCCAGCTCCAAAAAGGATGGTGATGTTGAGTGTATATATGTATGTATGATTTCTAAACTGTAGCGACTCAACTGGTTTTGAAGGTGTCTTTCGATTTGTCTTGATCCCCAGAGTGTCATAGGATACATTTTATAGTGAAAAATCAAACATGTTTGGTTTTTAAATACCTGCTTAAATAGTTATTTTCTGATTCTTTTAATAATGAATTTATTATACAAGTTTTATTTGTTTTGTTTAAAAGATAAAAAAGTTTTTTTTTTTAAAGATTGACTGGATTCGCGTTTGACCAAAGTGACGATATGGTCGGAGATGAAGCACGCGATCTCAGTAAATGCCTATTCACTATGCTCTTGAAGATCCCAAGGTTGTAGGATTCAGGGAAGACTGACGCCGGAAGGGAGTTCCATGCCTTGGCTGATCGGAATGATGAATGAAGAATCGAACTTCTTTGTGCGAATGTTGGGTATATTAACTATATACGGGTGGAATCCCTTCCCACGCCTAGTGGTCGGGAGATGGAAGGATGACGGTGGAATAAGATTATGTAATTTCAACGCACACTCTCCGAAATGTATCCTGTAAAAAACTAAGAGACAGGCGACTTTGCGACGGTGTTCAAGGCTCTGCAATTTAGCAGATACAATACGGTAAATATCGCACAATTTAAGTATGGTCGATTACGGTTTGTATGAAAATTAATTAACATCGTTTACCCTCAATATCTGTATTATCACATTGAGCAAACCCAAAATATCGGAGCCACCGGACGAAGATGACTTGCTTTTTATCGATTGTCAGTGGTGGTTACTCGACTATTTTTTGGTATTCTTTATCCTTTCGAACAAGCAAAGGGAGCACATACATCCTTGTCTTTTGTTTTAATTATTTTATAACTAAACTAAAAGCCAAGTCTTAAAATGTCATATTATTTAAAATTTCACCAACTGTAGAACCATAGACCACACACTATACCCACTTCAGTATGTCTGTGTAAACATTAGATTTTGTGTGAAATAAATTTACAGTACTTCGTTTGTTTGGTGACTTTTAACATCTTTAGTCTACCATTGAACAACAATGTTAATAGCATTGTTGTCTTCCGGCTCCGAGATCAGACAGCCAATCTATCAAATAATTCCGGGTGAGCGCGGCACCAACTCCAGGCCCCATCTTCACTTAACATCAGGTATCAAACAAGCACTGACTGACTACCATGCATAAACCAGAATGATTATGAAAAATATTAATAATTAGGAAATTGTTTGTCCTAACCCAGCGAATTCCGTGGTGATACGTTTGCAAGGAATAGATCGCTGTTAACGATAAGGCCGCCTACTTTGTAGTTTATATAAGATATTTGTACCTTCCTTATTTAAACAATAAAGCATATTTGACTGATTGACATTTAAATCGACGGACCTCATCTATTACTAATGCAAAATTGAAAGTGGCAAAACAACAGTACACTATTGCACTTTTATATGTATGCATGTTACGTATGTACGGAACAAACATTAAACATTTTTCAATTGTTTCTGCCGTAAACAAAAAAACAACTTGACTTGAATAAGCACCTTACACGCTACATAAATTCCATCCCCCAATGGGGCAACCATCAAATCTATTATTATAAAAGACCCCTCATATCCCACGACTCCCGCTTCCCCTCATTTCTAAGCTCATTTTTAATTCCTACACAGTCATGGGCTCCTGGTACTGCGATTAGATATTGTATTGCTTTGCCCCACGGCGACGTTAAAGTGAAAAAATAAAAAATCTTATGAGAAAAACTGGGATAGAACGGAGAGAGATAGAAATAATGTTTATTATTTCTATCTCTCTCTAGAGGCAGGAAACGGATGTTTACGAAAATATTCTTATTCATACCTACCAACTTATCACAAATAATATTGAATTTAACAGTTGTACAATTTAATAGGATTAGAATAGCCAGGCAATTAACGTGTTATCCGCATTGAAAGGGTTAAAAGTGTGATCTCGTTTACCAGGCGGATAGGAATAGTTAGGAGATCATTGTACCAACTATTTCACAGTGTGGCCCATTATGATTCCGTCCAACTTGTTGGGATAGAGCGGGAATAGGTTCCCGTGGGAGCATTACGAATTCACGCACTTATTAGGCTCACAGATAAGTGTAGGAGTACAACGTTGCGCTGTGTAGTTAGAATACGGCTTTTATCTAGTTCGAGACATGAACTTAGAAATATACAAAAATATTTTGGTAAATAAAATGAATGACTTTGAGTTCAGAAAAAATACGTAATTTTTTTGGTTCAACTTCCTGTAATCTTAAAGTGTCTGATTTATGGTAGAAGGGTAGAATACCCATCAGTATTAAAATAAAAATGTTTTGTAACAATTCTGTAGCTTGCTTTAGGTATAGTATAGTTATTTCGTTATAAACAATATTAAATTGAAGTTACCGCTGTGAACTTCAATGCGTTGTATAAAATGCTAAGATCTCTTAAAGCAATTTTCTCAAAAATTAATCAATGGCTACTTTATATTTCTTTAAAATAGTTTATTGAGGCGTGACATTTGCCCTTAGTGAAATTTTTCATGAATATAAATAAATAATAAATAAATATCTCGGACACTTACACCATTCATCTAGTCCCAAACTAAGCAGAGCTTGTACTATGGATACTAGATAACGGATAAACAAACATACATAAATATTTATATAACCACTCGCGGGATTCGAAACCGCAACCGTTGGTTTCGCTGACCGGGTCACTGTCCACTACACCAAGAAAAAAGGAAGGTCGTCAAAGAAAGAAAGGAAGGTAAGAAACGAAAAGTTATTGAATGAATGAATTGAATATGAAGTGCTAACCCGCTGTGGATAAAAAAATTTAAAAAAAAATGTTTTTTTTGATAATAGTTACTTACAGGAGTTCTAAGTATATTCTCCGACGCTATGAAATTCACAGTGGTAATTTTAATCTAATAGTCAATGTTTTATTACTAAAGCAATCTACCGATTGCCGATCGATTTAACCGATACACTTCTCGCCGTAAATTAAATTTCCATCCACATCACCTGGATGAGTGGAAGTCTACCACTGTACGTTTCTCAAGAAACTTCTTACCACGTACGACCACCCTGTGGAACGGACTTCCGGCAGCGGTATTCCCGAACGAGTACGACATTGGAACCTTCAAGAAACGAGCCTACACGTTCCTCAAAGGCCGGCAACGCATCTGTGACCCTTTTGGTGTTGCGGGTGTCCATGGGCGGCGGTGATTGCTTTCCATCAGGTGACCCGCAGGCTCGTTTGCCGCCCTCTCATATAAAAAAAACAAAAAAAAAAAAAACCGATTTGTTGGAAAACATTTTTATTCTATCACTGGCAGGACTAACTCTATCCATGTGCAAAAAATCACGGCCTTTAACATTATAGCAGGTTAGAAGTGTATTTTTACTGGAATATTTAGGGATATACGCAAATTAGTTTGGGTATCACACACAGCTGAAGAAAGTACGAACCAAACTCAACGCAATTTTCTTTGTTTTTATGCTATATGTTTCTTGGATATATTCAAGAGAAGTCGGTCCAACCATTTCCAACATATTTCTCGCAAAGTTTAACCTTGTAATTTAACTTTTTGAATTCAAGTCAAAGTCAAGTTATTCGCCATTTGAATACCCAACTTTCAAATACGTTTTTTTTGATAAAATACCTAAAACTTGCAAATCTAAGCCAAACCGACACTTGGTCTCGTTAAAATCGCAGCAGGTGATTGAAAGTGTTAAGGTACGTACCAGAATCCCCGCACTGCCGACCTTCCATTGCGTATAGTTTGCGAAAACTGAACCGGCCATGAATATGCAATAAAAGTACCAGGGTGGCATGGACACGAGAGGATGCCAGTTCGCGACAAGGGATGCTGCACCCCTGTGGTTAGGGTGGAGAGAATCGCCCACCGTCACAATAGGGTGCGGATTTTACACAGTCAGCGATACAGAGTTCGGACCGCCATGACATGACAATGTATGTACGTACGCAAGTGCTAGCATATTGAGCTCTATATAATGCAAAACATAATTATTAGATATTTCAACAATATTTACCAGCATAATATAGGGTGGAATGTTGAGATATGGCACGAAAGGCTTACCAGAACCGTTGTTACTAGGTATAGGAAATCGTTGTTAGTAGCCTAACGACTATTTAAAGGTTAAACAAACTTACGTAAGTGAAGTTTGACCATAATTATATGAGTCGTTACATCCGAAGGCATTTAAGTTCACCAGGTAGTCCACTCTTCTATGTACTAGGCATCAAGCACAATTTCAGAGCTGAAAATGCTAAAAAAAAAAGTACAAGTTCCCTCCTCCCGCGCCCCCACCCGGCCCCGACTCGTGCGCCGAAACGTCATTTCTTTAGAGTTTACTGGTATTTCGCATACTGATGTGGGGGATATGGGTTATGGGAGGGTTCTTAAATGCCTTCGGATGTAACGACTCATATAATTATGGTCAAACTTCACTTAGGTAAATTTGTTTAACCTTTAATTATACTTCGTCGTTACATCCTCGACATTTAAGTTCACCAGGTAGATGTTTAGCGCGTTTGCGAAATAACATTAGAACATTGGTTATACGTTTGACAATCAACTTTTATTTTATCAAATTACATATCTTAATTATTATTATAATATTAATTATTACAATCAAATACTGCTTCTGCAAATGCACTTTCTCCATCATTCATCAAGAGAGACCGATTGTAAAATTGGCGACCAGAAATCATACTACAAGAAAAAAAAATCTGTTCACAAATTTTTAGATAGCGGCGGAAAGCGAATAGGTAGATGAAAAGCTAAGATTTTTTGATTTCGTGCGACTAACAAACGAATTTTTCCGAATAACTTATCGAGAATCAGTCTAATGAATACGTCCGGAAGAATAAATGAGGTAGGTGGTACCTCGGAGAACCTCAATTCTAACGCGTTAATTATTACGCGAGGCAATTTTCTTTTATATAGCCAAGTAATTACGGGTAGAAAAACAAGTGCCTATTGCGATCGGGCCTCGTTATAGGTGTCGAATGGGGCATTTACGCCCTGGGGCATTGTGGGGCACTCGTTAGCACCGCTTTCATGTCCCGAATATATGGGTGAAACTCATTCCAGTTTGATGACAAAACAGCAAGTTATAATTTGGAGATCAAACAAAGGTCCACGTGGGCTAAATTAAACAGACCCGAAATTATTTATTATGGGTTGACATGATGGGAGAAATAATTATTTGAATAATTGAAAAAAAAAAAGGGAATCGGAGCTCTATTGAAAAACGATCTTAGGTCTGTTTGAAAAACCGAAAAAGTGTGTGTCGCATCACGTGCAGCAGGGTCCCGTCAGAAGAAAAATAAGGACTCTAAGAGGATCAGTTTGTTGTTGGTCTATCTCTGTATATGTCAAGGCCCTTTTCCTCAGAAACTGTTGGAGGTATCAACTTAAAATTAATATCGAAAACCAGAGTCTGCGGCCTCAAACTGCTAAAAAAAATAAGTTTCTAGTGTAATGCAATAAAAAGATATAGAGTTTCATAGCGTATGTTCATACTAAAGTCCCACTCACTGACAGATCATCAAAACCTATAAGCTTCCCTCCCGGTGGCCTACAATCTTAAAATTTGGCAAAAACGTTCTTGTAGCACTAGTGAAGGAATAAATCATTAATTTCTAATCCCGTGTGGAGTTACGAGACAAACTATATTTGCGGTTAATATCATTAGTCGTCCCAACTGGTGGCTTCCCGTGAGTGTCATAAAAGGCGACTAAGGGACTTTCCACCAAAAACATCTATAGTTTTGCACGTTTAAACGGCGATGGTCTCACCCCGTGTCACGTGTGTATTTCTATATATTTCACAAGGTGAACAATGGATGTTGTTTCAATCATTAAACTTTTAACTATTGTTTGGGATATTTTTGACCACCCCATTTGGGATGTATATTGTCGTCAAAGTAACTAAACACATATTTAGTCATTGATTTAAAATGTCACCTTCGCCGCTCGCTGGCGTGAAATAACTTTATGACGGTTATGTTTAATTTGTTTATCCTGCGGGAACTACTCACTTTATCGGGATAAAAATTCCTATATTTTAAATACAGGGTATGGTTTACCCATGTACCAAATTTGATGCAAATCCGTTCATCCGTTTCGCCGTGATTAAGCAACAAACAAACATCCGAACTATCGCATTTATAATATACGAGTAATGTGCTACAGGGTCGCGCGAATAAATCTTTTTCGTGCTTTTCTTAGTAGATAAAACAATGCCATGTCTTAGGATAGTCGAGAACTAATAAATTGAATTATTTGAATATTTGAAAATTATTTGAATATAATAAAAATGTCCGTCATCATACAAAACTAGTTCACCCAATACCCAGATTAGAAATATTTAGAAACAGTCCTCACTACCAGTCCGTCCTTATATATAATAAAATACCTGACATCTTAAAAAAAGAGCAAAAAGATAAAATATTCTGCAACAAATTTAAATCTATATTAATTGAAAAATGTTACTATACAATTCATGAATACATGGAAGATAAATTAAAATTGATAAGTATTAAACAGAAAAGCCCTCCTCAAAATATTTATAATTAAATAGGTATATCCATATTAATTAAACTATCTATATTAACAAACAACAATAAATAGATAAACATAGTAATGTGTTGTGATAATTAGAATAGCAAATACAATTAATTATTTTAGATTAAGTTTGGAATCTGCCGTGCCCTTACAGGGTCTCATGTATGGACTATTATTTTTTTTTTATTTTTTATTTATCATTTATTGCACACAAGAAAAAAAAACATACAGATACAACATAATAGAGGCGACACAACACGTTCTGCTTATTTCTACAATGAAATTTCTTCCAGCAGACCTATATACGAAAGAGAGATATGACTGGAAGAGGCAGAGACGTGCACAATCTAAAAAATGGATAAATATGATTGCTAAAAAAAAACCTAACTGAATATAAATGTAACTACATACTAACAAGTACATAAATACATAAATAAGTACATATTTCAATACATACGAATATAAAGTATAACATACATATAATACACGGAATAACACTATGAAATGGAAAGGTAATGTTCCTTAACTCTTTTCCTAAAGACAGCGATCGATGGACTGGCACGGATAGTGTGAGGAAGAGAATTCCACAGCCTGGCAGCATGCACAGTGAAAGAATGTGAGTAGAAGTCTG
The DNA here is from genome assembly GCA_949316235.1 of Oegoconia quadripuncta. Lineage (NCBI taxonomy): Eukaryota > Metazoa > Arthropoda > Insecta > Lepidoptera > Autostichidae > Oegoconia > Oegoconia quadripuncta. The sequence goes on from OX438758.1 coordinate 19,640,001, forward strand.
AGCGGTGAGAAGGGATACACAGCAGAGTCCTGACATTAGAACGGCAGGGCTCATCCTGTGGCCGCGAAAAAGAAAAGGGCTCACGCAAATAAGAAGGGGAAGACGGATTATGCAAGATATTGACTATTGTTTTTTATAAGATCTAATGTACACATGAAAGCATGAATAAATGAATATGAATATGAATAAATGGCCGAAATTATGTATTTAGGTAGATTTGTTAGTAAAACTCGTAAAAAAAATTACCACTTTAACGCTTTACATTTCGCAAACGGATCCCTGTATCAATTAAGTATTTAATATCACCCCAAAATTATTGAAAAACCTGTTCATATCCTGTCCCATAAGGATGGGGTATGCGAGTAAGAAAATGTACTTAATTTTCTTAGACGTTTTGTATATAACAATGCCAAATTTAAGCTAGTGCTAATACAAAAAAAAAACAGCTGAGATTTGCCCTCCGATACGGCGGAACTACAAGGGATTTTTACTACAGAACCCTAAAATTAGGTTTAAAATGCCTAATGAATATAAAAAGAAAGATCTTAGTTAATAGCTGACGAACTGCAAAACATTTAAACTGAGTTTTAAAACTGCATTTAAGATACCATCCTACGTGTCAAACCATAAATTTCCGTTAAAAAAAAGTATACACCCTACACCTGTCATTGCGGCAGTTGAGCACACAAAATAAAAAAAAAAGCCCTACGATCCATGGCGAACAAACATTGGCTCCATCCAGAGGGGACTAAGCTCCACCCCTCGTGGTAAGCGGGAGTGTTGGCGTTTTAGATACCGCTCAGCGGCTATGGGCGCCTGGTACTCGAACGCTCCGTGTATGACGTATGATCATGTGAGATAATTGCTTTGGACGTGTGAGTATGTTTATATGTACGTATGATTCACGAACTAGTTCAGTATTGCGATCGCGACATGCGACCGTATACGGAATAGCTTTCGCTTTGGAATAAGATTGTGATAATAGTAACTTAAAAAATTGACATAGTCCGTTTTCATTGCATATAAGTGCCGATTGCGATCACAGGAGATCGAGTGGCCCCCGTGGTGAAATACCTCGGTGTGTACATTGACCAGTGTTTGTACATGAAGGTGCATGTGAAATACGCGATAGGGCAGTCGCGCGCAGCACGGAAGCTTCTCCGGCCGGTGTTGATCTCGAAGCTTCCAGTACGCGTGAAAATAGGCGCCTATAAGACGTATATTAGACCGCGTCTCACCTGCGCAGCACCAACCTGACAACCAGGGGTGGATCGGGCCCTCGTGAAGCGTGAGAAGAATACTACACTGACGATTGCGATAATTCTGCAGAGCCCGTATTCATTCACCACGGGTCTAATTCGTCTTCCTATACTCGCTATTCTAATAAGAGTATTCTTTGATTGACAAATACAACAATTAAAACAACCACAAAACCAATCCATCAAACGGCCGTCTCTCAATAAAAGTCTTACATACTATTATAAATAAAGTAAGTTTATTCGTATTTTTATATAATTTATAGTCAAGTTGACTTATTGATTTGGCTCCAAATGCTCCAAACAATTAGAAAAGGGTGAATACTTTATTGATCACAATAGCTTCGACGGTAACCCATTATTAGCAGAAGATACAAAAAGGGTACTGTGGATTATCCTTAGGAGATAGATAATATCATTGTGGAGTTTTATGAATGCCTTTAATATGTATGCAGATTATATGTGCAGAAAGTAAATTCAATGTTTTGTAATCAAGTCGTTACAAAATAATTGCATCTCATCTAACAAGTTGGCTACAGCGTTAGCAATGAAGCGCATGAACAAATTATTTTGTAACAACTTGATTACAAAACATTGAATTTACTTTCTGTAAATATAATCTGCATACGTAAAAACCTTTCAAAATAAATTCCCTAAATGACAGTGAAAACCGTATCAAAATCCGGTGCGTAGTTTAAAATAACTAAGCGCACAAATGTGGATAGCGAGTTTGTTTTATATTTTTAGAGCCTAGAGATAATATAACCTTTACAGCCATAGCTTTATACGAAGCCAAAATATATAAGAAGGAAAAACAGTTAATATGAATGTACATCCAATATGTAAAGCAGATCAAAATATTTTTATAACATCATGTTCATGACGCGATACACCACAGAATAAACCCAATGCACACAACTACAGTAGTGTTGTAAATGACACACGACCAACATGACAAATGATGGAAAGTATCGTGTATGAAATATGAATTGCGAAGGAACCAATTGAGAACGTCGAACTGAAATACAGTCGCATCGTTTCACTCGATGTAACTAATGGAGCAGGCGTGAGTCAAAAGAAGGACAAATTGACGTTTGACACCGAAAACCCCCGCGTTCCGAGTGCTCTAATAGAACAGTGAATACAGTGATAGCATTGCCTTTTATAAGTTCCTAGTAACAGCAAAAGTTAAGGACAGTAGTCTCTCTCAGCTCGAAAATGAATGTTAAGTTATTTTCTGAAGACGGTACTTTAATTCGTCGTCGGAGTGAACTAATGGTGTGGATCCTGATGTGACTTCTCTTAACCAGTTCTAAAGTGGTTTTTTTCTTCATGGCGTAATAAGACGCGATAGTACCAGTCAAAACTTGATTTAGTTTGGAGAAGTCGCGTCTGAATTTCTTTCGATAAAAGTATGAGATGTCATTGATCAGCATCATTGATCCTATTAAGTAGCACCATAAAATACAGACATAATTTTTCACGTCAGTATTGGTTCTATTCATGGCTCTGACAATTGACTTTGCAAAAATTCCATAAATGTAATTTTCCTGGCTTTAAATATAAAATAGATAATTAGCGGATAAATAGACCTAGTGTCAGATATACAAAGACATGACAAATAGACCCATTTGTACTGTTGTGTATCCTGAATAATCCTGAATGATGTACCCTGACGAATACTGCAACTGTATTATTCGTTTCCGTGGACCCAATTGTAAGTATCGAGTTGCAAATAAATGGTTTATCTATAAAACGCAGTCTTTCCATTTCCAAAGTCCAAAAGGAAAACTCCGTATTCAGAGGCGGTACATCACACCTCGAGGTGCTTAGATAAACATCTCATGCATAAGAATATTGCATTACGTAGGTAACTCTCACAGAGCTCAATATCCCAAGAGAAATTAGGGCTAATTTATGTTAACCTATTGTCCACGGAGAACGGCTTGGTTAAACTTGCATCAACCTCACACTTGGTTTACTTTAGGTAAGTAGTATAGGTACTACTTACATAGGGTCTTTATATATTTAATACACACCAAGAAATCTCTAAATAGTATACAAAGTCGATATCCGCCTCTGTCTGTTTGTGCGCTTAGTTTATAATATTTTGGTCTTAACTTTGGCATTTCTAATCGCTGCATTATCACGTCCTTTTTTAAAGAACCTACATTACACACACAATAACAATCTTCTTATTATAAGTTGTGGTTTAAAACCCCCACACCCTCACACTATAACTTCTGTACAGCCAGGATCAACAGATTTACGTCGCCTACTGAAGATAAACGGTCCCTGTGAAATGACTTTACGTAGAAAAGGAAAAAATAAGAATAAATAAAAAGAATTAAAACTTTACGAGGACAGTGAACTAGACACAATAGAATTTTAATTGCTATGCCACTAGAGCAATAATAAAACTTCATCGGTTTGGACTCGTAGAAAAGAAGAAGATTAGAATATCGAAAAAAAATGTACAAGGCAGTGGGAGTGGAAGAGTTGGAAGTGGGCGACCTAAAATAGAACAGGTTGTTCGATCGTTTAGTTAAGGACATCCATACTAACAAAAATGAGATTGTCTAGTAACAAGGCATGAAGCTAAATATATGTATGAGTATCACAGCTAATAGAATGTCTTTGTCCAGTCTTTTACTTACATAAATACTTAAAATAAAAACTTTTAAGTATTTATTTTAAGTATTTATGTAAGTTTAAGGAACTAAGTTTTTGGTTGGAGGACGAGGATTGAGGCTTGATATTAATCAGTCAATTAACCATGAGTGACCAGAGAAGGAAAGGTCAGGATATCATCCAAGAGGTTAAGTCCTATACATAACCTCCTCTTACTAGGGCAGGGAATAGGCCCAGAGCGGATTAACTAGTGGTCCGATCCAGTCGTCAGTGTTGTTTTCAAGACACCCCTGTAACTGCAAGTAGTCGCTAAGCACCGGCGATAACCTTTATATTGCCTGGACTTCTCGACTGCTTCCAGCTGAAAAAACGAACGAGACCAACTGCTTAACGTGCTCTCCAACATGCCACTAGTGGTCCCCCGTTCAAGGACTGACCACACCCAGACTTTGCATAACTTCGATTAGAAAGAAGAAAAATGCAATGAAGAAGAAGAAGATTAAGATGGATGTGTTAGAAGAAGGATAAAAAGCAATGGGTACGACAAAAATAACGGACACGTTATGTGGACGAAAGAATATCATGCAACGAGAAGAGTGGAAGATATAGGAGTAGAGGTAGACGAAAGAAATTATGACTAAGATTACGACTGATTGATGGAAATAGTAGAAATAAGGGCAGGACATAATTATGTCCATTCTTTTATATAAAACATAATAAACGTCCACTTGTACAAAAAAATTGAGCGACGTACAAATGCCAATTCATTTCTTTTATTCGATTTCTCTTTAACGAATCCCTTAAAAGTGGTCTCGAAAGTCCTCAACAAGTCACGATTCAATTTACGAAATAGGTTTTTTTAAAGGTCACACTATTGTCAAGCTTTATTATTTCCCCGTCAAATCTCGCAACGCTATATAAAAAGACCCTCAGGATTGAATAGAGGAACATAAGTGCCGTTGAAGGCGCTCCATTCAGCGCGTCATAGTCGAGCTCCGCATTGGGAAGTCACACTAAAAGCTCTTTATAGCACACTCCAAGACTCAGTTTATTTTATCTTCGGCAAATTTGATTTCCCTTTGGATAAGTTCTGCAAGAGCGATGATAGAAATCGCAGCCACCGTATATACATCATTCATTATTTAAAAAATAAAGGCTGTTAAAGCCCAAAACCTACATTTTAATGTCGCATTTTGTTCTAAAAATATTTATTCAATAATTTAAAAGCCATGTAGGTATTATTAAGGGTCTTTATACACTATAACTATTGACATGTAGGAGATTATTTAAACCAAAATAATCAGAAACATAATATATCCTGTTTTACATGTCATATTGCTTTTTTGTATAGCTCAAATGTCAGACATAGATCTTTTTTTTAAAATTCTGTCACTGGACCATATTTCCAGTAATTAATCTATCTCAGTGATAAAATATAGTATTTCACACAAACGATTGACTGATTGATTGATAACAAAAAATTGATTGATAATATTTAGCTAATATTTGCCTCTGACTGCCGGTAGCGCAAAATGAAGCTCAAAATGAGAAATATTTTGTCATTTCATTACTATCTATTTTATTTTTTTTTTAGTAATGGAATGGGAAAGTTAAATAGTTTCTGTAGATTCTGAACCCAATGGTTGCCTGGAAGAGAAAGAAAGAAAGAAACGTTTATTGGCCACTTCGACAAATATACAACAATTGTTAGGCAAATAAAATAACAGAACACTCAGATAAGTGTCGCAGTAGCTAAAGAGATCGTTCTTAGTGATAAGGCCGCGTAATTGTACTCTTTTCAGTATTGTGCTTTGTAAAATGTGTGCAATAAAGTGTATTTGCATTGTATTGTATTAAAAAGAAATAATTGCCACTCTTTTAAAAGTTACAGAAAAATTAAAAAAGAGATTTCCACTACGGTTATACATTATGGTATGAGTAATCCGTTTTCCGGCGTATAAATAAATTAACGTCAAACAATTCTACTGTTACACCATTTAGGGTCACGTTTGTCGTAGGAATATTATTATTCAGCATACGACGCGATATTATCCGAACTTTTCATAGCAAACTCACAAGAATTACTCTCACGTTCGCCATTTCGAGGAATAAAAGAAAAAAAAAACCCCCAAAGCCCCGCCTCACGCGTAATCTACGCCCTTATAATAGGGCAAAAAGTTGGTCCGGTGTAGATAGCCCTGTGAATGGGTTTCGTAGTTTTTGCCGGCAACTTTGGCCAAGATGAATAGGACGCTTAGCCCTAAGAGTACGGGCGATTTCATGATGTTTGCACATCTGACGCGCGATGCTATCCTAGTACACTGGAAGGGTTAATGGGATGGAAGGGAATGTATTCACTTCTACGAGATAGATGGATGTACCAATTTGTTAGTACCAAAAAACTTATATTGAGCTAACAGTAAACTGAAATATCGGGTAATTTCGTAAGTAGCGGAAGCCATGTGTCCGACCACGAATATGTAAATGAACATCGTTGCATTTGAAAATGCCAAAAAAAAAACATTTCTAACATTTTCAACCACACAATCGGAATTCAACATTTGCCGTGAACATTTAAACGTGTTCCATTATCTCCGCTACCGCCGATTATTATTCGGGAGCACGCGCCAAACCTTCCCCACCGCTCCGCGGGCCCCGCTAAATTGTACATACATCAAACGTCTTGCGATTATACTCTCTACTCTGATGTGGCCCTGGTGAATTTTGTAAGGATCAGATATCGGCACAGAGAGGATGAGTCCGCCGTTCTTACCCGTGTACGTATATCGCGATAAAAGTTATGGCGCCTTAGTGTATCGTGTGAATTTTGATGACTTTGAGTCCTTCGTGAATAGGCGAAATTATATACAGGGCGTCCCACGGCTATGCCACATGGAGGGAAAGTACCTTGAATTTTGTAGATGGAACATTTTACTGAAAGAAGACATTATTTTAATTTAAAAAACAATTTAAACTGCATTCATAGATTTTTAAATAAGTACATGGTTGAACCGGGAATCGAACCATTTATTTATAAAAAAAAATTACCATGTAGCTTTATCATACCGATCGAAAGGCTTCATCATAAGGATTATTTTTTGCTAAATAACATATTGTCAGAAATAAAAGGAAGACCATGAATTTTAACATTAGATGTTCAATTTTGTTCAGAAAAATGAAAAGCTGACATTGCCGTAAGGACATACAACTGACATTATCATTACTAATACTAATTACCCACTCGAGAAGTATGCATCATTTCCCTATTATAATTTAAGTTCATGATAAAATGATAAAAGAGATACGTAATTAGTAAGTAGGACTATCTCAATTAACATTTTCTTTCCTGGATCGGGACAAATGGACGAAAAAATGGCCGCCGAGATCCCCAGATCTAACCCCGTTAGATTTTTTTTATGGGGTTATGTAAAAAATTTACTTTACAAGAACCAGTGTCAAAGTGTCCACGAGCTACAAACTGAACTTCGACGTATTATTCTAAATATCCACCACAACATGATCAAAATATCGACAGGGAGCGAAATAATCAAAAGAGTGCGACTTTGTATTGAACAGGATGGGACTCATTTTGAACATTTGATAAATTTGATTAATTTTGTATTAAAAATGTTAAAATTCATGGTCTTCCTTTTATTTCTGACACTATGTTATTTAGCAAAAAATTATCCTTATGATGAAGCCTTTCGATCGGTATGATAAAGTTACATGGTAATTTTTTTTTTATAAATAAAGGGTTCGATTCCCGGTTCAACCATGTACTTATTTAAAAATCTATGAATGCAGTTTAAATTGTTTTTTAAATTAAAATAATGTCTTCTTTCAGTAAAATGTTCCATCTACAAAATTCAAGGTACTTTCCCTCCATGTGGCATAGCCGTGGGACGCCCTGTATAGTGGATTTTTACGTTGGAAATTATGTAAAGTTATTATAATCATAAACCAATATTTTGATAACATCAATTTTTCGCAGCAGTGGGTAGGCGAATGCTAAAAGAGATCGACAACGTAAACATATAAATGCTTACTTTCCTTGCAATGATATATAAATTATTCGCATAAGTATTTTTTGCAATAGCATCCTTAACTTTTACAGTGGACCAGTACAAGAATGGCACATGCAGTCCTCTTCTGTAAGTTTTCGTCTTATCAACATACCCACTGATATTTTGCTTATAAAATAATCGGGATTGGTACCTAAAATCAATATTCTTTAGATCAACTTTCATTATATCAACACCAATAGGTGAACAGTGTAACAGGTCAACCATTTATTGTATCAATAATTTGTTATATCAATGGTTCATTAGATCAACAGATTATTTTGTCAACAATTAACTACATCAACTGTTTGCGAGTTAGCTGAAGGTAATGGTAAGGACGCGGACTAGTGGACGTCTTTCGGCTGATATGATGATGATGATTAACAAGTATTGCTTCACAATACGAGGATACACAATGCTTAGCTGGTATTTACAGAAACTGCGGTAACCGGAGAAGAGTCATTAGTGTTTAAGTAGTGGTACAATAAAAAAGAATTGCAGCAAATGGCGACCGTTAAAACGTGCACGCCATTTAGTTTCGACTAATTACTTCGACGTGACTACTTTCAAGTTCCTTTTATCCTAGTACTACAGGATACTAATGTGTTGTTTTAGATTACAAATTAGTCAAATATTTCTTCGCTTTAGTAAAACAGACGTCAGGTACTCGTATAATATTATATTGCTCATATTTTGTGACAACACTAGACTAATCGTCTTTAGGAGAATACAATCAGAAAGGGTTATTAACAGAATACTTGATTGGATATAGGTAAAGCATAAACTTATATTTTTATAACGAATCCTAACCCCACAAAAGAAAGGGCCTATTAACAATCAAAAACAAGTCTTGTCGTTTAAGTTTGGGAAAATTTACGTAGTTTCTTAATGCCTTTTGAAGCGAAAGTTGTCTAAAAGGGAACATGCATGCTTCCTGCATGCTCTTAGCGTTTGATTTACTTCTTGTTTTTTTGGGAAGCACTAATAATCATTATTCAATAGCAATTCTCGTTACTTGTTTCTCAGGCCATGACATAAAAAACTCCGACCCTCCTCGGGGCGCCAACAGCTGTTAACAATTATCCCGATTCCCGACATATCCGGACTTTGAAAGTAACCTTTTTCCAAGTGCTGGTAAAGTACCCTGAGCGAGAAGCGAGGAAAACAAAGGAAATGGAAAATTTGATTTTAAACTTTATAATTACAGCAGAAGTTTAGATGACATTCAGTTGCAGTATGCAAATAGGAAATGAATTAATAGTGTTAATACTAGAAAAGCTTTTACGGTTTCTGTTTATAGGCTTGAAATACTACGGAGAAATGGTTTATATTTGTCTTGTTCTAATCACAACAACACATAAAGGTTGACTGGAAGAAATCCCTCTTTGGGATAAGTCCGCCGTTGTACTCAATTTATGTATCAATGCAAAATTAATGTATTGCCTTTTTGTGCAATAAAGCGTTTACAAACAAAACAAACAAACAAAGATTAGATTAGAATACATTTATTCGTCGACCATGACACAAGTCACGTAACCTACATTTGGATTGACATGCCATTTTAGTACATTCTCTTTGAATGGATAACAAACTTAAAAATTTACCGTTTATGAAAGAAAACGAAACCGACAAAGATATCAAAAAAAAGTTTTTAATTAACACTTATGAACCGGACAATATCAGCCACATGACCTCTATCGCTGAACATAGGCCTCCAGAATTCCAGAGTGACCGGCTGAAAGCGGCCTTCATCCAGCGATTTCCTGCGAACTTTAATACCCCACCAGAAGCAGCAGTAAAGTCATGTGGAGGATATGATGATGATAAACCGGACAATAGCACTTATACGCATTAAATCTTACGGCAACTAAGACATAAAAGCACATTTTTCAACCAAATCAGATTTATTAAACATTCAAATCTCTTAACTAAGCTGTCATATATACCTGTGACCCTAATCATGAACAGATAGGCACAGTTCGTTAAGTGGCAGGGATTTGTCGAACAAAGGGCGACCTCTCCCGGCGCCGGCGCCGCCACCTTTCATGACAGATATTATGGTCCATTATTAACGAGACAACTGGATCGGACCCTCGCTGTCCCTTGAAGCGTAATCTCAATTAATTTAAAGTATGTCTTGCGTTTGCGATATTAATGTCGTGAAAGATTTAGCGGTTTCTCTTTATTATGCATTGGTTTGAAATTAAACGGACAATTGTGTCGAATACGTGCCATAAGCTTGAAATTTTCTAATTCTAGTCCTGTCACTTCAATTAAATGATTTTTCAAGAAACATTATAATGGGTCTTATATTATGTTGTTAACATCTCTGTCATCATCTACAATATTAAATTAAATTTACCACTGTGAACTTTATTTCTAAAAAAATAATCAATGGCTACTTTATATATTTTTTAAATACTTTATTGAGTCGTAATATTTTCACTCGGTGAAATTTTTCATAAATATAAAGAAGGTATTGATCGATTATTTTGATAATAGTTACAGGAGTTCTAGGTATATTCTCTGACGCAATTAAATTCATAGTGTTAATTTGAATATAATTGTCTATGTTTTATTATTAAATACCTATACTACTTCTACGAGTAAAGCAAACCACCTACTTGTTAGAAAACGTTTTTATTTTATCACTGACAGGTACTCTATCCATGTGCAAAAAATCACGGCCTTTAAAATTATAGGAAGTTAAACGTGTATGCTTATTGGATTATTACCACAAGTAGTTACCAGGTAAACAGAAGTCAAATGCTAGCATGATCTCCAACAATAGCGTTTAAATCCCACCACGAGACTTGGCCCAAGAGGCACCGCTTTGTTGCAATTTGCAGCAATTTACGACTGCCGCTCACGACAGTAATCCCCCGAGGACGGATTTAATAAGGCTCATAGAGTATAAGACGGAGATTTCATCGAACTACATCGAAATAAATCAATTATATAATTGATTGAGCCAAAACCTACAGAAATAGAGGAAGAAGAAATTGGCAAGCACCTACCTAAGTACCTACGCCCAGAAAGGGAGGGAAAGTGTCATGATCACATCACCCAAACAGAATCTAATTAAAATCAAATCAAAATTGATAAAATACAAAATGTAAAACAAAGTACTCAAGAATGCAAACAACTTTTTCTTTACAAATTTTTATCCTTTTTCATATACAAATAGTATAAAAAAGAAAAATTGGAGAAAACTAATAATCCCAACGTTTTCCGCTCCGAAATCTATTCGAGGCAGAAAACAAGTTCATGCGGGTGCACCCAGAATGCTACCAGCAGAAGAAATACCGTTTCAATAGGATCTTAATTAGATTTTAATTAGAGTTTTTTGTTGCATTATTGTATAAGATCAGAAATTCATATAATAAAAATATATGCAAGTCAATTTTACATTACATTAAAGTGTAGTACGTGACACACCTCCACCTAGTTACAAAAGTAATTGCCCTTGATTAATGATTCATTATACGTATTGCACGAATTGTGGTGTTTCCATCAATTACATCCTTAATCCCCACATTGCAAAACAGTGGTATGACATTTTCATAATCTCCTGACATAATTTCCTATTTTAATATAGGAATACTTTATTTTAAATTTCATTAATATTTGACATAAACGTAACAATGTTTACATATATTATTTATGAATATGACAGCGATATTCATAACGAGCTGACTTGTTCTTTGTTGTTACGTGTTATTTTGACATTGTTGTAACAATGGTTAATATTTTATGATAGACGAATGACTTATTTATTAATTCACGTAATTATATGCCTGAAGGATATTGTAAAACTGAGCTAAATATATCTAATCAGAACAATAATGGCGCTAACGAGATATCAGATTTCCAGATTGTGAAAATCATTAGCAGCAGTTTGATCACAACTTCCAAAAGTGCCCGGGGCTTGCTCCTTTATAATTATTTCGCATCTGGTAAAATTGCCGGAAAAGATCACTTCGAAGTCATTTCAGAATTTGATTAACACGCCAACGTCGTCGCCGTTCCTTGGCTCGTTACATGTTTAGTACAGACTGCAAATCTTGCTTCAGAGGTATTACATTGGCACCACATGCATTTGGTTTGGATGGTGTTAAGTTTTAAATATTCGTTTGGTTACCACTATCTTAAGTCTGCCGCCAAGAGGAACTGATGAAAACTGATGAAAACAAGAGAAACTTCTTATCACAAAATTGACAAATATTTATTCAAATCAATAAATCGTGCAAATATGTACTACTAGAAGAAGAAGAAGAATTTATTTCCACCAATCACAAGTACCAAATTACATATTTACTTAAAATTAATACTTTACAAATAAGCAGTACGCGAAAATGAAAAAGGGTTACAACCTCAGCATGAACCGCAGTGAAACTGTTTTTCAGGCAGAACCCAACATTCAACATTTGCAAAACATTATTTATATGAGATATAATAACAAAGTCTTGTTTATACTACAATTTAAATCAATATCAATTTCTTTATAACCACCCAAATGTGGAACTAAAGGTGTAATACAAACCAAGCTTATAACATAAGCATTTTTGATGCTTAGCATGGGCCCCAGCTGGGAACATAATATTTCAAAAATACAATTTATAATTACTATCAAGTATTAGTAATAATAGAAGTATAATTGTAAACGTTGAACTTGTTGAAATATATAGATGTTATTCTTATAACTCTAATTAACTTGTTGAATCAACAATTATTCCCTTGACTAGGTTCTCATGAAAAGAAAAAGGTGTAAGTTAATAAAATTAAATCTGCCAACAGACAAACAAAGCACCTGTTATATCAACCGGAATCGGGATTTACGATAATTTAATTTGGCGAACATTTGTTCGCTCATTTGAGCTGCTAGTCTTGGGGATTGGAGGTGTTTAATTAGAACGTTACAACAAGTAACTACGAGAATAAGGGTAACTACGAGAATAAGGGTAACTATGGGGCTAAGGTAATTGCTGCCGAACATCCCTTTGCGGTGAAATTGTATGTAATTCGTCCTGTTACAACATTGCATTTACAGCAAGATGTGGGAGCGTACCTACTGGGTTTATTAGAAATCAAAAAACAAATATTTTCAATGAAACCTTAAAACCAGCCCTTGCTATTTTATCAACGGACTGCGATTACAAAACTCGATAAAATGATTGCGGATCAACAGTCAAACAAGAAGAAAAACTCACCAATAAATTAATGCATTTAATACAAAGGAGTTACAATTGCGTGCCCGGGTGAGTACTAGGATAGCATGAATTACAAGCTAACAGATCCTGTTTTAAAGTACAACACACAGCTGACGCAGCGCACAGCCAGTTCAACAAAAAAAGAATGCGTGAGACTCATCGCAGACCCGTGAGAAAAATTTATTATGAAACTTATCCCTACACTACCAGGATTACAGAACGCTATAAGAAATATCCAAATAATCAGAAGATTTTACTTGGCTTACAATATTCTCTCAAAAGCTGCATCATTTCTATATCTAAAACATGAATATAACAAATTCTTCAAGACGTAGAAAACAAAAGAGTTACGATGACATTTCTTGGTCGGTACCAAGTTAGCATGAATCAAAAAGAGGTTTAAAAACTACGAGGGGAAGGGACGATTGCATGACTTGCGTTGAAATTGGATCCTACAAAGGGATTGGGGCGGAGCTAAGACAGAGACAACATAACAGTTATATTTAGGGATCGTGTAAAAAGGGGCCACCTGCATTATTCATACGGATGCTAATGGACGGGAGTAGTAAAAAAAGTGTAAACAAAACACAGTTTATCATTTCCGGGAAGGGGTAAGAGTGGCAGAGAGAGACAGCAAAAAAGTCGTAAATGAAATTTTACGAAACAAACTAACTTAGATTGGGTTATGTTGACAATTAATTCGCTGGTTAATTTTATTTTCCAGTCTAAAAAGCAACAAAAAAAGGGTTAGTTTCACAACAATTAGGTGGAAAAAAAAATTAACAAGTTCAAGCTGTCTAATAATAAATCACCATAATATCACAAGTAATTTTGTTCAGTTCGTATTATAGGTAGGGATTTGCTAAATTGTTGTAAATGCATTCAGGTCATTAACCACGTCGTATACAGGCAGATCATGTGCCGACTCATGGCCCTCGGGGTAATGTACCCAATAATACAGAAGCCAGGCTTTCGTCCGTGATAAGCGATGTTCAGTACTACTGTAATTTGTATAAATGGCAATTGTTGCAAATAAAAATAATTTTTGAATAAGGAAACGGAAGATCATAAATACATACGTCGATTTATTCTTTCATTATTCTTATTCAGTGTCGAGCCCTAGCTCCATTATCATCAAATTCTGGTTGATAAAGAACAAAGAAATCGATTTTAGTATTTCAAAAGACAAAGTTTGAAAGCCCTGTGTTTACGTAACCTAAAAATTTGTTTAACGAATTTGAAACTCAATCCGTGACGAAAACTTCAGTTGAAACTGTGACAAAATATAAGAAACAACTAAACTCCATCATTTAATATTGAAATATAGATTACACAAAAGTAGCAAAGGCAAAAAGGAGGAAGTGGCGGCCACTGCAAATATTAAATACTAGGTAATTAGCATCGCAAAAGAGGTCTTATTTAACTCTAGCGGACGCTCGGTATCCTCTTCACTATGTTCGCCGAGGCGTATCCCTCGGAGGCCACTTAAATACATCCCTCACTTAAAAGCGGTATTTAAAACGTTTGCTTCTCTGAAATCCTCTTGCCTCGGGAAATTACGTTACATTTTTCCTTGCGAGTACCTATGCCATCTACAAAGATTCCTTCTAAATATTTACTGAGAGATGTGAAAGTAAATCCGTTACACGCACATACAAAATTTATGACGTTAATGGTTTATCCCATTTGATACTTTGTGAAGTAAAGCTTACAAACATTTAGCTTGAGATAACATCGCAACGTAAACAATAGATAACCAGAGCTACCGTCCTAAATACATATCAACCAAAATATTTCCAAAACAATATCTGCGTAGGCCTGCCGTAATGTTGGAACGTTGAAAAGGACATTTGGAATAGAAACAGAGTACTCGATGGTACTGGTCGAAGAAATTCTAATTACCATGCTAGTTAAAAGACTCTTATAAGTTAATAATGGGATTGGGCTGGTCACATCTGCAGGATGCCAAAGATAAAATGGGCCGGGATGTGCACTGATTGAATCCCACAGGACGGTAGACGCGGCAGCGGTAAACCCAAAAAGCAATTGTGCAATGAGCTGGACTCTTTCAACAAGGATAGATGTTGCACTGGACAGAAACAGGTGGCAAAAAATAGTGGGACAAGAAAATGTGAAAAACAACGACGTCCAACGTCCAACGACGATCAACATCCAAATTTTCTTAGGTTTCTCCTCTTAATTTCTTTGGTTTAGGTTAGGTAGGCTTCTCATTTGAGCCCTTTTCTTTGCACATTAATATTTTTGGCATTCACTCCTTGGAAACGGACATATCTAAACCAACCGATTCACAAATTAAAACAACTCATTGACAGAGCGGGACACAACGATTCAATCGAGATAGGGACATGTCCAGTTGTAGCAGGACGAATAACAGCAGCCCTAATCGAGAGTTAACAACACTAAAGTTTGTGATTATGTAGAATTTCATGTTTTAATTGTCAGTTCTAAGAGAAAACAATCTACTACAATGATACCATTATTTCACAAAAATTAGAAATATTGGGTCTTTACCTATGAAATTTGAGTTTTTTTTCTTCGTTAATCATATGTATACCAATTCCTGCGATTTTCAAAGCTATATCCAAATTTGTTTTTTATTATTTCAAGGTTTCACATGAAATATTTTTTAATTTCTGAGCTAAATCACACAATAAAAAAAATTTGAACAGAGCTCTTTTTATGTGCTTCCTATAATCATTTCTTAGATTCGCTGAAACTTTTATAAAGCGGTTACTTTAAAAGTAACGCTGCCTATACTTAACTTAATGTTATCCGATAATACACACAAAGTTTAGCTAAATTTGGATTTGCCATTCCAAATCAAAATCAAAAATGTTTGTATGGAGAAAACGGTCTTAATGAAATTCTTCATACAAAACGCCAATTTCATAGGTAAGGACCTAATACTAAAGCCGGGATCCGTTCGTCTGTTCATCTTGCCGCCGGCTATCCGTTCCGTGCCAACCACATCAATATTGATTGCAGTATCGGCTGCAACCTTCGGCCGGTCACCTTCGGCCGGTCTCTTCTTACAACTGCACCACCTCTGGTAACTATTTACTATTTTACGCCAATTAGTGGACACTATCTAGACACATTTGAATTTATATGCCAATTTCTAAGATGAAGAAAGAAAGAATGGCAAACATACTAGCATCAAGGTGAATTGGATTGTTGTATTCCCCTTCCAACCTAACCATAAACAAAAATATACGGAATAGTAAGAAGAAAAGAAAAATAGAAAAGCACACCGCATGTCAAGTATGAAACATAAAATCTAATAGAAATATATAAATTGCGTATCTCGATGTACTTCAAAAAATATCCGATGATCAAAAATCTTTCTCTGTACAATTTCGATAATAAATAAATAATAATAATGAATGTTTCCATAAAATCCACTTCAGTAGGGTTTTCAGCGAAATATTGACCTTAAGGCAAAATAACACACAATAAATGATTTTTACTTTTACTTTACTTTACTTTAATAAGAAGAAACGGTGATTCTGATACATAGCGTAATGAATAGGTAAAGTCGAATTGAAGATTTTTTTTTCCTGAAAACTGTACATGCTTTTTTTTTTAATATTCGGATATTTTTTTTATTGCACAGAGATGTGCATCATGTATTTTTTATTAGATTTCATTTTCCATACTTGGCATACGGTGTGCTTTTTAAACGACTTCAAAAAAGGAGGAGGTTCTGTATTCGGGGCGTTTTTTTTTTTTTTTTTTTTATGTATGTACACCGATATCTCCGAGATTTGGCGGTTGATTCACATGGTTCTTTTTGTAAATGAAAGGGGATACCGTCGAGTTGGTCCCATTGTAATTTCAGCGCAATCGGTCCAGTAGTTTTTGTGTAATCATGGTAAACATCAGAATGGAATTACATATTTAGACGATTTTGTAGTTTTTACACAGGGAAACTAAGTAGATACAGTTTGGGTTTTTATGGAAAAAGTGTAGAGAAGGTCGGTGTAATTATCAGCAATAAATATGACAAATCGAATATCATCAGGTCGAGCTGGTACACCCGAACTGCCCATCTAACCTGTAGGAGCGAGAAGGTTCGCCATCGCACAAAAATTATCAGGGAGATTAACAACCACGGATAAATACTAATAACTTTTTTTAACCGACTTCAAAAAAGGAGGAGGTTCTGTATTCTTTATGTATGTACATCGATTAGTCCGAGATTTTTAAGCCGATTTACGTCGGTGTGATTATCAACAATAAATATGACAAATCGAAGATCATCAGGTCGAGCTGGTACACCCCAAGTGCCCACCTAACCTGTAGGAGCGAGAAGGTTCGCCATCGCACAAAAATTATCATGGAGATTAGCAACCACGGATAAATATTAAAAACTTTTTTTAAACAACTTCAAAAACGGAGGAGGTTCTGTAATCTTTATGTATGTACATCGATTAGTCCCGAGATTTTTAGGCCGATTTACATGATTATAAGGCCGTGCCTGCGCTCACGCTGCTCAGCGGACTCCTCGTCGAGCGGTCGTGTATAAGACCGAGTCTATGCTCGTTCTGTTCGGGCGTTTCCTGGCGAATACGTGATTTAACGCATCTTTCATAACTACTAGACGTACTCGGCGAGCTTCGGGCGTATCCTGGGAACGCGAAATTGCGTTCCGTGAGGCATTTTTTTCAAGCCGTAGTACCCTCTCAGTTTCGGTTTCTTTTGACCAACAGTTCTTTAAACGAGCAGCACCATTCGTAGGCTTGCCCATATTGGTCAATTAAAATAGAGGAATTATAAAACAAGCGAATAAAAAAAAACTGTGACTGATGATGACATACAGTTTTAATAACTTGAGCGGTATGTATTTGAGTAAGCGAACAATTAACTTAACTAACGACGAATATTGAAAAAAGTGGGTTGTGATTAATCCATTTCAGATATTAAAATTTTATTTCAGTGACTACATTACTAAGTGAGCGACTGGATATACAAAGAGGGATGCACTCCGACATAGTTTAGGTTCGAAGGGTATGGCGCAAGCGAGCCGGATGAGTGCGAGCGAAGCGAGCACGGGAGTGCTTGGCACCCCGACATGGATAGGTTAGGTTCGAAGGGTATGGCGGAAGCGAGCAGAGCGAGCCCGGATCGCCTGCCATACCCTTCGTGTTAGGTTGACATGTATGCAATACATTGTTTCATTTAATTAACTACTTCAATTAAGATAAAATGCCGCTCAGTATAAGAATTACATTTGCCAAATATTGAAAAAAATACAGGACGTAACGTTGACACTCAAACAAATATTAGGTCGCTCCAATATTATGAAGCTTCTCATTTTGTTTTTTAAGCAACTCAAATTAATGTTTGTAAGTTGCTGTTCTGTTGATTTCTCCTCACTCGCAGTCAGTCGCTCACTTAGTAATACTATAACCTAAATTAATTAATTTTGATGCTTCAAAATGTAATTTACAGTCACTCGTTTTATTGCTACCGATTAAAATATATTAGGTCTTTACCTATGAAATTGCCGTTTTGTATGAAAAAATTTAAACGAATTTTTTTCATGTATTTTTTATTTGTATTAATCGAAGTAATCACCCATGCAATCAATGCATCTTTGCCAACGCAGTGGCAGTTTATTGATGCCCTTCTTAAAGAAATCAGCTGGACGGGAGGCAACAAATTCTTCAAAGGCATGTTGTACTGCCTCTCGGGTATTGAATTTTTTTCCTGCCAAGAAGTTATCCAAATTCTGGAAAAAGTAGTAGTCTGTAGGCGCAAGGTCTGGTGAGTAGGGCGGATGACGGAGAGCTTCCAACCCCAGTTCTTGCAACTTGGAGACCGTCTGCTGTGCAGTATGAGGCCCCGCGTTGTCGTGCAGGAGCAGCGGAGAGGAGCCATTGACCAACGCTGGTTGGAGATGTGCCAGTTTCTCCATCATTGTGTTCAGTTCTTCCCAGTACACATCTGCAGTAATGCTCATCCCGTTTGGTAAGAAGCTGTGATGAATCACACCGGCGCTAGACCACCAAACAGTGACCATCACTTTTCTAGGGGTAAGTTTTCTTTAGGTGCTGAACCAGGATCCAACCAACTAGCTGAGCGCTTGCGGTTATCAATCAGAACCAATTTTTCATCGCAGGTAACAATGCGGTTCAAAATTCCTTCATTTGTGTGTCTGTGTGGCACGTCTCGACGCGACGATCATTGAGTTCGTGGGGCACCCATTTGTCAAGCTTTTTTACCTTGCCAATTTGACGCAAATGGACCAATATTGTTTTGACGCTAACGTTGAAAGCTGCTGCTAATTCAGCCGTAGATTGTGTATCATCAGCTTCAACAATCGCCTTTAATTCGTCATTGTCGACCAAAGTCTTCGGACGACCGCGAGGTTCATTTTTCAGATCGAAATTCCCAGAACGGAAGCGAGCAAACCAATAACAGGTGGTGCGTTCGTTTGTAGTGTTAGCTCCGTAAGCGTCGTTGATGTTGTGTGCCGCTTGTGTCGCGTTGCTGCCCACGACGGTACTCATATTCCATAATTACTCGAATTTTTAACGTATCCATGATGACGAAAAAGATTGAAATGCGATGAAAATGTAACACTAATCAATAAACAAATGACTACTTTTGGAAATAGAATTCCATGTTCTTAAAATAAAATTAATTTGAAATTAGAATTCTTAGTCAAACAAAAACTATTTTGATTTGAAATGGCCAGTACTGCAGAACGGCAATTTCATAGGTAAAGACCTATTATTTTATTATTTTGTAATGTCTGACCAGACACTAAAAAGAATTAAATAAAAAAGATTAAAAAAAAAACGACTTCAAAAAACCCGGAAAAAATAATTTAATTAAACTACTGCAATAATAATAACTGAAAAGTATAAAATAATAAACCAGAGCAGAATGTTCTTTATAGATAGATATACACTATTATATATAATGAGAATACAATACAATTTATATGCTATACAATAATAGTTAGGTATAATAATGAAATTAAAAATATATACAATAGGTACTTTTTGAAGTCGGTGCCTGCGTAGCCTATAAAATACACAATCTATTTTTTCTTGTGTGCAATAAATAATAAATAAATAAATATATAAATCTAATGAAAGTAAACAGTAATAACTTAATTAATTGAATATTTAAATTGTATGAAAATACCTTTGTTAACCGACTTCAAAAAAGGAGGAGGTTCTTTATTCGGGGCGTATTTTTACTGTTTTGTTGATTGTGTATTTTATAGGCTAGGCAGGCACCGACTTCAAAAAATACCTATTGTATATATTTTTAATTTCATTATTATACCTAACTATTATTGTATAGCATATAAATTGTATTGTATTCTCATTATATATAATAGTGTATATCTATCTATAAAGAACATTCTGCTCTGGTTTATTATTTTATACTTTTCAGTTATTATTATTGCAGTAGTTTAATTAAATTATTTTTTCCGGGTTTTTTGAAGTCGTTTTTTTTAATCTTTTTCTATTTTTCATTCGATACCCGCCAAACTTAGCTTTTCTTAAAATACGCCAACTGCGTAAAGTTCGTGTCCAACGAAATCGACATCTAGGTGGAATCGGTTACAGTAGTACGTACACCAAAATGCAATATCTTTCACTCGGCTCTAAATTGCATTCAAGATGTCAACACACAAATAGTTGGCCATTCGGAATTCGTGCTTTGGCACTAACGAACAGCTAGAACAGAACAGCGTTTTCTGCCTTGGCATGACTAATATTTGTACAATTCCGGACTGTTTAAACATTGTGAGAATTCAGTAGCTCAAAGATAATACCTATATACTACATAGACTATACCAAAAGGTTGCGGGTTCGAATCCCGCTAGGGGCATATATGTTAGTACCCGAGTTATAGATGTTTTCATTTATAATAAGTATTTATTTCCAAAAAAAATGTATTTGTGTGGTACATCAACCATCTGGTATCCACAACACAAGCCTATAGTTGCTTACTGTGGAACTAGATGGCGCTCTGTGTACGTCTAAGGATATTTTATCTATTTATTTCCTACTTCAATGCTCAGCTTGCCTGGAAGAGATCTCTTAAAGATATAAGTCCACCTTTGTACATCACCGTTCGATATATGTAAAAGATGTCAAAGATCGACCAATCCTGCGTGAATTGCAGCGGCATAACTGAATTTCAAGCAATAATGAAGTTAAAGACTTACCTAGTTTAAATTCCGTACCTTAAAAGGTAAACAAAGGACCCTTATATAGGATCACTTTGTTGTCTGTCTGTGACATCTGTTGCGGTACAGCAAAGCTGATGTCACTAAATAGCATTAAGTTAAATCGGAACCAAGGCAATAAATAATTATTATAATTATTGTGTAGTAATGCAACTATAGTATACATAGCAGAAGCCTAGTCGCTTAGTGTGGAATTTGATGGCGTATGTAATTCTAACCGACTTCAAAAAAGGAGGATGCTCCATCAACTTAATTTTTTACGTATATTTCGCGATATCTCCGCCGCCAACTGAGAACTGGCTATGACAAAATAATTTTTGTTTAAGAGGGTTAACAACGTATTCCCAAATAAATTTAGTGGTGGACAGAAAGAAAGAAATTATTTATTTGCCAGAACACAGTTTATAAGTTCTGATAAGAGATTTAGGAATCATGTATTCAATCTGCATGCAGATGTGCAAAATATGATTTGTGACACTTTACATAGCATTCTGATAATTTAAATATTCCTTAACATCATAGAAAGACTTGGCCTGAAGCCATTGTATCAATCGAATTTGAAACATTTTGTCATTAACTAATTTTATTTCGTCAGGCAGATTGTTATACAATATTATACACATATTATGAACATTATTTTCATAAACGTATTTGCGGCAAGGAGGTTTATACAATAGGTTACAGTATTGTGCTCTTGTATGTCTATTTAAAATTGGCTTTAAATATTTTAATAATTGAAACAGATAGTGCACTCTTTAGTTAGAGAACAGAAAGGATTCAATTATAAAATTAAATGATTCGTTTCACTGAAATTCATATGAATATTTACTATATGATACTCAGGTTTCAATTCTAGACCTCAATGTGTCCTCCCTCCTGTGGTCATATATCTCGGCTGACAAACGGGACTTAAGGGAACACCGGCACAATGGTAATGCCCTCGTCCCCGCCACGCGGCATCCGCCCATCAATAAGGCCAACCGCTTCCGGCAGTCGCAGACGGAAAATAGAGCCCCATCTAGCCATTGTTGTAAAAGGCGAGCAGTATAGCTCAGATGGTAAGTTTAATTTTTCTCCTACTTGCTTACAATAGAAATAATAATTTAACTAGCAACTAGTGTCGTCCCCACTGTTGGAGTACAGACTCCTGAACATAACCTGGAGTAAGACATAGGATATCTTTTATCCCGATAAAGTGGATAGTTCCCGCGGGATTAACAAATTTCCGCGATAAAGCTAGTAATCTTATATACATATTAAATAGGAGACACCATCGCCTAAAAATCTAAATGAAATTATCTTACGAAGTTTTGTATGCAACTATACGCCGCACAGTGCTCTGAAAATTGACTTTCGTAAGGATTTTGAAATTACTGCTTTTTTTTTTCAAAGTAACTGTAGACCAGAATTTTCATATTTTAACCTCACAATACTCTTGAAGAGCGTGACGAAGCGGATTAACGTTTCTTACATTTTACATTACGTGTGATGAATACGAACATTTATTCCCGAGTCATGATGTTTATATAAATATTTATGTATGTTTATTCGTTGTCTAGTATCCATAGTACAAGCTTAGCTTATTTCGGGACTAGATGATTGGTGTAAGTGTCCGAAATATTTACTTATCTGTGAAATCACCCAAGACTTACACTATATTGCCATCCCCTCATTAAGCACTTTCAATAAGTTCCAACGAAATACCGTATAAACTTTTAATTCCACATATTGAAAAGATACGTTATCGTAGTAGTGCTGAAAATATTTACAGGAAAAAGTGTCGTGATATACAATGTTCATATACACTAGTAGGAGACAATGCGGTATTTACTTTGAAGTAATTCGATAAGGATCTTTTGTAAATACCATGTCTATGAAAGTAAATTTTCCGACCACTGTGCACCTGTTTCGTATCTATATAAGCGTACCTGTGGCTGGTAGTGAACCGATCCTATAAGATATGATTAGATCAAACATAACAACCAATTATAAACCAAACCATAGCCAACATAATTATCCTTCCTGTTTGTAAAAAAAGAATCTCTTGGCCATTGTTACCAGTCGCACAGAATGAGGCCAGCGTCTGAAAACGTCGTTGATAACGAGTATTTAATGATGACCCACTATCTACACGGTGCAGTCTGCTGATGACAGGTTAACGTTCCTGCAAAAAGAAGACATTTGCCTCCGCTCCGTGGCCAAAGCGAAACGTTTACGTAATTCAGATAACTTGAAACTAAAGTACTAATATTATAACTCACTGAACAGATAAACGCTTTATTTTACTACGATGGGAATAAAAACGAACTATATTTTAATCAGAAATATAAAAATTAAACTTGCCCTAAACTGCTGGTTGCTGGAATCGTATCTAGAAGGATGGCATCTCTGTATAGCGAGAATGATTGATAGTGCTATGGATAACTCTCTAAAGAGACCTCCTTATACTGGTTAAACATGCGCTCAACTTTTTTTTATCAAATTTCAATAATTTTCCTTATACAAATTAATATTTGTTATATTATTCCAATAGTTTAAGGGTAAGCCCTTATTATGTAAGTCAACGGGTGCATCTTTGTGGGCCCCGATAGGCTGACGCCAGTGTCGCGAATTTCCGTTTATCAGATTTTGGCAAATAACGTACCAAGCCGAGGTAATACAATACAAATACACTTTATTGCACAACGGAAAAGAAAATACAGTTTCAGAAAAGTGGTAAGAATAGAATGTAAATTTGGCGATCTTATCACTAAAAGCGATCTCTGCCAGGCAACCTTTGGGTATAAGGACAGTACATTTGAAATAGGTAGGTTGTAATAAGTTTATTTTAGGACAAACTTTTTGATTCCTGACAAAATTTTTAATAGTCATTCTTGTTTTACAAGATCTTCATCGCTTAATTGCAAGCCGCAATCAATTTAGGTATTTCATTACGGATATTTAGTGCGGAGCGGTAGATTTGTGTCAGACTACTGAACATCTGACTGTCAAGACTGCCTCCAAAATCGGGTCCGATTAATTAAAGATCCTTCTGAAAGGAAACACTCGTAAGCAGACGCCACTGGAGTCAAGCATACAAGACGTAACCGCGCTAGATTCGTTAATATAAAACAAATAGCGAACATCACTACGCCTTGATATAGGGACAACCATGACTAAATAGATATGAATATAGCGATTGGCTTCAGGGCCGCAACGCGAGGGCAACGTTACCAAACATTTTTCTTTTTTGTGTATTGGACCGAACCGACCGAAATACGCTAGCGGCGCTTCGTATACCCATTCATCAGGTTTAATTCCCGACACCTGTCCAGCGGCCTCAAAGCTATTCACGGTATACTGTGCAATTCAGTTGGAATGCGAAAATTGCATGTTCGACAGCTTTCAAAGTTTTGATTAAAAAATCAAGCCTCTATGACGCAACAGGAAAAAACACAATGGGAAAAACAAACATCTGTCCTGCAGAACTTTAACCTAACCGAAAATGTAGGAAATACCTATTTGAACCTATACAAATTTGTACGTATGTCTCAAGCTAAAAGACAGATGTAGCTTTACAAGCGTCACGACCAGCCCAGATCAAACCAGATGCGTTGCAGATGACGAGACTTTGTAATATATGAAATATGCTGTGTTACATCTGGATTAACTCGGGCTTTATCCGAAATGGGACGGTCAGTGATATCTCAAACATAGCGTTTGAATGTTCCAAACATTCGAAGTATACTTAAGGCAACATTCACGCTTGGAAATACTTAAACAGAAATGCGGAAGTTACATTGACCCCATAGACATTGAAACGTGCAATACCTTTAGAGCCATCGCTCACTTGTGATTTTTAGTCGACAGAATAATTTAGTACCAGTCAGTTATCGTCAAATGGGCGCCCTGCCTTATAACTCCATACTGAAACCCAGAACGATCAAACAATATTAAAAATCCCACGTCCGCGCTCGGGTCCAGTAAATCTACAAACCAGGCAGAAACTATACGGCACTCTTCTTTCTAAACAAGTCCAATTGGCTTAGGTATCAACTGTAAGACAGCGCAGATAACTTCCGTAGAATATAGATACAGCGATTGGCCTGGTAACTCCCGACTCCAGTGCCGAAGTTAGACAACCGGTCAACTTGGCAGATAGATCTGCAGTTCCAGTCAACTTACAGTTAGACGAGTTCCCAACTAACAGCTTCGGCTAAGCGTTCAGTTAACGACGACACATTTAGGGGTGAGGTAAGATTTTTCCAACAAATAGTTTTCAAAAGTTCTAAAATGGGACGCGGGAGCGTGCGAATACTTGGCGATGTAGTATTAAATAACTAGCAAGGGAAATAATTTAAAATTAGTAGTGAAGAAGAAACTTTAGACCAGTCAGAAACTGTTATATTTTAGTGTATCGTGCCATTGGCTAAACTAAAACTAATGATGGTTTAATATGATGTGTAGGTACTAAGTATAGCATGAAATTAATCGTCATCATATCAGCCACTGCTGAAAATAGGTCTCCCCCACTGATTTCCAAAGCGACCAGGCAGAAGTGACCTGCATCACTGACTTTAATTGATTACAGAGTATCTGAATGTTAGGCAATGAAAGAGACTGATGAAAGTAGAATGCATGTGGCAGAGATGAGAATGCTAAGATGGATGTGTGGTGTGACTAGAATGGATAAGATCAGGAATGAGTATATCAGAGGAAGTCAAAAAGTGGCGCCAATAACAGAATAGTTGAGGAGTTAGCATGGGCTGGGCACATTATGAGGAGGGATGAAAGGCACGTAAAAAGACGAGTGCTAAGTATGAATGTGGAGGGATACAGAGGTAGAGGAATACCGAAGGTGTGGGTAGACTGCGTGAATGATATGTGTGTGAAAAGGGTGAGTACGGAGATGACGGCTGATAGAGGAGAGTGGAAGAGGTTGATATGTTGTGCCGACACAACCTAGAATGAGATAAGGGCAAAGGGCCGAGGCAATTTTGGATGAGACAACGTTGCGCAGTTCATCGAACGCTACTCTGTCGAGTTAGATCCGACTATTGGACTCTTTCTCGAAGTTGGACTTAGCAAATCGGATCTCTCCTCCTAGTTAGATGAACTCGTCTACAACTTCGAGAATGGAGTTCTCAACTGATATTGCAGTGGGCACGACGAGTATTCGCTATAATTTTCGTATAAAACATATAGGGCACTTTCTTATCCTGCAATTCGAGAATAAATTCCGAGAAACAAAATTCTTATTACATGCGGGAGGAAGGTTAGTTGCCTAGTTACAAACAAACCTTATATCATCTTCCCCAACATTTAGTCGGCTCAATTACTCCATGTCTTTGTAATCAAGACAACAATTTACCTCATAATATTTATAAACAAGGAATTTAATAAAACATTCCTCGCCTAAGGTAGAAATTGGCGTTATAATGAAATGCACAAATTTTAATAATCGCTCCGCATATCACAAACAGCTCTCGAACCTGGTTTAGTTGACAATGCAGCCGATCTAGTGCAGCTCAAGTTAAGTGATGTTTGTCTTTAGAAGAGTGAAGTTCTATTAAACTTCTGCTTTAGCTAGATTAAACGGTCCCTCCGTCTGGAAGTAGCTTGTTGAAGTTTTGAAGTGTGAAATCATGTGTGCAATTTACTTCTGGTTGGATGTTTTCTAATGGATTGTTAACATGATCTAAACAGAATAGAACCAACTCGTCTCATCCCGTGGATGTCGTAAAAGTCGGCTATGGGGCTTTCCATAAAGTTATAATGGAAGATCGAATGTTTGGGATATCTCTGACCCCCCCCCCCCCCCCCCAATTAGGGATTAAAGTCGTGACGCTATGTATGTTTAATAAAATTAAGGCTAAATTCTTGTAGAAATAAAGAAAGAAAACATTTATTCAGCTTTCATAAAAATGCTAAAACATAATAATGATATAGCAGCTGATATAGGTTCCAGCTCAGGTGAAAATCCCACATAATCCAGGCTCTCCCTCAGGGCTCTGGGTATCTTTTAAAGATTTCCCCCCCGTCACAAAAAAAGGTTCCAGCTCAGCATAATGTTGTGGCATGACCCATATAGCACTATATTAATTCTGTGTCATAGCGCTGATTTTCAGCTGGCACCTTTGGAGGAGGTTAGGCGCTCATTGAATAATTAAAAACAAATAAAATTTACATATTGTACTTAAATAACATATTCTAGAAAACAGACATAAAATAAACTACACATATAGGTACCTAAAGGGATATAAACAGCTATAATTTAATAGAGAACCCCCCTGTTGTGCAATACCATCATGAACTAATATTAAATGAGGTACTTAGTTACACCGTCAAGTTGCCGTCTCAAAGCAATCTCTTTTCTCACTTTTCTGAAACGTGATATACATTGTAGGTTGCGTAGTGGTGGTGGAATGTCATTCCAAATTTTGGACGCGGCGTACTTAAACCTACCTAAATGCTAAAAACTAATTCGGCGATAAACCAGGGAGACATAATCAAGATATTATGTAATTATGTATAGACATGCAAATAAGCACTTACATTAATTAGGCTTTTGATTATGATAGATACTACAAACTGTGACGATAATAATTTACACATTAAATTTCAAAGCTTCACACATACGCCAAACATAGAATAGCGTCTACCGAGCATCAGTTCACCAACTCCATTAGACAGTGACAACTATTTTGAAACTGTTTGCACAAGAATGGAAAATCGATTATCCACAGCTACCCTCAACCAATATACCTTGGATCGACCGATACCCTAGTACCAGGAATGCATGAAGACACCGCAACTAACATACCTATACGAACTAATAACTATAGGAGTTGATTACGCCTGTCCTGCGGTTTGATGCAATAACCGCACGCTAACAGAAGGCGGATTACCTGACGCTGGTTGTATCTTGCGTCACTATTACCAAATTGATTGGGGCCGATAATACAATGCAAATTGCCATGTTATATACCTAAATACTAATTACTGGTCAGGTATTGGCCTAAATTGTTATTGCACTCAAGTGATCAAATCAAAAATAACTCATTTCGTAAGATATAAGAAAGATATACGACATTGAGATACAGGCTTAACTACCTACCAACCTTCTCCATATAGACAGTGAACTTTCGTTGGTTGAAAATACAATGATGATGATAACAATAGAACACAATTAGGTGAAAAATTCACCATATACGGATGTGGAGTACGTTTTTTAGCCATTATCAAAATATTTTATCGTCACGAGACGAAGAAACGAATGCAATACCTTTACCTTACAAAAAATACAAATAAGATTTTTTTTTAATTACCAAGAAAAAAGCAAAGTGCTCTAAGAGAGGTACTGCTATAGAGATTCATAACAGTTTGTTAACAGATGGATGCATTTACCCGGCGGCCTGGACGAACTCAATGAGCTCAGCCGCTTTCGAAAATCATAATAATAAAAATACGGTCATAGGCAAATGAAGGAATAAATCTGAAAAATCGTTTAATTCCAAATCCCTCGTGGAATTATTATATGTAAGTTGTCGGTTTAAAAAGGTTGTCAATAGTGTTGTTAGGTAGGAAACCAGTAGGTTAATTACTTGAACGATTTCGGATTTGTTCCTTCACTTCATACACGCTCCTATCGATTTCATGTGTGTTTGTTTATTGTTTGTTAATATTGGCTTGTACTTGTTTCTTTGTTGTATGTGTACCAGTTTATGCCCAAAGCATTTTATCTATCTATCTCGACCTCCATTCGTGAAAAATTTCTAGATTGTAGAGCATCGAGAAGTAACCTTTAGGATTTATTATTTGTCACTGAGGTTCTTTAAACAAGAACATACGCTTTGAAAGGCCATATATTTTTATTGCATTACATAAGCAACTGATATTTTTACAGCAGCATGACTTCGCAGACCTTAATATCCCATTATAGTTTCAACTTGATACGCCCAGCCATTTCTGAGAAAAAGGGCCTTGACACACAGACAAAAGGGCTTATTTTTACCTTTTAAGGGAAGGAACCCTAAAAAGCGACAATCATGATTACCATACCGAAGGATAACTTCATATATTGACTGCTCTGATCCTTGATCTACAAAAGGCACTTCAGGTAATATATACGAGACAAATTCGATTTATCCCAGATTATGTCAGTCTTTCAACTTGTAAGATGAATTTATCCAATAACGTTAGCAATGACATCCCCACTATTAATCTAAAAGTCTTTGATCTCGCAGCAAACTGACGACTGAATGTTAGGAGAGCTTTGAGCCAATCCAATATTAACTCTTACAAAGTAAACTAATCATAATATCAAAGGGAATTCAAGTCAAACGAATTGAAACATTATTTTTTTAGTTGTAAAAACTCACTTGAATAATTTCCGACTAACATTTAACTACGGGCTACCAGGAAGACATCCGTTTAAAGAGGTCAACCGCGAGATTTCAGTCAGGCGAATTTGAGCTAAACAGCTGCAAGCGCTTAGCTGGCGTCGGTAAACCACAAATAGAGAGGCGAGAACTTGTAAGGATACAGCTTACCGCAGCAGCTGTTATGGAATCAAAGAAAATAATTTCTCTGTTGGAAATAATATCTGGAGTGACTGTTTTTTTTTTCAGTATGTCCAAGTCGGGAAATTTGTCAAATGAAATAGAAATAGCGCAAGAAAACCATGTGATTCGTCTACATTTTTTAAATATTTACAATTTCACAATTTTGGGAACTCATGATTTAGGTAGACATCTTTACAGTAGTACTTCAAAAGACTATCTGAGATACTTACGTCAGTAAGTAAGAGGCTTACAGTGATCTTATTGCGTAACACTGGCTGTCACATGGAACGCCTAATACGTATACGCCTGGAGTATAGAAAAATTGGTACTTAAAAATATAGGTGCAGGTAACTTACGCATCGATGAGATACGATTAGAGATCACATACCTGAAAGAACAAAACAAGATATTAGTTTAATAGAAAGCAAGCAAAGTAAATTACATAAAGTACTTGATAAATAAACAGAGGCGATAAATGCAATTAAAGATTAAAATCTCGTATTTTTTAAAGTTTACAATGTTCGTATTCCCGACGAGATCTACCCATTCGATTTCGAATACGAATAATCGTAAGTTTTTGAACAAAACGAATGCGATGGATTGTGCGTTTGTGGAGGCACTGCAGAACTTCGGGCAAAGCTATTGTGCCATTACACGACAGAACTCACTAATTCAAAGTCAAATGTTTCTTTCAATAGGTACGTGAGATCTCAATAGTCAGAGCGTCGGTGGCTTGTCGGTTAAGACGCGGTCTCCCAATTTGGGAGGTCCGATTTTGATTCCCAGGCAGGCCATGCACCAATGAGTTTTAAATTTA
Organism: Oegoconia quadripuncta; assembly: GCA_949316235.1. Classification (NCBI taxonomy): domain Eukaryota; kingdom Metazoa; phylum Arthropoda; class Insecta; order Lepidoptera; family Autostichidae; genus Oegoconia; species Oegoconia quadripuncta. Next base: position 19,670,752 of record OX438758.1, read on the forward strand.
ATTTAATTAATTATGTGCATTTATCCGACTGTTCTTAAACGGTGAAGGAAAACATAGCGAGGAAACCTGCATTCCTGAGAAATAAAAATTCTAAGGCAGGTGAAGTCACCTACCAGCATTGGACCAGGGTGGCGGACTATGGCCCATACCATGGAAGGCCTATATCCCTGCAGTGGGATGTTTACGGGCTGATGATGATCTCAATAGTGAAGCTCATAGTCAATCACACCATTTATTTAGGTCGTACTTTATATCAAAACAAGAAATTGTTTCCGACGCCCATTTTGAACTGAAAGTTCAGAGATCACATCCCTGATACTATTATAATTTTCAGTGTCAAAAACATTTCGATCATCTACATATACGAGTGTTGTTTTTAATAACGATATAGCATGCAAAGGTTTGAACAAACTAACGTCATGTAAAATTTTCATAACATTTCGCGCTAAAATCGACCGTCCATAATCCACATAGTCTATTCCCCCGACATTTGCGTCTGTAGAATTTTATTAACTACAGTAATCCATGCACACAGTCTCCTCCCACTGCGGTGGTCTCGGCAGCTATGATGCAGGCGTACAGAAAGCATTAGCATTGTAAATGACGTCGTTACGTGTATTCTGGTACACGCCAAGGATTTTTATTTAATTTTTATGTTAAATATCCCATCCAACTTTTCATTGTGAGTTAGCCTAATCTTGAAACTTCAACATCACCTGGTTTATGCAAATGTTGTGTAAATTCTGCGAATTCGGGTGTTATTATGTCTAAGTTTATGAATGTTTACGTGAAGCATATATGTGAAACTTTAGGTACACAGATAAGCCGAAAACGAATTTTTGAAGATTACAGAAGTAATTTCAGTTTTCTTCACAAATGTTGAGCAACAAAGTTGGGTAGTCGACACGTGGTGTCTCATTATGGGCCTTACCTGAACCTCAAGTCACGCAACGAGCAACGACGAATCAGGAATCTATAAAAGAACGAAAGTCACTGTCATAGCCCAGGAGATTATTTAATTGAAGTAGGAATGGGCAGGGCACATAGCTCGAAGAACTGATGACCGGAGGGGCATTAAAGACCACGCACCGACAAGCGCAGCGTAGGACGTCCCCACAACGTGGTCTATTGAAGTTCGCTCTGGAAATCAATGAAGGATGCCTATGTTCAGCAGTGCACGTCTTGTGGCTGATATGATGATGGTTATTAAATATAAATATAAATTATTGTAGTCTAGTTTAACCAGAATATAAACATAGTTGGAATAACATTAAAATGTCCAGCATGTGAAAACAATCGGCAGTTGATACATTTTTAAGAGGCTCGAAAAAGATCTCCAGATCATTTGGGAGCAATGTCTAACTTGGAATTATGAATATTGTCAGCCAAATCTGCTAATTACATGTAAACCATGGCATTTCACTCACTGTCAAATACGCAAAGTACCAGGAGCCAATAAAGCCAACGGAGAGACGTGACAACCGCTGTGAATTATGCACCCGCTAAAGGAAGCTTTAGCGCGGGTGTCTTTGTGCGCTCCTCATGTTAATTTAATTTGACGCTCTACTCCCGAGACCGCTTAATGCCTCAGATATTGGCTCAATCACCACCCAACCACTCATACTCCCTTGGTACTCGTAGTCATTCGAATTGTGCGTGTGTTTGTGTCGTGTGACATTAACAAGTAATTGATACAGTAATTAAAGCTAACAAACTTGTATAACGAGAGCTCGATGCGTCTCTTGATAAAACAGATATGTTAATTTTTCGTGTTGCTGTAACACAGTTAAAATTTAATTACATTCGTCGAAACATATTTACTCTTAATTCCCGAGTCCTTTCCGTAAATTCGTTTCTCCTATTTGGAAAGCGTAAATTTATTAAAGTACCTACAAATTTTGAACAACACCAACTTGTGTTAACGGAAGTTTTGTATGAACGGCATTTCCAACAGAATTCATTAACTCCTCATTGTTTGGTGCAATTTACATCCCTACTATAAAAGTTTCTTCTAAAATATCTAAAAATATGTATTTATCTCTGAGCTTAATAATTTATCCGGCATAATAATTGTTATTTACATATTAATTATGTAAGCCAGCTATTTCCCTATTTTCAGGGATTACGTGTTTCTGCATCTATCTTTTTATTTACCGGCCGGGATTTGTACCACATTTTGTAAAAAGAGCTGAATCCTTATAGAATGACTTTGTCTGTGCCTGCGTTTGTTTTATGCGATAGGCGTTTGCCCACTGCCATTTCAACTCACTAATCGGCTGGGCTATGTCGGGTGCCTCGTTCTTTTACAAATTTCCTCATTCCTTCGATCTCGTACTGAAACACCAAGCCCTCTCCATAGCTCGTTGCGACATTGATCTGTCTTATGATACCCATATTCAGAGACAAACATTTGCAGTTAATATCATATTAACTACACTAATATCGCAAATACGTCGCATGGCTCACAAAATGATAAAGTACGTACAACCCAAAAATTAAGAATTTTGATGCATTTTCTTGCACAATTTATTTTGATAACTTTATTCTTTATTGCACAAGAAATACAAACAGATTGCAGTCAGAAAATATGTACAAAGAAATCTATTCCGTCCAACCCTACTGGAGGTTAGAAATTGCGAGACCAAAAAATTATATACGTAGTTAATAATTCGCATGTATACGAGTTGGTAAATCACTAATCGATTCCACTCGGCAGCACCCATACAGACGCCGACGCGTCATATAAACGGTTCTAACTTTTTTAACTAGATTAACTGTTCAACTTTAGGACAACTTTTTTCGCCGACAGTTCCCGTAAGAATCTTAATGAGTCGCCGAAACTTTTTAATTAATTCAACGCGTTAAGGATACTTTAAATATTTTAATAAGTAAAAATCATGACGGTCATTTTTGTTGCCGTGTGAACTTTAATGCTTTAGGGGGAGTTTGTGAATAGCGGTGATGGAGAACGATTAATTATGACGAGAGATAAAAAGTGATTCACGTTCTTGGAGTACTCACGTGAAAACGTAAGAAGCTGATGTACCTTTTTTTAACCCTCCGCGAAAAACAACGAGTTTTATGTGTTTGTCTTTGTCCGGATGTATGTCAGTAATGCATGATCCGATTTAAGTTATGTTAGGTCTTTACCTATGAAATTGGAGATTTTTTTTCTTCGTTAATCATAATGTACCAACTCCTACGATTCTATAGCTATTTCCAAATTTGTTTTTTATTTGGAAAATAGAATATATTTTCAAGGTTTCACATGAAATATTTTTTAATGTCTGAGCTAAATCACATATTAAAAAACAACTTGAACACAGCTGTTTTCATGAGCTTCCCATATTATTCCTTAGATTCGCAGAAACTTTTATAAAGCGGTAACTTTTAAAAATTAACACTGCCTATACTTAACTTAATGTTATCCGATAATACACACAAAGTTTAGCTGAATTTGGATTTGCAGTTCCCAAAAAAAATTCAAAAATGTTTGTATGGAGAAAACAGTCTTAATGAAATTCTTCATACAAAACGCCAATTTCATAGGTAAGGACCTAATATTAAAGACTAAAGGAATTCGGTTAAGATGTTTGGAAATATTTAGCTTTTCACACGGTTATGTATTTCAATATCATAAGTTCCAGGGTTTTCTAAATTTTGCTGTTTTATATTATCTTTCTTTCTAGCTTTCCGCCCGCGGCTCCGCCTGCGTGGAATAAGTTTATCGCGGGTAAGTTTTATTTGTTTATCCTGCGGAAACTACTGACTTCATCAGGATTCAAGAAATCCTACTAGTATGTTTTGTTTATAATCCAGGGTATGTTCTACCTACACACAAAATTTCATCGAAATCAGTTCAAGCGTTCCGCCGTGATTGAGCAATAAACATTTATAATATTAGTTCGAAAACTAGATTAACTCGGGTATGGGTTCGTGGACATGTTTGTTGGAAATCGGTTAATCACTTGTACTTGGCTTGTAAAACAGTTCGTTTGGTTTATCTGAGTGATGTAGGCTGCCCGACCACGAGACTTTTAGTCCAATAATAATCGGGCCAATAGTCGGGCCGATTTTTTCGTCAATACTTTTATCACCGATATTGTGACCGACTTTTTGTAGGACGTGTGCGTTGAAATATTGCAATCAGTATGATCCATTTTTCTCATTACAAAAAATCGGTCAGCGATTATCGGTCATGGGCGGGTGGCAGCCTAAATCGCCTGTTTAATGGGAGTGCTTCTAAATTTTCAATTTATAGTCGTAATTATCACGTAATAAATTTGTATTCCTTTTCGTCTATCTAAAATTCCTGTCAATTTTTTATTTCACCCGAATTCCACACAGAAAAATCCAGGCCAAAACACCGAACAGATCACGTAAATTCCTGTAATTTTAGCTCGATTCGTAAATTACCACTCTAATACTGGGAATACCTACAACGACTCTCCAATAAAGGTCAGACAATGTCCAACAGGGCATTCGGGTCAGATATTGAACGAGATCAAAGTACGTACATAATGTATTATTAACAACATCGTTTGACATACAAAAACAAAAGTACTAGGCTCACATAAGATCGGGATCAAAGGCCGGAGCCCTTTGATGTGCCGCCGTGGATTCATGCAGGTAACTCCCTCCCTTATAAAGGTACATTTGCTCTATTCAGTTGAACTCTGATTATTTGCTGTAACTATGAATAGAAAATTATGAAAAAACAGCTGAATATCTTCAATATATAAATGTATATAAATAAATTCAAACTTATAAAAACCCTTTTTTCCGTCGAGGATAAAATACAAAGTTTTCTGCAGTGGAAATTATTTCTTAATTTGGAGGCTGAAACACGAACAGACCCACACTAAAACGTACACACACGCGCACACACAAACATACATGCGCACATAACCATACCATGCCAAGTCTTAACGCTAGGAATTTTCAATATGTAAAACTTTATTTACGTATAATGACAATCAACTAAGATACAAGATAGATAGATAAGCATTTATTTGCATCACATGGATGCAAATAAATGCTTATCTATCTATCTTTAATTAATTGATTAATTAATTAATTAATTTGGAGGCTGAAACACGAACAGACCCACACTAAAACGTACACACACGCGCACACACAAACATACATGCGCACATAACCATACCATGCCAAGTCTTAACGCTAGGAATTTTCAATATGTAAAACTTTATTTACGTATAATGACAATCAACTAAGATACAAGATAGATAGATAAGCATTTATTTGCATCACATGTACACACACATAACAAATTTTACATATGAAAAATACAGCTAAAACAATAAAACACAAGTACATAAACAACAAATATTTTGTGTATGCCACAGTATACACAAAGGCTACAGCTCAGCGTATGGATTTGCCCGAGGCGGGCAAAACACTGGTATTCTGCTGAAACCTGAGGGTTGGTCTGGGACAAAAGGAATTTTGAAATGTGTTTGGTGTTATCAAATTAAAACTAACGTTATTGGTAAATGAATATCGTGTAAGATTATTCCCGTAACATACTGTACTGTCCCATACATAAAATATACCTAATTAAGTTATTGAACCAATTATTATTATTATAGAATAAATTGATAATTAATTAAAAATTAGGAAATTATTGCAATTTTCGATTTCATATTCTATACACGTTATAATTATAATAAACTATTTCGATTTGTGTTGTACAAGCTATGGATCCAATTCACAGCCCCCTACTTCATATATTATCTTCTCATGATAGGAAGACAGTGGAAAGGTAGCGGTCCGGAATACCAATCTTCTGCTTTTCCATCAAAAAAACATCTATATTTGGATTTAAATGTTGGTGCAACTAGGTAGCTATAGACCAGTACGAATACGTAAATTTCGACGTGTAACTTCCTATAATCTTAAAGTTCCTAATTGCAGATCAAATCGGTAGCTTGCTTTAATTAAATTAAAATTATCGCTGTGAGTTTCATTGCGTTTTATACGATACTAAGATCTCTTAAAATAATTTTCCAAAAAATTAATCAATAGCTACTTTATTTTCTAAAAATAGTTTATTGAGGCGTGACATTTTTGTCCTCGGGAAAGTCTTTCAACAACATAAAGAAGTTATTGATCGAAATTTTAGAAAGAGACAGGAGTTCTCTAAGTATATTTTAAGATTATAGGAATTAAAAATCGTTCGCTTCCTGAACTAGTACTTAGTTGTTATTCCTTGTTCTTCTGACTCAGGTCTTCATACACTTAAAAGAAGGTCTCCATAATGTAAAGTTACATAACAATAACGAAAGAATTAGGGAATAAATATTTTTATGTTTCTTTTCAGTTTTCATTATTGAAACTGTCAAAAGGCGAACTTATCCCGTAAAATGAAAGATGGAGCTAGTTTGGTGATCACAACGTATGAAAAATATGACAAATAGATCTGATATAACAGATGCTCTCGAAAACTTCCCTCCTTTAGGTTCTTTGATGCAATGTCTAACCGACTGATATAACATCACTGCATACAAAATGCATTGAAGACGTTGTAGGAGCATTCCTTTAAGTCACTATAAATATGTATGATTTTATATAGTGGTCACACTTTTCCAACATATAAAGCATACTAAAGTTCCGCACTTTTTAAAGTATTGCTTTGACGTATGCAATGACATTTTATACAAAAAGAGATTAGATCAATGGCAATTTTGATGATGACCAACTTTTCATGACCATTGAAATCGCGTCTGCACTGCGTCATGGTACCTACAGGCTTACATCCAGCTGCCTTAGAAAAATTGGATAAATTAATCGCACAAACGCACACATATACTCACCTAACACACACACACACCACAAACAGGACATAAATGTTAGGCATATCTTTGGAAAAGTATTAGTTATTTAAAAATAAGTATTTATTGTAAAGCTATCATTGTACCTGATGCTTACTACTACGTATGTATTAAAAACTGTATACTGTACGTATGTATTGTCATACTTACTAGGCAGCCTCAACCCTATTATGTAATAGGAATAAGATATTTCTAAATTGTCTAAGAATGTTTTTTGTTTTAAACTGTTGCAATAAATCATTTTTTTTTTCAATCACGCCAATTCCCTTAATCAATGTCGTAATCATCTTAGGTATTTGGACGTACAACCTTTTAAATATTCAAGAATCGATGGGCGATAATTAAAGACTAATTAAACAAAGACAATTTGCACCCTCGTCAAAATTCTCAAAGGTAACAAACAGTCAAAAACGTAGCCAACTGTAGCAAAGGAGAGCGATTCTTTTTTTAATGAGTTGTACGAGAAGGTATTAAAGAAACAACAAATTAAGGTACATGTTTAAGTTTTATGTAAATTGTTATATTTATAAGATAAAGTGATGAATAAACAAAATTCACTGATTATGTGCAAGTAAAGGTGCACATAAAAATGGGTTAAAATTATGAAGAAACGCCAAAATAAGTGGAAAACGCTGTAATTTTCCTGAATGTCCTGAGTGAGGATAATGTCCTTACTAAAGACATTACTGCATTTAATATTGACAGAAATATCGAAGGAATTGTGGGAAGGAGGAAAGGTACCGGGCTGAAGTTTGTCGTCGATATGCAGTAAGAAAGTTCCAGAGAAAGCTGACCCCTGAGGTACACCACGTTAATGGCCTAAATGTTAGACGATCAGCCATGAATCAGAAAGTTAGGGAATCCTATACGAGTGAAGACTGTTTTGAAGGCCGGTATGCCAGACATCAAACCAATAAAATATCTTTATTTGCTTCAAATGAAGTTACATTAAATTCATGGAAATATAGGTAATGGTAGTTTCTCACACTTAGTTTTGGAGTTACAATGACTTGAGATGTCGAGAGCCACAACAAGAGCCTCACCGTGGCCCTCAAATGCTTCACCACAGCAGTGAGTTTAATCTGGATCGGTTTCGACAAAATCCGTATTGCTGATCACTAACCAGATCACAGGCTGCTAGCAGCTAGTCATTCAATACACGCTCCATAACCTCACTGACTATGGAAGTGAATGCGGTGGGTGCAACTTCTAACTTCACGCGTTCATTTCAACGTAAGATAAATGATATCATCTCAACATCAACATATCGTCACAGGACGTTCATTGCTGAAAGACAATGATCAATTACCGTCCAATTTTAGGTAAACATTTCTTCTTACTGTTTAGTGTCGAACAGAATCAGTACGATCATTGCAGTGGAAAGCGGGTTTTTGAGATACGTGTAGATACAGGGTGCTTCTAAAAGCTTCGATACTCTACATAAGCCATGAGACGCGACCCGCAACAGGCGCCTCGACGGCGCGGCGCGTGACGTCACCTACCTTCCGACTTCGAACGTGTTTAGAATAGTTAGAGTTTCCTTTGACCTCGTTCTTCGTATTCTGTTTCTTCAAAATAAGGTTTGTCGACGAATGTAGATATATTCTAAATCCGCCACGTCTATATCGCAAGGTGATTGCTACCATGAGTCCAACTGTGGCCTAAGGTATTTAAAAGACCTGACAGTATTTGAAATTTGGGCTGTGTGTTCCATTTGTTCTATAAAAGCTTATAAGCGTTGATTACGATAAAGGTACGACACAATGGCTTCTAAACGATTTCTGTCTCAACTACCCATTACATGATAAAGAAGCACTTCTGCCGTTTCTCGTTGGAAGAATCCGTGCGGCCCCAAAATATAACTTTCAGCATACCCTCGATGGGTAGCACCTTCGCGTAATGCAGCATGTAAGAGTTCGCTGGCCTGAAAATTTGGAAAAAAGTGCTGCTGCTGCGGGATTTACTCAAAAAGTTTAATGAGAGTGGTAGGATGCATTCTAATTTAATTTGTTCAGAGTCGATGTCATTCATATCACATAATTTTAAAGTGAAGTAAATCTTTATTTTGTGCCCTTAAGATAGTATAACTTTTTGCTCTGCTGCTTGTATAATAGGTAATTTTCCCCTGAGAAGAACAAACAAGAAACTCGAGAGGTTGCTCTTTTTAAAACAGGTTTTTAGAGGTATATCACAAAAGGTACATTATTAATTGTGAAATAGCCTGGCATCCGAACGAGCTGGTTTCGTCTATAGATGATTATCACACAAATAGTCTGATATAGGAAGGTTTTTCTGTAATCAACGGAAACCTTATTAAAGAAAAGTATACATAGCCCCCTAAATGAATTGCTGACAGCATTTCTAATTTGAATTAAAGATAGAATCTAAATCTTATCCCTATCGAAGGTCAAATCGAGAGTAAGCATGTACGAGACGGCTCTTAATTGCTCCCATAAAGACCGCAACTTGAGAACGGATTAATGTGTTCTACATAAACCATTAATGCACATAACGGACTTTGAAAGACATTACTGCGCGTTGGAACTTCACAGTTGCTTTTACTTACACATGCCTACAGCTGCCTATGTGATTTGTTTAACACTCTCTCACACAGGCACACCCAGATACGAGATTGAAGCAGAATATGCACTTCGCAAAATGAGCATTTCTCAAAATGTGCACTTCGCAAAAGCTACGCTTGCCGGTACGTGATCTCCACTCGAGAACTTTAATGTATCACCGCCCATCAATTCTTCGAGCTATGTCCCTTGTCCGCTGCTACTTGAACTTATTAAATACGCTGTACTACGTCTACGACTTTCGCATTTCTACCCATTTCTTCATTTCTTATTCGATTTCGTATGTGAAACTTAGTGTTACCATTAGCGTTCTTATGAGACCCACAGTGAAAGACCACGTGTCAGTGTTATGAATTATGAGATATCACTGACCACATAATTGATTAGGACTGTCATATTTAAGCACTGAGGTATGTTGGATGAGATAAAAAATTTATAAAAATCGCTCTGACCTACACAGGAGAAGCCTAAAAGCTAATTAGGATAAATAACTTTCATTGAATGGTGTACGTGTGTACATAATGTTGTACCACAGACAATGCTGTACGCGTGGCCACATTCTGGTCCACAAGGATTTGATATTTTGACCATCGACTCGCTAAGAAAAAGATGGGGATTTATTTTTTAGAATTCACGGTTCCTTATAAAAAAGTGTGCGTAAAAACGCACGGATTGATAAAAATTGGAAATTCTTTGAAAGAACTAAGCAAGAAATATTATTTTATCCCACTGGACGGAATATGCTCTCTTAAATAACCCCAATTTTCGAGTTCTCATAGCAATAGGAGGCTTTCTACGTATAAATAAGACAATATTGATGTGGGATGACCAAGAGAGAGATATTAGCGAACTTTCAGAACCTTTTCACGTAATGGCCCGACCCTGCCCGCAAGGAACATCAGAAGTGTAAACATTTTATAGACGATTGTGTTCCCAAGCAAATTAGGGCAGATTTCTGATCGATGAGTGGAGGGAGGCACCTCGTACACTCACCTATGTAAAATATTTGGTTTGCCACAGGCTCAAATTTAAAAAAACTAGTACTAGGAGCAAATAGGAAACCGACTACATTTTAGTCCTGTCACTTCGTTCAGAAATCATAACCTCAAATGATTTCAATCATTAATAATTGTGTGTGACGTCTACATATACGAATACAAAGAAATACAAAAAAAATTATTTCAGTCTAAAATAATAGTGACTGTGAACAGTGGATGGGGTCAACCTAGGTACATATAGGTACTACGTTTTATGTATATGTGACATGTGGACAAAAGGCATATTTTAATAATATGATAATGAGCGCCTTAGAGTAAATTTTCAATAACCATTCTGTCATGATCTTTTTATTATCACGTAGAATTAATTTGTAAATGTCTAGCTTTTGGTTGTAAATATGCGCAGACTGTGTTAGGTATTGTCTCCTAGCGAATGTAGTTTTGGTAGGATGTAGAGAGGCAACGTTGTTTTCCTCCTATTAAATAATAGAGAGACAAATGTTCTCTAAAAACTTGTGAGGATACTGTTTTTGGAAGAATTGAAGTGACATGTTGCAAGCAATAGTATTTAATATAGATAAGCTATATTATATATTTAATTATCATAACCTTGAAAGCTTTAATGTAAGACAGATTGCAGTATTCATGCCAGCTGTTTACACAAAGTCACTAAGTCATTTAAGGGGCAATGTATACGCTTTTATAATAAGGTTCTAGTGGACATTCAAAATTTACCTTTAAATAAATTCAAAACCATCATAAAACAGACATTATTTACCAAAGGCTATTATAAAATTTTAATATAATTGTAACCCAAACTTATTTAAAAGAGCAACCCTTGAGTTTCTTGCTCGTTCTTCTCTGGGGAATCTGCTTTGCGAATGAGCAATAATTTCAATATTAAGATAAAAAATGTGACGTTTTCAAGTGATAATCTTTATCCTACGAAATAAATATTTTTTTGACTTTGACTTTTGACAGTATTTTGACAAATGGAGAGAAAGTGGAACGAGTGCGTGAGTTTGTGTGCTTGGGTTCATTATTTACAAGGAATAGAAAGTGTGAGAAGGACATCGAAAAACGAGTGAATGTCGGATATCAGGTGAATGGAGCACTGCATGCCTTTCTGAGGAGGCAGAATGTGTCGAGCTCATCTGGCTGTTATCAAGATTATCTTCATATAATATTATTTCACTGGACAGACTCAGTGACATTGGTTTTTGAAAATTTCAGTAAATAGGCGTCAGCTGATGAGACTGTCATTGATTGATCGGCTACATTTCGTAAGAATAACACCAAGCAGAATGATTGTTGCGTCGAATATTTTTGTATGTGTTTCGTAACATGCTAATAAACGCTTTATCTACCTATCTTTCACTGTCACTGTTGTTAGACAAAGAAAGCGGCTTTAGTATTCATCGATACAAATATTAAAAACCTATGAATCATATTAAAGTGACTCTATATAATGTATGCTCACCTCCCTGGCGATTCAAACTCAATCACGCCTCTCTAAAAGACAAACAAGGTAACCGCAACACCAGTTTCAACTACCAGGGTGGCAAGCGTCGGAGGAGGTGAACTCATATAATATGCAACCCAAGCGCGATAAAGACAACACGCACTCGCTCGACAGACGCGTGCGTCAGATAGGGACAACGAAACGACATTTTATGGAAATCATCGAGATGCATCAAACTAAGTTATACAAGGAGACCAAATACAAACATGTCCTCTTCGCTCAGGAATGGAATAAATAGTCGTAAAGAAAAGAGATAGTATTTGAATACCAGTATCTCCATTTGTAAATAGAGAATTTGGAAGAGCGACGCCTCCTAACACAGGTTACTAACTAACAGGGTATACTTACAACTTTGTTACTATGTTATTAAGAAACATGTATGAAAAACATTTTTTTTTTAAATCATCGTATTTATAGCCCAGCTCTCATCGTTCAAAACTATACGTATACGGAGTTTGCAAAACGAACGGTTATGAACAATTATAACAAAACGAATCTTTAAGATCACGTTATGAGGAGCGCAGGAAGTTAACGGAGTTATAGTAAAATAACACAACAAAAGACGCAAGCTTCGATCAGGGTTCGAAGGACCCAACAAGCGACAAAACGTGCACCTGCGCTTGTCCCGTGGGTTATGTATTAGGCCATAGAAGTAGGAGATTTGTTAAGCGGACAGGCCCTTTATGATGAATTTTAGTGTTTTATTTATTTGCGACAGTTAACAACAGTGTACATTATTCATAGTCTCTTTAGGTATTAAGTATATACACAGTCGGGGACACTATCCACGAGGTAAGTAAGGAAGACTTTCTCAGAGCTTACATTATATGAAGTTTACATTAGTATATCCGCATCACTACAATTTTACAGTGTTACAATATGCTGTTACATAAATCAAACAAATAGTACATTCCTATAACGTATAGGATTGATAAACTCCTTCTTTATTGAATCGGTTAAAATATACATTTTTTGGCTGAATCGTGTAATTTGCATAATAATTCATATTCAAACTGCCACAATCTGACTATAAAATACAAATCCCCAACGGAATTGCCACTAAAACACAAATTGTTGACGATAATTCCGGAAAATCTTCGCAGTACCGTACACAGTGTAAATGAGCCCATTACGAACTTGTAAGTTATAATGGATTACAGATTAAAAAACCAAGCTGGCCAGTTCAAAGTTTGACCGAGAGAGAGAGATAGTGAATGTGTATTAGAAGTAGCTTAAAATACTATTATAATTCTTTATTGAACAAGAACCACAAACAAAAAAGATGCAGTCGGAAATATGGTAAAAGGTGAGCTCATCTCTAAAAGAGATCTCTTCCAGTTAACCCTACCTGGAGTTAGAAAAGTTAAACGGGATGAGCAACGAATATAAGTGCGGAACTAAAGAAAATAATAGAGGTACGACTAGGAAACAGATAGGTATGAAACAAAAAGAATAATTTAGACGGTATTGCTTACACTGTATCTAGAACAATACTTATCGCTATTGTTTCACTTAAACACCGAAATCAACGCTCCGGACAATATAATCATAAGTACTACGCTTTACTGCAGACGTATATATAATATTTACACAAAAGAAAAACAAAAAAGAGCACATTTCCCATAAATCACCTCATAATGGTCGAGTGAGCATAGGCATTGAAAATTACCGAATAAAAGGGTTACGAACCTACAGGTTTGTGTTATATGTTCCATTCGTGCGAATGATCAATACCGAGACCGCAGGGGGTTAAACTCGCTATACAAAACAAACAAATTGAATGAAATAAAGCGATCAAATAAATTAAATTAACTCTTTTATACCCCTAAAATCTCGCCACAGCAAAGATTTGAATTTAGATTCCACCGCGGTTTCTTAATAACGTCTGTGAAATATAACCCCTCGTTTTCTCAGGCATTTGGATTTGCTTATTGAAGGCAATCTTGGGGTTAGATTAAACGAGAGTCTGCGGCACGTTCAAGCCTGGCGCACTGATTTACGGGGCGCAATTAAAGTAATCAAAACAAGCAGACAGGTAATTATAACAATAAAGGTGAGCCTCAGGTTCCTTACCCCTGCTTCTGATTTACCTTGTTCATTAGATATTTATATTAAATAAGGGATATATAATAGCAAACATTTAAGTTTGCTTCGTACATTATAATGTTATTTTATATAACAATAAAAAAACATTGATTTATGTCATGACGTAGCGTATTGCAGATATAAATAATTAAATATTTCGGACACTCGGAAATAAATGTTCGTATTCATCACACAAACTTTTACCGCTCGCGGGATTCGATCCCGCAACCGTTGACTTCGCTGACACTATCCACTACACCAATCGGTCGTCATCATAAAATGACACAGATCGAAAATATTGACGTAATCTTAGGCATTAGGTAAAAAAAAATATTAGTGCAAATATCATTAAAGTAACAATAGCACCTACAATATAAAGACCTTTTTACATTTAAATAAAAAAGTAAAAAAGGTTGCTAATTCTTCCAATATTATGCAAACATTAATAATCGTTGAAACTATATCTATACACATCTATCGTCGTCTTATAGGGCGATCAAATACTACGTAAACTCCAACGTCTTGGCCAGCCAAGACGTGTCTGTTCCCGGCTTAGCCCTACCGCCTCCTTCGAGCCATGCTACCCTGGTACCGTGCTCATTGAAGCGTAACATTCTCTGCACAAATTATCTTTAATCTGCCTCATATAAAAAAAGGAACTCGTGTTAAACATAAAAAAAGATGGGACGGGTAACAGGTCTCCCTCTAACTTGCCTTAAAGACGTACTGTCCTTCTCTCACGTCAACTTTAGTTATGTCCAACTTCGTACTCAAAGAACAACCGCGTATACGTTGAATGACTGGCCTCAATGTATTGTATTGGTGGTGAGTTCAGGACAAAAAAAACATGTTTGTTCCATGGAGCAATTTGTTCTGAATCCTAATGGTGCTTTCACATCTATTAAGGGATATGGATGAGAATGAATATAAATATTAATAAATAACAAAAGTTGCCTGCTTTCAGATTTATGGTAGCGATACATTTCCTAACATGTTCTTTCTCTTTGTAATAAATACTTTATTATATTGTAAATATTTTATTGCAATTTCAAAAAGATTAATTACACAATCGCGGTAAGAACCTGTTACACATTGTTTCGTATTATTGATGACAGTTAAAAAGGGATAACTTTATGTAACTTGTATAGCGGCAATCTACGCTTGAACAACATTCTGAAATACGGGATAATTTAAGTTCTGTTGTCTCAATAAATCATTTCAGTTAATATTGATAATAAAATAAGATGGGGTTTCGTGGTCAGTAACGCTTCCACCTTCGGCCTCATCTTCACTTAACACCAGGGTGTTCAAAAAAGAAACATTTTACTTAAGTATTTAAAAACCAAAAACACTATAGCATATTTCATATTTTACAAGCACCATGTTGGACTATTTTAGCATAAAATTTATCCTATGACGCACAAAGTTAACTGACAAGTATATGCTAGGACGCTCCACTAAAAATCAGTGTTGAACTGCAACTCACGTTGAGCTGGAGACCTTTTTTATTTTCATTTTGCGGCGCCGTCTGTTGGATGCAAAATTGTCTTCTCTTTTTATTCCTGTTTGTGTTACGTATCCTTGTTTGTGTCGTTTTTGTCACCAAATAAAGCATTTCTATTCTATACGTTGGTGTCGATTCGGATGTACACCAACTAAACTAAAACCAGTTTTAAAGTAGTACTGTCTCTTTCTTCCTGGAACAGTACGATGCGACAGCACCACTCCGAAACTGGTTTTAGTTTAGTTTAGTTGGTGTACATCCGAATCGATATCATATATGTACGTATCATATATGTACGTATAATATATGTAGCTACGGGACAGTGATAGACAAAATAATAAAATATTAAATAAATATTTCGGACACTCACACCAATCATCTAGAAGGTGGAAGCGTACTGACCCGGAAACCCAATCTTATTTGGGGAACTGGCTATCCTTATCTCTGACAACTGGAACACAACAATGTTATTAACATTACTGTTTGGAGGCAGATTTAGATAAGATGGTGTTAGCTAGCCCGGCGGACTTTTAAAATGCCCTACCACCAACATGTACCACGCTGGGGATCGAACCCGCGACCTCCGATTCGTAAACCCTATGCTGTTTCTATTGAGCCACGGAGGCGGTTCTAATTATTACACGTGGTTGTGGTAGTCCAGAGTATTCTAAATAATAATAAATACACTGAACCTTCAGAGAAAAGTACCAACATACCGCAGCAGCAATCAGTCTGTCTGTCTGTAATTTGGCATGGGTATACAAACACATATTTCTCGCGCTGACAAAGTGGTGAAATAAAATCTTTATATAAACTTAACTTCGGTCTTTCCTGAATCCTACGACCTTGGGATCTTCAAGAGCAGGGTGAATATGCATCTACTGACATCGCGTGCTTCATCTTCGGCCACATCGTCACATCCCATCAGGTCAGATTGCGGTCAAATCCAGTTAACCATTAAAAAAAAACTTTAATCCTTTTTGTACCCCATTATGTGGGTGTAATTGGATAGGTCGCTTAAAAATATTACAAGTTACAACAATTTTTCGATTCAGGGATCCATTGAGAGGGCTAAACTTGAGAGTGATGCTCGCCACCCGATGTACCAGTATTCAACAGTACCCCAAAGACTCCAGAGTCGTAATAACTTTTTAAAATGCGTTGCTCGCATAGAAGGTGTGGCTTCGGATACTCGCTGCAGCCTGTGGCGGCAGAGATACTCTCTTGCGTCGTTCCTCTCGCTCGAGGAGTCTCTTCCTCCTGGACACAATTTGCCATGGCCAACATGGAAATCCTTAAATCGGCTTCGGACTCAGGTCGGCCGTAGCAAAGATAATCTGTGCAGGGGGAGCTTATCCGATGGCGGTAGTGATCGTTGCGAGAGCGGAGTCTCATCGCAGACAATAGATCACCTATTGTCTTGCTCCGCGTGTCCTGACAGCAGCACCTTTGACGACCTCCTTAACGCCACAGACAGTGCTATTAGGGTGGCTAAGTTTAGGTCCAATAAAATTTGAAACTTGCCTTGACTCGAAAAAGAAGTTTTAGGGATCCGTTTGCGAAATATCAGGCTATAAAGTACCAGGTTTTGTTAGAGTCAAGTGTCGGCCCACCTGCCAGCTATGCTACTACTAACAAACAAAATAACTATTTATTGATATATAAAATAATTATATTGTTATCTAAAGACACTCGTCTAAACTAGTTTTCCGCCCGCGGCTTCGCTTGCGTGGAATAGCTTTATCGCGGATATGTTAAATTTCTTTATCCCGCGAGAACTACTCACTTTCTTTCTATATACCAAATTTCATACAAATCCGTTCAATAGTTTCGCCGTGATTGAGCAACAAATAAAAAAACATCCAACATTTATAATATTAGGTCCTTACCTATGAAATTGGCGGTTTGTATGAAGAATTTCATTAAGAATTTTATTAACTTTGTGTGTATTATCGGATAACATTAAGTTAAGTATAGGCAGCGTTAATTTTTAAAAGTAATCGCTTTATAAAAGTTTCAGCGAATCTAAGAAATGATTGTGGGAAGCTCATGAAAAGAGCTACGTTCAAATTTTTTCTATTACGGGATTTAGCCCAGAAATTAAAAAAATATTTAATGTGAAACCTTGAAATAATATTCCATTTTCCAAATAAAAAACAAATTTGGATATAGCTTTGAAAATCGCAGGAATTGGTACATGTGATCAACGAAGAATAAAAACTCCAATTTCATAGGTAAAGACCCAATATTAGTTAGATGTTCTTTGTATTTTATTTTTGTGTGCAATAAAGTATTTAATAATAATATTAAAGATCTACTTATAATAATAAAGGACAAATACCTACAAGACATATACTTTTTGATGTGCATCCAAAATTATATTTTCAAGATTGTAAGACGAGATTGTGAAAAACGGCCAAAAGAAGTTCGCGGAATTTCCGGAGCGCAACGCTTCGAAAGAATCCTAAAAAGTACTTTGCTTTGATATCCAACCCGTCGAAAAGAACCAACGTGTATAAATGTTAGAAGCAATAGACAGAGATTAATTACTCAGGTGTACCGAGAAACAAGAAAAAATAAATATTAGAGAAAGTGGCCGACATGGTTGCATGTCGAAAAGATCCACTAAGGTTATTGTAACGAGGTGTACAACCTCTTCACAAATTCTGTCTTCTTTTCGGTAAACTCTTTGGCGTTTTCTTTTTTGGAATATTATTCAAAATTCTGAATTCTAAATTATTTTCAAAAACTAGGCAGTCTTGACGCAACTTCCGAACTGTAACTATTCTTTCATTCTTACTTTTATTTCTTTTCTTTAAATTATTACATCATTTACAAGTATTTCAAGTGCCTATACATCCTTCCTGCCCTTCACCTTCTTCATCGTTCATCAGTGGCTGCAGTCCTGGTAGGGGCCTGAAACCCACGAACCTGAACCTCATCCTCTCTCTACGGCGGCCGTTATCTACATCTACCTATCAGGCAGCTGAGCGCTCGCAGTACCGCGACATGGTATGCCACTGTTACATCATAGCGTTTTGACAAAAGAGAAACACGACTTCTAAGTAAGACGTATTGGCTTCTCGAAACTTGCTTTAGACATTTTTTTTTATATATGAGAGGGCGGCAAACGAGCATGCGGGTCACCTGATGGAAAGCAATCACCGCCGCCCATGGACACCCGCAACACCAAAAGGGTCACAGATGCGTTGCCGGCCTTTGAGGAAGGTGTAGGCTCGTTTCTTGAAGGTTCCAATGTCGTACTCGTTCGGGAACATAGATATACATGATGAAATTTAATGTTCCTAATTACATGATGACTCCACTCCTGATTACGAACAACTTTCCACTAGGAGCCACAGCCGAGTTCAGCCGAAAATTGATGGACTTTACTAAAGCTGGTTTCAGAATGGTTTAATCGATAATTTTTTGGTCAAATTTAACTATGTTTCCTTGGAAAAAGTTGCTTGTAATCAAGACTTTTTTTTTATGCACAACGGGTTGGTACTTGATCTCAATGACACCTGATGTTAAGTGAAGATGAAGTTGAAGGTGGAAGCGTACTGACCCGGAAACCCCAACACATTTGGGGGACTGGCTATCTTATTTCTGACAACCGGAACACAACAATGCTATTAATATTGGTGCTTTGCGGCAGACTTAGATAAGATGGTGGTAGCTAGCCAGGCGGACATATAAAATACCCTACCACCAACCAAACCGAGTACTTAAACATGTACCCCGCTGGGGATCGAACCCGCGACCGCGACGGGATCCGAACCGGGGGAAGAATGAAACTAGAAATAACATCCCAAAACACAAAGTACGTCAACCACGAGTGATATCCTACTTCCATTCTCTTTGTATTTATTATATAAGTAGATATAAAACATTTTACGACAGCTCGAGATGTGTCATATAATATTATGCCAAGGACAATAACCATAAAAACAGTTGAGTTTTCATTCTGTTATGCTCGGATGTTATACATTTTAGCACATATCACCCCTACAAAAAGTTGTGCTCAGATTTACACGTACGAATTAAAAAAGGTATTCAAGATATATTTAAAGATTGAGCTTTCTTAATAGATGGCGGCGGAGTTCCGCAGACGAGTGGTTCGCAATATGAAGGACTGGCTGTAGAATTTTGTTAAATTAGGGCGACGTAGAGTCGAAGATTTTCAGAAGAACGAAGAGGGCGAATATGAGAAGCGGAAAGTATGTGGAACCATTTTCTGAGATAGAAACGAGTCCTAGGAACGAACAACACTGAATAGAGAAGAGAATCAATACATGGTGAATTTGAATTCGTGTTTGGATGTGCGGACCTTATATTAACGTCGTTACCGCGCCATTTCCGGCGATTCCAGCGCCACCAGGTTTACTTCCCATTAACCGCGTATTATGATAGTCAGTTGACCTGTTGAATAATGAATTCTATCTCTAATTTATCGCTATCTACGACATATATTATATCTTGATTCGTATTTGGCTTCGCATGTATGACCATATTTCTGAATACAGGACATAACTCAAGTGGCTTACAATCCCGCGTTGCAAGGATTTGCATACAGGGTGAATTTAAATTCGTGTAATTCCCATTAACTCGTGGCTTCACTCGTGATTACGAACAACTTTCCACTAGGAACGATAGCTGAATTATTGGACTTCCATAGTAAAAGTGTTTTCAGAATGGTTTACTATGGGTAATCGAAAATTTTTTGATCGAATTCGACTATGATTCCTTGGGGAAAGTGGTTCGTAATAAGGTGTGGCATCACCAGTTAACGGGAATTACACGAATTCAAATTCACCCTGTATGCAAATCCTTGCAACGCGGGATTGTAAGCCACTTGAGTTATTGTATGTATGTATTCAGAAATATGGCCATTCTTGCGAAGCCAAATACGAATCAAGATATAATATATGTCGTAGATAGCGATAAATTAGAGATAGAATTCATTATTCAATAGGTCAACTGACTATCATAATACGCGGTTAATCGGAAGTAAACCTGATGGCGCTGGTATCGCCGGAAATGGCGCGGTAACGACGTTAATATAAGGTCCGCACATCGAAACGCATGAGAGGCGTGCAAATGTTTACTATTCACCAGTAAGTATCTCAGGTTCCATAATCGTAATCGAATGTGAATACGTTGTCGATTGGCCTATAGTAGCTTGCAGTAATGTCGCCATTGCCCGAGCAGCACATTACCACGCGACTGGCACCGTCCCGGTCGCTAGCAACGCCCACCCGAATCCATCTACTACATATAAATAATGCCAAATAGCAAGATTTTGGAGTCGCTCGAGTTTGATGTTGTTTTATACTTAAGGGGGTTAGCGATTGACCTCAATCACACCTAATTACCGATAAGGCCAGAGATGAAATCCGTCCATTTGGAACTTCCAAATTTATTTGCTGCTTGGCTGCAGATTTCGATAGCATGGTGTTAGCTCGCCAAGCGGACTTTAAAAACTGGACTGCCAACCAACCAAACCGATTACTAAATATGTACCCCGCTGAGAATCGAATCCGTAACCTCCGATTTGTGAGACCTATGTTGTTAACATTGCGCCACAGCGGCAGTATTAATGGAATATGACGCTGAGCTGTGTTGTCAGGATTTTGCAGATCCTGAGGACTTTGCATATATTCTTAGAAATTCTTGTTATAATACCTGTTCCGAAAGCCTTTACAAGCTGAAACTTTTAGAGAGAGAGTAGAGAACAGAGTCAATGTCAAAAAGGCTTTATTTTGTAGGTACACTCAAGACAGTCAATTTTATTTTATTTTAGCTACTGGCTTGTTCAAAATGCAATTTTCCCTGAAAAGGACAAGCAACAAACTCGAGGCGTTGCTCTTTTAAAAACAGGTTCTTATATTAATTACAAATAGGTTTTTACATGTCATTATTAATTGTGAAATGGCCTGACATGCGAACGAGTTGGTTATGTCGAGAGATGTTTCTCATCTAAATAGTCTGATATTTTGTAAGAAGAGCATTTTCGAAAAAGAGTATTGAAAATAAATTAGAGCAATATTAAGTTTTCCACAGTAAAAGAAAAAATGCTATATTTTCTTTTAAATCCGATATTATGAAAATGTTCACTACTAACTTTTTAGATCTATGTATCCTGCTTATACGTATAAAGTTTCATTAGAATCGGTTTATTAATTTCGGAATATTTGGGAGTTGAAAGTTTGTATGGAATGACTTGTGAGATGAGCCCTCTTAAACAACAACTTTTGTTCTAAGAATTAAGTTCGTAAATAACACTTTCATCGCAGTCTGATTTATTCATTCAATGTTTGCAGAATTTGTAATGTTGAGCAGAATTTTGTTGTACAGGTGTTGACAGTTTTGCCACAAATTCGCGTTTAACTTGATTTAAGGTTACATTTGCTTTACCATATATTGGTGTCGATTCGGATGTACACCAACTAAACTAGAACGAGTTTTGGAGTGGTGCCGTCGCATCTTACTGTTCCAGAGAGAAAGCTACAATACTACTTTAAAACTGGTTTTAGTTTAGTTGGTGTACAACCGAATCGACACCATTGGTATCGATTCGATAGGCACAGTATTAAACTAAATTTAAACCTATATACTTATTACCTCCAGTAAAAATTCGTCGGGTTTTTTGGTTTTTAAATACTCATTATGTAAGATTGCTCTAATATATTTCGGACACTTACACCAATCATCTAGTCCCAAAATAAGCAATAGTACTATTATGGATTATTATTATTATTATTATGATACTAGATAACGGATAAATATACGTAAATATTTATGTAAACATCATGACTCGGGAATAAATGTTCGTATTCATAACATTTACCCGTCGCGGGGTTCTAGCCTGCAACCGTTGGTTTCGCTGAAAGGTCAGTGATCCACTACACCAATCGGTTGTCAAATCGTCAGTTATTGACTACGTTTATGTGTACCTACACAAAATGACATTTATTTCTTTAAAACTTTCAAGGATGCTAACCTATAAGCCCACAAGCCCGCTTGCCTTAAAGTAGGTACTCGATTTTTGTCACCTTCAAACTTTATCGACCGACACCATTGACTGTTTAACAACTAAATACGTGCACGATTTGCGGTTAAGTTTGGAAGAAGCTGTAGAATTTAAGTACATTTTGATAATAGGAGCACGTTTAATATTATATAGCAGAATATCAAGGAGGGTGTTACCGCCGATTTGAATTTTGCGGTGAACTTCGTGTGAACGCTCTTTATAGGGCTGTACAAGGGCTTTTGTGTTTCTTGGCAGACGCGAGTGCGTGAGCTAGGGCTGGCACCAATGACTTTATAATGAAAATTGTTCTCGCAAATTTTAATTAAACGCTAATTAGAAGATCGAAAGCAATCAAAATCGTCTCATCATCAGGAGCGTTTTGGATGGAGACACAAAGTACCTATGTAAATGAATGGAAACCTGTTTTGAAGGGTCTGCGACTATACTAAAAATAATAAAACTCAAGGTGCTGAAGCTGAAGGCACTTTGTTCGTGAAACAAAACGCATCCGCGATCTGTCATGTTGACAGGAGCGCGGGTAGCCGAAAAATACAACTCTCTAATAGATATCTAACGATTTCACTCATCTGATCATACATCATTTTTGCCTATTAAAACTGTGATATTTTAATAAACTCACATCTTTCAAAGTTAATTAGTTCCTACGGCTCCTGAACCCAGCTAATACAGTCCACTCCATCACCTAAAGACCAACCGCACATACCGAAGCACCAGCAGAGGAGTGTGGTCTCCACACTTTATATCTACGCTTGGACAAGTAACTCAACAAACTGACAAAAGTCATAAAAAGTCGTAAAAGGTATCAAAATTAATATAAAATTGACTATCCAGAAAAGGTAAAATATCGCTCCATGAGACTAAAGTAGTTAGGTAAGACCACATCTTCGGCGGCATTTTCACGTAGTTACCAACTAAACAATATTGCGTCCGATGGCAAAAATGTTGCCATTTAGTTCGCTTGTGTTCGGTCGCTAATTTTGGTATGTTTTATGTTCAACTGGGGTTCAATATTCTACACTAGAAACTTGTTATCGATGCAAAGAACTATTAGGTATAAATTTATTGTTGGCAAACGATAAAACTGTGTGGTTTCGGCACTCAAATAGATTAGAACTAACCGGTCTCTTCCTGTGTCGTAAAACGCTATTCAGAGACGTAAAACCAAAAAATAATCTTTGTTTTGCACATATTAACGGCGATGGTGCCCCCGTCACCAGTGGCTTGTCTAGGATTTCAGAGTAGGGCAAGCCCGAGTAATATTTGATGAATGATTTGTGGTTTTTACATAGTTAATGAATTAAATACATCTTGTTGCCTTTCTGTTCAACATGTAGGGTAAAGTTTGAAGTTGATGTTCCTGATCGAGTGTTTTATTAAGGCAAAGGCATTCCGGGCTTTTGAGCTTATATCAAGGTACCGCCGCTGCCCGTCACTTGTGCACTTCTCTGTAGGTACTTCTTAATGTTTGGCACACCCAAACGCTTACTTTTGGGTCACCTCTGACCACCCCAATTGGGATAAAGGTCGTGACGTTATTTACGTTCGAAAAATATAATACCAAGCAGAATAAGTGCGCAGTCGAATATTACGAGTTTCTGTACTATGCAAACTAATGTTTGTGTGTTTACAAAGACTTTATTGTACGAAGTAACAGAGATAATACATTAAGTTAGAAGTGTACAAAGGCAAACTTATCCCATGAAGGATCTCTTCCAGTCGACCCAAAATTTCATTAAATAATGATGGTTGGGCGTGAAGACGACTACACTCAAACAGGTACCTAATTACAATACAATACAAACACACTTTATTGCACAACAGAAAAGAAACACAGTTACAAATACCTACAGAAAGTGGTAGGAGTAAAACGTACAATTTGGCGACCTTATCACTAACAGCGATGTCTTCCATGCAACCTTTGGGTATAAGGACAGAATTTATTGGACTATTTACTCTTATTTATTTATATATAATAAAATGATATACTTAATTGTTGTACAATAACGCGTTTACAATTAAACAAACAAACTTAAACTAGATAAATATCTAAAAAAAGTATAATTATTGCGTGTCACAAGATGACGTCAAAATTACCGAGGATTATGATTTATGAAGCGTTTCGGCATTAGTGACAACCCTAGCCGGGTCGCGGGCGTGAAGCACTTACCGTGTGTTTATTCTACAAAAAGCGGTGTCGCGTCAAACGTTGTGGTGACCCGCGCTATTGGAGCCCCCATTGTACTTACCTATTTATATAACGTACTTAGGCTATGACAAGATGAAAGGCTGCTTCAGAGGTGATAACAAGATTTGTTTAAAGTGGAAATAAGCTTACTACTGTGTTACAGTTGTATAAACTTATCAATGACACAATACAAACGCAAATACCCTTTATTGTCCAACAAAAGGAATATACCTTCTAGAAGAGTAGAAGGTACAAAGAGTATTTATGAAAGAGGAATTATAAAACAAGCGAATAAAAAAAAATTGCGACTGATGATGACATACTGTTTTAATAACTTGAGCGGTATGTATTACTAAGTGAGTGACTACATTACTAAGTGAGCTACTGGATATACAAAGATGGCAACTAAAGCATAACTGCAAACCGACTTGGTTAGGTTAGGTTCGAAGGGTATGGCGCAAGCGAGCCGGACGAGTGCGAGCGAAGCGAGCACGGGAGTTCTTGGCACCCCGACATGGATAGGTTAGGTTCGAAGGGTATGGCGGAAGCGAGCCGGGCGAGCAGAGCGATCGTTTTATTGCTACCCTTTATGAAATAAATGATCTCCGAAAACCTAACACGCTCCTTCTACTACCCTATAGCTTTAATAAATCATGACATAAACACATGTTCATGAATAAAACAATAACAAGCTTGGCTTATAAACACTTATCTAGTTTAGGTATCAAACTAATGTTAATTAGCAAACCGAGCGAAAAATTTCTAAATTAATCTTGTCATTTCAATTAATTCAGAATTGTATGGCTCGGTTTGCTAATTGCTATAAGCCCTCTAGTTTAGGCAAGCAACAATTCTAAGTAAAGTCAATTCGGTGGACAAGGGCGGCTTAAAAACATTGCCTGTCAGGTGACCACTAGTCTGTCACAAAGCCACCAAACCGCATTAGGCCAGCGTGGTGGATTATGACCCATACCCTCTTCCAATAAGAGGAAGATGTGTCCCAACAGTGGGGACGTGTAAGGTTGTTGATAATCTAGCCCAAAGTAGGACAAGGCCTTAAGGGAAAACATAACGTTTGTAATTAATAGACAAGTAAAAGAAAGCCAACGAATGGTATTCAAAGAGAACAAATAATTCAACCTTAACGATACAAAGCTAAAACCAATGCATTTATCAAGCGACAAAGATAAAACAATGAAAGAACTGATTGCACCGACGGAGCAGCTAGTAAAACAAGCTAACACACAAATAGATTTGTCCCTCAACAAAAGAGTCCATTCAATAAAGGCAAACATAATTCTCTTAGGAACAACAAAACTTCTTGCAACTTTTCTATAGCGCACGTCGCCGCAAAATAGCCAAACTTTCCGTACAAACTACAGACAGACAGTAAAAGTTAAATACAACGTACAACACAAGTCGCGTGCACAAAGAAATCCACGGACCTATTTGTTGTTAACGATATACGATTGACATAGCGTCTCAAGTGAGGTTTTTGTTAGGTAACAGCTACTTCTAGCTTTTCTAACTTTGAATTGCGGAAAGTTTATTGCCTAAGATAGTTTTGCGTTTGTG
Source organism: Oegoconia quadripuncta (assembly GCA_949316235.1). NCBI lineage: Eukaryota > Metazoa > Arthropoda > Insecta > Lepidoptera > Autostichidae > Oegoconia > Oegoconia quadripuncta. The sequence continues at coordinate 19,697,105 of OX438758.1, forward strand.
TAATATTTTAGAACTTTTTATAAAATTTAATGTTACCAGCCTACTTACAACTTAGAGCGATTCGAGTGAGAAAGAGTCGCGCGCGACTTAGCCCGCGCCCGTATTAATAAACCGTTCTCAAGATTGACATGGCCTCAAGTGTACGCCTGAGAATCTGCTACTATATTAAAACAGCATCAGAAAAAATGGTCTTGAGACTGAGACGTGATCTGAATCTCAAGAACGATTTATTAATACTTGCAGTTGATTGGCTGTCGCATGACAGCTGTCAACTTGACCGCCAATCGGCTTTGAGCGATGTAGCCTATGTCGCACGCGACTCTATATCTGCAGAACGGAATCTAAATCTAATTTGTGAACATTACTAAATATATCTTCAAAAATGTTCTAGATTGGGCGATGCTGGATCCTTCATTTTTGCTTTGATTTGGGTCCTTGGCTGGATCTGGACCTGACATCTGCAGACATAATGCAAAGTCCTTCCCCCATGGACCTAGAATAGATAAATCAACGGCAATGCCCAATCAGTGAATTCGTTCAAGAATAGATTGGACAAATTTCTAAAAAAACTAGTGACGACTTAAATAGTGACTGGATAACAACATAATGAACAATGTGAATTCTTCCAACACTGTGACATAGACATACCAGCAGTAATGCTGCTCGTCTATAATAATATAATAATAATAAGATTTCGAACATTTGTTGTTATAATTATACTTTTACCTTTTAGTTTACGAATCTTGAAAAGAGACTAGCTCCCGTAACACTGGAAATTCTAGAGTGAGATTAATGCGCTTGTTTTCATGAACTATTATTATATTTACAACTCGAGTACCTACATCTTCGAATTTAATAAACACAATATTTAAGTTGGTAAATAGATATGGAATTACAAAATTATAAGCTTTAAATCAAACGACATTTAATAAATGGCTGCCCTTTCTGTCATATTCAGTTTTTTGGTAAACTAACTAAAGCAACTATTGAACCGTGACCTAAGGCGATAGCGGCTCCTTGCAGAGCGGATCCAGAATCGAACGAAAACAAGATGAGGTTGAGGTGGCTGTAATCTGTACGGGGGCGGGTACGAGAACAACTGATAAACATAAAGAGTTTAAGGAAGCCAAACATTGTAGATTAAGAAAACATAATCAGTAAAATAATATTTCTGACAAATTTGAAAACAATTCAAGTGTAAAAAAATTAGATTTTTAATAAGAAGTAGTTTTGAATAGTCATTGTTCCGATTATTTTCTATCGAGCGAAATACTAAATGTCTCGAAAATATCCTGCACATTGATTTATAATTTTTGCAATAGGGTTTCGGGGATTTGGTTTTAAATAATGTTAAGTAGGCCACGTCAGCCTCTTACGTAATCCTTTAAATTGTACGTATTGTTATACTATTAACACACACTGGTATACAACGGGCAACGAACAAGCATTATTATGACTCTCTCTCTTTTATGTGGTAATTAATTAACCGTACCAGGGAAGCAGGGAATGAAAATATAATGGCTAATGAAAACAATCTGGAAACTTCCTTAATGTAGGACATTCGCTTCCATTATTGCAATGATCATGATAACTTCAGAAATTTCCACTTGGGCTAGACGTAAATTGCATATTTTATTTAAGTATTATACACCATTAACATCAGATATATAATCCTTAAAATTAAGTACAGAGTGTAAATCCAATAACAGGGAAACACAACGGGAGACTATACCATCGACATCACCTGATGTGTACTGCTTCCCTATATATTCTAGGAACCGTACTATGATGCCCGATATTTGTGCGGTAAACTTTCACGGAAAGGGGCTGGAATTTCTACAATAAAGGTAACTTTGAAGTTTTGCTACTATTTTTTCATTAGTTCCTCAGCAGTTGACACCAGGAAAACAGAAAAAGGTAACAATCGATTACGTGTCCAACACAAAAAGGAGTTATATGAGAAACCTGTCGATAGTTAAGTAAAAGGCACATAAAATATCGTTATCGTGATTCAATAAGAAGCATTATTTCCGAGCAGGATGGTAACATAAATCAAGTGCGTGCCGAGCCTGTGGGTCGGAGTCGCAGTTACATCACTTTACCGGGTTAGTAGTCGCAGTAGTCTACTCTTCTACATTATAATGTCCTGGTGCAAAGTTAGTTTTCACAAATTAGTTTAATAAATTTTCTGGCTCTTAATTGAATTTACCTCTGGGTCGAGCTAATAAACTTCTCTGGATTATCCTGGATTCCCAACACAGAAAATACTTCTGGAACGTGGTCTTTGCGGGACGTAGTATAATCTAAAAACGCAGGTATGATGTTTCCCATAAATGATTTACTGAAATTGACAATTCTAAATCAAGCAAGATATTTCAAAATTGTTGAAACTAAGATTAAAAACAGTATGTGCGATAGAAATACAACGAGCCAGAGAAAAAAACGTTAAGCCTTCCTACTAGCCTCCTTATCTACAGGTTTCACTAAGCCAAGTGATCCGATCGACTTAAATATCAACTTACTGGTAATATCTCGAAACCGTGTTCACGAAAATATATAAACAGGAATTTGTTGGAACGGCCTTACGCGGTGTCACCCTGAAACTGAAAAGAAATACCTCAAACGCCAAAAGTGAGGTTACGTAATGCGTAGTCGATAGCATCTTACTCCGTAAGGCTGTTTCCATGATTTCTTATCCGGTGATACAATACATCGCAAAATGTTAATTACTTGTTACAACCAAAATTTTTCATGCAATGTTTATCTGATATAAGCAAGCAAGAAGGGTTTCGTTGTTGGCATTATCGAACGTATACTATTTATTACATGAATTGTTATTTTTGAATGAATGAATTATTGTATTTCATTGTATTATTGAATTAAATCACAATTGAATTGTTTACGGGAGTGAATGTTGGGTATAGCAGAAGAAGAATAAAAATATAATAAATGCAGTGGAAATTAGATCTTGGAGAAGTATGAGTGGGTGACTTTGAAAGAAAGAATCAGGAATAGTGAAATTAGGGAGTTATGAAATGTGAAAGTAGACGCAGTGACAAAGATTGGAAAAGGTATGATGAGATGGTTTGGACATGTGGAGACGATGAATGTAAGAAGACTAACGAAAGAGATATACGAAGCGAATGTGGATGGTAGTGTTGGTAGGAGAAGATCACGGCGAACGTACCATGATCAAATCGGGGTCTTCTTAAAGAAAGGCCAGGTTATGCGTACCCAAAACCGACAAGCATGTATGAACGACATTATGAGAGTAAATAAAGCAGAAGAGGTGAGTCAGGATCGTCGCAAGTGGAAGTATGTGGTCTCTACTTACCACTATGGGAAAAAAGCGTGATTGTTTAATTATGTATTGTTTACTTATTGATTTTAAATTAATGTAATTGTGCTAAATTGAATAGACTATGTCAATTTATGTTTATAAAATATTATCAACGTCGAATAATGTAATGATTGACACTATAAGACTATTACAAATAAATCTGAAGTTAAATCTGGCAGTTGACTCCGCACGTGTTTTGTAGCTTTAATAACTGCAAAGGAAGATTAATCAGAATCCATGTCATATTCTACAAGTGATATTTTTGATATCCCATATCTTAACCGGGGTCTCAGGGGCCATTAGGAACCGGGGCTTATCTTGCACGCTATTCACCAGCTCTAATTGAAGCCGTTTCAACCGACCCGACTGGCTAAGGGTTTTCCTTAGAGCAGCGTAATTATAAATGGTGGATTTATAAAAGACGCCAACGAATAAAGCTTTAATATTAGAACTTAATAAAATCATGTTCTTTAATCGGATCTACTACGTTTAATGTAATTGGAATTCCATTTTAAAATATGCCCGCAAGTGGAAGAAGAAAAATAAAATCCTTGAGAGACAACAAAGAAAAACGAAACATCAATAAAAAAAAAACTATGCCAAATGTGCCACTTTTATTTGTTAAAGGCACTAAACTAGCAGACGTAACCGTGAACTCCCGTTGTTCCCAAAGAATACAGTAAATCAACACCAATGTGCGTGAGGCATTAAATAAAGAGTGGCAGAGGTTATGGCCCGCGAACAGGTTGTAAAAATGGTGATTTTATTGGGGTCGCCCTTGTATGAAAGCTTGCGAAAGAAAGGCCCAGGTGAAATGCTCCCGATAAATAATACCACCCTTTACTCGTGATACGTGCTCGACGTCCGTAAGCCCGTTCAATTTCGCGAGGAATGTTTCCTATTGCTCTGTGATTTCGTTTTCCAACAACCCCACCCATTAACAAGAACGTAGTTAATTTATATCCTTGGAATGTCTTTCGGGATTGAAAGTAAAAGTTCGTTAGCACAATTCGTGAAGAACTGGGAAAGCGAAACTAAACGCCGATTCACGCGTCTTAATTGAAACAAACTCCGCTCCGAGTCGGCGCTCACACAAAGGAACCCAGGAACGGCGAGTCGGCAAAAAGCGGCGTTTCACGGGAGAACCTTCATTTCGCCGGGTTCAGATACGATATGATTTAGTAAAGGGAATTTGTCGCAGCCAGAGCCTCGTCTAATAGTTGCTGAATCGAATATTACACTTGAATGCCAACGCGGATTGCTTCCATTCCGCTCGTTCCGATATCTACCGTAATATCGTTCAGATGTAGAATTAGAACGCGAATTCAGCGTTAAAAATAAAAGAAAATTACCGGTGGTCCCTGAAACGCACGTCGAAGGGAATCTAAGTTATCTTCATAAATAGTGTCAGAGGATGATTTATATCAGACGTCAAGTTTGAGAGCCCGCTCAGTGACAAATGAGGTGCCACTCCCTCTGGAATGCCGCCGTCTAAGCGTTAATCACAATTTTAAACTCGGCCGGGCTATCTCGGCGACTTAAATCTTACCGAATGGCGTATAGATCGTCATTATCTTTTGCGCAAACAACTTTGTAGCTCATTAATTTGCAAGGGTTGCCGTCACTACCGAGGCAATATTAAAGTAATTTCTTCTTTTTTCGTTAAATGACGCAGCTGTTGCTGAGGTAGGTATATCGGAAATTCATCCAAGCAAGAAAGGGTACCACGGCAGGAAAAGACGTGAGCAGTCAACTGTCAAAATGTTCACACATGTGTATCAAGGCTTACACGCAATATGATTTGTTCTACCGGGGTGGATCCTAGGGAATATATAGCTGTCGTACTTTCTCGTGCTCATTTATTAATCGATATACGTGTAGGTTGTATTATGTAGGGTGAAGCTGTACTAGGAGGTCATAAAACATTTAAGATAACATATAACCTTGGAAGGACGATAATTCCAAATGGCGGGCCACATCTGCGCAAAAAGGTTCTTTGACGTGAATTTTTTAAGTCGCTGGCACCCTGGGACTGCCTGTCACAGCGTTAAAAATGTACTTTAGGATTCCCTATGTATGAAATGTCTTTCAATATGCATCTTAAAACCTTCCTTGCAGTGGAAAAATACACATACACTCCATTATGGACGCCAATGACTCTCCAGTCCGTAATAACCTTGTCGCGATAGTAGCAATATCCTAGAGAAAGGGCAGGTACTATTCGTTTATGAGAAGCAGCAGTTGGACGTTGTAATAACTTTGTATGTATTTTAATAACAGACTCCAAGAAAAACGTCGAAACGTGGAAACCAAAAGTGGCAACAAACTTAATCTTTTATACTGTATAATACGTGTTTCAAAATACCAATACAGGCCCAGGGCAAGAATTGTTTACTTCCAGTATGTTTAAGTGACAGCGATATGTACATCACTATCCTTATTCCACGTCCAATATTGTCACTCAATCAAAGCTAATTTCATATGCTTTCATCTACCAAGCTCACATAACTTGAAAGATTCAAATTCCAATAACCAAGCGTTCATCGCGGCCCGTGTGATCTACCAGGCGTTGATAACTTATTACAACTATCTGCCGCACTATGTTTGATAGTCAATGTTTACCTCGCTGTAGCGCTATGATCTGAGCAAATTATTGCCAAGCACGAGCGGCTTAGCTTAAGTGCAAACACTTGCCGTCAAGTCACTACCTGAAGATGCTACATAGGTAGCGTAAAGTAAACAAATGGGATTCTAGTTTGGTAAGTAGTTTCGTTGCAAGCTGCGCTTCTTCGTGTTTATGTTGCCCTGGTACTTGTAACCAGATTTTGTTTAAAATAAAAAGTGAAACTTTTTTCTACACAAATTTTTCTACACAATGAAGTCTTCGTGATTCGATACCGGCCAAAAAAAATCTCGAATGTGAAGCAACCAGCATAGCATCGGATAAAAAAATCGATACAAAAAGCACGTTTTCTAGGCATCCAACTACATGGCTAATCCAACGATCCGCCCCCAACATATACACATACATAACGTCCTTCATCCCAAATGGAGTGGTCAGAGATATCCCAAACCACGTATTCGGTATGTGAAACCAAATGCCGATACCACATAGCACATTTACATATTTGAATATGTATTTAATCTATTGAGGTGGAACACAATTTCTCGGTCTTTTGTTTTATAGTTTCTTTTTTATTATTGGATTCGCATTTGACCGCAATCTCACCTGATGGAAAGTGACGATGTGGTCGAAGATGAAGCACGCGATCCCGCTATATACCTATTCACTCTGCTCTTGAAGTTACTTGTGTTAATGTTTAGTAACAACGTTGATCAATACGTAATAGTCAATTCATCGGCAATAATAACTATATAGATATATATAGGCTAGTTACTTAAAAGTAACAAATGCGAACGGAAAGTAATCTCCGGGACAATAAATGTTACAAAATGACAACCTCTGCAACTCTTATTTCTTGGAATGATCTCTCATTTGTCCGAAATGGATTCTAAATTGGGACATAGTTTAGGATTCCGTAGTCAACAAGGAACCCTGGTAGTTTCGTCATGTCTGTCTGTCTGTCCGAGGCTTAGCTCAGAGGCTACTAAAAGCTTATTGTACTACTAGAAAGCTGTAATTTAGTATTATATTCATGTTAATAACGCAGAAAAAGAGGTAAAATAAACTTCAACTTTTTATTTTATGGCAATCGGTCGTCTATATTACGATCGACCATTACTGCCAGAGTCTGGTTGTATGGCTAAAACGCTGAATGAGGTTGACCAGTATGAAGTCTGTGCCAAGCTATGGGTCTATTATCCTGTTTGAGCGATCTAAATTTCATAATTTTATTTTATTATATGGATATATACTTGGAAGGTAAAATAAAATCTTAACAAATATTATTTTTCAGCTTACCTACTCACAATACAATACAATACAAATACTCTTTATTGCGCAAAATTATTTACAATAATTTTAGTACTTATTTTTTATTTTTATATTTTAGTAAATAATATAATAATTTCACGTAAAGTGGGAATGAATTTTCCTTAATTTTTGTACCCTATCGTGAGGGGTTATTATTATAGGTTATAATTGTAGGTTATTTTAAACAGTTTTTCCATTTAGGAATCCATTTAAGAAATATTAAGTAAAGCTTTGGTTGGTGGTAGGGCATTTTAAAAGTCCGCCTGGCTATCTACCACCATCTTATCTAAATCTGCCGTCAAAGTAATGTTAATAGCATTGTTGTGTTCCGGTTGTCAGAGATAAGATAGCCAGTTCCCCAAATATTTGGGTTTCCGGGTCAGTACGCTTCCACCTTCGACCTCATCTTCACTTAACATCAGGTGTGATTGAGGTCAAGTGATAACCCGTTGTGCATTTAAAAAAAAAAGCTTACGTTTATTAGTCTCAAATCTATTGTCGTCGTCGTCGGCGTCCCCCCCCCCCCCCCCCCCCTAACCCCCTAAAAGCTAAATGGTTGGGTTTGGATATGTGCAAAATGCTGTAGTATATATAATAAAGTTAAAAGAAAAACTATTACATGCAAGTATGTTTTACAAGTTAATGAGTAATAGTAGAAACATTTATAAAATGTACTTTCCGTTGAAAACGATTTAATAAAAAGTAAGTCCATATATTGTGAGATTCGTCTGTGGTCGTGTATCGTGAACGACACGGTCTGTATCTAAGAACGACCTGTCCAACAACCGATATATTCTTTATATAAACGAGTTTTTTTTCTTCGTAAATCATATGTACCAATTCCTGCGATTTTCAAGCTATATCCAAATTTGTTTTTTATTCGGAAAATGGAATATTATTTCAAGGTTTCACATGAAATATTTTTTAATATCTGGGCTATCTCACATATTAAAAAAAATTTGAACAGAACTCTTTTCATGTGCTTCCCATAATCATTTCTTAGATTCGCTGAAACTTTTATAAAGCGGTTACTTTTAAAAATTAACGCTGCCTATACTTGACTTAATGTTATCCGATAATACACACAAAGTTTAGCTAAATTTGGATTTGCCGTTCCCAAAAAAAAAACAAAAATTTTTGTATGGAGAAAACAGTCTTAATGAAATTCTTCATACAAAACGACAATTTCATAGCTAAGGACCTAATATCTTCTCCCTGTAGCCTCTTTTACCTCCTAACAAATGATGTTTCAATTTCGTATTCTTCATGCACCAGTTACATTATTTCTGTTCACCCATATACAGGGTGACCGAACCGTAAATAGTAAGACGTCTGTGTTTTTGTTCAAAAGAATATCGATTATAAAAGAAAACCTTATGGTTTTTTCAGCTTTTAGACTTTTTCCTGTCGTATATTCGATTCAGATAATGTTTATATACATGAGATCTTTTTTTTTTTTTATATGAGAGAGCGGCAAACGAGCATGCGGGTCACCTGATGGAAAGTAATCACCGCCGCCCATGGACACCCGCAACACCAAAAGGGTCACAGATGCGTTGCCGGCCTTTGAGGAAGGTGTAGGCTCGTTTCTTGAAGATTACATACAATGTCGTACTCGTTCGGGAATACCGCTGCCGGAAGTCCGTTCCACAGGGTGGTCGTACGTGGTAAGAAGTTTCTTGAGAAACGTACAGTGGTAGACTTCCACTCATCCAGGTGATGTGGATGGAAATTTAATTTTCTCCGAGAAGTGTATCGGTTAAATTGAAATATCTTAAAATAAATATAGATAACTTGCTTAAATTTAAAATGTATGCTCAGAAACATAAACATAGAGACAACAATTTATGAATTTAAACAATTAAAAATGATGGACATATTATTTTAAGACTGGTCGGAGGGGGCCTGGGATAGAGAGCCGTGGAGAGAGGAGGGAGGCCTTTGCCCAGCAGTGGGACAGTATGGGCTCTAATAATAATAATAATTATTATTTTAAGTGTAATTTAAGTATACCAACAAGTTACTGGCTTTAATTTAGTTGAGTAGAATTAACAATACAATAAAACACTATCCTTCCTTTTTATGGTGGCGCCATTTATATTTTCTATGGTATGTTTGATGTGACGTGATGTAATTAAAAAAAATGATAATTTTCAATAGGTAAGTGATATTTTTCTATCCTACATTGAATAAAATATTATGCATTTGATCAGACAGGACGTACATTCTAAAAGAAACTATAACGTCATGTGTGGTAGTGTAGCTAGGCAGAAAAATGCCTTACTATTTACATGAATGAGTAATAAACACGTACCCACTCTGACAATAATTCCTCAGCGTCGGTTTATTGTTATATTGGTTACGATGGAAAAAACATCCATTGGTCGATAAATTTACTATTCGATTTTTGTAAATCATCATCCATAAACTCTAGTTTAACATACCATAACATTTCGCTGACGGAGGAATTAATATACAGCTCTAGCACCTCGTTGATTGCACTAAAACATGTTATTACGCCCTGTATAGGAATATTAATTCGGCAGACGTTCCATTCGAGACGCTGACGACGGATGGCGCGTTCCATTTCACGTTCCACCGCATGCAATCTCGCTGGGCCGCAATCGAACCGGCGCGATACCGACGACTCAACGGCTCTGAGTGAAATGTGACGGCTGAGATGGGTATTACTTATCATTGTTATTTTTGGGATGATATATTTAGAGTATCATAATAATAGACTTTACGTGGAGTATCAAACTTCAAACTTCAAGCATTTATTTCAACGTAAGATACATGATATCATTTGTTGAATGTCAAATTTAAATCTACTGGAAATAAAAAAAGTTTATTGCATTTATCTGTCAGTCGGTATGTCCAAGCTACTACCGCTTCGGAAAGGGAATTCATCTGTGGGAAAAGAAGCGGCGCAAGAAACCCACAGGATCATTGTTGTTCTTTTTTTTTTTAAATAAAGTATATAACTAATACAATTTTATCATTTTGGGGAGCTGGTCGAAGTACACCAAGCGTGTTTGTCATTCAGGTAGTCACTAATTTTATAATAACCCTTTTTTGCTAATGTTATTTTGACATAATCTTTAAATTTTTTCTCAGTTAGATTAATGATATTCTCAGGGATAAGGTTATAAAAGCGTATACAGTGTCCCACAAATGATGTATTAACTTTGCTTAGTCTGAACATAGGGGTAGCCAATTTGTTCTTATATCTCAAATTTAAATTATGCTTGTCACTATTTTTGGGGAACGTAGAAATATTTTTTCGAACGTACATAATATTTTCGTAAATGAACAGTGAAGGAACAGTTAAAATATTAATTTCTTTAAACCTGTCCCGGAGAGAGTCATGTCGACGCAGATTATAAATTGCTCGTATTGCTCTCTTTTGTAAAATAAAAATATGTTCTATGTCAGCTGCTCGTCCCCAAAGCAAAATACCGTAAGACATAATACTGTGGAAATAACTAAAATAGACCAATCTTGCAGTAGCCACATCAGTTAGCTGTCTAATCTTCCAGAGGGCATATCATGGGCCTCTATAGATAAATAATAATAATAAATAAATATCCTTAGACATACACACAGCGCCATCTACTTCCACAGTAAACATCTATAGGCTTGTGTTGTGGTTGATATACTACATAAATACATTATTTTTTTTTTGTAAATAAATACTTATTATAAACGAAAACATACCACTTGTCCGTATTCATCACACAAACATATGGCCCTAGCGGGATTCGAACCCGCGACCATTTGGTGTACCTAGTGGTCAGAGTTTCTAACCACTACACCAAACAGAGGGCTGAGTGTGAGTTTTGTTTCGACTTAACTTTACTACCACGTTCACGTTTACGTGACGATTTGTATGAAGAAATGTGCAGCGCCTCTAGCGGATAGTTTGCAAAACGATTTTTTTCATAGATACTTTTTGCGTAAACGCGAACGCGATGGTAAAGTTAAAAACGAAACAAAACTCGCACTCCGCACACTGGTCGTCAAAACCAAAGATGCCCAGATTGACCGGTTAGAAGCGGTTGCACTTTGTGGGGTACTGCTACTGCCCGGCTCACCCAGGTATGACTGGCTACCTTATCTCTGACAACCGGAACACAACAATTTGTTTGTTTGGCGGCAGGCTTAAGTAAGATGGTGGTCAGTCAGGCGGACATTTAAAATGCCCTACCACCAACCAAACCTGTTCCAAACATGTACCCCGCTGTGGATCGAACATGCGACCTCCGATTCGAAATCCAATGTTGTTAACATTGAGCCACGGAGGCGGTTAAAACAACAAACATATGGACAAATCGACAGTACATTCGACTGTACACGTCTCCCTCCATTACGGGATCACTAACCAAATTACTCACGGCTAGCCGGTTCACTGTGATCCTTTTTTAGCGTTAACTGACATCGCAACTTAACCAGATCAGCGAAGTGCCTACCTCTATTTGCCACTCGGCTTAATCTACTAACCATTGGGCTAACGTCCGCCCAATCAGAAACATAGCCTGTATAACGTTTAAAATAACAACTATGGGTGATACATCCCAGCAAGGGGGTAACCCTTGGTTGTAATTTAGAAAGCTCATGCCATTTAAAGACATCATTGTCATTTGATGGCCGATACATAAATAAAATAAAGTTTATTTACTCAAAAAGATGGCGAGACGGTTATGTGGGACTCCCCTCCCTACCGGGAGGGATACCCACCAAAACCCTGCGGCGACCTTCCTCGGCAGTAGAGCGCACCTGGGAACGCATAAGCGGCTCCAGGTCCCATGCACCCATAGATAACCTACGGTCGCAGATGTATAATCATGTCAAATTAGTCCTATAGTTTGTTATACTAGTAGCTGTCTACGAAATCCTAGAAAACCTACCTGACTACAAAGCAACAGAAGACGGAGCCATTACGTGTTTTGACACAACTTTAAAGCGCCAGTGCTGACGTCACCCGAACTCGAAGCTGCGCGGAAGTTTCCCAACAATGCGGGTAAGTAGTGAAAGAGTGGAAACTCCGACGGGAAGGGAAACTTTCGCATAAACCAGGACTATACTACTGGTTTGGGACAGGTCGGGTCTTATAACCAACAATATAAGGTAAAGAAACCATGTGGGACATGAAGTTAATTCTGTCTATAAAAAGAAAGCTCGCAGGTCGTAGCAAAACTGACGTAGCGGTTGCACTGTGAAATAATTGAATCGTCAAAGTTACAAAAAATAATCTTTTTTTTTATGCACGACGGTTTCGTACTTGACCTCAATCACACCTGATGTTAAGTGAAGATGAGGTCGAAGGTGGAAGCGTACTGACCCGGAAACCCTAACACAACACATCTACTTCATTAAAACTTTGTATGAGTATTACTTATTTCAGGTCTCACTAGCTGGACACTGGTTTGCAGTTAATGGCTAGCTCATGTATTTGTATTTATTTATTTATCTATCTAAAATGTTACAAAGATATATTTACAGGTGCCACAAAAACCTATGTAGGTTTATCCGAACACAGTACCAATGTCACCATCGGACACTCATGCATGACAGTGATTTCTATTATCTAGCTTGTAATTAGTCATTTATCTATCTCCTTACACACACCTATAGAGATAAATATATCACTTATACGTCTAGAAGAAAATAAAATTTAATAATTAAAAAAAAAATGTAAAGTAATAGAATAATAACATGGTGGCATTCGTATGTGCAGATTAGGGATGTTACGAATATACAATACAATACAAATATTCGCATTCGCATCGACATTTGCGTTCGCATCAATCAATGCGAATGTTATGCGAATGTGTGCAGGTCGTGTGACATGACGTATTTTTGCAACCGCCCTTTTTCTGTTTTAAATAATAAAAATGATTGATTATAAATTCATATGGTTTATTTTATTTTTATGGTCTGTGTATGTCTTCTTAACATTCGCATTCGCGTTCGCACATTCGCAGCCTAAGCATTCGCATTCGCGAATGTGAAAATTCTGACATTCGTAACATCCCTAGTCCGCTAGCAGATCCGTCCGGTATTTCTACACAGTACTCTACTTAGATTTTCAGTTCACTTTGTAACCCCCGAACAAAAACAAAGGGTGTTATGTGTTTGACGACATTGTGCGTGTGTCCAGTCTTTGTCCAGACGTATATTAGTAATGCGTGACCCACTTTTCGTGCGGTTTTCTTTATATAAAAGACTTAACGAGGGGCCAGGTTCCAGCAATTTGATTGAAGGATTGAAAAAGATCTGGAATAAAATGTGATTTTACACTAAAGTAAGTTTGGCTAATGTAATCAATTAGTGGGTCTAAATGTCCCGGTAAAATTCCGCGCAGGCGAAGCCGCGGACGTAACCTAGTGCTTTATAAAATTCTTGCTTGGCGGTGCAAAACTACAATGAAGTGTTATAAATTTTTATTTCAAGGAGCAAAACTCTGAACTAGTTTTAAGTAAAATTAATCGAAAAAGTTCTTTCGTTAAGACTACCTCCATTTAATGAATTTCCGCGTTAAATTTTATTATATTGTAGTTAGAGCCTGAGCGAAAAGGAAACTACGGAATTTTTATTTTACTATAAATATCTTGGTACATAGACTGGTACGACACGACTTTACACTGGTACAATGCGAGTTTAGTCTGGTACAACGCAAAATAACTTTAATACGACGATACTATGAGCTCGTATGAGGCGAATTTAATCTGGTGCTACGCGACTTTAGTGGTCCATCCAGTTTTTCCAATATAGCCTTAAGCGGGGAGTTCCAACCAATCTGCTCAAATTCCCGGTACCTAGATTCATTACTTCGGAACGACGGCAATATTCACCAGGACGTGAAGAACAGGATAAATGCAGGATGGATGAAATGGCGACAGGTTTCGGGGACTACGTGTGACCCACGGATGCCCTTGAAACACTGTCACCATGTATGGATCTGAATGTTGGCCAATTAAAGAGACATGAAAGTAGAATGCATGTAGCAGAGATGAGAATACTAAGATGGATGTGTGGTGTGACTAAAATGGCTAAGATCAGGAATGAGTATATCAGAGAAAGTCTAAAAGTGGCACCAATAACAGAAAAGTTGAGGAGTAATAGGTTAGCATGGTTTGGATTATGAGGAGGGATGAACGGTTCGTCTTGTTACGTAGACGAGTGCTAAATATAAATGTGGAGGGATACAGAGGTAGAGGAAGACCGAAGGTGTGGGTAGACTGCGTGAGGAATTATATGACGGCTGATAGAGGAGATTAAGAGGATGACATGTTGTGCCAACCCACCTAGAGTGGGATAAGGGCAGGAAAATGATGACTACGCGACTTTAGTCTGCAACGCAAGTTTAATGCGGTACAACTCTAGTTTAGTTTGTTAAGACGCGATTTAAATGCCTATGTCTATTTCTCTAAGTTTTATTAACTATGTTACTTATAAGTTGTAATGGCCAGCAAAATTGTTTTTCTCTCTTATGGAAATTTTGCCATCCCCGATACAGGCTTAGCCTAGTGTGGATGTTACAACAAATGTATAGTCTATATATAAGTAAATATCTTTCTTATTTTTGATTAGTATGACGCGAGTTTAGTTAGGTATAACGCTACTATGCACTAATGTAATTTTAATTTCAAGTTATATCTCCGTTTCATCGAAATCACGCCTGTTACAAAATAAATTATAATTACTTATAAACCTAACCCCAAACCTCTAGAAAATCATAATATTTATTTCTAAAAACTTCGAACAACTAACTCATCAGTAGTCGACTCCGCGATTGGTTGGAATGATAATCAAATCCCTGTTTTCGTTGTAGCCGTCTTTCGGTTAATTCTGCAAGGTCCTAAGCAAACACGGCCCAGGAAAATTACCTCCGTCGCCCCCATGGGAGCCTGGTATGTGCCGTGAAAGACTGATACTGGGTTTGTGGATAATAATAGCATATGCTTGTGTGCTATCTGTTTGCCTTCTAGAACTACTGGTTAATGAAGTAAAAGATTTAAAGTCTCATTACTGTTATAGACATTTGTTTCTGTGGCTGACAGTACAGTACTTTTTTTTTTGCGGGTAGACGTCGCCCAAATAACACGCCTTTTTCAATAGTAATCATTTTTAATAATAAAAAAATACTTACAGTGAATTATTGATCACATGTATTAGTTATAGTTACTCATTAGCACGTCATCACTTGCCGCAAATAATAAATTCTCACTACTGAACACATTTTGCCACATCACTGTTCACCATGGACCTGTCATCGGAGCTCGCCACCAACAAAAGTGAGCTTGAAGTACTGTTTCGACGCATGGGCACTTTTGAAAAGCGCCTGCAGAAGGCTACTGCATCTACACCGCCCCCTGAGGTCAGTATGGATCTTCCAGCCCTGGCTCAGGAGTTCGCGGACTTCAAG
The DNA here is from genome assembly GCA_949316235.1 of Oegoconia quadripuncta. NCBI lineage: Eukaryota > Metazoa > Arthropoda > Insecta > Lepidoptera > Autostichidae > Oegoconia > Oegoconia quadripuncta. Next base: position 19,712,807 of record OX438758.1, read on the forward strand.
GTTGCTGTTTGGGGAGTCCTGTCTAAATTTTCTACCGCCATTGACCTGCTAACACTGGGTCAAGACCGACAAGAGATGTACCTGCGCCGGAAAGTATTGCTATTCCATGGCATTCCTGAAACAAAGGACGAAAAAATCAGTGAGGTTGTAAGTACTGTATTGACCGACAAAATCAAATTGCCAGATGTTACCTTAGGTGATCTTCAGTACTGCCATCGCCTAGGTCGTCCTTCGAAAAAGACTCGGCCAATATTGGTTCGCTTTAGAGACCTCGAAATGCGTCGCTTAACCTGGGAGTCCAAAACGGCTCTCAGGGACACTGGGATTGTTGTGTCCGAGTTTTTGACCAAATCTAGGCATGACGTCTTCATGGCCGCTCGAAAACACTTTGGCGTGCGTAACTGCTGGTCGGCTGACGGCAGAATCATTGTCATTCTGCCGGATAAGACGCGGGGGAAAATTGAGACTGACGCTGAACTACAGAAGCTGATTGAGCTGTTCCCGGCTGCGCATACGCCTGCTGAAGTGAAGCTACAAACGGCTACAACATCGCCAGCAGTTGCCCCAGCGTCTACATCCACGAATAGGAAGGGTCCTGGTCTTGTGTCCAAAGTCCCGTCTCAAAACGCTGCCGCCGCCGCCGCACCCATCAAACGAAGTAGAAGATAAATTATAGTTCAATATCCCGGCTACCATCTTAATTTAGTTGTTTAATAGTCTCGTCAATGTTTTTGTATCTACAGGTAGATCGATTTTTATTTATTTTCATTGTTAACTAGCCTAGTAGGTACGGTATGAATGACGTTTGTTGTCATTAGTGTGTCAATTTAATTTTTTTTATATTTTTATTTAAAGGCAAAGGGAACGAATCCCATATAGCCATATCTTTTTTTCTTTTATTTTTTCATTTTAGTCAAGTCAGTCTTAGTCAAAGTAAGTGAATAAATGAATGGATGATTATATTAATAGTCATTTAGTCTAGTCACGGTCAAGCAAGTCATTCTTCAGTAAAGTGTCAGAATGCTCGGAAGATCTTTGGCGGCTTCTTGTTGTTATAATTATAGTTTTATTTTTTTCATTACATCTCGCTCACACTATCTATAAGATGCATTTCTATGTATTCAATTTTTGTTTTGTTGTTGTGTACGTAATTATAATAGTGAGATCATCTTCCACAAACCGCGGCAAGTGTTGATCTGGCTGATGAGTAAAATAATATTATTTCGTTTAATTTATTCTTATAATTAACATTTATTAAACTATTTATATTATTATATATATTTAGATATTTTTTTTTTTTTTTATTATTATTATTAAATTAATGGAATACATGGATAACTCGCTTCTAGGTGACAATTTCTTTTCTTGTTCTAGCTCTTCTGAACAATTCCTTAGCGCTGACAGCGATGACGATGGTTCTACGGCTTTGAGCACGCATGATCAGTTAAAGGCTGTTTTTTCTGATCTCTCTTCTAACTTTAACGTAGTCCACATAAATGCGCAGAGCATTCCTGCCCACTACTCCGACCTTCTGGCGTCCTTTAGTAATTCTCCCATTGATGCTATTCTTGTGTCTGAATCCTGGTTGAAGGCATCCCTGTCTTCTACCCAGTTTCCTCTCCCTGGCTTTAATTTAATCCGCAATGACCGAGCGGGCAAGGGAGGCGGAGGTGTTGCGATCTATCTGCGCGGAGACATTATTCACAAGGTGGTCAGTGTGTCCCCCAATGATTATTCACGCTCTGCTGAACATCTTTTTATTGAGATCACACTTCACCACAAAAAGATATTACTCGCCGTGTATTATAGTCCCTCGCGTGAGATTGATTATTTTAACACTTTAGAAAATCTACTTGGTGATCACTGTCCCAATTACGACCACATACTTCTGCTTGGTGACTTAAACACGTGCCTTCTCAAAGATGATCACCGCGCTCATAAACTTCAGTCTCTCTTGACCTCGGTTAACTTGCATATTCTCCCTCTTTCTGCCACCCATCACACCCCTAACTGCACCCCTTCTCTTCTCGATCTCATGATTACTTCTTCTCCGGATAAAGTCGCTATCCATGGTCAATTTCCTGCTAATTTCTCTTATCACGACCTTGTCTACCTTTCTTTTAAAATTCGACCTCCAAGGCGTAAATCAAAATTCCTTCTCTTACGTAGTTTCAGGGGTATTGATTTGGAGACTTTGAGGCATGATGCTTCGAATATAGACTGGACTCCTGTGCTTACTACCGATAACGTAGACGGTAAAGTTCAGAAACTACAAGCGTTGGTTCTTCAGTTGTTCGATTTGCATGCGCCCATCAGGAGGGTTAGGGTTAGACATGCACCTACACCGTGGCTCACTCAGGATATTAAGGATTGGATGGCTCGGCGTGATAAGGCTAAAAAGCGGCTCCGTATGGCTCCCACTGAGCAGAACTTGGCAAGGTTCCAGTATCTGCGTAAATACTGTAGTCGTCTGTGTAGGAATGCAAAGAGACGCCACATTCACAATTCCATCCAAAATAGTCAATCTGATAAAATCTGGCGTTTTCTCCGTACGCTGGGAGTTGGCAACACAGCAGTTCACTCCATAGCGGCTTCTCTTGATCTCGATGCGCTGAACGATCACTTTGCTACCCCTCCTGTGAACCTTGATCATAGAGTCAAAGCTGACACCATCTCACGGATATGTAGCCAAACTCTCCCAGCGTGCTCTTGCTTCTGTTTTAAACCTGTCGCGGAGGAGGAGGTTAGAAAGCATATTTCATCCATCACTTCTAATGCTGTGGGCAATGATAACCTGTGCTCCCGTATGATTAATCTCATTCTCCCTGAACTCTTACCCATACTCACACATGTTTTTAACCACTCCTTGGTCACGAGTTCTTTCCCATTGGCGTGGAAGCTCGCCAGCATCATCCCACTTCCTAAAACCAACAATCCTACCTCGTTTACACAGTTCCGTCCTATATCAATTCTCCCCTTCCTATCCAAGGTCCTTGAACATATTGTCCACAAGCAGCTAGCTGACTACATAACATCTAATGCTCTACTATCTCCTCTTCAGTCTGGTTTTCGACCAGGCCACAGTACCGTTACTGCTTTGATTAAGGTCATGGATGATATCCGTCTGGCGATGGAAAACAAGTCAGTGACCATCCTTGCGTTGTTGGACTTCAGCAGTGCTTTCAATTCAGTTGACTTTGATGTTCTTCTGGCTATTCTTCGCTCTCTCAATATCTCTTCCTCTGCGATAGACTGGTTTGATTCTTACCTTCGTGGTCGCTTGCAGCGGGTCCGCTATGATGATACTTCGTCAGATTGGCGTGACCTTGTAGCTGGCGTACCGCAGGGTGGCGTTCTCTCTCCCCTTCTCTTCTCTATTTTCATCAATACTGTTACACCAGTAATTTCCTCCAACTTCCATCTCTACGCAGACGACTTGCAAATTTACTGTAGCTCCAGTGTCATGAGCATTAGTGATGCTATCGACTGCATTAATCAGGACCTTAGGCGCATTGCACGATGGGCTGAAACCTTCGGTTTACTTGTAAATCCTAAAAAATCACAGGCTATGCTTATTGGAAGCAGTTACATGTGCAACCAAATTGATATTGCTGCGCTACCACCTATCTGTTACAGTGGTACGCCCATTACCTTTACCAAAACCGCCAAGAATCTAGGTGTAATGTTGGACTCTGGCCTGGCCTGGTCTGCGCACGTAGGCGAGGTGAGCAAGAAGGTTCACTTTTCTTTCCACTCTCTCAAACGTCTCCAAAGCTTTTTGCCCCTAAACACTAAGATCACTCTTGTGCAATCTCTCATCTTCCCAATATTCGACTACGCCGACTCTTGCTACTTGGACGCCACCGAGGAGCTTCTTAACAAACTTGAACGTCTCCAAAACTTGTGCATACGATTCATTTTCGGACTGCGCAAGTACGACCATGTGTCCCATCTTCGTTCGCAGCTCAAGTGGCTCCCGATTCGTCTTCGTAGGAATGTTCATGTCGTCTCTCTTCTCTATAATATCTTGCATAATCCTTCTTCCCCTTCTTATTTGCGTGAGCGCTTTTCTTTTTCGCGGCCACAGGATGAGCCCTGCCGTTCTAATGTCAGGACTCTGCTGTGTATCCCTTCTCACCGCTCAGACTTCTACTCACATTCTTTCACTGTGCATGCTGCCAGGCTGTGGAATTCTCTTCCTCACACTATCCGTGCCAGTCCATCGATCGCTGTCTTTAGGAAAAGAGTTAAGGAACATTACCTTTCCATTTCATAGTGTTATTCCGTGTATTATATTATGTATGTTATACTTTATATTCGTATGTATTGAAATATGTACTTATTTATGTATTTATGTACTTATTAGTATGTAGTTACATTTATATTCAGTTAGGTTTTTTTATCTATCATATTTATCCATTTTTTAGATTGTGCACGTCTTATCTGCCTCTTCCAGTCATATCTCTCTTTCGTAGGTCTGCTGGAAGAAATTTCATTGTAGAAATAAGCAGAACCTGTTGTGTCGTCTCTATTATGTTGTATCTGTATGTCTTTTTTTCTTGTGTGCAATAAATGATAAATAAATAAATAAATAAAATACAGATACAGTATTGGAAATGGCTGTTCCGTATCTATAAGGTCGATTGGGTGGGGGATAGTGATACTATAGTATGATTGATTAGACGACCGATTGGTGTAGTGGATAGTGACCCTATCAGCGAAACCAACGGTTGCGGGTTCGAATCCCGCGAGGGGTAAATGTTTGTGTGATGAATACGAACATTAATTCACGAGCCTTGGATGGTTATATAAATATTTATGTATGTTTATCCGTTATCTAGTATCCATAGCACAAGCTTTGCTTAGTTTGGGATTAGATGATTGGTGTAAGTGTCCGAAATATTTACTTATATATATTTATATTTATTATTGATACCCCAACAATATTTAGTCGTAACATGGAACAAAATAGCTAGAGAGTGCTACTGCTTTTAAGCCCGTATTAATAAGACGATCTCAAGGTCAACCGTGAACTTAAAATCATCTTGAGACACTCTTGCGTATTTAAACTGTATAAAAAAATATAGTATTGATAGTGAGTCTTAACCTTAAAATTAAGAGCATTATTACAATTTAGTTCAGTCAGTGCCTATTTCTTTTAGTTGTGTTTAGGTTTTGAAGATATATAAAAAACGCATGAACTGTGCGAAAATTGATCTCCTAATTTTACACACTTGTTACATATATTACCTAACGTTCCTGAGATCCTAGTAATAAATAAGTTACTTTATATGTGTAAAAAATCGAACATAAAATACATATTGACTGAGTGACATCTCAACATAGTCTTGTATAAGAGCCCGGCTGGCAAAATAAGTTACTTTATATGTGTAAAAAATCGAACATAAAATACATATTGACTGAGTGACATCTCAACATAGTCTTGTATAAGAGCCCGGCTGGCAGACGCGCAAGTCAACACGAACGAAAGACGTATTCCATCTGGCTTTTTATTCAGAAAAAATATTCAAATTATGGTAAAGCTAGAATACGAAATGGAACAAGTCGTTTTCCGTGTTTCGGGTCCGAAATTTAAGGAAAAGTTGCCATGGGAGACTTTCTGGCGCCAGCAATGAAGCTGCAACCACGCAGTCATGAGTCGCGAATTAGTTACAAATCGTTGGATTTGAAGACGCTAGGTAAGTGTGGGCGTTGAAGGCAAAGTACTTAGAGCGCGCGGCCCGTGAAGATATATAATTTTTGTCTTTTGCGAATTACAACATGCTTGCACTTTCGTGTAAAAGTTTGTCAGATAAAGGTTTTAGAAAAGTATTCATTGGCAAATTTTTACCAAAGTCATAATAGCATCCAGAGACTTCAGTCCTTTAGGACGTAATGAGGGATAGGTTGTTTTATTAATAGGGCATTTAACTTAACTATGAAGGTTTTAGACGAGACGTTTTTTTTAAAAAAGATTACTAAGTTTTCTTTGTTCAAAAACTCGTCTATTTTATTTTAGCGCAGTGTTTTTTATTTTATATAACTTTTTAGGGCTCGCATTCTAATTTGATATAAATAAATTTCAATAAACAATCTTAATCGATTCGGCCCGAGACGAACCGAGTTCGTTCAGAAAGTTTTTGGAGCATATTATGTGCATGGGTAACGGGTACTGAGGTTTTCAGCTTCAAATATTAGTTACGCATTCGATCAGGAAATCGATATCTAGGAATAAAACAATGGATGTACCCTTTTCCTTTCGTGGAAAGATCCCTTTACAAACACTGTGAGTACCGCTATTCGCTATATCACATATAATTCAACCACCGCCTAATGTGTGAGTTACGAAGTCAGAATAATGATTATTCATTATCCAATGTGTGTTCATACTCTCTTGCTGCCGCGTGCGTGGGTGGCGTAACCCCACAATTTAACAGTTGTCAATTTTCGGAAACGAATATATCTTTTACCAAGATACGGTCTTCGATATCTTCAACCAAACATTACTAACGTATAACATGATCATTTAGTAAGACATTTCGGCAAATAAGACATCATATTAACTTATCTTTTAAAGCCTATTTAACAAAGCAAACTCCATAAATATCATCCGTTAGATTAGGAATACAGAAATTGCGAAAGCCAAGCATTTATCTTCCCTCAGGAACAAGTACACTTCAGTCGAGGACTAAGCACGAGTCATTTAATTTGACTAGGAATCAGAGCCTGCATCACGAAGGGCCTACTGGTTCGTTGTCCTTTGTTGAAACTCCTTTAAGTTGATGTAAACCTGGTACAAATATAACTCAAGTTATATTTAATTAATTTTGTTTATGTGGACTAAATATCAAGTTTTAACTTAAACTTGATATTTTATAGTTTTGCATATCTAAAGAGATTTTAGTTTTGGCGAGGCTTGGCAAAACGAATGGGAAAATTTTGAACACGAGGTACATCGTGACTTTCTACGCTTGAAACTACCAGGGGATTACAGCTAGCGAGAGTCAATTTAAAATTTATCAACTCGGAAATGCGTACTCGGCGTACTGTGCCATTTACTACTAAGGTAACATCATCCATTCCGGCACTCCCAATCTCGTCAATCCACTATTCACCTCATACCAACAAAATTTTGAAAAAATATTTCTCGTGTGCCTTTATTGAATTTGCTTCAGTGCCGATGGATGTATAACCGGGGATTCTGAGGATACGTCGCCTCGGGCGGGAATCGAATTTGGGACCCCGAGCTACCCAAATTGATTTACCTTATATATCCGGGCGTGAGGTTACGCGGATTTCATAAATTTGCAGCGATAAGATATTCGGAATCGAACGATATAATGTTACTCAAACATACGTCGGGTTTTCGTTTTCAATTTTGTCTCGAATATCACGAAATCTATAACAAAAACTTCGTACAATGTTATATGTAATATCTGTTATCTTTATGATATTATACGCGTACTGGGAACAAAGCACATTTTTATAGAAATTTAATTTATAGCCAAACAGAAAAATATTGCATTCTTGAACAAAAATGCATTGAAAATATAGAAAGAATTCTCTAAGAGCCAGCGTAGACTATCCGCGGAAAAATGCTCGAGCAAATTTATTTAATAATAATAGAAGTGGTTTATTTCTCTCGCCAGAGAGTAAGGCATAGTTTTCAACTATGTACTTCTTCTTCTTCTTTTCGAGTCGAGGCAGGTTTAAAATTTTATTGGGCCAAACTTAGCCCCTCTAACAGCACTCTCTGTTATGGAGGTCGTCAAAGGTGCAGCGTCAGGACACGCGGAGCAAGACAATACGTGATCCATTGTCTACGGGGAGATTCCGCACTCGCATCGATCACTCCCGCCATCGGAGAAGCCCCACCTGCACAGATTATCTTTGCTGCGGCCGACCTGAGTCCGAAGCCGATTTAAGGATTTCCCATGTAGGCCATGGCAAATCGAGTCCAGGAGTAAGAGACTCCTCGAGCGAGAGGAACGACGGCAAGATACTACAGCGAGCATCCGAAGCTTTATATAGGAGCAATGCACTTTGAAAAACGATGTACTAGGATTGATTGATGATCATCAGCAATACAGAAGACCCCTTGAACAAAGATTCCAGACAACAAGTACATATTTCGCCAAATTTAAACGGAGTCGAAAAAAATTGACTGACACACACATGTACAATGTGAAAACACCTCTTCGTTACCCCGGACATTTATCAGCAGCGGACGAAATAAACGCGGTCCGGCCGCGGTCGCGGTGGCGGTTGCCAACCGCAAAACACCCCGAAAACTCCCATTTGAATCGAGCGAAGTGTTTTATCAGAGTCAGGAGGCACCCCGCGGGTGGTAACAGTTCATTTAGGAGACAAAAGGGTTCGGGCTCTAAGCTGGATCTCGCGAACTGTGGAATGACAAACGGTCTGTAGTAGTTGCGGGGCCTGGAAGGTAGCGGTTTGAAGCGTATACCGCGTGATACATGGCACAGAAAACAGCCCTAGGGCCACACTTCTGGAGCACACACACACTATTCTATGGTTTTTTTTTTAATACAAAACGGGTTCGTACTTGACCTCAATCACACCTGATGTTAAGTGAAGATGAGGTCGAAGGTGGAAGCGTACTGACCCGGAAACTCCAACACATTTGGGTAATAAATATTAATTTGAATTCGAATAGTAGCTTGGACATACTGATTGCCAGAGAAAGCTCTATTATTATTTCCATTAGATTTACCTAAATTGACATTCAAAAAATATATCATGTATGTTACGTTGTATCATAATTATATCGTACCTATTTGAAGTTTGAAGTTTGAAGTTCGACCAATAGCAAAACTTCAGCTGTCAAATTCGAACAATGAAGAAAGATATGGCAATGAAGTTCTTAGCCACAGAAGTTAGACAAAAATTCTCCTGGAGAGGTTCTCCATCGTCAGCTGTCAAATTCAGTTAATAGCAAGACTTCAATAATCAAATTCGAATAACGGAGAAAGAGATGGCAATTAAGTTTGTAAGCCACTGACAGTACTGTTTTCAAGCCGGTCCCGAAGGCCAGCAAGTTGGTTTAAAGATTGTTTTCAGTCGGGAGTGTATGTTGTGCCCTAGTGTGGAAACACTCGTATGAAGCTTACCTAGTAGTAATACAGAGCAGAGATCAGTGTCAATGCAGACTTGTGGGTTGGATTGAGAGGTCTATGAACACTATGAACACTTTAAATAAATTTAAAACAACCATTAAATGGAAACAATGTGCCAAAGGTTATTATAAAATTTCTGACTATCTGGATGATAAGAATGCGTGGACATGAACCGCTCGGCATTATCCAGTATATTTTATTCTTATTTTTCTTTGTCGAATCATAAATTTTACAATTAGGTATTTCAAATTGTATTTGTATTGACTTATTTAAAAAGAGCAACCCCGGAGTTTCTTGCTTGTTCTTCTCTGGGGAGACTGCCTAGTGAATGAGCGATAACTGTATGTCATGACGATTTCAAATGTTATTCTTATAACTTACGAAATAAAAACATTTTTGACTTTTGACTTTGACTTTTTGACGGTTTTTTGTGAAGGTTCAGAATATCGTAGTTATTCAGCGGGTTCTGTGGCCCTACTTTAAGCGATGACCCGGTGATTATTTACAGAAAATATCTGATTGAATCCAGATACGACGCGCCGGCGTCCCGCCCAGTATTTAGAGGCGTTTATTTACAGAATTGAGCATATTCCGCTTTTAGTTGTTGGAGGCTTAGAGGATTAGAGACTCGCTCGTTAAGTGAAGGTAAACATTAAAAGGAAAACTTATGTCTAGATAAGGAAAGAAAAATATTTGCAGACATTCAAAATTTGCCTTTATAAATTCAAAACCATGATAAACAGAAATTATTTACAAAAGCTTATTATGCTGAATATTATAATCAAGCATGGACATAGGCCGCTCAGAGATGGCATGTCTAATTATACATATTATTTATATTTATAATTCATATTTTTCCTTGTTTCGTCGAATCACAAATTGTAACCCAAAACCTATTTAAAAAGAGCAACCATTGAGTTTCTTGCTCGTTCTTCTCTGGGGAGTCAACTTTGTGAATGAGCAGTAATTTTGATATTGAGTTAAATGAAACGGTTTTAAGTGATTATTTTATACTATGAAATAAATTTAAATAGGTACGTATTAGTTGGATACTTTATCAAGTATCCATACAGACTTAACCTCGTTTAGGACTAGATATTAAGGTAAGTGTCTGAAATGCCTAATTGTTATACATTTTCTGACAAGATTTCATTATGTGAAAGTCAATCACTGCTCAGGGCAATAGTCCTTCTTTTGTGGTCCCACTAAATTGCGATTTATAAATAATATCGTTTTATAAATAGTGACGGAATATAAATATTTACCAGGCAATTCGACAACTACACCCTACGTATTATAACTAACCACGCTTTTTCCCTTTTATGTAAAAATTCCATATACGAACGAGTATTATTTGGGACATCTCAGTATTTTCCCAAAATAATCTGTCTATTTCCGGGTATTAGACCCAGACTCACCTAATTTGCAAGCAGAGGATTGTCAGGAGAGGTGCTATATCACATTTCCAAATTATACGCACCAGGACTACATAAATGAGATAGTACCGTTTACTGCACCAGTTGCAAATGAGATTAAATACAAATAGATGGGTACGGCCAAAGCTCAGCCACGCAAAATTAATGTGAATTGGCAGCCAGTTGCGTTGTATGACGTCCTGGTGCCCACCAGTTGACACAGTTCAGTATTAGAGTAGGTAGTCGGTAGACATTGTTTATTCTATAGTGTGCATGAGAGTAAACATGTAGCCACATGCCGGCCAGCTGACACAATAGTGAATGACACGTGTATAATGTCTGATATCCATTCAACTTTGTCTCTTGGTAAACCAAATATTTTTGATGTAGGTAGTCAGAAAAATCGGTCATTATACCAGCAGTCTTTCTACAGTGCTTGCGGAGCGTGACATGATAGTACTTTAACGATCCCTATTAGTTGGCCGGTACGAAAACTATTATTACACTCTACAATAATATTTTCATATTGTATTTTACCATTCATGTATTTTGTTTTGTAGGCATTTTATCGTTTAGGTCAGGGGTGGGCAAAGTACGGCCCGCGAAGGACTTTAAATCCGGCCAGCACGGAAGAACTGCCATATACAAGTAGGTTAACTAACGACCAACTTTTGTCACTGTTAAAAGTGACATCGTCAAAGCTCAAACCTGCTTACGAAGACATCACGGTCAATCAAAAGCAGTTCCGTTTGTCACAGTTCCAAAAAAGATCCCGTGGTTATCTTGCGGCGCTTCTTTTCCCACAGATGATTTCCCTTTCCGAAGCGGTAGTAGCTTGGACATACTGACTGACTGATAAATGCACTAGGGCCGATTATTTCCAATATAGACTTAAATATATCATGTATATTGATTCATGTATCACGTGATGTGTTTGAAATTTAAAAAGTTTCACATACGAGTACGCCTACTATGGCAGGGCCTTCAAACAAAAGTTAAGTTAGTTTTTAAATAAAAAAAAAACAATACGAAATGGATTCTTTATTGTAGTTATGGCTTATCAGGAATTCTGGTGCCCTGCTATTTGTTTTTATTGGCATTTTGCAAAGTTATATTGCTTTGTCGACAACGACGTTAGGCAATCCTGCGTCAGCCATCTTGCATTTTAGGTGCAATCCGGATCAAAACGGGATGAAAATGTTCCTCTATAACCCTCGCTGTATGTTATCCACGTGTCTCCTAGTTTACGAGCACCGACTCTGAATGTTAATGCCGAAGTTAACCAACGGATTATACTTTAAACTTTACCGTTCCGACTTTATGCGACGCGCAACAACGCTCTCAAGTACAGAATGTACAGTGAAGGACTCGAAGTGATTACTCTAATATTGCGTGTACACACAATTGCGAAGGCTTTGGATGTACTGACAGTTTGTGGAACTGACCAGTATTTTTATTTTTGAATTTTTTGATTAGGTACTAAACATCTATGCCACTGAGAACTGAAGCCGCTACCTGGTGCTCGCACGAATAAATGAGATAACACTGCATAACATACGCTTGTATTGTTTATTTTTCTTTTTGTATGCCATTTGGTAGATCACAGTGATCCAGTAATTTTATAACCTTACCATCCTGTGTATCACAAAGAAATAAATATGACTACAACTAGGCACGCATAAATTAAAGAGAGGGCGCAAGGTATCAATAACATTTAAAAAAATCATATTTTATATTTTTTGACTAAATTCGAACAGTGACGTGACGCTAGTGAAAAGTCCAAGTTCGGTGTTGGCGAACCATTATCTGATCTGTGGTGCCGGCACGTTTAATTACCATTGGCTCGGGTAATGGGGATAACTTCGCGCATACGGATTTACTAATCGCTTACAAATAATTTCTATAGTCAATCTTATATGAAACAAACAAAAAAAAGAGAACAAAGAATAATGTCCTCTTTATATTTTCTGCAATAAACAATAATTTATAACAAACGAGCTTTCTATGGCCATAAAAAAGTAATATTGATCGTAAAAAACGAATCGCAAATCACAAAATATTTAGCACCTCGTATAACTAAGCAATCATGAAATATTAGAAGCGCCTTATGAAAAAGAGAACAGGGGAAACGAGGATAATTATAATAGCAATCGTAATGCCCTCTGTAATATTTCCAGATTACTCGTTTGGATCTCATCTGACAGGTAATTACAGCGACTCCCCACTAGATAAGAATCCAAATTTTTATCCCGTTTTAACGGCCGGTTATATTTCACCCGGGCGACTCGGAGCCGAGCGTTTATTGTCCGGATAAATAAAATATGTCCACAAAACGTTGCAGTGCTTTATGAGATACTGCTGGAATATAAACAAATGGACACGATTTATGCTTCAATACCTTATCGGGCAATCTGTCCGAATAGAATTATTGAGCAATACCGAAAATAATGTTAGCAATCTCAGCTGAGAGAGATGAAGGTAAAGGAACGAAATGACGGAAAACACCACAGTATTGTCGTATTACGTTTACACAGGGGAGCAGGTTGAAAAATGAAAATCCGGGAAAATGGGGTATCGTTAGATCCGTCTAAATTAACTCGATAGATACCAGGGGCGACGAGGCGGCGAAGCGGTGAAGATACGGCAATTCAATCACTCGGCCATTACGGCACACGCCTATAGCTCACACGCCCGCCCCTTGGGTGACGACCCTCTTCCAGGGGGGTGACGTCCCTTGCGAAATTGCGAACGTGCACTCTTTGCGTCTATGCTGCCCGGGTACATTTATTGCATATTTATACTTTACTTGTCTCGGTGTTTTGTTCTCTTCTTGGTAGTGTGTACTTACCTGAAAAAAAAAAAGCACAATTAATATTCTCATAATAAATATTTAATATAGTGGTAAAAGGCGATGAAATTCAGCCAGGGTCAATAGGGGCGGCGCAGCATCACGTAACAATACCGCAGTGCAGGGGGGCAGGGCCCGGGACTGAGCAAACTGGTCCCGGAATGGACTTACGTTTTCGTTTGCCAAAAAGTTACATCTCGCGTCTCTCGGACAATATATTAGCGATTTACTGTAGTATGGTCTTACCACAAAAATTAAGATTTAGCTAAACAGTGTCTTAGATAAGCATTGGTTCTCGGTGTTGATTTTAATTACAACCTAATAAAAACCGGATAAAACGCGCATTCGGGACTTGCTGATTGAGTTTATTTCTAAAAACTCTTTCAAATGAAGGCACAAACACTGAAATTAAATTATATTGTCATATAAAAATTCTTTTCAGCACAGCATTCAAAGCACTATCCAAGGCAAAGGACCTCTTCACAGATAGTTACTTAATAAAATTAAAACTTGTCTAGACATCAAAAGAAGACTAGAGGACGGTTTTAATATCTTTTTTTGCAAAACAATGTGTTCTCGTTTGTTGCATGCGACGTGTTTCCATTCAAAAGGACAATCTAAGTTTGTTTTTATTGTTTTATTCAAACTAGAACGTCGTTGCGAGCACGCGTTAGCTGAAAGGCAAACAAAAATGTCGCATCCGTGAACCGCTTCAAACCGGAACAGTAAATTTTCAATTTCAAACATTCCCAACTTCATAGACTTTATTGTGTTCATTTCCTTGCGGTTGGAAGACGAAAAATCATTTTGCGGGGTTTTCATTAATGTCCCACCGGTAATTCCGGTAAAAATACACGGAATATGTAAGGAGACAAAAATCCCGCGGGATTGTAATTCTCGGGAAGTAATCTGATACGGCCCTATTTATATTTTTCCCTGCCAAAGATCCGGGTAACATGAATGCACAGAAGGTCTCTTTTGACGGTCCGTTCGGAAAGATTACGGCATTGAAGTGGATTTTTACGACGTTCTCCCTTTGTATGTAAAGGGATGTGGCCTTGATTACGCAGATTAATAAACTTCGAAATAGAACGCCTTTATTTTTACGACCGCCAAATTAATAAGACGAGACTTTACGACGCGTTGGATGTTTTTTTCTCATTTTCGTCCGCGAGCGGTTTACAAGGTTTTTATTGGAGTTGCGATATTGCCCCCGTAGGATTGGCGCCGTTTAGATCCGGGGATTAATTCAATTCGGGGGCCATTGTGTTGATAATAAAGTGGAATTGTCATTTTTCATTTCGGGGGTCACGTCAGCGCTGCTAGCGGCGACTGGATAAGCGAAGCAGGAATTTAATTTGACAAGGTAACGCACCGCTGACATGGTTTTAAAAAGGCGCTGCGTACGTGTAGCGAGCGAGGCTTTAGCAATTATGCTAATGGCTGTATTAAATTCCACCACGAGATCAGAAATATAAAAACTACGTACAAAACAATGTTAAATTGTGAACAATGTATGATTAAAATCTAGCAATATCATGTTAGGGGTAATTAATTATAGCTCGTCATAAAGGTAATAAAAGGTAAGCGCGATGCGAACATAGGAGAAGTAACACAAAGTAAAGCAAATCGTGTTACGCTACCGTTCCTGTCGATCCGTACAACGAAGCACACAATAGCACTCCTTACTCGCTTTAAGAATGTATTCACTGATGTGTTATATTCTCAGAACAAACAATTTGAGAAAGATACCTTATAACTTCTGACGTAAAAGGGATATTAAAGCAATTTCTATGAAGCATAATCTAGGGCCTGATAAGATATGATTGGGATAGTAAACCTTTATATTCAAAATATAAAAAAGTGATTATATTGAGGAATCCGCATTTAGTGTTATGGTTTTTTTTAAATGCAATTTGTATGGTGCAACGGTTTACTTTCATTGAATTTAATTAAACTACATCGGCGCAAGACGGCGAGCAAAAGGGCAGGTTTACAGTTTCAAATGAAAAGGGTCGTGACGTGCCCTATCTCCACCGTACACCTGATTTCCTGGTACTTATTCACGCTCAATTTAACTTAAATACTCATCTTAAGATTACGTTAATTGACCGGTTCAAATTAAATGCTCACGTATGAATTAAATCAAATCAAATCAAAAAAAAAAATGATTTTGATTTGATATTGTGATGTCTGATTTCTGTAATGTAAACTGTATAGAGAAATTGTCATAATCGCCCTCTATCGTTACAATCTGTGCTTGACTGGTTCTGCAAATGACTTACATAATAGTACAAGTAGTTAAGTGAAAATTAATCGACATAATTCAGTGCACACGGCCACGATTTGGTCTGTGGACAGGCTTCACGCCGCGTGACGAGGGTGTAGCGACGTGCCGCGTGGAAATTATACAATGCCTCTTCTACCCTCATGTTTCCCTAGTATCTCGTTTACACGGTTTTTAAGAAATTGAAAGAAAATAACATATTTAAAGAATAAATTGGATGAGAAGATAGTTTCTGAAGGATCAAAAGCTTTAAAATAATAAAAATTGTAAGTAAGACTACTTATAGACTTACCGTCTCATTCATAAAAATTTACAAACGCTAAGCCTGTTGTGTGTTTTGTCTCTGTCGTTCATAATGAAATGTTGTAGTGAAAGAAAGTGACAAAACATACTTTAACTAAAACAGGCTTATACCTAATGCGTTTGTAAATTTTTATGAATAAGAGGATTAGACTTATGGATAAGATCTAAAACTCAATACAAATAAAACTATTTAAGCTTAGATGTTACCAGAGCATCAATTAAGTGGACTATGATTATTGAAAATGATAAAATAAACGATACAAAATCGAAATAAGCCACTTCAACACTTAATACGAGAGCAGAGCACACTCGTAGAAGGATTAAAATCTAGAGAGAACTTCAAAATCCATTGCGAAATGCAATCGCTTTCAATTCCGCCGAGAACAATAATCTAATCCTCATAGCGGAACTGTGCAATGCAAACACGTCTATGCAGTAGTTCTAATTTTATGAAAGCCGGGTATCACGTCCGATGTATTTCCAGAACAATGTATGGTGTGGTATCATAAAAAAAATTATTATTCTAATAAACCTACGAACAGTATTACCAGGGGGTTTAAAATGAGATTTCCTAACGAAATCCTTGATCTTCTGTCAATGTTTTCGACAAAAAGGGATCTTAAAAATAGTTTCTGACTTTTAAAGTATTTTCTTGGGATCTTCAAGAGCAGAGTGAATAGGCATTTACTGGGATCGCCTGCTTCATCTTCGACCACATCGTCACTTTCCATCAGGTGAGATTGTAGTCAAAGGCTAATTCAATCATAAAAAAAAATCCAAACCTATATTTATTCTGCAGAGATTAAAGTTTTAATTGTTAAATAATTTGTTTTTTTTTACGATTTGCATCTGAAGCGTCAGTCGTGGCGATTGAGGCATTGGGCACTAACTAAAGTTAGTATTTTGTTTTCCAATTCATATTATGGTTAGAGTTATTAGCTAATATTAGTAAGAAAATTGGGGCCGCGTGGCAAGGTACCCAAAACGCTGGCAGCGTTATTATTTATATTATTAGATTTTAAAAATTGGATTGTATTTTTGTTCATGTCATCATGCAAAGAACTATCACGCCCTTGGACTAACAAGAATTAGGCCACGCGTCCTATCCACCGACCAATTGGTATTTTTTAATCGCAGCTGTAAACTAAAGCAATGTCATTAAATTATCATCTGATGACGTCAGATCAAATAAATGTGACACTTTTTTCAATTCAGCAGAGAACGTTTTCAGCCAACATTGAAATTGTAGACCGAAAAAATTGAGAATATATGTGTGGACGTCGATTGTACAGCCGACGTGGAATGCGGAGGTTCCGTTTCCAATTATTCGAAGTCCGCGACAAAACTCATCAAACTTTCGCTGCCGTCGCGAAGATACGCGCAGATGCGGAAAATTTGCACAAATTTCAACGGAATTTCTCCGAAAATATATGGAAATTTTGATGAAAAATTGGAAGCATTAACAACAACGTCACTGAATTAAGAATAATACTTTTAGAAACGTATTATTAAGTATTACCGGAAGTACTGTCTCCAACTGTATCGAATATCATTTCAACAAAAAGTAGAATTCTGGCTGCATTAGCTGCTGCCCAGTGGGTTTTCCTTCGATTAGTTCGATTTAGCTTTACTTTAGGGAAGAAATTTAAGGTTAGAAACTCTTGCAGGTAACAGTAATATGTTTAAATAAATATTTTATATTTTATATTTGAAATTAATAATCTACGATTAAAGGTAATGAGGTAGAGCAAACACTGTGCAAGACGTATACTTATACGGTAATTACATGATAATCTGTAAGAATTGTTGTACACTACTTCTAGCCGACAGTTCTTGAAATATTATTTCGTGGTTACTCTCCAAGTAAACTCGAAGCAAAACTCAGAGTAAGCCTAACCACCGGACTCAAAAATATTTTGAAAAGGTCTTTTTCCAAATTCCCCTAAGTCAAACCGAAACCTTTGCGCGTACGCAGAACTAAACCATTACACAACTGACATTGATCCATTAGGTGCTTACAAAAAAAAGATGTTAAAGAGGGAAATTGACTTCTTAGGATACATCCGAAAAGCCAAATACGCAAGGAAAATGCGATCTCATCCACATAAAAACAATTCCATCACGATCTGTTATTTGAAGCGTTTGTACAGACAACAAAGATATTATCACCCCTGGTATTTATTGACGGAAGCCGACATCCGTTGATTCCGTCCGCCGTTTCCGCCACTCCGAGATTGAAGAGACAATTTCCCAATCGATGTCTACGATGTTTATTAGACATTCTCGTTGTTAATACTTCTTAGAATATTAGTGGATAGTTTGATGGCAATTAGTCACTTAACTTTTGGAGGTCGGAAATATAATAGAAGGGAAAAAAGAAGGAAAGAGAAGGAGGGGAAGACCGAGGATAGATTAACATCGACCAGATAATTGGAGTAGATGTGTAGACAGTAGGACAATACTCCTGTTTTATTAAACAGCTTTTCAGTTTTTAAGAACTTAAGCAGATCCAGGAGGCCAATGACTTCGTTGAGAGTCGTTTAGCAGTTTTCTCCAATTTTGAAGAGCTGATGAATTTATAATCTAGAGTGGATTACGACAAAGGCGACTCCGATTAATTTCCACCCACAGACCTGCTGAAGAGGAAAATAGACCGCGTGTCGTATAAGGAGGTTAAAGAAAAAGCGTGGGATCGTATAGAATGGAGGCAACTACACCTACAGGGTTGTAATAAAATAAATATGTATTTTCTACGTAGTCATTTCCTTTCCAAATATTGTGACTGCATAAAATAGAAAATAAGAAATGTAATAAATGCATTATCCTTAGCAATTAAAGCCAACTCTACAAATCTTGGAATGTGATAAAGATATTTTTGATTGTTGTGTCCAAACATCTTTTCACATTGCGATGTCTGTAGATGAAACCTTAACATCTTTCTCTCGAGAGATTTCAATTTCAAGATCGATAGACATGGATCGATTTGTCAATTTTTAAAGTGTAAAAGTGGCAGATATATTATGTACACGAACGCGTGAGAATTATCCCCCAGAATCCGCATACAATGACTTACACCAAGTGCCAAATGAAACGATGGACCTTTTATGGACACCAAACCAACTCCAGGTACCGCACCGGTGCGTATTATAGTAAACCCGTTCCCACCTCACCTACTTTCCTGAATGGAGACAAATATTAATTTTGAACTATCTAACTTCCAATAAATTTCCAACTTTATTACCTTGATCGTAAGTACCTCAATCAGGACAAACTCTTGACAATAGCTCAAACAACTGACAGACTATATCAAGAGTTCCTTCAACGACGCAAACCCGAACAAAGCGAATTTGTGAAACCCTCTAAAAGGCAACGGGAAATTAAAAGGATGTAATTAGCGATTCTTCAAAATATCCTTTTAAAGGGGAAAGGAGCAATTGTAAAGAGGGTGCAAAGAAAGAACGCAAATAGGTCTGAAGTTTATTATTTAGAGGTGGTGGATATCGCTGTTTAAAAGTTAAGGGTTAAGTTTTGTAAGGGTTTACATTCGCGTGTTTCTTAAAAACAGTCTTTTAAAGGGTTAAAACTAAACAGTCTTTTAAAGGGTAAAATTGCTTAGGGACTGTAATACTCGTAGCTAACCGAGAATTAGAAGTAAATTACTAACATTTCAATGTTGACTGTAGGAAGAATCACAAAAATAGATCCACCTTTTTTATTAGGGTTCCGTAGCGAAAGGCAAAAGAAAATAAAGTGTCTCAGGCTTAATAACTTCGTTATCTTTGCATCAATTTCAATAAAATTTTACAGGAAGTAGAAAATAAGAAATGACATTCCAAAGAAAATTACATTGATGAAGATGTTTTTTAATAATTCACAATTTTTAGTAACGTAAACTTAAATTTGCGGTAAGGGAAGTAGGTCATCAGTAAATTTCTACAAAGGCGATACCTACTCTATTGCAAACATTAGGCACGGATAATATGATATTTCATAAAACACCAAACCCCATTAAATTACATAAAAAGATTGTGTCACCACAATGGCTGGAACACAAAACTTCGCAACTCCGCATAATTCTGTTAAATCTGCCGAACACCCCAGATGGAGAGATACGACGGCCTCGACCGAATTATAAAGATAAGCGACACCCCATCGAAAAACTCAATAACTTGAAAACTTTTCCAATTTTCCAAAAAAAGGAAGGCAATAAGGATCGAATTTTTAGAATTGAAGAGAGAATCTGTTCTACCGAGATCATATGTAAGCGTCTCACAGATTGAAATTATTAGGGCTAGTTTCCATCAGCAACAAAAATTCTGCGAGTTATTGTATACACAGTGACCGATAGAAAATTGCGAGTGGAAAGATAAAATAAAATAAATAATAAATTTAAATTTTAAATTTGCATTATAAAAGCATAATGTCAACGACATGCGGTGGAAATTCATCGGCCCCCTGGACCTGCTCCTTCAGAGCCTCACCACGAACCCCGATATTAAAAACTATATAAAACATGTCAAACGGCTCCTTTCAGAGTCAATCACATTCAGGACGTAGAGCCAAGCTAATGGCCGATTGATAATAAGAATAAACTGGTGGACATCGAAACCCTCCCCGCGCATCTTAGTCCGAGGATGGAATACTGACAGTAGAATAAGATTATGTAATTCCAACGCACAGTCACCGAATACTATGCAGCAAATATCATCGCTAGTAATGTCATGATATAAAATAACACTGAAACACACTCATAACATTCGCCATTTACAGAAATCTTAAAAAACGGTAAACAAAATCGAAGCAATTCCAACCAAATTACTCATAAAAGGGAATTGAGTTACAATAAAAAGTGACTGTGGAAGCCATTGGTGGACGCCACATATCGGCTACGGAGAGGAAATTACATTTGCATAGAACCGATAGTCATTACAATGGACGATGTCGGTAACGAGGGATGATAAAAAAGAGGGGACACTCTGACGACGTAGGTTTCTGTGGGGGCCAAGAGATGAGCGAGTTAACTGTTCATTTGATGTCAGTAAAACGATTGGAAACTAGCAGTATGTTAGTAGTATTATATATTGTGAGTCCAGTCAACGAACGTTCCAAGTCATAAATCCATAGAGGGTGTCACAATTCTTGATTTCTATGCTTCGTTTTGTACTCGTAGAAAGTAAACATGCTAAAAAATACCGGAGGGGGAGTGCGAGGCGCAGGAAAGAGCAAAGTGGTAGAGGTAGAAGTTGCTGGCTCAATTCAGCAAGATGACGTTTTTTGCAATCGGTTTACTTGATCAGTATATATATATATATATATATATATAAATAAATAAATACCCTATAGGCTTGCGTTGTGGATACTACATAAATACATTTTTTTTGTAAATAAATACTTATTATAAATGAAAACATCCAAAACTCGGGTACACATGTCCGTATTCATCACACAAATGTTTAGTTGGTTTCGAACCCTCAACCTTTTGTTATAGTAGTCAGAGTTGCTAACTACTACACCAAACAAGTCGTCAAAATGATTTTAAAGATTTTAAAATTCAGCACTACCTATCGGTGTCTATCTTCTGAGTGTACATTATTTCAAAAATTGTATGGGACGAAATCGTGGGCACATATACATGTAGTATAGGGTTAGAAGAAAAATTCTACAATACAAATGATAAGTCGCCCAGTTTTTATATACTTCTTAACAACTCCACACAAAGTCATGAAGTCAAAAATTCTGATAAACTCCACGTATTCTACAACTACTTTATTGACTAACCCTAGCAACGATGATAGTACTATTAAACAATTTAGATATTCGCAATCGTGCGTCAACTTTACAGTTACGCCGCGATCAACGGTGCCATATCTTGGGATCTTCCAGTCTAGAATGAATGGACATTTACTGTGATTACGTGCTTCATCTTCGGGTACATTGTCACCTTTCTTTCTGCCAGTCCATCATAAGCTTTATTAGCAATAAGCCATTAAATCGACGCCAGCTATACCGGGACAACAAGGCCATGATACTCACAGAACACTCCAGATTATATCCGCCCCGCTAACTAACCCGCGCGCTGCCAAGCCCGACATTTCTCCGAATTGGCCGAACGCCGGGATCCCGTCCAATCCTCCATTACGGGATTACTAGGATAATGGGCTTTAATGCCGGGACAGTTTCGCGCCGTCACAACTATCAGCGCCGAGATTTGATGTCACTGTATAGACACGCACGTACGGCCGTTCTCTCGCACAAAGATGGCCAGTTTGGAATACCATTTGGATAATAGTCAATTAACTGGATTGCCTCTTGAAACGTGTCTGGCTATTCGTCCATCACATTGTGAAGATAATGAAACTTGATAATATACTAGCTACTTGTGACTTGCTTTAAGAAAAACAACGTCCAAAAAATATAATTAGATATGTTCTATAAAATTATATGCGCGAAAAGACAAACATTCATTATCCGTGTTTAGTAGTAATATATTAAATTTCTTTAACATGTCGTTCACCTTTAGCTCCATCATTCACTTAATATCAAATATGAATCAAACTCCAACTCACTGTGAATAAAAAGGAAGATCCCAAATTAAAAATATTATCTACTGTCGACAGAAATATTAGTAACTTCTATCTTCGCTATGATTTTTAATATCGCCCGTCATTTAGGTCACTTGTCGAGGTGGTTTATAACTCAGTAAGAATATTAATTATTTACCCTATTCAGTAACAGACAGTTGAATCGAGTGGTAATGAAAAAAATGTAGGCTGTAGCTTTGGCAGTTACGACCCAAAGACAGTAGATGGTAATTATTTTACTAGAAGTTACAGGTTCTTACAATAGCTGGAAAAGAGCCAGAGAAATATCAGAAGCACAAATTCGCTCACAGAGCAAATTCTTGAAGTTTTGTAGAGAAGACTGATATATACATACATAGACCGATACAAGCAAACCAAAAACATATATTGGGAAAAATCTGTTATAGTAACTCAAAAAGTTGGTACCAAAAATCAAAATATTTTATTCAATGTAGGATACAAAAATATCACTTATTGAATTTTTTTTAACTACATCGCTTCACAAGATGCTATGGTTAGGGAGAAGAAGCGACAAGAACCTCCGTAACGTAACCATGACACTCTTAGAGTTGCAAATCTTGTATCAAACATTCCATCAAGCACAATTCTCAATACTTGTTGTAATTCATTTGTGGGTAACACCGGGATGACGTAGGACACAACTTGCGGGGCAAATCGGGACGCGGCGGGACAAAGGGACCGACGATATCCAATGGAATTAATCTACGGGACCAGGATTAATGGGCCGTTGAAAGGTATTGTGGCGCTTTGTCTCACGTACGTAATTAGAGGAAGAAAGTTTGCTCATATGTTATTATGAGAGGATTAAATTGAGTCCTGTCTTCTGATTTTGCAATGAATACTTTACGTCTCCTATACTCCGCTATGTGTCAGATATTGACTTTTTCATGTCTTTATAATTTTGCTTTTTCGGTCGTAGGAACAGCTCTGGCATGGCATTAGCTTTACTGAAACAGTGAATACTCTGGATTTTCAAAAACCACAAAAACGGTTCTTCGACCGACAGAGTTCGATCCGGTTTCCAACAGGTATCCTGTTGCTTGTTTTGTTGTGTTCTTTATATTGCGAAAATTATTAGGAAAAATTGTTATAATAACTATAATCTTTAAAAGCATTATGTTCGGCGGAATCATACAATAAACTAGTAATAATATAAAACCAAATTGTTTTAAAATATTTTTTCTAAACGATGAATAAACACTGCCTGTTCTTAGATTATCTAGGTGTCCCGAGGTCTACATTACACTAGTTGTTACGACATTACATTCTTCCTCTCACCTGCTCTTTTCCCATTATTTGGAAGAGGTGCTATATGTTATTTTCTTCTGTAGTCACTTCAGTGTTCGTCTCCAGATATTTTTTTCACATAGTCCATCCACATTTTCTTTAGACGTCGTCTCCAAGGGGAGACGACGGTTTAAGGAAACCGAAATTAAATTCTGGCACATTGAAAAGAATAAAGCCGTAACAAGAACGGTTATAAGATTTTAAAAGCGGCAATTAGAGAGCGGGCACTCGGCCTATTCAACGCGCAAGGCTCAATTAAAGAAATAAGAGCCGAAAACAAACAGACGAGCACGTAACGAAGCAATTACGTAGCCCAAACCGGCGAGCCCTATCGTCGATAAATAGAGCTTCGTTAAAATCTTAAAGGTCTCAAATAGAAATCTTCCTTCTTAGAAGTAACGTGAAGCAACAGAACTGTCACAAAATCGTGTATCAACTTGTGTTGCTACCTCCATACGATTGACTTACGAAATATTTTGCCTAGGGTATCAACATATTTATATTGTTAAGGCGAAAGTTAAAACTTCTTAGACTTGTTCAATAACTTTTAGAGACTTGGTAACAAGTTCCGAAACGACTCCACACTGACACTTTCACGGATTTTCGCGACAGCGCCTTAAGCAAAGGCAAAACTAAAGAACACCGATATAATCTTAAAATTCGCGAGTTCTTGTGTAATTTAATTCTTGGCAGATCTTGCAATATTCAATGATTTACGACGAAAAGTGATAAATAGGCAAAGCGATTATTTTGTACATTTGCTTTTTAAGCTTTACTGCTTTCTGATCCCAATCAAGAATGATATTGATAATAGAAGAATGGTCAGCGAAGAAGAATGGTCGCTAATTAATGAAGCATGGACTTCAGATTTCAGTAAAAACAATTCTGCATAACAACCATTTATACTTTTCTTTATGACTGATTTCGAAAATAACCACCTGCAGGTTTTTTTTATGATTGACTGGATTCGCGTTTGACCACAATTTAACCTGATGGGAAGTGACGGTGTGGTCGAAATTGAAGCACGCGATCCCAGTAAATGCCTATTCACGCTGCTCTTGAAGATCCCAAGGTTGTAGGATTCAGGAACGACTGATGCCGGAAGGGAGTTCCATGCCTTGGCTGTTCGGATGATGAATGAAGAATCGAACTTCTTAGTGCGAATGTTCGGTATATTAACTATATACGGGTGGAATCCCTCCCCACGCCTAGTGGTCCGAAGATGGAAGGGTGACGGTGGAATAAGATTATGTAATTCCAACGCACACTCCTCGAAATGCATCCTGTAAAAAACTGAGAGACAGGCGCCTTTGCGACGGTGTTCAAGGCTCTGCAATTTAGCAGTCATCGAATTATCATATGAGTCTCATGGCACGTCGTCCCACAGAATCGAGTGCAGCTGCAGGTAAACAAATTTGACTGTAACAGTACAGCACATCTATCTACCGTGAGTAACTGTTCTCTTTAAAGAAATCTATCACTACTTAAAGCCTCCAGGAACAAGACAACGGATAGATTCACAAAACGATTATCCTGAGTCACGGATGTTTAACAACTTATTCGTTGTTTGAAACTAAATAATTGATGCAAGTGTCTATTATTATTATTAAGTTTTATCTAGTCAGATACTGGTTTGTATCGTAGCAATAGCTTAAAATTCATCAGGAAGATTAGCTGTACGGTTGGTTACAGCATACAGCAAAACCGGACTTAAGACACCTGAAAGTACACCCTTTGATTTATTATGGCTGCCCTCGGGCCTAGAATTACGTCTTTGCAAACGAATTATGTCCTTTTCTTCCCTTTTTAAGTGTTTTATGTTCATCGGTACAGACAATGGATGTTCTTCATGTTGCTTTTCATTTATAATGGAATAAAGTGCTTTCGTGGGGCCGTCTGTTATGTTGATGCGTAAGTATATCAAAAAATGGAGACTCTCTCAATAAACACATAAAATCACTATCAAAAGAAAATGAAAAGGTCTTTTCACAAAGAATACTGTAGACGCAAACAGGATAGGTAATGGATGTTGCCAGACGTGTTTATATGTATGGCTGTGGGGCCGTAACTGCATCATAGCAAGATGCGATTTGGATGTGATATTGAAAATATTTCAAAGAAGATATTATCTCCGTCTATAAACGCATCAGCAGCAGCAAACATTTGATCGAATTGTTCAGTAAAATGACGATTCAATCTTTGCCTCGGATATCTAGAATTACTACGTCTAACTTATTACACCGAATTACAATAACATCGTCCTTTGCTTCGGATTTCTAAAATCACTACATTATTCTCATTTCACTGATCAGCCAAGCAGAACTACAAAAGATCTCCTCGAAATCTTACCTAGCTCCCCTTCATCCGCGCCTGTGTACGAAGATGCGGTGCGGGCAGCATTAATAATGAAATATTCATGTGGAAACAATCTGCTGATGTCGGAGCAGAGTTCTAAGACACCGTTTTATCAACACCTGAGTATCATTCAAAATTCACCTCTACACTCTAGCAATAAGGGTTGGAGAATTTGTTAAGGTATACGGAGGTACAAATAAGGGGCGGCCCGCGCGGACGTTACACGGGCAACATAACAATAAGAATAATCTAAATGGTGGGATTTATTCGACATGAGCCTTCTATGGGACGAAATCCTTCACTTAGATACAAAAAAGGTCCATTTATTCAAGAAAAAACTAACGGGCAGGCGGAAAACGTGCGTTAGTGTGTAAATTTTCCG
Source organism: Oegoconia quadripuncta (assembly GCA_949316235.1). Lineage (NCBI taxonomy): Eukaryota > Metazoa > Arthropoda > Insecta > Lepidoptera > Autostichidae > Oegoconia > Oegoconia quadripuncta. The sequence goes on from OX438758.1 coordinate 19,739,423, forward strand.
GTCGTTGTATCTTTCTAAGTGATCTCTCAATGAAAGGTTGGAGGCTTCTTGTAATTTTTAACGACGACGTAAATTCCGTTTGGATCTTTGGGATTACCTAATTGATAATAAATTGTGCGTAGGTTGTAAATTGAAAATTAATTCTTTTTGAACGAATAAAATTGCTTTAGGTAATATCATTATGAACTGGTTATATATGTATGCTCGGCGGATGGGGGTCGCTCTCATGACATGTGCGTTCTGTCATTTTTAATATGACATGAATGAAAATATATCTTGAAACACTTAGGATTATACCAAAAGCGTTCGTTGTTGCAACTAAATTCGTTGACGGCTAAAGTGGATTTACAACCTTAACCGACCAAGACAACATAATCACAGAGAGTTAATTTCACTCCTTCCTCCCATTCCCCAACACTGTGTTGTGGTTCCTCGCGCCGGGGGCGTGGGCACAAGCATTCCGTCATGTACCAGGATGACATAATCGTTAGCGGATACCCGTCGAGCGCCTGATTCCCTCTATCTACATTATTCATTATATCCCCCAAGTCGCGGTTTGAACGACACGCTCCCGACTTCGGGACCTAACGCAAGCCTCAGACACGTTAAAATGTGTCTAAATATTTCGCTACACAATCACTGTATGTACGTGGAACGAATTCATAATCAAAATTAACAGTTTATAGGTAATATATTTTACGCAATCTGAAAGGCATATTTTTCGAGTGTTAGCTGAAAACAATCTGGCCGTGTAAATGTCAAGCCTCTCATCAAACGGCGTCGACCATGAAAACCAGAGAAATGGGTAATTACTGTTAGAATTTAATTTAAGTTAATAACTAGCGTTGCCAGACGGCCCATATTTCAGGCACAATTTTAAACGCCCCGCCGGGACAGACTATTCCGTATTTGAACTTTATTCATTTCAATCGCACTACGGTTGACAACTCATCGTATGACTTGATCGGCTTAGCTTAGATACGATTTCTCAGAAAGCAACATCCTTTCTAAGATGATTCTTATAAACTTGAAAGCGTTTATACGAGTTGGAATTGTAGATTTTACTGTGAAAATGGGTATTTTATGGAAGTATTCGGGAATAAAGTGGTTGACACTTCGGTTAGCAGTTCAAACTGCAAAAACAATATAATGTGGCAAAATTCGAAGAGTTGCCAAAAATTTAAAGAATTGAAGTGAACAATAATAATGTGCCAAGAGGCATCACAGACAATAAAATATAAAAAGTAAAAAGGTACAAAAAAGGTGCGTCGCACACAACGAGCCTTTCCCATAAAGTAAAGTAGGATCGATCAATTTTACATAAAGGACTCGTTATACGAAGAATTTCAAGTTATTTAAAAAATCCTTGCAGCGTCTTTTGACGAGTAACGTTAGGTGCGATTGAGAAGTGGCTGAAAATCTTGAAACGTTTTGCCAAGAGTGAAATTCCTGACACTTTTCAAATTATATCGTTTATTCAGTAAAATTCGATAATGGCATTGATATGCACAAGACAATTGTACACGAATCTGATAAACAGGGAATTAATTAATGATCAACAACTATGTTTATGACTACATTGAATTTTATAAATATTGTGGTTTCGGCACGTAAAAAGAAAAGCATCAACCTATTCCCGTGGGTGTCGTAAAAGGCTGCAGCACTACTCCCAGGCTGATGCTGTAGATGTCCAGGATTATGAAGAAAATGAAGATGAGCCGAAAACTTGAAATCGTTGTCAGTGACAACTTTTATTTTTAAGGGAATCACGTACACAAATAACTTGAAGAACTGTATATACGTTTATACGTAATATATATTTATACTGAATAAAATAGAATAGAAACAATAATAAAAGAAAAGTATACGCCCAATCTTTTAAACGGTAAATTATGAACTGATTAAACAAAAGATAAAACAAACAAGGAGAATACTGCAAAAAGAGAACGAACGAGTCGCGTGGCGTCTCATTACAAGGCGACTATGGAACTTTCCACAGCAAAACATCTACAGACTTGCACATTTTAACGGCGATGGCCTCACGGCTCACCACGTGTGCATTTCTGTATATTTCGAAACGTGAACCGTGGATCTTGTTTCAAGTAAATGTTTGGAACATCCAAAAGCAGATTGCTTACCATGTGGGACAAGGATCGTGAAAAGCTATGTTTTATATGTATAATATGTGACGCCACTCTTGATTCTACAAACACTACAAACAACTTTCTCCAAGGAACCATAGTCGAATTCGAACAAAAAATTTTCGATTACCCCATACAAAGTAAACGATTCCGAAACCACCTTTAGCCAACAAATTTTAGGCAGAATTCCGCTGTGGTTCTTAGTGGAAAATTGATCGTAATCAGGAGTAGAATAGTAAACGAATACAAAGTTACACGAATTAAATTTGACCCTGTATATAATCAAACAAAGTAATATAAAATTTACACGATCTTCCTTAAATATAAGTAGCATAGAAACATTAAAATAACAACGTAAAACATGTTTTTCACTTGCCCCGGGGATTTTAAATTCCGTTTCCTGGACCAAAAATAATCTGGTAACCCTATTAATAACCCTGTACCGATACACGCTGAGTGGTAATTTGGAAAAATTCGTTTTATAACATAATTTCTAAAATTTAGTTTCGAAAGAATTCTAATACAACATCGATCTCAAGCAACCACCAAAATTAGCCACCCCCTATGTTCAGACTGAGCAAAGTTAATACATCATTTATGGGACACTGTATACGCTTTTATAACCTTATACCTGAGAATATCATTAATCTAAATGAAAAACAATTTAAAAACGATGTCAAAACAACATTAATAAAAAAAGGTTATTACAAAATTAGTGACTACCTGAATGACAAAAACGCTTGGTATAGGTACTTCGCCCAGCTCCCAAAAATTATAAAATTGTATTAGTTGTATACTTTTATAAAAAAAGAAAAGGAATGAAAAATGATCTTGTGGGTTTCTTGCGCCGCTTCTTTTCCCACAGATGATTTCCCTTTCCGAGGCGGTGATAGCTTGGACATACTGACTGACCGAAAAATGCTTAAGCCCTATTTTTATTTCTAATAGATTTAAATTGACATTCAACAAATGATATCATGTATCTTACGTTGAAATAAATGCTTGAAGTTTGAAGTCAACTACTAAGGTTAAATATTATGTGCTAACTTTAACAATACATAAATATACGAGTATGTAATATATATATATATATATATGTATATAATGTAAGGATAGTGTCTTACCGCCATTGATGGCTCATCAATACTGCTACATCTATCGATATTCTGCTCCTGAAATATTCAACAGCCCCGCCCATATTCATGTCGGGATGTTGTTGTCCCGCTTTATTTATACATACGTTGTCAAGAAACGTTTGTTGAAGCGAAAACGTGCCCGAAAGAGTTATTTTGACCAGGCTAGCAGGACTTATGAAGACTAAAGAGCATACGAGAGAAGTAGCTGTGATCGAACTTGTCTTGAGGGTTTGAAAAAAATAGCTTCGGTCACAGTTGTACAGTCGGTCACCCACCACAATATACAGGGTGAATTTGAAGTCGTGTAGTTCCCATTAACTGCTGACGCTACTCTTGACTACGCACAAAATTTTCGATGAGGTTACCCATACAAAATAAACCTTTCTGAAACCAACTTTAGTATGGAAGTCCCACAATATTTATTTTAGTATATAGGCCTTTATATTATGTATTTATTGTGTTTAATATCTATATATTTTTTGTCTTATAAAATAATCCTATATTCAAACCATTATTGCTATAAATCTCAATGTTTTATCTTTTGTCAATTGTGTTCCTAATTGATAAGGCCGCCTAATTGTACTCTTATCAGTATTGTGTTTTGTAAAATGTATGTTCTCCTTTTGTACAATAAAGTGTATTTGTATTGTATTGTATTGTTCCTATAACAGTGATGTTTTGTCTGCAATAAAATACTTTAATTTCATTTTTCCTTCCGAGGGTTTGCTGGAAGAAATCTCTTACAGAGATAAGCTCGCCTTTTGTGTATTGTAATTTCTGTCCTATGTTTGTTCAATGTATGTTTGTATACTTATACATGCAATAAAGTGTTAAATATGTTAAGACCCAACCCATAAGGAAACCTGCTGATTCAGCACCAATTCATAATTTACACATCAATGGAAATTACGCTCAAGGCACGAGGCGCTGATGCAGCAGAACAGCGGAAATGCACTCGAATTGGATATCCATTGGCATTCCATAATCCTACCTCGATTTGGACACTAGGCTAGTTTAGGTTTTAATTCTGTACTTTTAAATTGTAATTTCTTTATTTGAAATTAAATTAATCTTTAAGTAAAATCTTTTGGTTTTTTTTCGTCTCTCCCGCTGCTGCTAACTTATTTAATAAATAAATAAATATTCGGCTGGCGACTCCACTCCTGATTACAAAAAACTTTCCACTAGTAACCATAGACGAATTCAGCCGAAAATTATTGGACTTCCACATTAAAGTCAGTTTCATGGTTTACTACGGGTTATTCCTCTATGGTATGGGTAATAGATTTTTTTTTGATCGAATTCCGCTATGGTTCCTAATGGAAAGTTGTACGTAATCAGTATTGGAGTCACCGTTAAATAGGAATTACACGAATGAAATTTCACCCTGTATATATAATAATAAATATTTCGGACACTTACACCAATCATCTAGTCCCAAACGAAGCAAAGCTTGTACTATGGATACTAGATAACGGATAAACATACATAAATATTTGTATAAACATCCATGACTCAGGAATAAATGTTCATATTCATCACACAAACATTTACCCGTCGCGAGATTCGAACCCGCAACCGTTGGTTTCGCTGACAGGGTCACTATCCACTACACCAATCGGTCGTCATATTAATAAGTAATAAAGCTAACGTAACGATCCGAATTGGTTATCCTGACTAATAAAAATTAATTTCGACGAGCATTCTCTGTACACTATTTCATTCTACAAATCCTCCGATTCAGTGTGCAATCTATCATTTTTAACGTCAGACGAACACGCTGTTGTATGTGTACTAGGTATTAAATTGAAACGAAATTATGTAAAGTAATCCGTAGGGTATTCATCAAGTACGACATGTACTTGATGAATACGAACGAAATATGTTTTGGTCTTCCAATAAGCACTAAAATTTAATTCATCGGGGCCATAATCCCCCGGCCAGTTATTCATCATTTAATGGAATGCAAACTTGTTTGAATACTCTGCTGTCCGCTGCGCGCCTAGTAAATTAATTCAGTTGCAGTAGTTAAATCTATTATTTTGTTATTTTCCGTCTCCTCTTTTAATATAATCAAAATAATAAATGTTTAATTTAAATTTAATAAATAGGTGCAGTATCAATCTGTATTTGGTTTCCTCATAGGTACTCGTACCTACTGTTATTACAGGATGTCATAAACTACGAGTGTTGATTTTTGAAATTGCTGTTATTTTAATCCGGACAATGTTATTTGTAAATTTAAAAGAAAGCAAATACAACTGATTCCCATAGGTCCCTTGGAGACTTCCGTTCTCTACCTCCGGAAAATACCGCCATCGCCAACTCAGACAAAGAAATAATCATAAAAATCTTTTTCCTCTACAAACGCATGCAATTTATAATCGATTTGTAAATGTCTTCCTTTGTTAGTCAATTTAAATATAGGTAATTTGAAGTACAACATGAATTTTCTGTAGGAAGGAATTTTTCTCGTTGTAATTGCGTCTATAGACAATAAATTCTATTTAAGTACTTTCGACTATAAAACATCGCATCAAAACGCGGCTGAACAAACTCAAAGTCACAAGCGCCGTAAATATGCGTCAATCACTAGGTATAAACCACGATTTTGCGGCGCTTGCAGTGGAGTTGGGCCCTTGGTCTTCTGATACAAAACAATTTGTAAAGGATTTATCCATTAGATTGGTCCACGATGTGAGAGCTGGTGCCTACTTTGCTCAGCAGCGGAGCTTATGCATTCAGCGGGACAATAGCGCTAGCGTACTAGGTACTATGCCTCACGGAAACGAGTTGGACGGCGTATTTTTTCTATAACATATATTTTCAATTGTGTGTTATACTTTTATAAATTTGTTGTTTTTTGTCATATTAAAGTATAAATCCTTACAATATTGTGTAATGCAAAAAGGGACTTTCCAAAAACATCTAAGTGTAGAATGTAGATTTACAAAATATGCATGTTTTAACGGCAATGTGCTCAAACCGTCCATCACGTGTGCACTTCTGTATACTTCGGAGCTATGAACCGTGGGATGTTGTTTCAAGCAATATTTGGGATATCTGTGACCACCCCATTTGGGATACGGGTCGTGACTTTAAGTGTAAGTATGTGTGAATCTCTTACTTTGACCTGACCTGACCCACATTGAAGAACTGTAGGAAGGAATTTAATAACATTTCTCGGTGAAATTGCGTCGAGATAATAATTCCCGTTCTTGGAACCTCGGAAGATAAATACATCCATTACCTAAATAGATAGTTTCCGGGAAAACCAATCATTTCGCACCTTTACGGTACCAGGGTGACATGACACATGGGCGGTTATTGCGTACGTGTCGCTGCGATCGCACCGGAGCCGCTCCGCATCCATCACGGCAATGGCTCGTGGTCTGAAGCCGTCATGCGTCATGGCGACAGATCGAATATTCTCATCGATCAGCAAAGTAATATTATGTTTATTTAGGCTACTGGTCACTCCACGTACAACTATGCTAGATGTAATATGTTGACTTGAGCATGTCTAGTGGATGAGGGTATCTATTCAAGTTATACGAACTACAGGGTGAATTTGAATTCGTGTAATTCCCAATAATTTGTGGCGCCACTCTTGATTACGAACAACTTTCCCAATGGAAATGGTTTACCGATAGAAAGTAAACCATTCTAAAACCACTTTTAGGCACTTATTAATAAACCAATCTCAATACAAGTCTCGAGGCTGTATCACCCGAGATGCGTCTTAAGCAGTTGACGCTATCTCAAGCTACATGCTAATTTATAAACCAATCTTGAGGTCTACTCAGCTGAGATCACTTCTCAAGAATTCGCCTCAGCGGCGAGTGAATGATAGTCTTGAGTTTCGTTTATTAATACGTGAAACTCGGCGCACGTCTCAAGTGAGTACTGCTTGAGCATGCACGTGCGGTTCAGGTCTCAAGTAAGGTTTATTAATCAACACGTTTACTTGAGACCGCTCACATAACTATTCTCAATCTTGAGGACGGTTTATTAATACGGGCCTAAGTATGGAAGTCGGTTAATTTTCGTAATCAATAGTGGAGTCACCTGTAAAAAAGGAATTACACGAATTAAATTTCTACCTGTATACCGTAAGATAATTCCAGTTACAAGTTTATACAGCGAGTCTCTTTGTACACCTATATATAATGTAAGTACAGAACAAAATATTGGTTTGGGCAAGAAAGTAAAATTTATACTCGGATAGATGTCAAAACCTGTTATATAAACAGGCATGTAAGTCTAATCCTAATATTAATGACGACCGATTGGTGTAGTGGATAGTAACCCTGTCAGCGAAACCAACGGTTGCTGGTTCGAATCACGCGAGGGGTAAGAATAAGAATCGTTTATTTGACCCATTTAACGACACACATATTATTATACATGTATAACGGTGAATTGCAAATGGACATAATGGAATTGGGACCGAGACAACAGTAGGTACACAAAACAGTTTCATATAACAGGATGAGTGAGTACTCCTATCTCATAGCACAGTTTACAAAAATAAAAGTAAAAAATAGGCACCTAGGTACCTAAGTAAAGGGTAAATGTTTGTATGATGAATACGAACATTTATTCCCGAGTCATGGATGTTTTTACAAATATGTATGTTTATCCATTATCTAGTATACATAGTACAAGCTTTGCTTAGTTTGGGACTAGATGATTGATGTAAGTGCCCCAAATATATAAAAAAAAAAATACCAAAATACCTAATGAGACCTGTAATGCAAAATCAACTTTACTGCTATTTGTCAATAGGACTTTAGACTGGAATGCGACACGTGCCAAAGTTACGCGATCAAATTCAGCGTGATAAAGCTTGCAATGCTTTTTATATTATCTGCAAGCGACACTACTGGCCGAAATTAAGTAGCATTGGGGCTGGCTGGGCGCCGTACAATTCCATGCATTTTGTATAGGATCCAATACATTATTACGCGACTGAAATAAATCAATTTAATTCGTTCATGAAATTACGAGGATATTGTGTTTGCTCATGAAATAGGCTTGTACATAATTACATTATTAAATGTTAGCATTATTATTAATTAACAACATTATATCGTCAAATCATTATCTAATATTATCACAGTCAAGACATCCCAACTTATAAACGCGAAAGTTTGTGTGTGTGTATGTCTGTATGTATGTATATTTGTTACCTCTTTCCGCCTATACCGCTGGACGGATTTGGATGAAATTCGGTTGGTAGACCTGGTTTAAAATATAGGCTATTTTTTTTGCTGAGCCGATTATGATGAAATCTTCCACGCGAACGAAGTCGCGGGCGGAAAGCTAATTGTAACATAATTCATGTTTTTTGATTAATAATGGACCAACCGTAATCGCGACACCTGAATAGTCACATTTCTTTTTTCAAGCGTATATTAGGTAGTGTCATTTCAATTATGAATATTGCTGTGTTGTTGCACCGAAATACGTCGAAATGTAAAATCAGGTAACTTCGTGTGATGAAGGACTGGAGACGCGTTTGACCACAATCTCACCTGGTGGAGACGACGCGGCCGATGATTAAATTTGCTCAATTTGAAGATCCCAAACTTGTAACGATATCAATGCCATTGCCGTTTGGTTCCTGACAAAATAGAATAAACCGATCGTGAACGTGTCATTGGACACCAGCTATCGGTAGCAGTAGCGTCGTTGGTTTGGAGTTTCCAAAAAATCTTGCTCTGCCCCAGCGCGGCGATTAGAGCAAATCCACCCACGGACACCGATGCAAATTACGCTGGTGGGGCGTGTGTTGTAAATACCAATAGCAGCCGAAAATAACGGAATTTCTCATGCAACCAACAAGCATAAGCGACACACTTGACCTAAACGACAAAGATCAGAAGCCACTCAAGGTGATGAGATAAAAGGGGTGCACCAAACGAGGGTCCACTTCAGCCGGAGACTGGAGATCGGGGGCCAATTAGCCGGCCACTCGGCCCAAGTGACTCTTCACTTAACCGCTTAAGGCCGTATATCGTGAGGCCTCTCCGGAAGTATCCCTGCTTGAATGAAACTAAAAGAAAGCACCTCCACTTAGCTTATCGTTTCCTAGTCCATAAATGAGACGTTTATACAAATTACTCGGCGTGAGATGAATTCGGGGAATTCAGTGCTAATTTTGTTTGTGTAGAATTTTCAAATTGCGATTTTTTTTTTTTTTTTTTTTTTTGTTATATTCTCAACGGGTTAGCACTTGACCTCAATCACACCTTTTCATTTACATGACATAGAACGAAATGTAAAGCTTTTTTATAATATAAAAGGATATTTTAGGAATATCTACTGATCCTTGTTCTATGTTAATGTTCTGTGTTGATGTGGTGGCATTATGTTTTAATAATATTGGACATACCTAATTTTAATACTATGCTTTCTCTTTTAATTATTATTGTACGTCCGAAATGGACAAGTTGTTGTGTCAAAAATAAGAATAACATCTCCTGCGCACAGTTTGACAATAAAATTATTTTCTATTCTAAAGTCAAGCAACGTCAAGGATGAAGTTAGAGCAGCAGTTTGCATTGCTTTCTGATATTGATCATGCCAATGAACTTCGCGAGATGGTTCACGACGGGTATTGTGTATCCCGTCTTTGGCCGGGCCAATCTCGTAATCATCATCATCAGTCCGTCAACATCCCACTGCAGGGATATAGGCCTTCCCTCGTATAATGGGGGAGTATGGGCCACAGTCCACCACGCTGGCCCAGTGCTGGTTGGGGACTTCACATGCCCTTGAATTTTTATTTCTTAGGCATGCAGGTTTCCTCACGATGTTTTCCTTCACCGTTAAAGAGCAGCCGGATAAATGCACATTAAGTAGTTAAATTTAAAAACTCATTGGTACATGGCCTGCGTGGGATTCGAACCCGGACCTCCGAAATTGGAGGACCGCGTCTTAACCGCTGAGCCACCGACGCTGTATCTCATCTCAATATCTCAGTAATGCGTGGTCGGATTTGAGTGCGTTTTTTTTTATATTAAAGACTAAACGAGGGGAACGTGATATTTGATGAAAATCGGTTTAAAAGTTTCGAAGATATTTAGTTTTTTGGTGTATTTGGTGTCTCTCAGGGATTGTCTAATTTTTTTACGTACATAACGTCACGACCTTTATCCCAAATGGGGTGGTCAGAGATATCCCAAACAATAGTGTTCAGGTGTTCCAAATTTTAAAAGTTTAATGATTGAAACAACATCCACGGTTCACCTTATGGAATATACAGAAATTCACACGTGACATGGGGTGAGCCCATCACCGTTGAAACGTGCCAAACTACAGATGTTTTTTGTGGAAAGTCCCTTAGTCGCCTTTTACGACACCCACGGGAAGAGACGGGTTGGTTTGACGACCGGTTGGTGTAGTGGATAGTGACCCTGTCAGCGAAACCAACGGTTGGGGGTTCGAATCCCGCGAGGGCAAATGTTTGTGTGATGAATACGAACATTTATTCCCGAGTCATGGATGTTTATATAAATATTTATGTATGTTTATCCGTTATCTAGTATCCATAGCACAAGCTTTGCTTAGTTTGTGACTAGATGATTGGTGTAAGTGTCCGAAATATTTATTATTTATTTATTTATTTATTTGAGTGACAAAACCACACAGCACTTTTTTTTATATATTTAAGATAAATCTTGCCTTAGCCATCTTTGATATTTAGCTTTATTTCTCGGGGGTTTTCTAAAGTTTGAATTTACAGTTATTTCACATCTTTTGTAATATTTTCACATAATAAATATAATCAAATCCATGAAAAGTTTTATTTCGTAAGTATTTTTATTATTTTCCAGCTTTCCGCCCGCAGCGTCGCTTGAATACTTTATCGCGGAAATTCGTTTATTCCGCGGGAACTGCTCACTTTATCGGGATGAAAAATATCCTGTCTCAATGCAGGGTATATTCTACCTATACACCAAATTTCATCCAAATCCGTCCATCTGTTTCTCCGTGATCGAGCGACAAACAAACATTCAAACTTTCGCATTTATAATAACAGTTAGATGATTCGACAAAGAAAATAATAGACTGGATATCGCTGAGCGGTTGATGTCCACGCATTTTTAACATCTAGATAGTCACAACCTTTTTAATAGCCTTTATTTTACTTATTTACTTTAGGTACATTAACAGTAGTACATATATTATAATTCGATGTGGCATGGTTTGTGGTACAGTTCTTATATGTCTACCAATTACAAATGTACTCAGCATTAATGATAGAAGATAACGTTTGATTTAGAAGATAAGTGAATAATGATGAATAATCAGTCAACATTATTTATTTATACTGGGAGAGCGAAGTGTGTAAGTATATTATTTTTAAAAACTTTATGTTAACAGTGAAAAATATCATTATCGTTATTGCGTTTAACATTGTATTCGTTATGAGTGGAACAGATTCTGGAACGGGGACTGTGCAGCGCAAGGTAAGTCCTGCAACGGGGTATACTAAATGTGCGGGTAATTGCCTGGTGAGGATACTTGCAAGGTACATTAATATTGATTTGGTTTAGGATATGAGAACATTTTATCGTATTATTCACAACTACGTGCAGAAACAGCAGGTCAAATAATTTACCTTTGGCAAACAGCTGCCGTTTAATTGTGGTTTTAAAATTATTTAAAGGCAAACCTTATTGTAAAAACGTATATTTGTCCCTTGAATGACTTACTGTACGCAACTGCTATGAACAGCAAGTTTATTTTTTATACTATTTACATTATGTAGTTCACTATTTTTCCTATAGTACATGTAGGCGAATGTGAATATTCCGGTTGTTATTTCGTTCGTCTATTGGAAACAAATATGTCACCCAATTGCAATACGTCAGCTCTTACAAGCATGAAATTGCAATTAACCATCTCGCTTGGAGCGAAAGGCCGGATTTCAAATATCACAATTTCTCCCTTCGAAATATCAATTCCAACATATCTCACCAATTCAAATCGCTTTATTGTACAAAAAGAAAATGGTAATTCATCATCAGTCCGTAAACATTCCACTGCAGGGTTATAGGCCTTCCCTCGTATAATGAGGGAGTATGGGCCATAGTCCACCACGCTGGCCCAGTGCTGGTTGGGGACTTCACATGCCTTAGAATTTTAATTTCTCAGGCATGCAAGTTTCCTTATGATATTATCCTTCACCATTTAAGAGTAGACGGATAAATGCACATAAGTAATTAAATTAAATTTAAACACAGGGGATCGAAGCCGGTCCCAAATTGGGAGTCCGTGTCTCCTCCCCTGAGCTATTACTTACACAATACAAAACCCTAATTGTTCTAAGACCCATCAGTGGCTTTACTCTATTAAGAGGGCTTTATCCGAGTCGCGTTATCGGATAAATTAAGATTTCCTTTTAAATACAGGATAAATAAAAAAATATTGCTCTGATCTGCACACGAGAAGCCTTAAAACTAATTATAAATAATAACTAAACAGTTTTAATTGCGGTTATTTTCGAGAAATTCACATTATTCATATCATAACACTGCCACGGCCATCGTGAATTCTGGAAACTAATCCTTAACAAAGCTATTTAGTAATTATTTATATTTACTCAGATTATCTTTTAGACTTCTCGAGTGCAGGTCAGAGCGATTTTATTTATTTATTCTGTATTTGAAACGAAATCTGTGCTGTGTGGTTTCGGCACTCAAATAGAATAGAACCAACCCGACTCTTCCCGTGGGTGTCGTAAACCGCGACTAAGGGACTTTCCACCAAAAAACATCAATAGCTTTGCGCGTTTCAACGGCGATGGGCTCACCCCCTTCACGTGTGCATTTCTGTATATTTCATAAGGTGAACCGTGGATGTTGTTTAGACCACTGACCACCCCATTTGGGATAAAAGTCGTGACGTTATGTATGAAAAGAATATATATTATCCAACGCCCGCCACTGAACGGAATAAACAGTCATCAGCTCATGATTCCTTAGTGGCCAATCCCGATATCTACGGGCAGAGTGATCCTATATTCGACCCTGCTACGAACTACGCAGCTTCGTATAAATCACACTTACATAAATACCGTTATATGGCGTAGTTTCGCTCCCTGGTGCTGATTCCAAATACCCATTCATCAATATCACGAGGACGGATTGCGCTGGTCGACGCTTTGATTGCATGCCGATATACAACGCCTGCATTGGGTTGGGTGGCGTCGAGGATTTTAGAATTTCAACGCTAGAATTGGACTCTCGGTTAAGCCTGTTCGATATCAATCAGATTACCGCCCTTTATCCTGGGTGTTTAATGTGGTTATACAACGGATATATTTAATTTAATGCCTGTTGCCTAACGCGACGGTTTCACGAAATTTGTTGAAATTTGAACGTTCAAAATCAACGAGGAGGTAGAATTCTGACGTTCGTGGATCGGTGACGTAAGTTGGGTTCAACGTCATATCAGCCACAGGACGTCCACTGCTGGACGTAGTCCTCCCACCATAGATTGGTGTAGTGGATAGTGACCCCGTCAGCGAAACCAACGGTTGCGGGTTCGAAACATGTAAATAAAGGATTCTTAGCAGAAGAAAAAGTCCGAAGTTACTGTTGGCAACATTAACTTTAAGAACCTTTTATAGATTTTTTCTATAGTGACAACACTGTATTACTGTCCCTCGCTCTCGCTTACAAATAAAAACTTTTCCACAGTTACGGCTATTTTCGTTAGAGAACAGACCCCCTGAAACGTGGTCTCTCATTATGGGCCTCATAAGAAAGCCCATGCTTAACGAGCTATGAAGAAGGCAAAGCTCGGCGTTACGCTACAGAACAACATAGATAAATAAATACCAAAAAAAATCTTAGCCGCTGGCAGAACTAAGTCATTCGACACATGTCTGTGGTGCCATAGCTTACATATTGTAGAATGAATACAACCAAACTGGAAGCGGATGGATTTGAATAAGCAGGGTGTAATGGAATTTGCAAGCGCAGTCCGACAGGTTATAGGCTGACCACGCATGGTGAGCTATTGCATGAGCGGTTTTTGTATCGGATCAAACGGGAATGCAACTTGGGCTGAGTTTCGTCATCAGCGCACGTGAGATCGCTCTTGAGGCAGTCTTTTTGCTGACATTTCTTGCCAGTCATTTCCAAACTACACCAATCACACAAATTCTTATTTTCTTTGTCGCTTTTTTCCAGTCGTTGGATCGAAAACAATGCTGATTTCACAAAATTTGTTTTGCAGGATTAATTTACCTGAATACAAGGATTAATGCAAATCTGTTTATTTGTTAACATAATAACAGAAAACAATAATATAGTATTGATGGCCGATTGGTGTAGTGGATAGTGAATCTGTCAGCGAACCCAACGGTTGCGTGTTCGAATCCCGGGAGGGGTTGAAGACTCGTGTGATGAATACGAACATTTAGTGTAAATTATTTTGCGCAATAAAGAGTAATTGTATTGTATTGTATTTATTCCCGAGTCATGGATGTTTATACAGGCTGAGTTTTTTACCGTAAGAAAAAAATAGGCCATATTAGGTAAGTGAAATAGAAGATAGGTAGTTTTTTTTTTTCAAAACGATGATCGAATAAAGCGTTAATTGTGTCATTTGACTGTCGCGTTTATAGCCTGTTCCAGATAATTACAGCATTAAATTAAATAAATAAAGAAAATTTGGAGAAAAGATGATTTACAAATAAATGTCGCATGATAGGAACCCTACGAATCCCGCCAGTAGCATATCAATGGAAACACTTGGTGTGCGTTTTTGAATATAAAAAAATAAACTACTAGATACTACTGCCTTCTATTTCACTTACCTGATATGCCCTATTTTTTTTAGGTTCGAGCTAATACCCGCTGCTCAATTTAACCGATACACTTCTCGCCGAAAATTAAATTTCCATCCACATCACCTGGATGAGTGGAAGTCTACCACTGTACTAGTTTCTCAAGAAACTTCTTACCACGTACAACCACCCTGTGGAACGTACTTCCGGCAGCGGTATTCCCGAACGAGTACGACATTGGAACCTTCAAGAAACGAGCCTACACCTTCCTCAAAGGCCGGCAACGCATCTGTGACCTTTTGGTGTTGCGGGTGTCCATGGGCGGCGGTGATTGCTTTCCATCAGGTGACCCGCATGCTCGTTTGCCGCCCTCTCATATAAAAAAAAGAAACTCATCCGGTATAAATATTTATGTTTATCCGTTATCTAATATCCACAATAATCATAATATAAATAAATATCCTTGGACATACACACAACGCCATCTAGTTCCACATTAAGCAACCCTAGGCTTGTGTTGTGGATACCAGATGGTTGATATACTACACAAAAACATTTTTTTTTGTAAATAAATACACATATATTCGAATATGGGAAAATGTGGGTTCGAATCCCGCGAGGGGTAAATGTTTGTATGATGAATACGAACATTTATTCCCGAGTCTTGGATGTTTATATAAATATTTATGTATGTTTATCCGTTATCTAGTATCCATAGCACAAGCTTTGCTTAGTTTGGGACTAGATGATTGGTGTAAGTGTCCGAAATATTTATTTATTTATTATTATTTATATAAATGAAAAACATCCATAACTCGGGAACACATGTCTTCATACAAACATATGCCCCTAGCAGGATTTGAACCCGCAACCTTTTGGTATAGCAGTCATTGTTTCTAACCACTACACCAAAGAGGTCGTCCTACCTACGTACGTACGTACGTATGTACCTACAATTTCTAAAGGCGCCTTTGATTTTCGATATCTGATCAACAAAAGATCAACCTCTATTCAATAACCCGAAACTATATAAAATCGTTTTCCCTTTAATTAAACACGTGACAGTTATTACGCCCCGCACCACTCGGCCTACCAGGGCAATATAACCTACGGGAGATTTTGCGTAAATTACTTACAAGGGAATGCGGGCCCACGTCAAATACCCTCGTCACTCAGCATAAAAGCGGTCAAATAAAATCAGAGACCACTGCCGGTTGTAAATTTAAATATGACGGTCAACGTTTATGTTTCCCTGGTACGGGTACCAACTAGACTTAATGATAGTGCGGTTTGGATTAAATTTACTAAACTTGAGCGCCGGCAAATAGTAACTAACTTAGGACAAATGTTTAACTTTCGTAATAATTAGAATTGTTTTGTAAAAAGATTATATTGGATTAGTTTTGTTATAATCAGGGAAGGACATTTAAAATAAAATAAGTCCCTCATATACGAGGGAAAGCCTATATCCCTGCAGTGGGATGTTTACGGGTGATGATGATTATTTAAAATAAACATCGATGCTTTTACGTGTGAAACTAAAAGAAAACTATAGTTACATATGGATAGAAAATATTTCGAATTTAATCGTACCAATATTATAACAACAAAATCGATTGAAAGGGAAAACAAAATGTATGGCAATAATAAAAATGATAGTGATGCAGTCGATAAAGATACTTTATTTTTTATGTGAGAAAAAAAATTTAGGTACCTAGTTGTTTTATTTGCAAACAAAAAATTAAGGGAAATTATTTGTGGTATATTTCATATTAATACAGAATCCATGGTAAATTCAGACCAAGCAGTAAAGTGAAAAATAGATCTAGCAACACTGATGTCAAATAGGCATTATAAGTATCGGTGTCTAAGACTATGGTATGAATCCAGGGATATACACACAGCGCCAACTAGTTCCACAGTAAGCAACTAGGCTTGTGTTATGGATACCAGAGGAACATACTACCCAAATACATTTTTTTTTGTAAATAAAGACATGTATAAATATAAAACATCCATAGCTCGGGCACAATACATTTCCGTTTTGTGACTCGGGTACACATGTCCGTATTCATGATAAAAACATATGTCCCAAGCGGGATTCGAACGTGCGACCTTTCAGTATAGCAGTCAGAGTTTCTAACCACTACACCAAACAGATCCTCACGTATATCCTCCATGTCTAATTATAATCAGATAGATCATTTTGAAGTAGTAGTTTTAAGTACAATCACACAATGATATTTGCAATTAACATGAAAATGATGATAAAGATTTTAACTATCATCCCGTGGATGTTATAAAAAGCGTCTGAGGGATTCGATACGAGCATTAAGCATAACAGCATAACGTTCATTGATAGGCAAGCAGATCGTTGATGCAGAGCTCAAAAAAATCTGTGACTGTGCACGCTCCAACTGGGAAATTAAACCAGAGCCCTCCTTACAATAACAAATACGAACAGTGAAACGAGTGAAAAATAAGATCTCGTAAGTTTTATTATTTACGAGATCTTATTTTTCACTCGCCATATTTTTTCACCATAAAATCGACACTTGAAACCCCACAAATCATTATTGTTATAAATGTCATCCTATACACATCACAGACCATGAGACTACAAAAGGAACAAGTAACACAGCGCCACAAACATATCAATAACAAGTAAATCAGAGACGTTGTGTAAACACATTAGGGAGAACTCGATTTCCATCTGAAAACTCCCACGTGTCGGCAACTGGGAAACTTTCGAGCCGATGCCCTTTTGCGACATCTCGGCTAACGAGATTCGGATAACGTAACGTAGTAACACATCTGTATTGATATATTTTATCCTCAATGACGTATCTGTACTTAAAGTCTTCTCCTCGGAATGTTGATTGGTAAAATAAAAAGATATTTATTCATCCACTTAAAAAAATTATACTACATGTTCATTAATTATAGTAAAATTTTCTAACTTAGTGGACAAATAGGTTGGAGCCTCAGCAAAATAGCTGTTTTTCAGTCTCCACCTCGTGCATTCACTGATAACAGAACGCATAACACATCAGAAGTTGTTGCACACTACAATACTATTGGCTACAAGCTACATGCAAGCAAGCATTATATGACGAAAACTTAGGAGAAAAAAAAATTGAAATAATAACAATTTCCTTTCCTTTGTGGTGATTGTGTGTCAATAAATATAAAAATCAGTTTATTTATAAAACCTAAAACAAAGATTTTAATCCTAAATAGTAGAAGATTAGTACCGGCAAGTACATCGGGCTTCATAAAACAATTCTGCCAACTATTATTTTTTTTTTCTAAATTACGATCTAATTTTTAATCTTTTACTGTCGTATTTTTACACCAATAATTTAAAGACTTGGAAATAATTTGGATTCACACAGGGTAGCTCAACATCCGACGACGGTGTTGAGGTAACTGAACATATTTGTAAAGCCTGAGAAGATTCACAGACAGGTATTTTCTCAATGCAAAGTCATAAGGTTCCAATAGAAAGGTAAGGTTTCAAAATTTGCCTTTTCTAAATTTCCTTTTTGACCTCATCTTCACTTAACATCAGGTGTGATTGAGGTCAAGTACCAATCCGTTGTGCATAAAAAAAACTGCTGTAATACAGAAACTTTGTACAAAAGGCTAAGCTCAACAACTGACGACGGTGTTGGGGTATTCTATTCTTATATTTGCCATGGGGTTGGACATACGCCCAAAGGCACCTCGACCCAATCGGGATCTTTTGTGCACTTCCCCTGCTTTCGCTCTCTCCTACTGCCAATTTATTGACTTCATGAGCCTTATAACACAGGCTAGTGGGAAGATCATGTAGTCGCCGGGTTCGGGATACGCCTTACCCAAGTGGCGCATACGCCTTGCGGCCACGGAATCGCAGTTACACAGAAGGTGCTTCATTGATTCCCTTTCTTTGTTGCATGCCCTGCAGGTTGAACTTTCAGCTAGGCCCATCTTGAATAAGAGATCCCTCGTTCCATAGTGACCAGTAAGCGCAGCCACCATGAAACGGGTTTGCTCTCTGTTCAACCTGCAGATTTTCTTGGTTAAACCTGCAACATTCTTGCCAATAAACATTTTTGAATGTGTAAGGCCGTCGAGTTTGCTCCACTCCTTAGTGTGTTGCTCTCTAATATGAGTATTCAAAACCATGTGGATGGTGCTCATAGAGAGTCCCACAAATGGCTCCGGTCCAATCAACGTTTGTTCCGAGCCCTTTCTAGCCAGTCTGTCAGCGCACTCATTTCCCTCTATTCCTACATGCCCAGGGACCCACACCAGACGGACTCTGTTTCTTTCCCCAAGTTTGTTTAGGCTTTTAACAGCGTCCATGACTAGCTTAGAGTCCACCCTACACGAAGATAAGGCTCTCAGTGCTGCCTGACTATCACTGAGGATATAGATTGTCTTACCGGTGGTGTGCCTATCTATATTCTCTTTTGCACAAGCTGCTATTGCATAGGTTTCCGCTTGGAATACCGTAGCGTAACAGCCCATGCTTTGACTCATCTCATAGCCCTTTGCATAAATGCCTGCGCCTGTACCTGACTCCATCTTGGAGCCATCTGTGTACCATACGAGGTCATCTGTCCCGGCAGGTTTCAGACCTCTTTTCCATTCGTCCCTTGTAGGTACGTATGCCTTAAAGTTGTGTTTGAATATATGAGCAGGAAGCATTCTATCGCAATCCATGTTCATAATTCCTTTGAGACTTCCTATCATCTCCATTTTAACGTGACTAGTCTTGGGCATATTATCATTCCACAGTCCAGCTACTGCTAATCTGTGAATTGCATTTGCTGCCCTTGACTGTATCACCAGATGCAGCGGAGTAAGATCCAGCAGGATCTCCATAGCTGCCGTTGGCGTGGATGTAAAGGCGCCAGTTATGGCCATGCACGCAGTTCGTTGCACTTTTGAAAGTGCCTTTTTACATGTGACTAGATTTGTCCTCGGCCACCATACAATGCTACCGTATGTTAGTATTGGTCGTATCATCATTGTATAGAGCCATTTTACCACCTTGGGTTTAAGTCCCCAGGTCTTTCCGTAGGCAAAGCGACACATACCAAAAACCCTTAATGCTTTCGTTATCGCTTCGTCTACATGGAGTTTCCACGTCAGTTCTTTATCTAGAATTACTCCCAAATATTTCACGTCGGTGGACCAAGTAAGCTGTGTCCCGAACAGAGATAGATTTCCTAGACTTGCTAGGTCCCTTTTCCTTGTAAACGGTATCACAGAGGTTTTGCAAGGGTTTATTGAGAGGTGTTTTGTACTACACCACCTTTCTACCTTGCCGAGTGCACTTTGCATTAAGGCCGATACCGTACCTGGGAATCTGCCGTTGACTAGTATCACTATATCGTCAGCATAGCCCACAGCACGGTATGGCCCTTCATTGAGTTCGACTAATAGCGAGTCAACAACCAGACACCACAACAAAGGAGAGAGTACTCCCCCTTGCGGGCAGCCTTTGGTCGTCTTCGCACTTAGTCTATCGCCCATTAATTCTGCGTAGATAATTCTACCTTTAAGCATTCCTAATATCCATCTGCATATAGTCGGTCGAATGCCATGTTTGGCGGCTGCTGCATCTATTGCCTCAAAGGTTGTGCGATCAAAGGCGCCCTCTATATCCAGAAATGCCGCAATGCACACCTCTCGGTTTTCTAGTGCTGCTTCCGCCCTGTCAACCACAAAGTGCAAAGCTGTTTCGGTAGATTTACCGGGTTGGTAAGCACATTGTAGTCCATGTAGAGGCCTTTTATTTAAAGGTCCCTCTCGAACATGCTTGTCTATCAATTTCTCAAGTGTTTTGAGGAAGAATGATGACAAACTGATAGGCCTAAATGATTTAGGCATTTCGTAATCTTCCTTTCCCGGTTTCGGAATGAAGACTACCTTAACTTCCCTCCAGATTTTTGGAATATATCCGAAGGCAATGCAGGCTCGAAATAGTCTGCTTAAGTGCGGGATTAGTATTGACGCACCTTGTTGTAGGATGATTGGATAGATACCATCCCTACCTGGTGATTTAAATGGTTGAAACGTGTTCAGGGCCCATTTAATCCTTACTTCATCTACCACCTTCTTCGCAGTATCCCAATCTTCCTTCGTGGTGCGAATCTCTTGCTCCTCGATGGTAATCGGGTCCTCCGTTTCGGGTGGTACATTTATACAATCTGGAAAGTGCACCCCGAACATGATTTTCAGAGTGTCTTTACCAGATTCCGTTTGCTTCCCTCTCTCATCCTTTACCGACGAAAGAGGTATAGCTTTAATGTGCGACATCGCTTTGGATAACCTCATGCCCTCCGGAACCGTGCCAATGGTTTGACAGTGGTCTCTCCAAGCCTTACGTTTTGCCCTGCGAACCTCCCTGCTGTACTCAGTGAGTGCACTGGAATATTTACTAAAATCATCATTGGCTTTAGCCCTGTTGAAAGCGGCTCTTGCCTCTGATTTTTTCTTTTCCAGCAGGGGGGTCCACCAAGGCACCCTCTTTGCCAGGGTTTTCTTTTCCGGGCAGCTGTCGGTAAACGCCACTTGCGTGGCACGTACCATTTTGTCAGCTTCAAACTCTATATCTATTACAGAATTCAGCTTACCTTTAGGGTCCCCTAATTCCACTTTCAGGTTCTTTTTAAAAAGGTTCCAGTCAGTGTTCCTAGGGTTCCGCCTTCGTACAGTGTCTATAACGGTGTTGGGGTAACTGAACATATTTGTGAAGCCTGAGATGAGTCATAGACATGTATTTTCTCAAAGCGAAGTCGTAAGGTTGCTAAGGTTTCAAATTTTGCCTTTTCTAAACTGCCTTTTCCTCATCTCCACTTAACTTCAGGTGTGTTTGAGGTCAAGTACCAACCCGTTGTGCATAAAAAAAAACTGCTGTAAAACAGAAATTTTATACAAATACCTCTAGAGAATTGGACTTTTTAGGTGATAAGAAGTCTTGGAATTAAGAAAACAACTGCTCAGCAATAATTAAGTTATTTACTACTTCGACCGTTTTAATTATTAAAACACAAAAGGTTATGTTAGGGATTCTTGTACTTGGGGTGCGATGTTAGACAACCTCCTCGTGTGCCTGATGGCTACTTGTCCCCCTGGATACGTCTGGGGGGAACGGTAGTCGTTGGGCCGGTGCACCCTGGGCATCGGTCAACAACTTCCCTTTTAAGGGTTCTTGTTGACCGATGGCGAATAGTCTGACACCGGGGGGCTCCTCCGCGTGTCCCTCTGGTTTAGCAGAGGGCACTGCGGATGGAGCAGGAGACGCTCCCCTCCTAGTGGGGGAGTAAGGGTGGGCTCGGTGTGCACTCGCACTGCCGCCGAGCAGGCCTGGGGAGGAGGTTTGGGGTGAACCTCCTACCCCTTGCCACCGCCGGGCTCGTAATCCGGGACCGCGGCTTTCAGCTGCAGTCCGGGACCGAGGGTCTTGGCTTAACCGCCCGGACCGCGAGGAAGGAAAACCTCTATAAAAAACCAGCCCAAGTCTCGGCTCCGAGGCCCGCCTCGGCGCCGAGATGCCCTCGTCGTCCCACTCCCGAAAATTCGTTTTCGGGAGTGGAGCGACTAGGGATGGTGGAGGGCGAATTCCACCACAGCGGGCTGCGGCGAGGAAGCGGCGCTCCCTGAGGAATGCCCATATGTCCATATGGGCAGGGGACGCCGTGGAATCGTCTGCAGCACTTGGGCGACCTCTCCTTGACGACTGCAGCTAAGGCTGCGGCCGTCGACGAGAGGTCGTGGGAAGCGGCCCTCTCCCTCTGCTCGCAGGGGGAGACGGCGGGAGGGTTGGGGGGGCGGTTTTCCCCCGCCTCCTCTCCGGGCCTCCCGCTGTTGCAGGCCGCTATGGTAGGGGACGACCTCTCTGCTGAGAGGTCGTAGCCGTGCGGGACGGCCACTCTTTGCCGGCCGCAGCCAGGTTCGAGCTGCGGACGCCAAGGAGAGGCCGTGGAAAGCGGTCCTCTCTCTTTGCGAGGTCACTCGCAGAGCGAGGGGAGATGCAGCCGCATGGGGGGCCCGGAGGAGAGCTTATCTTTAATGATAGGCGATCCTCTGCCCCCCCTACCCTGCGGGGCCGTGGGTGGCGATCCGGGGGGATCACCGCCCACACATAGGCCCCGCGAGAAGGCGCGCGCGGTGTTTTCCGCGCGCCTTCTAGAGGTGGCTGGACCAGGCGATTCCTCCCTGCTCCAGCCCAGAGGTGGGCCTGCCGCCGCTTTTGTCCTGGCGGCGGGCACCGCGCTGGCGTGGCTGCGGACGAATACCAGATGGTACCCGCGGCCACGCCGTCAACGGCGCGCGCGAGGGAACACCCAGGAGTTTTTAGTCGGTAGGCCGGCACCTTCTGTGCCGGAGTCCGACATAATCCGCCCTCCTCCCCCGAGGAGGGCGGATAAGCATGAGCGTTTCTCCTGGTAAAAAAAAAAAAAAAAAAAAAAAAAAAAAAGGGATTCTTGTACTTAGCGAGCTTCTTGGCAAAAAAATCAAATTATTGACCAGTTTTAAGGATTTTTACCGTTTCTCTCTAACAAACTCCTTACGAAGCTATTTAGTTTCAAAAACAACATGTTTGACTTTCAATAATTGATAAATACATTATCTATATTGATCTTCTTATATTGAAGAATAAACTTCTTGATATATTTGCAAATGTTATCAGTTCAAGGAATTAATGAGAAAGTACATAATTTGCTGATCAAAAAGGCCCTGGATTAGATGGGATATTAATTAAAATTTCAAGTAATATCTGACGTCCGAATCACACATGGAATTGTCGGGCTCATCATTCAAAACTAGTTGACATTATTGATGAATCAAATATTAGGCTATCCATTTCTGTACACCACTTTGACCTCATTGTCGCTTAGCAACGAACGTGATTGAGGTCAAACGTTCCTACGTGATATTTTGAAACGACTTATTGGTTGGATTATTTACATATTTAATGATGACAGGTGAAAATGTGGCGCAGATAAATTTGTGTACGAAAAAATGCCGTAGCTGTGAAATAAGTTGGACGAGAAGCATCATTAGACGTCTCTAGAGCAACATTAGCTGCTGAGTACCAGACATTGACTAATGACTAACCCAAATAGATCCATAAATTGTATTCAAAATTAAAATAATTCCATCGTTTGGTTACGACACGGAGAACATGAACAAGGGATAATGAAAAAGAAAATAATTATTAAGATATTATATGAACTAATGGAAATAATGAAGTTGAAAATAATGAACCGTAAAACTTTAAGGTAGGAAGATTTTAGTTTAAGGTAGAAGTTTTAAGGATGGATCAAATTCGGTAAGATAATTCGATAAATGTATCAGATAATATGTAAAGAGCAATAATTAATTAATAAAGAAGTTGAACTAATTAGGTAAAGTAGATTTCCCTGCAAATCAATGTTGACGTTTCTCAAATAGAAACATAATATAAAATCAACAAAGCCGAAGTAGCAGGAAAATGTTATTGAACAAACAAAATTATATTCGGATTAGGGATGCCTGCACGATAGACAGGCGTCTACAAAACAGTTATTAAAACTTCCTCAATTCGGGGTAACACGCCAACATCGCCAGAGGATGAGAGGCTGTTGCTTGATAAATTTAAACATGGCCTTCTGCAAACAACCTAATTCAATTAAGTATGTACATTTATTAAAACTTCAAACGAAATATAGGCGAAGTTCGCGTAAACAAATCCCTGTAACATTGTCTTGTAGAGTATGGTTGGGATAAGAAAATACTTAAGATAGCGTACGAAACGACCAAACTTCAGGTCATAAACGTCCAACTACAAAACGAATATAGCGTAAAACAATCGAGCACGGGTTTAGAATGGCGTAATGGGTGTGGACAATGGACACCAGCCCTCAAAAGGAATTTTATACTCAATCTAATTCGAAACAGATTCAAGCTTTATAACTAGCGCTGAAACAATTAAAACTTTCACTGGATAACCGAAATCATGTACAATAACCAACAGATTAACAGCTCCAATTGTTTCGAAGCTCCCCAAACAACCTTAAGGACACAGAAACAAACCTCCTCGGTGGTGACGCAAAAACAGAATTAAGACGAACCAACGCGGAAACTCGTCAATCATCCGATGACGACCATCGGGAATTTACACCACAGCCTACGCGCACAGCCGGTGTCCTACTTTCTGTATCTACGTTTCAGAAGGGTCGTTCGGGAGTTTCCGAAACAACTCAATAAACGACTGGATCTTACTATCTTTAGAACAGAATGTTTGTTTATTCAAGCGACTATGACTTTGTTTGTATTATTAACCCAGGAAAAATACGGTAAAAAATAAGCTTAGCTAGGCATAATTCAGAACCGACTTATATAGTTGCTATCTTATAGAGGTATATTAGAGATGCAATGTTGAATAACTAAGCTTAAAAAATTATAACTAGTCTAGATTTTTTTGGAAATCCTATTGTTAATTTGTATGTTAATAACAATAAATACTAACTGATATATAATTAGATAAACTTTTGTTACACACAGTTAACTTACTGATGGATAAAAAACTAATGCATGTGTTTTTAGTTGAAAATGTCGTCGAGCTGCATTGCTTAAAAAATAAAAATGGGAACTAATAGTTTGTAATGTAATGTTTTGAATTAATAGAAATACTCATAAATTGAGCATTTTTTTTAAAGAAACACATTTACTTAATTGGAAAAATATATAGGTACTTAGTTTCTTACAAATGCTAAAATTATAGGAATTGTTACTACATTTACAACACATTATTAAATGTTTCAAGTAAATCGCGGTTAAGCGTTTTTCCGAAGTCTAAACGTATTTTCACGTTACGCTCACGTTACGTTTCACGTTACCCAATAAACTCAAAACATTCCACTTTGTTGCATTATTATTTATGGAAATAATAGTAGTAGCAGTGGAGTGCTTAGGGCTTCAAAATAGGTTAAGCCCGACATTGTTTTTGTGATTTACACAGCTAGTGAAAGCACGGCGTTTCAGTTTGACAAGTTCGAATGTTTAAATCAAAGACTTCCTATACTGTTCAAATCAAAACATTTTATTTCATAGGATAAAATTATCACTTGAAAACGGCACTATTCATATTAATATTACATTTAAATTTACTGCTCATTCACAAAAATGACTCCCCAGAGAAGAACGAGCAAGAAACTCTAAGGTTGGTCTTTTAAACAGATTATGGGTTACAATTTGTGATTTGATAATTATATGAACAATAAGACAGCTATGTCCATGCTTGCTTATCATTCAAATAGTCAGTGATTTTATAACAGCATTTTGATAATAATTTCTGTTTTATGATTGCTTTAAATTTATTTAAAGGCAAATTTTGTATGTCTACTGGAACCTTATTATAATAGCGTATACATTGCCCTTTGAAGGATTTACTAACTTTGTGAAGTCGGCTAACATAAACAGATAACTGGTTCTTATTCCTTGTATTAAAATTGTGCCTATCACTATTTTTAGCGAATATGGTTATATTTTTTTTGCATATAACAAAATCAAAAATCAAAATCAAAAATATTTTATTCAATGACAAAAATATCACTTATTGAAAGTCAACATGTTATTTTTTTTTTAAATACATCGCTGCACAAGGTTTTATGGTTAGGGAGAAGAAGCGACAAGAAACTCCGCAACAACACATCTTTTCAATTAGTTTCCATCTTAACAATTCTCATAAATGTATTGAGAAGTCATTGTTAAGATATTAATTTCCTTAAACATATCTCTAAGAGACACTTTAGGACCTAATTTATAAATGGCACGAAAATATTTCATAGTCCTGATGGAGTATTTGGTAAGCAAGCCAGGCTTTTTGGCTTATACGTATGTATGATAGACTACAGCAAAACCACCTGAACGTTAATATACTGTATAGTTTGTATAAACTGTAGCAAATAACTGCTACATATTAATTTCCGAAGCTCATTGATATAAGTTTGCCGGTAAATTTGTAATATGCTTTTTTTATGATAAACTGGATACTCGTTTGACCACAATCTCGCCTGACGGGAGGTGATGCTGTGGCCGAAGATGAAGCACGCAATCTCAGTTTTAGCGATTCACCCTGCTCTTGAACATCCCAAGGTTGCAGGATTCAGAAACGCATCTATTAGTGTTGACTTGTAGATTCTACGCATCTATTTTACAGTTTACAAATTTAGTCGACTTATAAAACGAAATAAATATCTGTTGCAAATTCCAAATTGAAACCAGTATCGATTAGAATACGTTCAACTGTACCTAATAGACAGATTTCGACGTTCATGTCAACAATAGCGTGCATGTCGTCACCCAGACGTGAGACGCGATGCAGAACGAAGCTCCACTTGCATTACAGAGCCTGCAGGCGCGTTGACGAGAACACTCCCATTATGAAATTAAGTGCTGCGTTCTGCCGCATAATTGTCGCGTGGCTGTGGCACCGACGTGATGGAGAATTCAGTTACATTCAACGATTCTCACTATTGTACGAACAAAAGGTTTAACGGATTTTCTCCTTTGCTCGTACTAATACGTAATGCCTGTTTATCGCAAAATGACCCCTATAGAAGCATCATACGTATTTGTCACGTACAGCAGGTAATTAAGGCATCATAACAAGTAAGGCGATGCGCGGCGGCGGAAGAAGGCAAATGTTGCCGTCGTGAATGTCAATTAGCGAAACTTTAGCAATATGCCGCTCGAGACGCGCACCGAGCACGCCGAAGACGAGTCGATAATGAAAACTTGCAGCCTCGCGTTTATTAGTTCCTGGTACTTATCGATGTGGGAAGTGGTTTCCAATAAAGGGAATCAGGAGATTCTTTAAATTCCCCGTCCAAAGCCTGGAAAATAGTTTATTTCTGCAATCTTGAAATCTAGTTTTCTTCGGGAATTGGTTGATTGTTACCTTACAAGTGATTCAACAACGCATTTGGACCTAGACTTGGATAATTACCTTTGTTATTTATAAACGTCTGGAGCCGTATAAACCAAACCAACTGTGTTCAAAGCGATATATCTAGTAGATTAACCGTCTATTTCATAAAAATTTACAAACGCTTTATAAGCCTGTTTTAGTTATAGTGTGTTTTGTCTCTGTCGTTCATAAGGAAATGTAATGAAAGAAAGTGTCAAAAAATATATTATTACATAAAGCGTTTGTAAATTTTTATGAATAAGAGGGTAAGAATACACTTGATAAATACAACTTCAAAATTAATAATAAGAATCGTTTATTTGACCCATTTAGCGACACACACATACATGTATAAACGTGAAGATAACCAAGAACACAGTGAAATTGGGATCAGATTAGATAGAAATAATCGGTCGTCGTACCACAAAGCATATAGTGAGTAAAAAGGATTCACTTCTATCTCATACGGAAATTTGAAGAAATAAAAAATAATGTTGTCTAATATTAAAAAAAAAAATGTTTTACTCATAGACTAAGGTACTTAGAATTAATTTTCGTTGTCACTACGTCGCTACCAGGCGGTCTTTTTTTTATGCACGACGGATTTGTACTTGACCTCAATCACACCTGATGTTAAGTAAAGATGAGGTCGAAAGCGAAAGCGTACTGACCCGGAAACCCCAACACATTTGGGGGACTGGCTATCTTATCTCTGACAAGCGGAACACAACAATGCTATTAACATTGCTGCTTGGCGGCAGATTTAGATAAGATGGTGGTGGCTAGCCAGGCTAGTCTTATCGCTATTAAGCAATTTCTGTCAGACAACCTTTAACAACAAGAAAAAACCAATGAGGGTATGACATTTTCTAGTAGGAAAAAACCCTCCAACACCCTTCCCTGGGCCTGCATTATGGAGGCACTCGGACATCATAACGTGCCTCCATACCTGCGCCTCATGGTCGGGGCCTACCTCTCGCAGAGATGCGTTGAGTATATATTCGTTCAGATAAAAACAAAAAGAAAATTAAAAATATTGTAAATTTAGAATACTTCTGAAAGATTATGACAGGTACTCGTATCATGCAAACACCAAGCGACTGTTTAAAGATATCTTCGAGACGGCTTAACCGGTTTTTCCCAAACAAGGAACCTGTCCCCTAGTCTTTAATATTAAAAAAAAACCGGACTCAAATCGGACCATTAATGAGATACATTGGGACAAACACTGGACATATACACAACACCACCAAACACATAACACCCGTCGGTTTTCATAAGGGGGTTAATAAACGACTCATAGACACAAGCCACACTTTTGAAAATGAAAAATGAAAATGAAAAAAATGTTTATTTCAGTACCTTAATCAATGAGGTATCGGGGGTCTCCTTTTAAGTATAAAATACCTGTGTTAGGACGCTCTTCCATAACTAAATGTCAAATATTTGTCCAATTAAGGTGAAGGTGAAACAGGTTAACATTATGCTACTATCAAATAAGAATGAAATAAAAATGTAAAAACTAATTTGTTATGTATGTGTGCGTGTTTTATAACTTGAAACTCTCGAGTTTCCTTTTTGGCTGTGTCCTCACTGAATTGATTATAATTTCCACCTGTAAGCACGTACCGAACTTCAAATAAAAAGATACCATTTGTATGGGGGTCACGAGTCGTGTTTTACTGCGGTTCTGAGCGCCCTAGCGTGCTACTCAACCTACAGATTACTTTGGAATTACCAAAGTGAGTAACATCTTCGGCATCGACCTTTGAATTTGTAAGTAAGGAAAGATCAGCAACAAAACTTTCGTAATATTACAAGGTATAGTTTACGTACTCGTACACTGTCTACGGAAACTGATATCCCACACTCAGGGGAAGTCATCCATCTTATGTTGCCGGCTCTCAATTAGAAAGGCCGTTGACGAATGGACCCACCCTGGGGATGGGGATAAAGTTTGCCATCAATAACATGTATATTTTGACGACCTGTTTGGTGTAGTGGTTAGCAACTCTGGCCACTATAGGAGCATATGTTTGTGTGATGAATACGGACATGTGTACCCGAGTTATGGATGTTTTCATTTATAATAAGTATTTATTTACAAAAAAAATGTATTTATGTAGTATATCAACCATCTGGTATCCACAATACAAGCCTATATTTGCTTAGTGTGGAACTAGGTGGCGCTGTGTGTATGTCTAAGGATATTTTATTTATTTTTTATTTCGAAGAGCAATAAATGTGTTATAGGCCTACATGGATAATTCTTGTTTTTTTTTTTTATTTGGCCAAACTCAAAACGAACTTTTCATTTTAGGACACCTACATTATTAACTGTTACTGAAAATTATAATTCTATGAGAGAGTGATTGATGAATATGGATGTCCATGGATGGAAAGAAAGAGGAAGACCACGGAAAAGATGGATCGATTGTGTGAGGGAAGATATGAACGAAAAGGGGGTTAAGGATGAGGTAATGGCTGACAGCAAAGATTGGAACTGCGCAGTACGTCTTTTCCAAATAAATTGGGACCAGCGCAAGATGATGACGATGTCCGTCTGTGTACCTATGTGTCTGTTTGGGGCATTGTAGACGCCAGGACTTGTTTACCGGTTTATTTTTAAAATACAAAGGAGTGTTTATTTAGGTTTAGCTCTACCTATCTTAACCTTAAAAAAACCGGTTTTCTTAAGGAAAGACACCAAATGTAAGTTTATTATTTTATTTTTCTTATTGACATGCTTGTAACAAATATAAATTTCGTAAATTCATTGAACTGCCATGTACCAAACAAAAAATGCATATTCGTATAAGCACTGTGCGGAATAGTATTCTGCAATCTCCGTCCTCCGGTGTCCACATAATACCAGCGTCGCGTCACTGGGCTCCAATGTCGCGACATTATGCTGAGCGGATGCCTTTTTGGCACCATCTCATCATGTACTAATTGAAGTAGGTAAGCGATAATTGTGTCAAACAAAAACGTTTTCTTTCTATCTTTTTTTCAAATGGGTTTTGAAACAATTAAGCGGTTTTTAGTAGTTTTACATTTTGTTATTACCGACGACGACGTGTACGCGTCACTGTCTGGATTAAACCGGTTTATTAAGATTTAGGTAGCGCTCTCTATTCGGACGCGCTCCGAACGAAACCTTTTCGTAAAACCGGTAAAAACCTTTATTTACCGGTATTTTCGATACCGGTTTTTGTAACCGTTTTTCATTTTCAAGAGCTGGTATTTGCGAGACGGTTCTTTGCTATGTTTGATGGTAATCGGTAAGCCGTTTCGAAGACATAGCTTTTAATACATTGTTTATAGACACAATACCTTTTAAGGATTTTCTCAATTTTCCATTTTTTGGAAAGAAGAAACGACAAGAGCCTCCACATATTTCGGAAATATACAAATAAATAAGACGTCCTAATTCCACCGACGACCATTCGACGACACCGGGAAATCATCCTACAAATCGTCCTGTTAGATCGTGAGCATTGTTGCAAATCAGATGACAAGGGCCAGTGAGCCAGGCCTAACTCGACTCGCCCGTCTATCAGTCGGATCAAACACGGACAAGGGCCGAATAACAACCAGGCCGACATAGATACAAATCAAATTCCGCGCAATTACCCGATCCGATTGTAAACAATTTGGTGAAGAATCAACAATGAAACGTTGCCAAAAATAAATCGCACACATCAATCAATCTCGCTCTCAACTTTAAGCCCAATTCCGACCGATACACTGGAGTAATATTTTATTTCTCATTTCCACTCCCCCGCGCCCCACACCCCTCCCGGGTCCGATACGAACGCGAGGTGCCGGCAAGCCGCCAAAATAACGAATCGCTAACGCCAAGATTCAATTTGCAGTGCACTCCTGCCACCCTGGTACCGGTGGAAGGCTAAAACTTGCCAAATTGGACAATCCCCCTATGAAAACTGACTGGGATTTTCGGTCGGTTTGCCGAAAATTTATCTGAATTCGGCTAACTAGGGTTAGGTTAGGTTACTCGTCTTTCGGAGGTTCTCGTATGTTGCAGTACAGTTGCATAAATGTGATTTAACACTTGAGAGATGCGCTGAGATGCTACCAAAATAATAATGTAACATTTTAATGAGCAGGAAATGTTGTTTTTTCGGTGTTCCGAAAACCAATTATATTTCGTTAATTATATTATCATAATCACAAAATATATCACATACATCCCAGCATTATAATCATCCCAGTCCCATAAATTTAAAGATATTATAAAACGGAAAGTTATTGAGAAGGCATATTATCAAATATCAGACTATTTAGATGATAAACATCCTTGGATATAAACCACTCGTTCGCATGTCGGGCTATTTCACAATTACTAAAGAAATATTATTTTGCCTTTTTGTAATATAAAAACTAGTTTTAAAAGAGCAACCCGTCGAGTTTCGTTCTTGTTCTTCTCAAGGGGAAAAAAGCCTTTTAAACAAGCAGTGGCTTAAAAAATGTAAAAATATTTTTATTATAGATAGGTACAAACATTACATTGAGTTCCCATTGGTTCGCAAACTCCCGTTTTAACACCAATGAAGTGGTGTCATTTTGATTCTTTCAACGACCCGGTCCATACGCTGTCACATATCGGATGAGTCATTGCCTTGTATATACCGGATGAGTTTTTTTACCGTAAGAAAAAAATAGGGCATATTAGGTAAGTGAAATGGAAAGTATTATTGGTAGCATATTTATTTTTTTTCAAAACCATTAACCAAAATAAAGCGTTGTGTTAATTGACGGTAGCCTATTCCACATAATTACATCATTAAATTAAATAAATAAAGACTAGGAGAAAGTCCCAAATAAATTTCGCATGATAGGAACTCCACGAACCCCGCCAGTCGCTAATCAATCTCCGGCCGGCAGGTGCATCGATGACAGTCCTTGAACAAAAAATAAATAAACTACCTATGCCAATACCTTCCATTTCACTTACCGAATATGCCCTATTTTTTTCCTTAGGGTAAAAAAGTCATATCGTATAAGTCGATGTCTTAGACATAATCTTCTGTGACACGAACTTTCGGGCACAATCTTTTGTGTTGGTCAAATTATTGCACGGTTCACCACGATTTTATATTTTCACATAATTAATCTTTATCTGTTAAATAATCTACATACAACTAGCCATAACAAAATGTTTAATTAATATGATTTGGAGAGATATTTCTTTCCAACGTCAATTACATTTCACACAACTCCCAACTGTTTGCATTTCGTATAAGATCGGTATTCCAGAAACAACGAAACCTATTCAATTCCTCTTCTAATTTTATTGTGCTAAATATTCAGACCCCCCAAAACCATTTGAGAGGGATTTTGTTTATTGTCTCACTAATTAAGTCTCAGAGCCTTTCAAACAATTTCGAAATAAAGATTAGAAAAAAAAAGCGTAATTAGCGAAGTGGTTCAAACACAAAAATACCATTTTGCAAGCCTTAAGAATTATTCAATTCGAACAAAAATAACCTTTGGAAACAACTAAATCTCTTCCTGTTCCCACCAAAGAACATTGTACAGACGGAAATACGTCTTTAAAGGGAATTAAAAATCGCTTCCGACCAAGATGAATTACAAAATGAATAATTTGCATTTCTCGCCAAACACTCGTATCTTCGTATAATTATACGGCTTTAATATGAAAGCTGTGCTTTAATTATTAATTCATTATTTTGAGAGAAGTTACCTTCTGGCTAAATATGCACTCCGGGTATCATTTTATGAAACATTAATATCTAAGATAATCTATAAACCAAGACATACGTCGCAGGCAGATGGTGAAATTAGTCATTCAATAGAATACCCAGCCGGATCGTCATGTACAGTCGGTTCCATAATTAGTCATACAGGGCTATTTTAAATGACTTATGATAGCATTCAGCTTGTTTAAGCTATACCACCCGCAGTTCTGTAAAGTGATAGCCTAGACCTGGGGTCCCCAAACTACGGCCCGCGGGTCAAAGTCCACCAATCCGGCCCCCATTAGAAAACATAGTATTACCCAGCGTTTATTACTTAATACTTACAGTAAAAAAAGTACATAGTGAACTAAAAAAAAAACAAATTTATAAAGATCAATGAGACGTGTTCCACTGATGATTATTTGCAATTTTGGATCAAATTTACTAGTAGGAATTATCCGCCGCTGCGCCTCGTATAACTTTGTAACGATGAACACAAGGCCGATGGGCTAGGTCTTTATCCTTAAGACCTAGTGGAGGAGTCAGTCTGGCCCTTACGCTAAATTATAACCGCCTCCGTAGCTCAATGTAAACAATATTGGGTTTACGTGACGGAGGTCGCGGGTTCGATCCCCAGCGGGGTACATATTTAGTACTCGATTTGGTTGGTGGTAGGGCATATTAAATGTCCGCCTGGCTAGCTACCACCATCTTATCTAATTCTGCCGCCAAACAGCAATTTTAATAGCATTGTTGTGTTCCGTTTGTCAGAGATAAGATAGCCAGTAGGTACCCCAAATAAGATGGGGGTTTCCGGGTCAGTACGCTACCACCTTCGGCCTCATCTTCACTTAACATCAGGTGTGATTGAGGTCAAGTGCTAACCCGTTGTGGATAAAAAAAAATACATTGGAGATCCCCTGTTCTCGACAAGAGGGTCATTTTAGAGAATATGCATCATGCCACCATTAATGATAAAGAACAGCCCTGTAGGAATAACTATGAGGCCGACAGTACGGCAGCTATATATGATACCTCCTGTAACCTAAACAGCTTGACCGCCTTTAAAGATGCAAGGTATTGTGCGATTCGTCTTGGTCCCAGAGAGTCACAAAAGAAAAAATCCAACATGGCGCCCGCATAGTACGTAACATGCTGTCGGGTTTTTTTAGTTTCTAAATAAATATCTTTGCACATACACACAGCGCCATCTAGTTCCAGACTAAGCAACTAGGCTTGTCACAATACCAGATGGTTGATAAACTATATAAATACAATCAATCAATCAAATACGCTTTATTGTTTAAATAAGGAAGGTATTTAAATATCTTATAGAAACTACAAATTAGGCGACCTTATCGCTAACAGCGATCTCTTCCAGGCAAACCTATCATCACGGAATTCAATACGAGTAATTAAGTGGGTTAGCACAAATAATTTCTTAATTTTTAAGTACATCTGAAAGTTCTGCTGAAATCAAAAATAAAGTACTATATGTGATGAGAAACAATATAACTAAACAATCTGAACAAATAAAATATATCAAATTATATAAATAAAATACATTTTTTTTCGTAAATAAATACATATAAAAAACATCCGTAACTCGGGAACACATGTCAGTATTCATCATACAAACATATGCCTCTAGCGGGATTCGAACCCGCGACCTTTTGGTATAACAGTTAGAATTTCTAACCACTAACTAAACACGTCGTTAATGCTGAAATTGTTATTGAAAATCGATTAAAATAGAAAAAAACCAAAGATGAAAATTAAGTTTCAAGATTCACGGCAACATCACAGACAGAACCTTTTTGAGGTAAAGAAGCCTAAAACCGCTAGATACTAAATACCAAAGACTATAGAAAATATTATGTTGACATAAGGTTCGCCCACAAAAATAACCATGTAAAATGTTACTGCAATCTAAATAAGTATGATGTAAAACCACGAAGCCGTATTCACGCGAACCACTCCGCGGACCGATCGGTCCTTCGAGCCAGATCGGAGGGCACTCGAGGCCGCCCAGCAAACACTCGCTTCACAAATCTATCCGAGTTTTTCAATTTGTTCTACAAACACCGCTCGCTCGAGTCACTTACATTTTATTTTTAGTGAATTAGTTCATCTCGTACCTTCTGTGGGTAGTATTTTATACGATGCCTCGTAATGATTATGGTGATGCGACAAATATGTGTATATTCAAATAATACTTCCATTAGAAAACTTTAGCTAAAAGATGCACTTGAGTGATTCAGGGTACATGTCATTTATGTTCCTTTTTTATTAGGGATCCGTAGTCAATAAAGTTTCGCCATGTCCGTCCGTTTATCTGTCTGTCCACGGTTTAGCTCAAAGGCTCTTAGTACTAGAAAGCTGTAATTTGGCATATGTATACATATTAATCACACCGACAAAGTGATCGAAATATCTGTGATATTGAAACAGCGCGCTTAGTCTACTTCAGCTACTTTCACAGCTTGATGTCATATGGTATCTTGCTGTGGGGAAACGCTGCTGATACAGATAGCACATTTGTCTTGCAGAAACGGGCTATTCGTGCAATTTATAAATTAAGGTCAAGAGATAGAAACATTAAGACAAATATTTAAAGAAATTAATATTTTAACATTTTCGTCACAATAATATATGAAAATCTAAATTATATAACTCAAAGGTGACTGACAAAGTGATCTATCAACGCCCAGCCCAAACCACTGGACGGATCGGGCTGAAATTTGGCATGCAGGTAGATGTTATGACGTAGGCATCCGCTAAGAAAGGATTTTGATAAATTCTACCCCCAAGGGGATAAAATAGGGGATGAAAGTTTGTTGTTTGTATTTTGATAAAATCTTCCACGCGGACGAAGTCGCGGGAGGAAAGCTAGTCTTGTATATGTTAAGAGAAATATATATTCATTCGAGAAACATTGTGACCGACATAATTTATAATGTCAATACAAGGAGCAAAAATCAATTAGCTGTACCTTGTATTGCCTACATGACTGATTTTCATTTCATTTCAATTAAATCTTGGAAACAATTTTTAGGGTACATATAAAATGGGGAAGTCCCTTAGTCGCCTCTTACGATACCCACGGGAAGAGGCGGGTTGGTTTTATTTTTTTTTCATGCCAAAAGCACACAGTGATAACTTAAAGTTGGCTCCAACTTACAATATTGGATTACCATCACAGCACAGTGATAACTTTAAACTTGGCCCCAACTTACAATATTGGATTATCATCACAGCACAGTGATAACTTTAAACTTGGCCCCAACTTACAATATTGGATTACCATCAAAGCACAGTGATAACTTTAAACTTGGCCCCAACTTACAATATTGGATTACCATCACAGCACAGTGATAACTTTAAACTTGGCCACAACTTACAATATTGGATTATCATCACAGCACAGTGATAACTTTAAACTTGGCCCCAACTTACAATATTGGATTACCATCAAAGCACAGTGATAACTTTAAACTTGGGCACAACTTACAATATTGGATTACCATCAAAGCACAGTGATAACTTTAAACTTGGGCACAACTTACAATATTGGATTACCATCACAGCACAGTGAAAACTTTAAACTTGGCCCCAACTTACAATATTGGATTACCATCACAGCACAGTGATAACTTTAAACTTGGCCACAACTTACAATATTGGATTCCCATCAAAGCACAGTGATAACTTAAAACTTGGCCTCAACTTACAACATTGGATTACCATCACAGTACAGTGATAACTTTAAACTTGGCACCAACTTACAATATTGGATTACCATCACAGCACAGTGATAACTTAAAAGTTGACCCCAACTTACCATCTTGGACTGCTGTAATAATGATCGGCCTGTATTAAACCATCTACTGCTGAAAATACTTTTCCCACCATAATACTCTTAGCAATATTTAGATCTTTAAATCTCGAAGAAACATACAATAACGGCGTCCACGATCCGTGGGAGGAATTCCTATTTTAGCACGACAGTAGCAAAACCCTCGCTCCGTTTTGAAATGAATGGTTGATCCAGCTTGGCCGATTTTCACCAATATCACCTACTTGCAGAAGCTGCTTTACTCGACGATCCGCCACTTACCTGAAACAAAATAAAGATTTATTTTATTAAAAATGAATATACGAGACTTACGCCCGGATACTCAAAAGGTTGCATTGTAAGGCTGGGAATACATGTCAGATTTTTTCATCAGATAGTCGGATCCGATCGGAAGGCGTTGGATATCTGAGAGGACGTCCGAGAAGGATCCATTTGTTATTTTTCACATTTATATCTACATTTAACCGCCTCCGTGTTGATTAGGTATTCAAATTATTAACACATTCGCAGACACTGAACGTAGTCTGTATAACAATAACACTTCAATTGTATCTGTTTAACTGTCCATGAATGTGTTAATATCATTAGTAGCCCATACTCGTTTACTGCTAGATCAAGTCCTCCCTGCTCCGAGCTTAGCTTCTTCCGACCGCTCGTTGATGAACTTATCCCGCGGTCTGCCTTATTGAGCTGGCCTCCAGTTGGTCTTTAAGTGATGTAAATAAACTTGGTATTTCATAATCATGAACGCGAGCTTTACTCTGTGGTTAGGACAGATATGAAAAAAGGATAGAAATAGAATGATCACAATCAATACGCAATCAAACTCGCCCTCAGCTGCGAAGGTTTTCCCATTCAGCATCAACGCGCCGTCGGTAATTTGATTTCGAGTGACGTCCCAAATTATTTACCAGACTCCCCCTCGTACTCAAGGATCGCTAGACGAGACTTCATAAGAAGCAGTGCAGCACAATGAAGAATAAGTGATGTGCAGAAAAATACTCTGATAGATTACGAGTAAAGAAATATCACGGCGTTTTTAATCGACCGCCGTGGTTGCTCAATGTTTTAACAATTTACCCTCAGATATTAAAAAATAACCAATACAAAGAAAAATTATCTCAACACGTATTGGTGAATTACGATATAATATAGATATTAATGTCAAATATTTACTACCTAATTTTGGATATTCCGCTTTGTGTAGATATTGCGAAATAGATAGTGGTTTTGTGTAGTGCGAGTGCGAACGATTTAATTTAGTTAGGTACCTAATATTATTTAATTATCTTTTTTCTCATGTAAGTGACTGCTGTCTTTATGAGAAATAAAGAATCTTTGAACTGAAACAACATAGGGTTTACGAATCGGAGGTCGCGGGTTCGATCCCCAGCGGGGTACATGTTTAAGTAGGTACTCGGTTTTGGTTGTATGGCATTTTAAATGTCCGCCTGGCTAGCTACCACCATCTTATATAATTCTATATCCACACTAGGATGGTTTCGTACAAAAATGTGCCTTTATTACACCTTTTATTGAAACTCTTATGCCAAAATATTTGAATGATCACATTTTATTGTATATAACATGACGCTTCTATTTTTCTTAAATAAGTACCAACTACTTGTTTCTGTCCTTTTCACAGCCGTGTGACAAGTTCAGGATCGATCGTTCAGGAGTGTCGTTGGAAAAGAAGAATTCAAAATCAAATAATAATACAAAAGAAAATGAAATCTGTCCTCATTAGATTATCAAAACCAAATCGAATCATTGCAGGTATTCCGGCGATTTGTAATTCAACACCGGCTTGGATGCCGGCAGAGGGTTTTAGCAAATTGGATTATCGCGAATAACTCCCAATCGTACCACAATGCCATACAGGATTTAGGAAATTGAGAGGTCAATTAAGCTAACGAAGTTAAAATATTGCCAATCTTTTTTTTAAATTTTTTTTTATGCACAACGGGTTGGTACTTGACCTCAATCACACCTGATGTTCAGTGAAGATGAGGTCGAAGGTGGAAGCGTACTGACCCGCAAACCCCAACACATTTGGAGGACTGGCTATCTTATCTCTGACAACCGGAACAC
The DNA here is from genome assembly GCA_949316235.1 of Oegoconia quadripuncta. NCBI lineage: Eukaryota > Metazoa > Arthropoda > Insecta > Lepidoptera > Autostichidae > Oegoconia > Oegoconia quadripuncta. Next base: position 19,779,125 of record OX438758.1, read on the forward strand.
AACAATGCCATTAACATTGCTGCTTGGCGGCAGATTCAGATAAGATGGTGGTAGCTAGCCAGGCGGACATTTTAATATGCCCTACCACCAACCAAACCGAGTACTTGTACGTGTACCCCGCTGGGGATCGAACCCGCGACCTACGAATCGTAAACCCAATGTTGTTTACATTGAGCCACGGAGGCGGTTGACTTTTATTTTAGAGACTCTAGAGATTTAGGTTGATTTTAGAGACGCCACGAAATATATACGCGGTAGAAAGTCAGGTGAAGTAATGTAGCCTAGCCAAAGAGCGCTTGGCCTAAAATCAAGTCCTTTGGAATTATTTGAAGAAGAGGGAGGATTCAGTACTTCTTTACCAGATTATCCTAGACTTATGAAATCAGATGGGTTAGTCGATATCTTAGATGAATGCAAACGCGATTCTGTAGTTTTTATGACAGTAACAGGACTGAATATGGCGACACTGAACAGAACAGGGTATATTCTGAATAGTGTGGCAACTAACGAAAAATTCTGTGACGTTTGTAAGTACATAAATCAAAATAAAGAAGCTCACCTCCATGACATTAGTATCTCAGAAACCTCAACGGCGACCTCAAATGCATGAGTCACAGTTGTTTATACTGTAATTTCACTGGCTCTTTTATGCTTTAAGTCGAAAACAACAGAAATAGATACCAGGTCGATGGCAATATTCTTCACTCACTGCAATTACGGAGCAACGGCAATCTGAAGTTTATTAAAAATACTAAGGCAACATAACTCGTTGAGACATCAGGGTTGGATGCACTAAGTCTCCTTTGTCAGTCTCCGAGACGTCTCGGTCCGCTCTGCAGCAACTTAATTATCCACTAGGGCTTCAGATTGCGACTATTGGAAATTAGATTCACTAATAAGCGTCGACGAAGGACTTCGAATCGATACTGCTGTCTTCACATTGGTATGCCGATATATTACTTTTATACAAAGTCAAAGTCAAAAATGCTTTATTTTGTAGGTACACAGAGTACACTTAAAATAGTCAATTTTACATAGTAAATTTTAAAACTTTTAAGCTACTGCTTGTTCAAAATGCAATTTTCCCCTGAGAAGACCAAGCAAGAAACTCGAAGGGTTGCTCTTTTAAAATCAGGCTTTGATTTTACATAAAGGTTTTTATATTACAAGCAGGTTTTTATATTTCATTATTAATTGTAAAATAGCCTGGCATGCGAACGATCTGATTATGTCCAGGGATGATTATCATCTAAATTTTTTTTTTTTTTTTTTTTTTTTTTATGCATATGTTGCATGCATGCATATTAAATAGTATGATATTTTATAATATGCTTTCTCAATAAGTTTCTGTTTTATAGTATCTTTAAATTTATTGAGAGGAAGATTTTGTATATCAACTGGAACCTTATTGAAAAAGCGTATACAACTGACTTTGCGGAGGCGACTTATGTGACCTGCAAGTTTATCTTTATTTCTTGTATTGCCATCATGTTTATCACTATTTTTCCTAAATGATGTTATATTTTTTTACATACATTAGATTTTCAAAAATGTACTGTGACGAAAATACCTTGGCATTAAAACGGTGATTTGGTTGGAGACATGGATAGACGTTTCTCGATTCTGTAGAACGACGTGCCATGAGACTCATATTTTTGATCATTTCGATTCAGTCTCTCAGTTTTTTACAGGATGCATTTCGGGGAGTGTGTGTTGGAATTACATAATCTTATCGCTAAGAGCGTCGGTGGCTCAGCGGTTAAGACGCGGTCTCCCAATTTGGGGAGTCCGGGTTCGATTCCCAGACAGGCTATGTACCAATGAGTTTTTAAACGGTGACTGCAGCGGGATGTTTGATGATGATGAATATAATCGCTTGCTTTTTCGAGGGATTTCTAAATTTTCAATTTGTGGTATGTAGTGAGTTAATGGAGAAGCTTTTCGAAGTAGCTAACAACTATTATGATGAGAGCGCTACTCAACCGTAAAATGGCTTTTTAAAGAAGAATTGTAGGTTTTATGATAAATATTAGGTATTGGGGAGGCGATATCATCTACATCAACCGCCTCCGTGGCTCAATGTAAACAACATTGGGTTTATGATTCGGAGGTCGCGGGTTCGATCCATGTTACAGTACATGTTACAGTACGCGGTTTGGTTGGTGGTAGGGCACTTTAAATGTCCGCCTGGCTAGCTACCACCATCCTATCTAAATCTGCTGCCAAGCAGCAATGTTAATAGCATTGTTGTGTTCCGGTTGTCAGAGATAAGATAGCCAGTCCCCCAAAAGTGTTGGGGTTTCCGGGTCAGACCTCATCTTCATTTAACATCAGGTGTGATTGAGGACAAGTAACAACCCGTTGTGCAAAAAAAATATATGATCTATAGTATAGTATCATGTAGTTGATATAGCATCCCCGATATCTAATACTTCTAGCAAGGTAGGCTAGGCACAATATTACTACAAGGAACAAGAACCAATTATCTGTTTATGTTAGCCGACTTCACAATGTTAGTAAATCCTTCAAAAGGCAATGTATACGCTTTTACAGTAAGGTTCCAACTGACATCTAAAGCTTCGCCTTTGATAAATATAGGACTTATTACAGGCAAATTGTGCGCGTCGGGCTTTTATAAAATATCCGATCAAATGAGCGATATAAACACTTAGAACGAGTAGCTCGATTGTCAAGTTATTTATTTGATTTGTATTAATATTTTGACGGCTTATTGGTGTAGTGAATGGCGACCCTGTAAGCGAAAAACGGTTGCGAGTTCGAATTCTACGAGCGATAAATGTTTATGTGATGAATACGAACATTTAATCCCGAGTCATGGATGTTTATATAAATATTTATGTACGTTCATCCGTTATCTAGTATTCATAGTACAAACTTTACTGGTTTAGGACTAGATGATTGGTGTAAATGTCCGAAATATTTGTTATTATTATTTATTAACAACAACAAAGTATACCGGATGAGTTTTTTTAACGTAAGGAAAAATTGGGCATATTAGGTAAGTGAAATAGAAGGTATTGACATAGGTAGTTTAATTTTTTTTTTTCAAAACCATCATCGAATAACACGTTAATTGTGTCATTTGACGGTCGCGTTTGTAGCCTACTCCACATAATTACTTCATTAAATTAAATATATAAAGAAAATTTGTTGAAAATATGAGTTCCAAATAAATTTCGCATGACAGAGATCCTATGAATCCCTCCAGTCGCATATCAATTTAAAATTCCGCGTGCGATTTTGAAAAAAAAAAATCAACTATGCCAATATCTTCTTTTTTTTTTTTTTATATGAGAGGGCGGCAAACGAGCATGCGGGTCACCTGATGGAAAGCAATCACCGCCGCCCATGGGCACCCGCAACACCAAAAGGGTCACAGATGCGTTGCCGGCCTTTGAGGAAGGTGTCCACCCCAGAATAAGTAGGGCAGCCTGAGCGATGAGGGATTCTCCAGCAGTGCTGGTACCCTCCTGGGGTACTAACTCTTTAAATACCGCCACCATTCTGGAGAGAGACGGGAAGGTGGGCCTCCGGCGCCCTCGCTCACCGGACGAAGCGCAGTGGCAAAATGCCACTACTCAGACGTCGGTCTTCTGCGAGAGGGTGGTACTTCCCCGGTCGAGCCGGCCCATTCATGCTGCAAGCTAATAGCTTACAGCGTGGCTCTACCACTACAAAAATTCTATTTCTCTTACCATTAGGTAAGGGTAATAGGGCATATTAATGCCCTATTTTTTTCCTTACGGTAAAAAACTCATCCGGTATAATATTGGAACATATAAGAAAGAACAATCCCTGGGTTTCTTGGTCTTCTTCTCAAAGGTGGTCAGAAAATTCCAAACGCCTAGTCTTTTTAAAAAACTGGCTATTTTTCAATTGTAAATTATACTTTTGAAAATAGCAAGAGAGAAAGTCATTTATTTTGACAACATTAATAGCAAAAATCAGTACAAATTGTGGTACCCTAAGCATAGGTACATTCGTTAGCAATGTTACCACTCAGCACAAGTCACAGTAGCGGGCGCTCCTGCAGCGCTGATCTTCCGTGGCATCTGCTAATTGATTGCCAATATATTTTGTTTTCCGTACCCAGCAGAGGACTTCTTAGGATGATGATGTAAATGAATGGAATATAATGATACACGTTTTATAAAGCGACGTGATGTATGAAAATTACGCCATTCAAAAAAAAATCAAAGCTGTTGCGTAGTTTTCATTTACTCAGATTTTCAAATATTCTGGTTAGAATAAATAGACTTTTTGTGAAGATTGCGCCACTTGACAGTTTTTCTCGCATTAATTCAAATATCAATTTCGTTGTCTTCTTTGTTTAGTACATTATACATTAACAGCCAATACAAATCCACTACTAGACGACATAAGCCTCTTTAGAAAGAGACGGCTTGTTTCTATTTTAGTCTGCCGGAATTCCCACCTTAAATAGATTACATCGTAATTATTAAACCAATACGTGACGTAAAAACATAGGACGTTTTTTCGGCAGTTATCGACATTTAGAATAGTGCTATTATCACTGTACATGAATAATTTCGGTAAAGGGTACATTTAAAGAGGGAAGTCTGATTGGCAGACTCTGGATGTAACCGCATGGGAGCGTCTAAAGGGAAATCCTAGGCCTATGTTCAGAGATAGACAAGGGACTGAAATATTAAGAGTGGAAGGTTGTATACCTTAGTAAATAAATAAGATTGTAGAAGGCCTGCAATTTACAATTAAGGTCAATAGCACAAACAACACATAGCCACTAAGATTAACATTGTAGAGCCCGTCAACAAATGGATTAACGAGACTTGCACAAAAGTTAGTACCAGGAACACATAACAACTAAGTCGTGTAACAATGGCCGCTCCCACTTTAAATTCACTCCGCTGGGATTTTAATGGACTCTCACTAAATCGGTGTTTCCTGGGCGCTTCTTAGATTATGAATAAAACATGCACCCTTTAAGGGAGGGGGGGGGGGTGGTACTTAAGAATTATCCAAAGACACATGTAAAGCTGGGACTATGGGATGGTGGAACGAAATTATAATAATGTCGTATAGACCGCGTAATAAGACAAAAGCTAATTTAAATCCAAATATAGATGTTTTTTTATGGAAAAGCAGAAGATTGGTATTCCGGACCGCTACCTTTCCACTGTCTTCCTATCGTGAGAAGATAATATATGAAGTAGGGGGCTGTGAATTGGATCCATAGCTTGGGCATCACAAATTTAATTATAACGTGTATAGAATATGAAATCGAAAATTGCAATAATTTCTCAATTTTTCATTGATTATCAATTTATTCTATAATAATAATTGGTTTAATAACTTAATTAGGTATATTTTATTAATTGAATCCAATATGTTACGGGAATAATCTTACACAATATTCATTTACCAATAACGTTAGTTTTAATTTGATAACACCAAACACATTTCAAAATTCCATTTGTCCCAGAGCAAACCTCAGGTTTCAGCAGAATACCAGTGTTTTGCCCACCTCGGGCAAATCCGTACACTGAGCTTGTAGCCTTTTAGTATACTGGGGCACACACATAATATTTGTTGTTTTAGTTGTGTTTTTCATATGTAAAATTTGTTATGTGTGTAACAACATGGATGCAAATAAATGCTTATCTATCTATCTATCTAATTGTAGCAACTACAAAGCTAAAAGCTAACCACTAATCCAGCCGAGTCGCCGGAGTAAATCCGGTAAGAGACAATTTTATTTTCTTAACCAAAAACTGTGAGTCCTGTGGTCGATATTATGTTGAATCAAAAAGCCGTCAACCTTGGCAGTTGCACCAGGCAGTCCATTGCAGTGTTAACATAGTAACTTTTGTATAAAAATTACTGGTCTAAATGATATACGATTCATATTTACTATTGTAATTTAGTCTACTGTAAATCGTTTAAATAATTTTACATCATACCGAAAAAACCCAACAAGTAACAGGCAACAAGCAAGAAAAAAAACGGTCATCACTTTCAATTTTATTTTTTATAAATTTTAATCACCAGTGGCTTCTTACTCTGCTTAATAACATCATGTTCGCTGCTGTCCAATTCCTCGGTTATCAATTTCAATGCACGAGGAAACACTCTGAGGGACTTCCTATCCTTGGAAGTTTCCAGGTAATAGGGTGATCCACTCACCCTACCGTAGTCATTCTCATCTAGGTAATCGTAGCTTGCTCTGCGAGGTATCCCTTGGTGGGATAATTGAACGAAAATCATAACTGGAACGAAAAGTATGGGCTTATCAATTTAATCCTAAAAATTATTTGGTGGAGTCCCAGAAGCCAACAGATGCACTATATGACAAGTACCTAAACGCAAAAAGTGATCGTAATCAGGCCTTTTTGGATGGGTTTCTAATATATTGAGATTGTTAAGGGAAAAATGGTAAAACATCTATTACGAAGCAACAAAGCCCCAGTGAGATAGAAACGTAAATAAGAGAAGCAGTTGCAGAAGAGGAAAACACAGGAAACTACACAAAATGAGTTAAAGAAGAAGTAAAGATTGTGCCGAAAGAGGACATGCTTAGCGGAGATTGAAGATGAGTGAGATTTACTGCATCGACAAGGATCTGGTTCCATAATATCCTTTTCCCCCTTTTATTAAATAAAACTATCCCGCGCTCGGTCCAAACAAATCACACGTTTGACCGACACGCCATTCAGATTAACTAGTACAATAATTAAGATACTAGTATTATTTACATATCACATTTACCATACAATGAGTGATACATATGCTTATTATCAACTACATAACAAAGGGAACCCTTATTTCTAAACTAGACAGAAGCCTGTGTCATTATGAACTGAATATCCAGAACTTGGTTAGATTGTTATGAATTGGAGGGACCTACAAAACGTCTAAGCATATTGTAAATACTTATATGCAATTTTGATACTCACATGAAAGAAGACTACATATCGCTACTAAACCCATTTCAGGAAGAAATATGCGGCAGAATTCAGCCACCACTTGGGCATCAACTGCAAAAGACAGGTTGGCTACACTGTACGATTACAAATATTATACTCGTTCCATAAAACTACTATGAATATAGCAGTTCACAAAGCGGCATAATCGATTATTCAAACACGTCAATTTTAAGCGACTACTAGTTTTTTTCTTGAAAGTTAATTTTCTTAAGTGATTGATTAAGAAGTCATTTTCTGATTTTGTTTTTTTTTTTTTAATTTATATATCCATAGAACATTATTTGAACAATCTTCACTATAAGACGCATACGAAAACCTGTAAAGGTTTGTGTGCAGTGCGAATGAGGTCACTGACCCGCCACGTTATTAATTATTACAAAAGCAACTTAAAATATCTCCATACATAATACATAAGATGATATACGAAAGCAAGTAGACATCTGTCTCGCTATCGAAGTAAAATTTGTTGTAAAGGCACTTCCTACATATTTCCATCTATAAAGTACTTCTTTAATGCATTTTTACATTGTTTTACGTTATGTGAATATAGTTCACCAGGAATACTATTTAAAATATCTGGTAAAATATAATGCCATATTCTCATGCCATACACATTATTACATTTAGGAAGTTGATATGGTGGTAGGTATGCCAAGTTACAGATGAAGCACTTGTGGCGCTATTCGTTTTTCGATTGGCGAAGTTAAGCAACGTCAATCCTTAACGGCACTAATGCCAAGTCTATGGAGATCCTCTAATCCGGACTGCCCAGCCCCGTGGGTTGGTTTAGGACTCATATTCTGATGACGAGGTTGTGTCCCAGTCATGGTGACGTACTTATTGATGCTATAGATGAAGCTTTCCCCGAGTAGCGGTCACGTAGTTGCTAGATCGTGCACGTAGATGCTTAATGATATGATATGATATGTTATGTTAAGCTTGTGTATGCCTAAATAGGTACTTATCAAACTCAAAGAATTTTATAATGACTTCTATCACTTTCGCCTTATAATTTACTTATTTTTCAATAGAGGATAGCATTGGTATCTTAGCAGGGTATATTGTTCACTTTGTCCCATTCCTCTCTGGCCACAGGAAAATTGAAACTATTTGTACTTTATTATGCTAATAATATTTTTTTATTTTTTTTTAGTTCTAGTGGGCGATTTTCTAATCGCTTAGTAAGGTGATTCAAAGTGGCTCGAAAGATGGCGCTAACTGATGGGGCCTCTCATTTCTTACATTTTAATTTAATTTCTACATTGTCCAGAGCCACGCCAAAGCTTAAAGACAAAAATATAAAAAAATCGTTAACCATTGGAAAGTCGCCCATACTTTCTTTGGTGGCAGCAACTACTCTGCAGGGGGGGACTGAAAATCAGCAACACTGCTGAGTCCCTACCCATTCATCACAATACTGTGGTTCGCGATTCTATGTATGCTTCTGTTTTTTTCTTATTTGTGATGAATAAATACGTTTTATTTATTTATTAGATCGATAATCAAGATTAAGCAATGCATGCGATAAGTGCCTTGCATAGATGACCAGACTTTACTCATTAGGGGTGCCCACCACCCACCCCAATATTAGATCTGCTAATATTTTCAGGGACACGAGATTGAACGGACCAGCCGCGTATTAGAGTCCTTTAATGATAAAAACACCATAAGAACAGAACAGCTATAGCGTTGTCGTATCGTGTTTCAAGCTTCATCGGGCGTCATTTCGAGGCGAAAAAGTACCCACAATTTTCATATTTCATAATACGCTCTGGTACTTCGAGAAATACGAATGCGAGTCAGCAGCATTAACTAACTGGTTAATTAATTTTCTCATTAACTCGTTAATTCCAAATCTATGGGGTCTTAATTTGACGCTAGGCAACTAATCGATTGACTGTTAGGATATGACCGGAACAAATTTAATTTTTTGTAGCCGTGGGCTCGCGGTAAAATTCCCAGTAAAGCAAAATTCTCATTGGTCTCTTCCTGTGCTTGTCCCGATGACGACATACCTATGTATGTCGTCATCGGGAGAATAACATCATAGACCATTAATTGGCAGCATAGTCCCAAGATTGGTCTAGTATGTAGCAATTTGCTACCTGAGTTCAGAGATTAGGTAAGGTTAAGCATGGATATAGCTGTCTTATTATTCATATATATTATCAAATCACAAATTGAAACCCATCATCTGTTCAAAAGATAGAGTTTCTTGCTCGTGCTTCTCTGGGGAGTCAGCTTTGTGAATGAGCAGTAAATTTAAATGTAATATTAATAGTGACGTTTTCAAGTGGTAATTTTGATTAAGAAACGCACATGAACAATTTCAGTACAACTATAAATTTGAGCGCTCTGTTAATACAAACGGAATAGCTAAAGTTTTCCTCGGTTGAAAATCCTAAAGTAAATTTAACGACCCTTGGATCATTTATCCATCGTAACCTACATATACAACATCACCCTATCAGATTTATATTGATGCAAATGTCAGTGACGTCTCTTTAAGTTGAGAATCTGTTACTGAATTTAAATAAATAAAATAAAAAAGGTGTGGCATACAAGATAAGATAGTAAGATAGATTAGTTACATACCTAAAGGTGGTTTGGGCATATAGAACGAATGTGTGAAAGAAGATTAACGAAAACTATATATAACGAAAACGTAAATGGAAGGGTTTGTAAATTAAGTGATTGACGTACTCACAAAAGGTCAGGTTCGGTCAGCCACTAACCGACGAGCATGTATGAAGTATTTGATGAGAGTGGAAGAAGCAAAAGTAGTATGTCAGGATCGTTGCAAGTGGAAATCAATAGTCTCTGTCTACCCCATCGGGAAACAGGCGTGAGCATATGTATGTATGTATGTATTAGAGAGAATACCTAAGGATACTTACGAATATAACACAAAATCCGGAAAGGCACAGATTAGGTACACAAGTACATTAGATAAAAAGAAATTGGAGCGTGTTATTATGGATAACAATATGCGCGAACCCGGCAGAGATCCCCCGATCAGAGCGGCTTTGCACAATGTGTAGGATGGCCAAGATGGCGGCGTTATTGCTGGGACAAATAGGAAATCTAACCAGCAATGCTTCAGCTAGGTTATGTTCACTTTATTTTGTTAGTTAGGTAATGATGGGACTGACATCGCCAAAATATGACAAACACTAGGTACTAGAGCTACCATTTTCTACGACTTTGCCAAATTTCAAATAGTTACAGAAATAATAAATGGCGATAATTATTCTAAATACACCTACAAGTATTATATCAAAAACATAGTAGACTGATGTTCAAAGAATGGACGAAGTCTATCATCGGTTTTAAAAAAATATCGGGAGCAGTGATGAGGCTCATTTACGGGGGACAATATCGACATAATGTATATCAGGATCGTCAACACACAAGGGTCGATATGTCGCCCCAGGAAGTAGTGTACTACTGCCATTTTGCGAAAGTCGCTGACACCTCGTCCTCACTCCACATACTATTCACACAGGTCCACGTAACTGTCGCCTGTGACGTCCGCTCGAGACGTAAATTTCATTTCCCTAAATGAAAACGGGGTTTGAGAAGGCCTTTGGTCAGTGGTGGACCCGAATTTTCCTCCTGCAGTATATCTCACAGTTCTAACGTAAGTCCTGTTAACTCCCTAAAGTTTTTGATAGGTACTATAGAAAGTGGATTACTGAGAACCCAAAAACGAACTAACATTACCACCACCGCAATACGCGCGCCAACGACACAGATAATTAAATACAATATCTAAGGAAGCCAAGTAAATTCCTTACGTAATTTCTCCTTTCATTAATAACTGACAAAGCTTCTCGTAAGGCTGGCACCCTGGTCCTCTCGCAGCGACCGTCCCGCGAAATTGGACTCAATTGCCACGAATTTAAAGGTTCACTTCCAGCACCTTTCGAACAAACCCCTGTTTAATGTCTTGTACGACGTAATCTCTTTTAACATTTGACAAACATATTTCATGTGAATGCGAGTTTTGAAACGGAATGAATTCTACATCTAAAATTGTGTGTTTTACGCTACATCAGCAGAAATTATAAATACAAAAGCAATAAACAATGCAATTAAATCTAAGAATCATTTTTGACACAATTTAATTTGTAACGAAAGCAAAACTAAGAAAGCTGATATGAACAAAAATTTCTAGTATTTCTAACCTTTAAAAAATCATTACTTAATACTAGATATTCATGTTTATTTAGCCCCAAAGTTTGAGGTTATTTAAGACCTTGTTAAGGTTGGAATGCATATTTTACTACTATGTAATGTTAATGATTTATTAGAAGGAAAAAAAAACAATAATAACACTACCTTATTCTGTAAACCAAGTCGATATCCACGTCTGTCTGTTTGTGCGCTTAGTTGAAACTATGCAACAGATTTTGCTAGGTGTTATCCGTAACTTTTTCTTCTGTAAGGTTTATTTGTTTGTTTGTAAACGCTTTATTGTACTTCATATGATAAATATTTATTATCATCATCTTTTTGCCCCCATTAACTTATAGCTATATATTCAGAAATTATACATGCATTAGGTGGCACAGGTACAATCCTATGTACTTAAACCAACATATGAGTAGTTCAATCATGTTCAGTAGTTGTTTGAACGATAGTCTAGGGACCTCTGTATATTAAAGGAATTCTTTAATAAATACTCTGGTAATACACTTTATATCATTAACTTTACTAATACAAATCTCATATTTCGTTCGTTATTGTCTTCGCAATTTCGCTTTAATAACTATTATCCTTCATTACTTTTGGTATGAACAAAACATAATGGAATAAATAGTTATTACAACGCAAGACAATGTAGTCTTAGTAACATGGACGTTGTTTACGATATCCCTACCTTAATATGTGAGTATTGCCGAAAATAATAATAATAATGTTGTCAACATACCGAACATCCGCACTAAGCGCTTTGCTTCATCATTTATAATGTGGACTGCTAAGGTATGGAACTCACTGCCCGCGTCGGTTTTTCCCGACACTTACAACCTTGGGATCTTTAAGTCTAGAGTGAATAGGCATTTACTGGGTGCGCGTGATACATCTTCGGCTATATCGTCACTTTCCATCAGGTGAGATTGTAGTCAAACGCGAAACCAGTTTTTAATAATAAAAAAAATAAAAAATAACATACTATGGTTAGAAAACAACATTGTTATAAAGAATATCATTGAGGGGAAGGTAGAGGCAAGAGGGGTAGGAATTGGTTGGAGTCAACAGCCTCGCTGTCCAATCCGCGCGATCGGACCTGTTCTATAGGACTGACTCTCATTAGACTCCAGCGCATCATCTTATAATTAGCTGGATGAAGCACTAAACTATTAGCCAGACGATAATAATATGGCAAGAGATAAAGAGCAAGGGCTTGGTCATTTTTTAAATTTGGCTCAGGTGGGTTCCAGTCAGTGGCCTACAAGGACGGGTTACAAACACTGTCAGGTAGCTACCATCATCCATCAGTCCATCAACTGGAACTGTGGTGTATTATGACCCATACCCTCTCCCAGTGAGAGGAGACTGTGCCCCAACAGTGGGAACCTGTAAGGCTGTTGATTTTGATAAGATTCCAGAAAGAAATGCTGTCATATCGTACAATTAAGAAGATGGATGGGGTAGCATTGGACAAAAGAAGAAGAACATAGCAAAGTTGTTTGCGTGTAAAATTTATATTTTGATATAAAATGGCGACTTAGTTTCGAATGGTTCAAAACTGCGGAAAAACGTTAACAGTAAGACAAATTCACAAGTGGAATTGTGTCGTTGGATAGCGATTGTAATCCATTGGGCGATAAAACTGCCAGTCCTCAGATCACTTGTGTTGTTTTAATGAGGATCTTAAACGAGTTAACCTCGGGCCCCTGGGACCTATTGTCTCAAATCCTTACGGCAGGAAAATAAGGGGTTAAATGTTAACAAAATACACTTTATTGCACATGTTAAGTCTTGTATTTCAAAATCAATATCTAACGGCGATGGGCTTACCGTGTCAAGTATCCTTTTTTTTTTATGCACGACAGTTTCGTACTTGTCATCAATCACACTTGATGGTGCACCGTGGATGTTGTGTCACGCTTTACTAATTAAACTTTTAATGTTTGGAACACTCAAACGCGTATGTTTGGGATATCTATGTCCACTCCATTTTGGATAAAGGTAAATTACATTCTGTTATTGTCACCCGAAATAACGAAAGCCTTTCTAATTGTAACTTTTGTGTTCGGTTATCGAGGTCGATTACTTTAGTTTGAAACATTTTTAATCTCGGACGCAAAATAATGCTATAAAGTTTAAAGCTAGTGTCGGTCTGTGACATTGTAGCACCAAAACGGCTGATGCGATTTAAAAACAGTGTCTTATTTTCGGAAGCTGGTGTTTGCGAGCTGGTTCCTAGCCATGTTTGATGGAAATCAGAAGATTTTTAACTTCTGACAGTTTGCTTATCTGGATGATATCATTATTGTCTCACGGGGGCTTTCTAAATTTTCAAATTATAGTTATTTTTTATTTTTTTTCCTAAACAAAATGATATAAAGAATATGTGCCCTACGCCACTAATTGCTTTTCCAGAGTATTACTAATTTCCAGTGGCCTTATAAGCAAATTGAAAGAATAGTTGAGGGCTCTTAGGTTATGGCTTGAACAGATTAGTAATAAATAATAGTAATGACGTACGTAAATATCGGACTGAAAACATCACAGACGTATTATCCGATAATACATGAACACGAAAACGTGACTGCATATTTCTTCAGTTTTAACCCACTCTGGTAATAATAATAAAAAAACAAACCTTAAAAACAACCTACTTCAGTATTCAATATAATCCGGGTTAAACCCGGCGCTCAACTTCGTCAACGCTTATCTTGCGAGAGTTTACATCGCCTTTGCTTGATCCGGGATTAATTGTCTAAATTTGTTCTTCGAAATTTAAGTATCAATATAGAATATGAAAATTACTGCCAGCTGGATTAGAATCACTCTCGATTTGGACTTTTACGTTCGAGCGAAAATAAGTTTTAATTACTTTATAATAATATGTTTGAGAGCATTCTCTTAGTATCTTCCCCCACACAGTCCAAGAAGCGAGGGACATATGACGCATAGTAGGTAACGCTAACGCAACGTAAGATGGTGTGATTTTTCGAAAAGGTGGCATAACATTGTCTAAAGAAAATAAAGTTATTTTGTACCCTATCGCTTGTTCGAAGCAATAAACAACAATTACAATAGGGACAATTTATATTAATTGTAAAACAGCCTGGCGTGCGAACGAGCTGGTTGCATATATGGATGATTATCATCAAAAGCTTCTGATATTATATGCTATCTCAATAAGTTTCTGTTTTATAGCACCTTAAAATTTATTGAAACTAAGATCTTTTGTTAATCAACGGGAACCTTATTGAAAACACGTACGCATTTGTGAGGACCTGTAATTGGGTCTCTGTTTCCTAGAATAGTTTCTATTAGTGTTATTGCAGCTGTTGGTTTTCATCGGAATGAATTACTCATTTTGTGGAATCAGCTTACATGACCTGCTTTATTTCTTGTATTGACATCATGTTTATCAATAATTTTCCTAAATAATGCTATATTTTTGTACATATTGCAATAATTTGCAAAATGTAGTGCGATTTCATCTTATACGTGCTGATGGGCGGTAAGAAAAACAGTACTCGTTATGTAGTAGGATTAGCTCCTGCTAGCTTATGGTACTCTGGTTACTCAAGGGCATGTACCTTGGTAGGGCCAATAGGAATGCCGTAACCAGATATATCTACGTCAATTGACAGAAACAATTCGATATAGTAAATCAAACAATAGGCATCTATTGGACTGTGGTCGATGCATCCAGAGAGGTCCCGGCGGAGGTTGCTCGTCATCGCTATTAGATTAATAGACGCTAAGAACCTCTACGCGTTGGCGCTGTGTGTGTTAAGCCTCTATCGAGGCGCGATTGGTTTCAAGATTTGCCTTAAACGACACACTAGGCAGGTGGGTGGCGACCGCAAATGTTTATGGAGCTCTGCATTAAATACGCTGCTGGCCATCACTAGTTTCTGTTCTGGTCTGATCCTTATAGTCACCATACAACAACTTCCGAAGAGGAAGGGGTGCAAACCTAAAATCAGACGACTACCCTCGCGGTTACCAATATTAAGCACATTTTAAAATGTCCATTTTGAATTTAGTCGTTTGTAAGCTGAGACCGTTTGGAGAAACTTAGCCATGTTGTTAAACAAACGGCAATATTTCTATGATGAATAATAGGTTATTTTTCTCTAGACTCCATCCATCCATTGAAGATGCACAATTCGAACGATATCGCTTGGTTAATACAAAAATTGAATTCCAACTTACCGAGAAAGCCTTGAGGAAAACAAGGCACTGGATAATCCCCTCCATTGTGTCACCGGTGAGGCAGAAGGTGCCAGTCAGATGCCTTCCCTTTTTGTCTCCGAGCGCGGGTGCGGCAGCAAGGCTCGCGTGAACCAACGCGCCTCGCGGTCTCGCGTCACGAGTCGCGCCAAGCACACCAGGCAACGGCGCGCCTTCCATCAACCGCGCCAGCGGGTCCATCCCGCAGCGTCAGCTCATCGTTTTACATCGCTCTCACTCACATACGCACTGAATATATAGTTGTTTCTCTAACAGATAACTTTAAATAGGGATTGTATAATGAGCACTTTTTATTGGCACTTGTTTACAAAACTTTGGCAACACAGATTCTCACAATACTAGGACATCAGTACTGCATAGGAGTAAATAGTACACAGATACAAAAGTACTTTATTACTCAAAATACTAGGTTAACAGAAGTAACGAAGCACGCTCACGTACTATCGAACATGTCTATGTTAGTGGAGACGATAGAAGGAGAGGAGGCAAGTTGTCGGTTTAAGCTTTGACAGAGGCTTTTGCACTCCTCACACCGGCATCTCTGCTCGATCTGGTCTTTCCAACACTCACAAGTCATAAGTAGCGTAACGAACGTGTAGATCAACACAGCCATTCCCACTATTATATAAATTTCCATTTTTCACTATTGGTACTTTGGCAAATATATTTGGCACTTTATTCACTTAAAACCTGTTTTAATAAAATAATAAATTTAACTTTTTTGTGAAACAATGCGAAACATCAGTGGCGTTTGGTCTATTTACACTTAAATAGGATTTTGTAAGTCAAATTGAAATGATAAAGCTCTTCACGTATCCTGCACTCCTAGTAGTAGAATCTGAACTCCCTAAATCAATTCAATTGGAAGTTGAACCAATAAATCTTTATTAAACCCGTCCATAAAACGAGAATTACAACGGATATTATAATAAAATCGAATTCCAGTCCGGTCATTTGTCATTTTAACGAGGTTTGTTTTCACCAAGCGCCCCGTGGTCCGCACGATGATTTACATACGACACGAGTCGTATCGACTGTTTGTAATTGAATCATCCCAACATCGGTTACTGTTTTGCATACAAAAACTGTGTTCTATCCTTTCACAGCAATTTCGCATGTTGTTTTGAAGTTAGAAAAAATATTGGCGGCAGGTGATTGGCAAGTTAGAATCTCTAAGTTTAATAAAAAGATCGTCAAGGACTTGCGCCCTGCGGTTACGTAGCTGATCAGTTTACTATTATAAACTCTACCATACATACATAAAGTCACGCCTGTTTACCGTAGGGGTAGGTAAAGACCACAGACTTCCAATTGCTACGATCCTGATACACCTCTTTTGCTTCATTCACTCTCATACGGTTTGTTCATACATGCTCGGGGTACTCTTGAGTTGGCCTTTCTTTAAGACGTCCCCGATTTAAACACGATACGTTCGCCGTGGTCTTCATAAAGGCATGCAGTGCTCTGTTCACCTGATTTCTGGCATTTACTCTTCTTTCGATGTCCTTCTCAAACTTTCCATTCATTATAACCTGCTTAAGTGTTTTATTTAGATGATCTAATTAATAGCAAACAATATTTGTTCGTAATAATTCCAAATGGATTGGAAATTAATGTTTTTCATATGTATGCCTTCATTTGAGACCCACGACTTCTGTTCGTGGAAATTTTCAAGATTGTAAGGCAGGAAACACTTTTAGTATGAAAATGCGCTTTTTCAAGCCCTATATCTTTTTATTGCGTCACTAAATAAACTTATTTGAACTCGATACCTTAAGCTGTTTCTGAGAACAAGGGTCTTAATATACAGACAGACGGATAACTAAATGATCCTATAAAGGTTCCTTTGTTACCTTTTGAGGTATGGAACCTTAAAAAGTAAAACAAACTTCAACTAAGAATGAAACCTCTCCTAAAGGGAAATAAAATAAACTTACAGAACGAAAACATAAAGAGGTAGTAAGTAAAATTTGTCGATGAACGAAATGCCAATGTATACATAATGCAATGGGGAATATTTTATAGTACAGTCACAGTACAGTTTGTTGAACATTTAGTGACCGATCCCTTTCGAAGGAAATATTTTCGATTAAGATCCATTTGCACAAGGCAATGTCAGGCATGTAAACCAGAACATTACTAGAAATGATAAACAGCCATCAAGGTCAGGTAACGGACTCAACTCGGATAGGGTTTTCCTCGGATATGTTTGTATCCTGCTTCTAGCTAGCATATTTAAAATGGTGATTCAGAATCAGTGTTTTCTTTATCTGTTGTAAGAGAAGAACGCAAATTGGCATTCATCTTCAAGCGATGTCGTAAAAACACCTTGTTCCAAGACTTTCTATTGTTACCGCGGTGTTGTGCTTTGTGATATTTTCTGGAATCTAAGAGCATTATAGGATCAAGTGACATGGAAGCTAGAAGATAACGAATATGACAAAGATTTAAGGAAAGTTCTATTCTGTTCGTTGCCCCATGTGTATACTATTTTCTATTTTTATATTTATATAGAAATCCAACAGCATATAATTACATTTATAAACATTTCTAATTTACAAGTTAAATATTTACGGGTGCTCGGCTAACTTGACAGTAAAATAAGATAAAAAAAAAAACTAATAATTCTTAAAATAATTGAAAAGCTAAAAACTAAGGCTTTGCTCCACAGTATTTGTGTGTATGTAGAATGTGGTTGGAGTGTAATAAACAACTACTATTGAATGCGAAAAAAATTGTAACGAAAACTCGTGTATTTGGACATGCGAGATTCAATCGCCTCATAGCTTCAACCACTAAACTCTTAAATTTAGTGAATTTAACGTTAAAAATATCAACTTCTAAGAAATTTTTATTGTATTCTTGCTAGCACCAGAGCAAACAGAATTTTGCGCATAGTTCGTATACCATAAACATTCCTAATCGTTACATATGTATTAGTGTACCACGGAAATAAGCAAATTGCAGTTAAACGTTAAGTGAACTAACTACATTATCCATGAATAAGCAAAACTTTTAATCTGGAACTAAATCAATTGTACAAGATTTTCATCGTCTGTTCGCCAAAATGTATAACAAAGCTGTTTCCTTCTGGGACTAGTGTTGATCCCACGGCAAAAGAAATTTTCGGGTCGTTCGGATAATTGGTCATTCTGGGAACGGAGAGAGAGATAAAACTGTAACAATTGTTATGACCTTTTAAAACCGTAATAAGACCTGTCCTAATGAATGGATCGGAGTGACTTGCCCTAAGCTATGAAGAAGACGGATGAAAGAAAATTGCAAGCAGCAGAGATGAGAATGTTGAGATGGATGAGTGGAGTCACGAGGATGGATAAAATAAGGAATGAGTATGTAAGGGAGTTTTAAAGGGACAGAAAAGTTGAAAGGAAACCGTTTGATTGGTATGGACATGTTATGAAGAGGGGTGAAACGCATGTTACTAAGAGTGTGATGAATATGGATGTTGATGGTTGGAAAGGAAGAGGAAGACCTCGGAAAAGATAGATGGATTGTGTGAAGGGTGAAATGAACGAAAAGACGTACTGCGCCGACCCCAAATAAATTGGGCCCAGGGCAAGAAGATGATGATGAGGAATTCTTTTGAAGCAGGAACTCTGGTCATTTGGATACATTGGACATTCATTAAGATTCAAAGTATGACATGATTCGTCTTGATTAGTCACGATCCTTGTCACCCTGTCGTCCTAGTTTATAGCGATGTCATATGATTTTTCAACTGAAAATATTTATCGGAATGAAGGGTCCGGTTTCAGCAACATGCCAACATGGCGCGCTGATTGCCCTCATTGTGACGGGATCAAGCCTTTATCTGTCACGTAGGGGAGACTCAATCACGGGCATTCAATAGCCTCTATCTATACACACTCGAGCCGTCGTTAACTAACCACAATGAGTTTTAAATCTGTTGAAAATTTAAACTTTCCGTCCTGTGTTTTATTTATTATTTATTACAAATGATTAAAAAAGTAGCTGCTGGCCAGATCTAAAAGTTTCACAACAAACGAAAATTTTTGAAGAGTTTCTGGGGAAATTGTTGCACAAAGTTGTGTCAAAAAAAATGACGAAGGTGTTATTGAACAATAACAGTGCTTGGCCTCCACAGTCTCTTGGCTCTAATCCTATTGAACTTTTCTGAGATAAGCTGGGTGTAGAAATAAGAAAAACGTGTCCACCGTCAATAACAACTCTGGAAGCAATTGTTAACAACCGAAGTTATTTTATTTATTAGTTATTTTGCAGGTTTACACAAGGTACACTAAAATTGGTAGAAATTATAAATCGTTATCTACTCTATCCAACCGGGTTAAAAAAAAACTTATATAGAAATCAAAAAAATGTTTTATTTTATTTCGTAAGTTATAAGAATAACATTTGAAAACGTCATGACATACAGTTATCGCTCATTCACTAGGCAGTCTCCCCAGAGAAGAAGGAGCAAGAAACTCAGGGGTTGCTCTTTTTAAATAAGTCAATACAAATACAATTTGGAATAATTGTTAAATTTATGATTCGACAAAGAAATATAAGAATAGAATATACTGGATATTCTATTCTTATTCACTGGATTGAGAATGACAAAACTGTATGAGGTCGCTGAAATGAAACTGTATAAAGTTTATGATTTACTATTTAATTCGGTTGTCTCAGAACTTTTGGCCTGTGGTTTGTAATGTGTATACAGGGTGTAACGGTTAAGTGTAGTCATATTTTAAGGGCTTGTTCTACCCATCAGCTGTTTCATACATTGCATCGGGAGGTTATTGAAATTTTCTATGGAACAGCTCATTTTTTTTTCGCGATTTCGAAGTTGCCCCCATAGTAAAAGTTGTTCGTATTGATGGGTAGAACAAGCCCTTAAAATATGACTACACTTAACCGTTACACGGTGTATAAGGGGGAGGACGGCACAGAACTCAACAATTAGTATGTATCGGATTCTACGTCGTAGGTGTTCGATTGGGGGATTCTGCACGATCCATGACACTTTGTCACCCAGTCTTTGCTGTCTCACGGTCCACTGTTATTATAATAATGAGTCATTTTTTGCACTTCGTGGACCACTTTTAACAACTTGAATCGAATGTGAATCCGAACGTTAAGTGTCAGGTAGAAATTAAGCAGTAACATAACGTTGATGGATGCACAGGCAGCGTGACTCACAAAAAGTATATGCTCACTTGCTTTAAACTAGATCACGTCGCATCTAGAGTCGTCCATAACGAATGACTTCAAATTATATCATAGCCTGAAGGACCGACTTTAACTTCTGTGTTCACGTCACGCCATCAATGTCAAAGAGCCATTAGTAAATTAACCAAACTTCTGATATTACGAGCAAGCCATAAAAGTTTTCCGGAACAGCCACATCAAGGGGAAACAAGTTGTACGCAGGTAATGAAAGGACCTAATCAAATTGAGTTTGGCATATACAGGGCGTCCCAAAGTTATGGGACATGAAGGGGAAGTACCTTAAATATCGTAGATAGTGAATTTTGCTCAAAGAAGACTTTATGTTATTTTTAAAAGTTAGTAATTCTGCATTCATAGATTTTCTAAAAATTATTTGCTTCGGCTGGGAATCGAACCGACTCAAATGTGAAAAAAAAAACACCCTACTTTTATGATGCCAATCGAAAGAATAGCTAAAAAATAATAACTCTGCCTAAGTAACATAGTATTTTAAAAGAAAGGAACAACGTGAAATTAATCATTTTAATCAAATAAAAAACATACATGAAACTGCCGTAGTCAATTAAGTAGGTATTTTTTTGTAAATTAATTAATTAAATGCTCAAAATGTGATCCCTCTTGTTATCATTTCATCTACACGTGCACTTATAATAAGGAAAACTATGTTAGTACCTATTTTATGAAGTGGGTACTTATTTACGAATAATCAATGCTATCTTTGGAATGATAATATCGCTACTTTTCGAACGTCGTCGGCAATAAATAACTTTCTTGAAATTTGACTCAATCATTTTATGTTGTTCCTTTCTTTTAAAATACTATGTTACTTAGGCAGAGTTATTATTTTTTAGCTATTCTTTCGATTGGCATCATAAAAGTAGGGTGTTTTTTTTTTCACATTTAAGTCGGTTCGATTCCCAGCCGAAGCAAGTAATTTTTAGAAAATCTATGAATGCAGAATTACTAACTTTTAAAAATAACATAAAGTCTTCTTTGAGCAAAATTCACTATCTACAATATTTAAGGTACTTCCCCTTCATGTCCCATAACTTTGGGACGCCCTGTATATTAATTAGTTAGGAGAGTATTGGCATTGAATGGTATGTTAACAAAGCCATAGTAAGAGCCAGTAGCATTAACATCTAAAGCTATATAAATTCAATAACTAATATTAGATCCAATAAATAGTTGAAATCAGAAGCGGAATCGATTCATCGCAAAATAACGAATTATGATAGTAAGAACAAAAGAATTTTAGTTGTTTAAATAACGTTGAAATTATCCGTATAGCAATATTCACAAGAAAGTAGACGAAGGTTAGAATATATTGTATATCAAAAGATAACGAAAAACAACAGATATCAGAGCTCGCAATTTTCTACAATCTGTCTTAAAAGTGCGCATGTCTCTTATGATGAGGTAATAGGCTAAATATCAATTGTTTTTAATGTCTGTAACTAATATGCTGAGTCAAGATATAGGGTAACTATTATTGGAACAGTTTACATATTACCCTAAATGTTTTTGATTACCTACTGTTATGATATTTCCCGGTGCAACAATAACAATTTAATATCTTAACTTATATTGTTCTACAACAATTCGACCAAAATTGTCGTTTTCTACATAGTAAAGAAAGTAAGAAAAAAGTTATATAGCTACAAGAGAGAATTATAACTTATCTCATTGTTGCTTTAACCCGTAGGTAGTCCGCGTTAAAATTATATAAAGTCATTCATTCAACTATACAAAATACTAACCCTATTATTCATAAAAAATTACAAACGCTTTATAAACCTGTTTTAGTTAAAGTATGTTTTGTCACTTTCTTTCATTGCAACATTTCCTTATGAACGACAGAGACAACACATACTTTAACTAAAACAGGCTTATAAAGCGTTTGTGAATTTTTATGAATAAGACGGTAAAAGTAATACAAACAGTAAACGTAGCCCAACCACTCTCATACATAAATAAAGTTAGATTTGTCTTGCAATTCTTTGAATAAGATATATCGTACGTAAGGAACTAGAAATCGAATGCAATTTTATTCAATGGTCTTGTGACTTGAATTCAAGCCAAAAAGTGCTTTGCTTTTCAATTTATCTGAAAAGCAAAGCAGCGTAAAATTTTAAGGCTTTGAGAATATTATTGAACTCACTTTTAAGCGCGGAACTATTTTTTTTTAAATGTTACACACCCGAATACTCATAACTTTATGAGCCTACTAAAAATATCATCCTATTTTCATGCCTTTCTTTGTTTGAGTATTCGGACGGTAGTATCAAAAACAAACCAGCAGCTTAGCTGATGGAAAGTTGCCTGTAACCCCATGGAGATAAGTCGATATGTACGACCAAAAGGGGGTTCACAGAGCTTTTCACAGTTTTAACAGCGGTACAAAACAACGCTTGCTCAAAAGCTAAAGGCGAAAACGCGCTCATCCAGTCTTCGTAACTTATTGACAGAGCTATAACTATCTCAACAGAACATAGAACTCTTGCAAAAGATCCAGGACTATGTTGCCAATTAAAATCAAAAATGTTTTTTATTCAATGTAAAAACAAGAATATCTCTTATTGAAAGTCAACGTGTTTTTAAAATTACATCGCTTCATATTCGTTCGTTTAGAAGAAACTCCTTAACAACACATCTGTTAAATAAGGTTCCATCTTTACAAGTTGCCTAGTTAACGGACTTGGAATTCAACTAATACCACCTCCTCATCGGCTAAATAATTATCTGTCCCGTAATAACCCTTTTTACACAGAGTTTCTTTAATATGACGGTTAAATTTCTGCTCTGTTAAACTTAATACATGTTCTGGTATTTTATTGTAAAAAAGGTATACTGTGTGTCCCATAAAAGATGTGTAAATTGTGGAATGAATGGAATGAAATTATTTCTAGTAATCATATTACGATTATCAGAATACATTTTTATATATATTTTTGCGTTCATACATTATATTGTCATATATGTATTGGGATGTAACAGTAAAAATAATTATTTCTTATAGATCTCTTAGAGAGTCACGGCAGCGCAAATTGTATATTGCTGTGATTGCTCTTTTTTGTAGGGCAAATATTGTTTGAATATCTGAGGCCATTCCTCACAGAAGTAATGTCGAAATCAGCGCCAAACCGATTAGAAGTCGAGGTGGTCGCCATGGCCGAAATCGATCGGAAGCATTATCATCATTACGCATATAATACTCTGAAAGTAGCTTAAATAAACGAGCCTCGCTGTTTTATATCAGTAGGTTGTCTAATCCTATGAACAGCATAAGCAGCTGATCTGAGCATACTCGTAATGGTCTCAATTCTGATTTCGCCAATACTTTTCCTTAAGCAGCAAGTTTATAATGTTCCGAAATGGATAATAACCCTGCGACAAAGTCACGGCTATCATAACTTAATAACACTTCCTTCCCTGACTCTGAATATTGAGTTTCCAATTGTGATACTTAATTCCCCATAACCGGCTATTACCGCTTTAACCGGTTACTAACAGAGCATCCCTCTGCGCTGATTAACAACATTATCTAGCACTCCTGACGCCCTGGTGGGCTTGTTAATGCGTTCGCCATTATCGTGGAGTAGTATGTTATAGTAGAGATGTATTGTCGATCAGTTTGTTGAAGACATATTTATCTTTCCCCTTGTTCTTAAAGTTCCTAGCGAATATTAATATAATTCAAATTCGTTTGATGTTGAAATTTGGTACACATAGGTGTAGACAATGGTTATTCAAATAAAGACGTGAACTGTGAAAAGTAAAATTATAATATTAGGGCCTAAATTGATAATTTAAATATGATATTATGTGAAAGAGTACTAATGACACGCACGCACTATTACAAAAATACATTATTATATAAGGTGTAAGTAGTGCCCACATAATTTATGAACATTGAAACAAGGTGTAGATTGTAAGACTCACAGTTGCTATGAGAGACAAGATTCGAAACGAAAATCAAGGATATCGCCATAATTCTGAAAGTGACCAGGCTGAATTGCCAATGAACTAGTCGCAGGCATATCTGCCGCAGAACTGAGAATCGCGAGAACAAGCGAGGACTGTGACTAGTAACATTTAGATGGAAACGAAATGGAGTAGACGCCTAAACTGACTGAAAGCTATTCGATGTGTAGCCATACATAATATTATCGTCGATTAGAGTGAGACTTTCAATGTCTTGCGCTCATTAAAATTAAAATTTCGAATGAAAACATAAGGTTCTTAGGTTTTAATCTTTTTTTAGGACACAGCGCTTTGTTTAAAAATAATGTCAAGTGAAATATCGATATATTAGGTCCTTACCTATGAAATATGGCGTTTTGTATGAGGAATTTCATTATGACTGTTTTCTCCATACAAATATTTTTGATTTTTTTTTGGGAACGGCAAATCCAAATTTTGCTAAACTTTGTATGTATTATCGGTTAACATTAAGTTAAGTATAGGCAGCGTTAATTTTTAAAAGTAACCGCTTTATAAAAGTTTCAGCGGATCTAAGAAATGATTATGGGAAGCACATGAAAGAGCTCTGTTCAATTTTTTTTTTATTATGTGATTTAGCTCAGACAAAAAAAAATATTTCATGTGAAACCTTGAAGTAATATTCCATTTTTCAAATAAAAAACAAATTTGGATATAGCTTTGAAAATCGCAGGAATTGGTACATATGATTAACGAAGAAAAAAACTCCAATTTTTTTTTTTTTTTTTTTTTTATTCCCGACGGTTTCGTACTTGACCTCAATCACACCTGATGTTAAGTGAAGATGAGGTCGAAGGTGGAAGCGTACTAACCCGGAAACCCCAACACATTTGGGGGACTGGCTATCTTATCTCTGACAACCGGAACACAACAATGCTATTAACATTGCTGCTTGGCGGCAGATTTCTTAGGTAAAGACCCAATATAAAAATTGTTGTTGGGCTCTGTGTTGTGGAGGCCTATTTTCTGTAGATATAATTATAAATCACTAACACGATACAATTGACGTCATTCATGTGCCACGTTAAAAAGGGCTATAAAGTAACGGAATGTCTCGAGTTATTACTTTGTCGTGTTGGAATTGAACTGCCAATCAAACTATCAAAACAGTTGAGATAGTTGTGGAGTTTAAGGAATTGGTCAGGAACATTTAACAAACAAAGCACAGTCACTAGTTTTATAAGTCTAGCTCAAGTGACTGCGCTAGATATAAACATATATAGATGAGTAAGTGTAACTAACACTGTTACATTATTGATTTTTAAACCTATTGTTTACCAAATGAAGGAATGAACGAACGGGTTTGCACGGACGGAGGCAAGATGGCGGATTGAATCAGCCTATTCAAAAGTATTGGTTGAAGTGACATCGGTGTATATATTAGTGCTTTAGATTCATGTGATTATTGTTTGCTATATAAGTCTCTATAAGCAACAGCGTAAAATTATAATCAGGACTGTGGTCTCTTTTTGGCGTCACTGACTGAATTTGAATTATTTTGTTGAAGAGTTTGACATTATGGAATAAATTAACATCACTGAGCTTAGATAATCAAATACCTCACTCCATGTTTTAGTTATGCTCCGAGGTCTGATCTAAACTATGATTAACGTTGTAACAAAAATAGTGAAATAGGTACGTTCATTAGATGCAAAACCCAGCTGCCAAATTGTAACATTTCAAACAAGCACGTAATCGGATCAGTCAGTGGGTGTAGCGATTAAACGAGCACATTTGTATTCCAGATGAGGGTAGGATGGATATTATTTAAACAAAACGTTAAATTTTACATATTGACGGACCAATACCTAGATAAACAAATTATGTGGCGACAGCGTCAGGTTGTATTCAGTAGTACGGACATTATGTGGCGACAGCGTCAGGTTGTATTCAGTAGTACGGACATTATGTGGCGACAGCGTCAGGTTGTATTCAGTAGTACGGACATTATGTGGCGACAGCGTCAGGTTGTATTCAGTAGTACGGACATTATGTGGCGACAGCGTCAGGTTGTATTCAGTAGTACGGACATTATGTGGCGACAGCGTCAGGTTGTATTCAGTAGTACGGACATTATGTGGCGACAGCGTCAGGTTGTATTCAGTATTACGGACATTATGTGGCGACAGCGTCAGGTTGTATTCAGTAGTACGGACATTATGTGGCGACAGCGTCAGGTTGTATTCAGTAGTACGGACATTATGTGGCGACAGCGTCAGGATGTATTCAGTAGTACGGACATTCTTCATTGATACTCTACAAGACTTCATCTGCGCTTTGCCCAATCTCATACAGTTGCAAATGCATAAGCTCTACATACACCCTACCGTATGTTATACACATATAATATCGTGCACCCTACCTGTTTTTCTACCTACAAATGTCCCATAGCTGTGGGTTGTCTGTGGCTTTTAGTGATAAGACCGCCTAATTGTGTTCTATTGTTATCATCAAAAAATATTGTAAATTATTTGCATAATAAAGAGTATTTGTATTGTATTGTATACACCGATGACTGTGTAGAAGGACTATTGGCAGGACTTCCAACCTTGTGGTTAGGTATAGGAACGACAACAAACTCCATGGTAACGTCTTTTATTGTATAAACAAAAATTTATGGACCTATATACGCAGTTTAGTTAAAAATACGTTTTGTTATGTAACTTCCTATAATCTTATTAGTTCCTGATTTTTGCACATGGATTTAGAACCCGTCAGTGATAGAATAAAAATGTTTTCTAACAAAACGGTAGCTTGCTTTAGATATGGTTTAGGTAATTAGTAATAAAACATAGACTATTCGATTAAAACTGTCATTGTACATTTCATGGCGTCGGATAATATACTTAGAGCTCTTGGAACTATTTTCAAAAAAATCCAGCGATGACTATTTATGAAAAATTTCACCGAGCGCGAAATTTTGTTTATATATTTTGGCTATTTTATAACGGTAAAGTGTTTACGCTTATATGAAAAAGTAATGCAAGGCAATGTTGTCCTTGTGAAAACGATCAAAGATCTAATCGACTTAAAGGCTTCTCGCCGCAGAGCTAGCTGGACAAGGGAGACAATTGTTGGCAATTGGATGGGAATGAGACAGACGTGTTAAGACGTGAAGTAAAGACAATGGATTTTTTCTTCTTCCATATCGTATATTCCACGTAACCAAGTATCGTTTCACACAATACACCAAATTAAAATAATGATTGTATACAATAGACTGTAGAGAGTTAAAACGTCAAGGGGCTTCTTATAGAAGTCATACTAATTTATCATCATTAGAAACATCCAATTAAAATCATATTTGTGGGCCTTTCTCTGTAAAGTCTCAAATCGTCCATACAACGATGTCCCGACCATTTTTTTAATTTGTTTATTAAAATTTATACATTAATTTATAGACAACATTAAGTTATTCAAGTTACATGTGAAGGCCGGAAAAATTTCGGCCGATTTTACGAGTTATGGACGACTTTTGGAAAATGCGCGACAGGGGACTGTTTAAATTACCAGGGGACTGGTTTTATGATTGAAAAAACGAATTATTATTTGAATAAAATGTTTACTTTATATCAAATTTTGTATCGAATGTTTTAAGTGTTCATGTTGCTTTATTTTTGATAATAAAGCAATATGAAGGTGATACTGAAAATCGTAATATTTTCAGTAACCTCTTTTTACCCTATGAACACATGAATATAGAACGTAAGGCTTACAACATAATCAGTCAGGTTAGAATATAAAATCACGTTTTGTAACGAAATCAACATTAAAAGTAGGTGTTAGGCCTGAATCTGTGGCAACCAGAGTAAACTAAATTTCGTTTATTCTGAATGGTACCACATCTTAAAATAAAAAAATAACGTTCATCGCTTTCAACAAAACAAAAGTACTAACTAGATTTTCTTCATCTAATTATAACAATGTCAGACATAATCAACAAAACAACATACTATAATTAAACATGTCAGACATAATCAACAAAACAACATACTATATTTAACATGTCAGACATAATCAACATAACAACATACCATATTTAACCTTCACAACAAAATCAGTCTTGCATTTGCTTTTAAGGAACTATTAAACCTTACTATTTAAATTTAAACTATTTTTCAAAAACAGGTACAGTAGGTTTTCAATTTATTATAGTTTTCTTTCAGTTGTACATTGAGCACTTCACCAAATAGTGCCTTCTTTACGATGTCTTTTCGATACTTAGGTGTTTCTACCATTTTTTGTAATTTTGTATTTGGCGTATTCTTATCCTGTTTCTTTTTTTCTAATCTCTGTATTCTCTTCTTATATTTTTCAAGTTTCTTTTGTATTGAGTATCTTCTCGTTTTTATTTCTAAGAACCTTTTCTCGCAACTTTTTAGCGCGTATCTTTCTTTTCTCACTTGCTGTATATTCTTTTGAAATTCGTACTTCTGGTTGCTCATGTTCTGAATTAGGCGTATTTTCCCTAACAAAACGATTCGTAATTTCCTGCAAAGCCTTGTTCTTAGCTCGATAAGTAGAGCAATGCTCCTTCCATACCTTTTTCGCAGCCCTATGCTCGCGCGGGTTCATATCTTTAACAAGCTTCCTTTGACCTTTTTCTTTTTTTCTTTGGTACTTTAAACGCTCTTTTTCTCTCATTTCTTCTTTTTTGCATGGATCATTTTTAATACGTGTGTATCTCAGCCTTTCTGCCTTCCTTTTATTCGCTAATATTTCTTCCCTACTTAATTTACTCTTTTTTTAGGCGGCATCATGTATAATCATCTGAAAAGACAATAATAATCATAAATATTTGGACACTTACATCAATTAATCCCATAATAACTAACCAGCCTGTACTATGAATACTAGAAAACGCATACACATACATTAATATCAATAATTATACGGGATAAATGTTCGTATTCATCACACAAACATTTACCCCTAGTGGGATTCAAAGCAGCAACCATTAGTTTCGAAGTAATAGTCACTCTATCCACTAAATTAACCAGCCGTCCATGTACGTTGTCAGTCCCCTGATACATTAAACAGTCCCCTGTATCATTATGAACCAGGGGACTGTCTCCAGGGGACTGTTATTTTTGCATGAAATTCTTTGAATCTATTTAATTCTTGATTCTATCATGAATTAGCGGTCACTGTTGTAAAAAGTCATCACTTAGCAATTTGTGCATAAATTTATTAAAAGTAAATAGTAAAAACAAAAAAATATATAACTTACCAGAGGACTGGTTGTCTAAGCAGCCCCGACACGTGGTTCACCAACAAGCACTGATTTAACTGTAAACAACATGACGCCTGCTCGCATCACTCTACGTATGGATGAACTTCAAGCCTGTTGCGTTTCGTTTCACGCAAGAAACGACCTCTACCATAGAATAATAATTTTTGGTGCAAATTCAAAATTGCCGCAGGGGACTGTTTTCAATAACTAAGGACAAGATTGAAGTGTTAGTTTAAAATATCTAAAAAGTAATAATAACCACTATTATATATTATAAATAAATGCTCAAGGTCATAGTTTAAATAGGTACAATTCAAATAACGCAATACAAAAATCTCGAGAAAATATGTTTGGTTGAACTTGCATTTCTGGGGTGGAGGACACGCCAGGGTACTGTTTTTCAAGGGGTTTGAAAGGCCACAAAATGAATCATATGTTCTAATTATCACTTAATAAGTAGTTCGCTGACGAGAATAGATAAGGTTTTATCATATGCAATAGACTTTAAGTAAAAATATAAACGTTTAGTGGGAAAAAATTGAGAGGGACTGCGATTTTAGACTTTACAGAGAAAGGCCCTTGTACAGAAAAATCCAGAGAATTCATATCAAGGGCTTTACCACAACTTGTTTCCCATACTGATTTATAATTAAAATATGTTTTAAATGCTTCAGCATATTTTCATAAAACTTAACACACGCAAGCAGGACACGAAATTAAGTGTGTAATTAAAATATTCTATGTATTTTTTTATGCATTCAAAGTTTGTGACATATTTTTATTATTGGCATATCGCATGACTGCATGCTTTAAAAGGTGCAAGTTTCAAAGTTGTGTGCCCATGTGGCGGGACATGGCCAAATAAAAACTATTTATTTCATTGAAAACGTCACATAATTTAACTAAATATTGAAATTACTGACATTATTGCTATTTCACAAAACTCAGGGAAGAACGATGAAGAAACTCAAGGGTTGCTCTTTTTAAGTAGGTTTTGTGTTATATACATACATAATGTCAAGCCTGTTTCCCATAGGGGGTAGGCAGAGACCACATACTTCCACTTGCTACGATCCTGACACAGCTCTTTTGCTTCCTTCACTCGTCGGTTGAGGGTACTCACAACTTGGCCTTTCGTCTCCGATTTGATCATGGTACGTTCGCCGCGGTCTTCCCCTACCAACACGAACACGCACATTCGCTTCGTATATCTCTTTCATAAGTCTTCTTTCATTCATCCTCTCCACATGTCCAAACCATCTCAGCATACCTTTTTCAATCTTTGTCACTACGTCTTCATCCACACTGCTTAACTCCCTAATTACTCTAACTTTGGGTTACAATGTAAATTTTTAAAATTAGATTGAATATCGCCGAGAGACGTATGCATGTTTGATTATCCAAATAAATCAAAAAATTTATAAAAGAAGACATTCATACCGATCGCCTGATAATTCAAATGCAAAATTTAGCTGTAGAAATAAGGAAATGTTGTATTGTAATGATATACGACAAATATCTGTTATAGAATCAAAAGCATATACAGTGACGCGTTACATATTATATGAGATGCCCGCACGCCTCGCTGTGGGCAACTATTGCTCGCACCAGTTCCGCTGAAACACATAATTAAAGGCAGGAACGAAAAATGGTCACAAAGCGCTCAAAGCGAGCCACGATTAAAAAACGTGCGAATACCTGCCGCAGGTTGGGTTGCCGCAACGTAGATATTCCAGGCATTCTGTAATATTCTAAGCAACCAGTAGGGATTCAGAACTTTGTATCAAATGCTGAATATTTGGACGTTTGGAAAACTTTTTAAATGGATAAACCCGCAGTTGTAAGCCATATTTTTTTTAATCACACTTAACAACACTGTCAAATATTGCGGTTTGGCGGCAGACTTAGATAATATTTAAAACCCGACTGCATATTTAGTATTTCGCGGATGCCATCGGAATCTAACGACACCATGCACTTCGATCTCGGTCAAGCCGTTTGTGGTACAGGATGCGTGAAAGGAACGGACATGCATACACTCGAAAAACATTATCCTCCTCCTTTGGGTTGTCCACCACGCTGTGTTTGACTTAGCGGCTACCTGGCAGTCAGTGCAAACCGCTCTCCTTAGAACGATATACGGAATATCCCGAAGAAGCGTTTCACTTAAGCAAGTTTCGCCGAATGTTGTCGAAGTACTTACTACCCACAATATTTTTATCAGTGCCAAATATAATGGGGTACCAATGCATATAAAAAAATCACCCCCGCCACGTAAAAAAAATAGTATTATGATTAATTTTTTTGAAATTTATATGGGTCAAGAAACAGTGGAATTTAATACATACTTATCACGGCGAACGTAGCGTGACATACATACACATACATTCATACATAATGTCACGCCTGTTTCCCGTAGGGGTAGGCAGAGACCACAGACTTCCACTTGCTACGATCCTGACACACCTCTTCTGCTTCCTTCACTCTCATAAGGTTGTTCGTACATGCTCGTCGGTTTAGGGTACTCTTGACTTGGCCTTGCTTTAAGACGTGCCCGATTTGATCATGGTAGGTTCGCCGTGGTCTTCCCCTACCAACACAACCATCCACATTCGCTTCCTATATCACTTTCGTGAGTCTTCCATCATTCATTCATCATTCACCAGCACCTGTATCATGGCAGGCGCGATAAACGTTTATGTCGCGCGAAATTATATTTGTCCTGCTCATTCACTTGGACGAAATATACAACTATCCCACTCTCACTGCTACGTCGCGTGCGACAAACGATGTCATGGTACACAGACGAGTTTGGCTATACGAAAGTCAGAATCCAAAAACCATCCTACGCAGATTTTATGATTCGACGGTAGCCCAAAAAAATACCATCCAGACTCGCGTCTGTCTCAATACATTTTTTTCTAATATGCAACAGATTCTCAAGCGTCAACTTAAGGTCATCTCAATCTTCAGAACGGTTTATTAATACGGGCCTACGAGGACTTCCACGGCAGATAAGTGTCAACTACTCGTAGCTACGTAATCTTGTTGGTTCTTAAAGTACAACTACTTGAGTGAAGTACTCAAGCTCTGCTCCAAAGTTGTCAATTCAAGGAAGCGACGTTAGTGCGGATGTAGTTGGCTGTTTGTAGTGGCTAATTACCCACACGAGAGTTCCATGTTCCAAACACGAAACTTGGGATAGCGTCTACAGGGATGCGAGTTGTGAGAGTTGGCGGATGAAGTAATGTTGGGGTTTCTTTATATTTGTCTTTGGCAGATACAATTGAATGCTTAGGAGGATACTTGTGTTGCAACTTTGTTTCGGTTACAGAAATATAACGTCACGACCCAAATGGGGTGGTCATAGATATCCCAAACATTAGCGTTTGGGTGTTCCAAACATGATTGAAACAACCACTACGGTTCCCCGTTCGAAGTAAGTATACAGTAATGCACACGGGGCAGGGGGTGAGCCCAACGCCGATTAAATGTGAAAATCTATCTCAGCGTCTCAGTCTCAAGACCATTTTTTCTGATGCTGTTTTAATATGCAACAGATTCTCAAGCGTCAAGTTGAGGCCATGTCAATCTTGAGAACGGTTTATTAATACGGGCCTTAGTCGTCTTTCACGACACCCACGCGAAGAGACGGATTGGCTCCGAAACCACACAGCACATGGCCCCAAGTTACCATCTTGGATTGCCATAGTAATCTGTTCAACAGCACAGCAACTTGTTTTTCTCTCTTATCTCAATTTATTTATCTCAAGAACGCGGAGTGGGGCTTACGTACGGCGGCGCGGTCAAAACCTTTGAATTCATTCATTAGAACAGATTCATTACCAGCTAATGTAGACATTTCCTACATTGATATGCGCTACCCAGAGGGGATGGGACGCTGAGCAGCAGCTTTAAGCGAAAAGGTCTACTATATGTAACGATCCATTAAATGCCTAATTTAAACTACATGTGGGTTGTATATACGACGGAAATCTGCCCTTGAAAGATACGTCATCAAATCGTGACAGCCTCCCAATTTCATTCTTAAATCTCGTAGAATTGTTACAAGCAACTTCTTGAGGCTTACGCCGATTTTACAAAGGGGTGTGTTGTGTTTAATGGGTGGTAAACATTGTCTGGGTGACGTCAAACAAAGCTGTGTCTCGATGATTAGTGTCTACCCCACGCTTCTCCCCGGGATAATGTCGCATTCCCTTGTTACTTCCGGGTAAATAATGTTAACTGTAATTAGGTGATAAATAAATATTAATTAATGTTACATTGTTGAGATGGTTTGTTAGTTTCAGAGAGCAGGGGCTAATTGCGCTATTTTACAACCGTTTCACTGTTCGAACGAATTATGGTTTCACAGGATATCGTTAGAGAAAACTCCTTAAAGAATTCATATGAACCTAATTTATTATGAATAAAGTACACAAAATAATTAAACGGTAGTAGCGCTAAGAATGGATGTCGTAGACTCTTATGAATGGAGAATTTAAATAGAAAGGCTATGGTTGTGAAAAGGGAAGATAAAATGGCTGAATGTAATGTTATAAATTGATTGGGTAAATCTTGAATCGGTGACAGAATTTGTGTATTTGGGAAGTACGTTTGCAAAGTAGTTACAATGAAGCAAAAGAGGTGTGTCAGGATCGCAGAAAGTGGAAGTCTATGGGATCTGTCTACCGCTACGGGAAACAGGCGTGACATTATGTATGTATGTATGTATCTTTACAAAGTAAAATTGTTATTGAAATGCTCGTATCGTTCACTATCATAACTATTATTACTTCTACTATATGAAAAAAATGTCTTTCGAAGTCGGCGACAATGTGTAACAGTGATTTACATACAATTGTAGCGCCGACTTCGAAAGACATTTTTTCATATAGTAGAAATAATAATAATTACGACAGTGAAGACGGAAAATATTTTTTTTTTATGATTGACTGGATTCGTGTTTGACTACAATCTCACTTGATGGAAAGTGACGATCTGGTCGAAGATGAAGCCCGCGGTCCTAGTAAATGCCTATTCACTCTGCTCTTGAAAATCCCAAGGTTGTAGGATTCAGGAAAGACTGACACCGGAAGGGAGTTCCATGCCTTGGCTGTTCGGATGATGAATCAAGAATCGAACTTCTTAGTGCGAATGTTCGATATATTAACTATATACGGGTGGAATCCCTCCCCACGCCTAGTGGTCCGAAGATGGAAGGGTGACGGTGGAATAAGATTATGTAATTCCAACGCACACTCCCCGAAATGCATCCTGTAAAAAACTGAGAGACAGGCGACTTTGCGACGGTGTTCAATGCTCTGCAATTTAGCAGTCATCGAATTATCACCTATGAGTCTCATGGCACGTCGTTCCATAGAATCGAGTGCAGCTAGTTGGATAACTGATTGAGATATACGAGCATTTCAATAAATATATTTTTTACTTTGTTGTAGCTGATTCAGTGCAGTCGATTTTTTTAATGTAAACCAAATGTTGGTTGAAACTGGTTCTAATAAAGCATTCTCATTCGGTTCAGTCGACAAACTTCTGATATACAACGAATGGCATTGGATAAAAAACGTCGTGGCACGGATCGGCACAAGTCAAAGAGCTTTACCTCCGAAAGGAAAACTGAAATGAGTAGTGTAGGGGGCACCATTGCCTTTATAGCAAATGGTTTCCGCCGGAAAATACACGTGAATGTGAACGCTGCCCGTGTTCTGCTCCCCTGGTAGCGGATGTGTGCGGTACAGGGGACTCGGTTAGG
Organism: Oegoconia quadripuncta; assembly: GCA_949316235.1. Taxonomy (NCBI): domain Eukaryota; kingdom Metazoa; phylum Arthropoda; class Insecta; order Lepidoptera; family Autostichidae; genus Oegoconia; species Oegoconia quadripuncta. The sequence goes on from OX438758.1 coordinate 19,814,775, forward strand.
TTCGGAGTCGATTTGATAGCGACAGCCACCTCCTTGAGACTGCTTCGTTTGATAGTTCACTAAATTTAGATTTCCAGCAGTCCTGGTTCATTTTGTATCGCGATACGTAATCCAGGTATACATACATACTATTGGCATAGCAAAGATGCTATAACTATTGATGCAGCTGATGAGAATTAATTGTACAGATTAGAGATCTGAAAGCTAAGCTTAAATAAGCTTTTCAACGCGATATCAAGAATTTCTACTACAGCGTAGTTTAAAGTTTACATTCTAACCATTTCGTCACAGTACATTTTTGAAAATCTATGTATGTCAAAAAAATATAGCATCATTTAGGAAAAATAGTGATAAACATGATGTCAATACAAGAAATAAAGATAAACTTGCAGGTCACATAAGTCGCCTCCGCAAAGTCAGTAATTCATTCAAAGGGTTATGTATACGCTTTTTCAATAAGGTTCCAGTTGATATACAAAATCTTCCTCTCGATAAATTTAAAGATACTATAAAACAGAAACATATTAACAAAGCATATTATAAAATATCAGACTATTTAGATGATAATCATCCCTGGACATAATCAGATCTATTTCACAATTAATAATGAAATATAAAAACCTTTTTGTAATATAAAAACCTTTATGTAAAATCAAATCCTGATTTTAAAAGAGCAACCCTTCGAGTTTCTTGCTTGTTCTTCTCAGGGGAAAATTGAATTTTGAACAAGCAGTAGCTTAAAAAATGTAAAATTGACTATTTTAAGTATACTTACTCTGTGTACCTACAAAATAAAGCATTTTTGACTTCAAAGTCAAAATAATTTATTTGTGTCTTGACGTCAACGTCAAGACACAAATAAATTATTTTTGTACTTGAAATTATTGAAATACCTCTGCTTATGTGGAATATGTGTTGTTAACGACCTGTTGGTGTAGTGGTTAGCGACTCCGACCGCTATGACTAGAAGTCGAAGATTCGTATCTCCCCTTATGTTTGTATGATGAATATGCACCATTTTATAGTAGTCCTTGCTCTCTTTTCTCTTGGAAGTCAGTCTTATGAATAAGCATTAAATTATAAAAAAAATCATTTAATTATAACACTAGTTCAAGCGATAACATTGATTCATAAAAACCTCTCCAACCGGCACACGATTAAGTCGTATCGCAAAACCACTCAGTACAGTGAGTACACACGTCCATTACATCAGCATCTGCATATCTATCACAATATGACATAACAGAGACACGGTCATGTTATTGTGAATGGATATATCTTCATTACACGTGTCTGACTGCTAATGAAGTTAGGCGAAGCACAATAAGTCAATTGGTTTGGTTGGCTACGTGTGCCAGTACGTACGAGTTAGTAGGTACAGTCAAACTGGCCTGAATGTTTTATAACAAGCTTTTGTTTAGGTTGCAGTGTTCGTAAGTAAGTTGTCCGTTTGATTTGCAAACCATTTTTCAAATACTGACTGGTATCTAAGTTCGGTGACAATGTGACCGGTGGCGACCGGTTGGTGTAGTGGATAGTGACCCTGTCAGCGAAACCAACGGTTGCGGGTTCGAATCCCGCAAGGGGTAAATGTTTGTGTGATGAATACGAACATTTATTCGCGAGTCAAGGATGTTTATATAAATGTTTATGTATGTTTATCCGTTATCTAATATCCATAGCACAAGCTTTGCTTAGTTTGGGACTAGATGATTGGTGTAAGTGTACGAAATATTTATTTATTATTATTATATATATATTATTAATGCAACATTATGTTACCATCGAGCTGATCTGATGATGAAGCCGGGTTATAGGGACTGGAACTTTCTGATGGCAAACAGCAAGACAGTATTGACAGCAAGACAAGAATTGGGGTTAGTTTGTTTAGTTGCCATGAGCGCTTCCATTACACAATCGCATCGGAACGGATGAACGGATTTGGATGAAATTTGGTATATAGGTAGAACATGTCCTGGATTAAAACGTAGGATACTTTTTATCCCGATAAAGTGAGTAATTCCCGCGGGATAAACAAATTACACATATCCGTGATAAAGTTATTCCGACGAAGCCGCGGGGGGAAACCTAGTTATTAATATAGTTTCTTTTTCAAACAATTATTATTAAATATCTACTTCAGACTGTACTCTGATCGAACCGGGGCCATGTTGAAATAAAACATTTTTCAAAAAGGAAAAAATTACCATAAAATTTATCATACGAATGGGGATGAAGACGAATCGAACGACAATTTTAAATCGGTCCGCCGTTTATGTAAAATGTACTCGAAAAACAATGCACAATACAGTTTAGTCCAACCTAATACATTTTAAAGCTAGCTAAAAATGACACCTTCAAGCTAGTCAATGCATGGTCTCGATAAATTTTCGCGTTTAATAAAATTATAATTTTGACGTTTAATACCGTTTACCTCCGAGGTACATACAGGGGTCACACAAAGTCCTCTACGTGGGACAGCCACTCTGTATTTTCCAGCCCTCCAGCGACCGAATGTTTACCATGCTCTCCGAAAAATGCAAATGTTTGATTAACTTCATTGGTTACGCCTTACATGGGGCTCAATTACACGTGATGTTAAATGAAATTATAGCAGCATTACATTGAGTTTTATATTGATACTAAAGTGGGAAATACACTTGTCGGCATTAAATGTGGCTCAGGCCGCTATGAAATTCTACAAAAGAGTGTTTACAGAAAAGGTTTCTGCTTCGTTTGTTGTGGTGTCTGTTTGGTGTAGTCACTGCTATACGAAAAGGTCGCGGATTCGAATCCCACTAGGGGCAATTGTTTATGTGATGAAAATAGACACGTGTACTAGAGTATAGTTATAAGTATTTGTGTAGTATATTAACAAGCCATAATATATGTACAAGCATTAATATTACAATCTAGTTACTTATTGTAGAACTAGATGGCGCTGTATGTATGTGCTCGGACAATTTTTATTTATTCCTTCAAAGCAAGAAAAGACAGCTTGCAGATGGTGCTATCATCTTAAACGTACATTCCCTTTGCAACAAAAATGATTGAAATTTTCTACTTTCTAGTTTAATCAACATACGAAGACATTGAAAAAGCAACCTTGATAAAGACACCTTAAAGTTTACTGTTCTATGTAAACGATAGTTTATAACATTACATAGCGTGACCCACATTTAATGCCACTGAGTGTAAAAACTACGCGGCTACGCCGAATCTACAGATGTAGCTACGCGCTACGTTTTGCTACGAGTCTCAGATGTGCTATACGCGTTTTTTGTTAACCTTTTGCTTTAGGAATATTAATAGTTCCCTTTGCCTTATATTTGTAGGGTTCCGAACTTTATATAGATAAACGGAAGTCTTATAAGATGACTCTCGTGTCCGCCTGATAGAGGTTTTTCTTTGAAATCTATTTAACATAGACAAATCTAGCAGGTTTTGATAACGTACATATATTGCAAGTCAACGAATAGAATTTCTTTTTTTAATAAAATTGGGGTTAGAAATAACATAAATGGTTTGTTGTTTCAGACCATACAGTGAAGAGTTTTCAAGGCACAACTCAACTCATTATTAATCTGTGCCTTAATTCTTTGTCCTTCAATCAATCGTGTAATTTTAAACATTGAAATTGTTTGATTTACTAAGTAAATAATATGTTTACCCTCGCTATTTTGGGGCTAAGTTGGACGCAGACGCCATTTTGCGATTTTCGAGCGCCATTTTGGATTTCTAACAACATGTTACACTCTTTCCGTACGATTCCGATTATATTCACATAGTATGTGGTGTATGTCTTCCACAGTTTCACACAACTCACAATTAGGAGAGCTAACCTTTTTCATTAAATATGCAAACTTATTTAGAAGCAAACATTTGTTTGAACGCCTAAAATTGTGTAGAGTCAACGTAGGTGTATTTCACAGCATCCTGGCCGATCCAGCTTCGGCTGAGGCCAGAATGCTATATAACTTTGTTGTCGATATTTTAGGTTGTAAGTAATGTGAAGGTTAGGGTATGATGAGGCTAGCATAATCATAGATTCTAAGCCTCAAAAAAAAATTTAAGAATAAAAAAAAAATGTTACACTCTGTGTAACAATACGAAACTAGGGGCACCTTACACTGCAAAATTGATAACATAGAAATTCACATACATAGCCCCGAAAAACCTTACTCTCCGGTAAAACAAGCCTTTGACAGATGGAAATACATTATGTACACTTGACAGACAATATGTTCCTTACGTCGTGAATACGGCTTGGTAAACAAACACAATACGGCTGACGTTTAGCGAGTGTAGGTGTAGAACCTAAATAAATAATGAATGAGCCTCAGGTAACACACGAGTACCATGATTAAACGGTGTTTACTCATTACATAAGGCATCTTCAGCTGCGAATGGAACCTTATTACCCGACTGACGAGAGAGTTGTTTCTCGCTCATATCTATGTATACATATACAGGGTGTAATCATTAAGTGTGCACAGGCGATTATTCCGTAACTATTATAGATATCAAAAAACTTTAAACTGATATCGAAAGTACTTTACCTAATGAGTAAAATGTCATTAATAACTTTTTAAAAATAAAACGAGTAATATCCAAAAAAATTATATTAAACACTCCCATACATTTTATTTCTTAGTATGTACAAAATGTCCCTTTTTTCTGTATTGGAATATGCCATTTTTTAATTAATAAATGCAATTATTGACGCAAATTGAAAAAACGCAATAAATTGGCGGGAACGAGAATCAGCAATAAAGAATTTGAATTTAGAACGAACACCAAATAGTATCTTTTTTGTTTTTATTTAGTATGTTGCTTTTCAGTCAGTTCAAATTAATGCGATATTGAAACAAGCTTTATTATTAATTTGAAGTGGTAAGATAATTAACCTACACGTGTGTCTACTTGAAATTCATCACTATCATAATACATAATTATAAAATGATAAGGGTAAAATGAGTTGACACTATTCCACTTAAAATAAGGAAACTAAAATCTCTACTATCTCATGATAAATGTATGGGAGTGTTTAATGTAATTTTTTTGGATATTTCTCGTTTTATTTTTAATAAGTTATTAATGTCATTTACTCATTAGGTAAAGTATTTTCGATATCAGTTTAAAGTCTTTTGATATCTATAATAGTTACGGAATAATCGCCTGTGCACACCTAACGATTACACCCTGTATAAAGTCTAACAAAATTAGCCCGACAAACTTTGCAGAGTATATGTATAGGATGTAACTATTACGAAAAAAATATAGAATAAAACATTAAAGTTAACAGATTTTATTCAAAAAATAAAATTTAGAAATGTAAATTTAGTGAGTTGGTCATTAATGGCCGCGCGTTCTAAGTACTTTGCCACAACACACAAACACGTGCAGCGGTATCTTGTAATGCAACCAATCACAGCAAGTCGTCTTGGTTGCGCCCTGTGCCCCGCCACTCGCCACCCCCTTTGGCGTCTTCCATATCAATGTAACGTTGCCTGTTTCTTCTCATTGATAAAACAAGGTACAATCGAAATGAAATAAGTCTGTTAATGTGTATTTTCATTTGCACTTACATTTAATTTTACATTTACTCGGAAACAAAAGTTTTAAGGCTAGTTTTTCTAATGAATATATTATTTTATTGTCATGTACATACGTGCAATTGCCAAAGTTTGTCGGGTTAATTTTGTTAGACCCTATATGTGGGATTCTTTTAAACTCTTTTAAGGATCTTTGTCGATCATCTCTATCTATCTTACAACATACATTTAGTAAAATATGGAAGCACTAACTATAAATAATAATAAATATTTCGGACACTGACACCAATCATCTAGTCCAAAACTAAGCAAAGCTTGTGCTATGGATACTAGATGACGGATAAATATACATAGATATTTATATAAACATCCATGACTCGGGAATAAATGCTCGTATTCATCACATAAACATTTACCCCTCACGGGATTCGAACCCGCACCGTTGGTTTCGCTGACAGAGTCACTATCAACTATTCCCCAGAGAAGAACGAGTAAGAAACTCAAGGGTTGCTCTTTTAAATAAGTTTGGGTTACAATTACATTACATTGTATAATTAGGCTGAATATCGCCGAGCGGTCTATGTCCATGCTTGCTTATCATCCAGATAGTCAGAAATTTTATAATAGCCTTTGGTATAGTACATTGTGATATAAGGGCCCAAAGTTGATCATTGCAGCCGAGGCTTGATTGCTAGCCCGAACCGTAGGTCAGGGCTACAAAAAAAGCTGAGGCTGCAATTATCAATGGGCACGTGTGTCACACGACGTTTTATAACACATTTGTGAGGAAATAAATAAAACATGGGGCTACTGAAATGAATAAATCTTTAATTATTTGTTAAAACAGTTATAAAAACCAGAACAATTTGAAAAATGTAGTACTACGTTGCCAGTCGGCATTTGTAACATAGTCGTACTGTTAACTGTCTTCCTCTCACTCTCCTGAGTGAAAGTAGGAGAAATGAGACCAGAATAGGGCTCTGGCTCTGTAGTTAAGGGCTGCGGCGGCGGAGGTGGCTGCGGCGGCGGAGATGATGGCGGGATGTATGTGCTCGTTGATGGTCGAGAGTCAGCACGGCCCGGCTCCAAATTAATATTTTTTGTAATACAGGAACTGATTTTTTCTTTATTCCTGACTGAATCGTGAATGTAGCCCTCGGCGACGTTGGAGGAACGCCACCCTCCGTGGCGTTTCAGTGTCAATATATCCGCTCCTGAATCGGCGAGCAATGTAGCCGAGGACCTTCTAAAACTGTGCCCTGTGTATTCATGTGCGTTCTGTAAGTTGAGAAAAGTGGCGATTTGTTTAGGCATCATTCCAAATTTATTACGGCCGATGGGTTGGCTGGTGCATTTACCATTCTGGTAATTTAGAAAAAATCGATTAGTCTTCGCTTTTGTGGAACGGAGTGCTGCGTATTTCGTTACGATTTCATAAAAAGGTTGTTGTATTGTAAATGAGCGTGGTATTTTATTCTTTGTGTTCTTGATCTGGACAAGGAGAATTCGCCCATGGTCCTCGACATCATCAGTGGTTATATTTGTCAGCTCTTGACGTCTGCATGCACCATTTATGCCGAATATTAATGCAACCTGAAAAGAAACAAAAACTGTGTAAGTAGGTATAAAATAAAACCGAAGTAGGTACTTATCTAGTTATATCGTAAATAAATACGAAAATTAAAGGAATTATGTTTAATAATTTAGTTTTAACTGACCTTTGTTGCCAAATATCGGCTATCCGGAGCTTCTTTCAAGTATTTCTCAATATCATCAGCCGCAAATACTTTAGATTTCTTGCTGGTAAAGCCTTCACCTTTTCTTTTCAGGTAAGCCAGCAAATTTGAATACGGCTTGATATCAACACCATGTTTCGTTCTTACAACACTTTTAAGCATTGAATATTGACTCCACAACGTGCTCGGCTTATATTTTTGTGAGAGTTCCATGAAGTAGGCTACAAAAATGCTTTCTGAAAATGAATGATCATTTTTGTTTTTTTTCCAGAGTATGAAATTTTCGTACGCTTGCAAGTACACCTCAACTGATTTTTCAGGTTGAAGGCTTAAATTAGCTTGTTTCGCCGCGTTTTTAAGATCCGGGGGCGTAGATTCCATGAAATCCTCGTCGCTTGAAGACATTTTTGCAAATTTTCACAGAGCGCGCGAAATAACTTTTACTTTTTTTGCTCACAAATTAGCGCTGCGCGCGCACAAGCGTTTTTTTTTAATTAGGCAAAGGATACTGCAGACAGCCAGTACAGACAGCCACTAACAAATTAGGAAATTAAAGTTTTGTGTTCTTATTATAAATAAATGGTTGTTATTTCTTGTCGAAACTGATTGAAATAAAGATTAATAATTTATTTTAGTGTACAAATACCTCTCAAAGTATTTAATTTTTTAAAATTTTTATCAATTTTCGGAATAAAAACTCTTTGCTAGGATTAAAAAAATTACCATAGACGAAACTTCTTGACATTTTAAAAAAAAAAAACCGTACTACTTTTTAGCCCGAGGCCAAAATGCGCCACTTTTTGAACCTGTTTTTCATAGAAAAAATACCACTTTTCGAGCAAATGTGTTATAAAATAATGTATGTTTTATGATGGTTTTGAATTTATTCAAAGGTAAATTTTGAATGTCCACTGGAACCTTATTATAAAAGCGTATACATTGCCCCTTAAATGACTTAGTGACTTTGTGTAAACGGCTGGCATGAACAGCAAGTTTATTTTTATATCTGTATTTACATTATGCATATCACTATTTTTCTTAAACGATTCTAAATGCATAAAAAAAAAAGTTTCACACAAAGATAATTAGCATGCATAACAACTAATCGCTTTTGTGCCAAACGAAATTTTTGTGGAAAAGAACATGTTTGGGTAAGGGCGCATCATGAGAATAATGAAAATGTAGACTACAAGTAGAATACGAGTACTAGGTATGCAGCGCATTAGGAGAGCTTCTAAATCACATAGACGTTTCCATTATCAGTCGGGGTTTTTAATTTTTTTAATACCACAGTAAAATTAAACAGCAGATAGCTGAATTGATATAACAAAACTCCTTCTGTGACCAAACTTATGGACTTATTGATTACAATCATTGGTTTTGCGATGTACACTGGACATCCTCACGGAGAGGACTTCTTGGTTAACCGAAGCGTGGTGTTCATACGATACAGAGGAAGGTTGACAGATATAAGTGCCTGAACAATAACAATGAAATTTCATTCTTAGATTAATTATAAATTACTTACCACTAATATGTTATTGTCAGCATAGAATTTTCATGTTATTTTACAATAAATCTTGTAAATTAATTGTGCTTACCTACTGGCTGGTTTCAAAATGGATAACTATTTTAAAAGGACTTGGATCTCTTTGATCAAAACATATAGGCCAATATAATAATTACAGTAAGTAAATATTTAATTACAACACCATGTCCACCGATTATTTAAAATTATCTGTTTGGAGATAGGTATTTCACAAATACGTCACTTTCCGCAGTATGTCGTGTAATAATCTCTTAACGGAGTTTACCATCATACGGGAAACGGCAACATTTCCAAGAAAAGGAAGTCGGCACCATAACAGATTATCCTAGTTTAGATTCCTATCGTGTAAGACATAAGTACATATTACCAACAAGAGGAGACAGATAAATGGAAAAGTAATTTAAATGGCCTTTGATAGATAGATAAGCATTCATTTGCATCCATGTACACGCACATAATAAATTTTACATATGATAAATACAATTAAAACAATAAAACACAAGTACAGAAACAACAAAGTACAGTACTTATATAACAAAGTATAGAAATAGGGCAATAATAGTGTGTTACGTAGCAGGACGAATGACGTAATAAGGATCGCCCACGTCCGACAATTTTAGAATTCAATTTTGTAGACGAAAATTAAACCCATAGATTGCAATATTGAAGTGCCTTGTGAATTTTCTATTAAAAGCCAGTCACAGAATCGGTGAAAAAGTATCGGCGAAAAAATCGGCCCGAGAGTCGCGATTTTGACAAAAAGTTTGACGTGGGTGGGGCGGTCAAGATAAGTTTTATAGACTTAGAAGTAGGTGGATGCAGGCCACTTTAGGACAAGGATTAACTGGATACGAGTTTGACCACAATCTCACCTGATGGAAAGTGATATCTTTGGGGGAGAACTATATACAGCAGTGGCCAATATAATGATGATGAATGTCTTTCTTTAGGAATCACATGCAACGTATTGTTAAGATTTCCTTTTAGGTATTGTGCCTGAAAATCTTGCTCTTCCTTAACTAAGCATAGATGAGTGATGAGCATGATGACTTACGTTATAACAAGAGTTATATACAAAACATAACATAAACAAGAATAAAAAGATAAGACAATTTTGCTTCCAACAGACGGCGCCGCAAAATGAAAAAAAAAAAGGTCTCCAGCTCAACATGAGTTGCAGTTCAACACTGATTTTTAATGGGGCGTGCTAGCGTATACTTGTCCGTTAACTTTGTGCGTCATAGGATACATTTTATGCTAAAATAGTCCTAATATGCTATCGAGTTTTTGGTTTTTAAATACTTAAGTAAAATGTTTCTTTTTTTCTTTTCTTTTTTTTTATACACAACGGGTCAGCACTTGACCTCAATCACACCTGATGTTTAAGTTAAATAAAATTAAACTAATTTTGTACGACTGTCTATATCTTCGAAATAGTAACCTGTGGATAACGTTGCTGGTTGTACAAAGATCCACATCATTTTGTAAAACTAGATTGAGTATATAAATTGTGCAGCTGTTTGTTGTCCTTAATAAAATAAAATAAGTGAAGACGAGGCCGAAGGTGGAAGCGTACTGACCCGGAAACCCAAACTTATTTGGGGAACGGGCTATTTTATCTCTGACAACCGGAACACAACAATGTTATTAACATTACTGTTTGGGGCAGCTTTAGATAAGATGGTGGTAGATAGCCAGGCGGACATTTGAAATGCCGTAACACCAACCAAACCGAGTACTAAACATGTACCCCGCTGGGGATCCAACCGGTGACCTCCGATTCGTAAACCCAATGTTCATTAGAGGTGTGATTGAGGTAAATTGTAATAGAGCTACCCATTATGCATAAAAAAAGGTTAAATTTAAAGTCATATAGTGGTAGATGTCGTGTTCTGAATACTGGCATACAATCTTTCTCTTCTAACGTTCGAAAATATTCCAAATTTGATTATTTTTTAAGTTACAAACAATTTTTACTAATTACTTCCTGATTACGTTAATTAGGAGCTTGAAAGACGGCGTGTCGCTTGGACGCTTCGGAATACACCAAATTAATAGCAACTTTTGTCACTTTTTAACAACCGACGCAAAAAGAACGGTGTTCTAAGTTTGATGCCTTTTTTTTATGATTAACTGGATACGCATTTGACCACATTTGCCTGTGTCTGTACTAGTGGCGTGCCCCCCATACAGACAGAAAAGCAGTACTACCCTAGCAAATTGTAAACTTTCCTCGATATGCATTGTCGAGACAGCCGATTCACACTGACTTTTTTTTTTTTTGTTTTATATGAGAGGGCGGTAAACGAGCATGCGGGTCACCTGATGGAAAGCATTCACCGCCGCCGATGGACACCCGAAACATCAAAAGGGTTACAGATGCGTTGCCGGCCTTTGAGGAAGGTGTAGGCTCATTTCTTGAAGGTTCCAATTGTAAGATGTGTGTCGGCCACACTGGTTGGTGGGCAACTCGAACCACGCGAGTGGCAACACACGTGGCGGTCATGGCTACTATCCTTTTAGTTTGTGGTGTCTTGGAATAAAAATATAATTAATTACTTACAACGAATAGTGGTTTTAATTAACAAGGTCTAACAAACCTTACATGGTGTCAGGTGTTTTGACCGAACCGACGACTTCCGTAAATTCCGTCGCGTCGCGCATCATTCGCAATCAACAAGAAAATGGCGGAATATCATGCGAGAATTCCAGAAAAATTCAATGTTCATGCTACCAATCTGAATCAAGAATGGAAGCGATTTCGCCAAGAATTTGAAATTTACTTGGAGGCGATTGACGTAGACGCGGAAAGTGAGAAAAGACGAAAGGCGATTCTGCTAAATGTGTTGGGCCCGGATTGCTTAGACATCTATGACAGTTTTTCAAAAACAGAAAAGCTGAGTGATCTTATCGAAAGCTTTCAAAAACATTTTGCACCTAAGGCAAATGTGATTTTTGAACGATTCACGTTTAACCAGTTAATTCAGGAGCCTGGCCAGTCTTTCGAAAAATTCCAGACTATCCTCAAGACTGCCGTAAAAACATGCGAGTACAAGGATGCAGATGAGATGGTCCGCGACAGGATCGTAATTGGCGTCAGGTGCAAGAGGCTCCAAGAGCGACTACTACGTGAAGCCAACCTTACATTGGAAATGGCCAGTGATCTATGCAAGGCAGCAGAAAGGGCATCAGCACAGCTACAAGCCATGTCAGGTGCAACAACACAAATAGACCAGTTAGAGGTGCATCCGATTACCAGGAGAGGCCGCTGTGGCAGGTGTAATACAGTGCATGCAAGAGGCCAATGCCCTGCTTATGGTAAGCCTTGTGACAAATGTCAGAAACTTGGCCACTTCAGAATTATGTGTAGGTCGAAGAACATGCAGTCCAGTCGCAAGAATAATATTACAGACGGTAGGCAGGTTGTAACCAGAAATTCAGTGCATGAAGTGCAAGAAGCACAAGAGGAACCCGAAGAGGAAAGTCTCTATGTTTATTCATTAGTTGAAGGCACCAACAATCAGTGGTACAAAACCATAGAAGTTGGAAACCACAAAATTGAGTTTAAAATTGACACTGGCGCAGAGTCAAATGTCATACCTCAAAACATTTACCAAGAGAGGCTAAGTGCTCACCCCTTATCGAGCACAAGTACTATACTTATAGCTTATGGTGGTCAGGAAATAAAACCCGCAGGTGTTTTGACACTCCCATGCAAGTATAATGGAGAGATTTATGTTATTGATTTTTATGTGGTTCCATTCCAAGCATGTCCACTTCTGGGTTTCAAGACTATAATGAAACTTAAATTAATCACTGAAAATATCAATACAATGTCATTGTCTATATTCAGCAGCAAAGAAGATGTAGTGAAGAAATACCCAAAGACTTTTAATAGTGAGTTGGGTGAATATCCCAAAACTTACAAAATAAAATTGAAAGAGAATGTCACTCCCTGTGTTCAGAGAGCAAGGACTGTTCCCCTAGCCATTCAAGAAAAATTAAAGATGAAACTTAACGCAATGGAACATCAAGGTGTCATAGAAAAGGTAAACAAACCCACTGACTGGGTCAGCTCATTAGTGATAGCAACCAAGAAGAATGGTGATCTGCGACTGTGCATAGACCCTACGAAATTGAACAGTGCCATCAGGCGCGAACATTTTCCCATACCTACCGCAGATAACATTGCAGCAAAACTATCAGACATGAAGGTGTTCTCCGTACTCGACATGAAGGACGGCTACCTTCAGGTGAAGCTCGACGATGCCAGTCAAGACCTCACCACATTCAATACACCCTTTGGGCGGTACAAATTCAAGAGGCTGGCGTTTGGACTGACTTCGGCACCAGAAGTTTATATGAAATACAATTACGAGATCTTCGGAGACTTACCAGGTATAGGTATTTATTTCGATGACATAATAATATCAGGTAGAAATACTATAGACCATGACCATAACCTTCTTAATTTACTAGAAAGAGCCCAAGCTAATAATGTAAAATTTAATGTCAGCAAAATGCAATTTAGGCAAAATTCTGTGAAGTACATTGGTCAAACCTTCTCAGAGAAGGGCATTAGCCCTGATGATTCCTTTGTCAGGGCAATAGTAAATTTTAAAACACCAGAAAACAAAACTGAACTGATGAGAGTATTGGGCATGGCAAAGTTCTTAGCCAAATTTATCCCAAATATGTCAAAAGTAACAGCACCCCTACGAGCACTTACATGTAAAGACATACCATGGTCGTGGTCTGTAGAGCATGAGGAATCTCTCAGTAACTTAAAACAGGCAATTATCAAAGCCCCAGTATTGCAATTTTTTGACCCACATAAAGAAATTGTAATTCAGTGTGATGCTAGCAAGGATGGACTTGGAGCTTGTATCTTACAAAATGATCATCCTGTGGCCTTTGCGTCCAGGAGCATGACCAAAACAGAGCAGCTCTATGCCCAAATAGAAAAAGAACTTCTAGCCATAACTTTTAGTATTGATAAATTTCATTATTTTATATATGGCAGAGATGTGACCATTCAGAGTGATCATAGACCGTTAGAATCTATTTTCAAAAAAGACCTGTGCTGTGCGCCCCCCAGAATACAGAGACTTATGCTCAAAATATTAGATTACAACCTAAATGTCAAATACACACCAGGCAGCAAACTTTATATAGCAGATTTCTTGTCACGTGCATGTTCTAATCAAAACAATGATATACAGGTCCCAGGTGGAGGGAACACAGACGAGCGTGTTGTGCATGGTCTCGCTGCCCGTCTGCCTATGTCAGAGGCCAGGAAACGCCAATTCAAGGAGGCCACTGCACAGGACGAAGTTCTCACCAAACTGAGTGAATATGTAGAATCTGGCAACTGGCCAGACCACAACAAACTCCATACTGATTGTAAACACTATTTTAAGTGCAAAAACGATATTAAGTTAGATGACGGCCTTCTCTTTTTGAATCATAAAATTATTGTACCAAAATCACTTCAGCGCTCTATGTTAGAAGTGATTCATGAAGGTCATTTAGGTATCAATAAGAGCAAGCGACGAGCTAGACAATGCTTGTATTGGAAAAATTTTGCATCAGATGTAGAAAAATTTGTCCAAAACTGTTCTGCTTGTATTAAGCATGGTAACCAGAATACTAGAGAGCCCTTGTTACAACATAGCCTACCTACTCGGGCTTGGCAAAGAGTAGCAGCTGACATTTTTACTTTTAATAGCAAAGACTATCTTGTTATCATAGATGCATACAGTAACTGGATTGAGATGGCACAGTTAAATTCAAAAGATGCCACTAACGTCATTCGCATTTTGAAGTCAATTTTTTGCCGCTTTGGAATCCCTGAAACATTCCAGGTTGATAATGTTCCATTTAATAGTAATGTATTTATTAAGTTTTCTAAGGATTGGGATTTTCAGTGTGTGTTCTCGAGCCCACGATATCCCCAGTCCAATGGATTAGCAGAAAAGGGGGTTAACATTTGCAAAAGCTTGTTGAAAAAGTGTGGAGAAACTGCTACTGATATTAATTTGGCTTTATTAAATTATAGAAACACTATACTGGCTGATGTACAATATTCTCCAGCACAGTTACTGTTAAATAAATCCATTAGAACCAAACTACCTTGCACTCAAAATCAATTAAAGCCCCAGTTAAATAATTCATTTATTCGGAACAAATTAACACAAAGAGCATCTCAAAAGAACCATTATGACCGAACTAGTAAGCCTTTGAGAAAGTTATCACCTGGTGACCAAGTCACCGCATTTATGTTTGATAAAAATGTATGGGAGCCTGCAGTTGTTGAGAGGGCAGTGAATGAACGCAGCTACCTCATCAAATTTCCGTCAGGGAAGGTGCTGAGGCGGAATCGCAGGTTTTTAAGATTTAAGAAAAACAACACAATTGTAGCTCCTCCAGTTGATTTACCTAAGAATGATATTGATCCTGCAAGTAACTGTCAGTGCCCCCTCAACTGCCAAGAGTTCTATGACTTTGATGTTACTGCAGTGCCTCAGCCTGAAGCTGAATTTAACTCTCACTGCTTGAGGAATCGCGCCTTGCTCAGGTGCCCCTCTAGATTTAGATAATAATGATTATTATGTATGTTCATTGATGTATGATTACTTAGTAATAAGCACTTTGATTCCTTTCTCACTTAGTTTATTATTATTTTTAATGTTGCATTGTTTCTGTGAAGTCACTTTCTGTTCTTCTATATTGTGAGTCTAAACCAAAGCGGAAGGATGTAAGATGTGTGTCGGCCACACTGGTTGGTGGGCAACTCGAACCACGCGAGTGGCAACACACGTGGCGGTCATGGCTACTATCCTTTTAGTTTGTGGTGTCTTGGAATAAAAATATAATTAATTACTTACAACGAATAGTGGTTTTAATTAACAAGGTCTAACAAACCTTACACCAATGTCGTACTCGTTCGGGAATACCGCTGCCGGAAGTCCGTTCCACAGGGTGGTCGTACACGGTAAGAAGTTTCTTGAGAAACGGACAGTGGTAGACTTCCACTCATCCAGGTGATGTGGATGGAAATTCAACTTTCGGCGAGAAGTGTATCGGTTAAATTGAGCAGCGGGTATTAGCTCGAACAGTTCTGCAGAACACTCCCCATGAAATATGCGATAGAGAATGCAGAGGGACGCGAAAGTGACGTGAACAGAATTTTTAAATCAATATTCTAAACAGTTGCGAGGATTGCTATAAGAGTACTAAGTTATTATTTTGTCGTATTTTTTCTCATTTAATAATAGATTTTATAATTCTGCCTACGGTGTGACAAAACGCTGTGCACGCCACTGGTACTTACATATGTCCGTGGCATTGTAGCCCCAAAATGAATGTAAAAATTTGAAAACGGTTTAATTAAATATCTATTTATTTATTTCGTAGGATAAAAATGTACATGAAACGGCAAATTTATAATTTTTTTTTGAGTGATATTCGGGTCGATGTTATTACTAAATTATAATCTCAAATCGGATTCCACTTGTAATCTGTTCCTGTATCTGTACTATGCCTCACGGAAGCGAGTTGGACGGCGTATTTTTTCTATAACATATAGGTATTTTTAATTGTGTTTTATTTATTACAGTACCAGTGATCGCTGCGAGTGCGGAGTCTCCCCACAGACAATGGATCACGTATTGTCTTGCCCCGCGTGTCCTGACAGCTGCACCTTTGACGACCTCCTTAACGCCACAGACAGTGCTGTTAGAGTGGCTGAGTTTTGGTCCAATAAAATTTGAAACTTGCCTCGACACGAAAAGAAGAAGAAGTACCATTAATATTTCATTAATCGAAATATTAACCTCGCCATCTCTCACTGAATAGTATCAAACAAAATCTCTATCTGTTTTTCCGTTTACTACGCGATGGATTTTGATGATTTCCACTAGGTGTTTCCTAACTTTTTTCAGTCACGGAACCCTAGGAAATCAAGCACAATACCCCCTTAATAAAAAAAAACGGCAATCAATTTCGGACCATTTATTTTAATACTACAAATACAAAAAAAAAATCTTTTTATAAAAAATATTGGTGTTTCTTGTGTGCAACTAAATGAGTGATGTTCTTACTAAATTGTAATCTCAAACCGGATTCCACTTGTAATCAGTTTCTGTATTTGTTAGTCAGGGGTAAGCGTAGCGATTACGAGACTTAGTGGCATTTATTTATTATTGTTAAATGGTGCAGAGATGAGATTCATCTCTGATTTAGACAATTAATATGAATAATATTGCATATCATATTTATGGAAAGTAATTGCACCTGTGCGAAGCCGAGGCTGGAAGCTAGTATGATATAATATTTTATTTTGTTCATTTTGGGTTTGGACAATCACTTTTATTAAGGCTTTATTAATTTACGAAACTGTATGTAACTAAATAAATCTAATCTATACGAATTCAACAACTTACTGTGAATTGCATGCATCATTATTCATGTTTAACACCTAATTGCACTTACCTAGTTTTTGGTGCAAACTACATTTGTAGTTGAAACTAGATTCTAGAATAAATTGCAAGCAGACTACATGCTACAGGATATACGAAAGTAAGAAATAGACAAAGCGCCTGCAAATAAAGATAAGGCAAAGATCGCTGATTGCGCCTCGCCAAACAAATGCGTCGAATCAGTCTCGCAGGCGCTAGCGAGGCGCGCGACTTTTCTTGCCTAATGGAAAACGTGACTGGGTCTTATTAAAGTTTACAGTCTATTTAGAATAGGTCTCGCAATTCTATCAATACAATAATGTAGAGACCATGGCTCTGCTCCGGTTTATTCACTACGTCTCCCTGATGTTGGGAACAGCCTCTTCTCACCCAGGAAAGTGGCCACCGCAAGGCCTTCAATTGCATGTACCGCATACCGACTTTATAACGTGCCTTCTGAAGCATGGAGTTTTTACATCCAAAGTGAGTAATGTAAAACTACACGTTAAGGGTAAATATAGAGATAAGATGTATGATCAGAAGAGATAAGATAGCCAGTCCTTTAAATATGTTGGGGTTTTTGGGTCAGTACGCTTCGATCTCATCTTCACTTAACATCAGGTGTAATTGAGACCAGTTGAGCATAAAAAGACAGTGACCAGTCTTCATACAAACTAAAATCAACACACGTAAAAATTTATAAGATATTTTCTGTATTTTACATACAAACATATAAAATGACGCCTGTTTCCGTAGGGGTATAGGCAGAGACCACAGACTTCCACTTGCTACGATACTGACACACCTCTTTTGCTTCATCCAGTTGTTCAAACAGTCGTACATTTGACTTGGCCCGTTATTAAGAAGTGTCCTATTTGATCACGGTACGTTCATCGTGGTCTTCACCTACCAACACTACCGTCCACATTCGCTTCATTCATCATCTCCACATGTCCAAAACCATCTCAACAAACCCTTTTCAATCTTTGTTACTACGTATTCTTTCATACTGCTTAACTCCCTAATAACACTATTCCTGATTCTATCTTTCAAAGTCACCCCACTCATAATTCTCAATGATCTCATTTCCACTGCATTAATTTTACTTTCATACTTCTTCTGCCATACCCAGCATTCAATACCGTAAATCAGTGTTGGAATGAGCACCCCGCCATGAACAGCCCGACAAGCTATTTGGGATTTCTGTATTTTAGTAATGAGAATTATAGATGGTGAGAGTAATGAGAATTAAAGATGAAATTACAAAAACGAGCCGTTCGCGCAGTTTATCAGTTGAGACCTACAGTGTCACTTAGAGATAGGTTTAAAGTGTATATAACATTCTAACCTTTTCTTCACAGTACATTTTTGAAAATGTAATGTATATAAAAAAAATATAGCATCATTTAGGAAAAATTGTGATAAATATGATGTCAATACAAGAAATAAAGATAAACTTGCAGGTCACATAAGTCGCCTCCGTAAAGTCAGTAATTCATTCAAAGGGTTACGGTATACGCTTTTTCAATAAGGTTCCAGTTGATATACAAAATATGAGATTTTCAAGCAAGCAAGCAAGCAAGCGATTATATTCATCATCATCAAACATCCCACTGCAGTCACCGTTTAAAAACTCATTGGTACATAGCCTGTCTGGGAATCGAACCCGGACTCCCCAAATTGGGAGACCGCGTCTTAACCGCTGAGCCACCGACGCTCTTAGCGATAAGATTATGTAATTCCAACACACACTCCCCGAAATGCATCCTGTAAAAAACTGAGAGACTGAATCGAAATGATCAAAAATATGAGTCTCATGGCACGTCGTTCTACAGAATCGAGAAACGTCTATCCATGTCTCCAACCAAATCACCGTTTTAATACCAAGGTATTTTCGTCACAGTACATTTTTGAAAATCTAATGTATGTCAAAAAAAATATAACATCATTTAGGAAAAATAGTGATAAACATGATGGCAATACAAGAAATAAAGATAAACTTGCAGGTCACATAAGTCGCCTCCGCAAAGTCAGTTGTATACGCTTTTTCAATAAGGTTCCAGTTGATATACAAAATCTTCCTCTCAATAAATTTAAAGATACTATAAAACAGAAACTTATTAACAAAGCATATTATAAAATATCAGACTATTTAGATGATAATCATCCCTGGACATAATCAGATCGTTCGCATACCAGGCTATTTCACAATTCATAATGAAATATAAAAACCTTTATGTAAAATCAAAACCTGATTTTAAAAGAGCAACCCTTCGGGTTTCTTGCTTGTTCTTCTCAGAGGAAATTGCATTTTGAACAAGCAGTAGCTTAAAAAAATGTAAAATTGACTATTTTAAGTGTACTCCGTGTACGTACAAAATACTTTGACTTTTTGACTTTGACTTCGAGGTTTAGATTGTGGATTGATTTGCCAAGGATCGGAGTAGTGTCGGAGTAGCGTCGCAATTCATATTACCTTTGTCTAAGATGTTAAGTTAAATATCTATATGTGAATGTCATGGAGAACCTCGAGCGCGGAGCCCCCCGAGTAACAGACATGTGACGTATCGTCTCTAGGAACGAGGAATCAGCGGGAGCATTACCGTTGACATTTGACTGACAGGTATTACCTACTGTGGCATTGTCCCAGAGTATATAACTGTCAGCACGCAGTATCTCCAGTCTCGGCTAAGGTAGCTTAAATGGACTACGAGTATATAGTAGACTACACATCAACCTATTGATGATTTGACGACCAATTAGTGTAGGCTAGTAACACTGCCTACGAAACCAATGGTTGCGGGTTCGAATTACGCTAGGGGTAATTTTTTATGTGATGAATTCGAACATTTATTCCCGAGTCATGTTATATTTATGTATGGTTATACAAAGTACAATACAGGCTTTGCTTAGTTGGGACTAGATGAATACCGTACGGAGTCTGAAATATTAATTTGTACGTCTCAACTACTGGGTCACAGCCTCATCTCACTTGGAGACGGTATGGGTCATAATCTGAGCTCGAAATATCAGACAGTTTATTTAATAAACCACGATGCAAAAAGGGCAGTGTTATAAATTTGCAGCCTATGTCAGTATTTGTGTCTTGTCTGTTGTAATGCCAAAATGGCTGTGAAAGTTGGCGGTGTTAAAGATGGAAACCAATTGAAAAGATGTGTTGTTGCGGAGTGTCTTGTCGCTTCTTCTCCCTAAACATAACAGCTTGTGAAGCGATGTAGTTTTAAAAAAATAACATGTTGACTTTCAATAAGTGATATTTTGTATCCTACATTGAATAACATATTTTTGATTTTGCTGAACAGGTTTACATAAGGTTATAATTTGCGAGACAGTTCTTAGCCCTGTTTGACGGAGATAGGTTCGACGCAGTTGCTTTGTATACGTGGAGGTCATGTATTACTTCTGGTTTTATGTATATGCTGTGACACAACCAAAGTAAAAGATACACAAAAATGAACTCGTTCATTTTACCGTCTCCATTCCAACTTTTCGGCGACAGATAGATGTCTTTTTCTCCCAAATAGAGGGAAGAGTAGGTAACATGTCAGATGTGCAGAAAAACATAGTATTTCTAGAAAATTTATCATTACCTAATATAAGTAGGTACGTGAGTTTTATCGGATTTTTACAAGCCCGAATAAATAAAACGCGAACCTAATTAATTAATATTTCCCAAATATTGCCCTAAACCTTTTTAGATAAAGGCCAGAGGAATTTAATCAAGGCCTGTCAAGCTGTAAGCCGACTGAAAGGACTTCTGTAAATGAGTATTAAGAACAAACGGACATTATTTTGATTAATGACTGGTAACCGATAGTAACCAGGGTTATTAAACAGACTATAATAAAAAGTGAAAAAAATATACAATATTTTCTGCAAGTGGATAGAGTCTAATTGCGGTGAATGAAATTTAAAAGTAACTTGACAAAATAAACAGAAAATACGTCATAAGTTTTTAGATTTATATGAAAACTGATTACTACCGTTTACCCATAAACAGTAATCCTTTCGGCATCTCGGAAGACATTGAAAGATTGGTATTTTTCATATGAACACGTAAGTAATCCAAAATTCATCAGGGAGGGATTGGCTCCAAGAAAAGTAATCAAAAGTGCTTATAGACCAGGGAAAATTAGATTCAGAGGGAATAACAGGGAGTGACCTATAAGCTTAGCTACCAAGGTCGCATAAATCAAAAGGGTCACGACCTGTGAATGGGCAAGTCTGTCACATGAGTTACCACAGATAGGATCCGAGATAACATTGGACATGTCACGCTCGCTGAGTTGTGGGCAAAGTTACATTGGGGAAAATTAGATGAGTTGGGTCAGTGGAACTCAGATGACGGCTTCTAATTACAATAACACTGAAAATATTCGTTAAGTAATAAATAACTTAGTGCATTTTTCAATGTTTTTCACTCAACCGCATCTTAACCCGGTGATATGAAACGGGTTACATTACACAATACACGGGTGCCATAACTAATCGAATGTAATATATGGGACCGGATTCTAGCAAACAATATCCGTTCACGCACTTTTGAATTTAGAACAATAACAGAAACGCCACTGATGTTTCGGTATCGATGATTATATCACTGTGATGCTATGTTATCCTGGTACCTTACGCACATGTTGGAGGTACACGTGAGGCCGTGTAGAACTCCGGGAAAGCGCGTCCGGGCGCCAGGGAGGGCGACCGATCACTGAAAGCGTCCCGGGCACCCCTCACTGTCCCACCCCCCCGTCCCACCCCCGCGACTGGAACTCTCAATTATTTTATTGGGAAAGCTAATGAGATGAGAGCCATCGACCGAATCGTTGTCTGATATTCATGGTTACAAAATACAAATAGTCGATCCGATACGTCGGATGCTGCGACGCGATCGCTAGTGTTGCTAGACCGAGATTAGAATTTCCTGTAATTTTGCGGTTAATATTTCGAATAATGGAATAATTTAGGAAGGTTTGAGAATGAGATAAGCCGAGAAGACGGCTTTTTCAGTAAGTGAGTTGCTTGATATATATTTCTTTGTAAGTTTTGTTTCAATACAATTTGTTTATTTTGAGTTTTCATGTGCATTAAAGGCAAAATATTCTGCAGCAAAAATTTGCGGCAAATATGACAGTTGTTTCATAAAAATTATTTTGTATAGATAGAGGCCAATGAACCTTCAATAATTTAAAAGAAAATATCCGAGACACAGTCACTGAAGTAACGCAGAAAATGTGTGAAAATGTCTAGAAAAACGCAATGAAAAGGGTTCACATCTGCCATGCTGGTAAAGGTAGACATTTGTCCGAAATTATTTTTCATATTGAATTGCCGGCCCTAAGTACTATATTTAAAAAAACCTATTAATTTTTATATTTCATAGAATAAACCACCACAAAAAGTTTCTATAAGGCACTGTCACGTAGAAGATAAAGGCGACAAGACAAGATTTATCTCTGACTTACATAAGAAATAGCAAAACAGAAGAGTTGGCTGTAAGGACTCGCACCCTCTGCCCGTCCAAAAGGACAACAAACCAAATAACTCTCCTTTGGCCCTTCACTTTTATTTAATTATTTATCCTTTTACCACGTTCCCTATCCTATCCTTACGTCTATTTTTCCAAATACTTTCCTTTGTGAAAATTCCTTTTTTTCCTTAGTTTTTTTTAATTTGTAAGAGGCACATGCGCATAACTGTCGGCATAAGGTCGGCAACGCATCTGTGACCCTTTTGGTGTTGCGGCGGTGATAGCTTTCCATCAGGTGACCCGCATGCTCGTTTGCCGCTCTCTCATATAAAAAAAAAACTGTACCCTTGCTAAGAAAAATAAACAGAACAAATCGACATAACAGCAACAAGAGGCTATAGTAATGACAAAAAAAATACAACAAAATACGGAAAATAAAATGAGTGAAGTGTAACGTCAAAAATGGACGCCATCTCAGCATATGCTGCATTGACACATCGCCGGTTGTCTACGTCAATCTGCTAGCATCGAAACGGTGCACGAGTTAACGTTTTGTTAACTTTACTGCACCACACACACACATCTACACTCCATTCATACATACACTCGCACATGCATTTTAACCAATCCCATATACGTTACACCGTTCGTCATATCTCACCTATCATTAACTATCATTAACACTACAGAATATACTGCCTACTGCCACCACTGCACATCAAGTTTATGTATAATATACCCAATAAAATTCACAATTAATAATGAAATATAAAAACCTTTTTGTAATACAAAAACATGTTTTAAAAGAAAAACTCCTCAAGTGTGTTGCTTGTTCTTCTCAGGGGAAAATATAATGTTGAGCTAGCAGTAACTTAAAAAATGTAAAAATGACTATTTTAAGTGTACCCTGTGTACATACCTACAAAATAAAGCATTTTTGACATAGACTTTGGTCCATCGCCAACTTCAGAAGTCCACTTCTGGAAATAAACCTCTCCTATGATTTGGTTAAATCCCCTTCTATGAGCGGGTTTGCCCTAATCGTCTCGCTACTGGATAGGAGGGATTAAGAAGAAGCTTCATAATTTTAAAGTATCAATTCAATTCTCAACGTCAAATGTCACTTTATGTCTGCCCGAATGTCACAACATCATAACTCTTGCAGTTCAGGTTTTCGCTACTGAGCGGAAGAGGGTGCTACGCGCTACGACGTAGCTCTACGTCGTAGGCAGCAACTGAAGTTGTTCCATCGACTTCATACAAATAGCCACACCCCCACATAGATATAAGGAATCAGTAACAATCATTTTTTCTTGAAACGATACATTGTGTATTTGAAAATGAAATGGCGTGCCGTTTCCTAAGTAAGATATTTATTTAGGTGAATATTGGTAGTCTCTATCTGAACATCGAAATACAAACGTGCCAAGAACTGAGGTTCGGAAGCTCGTAGTTCCGATACTCTGTTGGTCGACACATTGCTTGTGCGAAAGCTGGTACAGCGATAGAACACTTCGACGAACGCTAGTGCGTAAGAACGCCACGGTAAGTTCAATATGTTCAACCTAACATCATATTTATTTAGTACACCTATATATTTACGTTTGTATTTTGTTGCTATTTTATAGATGTTATGTTTAAGTAGGTATATTTGTCTATTGATCTATGCATGTATGTGAATGTAAATATATGAAATCTATTCACGTAGTTTGTATCTGCATCCCTATTTAATTCCACACAACCTACCTATTTCAAATGTACTGTCCTTATACTCAAAGGTTGCCTGGAAGAGATCGATTTTTTCTGAAACTGTATTTTCTTTTCTGTTGTGCAATAAAGTGTATTTGTATCGTAGTTGTATTATATTGAAGGCTAAGACTACGCTCCCGCCTTAACCTTCTGAACCTAATCAACAGTGTCGGGGAGCTCCGGCCCGTCTTGCTCGCTCGCTACAAAGGTCTCTTTCGCACACACGTTCGTCGAATAAGTATTCCGTCGCTGTATAGTTTATGACACGAGCAATATGTCGACCAACACAGTATCGGAACTACGATCTTCCGAAGCACAGTTCTTCGCAGCTTTGTATTTCGATGTTCAGTGAAGCTACAGAATATTTGCTGCAATGTGAGCTCCAAAAGTCGTTAATAACCTGGATGAGTCTACCACTGTACGTTTCTCAAGAAACTTCTTACCACGTACGACCACCCTGTGGAACGGACTTCCGGCAGCGGTGTTCCCGAACGAGTACGACATTGGAACCTTCAAGAAACGAGCCTACACCTTCCTCAAAGGCCGGCAACGCATCTGTGACACTTTTGGTGTTGCGGGTGTCCATGGGCGGCGGTGATTACTTTCCATCAGGTGACCCGCATGCTCGTTTGCCGCTCTCTCATATAAAAAAAAAAAAAATAACTTTCCAACCTGAAAAAAATTGACTAGCAGCAAGACAGTACAATGTTAATGCAAAATTATTTTCTAGAAAATAATGTTAACCAAGTTTTTTAGATATCTGTAACTTCTCGTATTATCTTAGTATAATTCATAATAAATTTAACCGATGGAATGCACCATAATATCAAATCAAATCAAATCAAATATATTTATTAATTCAAATGGTACATTGAAACATAGAATCTAAATAATAATACTTAATTGCAACTGTAACACTAGTGCCTGAACTATAATATGATAATATTTATCATATTAAGGTGCCAGATTTTCCTAGACCCAATAGCCTGCAAACTCCCGGATTTTTTGCACGACCGTATATAGAAATTCCGTCTGCCAAAACAATTTCCATTATGAAAGCAATCAAGGCTGTTGCGAAAAATTGTATCATATCATACTACCTATGATAGATAGATAGATAGATAGATATATAAAACGTTTATTTGCATATTACAAAAACACATACAAAAATATTCGACGCAACAATCATTCTGCTTGGTGTTATTCTTGCGAAATGTAGCCTTACTTCACAGTAATAAAAATAAAAACAAAAATTAAGTACAACTGTTACAACTTATGATAGAGTTGTATGTGTAGAGATACTTATATTGAAATAACTCGGTAAATGTTCAAAATGCTTAATAATCGAAGGAGAAAACACGCACAACAACGAAAGGAATTATTTTCTGTCAAAAAATTTACACTAAACGAAAAAATCTGTTGTCAAGCCAGATCTCTTTAAAAACCACGGAATCATAGCTTTTAAATTAAATGGTATTGTCTTTATCAAACTATCAGTAACTCAATTCGGAAAAAAATAAAATGATGTCGGAGTTATTTTAACATTAATTAAAAACAACAACTTCTGTTTAACGCTTTATTATTAGACTAGACTAAACGTCCCGCGGCTTCGCCCGCGTGGAATGGGAAGAGTTCATCGGCACGACGGATTTTGTTTGAAATTTCGAGATAGTAAGTATCATTCTCTTTTTTTTTGTGCACTACGGGTTCGTACTTGACCTCAAATCTGATCTCTGTATGCCAAATTTCGTCCAATACATAAGGCGATTCTATGGTAAAGAGGAAAATCTCAGAAATTGCCACTAATTTACAGATAAATTTTAAATTGCTTGAAGTACAGTCGCGTTAGTCCAAGTTGGAATGATTCAAATTAACTTTTTTCCAACACTTCAAGAGCATAAATAGTGAACCATCCCGTCTCTTCCCGTGGGTGTTAAAAAAAGCGACTAAAGGACTTTCCACAAATAAAAGCAACTATAAATTTGCACGTTTTAACGGTGAAGACCTCACCACCTGTCACGTGTGCATTTCCGTATATTGGGTCTTTACCTATGAAATTGGAAATTTTTTTCTTCGTAAATCATATGTACCAATTCCTGCGATTTTCAAAGCTATATCCAAATTTGTTTTTTATTTGGAAAATGGAATATTATTTCAAGGTTTCACATGAAATATTTTTTAATTTCTGGGCTAAATCACATAATAAAAAAAAATTAAACAGAGCTCTTTTCATGTGCTGCCCATTATCATTTCTTAGATCTAACTTGTAACTTCTCTTTTATCTGCCGCATGTAGCTTAATCTCGGTCTTTCTCTTTTTCTTTTCCCCTCTATTCTTCCTTCTATTATGGTTTTGATGAAATCATCGTGTCGCATTTTCCCTCTTATTCTCAATTACTCCCAACAATACATTACACAATTACATACACACACTCGAAAACATTACTCTCCTTTCTGGGGTTATCGGGTAAAAACGGAGTTATCTACAAAAATAAGGTAAAAACATTAAAGCAATACAAAAGCACGGAAACAAACGTGAACATGTTTTCTCCATGACTATGATGGGTAGAAACCGTAGATACCGTGTGGAAGGCTGCCCAAAAGACTTGTTTAAACCTATAAAGGGAATAGTGACACCTATGGTCCTAGAAAATGAAATCACCTACCATACTTACCTGAAAACTGAGGCTGGTGGCATTATTAGAGGCATGTAACACCCAATGAAGATGGATGGATGACTTACCTGAAAATAAATAAGAACAATTTATTATGAACTATAAGCTAAAAAAAAGAAATACAATGAGAAATAAAATGCACAAAGGGGTTAGCACCCAGCTCATGCTGCGACGAATAACAGCGCTGGTTTTCAGTGCCCTCAAATGCCCAGTGAGGCACGCACGCTACGTCAGTATAATAATGAGCAGCATAATAATAAAAAAATGTTACAAAACAGGGTGTTACAATAAAACTTTTTGTTAGAGAAATGGTTGGATATTATGAAGTAAGGAGAAATGAAGTCGTGTTTGGATGGGTGACCTCTAGTGGTATTTTAATACGAGTGTTTCCGTGTTTCGGAGGACTAGTTAAAGACTCACTGTCAGGATACCAGTTTGACACAAAATCCACCGATCCGCGCTGGGCCGGCGTGGTGGATCATGGCCTATACCCTCTTCCTGTCAGAGGAGGCTGTGCCCTAACATTGGGGATGAGTAAGGCTGTTAATATGGCATGGCGAAGTTATAAAAAAAA
This sequence comes from Oegoconia quadripuncta, assembly GCA_949316235.1. NCBI lineage: Eukaryota > Metazoa > Arthropoda > Insecta > Lepidoptera > Autostichidae > Oegoconia > Oegoconia quadripuncta. Next base: position 19,842,559 of record OX438758.1, read on the forward strand.
TAGTACGTGATGTGATTGTAAACCTTCTTCTTTCGTCCATAGGAGTATTTGTACGGGACAATTATCATCGTCGAAGACATGTTTTTTTTTGTTGTATGAGAGGGCGGCAAGCGAGCATGCGGGTCACCTGATGGAAAGCAATCACCGCCGCCCATGGACACCCGCAACACCAAAAGGGTCACAGATGCGTTGCCGGCCTTTGAGGAAGGTGTAGGCTCGTTTCTTGAAGGTTCCAATGTCGTACTCGTTCGGGAATACCGCTGCAGAAAGTCCGTTCCACAGGGTGGTCGTACGTGGTAAGAAGTTTCTTGAGAAACGTACAGTGGTAGACTTCCACTCATCCAGGTGATGTGGATGGAAATTTAATTTTCTCCGAGAAGTGTATCGGTTAAATTGAGCAGCGGGTATTAGCTCGAACAGTTCTTCAGAACACTCCCCATGAAATGTGCGATAGAGGGAGGGAGAGAGAGGGACGCGACGTCTCTTCGCAACGCCAGGGGATCCAGTCGGTCAGTGAGACTCTCTTGGCCGACAATTCGGACTGCGCGACGTTGAACGCGGTCAAAAGGAAGAAGCTGGTACTGATGTGCCCCAGGCCATAGGTGAGAACAATACTCCACGTGCGGCCGAATTTGCGCCTTATAAAGTTGGAGGCGAGTTGAGCCGGCGTGAAGTAACGAGCCGCTCTACTGAGGACACCTAACTTTTCGGAGGCCAACTTGGCCTTATCCTCCAGATGACCGCGGAACGTTATTAGAGATGTTAACTCCGAGAATCCCAATACTCAGCTTAACGTCAAGGGGAGTGCTCTGAAATTGAAGAGACAGGAGAAATGGAATCTTCTTTGCGGTGAATGCGCAAACTTGTGTCTTTTTGTTTGTGCCGTTTGTTGCTCCAACAAGGACGAATTTTCTAAGGTACGTACCGTTGCTACAAGCGGTTCGCGCTCTAAATGGTACAGTGCAAATGGAGCAATGTTTGGACCTCCTCATTTGTTATCTGATGAAATTCACAAAAGCCGCATATGCTGGCTATGTGTACATCTATGTAAGAATTATCTTTATAAGTTTAGGTTAACCACCTCCGTGGTTCAATGTAAACAACATTGGGTTTACGATTCGGAGGTCGGGGGGTCGATCCCCAGCGGGGTACATATTTAGTACTCGGTTTGGTTGGTGGTAGGGCATTGTAAATGTCCGCCTGGCCTAGCTACCACCATCTTATCTAAATCTGAGCATCATTATCTGAGAAGTATATTACTTAAACTCTGTCTCCTACACTAGTCCTAGAACCGTGTCGCAAGAAGACAGTTGCCGTAGAAAAACAAATAAGGGCCCAAGTCACATTTTTATACAATCTGTGATGCAAATAAAGATTTTTTTGGATATTAAATTTATAGAAAAAATAAAGAAAAGAAGAAAATGTAACATCTCTGCAAGTGTAATGTGTGGGAATACATATGAGTGTTAATGTATATGTGTGTGTATGTGATTGTGTGTATTCCTTTTTGTATACGTGATGGCGGGCTATGCCGCATATATAATATTATACGAATATAAATAATAATTGTAATACAAAATAATGCTGTCGGTTTTTTTTTGTTTTTAATTATTTAAACATTTATTTTGATGATCGACTATTGCAGTTACTAGATAAGTCATAAATAATGTTCTGTAACTAAGACAATGTACTGTCCACCGATTTTTCTGATTATTTATGTGAATATAGTTTTGTAATATAGTGATTAATGGAGAGTTATAGTGCACTGGAAAATTTAAAATTTGGATTTGTTCGTCGACTTTTGAATTCGACTGTACATACAGATACTACGCGAGCATAGCATCGCCTCATTAGCTTACAACAAGCGTCTACGAGTCAAACGTAGTAAAATCAATAGTGAACACGGTAACTTAATGTGAAGCTTTGGATAACGTATTCACTAAAACAACTCCGCAATTTGTACAAATAATAGTTTGTAATGAAGGTACACTGACGAGCAAAAATAACTAGTCACATAAACGACGATATTTCATAAACTAGTAAAGATAGCTTCATGAAACAAAAGGTATATTAAAAAGAGTTTCGTTTTACATATTAAAACCTTTTTAAATTTCACGTAATGGCCTATTTTTTTTGGTAAGGTGAAATCTCAGATATTTTTATTATTTTAAGATTTATTAAATAAATAAATAAGTAATGGCATTATAGGTTGAAAACAACAAAAAATTGCGTACTTCTTAATTCTTTGGTTTATGATGTTGATATTGCCTTAGTGAGGCTAAATTTTTATAAAAATAGCTTTCTAATTAAGTTCAAGATTTACCATGCCACCAGAGGAATGCACTAGGATATGGAAATTCATTCCTAGAGAATGGTGGAAATAGAGGCAAGTCAACGAAGTACAGCTATGGCAGTGGGTGTGACCCTTGGTACTGTCCAAAATGTGCCGAGGAGATTCCGAGAAATGGGACAAAATTTGAGGAGACCTGGCAATGGCAGGCCAGGCTGTTTGACATCCAGAGGAGATCAACTGATTGTTTCAAAACTGTTATGCTTTATGCGGGGGTAGGGATCCAACAGGAACTTTTACTGATCCGTAGAGAACCTATCAGTGAGTGGACAGTCAGAAGACGTCTTGCAGAAGTAAACCTAGGCCTCACAGGCAGGTGAAGATGAATGGAGTAGAGTGATGTTTTCTGACGAGTCCAGGTTTATGCTGAATATTAACGATGGATGGCGATCCCGGAGAACGTTACATGCAAGCTTGTTTTGAAGAAAAAATTCAACATGGCGAGGGCTCTGTACACGTGTGGGCCGATATATCTTCAGAGGGCCCCACAGAGCTAGTGGCCATAGAAAATGGAACTCTGACTGCTGAAAGATAGTAATTGGGTGCCAATTCGGTGTACATGCACGATAATACCTGTTGGACGTGGTGAACGACTACTTTCAAGAAGTCGTGATTCCTTCAATGGAGTGGCCAGCGCGTATCTCCGACATGAATCAAATAGAACATGCCCGCGACGAGCTTCGTCGACACGTGAGAAGCCTAAAGCCACACTCACACTCGAGTCTTAAAACACGCTCTCGTCGAAGAATGGAAGAATATTCCTCAGCAATACCTGAGGAATTTGGTATTCAGCATCCCGAACCCTCTTAAGGCTGAATAAGGACTAAGAAAATAGGACTAAGGCCCGTGGGAATACACGATACTAAATAACTTAAAAACAAATTTAATATTGCATTATTAATTGTGAAATAGTTTAACATCTAAATAGCCTGATATTTTATATTATCCTTTCTAAATAAGTCTTTGTTTTATAGTATCTTTAAATTTATTAAAAGGAAGATTTTGTATATCAACAGGAACCTTAACGAAAAAGCGTTTACACAAACAACCCTTTGAATGAATTACTGACTTTGCGGAGGCGACTTGAGTGACCTGCAAGTTTATCTTTATTTCTTGTATTGACATCATGTTTATCATTATTTTTCCTAAATAATGCAATTTTTTTTTACATATAACATAACTATTATTATGATATATGTCCATCCACATAAACCGAACCAACTGTTAAGAGCTTATCTTCATTACGGCTAAACCGTTTTCACCAAACTTGGTTAAAAGCCTTGCCCTTAGTTTACTCTTAAATAAAAAAACAAACACTGACTTAACAGTGGCTACTAGACTGACACAAATTCACCAATCCGTACTGGACCCGTGTGATGGATGGCCCATATCCACTCCTAGTTCTTGGTTAGTCTCATGATGGTTTTACCTATCAATATAGATAGACAATAGACATAGCCCTATCGTCAACCACACGCCTCAGTTCTAAATATATAACCCGCTGGGAATCGAACCTACAGCCTCCGTTTTGTATACCAATTGTAAAATTGTGTAGTAGAACAAAATAAAGACGGTGAAATAACTGTTCATAGGTCGCAGACGGACGAGGCTCGCATGGGAGGGTCTACCTGACCCTTCTCGCAGATGTTATCACGGGCGAGAGACGTGGAGGCTGCGATTTGTGTCGACCGGAGACCTCTCGAAGGGCGACGCATATGGCATTTCTTCCCAAATGTTATTCCTATTTAAGGGAATGACCCAAAAGTTTGTTGTGGCTATGTGTAAACCGTGAACAAACTTTTAGTCTTTAATCAAGAAGCACATGCGAAGAGATGACCCTTGAAAAGTCAAATTACAATTCCGTAGAGGCTTCTCTGAAAACATACAAAGAAATTGCTAGTTCTTTGACACAAACCTGACCAAAATTCTTAATTTAATCCTGCTAAATTCAACAGACCAACAAATTTCTAACTCAACATTAGAAACTAATCACCAGGACCACATAATCCCACATCCTAAACTCCGCTTCAATGGAATATCCAACCAACAAAGCAAAGTTTATATATTGATTTCCGCGGAATTCCCTACAAGGGTATGCTCTCCTAGTACTACAATTATTCCGGCACTGCATTGCGGGGTGTCTACGGATTAGTGTCAGACAACGAGATCCTTTGTCTGTACGGATTAACCCGTTCCGGGAATGTTGTATATAACCAGAGTATGGGGTCTAATGCAGATTTGGTTAGTAAGGTATACAAATACATTTTAACAGCTCATCTGTTTTAGACGCTGAATTCCCATTTAATGATAGATAGATAGCTAATAGCTATCTATCTATCTATCATAAAATCAAATAAAGGCTTTATCTATATAAAGCCTTTATTTGTTTCCACAGTCACACACATACATTTAGCTGCTGGTCTAATTTACCAAAATTAACGTCTAAAATTTTCTATTGTATAAATGGAATAATTTTCCATGACAACGTAATGGTTGCTTGTTACAAAACATGAAGTGTTTATAAATTACAATCTTTGATTTGCAAAAACGAGCCGCACATTTTTGCAGTGTTACTTAGGGACGAATTTAAGGTTATAACAGCTAGAACCTATGATCTATATTAAAAAATAGCATTACTTACGAAAAGTACTGATAAACATGAAGTCAATACACATAACGACAAACACCCAGGTCACGTAACCGATTCCGCAAAAACCAACCGGTAATTCATATTCAAAGAGGTATACGTTTTCTTCAATAAGATTTCCGTTGATATACAAGATCTTCCTTTCAATAAATTCAACGATTCAATTAATAACCAACAGAAAATTATTAAGACAGCATACTATAAAATTTGGATAACCCATGGACATAACCAGCTCGTTCGTATGCAAGGCTATTTTATAACCTAACAAGCTTTTTAAAAAAGGGGAAACCTTTAATGCTTCTTGCTTATATTTGTCATGGGAAAATTGCCTTTTGAACAAGTGGGTGTTAAATAAAAAGTTCCAAAATATAGTATTTCACTCGGGGACGAACAAACCTTAATTGATTACAGGTTGCTTGAGAAGAAAATAACCCTTCTTACAGCAAGATAAAAAAGGTTAAGACGCTCAAGCTTTGAAGGATTCCCTTCAGCGTCGCGTACTTTAGGAGCTTAAATCCTGAAGACCTCCAACCTTATCCATACAAAACAAAGGAACGTAACAGTCTGAATGCCATAAATCTACACAAAACATACTGAACATTCACAAGGGGTTGCTACAAAACAAAGGCAAAGGAGGAATTACTACTAGGATTACATAAATAAATAAGGCTTGGTATTTGGCTCAACGGGGAGAGATTAGTGCGAATGAGGAGCATTATGAATGTGTCGAAAAACTGACCAGTCGAAAATAAAAATATTATATTTTGGGCCTAATAACTGGTCTTCACGTACAGACAGTACATTGGCGACATGACCTTAGACGATTCTCTGGAGATTGGACAAATGGCTAACGGAAGTGTATCTTTCAACCGACATTATTAACCGCCTCCGTGGCACAATGTAAACAACATTGGGTTTACGATTACGTAAGAAGTTTGAAAAAAAAAGTTTGTTGTGTTCCGGTTGTCAGAGATAAGATAGCCAGTCCCCCAAATGTGTTGGGGTTTCCGGGTCCGTACGCTTCCACCTTCGACCTCATCTTCATTTAACATCAAGTGTGATTGAGGTAAAGTACCAACCCGTCGTGCATAAAAAAAAAACTTTAAAGAGTAAAGTGTTGGTGTAAGCTTATTCCACAAAGCTGATTCTCCACGAAAGGACGAGCAATTAATGTTGCAATTTGTGTTTCAATAAAGAAAAAAATTAAACCGACTGAATATCGCTGAGAGGTTCATCAAGTCCGAAATAGTTTCTGACATGTGTTACTGTTTTGAAATTATCTAGAGGCAAATTTGTTCACGTATAATATGTCCACAAAGTGGAAACGTTGCACAAGGTGAATCTTTTGACATGATGCGGTGTGTGGCGTAGGTAAGACTGACGTTAAATTAAATACTTCCAATGTGTTGGTTTCCGAAAAACATAAGGAATTTGCAGCCCTCAATTCGGCTTTTTTCCCCCATTCCCGTGGGATTTTCGATAATTTCGTTGTTAGCTGATGATGATGATGTTGTTAATCGATTCTTCTCGTATACACTTAAATCGAATAGAACCAAATAAAAAAATAGTCGAAATGTTCGGAACATAAGAGAACCGAAGAGGAAAGATGATAGGCCACTTGATACGACACGATATTTTTTTGAAGAACATAATTGAAGGAAAGAGAGGAAGGGGAAGACCTAGGCGTAATTACTTTGACCAAGTCAAAGAAAAGGTGAATGTCGTGTCATACCAAGAGGTTAAAACGAGAGCGGAAAGTAGAGAGGCGTGGTCGTTGCTCCACCGACAAGAGCATAGCTCTTAAATTGAAGAAGAAGTTCGGAACATGTGGTGAACGCTTTCATTAATCTATTCCAACGATCACTGGATCATTGCTATGATTGTCAAGCTAAAAGTTCATAGCAAGATATTCAAGTCTAAGTTTTTTATATCTGTTGGTATAGGAGTTGTAACGATATGAAAAGTTCCTGAAACATTTTTCACATGAATTATCAATACACCGCTATTCGGCATTACGTATTACTAGCTAGAATGATTATTAATTGTTATTGCAATCGCCCATACATCTATTTAGCCTGGTCCTTTAAGTTTCATGTGTCAAGTATTACGGCATTTTTTAGTCAGTGAGTGACCTTTCGCTTTTCTATATATAGATATATATTCACCTCAGTAAGCAGATATCGGGACCAAATTTACATTGACAGAGGAAGTCCGCCGCCGAAGTCGGGTGCTATTGAATTAAACATTTAAACGGGCCACTTCAAAAGTAATCAGTCTATTTCAAAAGGGAGTCGATTCGAGACACCCCAAAGTCCAACTAATCACCAGACCCCAGACGACCCCGCTCTCGCCCCCCAGTTCCACTGGAATTGGACAACTTTTCAAACAGTTCGTTTGCTTCGCATTTCTGCATCGCAGCGAGGTTCTGCTAGTGCTGAGTTAACGTAAACATTCGCGAATAGGTTTCCTGGAATTTACCTACACAAACAGCCAGTTAAGTACACTGCTGAACAAAAACTTCTGCCTAGATATGTTTGGCATCGGTTTCATGAGGGTTTCGGCGGGTCGCAGACCACAAATGAAGTTATTGTCCATATTATTATCATGTTTTTTTGTTTATCCCATAATTATAATGAATCCTAAAAACCGATTCAAACTGAGTACCTGTGGTTTTGCCTGTACCTACCTTGTTATATTCGTAACACACACTTTTGGGGTGAATTTGTACCAGGATAGTAAAAGCAACTAAGAGCTTGGGTTAGATAGTTTGATCTCGATGGCTTACATACACTTTCCGCTATTGTCAATTTTATTATTTTTTTAAAGTCCTAAAGTAGTTGAACTCCCTGCCCGCGTCTGTGTTCCCCGAATCCTACAATCACGAGACCCCCAAATGTCAGTACTTCATAAAAGTGGGAGAAGCAAAAGTATAGTATGCCAGGATCGTTGCAAGTGGAAATCAGAAGTCTCTGCCTACAGGCGTGAGTGTATATATGTATCAGGAATATATTATATCCATCCATATATACCTTTATATGAAGTAGTCATGTTTAACGACCTGTTTGGTGTAGTGGCTAGAAACTCTGACAACTATACCAAAAGGTCGCGGGTTCGAATCCCGCTAGGGGCATATGTTTGTGTGATGAATACGGACATGTGTACCCGAGTTATGGATGTTTTCATTTATATAATAAGTATTTATTTACAAAAAAAAAGTATTTATGTAGTATATCAACCATCTGGTATCCACAACACAAGCCTATAGTTGCTTACTGTGGAACTAGATGGCGCTGTGTATGTCTAAGGATATTTCATTTAATTTAATTTCATTTCATACAATGAAGGGTTTTTGTAGATTGGCTAATAAAGATAAAGAGACACCTGTCAATAAAAGTCAAACGTTAATGCAGAGGGAACAAGTGTTAACATATGTAAATGACTAGGGAAACCAGAGAACAAGCCGAAGTCTATATATGGATGTAATAAAATATCGATCGAAGCTCTTGAATTTTTCGAACCAGACCTAAGTAAAAGGCACTGGTATAATATTCACCTAGTCTTGTATTGCAGTGGCTTTCAATAAATTGTTGTTTTGGTATTGAGAAATATCATAGTCATTAAAACTACTGACACAATATAGAAAAATCCTCGTCGCAGCCTACAAAATGTTTCCGTCAGCCGGTCTCTACGCTCGGCAATCGACAAACTTGTATTTACCACCCCCAAACTTTACATCCGAATGCACATCCAAGCAAAATAATTCAGCTAGAGGCAAAGTTAAGTTTGGCGACTGTGTTAATTAGGCAGCTAATTGCGGGCTGGTCGCGTTAACACGGTGTGATTAATTTGTTAGTTTACAGTAAAACTAACTATAAGGTTATGTAAAGTAGAGGAAACTTTTTATTTTCGTGCTGCAACTGCATTTAATAAACGATTCGAGCTTGGTTTTTCGAGTGAGTTTTTTCGGTGACAATGCAATATTATGGGACCATTGAACCAATCTTATTATATTCGTTGAAATTTTTTGTTTATTGTTGATTGACTGTGGAATTGGAGCACTTTCTTTAAACTTACAACATACATATGTAGCTTCATAAAAATTATAACTATTGGTAATTGAAACGACATTAATAACATAAATATCCCTTTTTCCTCCATATTGCCATGCCTGACAAGGTACATGTTTTTTTTTTGGTTTGACTGTTTCCCAGAATAAAACTGATACAATATGTTTGTAACAAAAATACAACACATAAGCCAAAACAGTTTCCACTAATTATATAGTGATGATATATATAATGGCACACTTGCACACAACGGGTTGCTCTGCATTACAAAATTATTTATGGAAAAGTTACAAATAGTTACATGGTTATATTACGTCTACATATACTACTCTGTGTAAAAAGTATCGGGAATATGTCAATAAAAAGACCCGCGTAAAAGAGGTCGTTCTAATTTTTTTACTGCATATTGGTAGCACTGTACTGATTTAGCGCGCAAAATTTGAGCGGGATCTGTCATTTAATTTGTTTTAAACTACACTTTTTGTTGGTCATAGTTTTGAGTCCTCGGCGATTTTTACAATGGAAAATATTGTTGAACAAAGAGTGTGCCTTAAATTTTGTGTTTCAAATGATATTTCATGTGGTGAATCACTAAAAATGTTGCGAAATACCTACGGCGAATCGTGTATATCGAAAACAAGGGCTTATGAATGGTATAAGGCTTTTAAAGAAGGCCGAGAAGTAGTAGTAGACTTGCCTCGCTCTGGTAGACCTTCAACCGCTACGACCAAAGAAAACATCGACAGAATCAAGAAGCTAGTGCTCGAAAATCGACGTATGAGTCTGAGAGAGTTGGCTAGTGAGGTGAACATATCTTTTAAGTCCGTCCACAACATTCTCATTGACATTTTAGGCATGAAACGCGTCGCCGCTCGACTAGTTCCAAAAGAGCTCAATTTTGTTCAAAAAGCGCAGCGAAAGCATGTCGCTGAAGACATGGTTTCCCGAGCTTCTACGGATCCGACCTTTATGAAACGAACGTATAGGTAATAACTGGCGACGAGACATGGGTTTATGAGTACGACATGCAAACAAGCCAACAGTCTTCAGAATGGCGTCTCGAAAACGAGCCGAAACCCAAAAAACCGCGGCAAAGTCGCTCCAAAATCAAGGTGATGCTGACAGTTTTTTTTGACTACCGTGGTGTGGTTCACTCCGAATTCCTTCCAGAGGGAGAAACAGTGAATAAAGAATATTATTTAGGCGTCATGAAGCGTTTGCGTGAGAGTATCCGCCGAAAACGTCCAGATTTGTGGCAACACAACTCATGGATGCTGCACCATGATAATGCACCATCACACACAGCCATTATAGTGAAAGAGTTTTTGCGAAAAATTCAACAAAAGTTCTCGACCAAGCACCGTATTCACCTGATATGGCTCCGTCTGACTTTTTTTTATTTCCCAAGTTAAAATTACCACTTCGAGGAAAACGTTTTGAGTCGATAGAAGCCATAAAAGAAAATTCGCTGAATGAGCTAAAGGCCATACCGCAAATAGCCTATGAAAAATGTATGGAAGACTGGGTGAAGCGGTGGAGATGTTGTATTGCAAGCGATGGGGCCTACTTTGAAGGCGATAAAATAAATTTAGATGAATAATTTGTATTTTTTGTTTTATTGACAAATTCCCGATACTTAGTACACTGAATGTATATCTGATTATAACAATTAATAAGAGCGCCTTTCTTTTTAGATCAACATAGTCGAATTTGGGATATCTTGTTTTGTTGCCATGCAACTTTCCATTACACATGACGACGAGGCTCTGACGATGGAGCCAGAAAATTGCCCCTGGAACTCCTTGATAGACTGTACGTTACTCTTCTTTGTACTAGAATAATATGTGATAATCACGATAGAGCATTAAAAGTTTGTTTTTAAATGTATTTTACGGGTAGATTTTTTCAGTTTATTATGTTCATTGAAAACAACAAACGGCTCTCTTTACAGTCGCGCCAAGACTCTTGCTCCATCGACGGATAGTAGGAGTAACAAAACAAACAGGCCCGACATCGAGGGCCCTCCCCATATAAAGGGCCCTTAATCCACTTAGCTTCTTAACTTCAAGCCACGAAATAGGCGAACGGAAACTATTGAATTTGATAAACGGAATTTTGCGCATGGCAAATTGTATCGGAATCGAACCGGAAGACCATGTAGTGCAGCATAAAGACAGGCTGAACTGATAATGTGGGTAGTTGAACAATGAATTAGGTAAGATAGACAATGAGTCGAGCCAACCAAATAGGCCGAAAAAGTGCGAGATACTTGGGTCAGAAGGGATTTAAAGATAATGAAAGAAGAAAGAGTCTCTCTACAAGGACACGAGATAGAAGCTGCTGTCCCCTTCATGGTTTATACTAGTGAAAGACACGCACATCTACCTAGTATCATTATAGAGACTATGGGGCATGCTAGCTCCACTGGTGGCCAGCAAGTTATAATAACACTAAGCGTATCTTTCGCTTGTGTGATGAAGAATTTTTTTGTTGTTTTGGGAAAAACTTACAATATTCAAAGACGATCTCTTTTGCTCGTTTCCCATCAACAGCCTATGAAAGTCACTACGGTTTGCATCACTTGACATGGCATCTTCCTGACAATAAATTTAAAGATACTATAAAACAGAAAGTTATTAAGAAAGCATATTATAAACAATCAGATTATTTAGATGATAAACATTCATGGACATAACCAGCCCGTTCGCATAACCAAGCTATTTCATAATTAATAATGAAATATTATAATATAAAATAATAATTTTGTAATATAAAAACCTTTTGTTTTAAAAAAGCAATCTCTTGAGTTTCATGCTTGTTCTTCTCAGGGGAAAATTGCCTTTTGAACAAGCAGTAGCTTTAAAAATGTAAAATCTGACTATTTTAAGTGTACCCTGTGTAACTACAAAATAAAGCATATTTGATTTGCCTTAATAGTCACGCAGATCAGCCGGGTTAGCGACCGCAGATTTGATGATACATGATACACATTTCTCAGCTTTGGTGGATGAATAGTCTAGCTCTGACGCCTCTCCAGCTCGCTTTCCTGATGGCCACACGTTTAGGAGAGTCCATTGTATTACCTATGCTTGTAATTTATTTACCAGACCTTCCTTAGAATGATGATAAGTATATTACTTCGCGTTTCGTAAGACTGTTGGATGAACGATGTAATGAAATATTGATGAATATGATTTGTTATTCAATTATTTTGTCTTGTGCCCTACAAATCTCATTTAGAGAAGAGCTGTCGGAAATACGGAATAGATTATATCTTGTTATTTGTCACTAACAAATGTAACAGTGAACCTTTAAAAAGACCAGGATTTTGACGATTGGTGGCATGGTTGTTGCAGGTTCCGCCTCCGTGGCTCAATGTAAACAACATTGGGTTTACGATTTGGAGGTCGCGGGTTCGATCCCCAGTGGGGTACATGTTTAAGTACTCGGTTTGGTTGGTGGTAGGGCATTTTAAATGTCCGTCTGGCTAGCTACCACCATCTTATCTAAATCTGCCGCCAAGCAGCAATGCTATTAGCATTGTTGTGTTCCGGTTGTCAGAGATAAGTGTGTTGGGGTTTCCGGGTCTGTACACTTCCACCTTCGACCTCATCTTCACTTAACATCAGGTGTGATTGAGGTCAAGCGCTAACCCGTTGTGCATAATATACATAGGGTTATATACAGGGCGTCCCAAAGTTATGGGACATGAAGGGGAAGTACCTTAAATATCGTAGATAGTGAATTTTGCTCAAAGAAGACTTTATGTTATTTTTAAAAGTTAGTAATTCTGCATTCATAGATTTTCTAAAAATTATTTGCTTCGGCTGGGAATCGAACCGACTCAAATGTGAAAAAAAAAACACCCTACTTTTATGATGCCAATCGAAAGAATAGCTAAAAAATAATAACTCTGCCTAAGTAACATAGTATTTTAAAAGAAAGGAACAACGTGAAATTAATCATTTTAATCAAATAAAAAACATACATGAAACTGCCGTAGTCAATTAAGTAGGTATTTTTTTGTAAATTAATTAATTAAATGCTCAAAATGTGATCCCTCTTGTCTTACGCAAATCGCCAATCTTTTAATGAGCCCGCTGCCTGTTGATTTTCTAATCATTTTATGGTGAACACTCGATGTGATATGGCACAATTCTGTTTGCAACTCGCCTACGTTCTCGTATCGCTTTTTGTATAGCATATCTTTCACGTATCCCCAAAAGAAGAAATCACTTTAGCAATAAATAACTTTCTTGAAATTTGACTCAATCATTTTATGTTGTTCCTTTCTTTTAAAATACTATGTTACTTAGGCAGAGTTATTATTTTTTAGCTATTCTTTCGATTGGCATCATAAAAGTAGGGTGTTTTTTTTTTCACATTTAAGTCGGTTCGATTCCCAGCCGAAGCAAGTAATTTTTAGAAAATCTATGAATGCAGAATTACTAACTTTTAAAAATAACATAAAGTCTTCTTTGAGCAAAATTCACTATCTACAATATTTAAGGTACTTCCCCTTCATGTCCCATAACTTTGGGACGCCCTGTATAATGATGAAATTAGTTTAGAACCTCTGATACCTATCTACATAAAAAGTTTAATTTCAAATCTACCACAACTTCGAAAACATATACCAGGAAAACAGGAATTGATTGAAACGGAAAGTTTCAGCGATTTGAATAATTGGACGACTTTAAACTAATAATAGACTGCGTAGAAATCGAGGAACCACTCGAACTTGATCCTACAGAACCTGTGCCGGTTTGCAGTTAACATTATTATGATTAAGTTAGTAAGTGAAAGGTTCACCAAAGGTCCTTTCCGGTCTCAAATACGGTGGCACTCTGAAAGTCCTCAATGGACTAAACGGAAAGAGAGACAGAGTAAATAAAAAGGAAAAATAAATAAACGGCCGTTTTGATCAAACTGTAGGTACAAGTATTACATTTAGTTTATAAGTTCTTAAATTTCATTTAGTTTATAATTGAAAATTGCTTCTGGGTCGATTGATTGTCCAGAACTTCTTTTCCAAATCTGTCTCCGACCTCCTGCTATATCACTTAGGCACAACGATCTCATTTCTCTCCCTCCGACTTCTACCAACTACAGAAAAAACACCTTTCTGTGGCGTGCGAGCAACAATTTTAATAAATTGTCTAAGAAGTTCGATCTAGATCTTTTTAACACTAGTTTATATCAGCGAGGCGTCAATTAAATCAACAATTCTTTGATGGCTTCATTTAATTTATAAATCATTTGTTTTTTTTTGGCGATGATTTCATCTGATATATGTAGCGTGAGGGCAAAAAATGTACAAGTGTGATAATGCATGTTATTGAATTATATAATGTATTTCTATTTGTGAGGACCTGTAATTGGCTCTCTGTTTCCTGTAATAGTTTCCATTAGTGTTATTGCAGCTGTCGGTTTTCCGAAAAGACAAAAATTAAAAAATAAAATAAATAAATAAGTTCAGGGCTCGTATATCAATCATGTAAGACAAATTTTCGAAAAATTGGTTATTATATGTACAAAATTATTTTTTAATGAGTGGCGCTAGAGATCAAGGCCATTGGGAGTAGGGTAGTCTAATTTCACCAGCTCTCTTATCCTACTAATACAAAAATACGGACACTGATGCATGACGTCAGAAATAGGGAAGTAGATACCCACCCAGCCACTTGAGGCGCTTGGTTTGCTAAGAAACGCCCACGTTCTCTTTCTGACTACTTCTTAGCAAACAGCCAAGTGCTCTGTCGGAATACTTCTTATATAGCAATCGCTTCGCATACCTCTTTCGTTAGTCTTCTTTCATTCATCCTCTCCCCATGTACAAACCATTTCAGCATACCTTTTTCAATCTTTGTCACTACGTCTTCTTTCACACTGCTTAACTACCTCCTTCTCGCTAATTAAACTATTACTGATTCTATTTTTCAAAGTCACCCCACTCATACGAATCTACTTTCATTCTTCTTCATTCATTGCCGTAAATGGAACCAGCGCCCGGCCATGAACAGCCAAACTTTTTTGGACACATTATGGCTCCTCATAAAGGCATGCAGTGCTCCATTCATTCTTCTTTCGATGTCCTTCTCACACTTTCCATCCCTTGTAAACAGGTTCACTGAACTCACGCATTTGCTCCACTTTTTCTCCGTCTATCAAAATACTGCAATCCGTCATAACTCTCAACCTCTCTCAAATATCATAACTTTCGATTCACTCACGTTGACTTTCGTTAATAGTTATTCGTTTTAGTGGACACAAACCATAGGTATTTCAAAAATCTCAACGCCAATCAAGTCATCGAGCTTACGTCGATTGAGGAACTTGTACAATTCAACCTCGCTTGCCAACAATGAAACTTGCGTTCTTTTGGAACGCGCTTGCCGTTCTCAAGTACAATATACAAGCGAAGCGCGTTACAATTTAGAACTAAATTTTTTGTCTGTTGTTGTCTCAATATTTTGTAAGTTAATTCGCATATTCATTTACTTTTTATCCAACCTACAGTAACCGACAGTGTATCTGTATCTATTTGAGTACCTATACTGCATTTGAATACACATATACCTACGTGACATTATTCTCTAAAGAGCACAATAAAATATGCTTGTCTGGTTGTTCTCTTTTGTACCAGTGTCTCCTCGTGGGTAATAGCTGAAAATCAGTGTTTTGCTCTCTGAGCAATACACCCATATGTACGGTCGTAGCACACACATACTCTGGTGTATCCTGATAATACTTTTATGGATTGTTATAAAATATGTTTATCCAATTGCTTTGGAACTTATGGTATGTGTGTGACTGGAGATACACATAAACGATTTATCTATCTAACTAACAAGATAAGAATAAAGGGTAACATTTTGATACAAAATTAAGTAAGTTGCTGGCAGTTTTATTCCTAGTTCTGATGGCCTTAATGTAAGGTCAAGGGCACCAGAAAGACTTGAGATAAACCAAGCGATAGCTATCTAAACAGAACCTAAACACAATGAGAATGTTTGATCAATTGTGTATTCAATCTAATACTCGTACTAATTACACCTACAATTCGAAAAGGTAGCATCCTTTCCAAAGACTAGATGATGGAGTAAGAAAGCTTGTTTTTAAAAGTATTTTCTTTTTAATGCACAATACTCAATCACACCTGATGTTAAGTGAAGATGAGGCCGAAGGTGAAAACGCACTATGAAGGAAATGCCAACTGATTTGTGGGACTGGCTATATCTGACAACCGTAACACAACAATGCTATTAACATTGCTGTTTGGCGGCAGACTTAAATAAGATGGTGGTAGCTAGACAGGCCGAGGCAAACCGAGTACTAAACACGTAGTCCGCTGGGGATCAAACCCGCTAGCTCCGTATTCGTAAACCCTATGTTGTTTACATTGATTAAATTTCTGTTGAAGTTTAATCATTATTTTGATATGGTTTTCCCGAAGGATTATATATGTACCTATAGTACATGCAGATTATATATTATTTTATCGTCATGAACGTGCAATTGCCGAAGTTTGGGTTAATTTTGTTAGACCTTATATAATTAGACTGAAGATCGTCGGGCGGCCTATATCCATGCTTGCTTATCATCCATATAGTCAGAAATTTTATAATACTCGTAATCTTTTGTAGATACTGTCTGTTTTATGATGATTTTGAATTTATTTAAGGGTAAATTTTGAATGTCAACCTTAATATAAAAGACTTAGTGACTGTGTAAAGATGACATAACCAGCTATTTTGTATCTTGTATTAACAACAAATTTTCATAGGCAGCATTGAACACGTCGCCCGCAAAATATAAAGCACGTTATCGGGATTTTTAGTTAATGATTATTGCTTCCGTTAAAAACCGAAACTTTTTTTATTACCGTTTCATTAACGATATAATCGGTAACCTTTTGAAACGGTTTGCCCATCCCTGACATCACAGATACCCGGTAGTTGAAATGGCCCCTTCCGGGGAGTTATGTCCAAGGTTGTATCATAATATCGTACATTCAGATATTGTGGTCATAACCATAATATCTGAATGTACGGTATTAAATTGTCAATAGTGCTGAAACGTCCAAAATATCAAAATTACCAACTTTCAACATTATCTAGTAAAATGGGTCATAAGAGCATCCTGTAAAAATGCGTAAGTAAATTTCTACCTCCGGAGTGGATCATACCTTCCCCAAATATTGGGTCTTTACCTATGAAATTGGAGTTTTTTTTCTTCGTTAATCATATGTATTGGTACATTCCTGCGATTTTCAAAGCTATATTAAAATTTGTTTTTTATTTGGAAAATGGAATATTATTTCAAGGTTTTACATTAAATATTATTTTAATTTCTGGGCTAAATCGCTTAATAAAAAATATTTGAACAGAGCTCTTTTCATGTGTTTCACTCATTTCTTAGATTCGCTGAAAATTTTATAAAGCGGTTACTTTTAAAAATTAACTCTGCCTATACTTAACTTAATGTTTTCCGATAATACACACAAACCTTAGCTAAATTTGGATTTGCCGTACCCAAAAAAAAAACAAAAATGTTTGTATGGAGAAAACAGTCTTAATAAAATTCTTCATACAAAACGCCAATTTCATAGGTAAGGACCTAATATAAATGGAACCACTTTCTAACAAAAAGAATTGATTTACAAAATGTCAGAGAAAGCGTCTTTTGTATGTTGTTTTTAAAATACCTATAATTTTTCACATCAGCTGATCTCTCGTGACAGACGCCAAACCCAACGGTACGCTAAGTCACTGAAAGTCGAGCAAACTTAAATTGGATCCGTAAGTCGGCTGACTTCCTCGGTCAATGACCTGCAATTAATGCAATACTGGAATCCAAATCATCTAAGGGCAGCAACTTCATCTGCAGATTTACAAATAGGAGCCACTGAATGACGACAAGATCAATAACAATAAATTGAATTGCTTTTTGCACGCCTAGTCAATCTGTTCTTTGGCAGCCTGGGTGGATCTTTGTTATTAATTTTAGAGGTATTACGGTCGTCATGCGACTGCCTGTACTTTTCTGGCACCTCTCAAAATTCTATTAATTATATTATTTTTTTTAAAGTCTCTCTAACTACAAGTCGGTCTTTGTTATTAATTTTAGAGGTATTACGGTCGTCGTGCGACTGCCTGTACTTTTCTGGCACCTCTCAAAATTCTATTAATTATATTATTTTTTTTAAAGTCATCTAACTAGGAAAATATCCAAATATCAGATAGACCTACCTAATTCAAAAAATACCCAAATATTAACTATAAACGGATGAATAATACATAATTTTGCACGCTTTTAAAGCAAAGTTTTACCCATCAAAAAACAACTAAGTTACCAGGAGATGATAACTCCGACATGATAGCTGACATGAAAAGAAAGGGGTACGCTGCATCAATCTCGCATCCGGCCCCGTGAAAAGAATTAGGCATACGGGGCGCGCCAACTGGGGCAGAAACGTCGCGATCAAAGCAGCCGCCACCTCCTGACGAGATGTGCATACCTGGTACTCGCAATGTGAACAGAAAAATAAAGTGCTAACGTATTCATGACTTCTTGAATAAAGTTAGAATATTTTTCCAGTGTGACTGTCTTTAAATTTAGTAATCTACCAATTTGCGCTGTCAGTACTAAAAAATACTAAATAGAAAACGGACATTTATACAAAAATTCTACTAAGGTTTAAAAGTGCTCATTTTCTCATAATGGTTCAAATTAATTAATTAACCCGTATATTTTATTTATATGCAAGCGTTTTATGTACAAATTTAAAATAGGTTATGGGTCGGTGCTATGGTACTCGTGGCTCCATCTCAGACTCGGAGTCCAAAGCTGATTACAAAAGATCAGGATACAGAGGAAGGACCGCTAACCTAAGTAAATTTTTTTCATAGAATACAGTTAAACTCGAGGCATGTGTGAGCCTCATATCTAAGCGTGGACTGCCATAGGCGACGGAACGTGGGACGGAAGAACAGCGCCCAGTTCTTGGAGCTGAGCATAAAGCCGAGTCCCACTCCTCTTTGCCGTGGCACACAAAATTTGTTGTGTTTACCTTTATATATTTTGTATTTTTTAATGTTTTATATGTTAAGTTTGTTTTACACATTTAGCGTGTGCCTACTTGTGGAGAATAAACTATATTATTTCTTTCTTCTTTCTATCTTAGGCTGTTGATGTGTGATGTTTTTGGAACTTCCGACAAAGGGTCGACCCCACAAAGCGTTTTTTTTTTTTATATTTTGAACAAAGTCAACAAACACGCGGTAGTGAAAGGCGCATTTTTAATAAATCCCCTGTCCTCGCCTGGGGCACTGTGACCGGAATACCTCGCATTATTATGTACAACGAGGTCGGTATATTGGACGAACTCCAATCGGGGCTGTAGCTCAGATGGTGGAGCGCTTAGTTAGCATGCGAGAACTATCGGTTTCGAAACCTGGCGTCTCCAATGGTTTTTTTTCGCCGACTTTCACACACATAGATAGATAAAGCATTTAAGTCACTGCGTTCACACACACAAGAGAGACCCTACCACGGTCACAAACTGCCGTGGCGGACTTGAAAGACGCTAAATCGCCTGCGAACGTAGAACGGACCCACAGAGAAATCCTGACGAAGTAGGGTTTCATAGATCAGTCACAAACACACTTACACTGTGGAGGACCATCCCAAAACATGGCACGCTTACTCTCCTACACTAAAAAGGACTTTTGCCAGGCTTCAGACAGCCGCTGCCCACTGCTGGGCTCATTGACACGAAGAAACACAAATTTGGAAGCAAGATACAGATTGTATCCGAGTCTCCTTTATTCCGAAATTTATAACAACGATAACTAGAGGATACAGTTAGTATTTCACAAAGAAAAGTGATCTATAACCGTTACCCTTTTCTTTAAACTTTGATCGGGCATAAAAGAAAAGGAGAGTCTCTACAAAATTTGAATTCCTTTCAAAGAACTTTCGAAATCAAGAACTGGTGAAACTAGTGATAATTCTTTCAGGAAACCAACGTATTATGTTCAGGTACAGACAGGGCTGCATAAAGGTAAGAGGGTCATTAGTGCCACTAACTATGTTCTAATTTAGAACTCGCACAAGTAAAATAATTGCAAGGGGCCTGCGGCGTGCAAGTCGCGGTCTCCTACTAATTCAGCGTTGAGAAGCATCGCTGACGCTAACAAAGCCTCTTGCTCTCAAAGGAGGCTAAGTATGCCTCCTTGTTAGTCATGCCATCCTGGTTCTAGCTGTGGCACAAGTGCCATTTTAATTTATTTCAAGTAGCATAAGTGCGCACCACGTGGCTAATAATACGAATTAAGTTTTACCGGAGCATAAAAGTAATTGGTATTTAATTAGGATATGAAATGATTTTTATTTCAATGGAAATTTGTTTCTCATTACAACAACTATTTTCATCACTGGTAGAGATAGATAATTCACCACGTATTGTAATGCAAATATTTCGTTCATATGTAGGTAGGCTTAGATGGTAGGCGGTCTCTGTTTTATCTTCTGAGCTATTTATTTACTTATGTTAAGGAAAACCAACAGCCATGTTAAATCACAAATAACAATGGAAAATTATAGCTGACGGCTAATAACAGGTTCTCACATATAGAAATATATGTAGACAGTATAATAGTGTTCTAATAAAGCGCTCAGCAGGATCGAACGCTGCACATACACTACGTAGCTTACATATGTGATATCCATACCTACATGTAAACATTAATAAAATATGTTACTTAGAAACATAGAACATTAAAAATTAAAAAAAAAACAAAATAGACGATTAAAAGAAACTATTGCTAAGGATACGTCTCGCTGTGGGAACGCTTGTGTGGAAGAGATCGACATTGAAGTGGTCATATAACAGTTTGTTGAAGTTGTTGCTCGCACGCCACATAAAGGTGTTTTGCTTGAAGTTTTATTTTTTTAATCGAACATTGAGCCGCCATTTTCTTTTCAATATTACATTTTAAGTCGATATATACACCGACCTTCCAAATTACCTCTCTTCAACTTTCAACGAATCAAACGAGAAAACTTCTCGCAAATTAATAAGCCCCATTACAGTCATAATAACGTAATTAATTATCGCCCCTCAACCAGGTCACATTACCCAGCGCCTGTGACCTTTTCCGGGGAGAAAAAACAAAGGATCGAGGGCCAACCCTCGTGGGGCATTTCGGGACAAAATTGAATTCTGTGACGGGAACTAATTTTAATGGAGGCGCAGGGCAAAGGCCCTAGGGCGCATATTGCTCCTGTCCAAACGGGAGGACCGAACGCCGGGGGCTCTTCGAATCCCTTCTAGTTATAACACTTTATTTAATTTACACATTGTACTACAGGGTGAAATCTTTATGGTGTCCTGATTACGAACAACTTCCCTCGAGGAGCCATAGTGGAATTCGATGAAAAAACTTTCGATTACACAGTAAATCTTGGTTGGTTTTGGTTGGTGGTAGGGCATTTTAAATGTCCGCCTGGCTAGCTACCACCAGCTTATCTAAATCTGCCGCCAAGCAGCAATGTTAATAGCATTGTTGTGTTCCGGTTGTCAGATATAAGATAGCCAGTCCCCCAAATGTGTTGAGGTTTCCGGGTCAGTACGCTTCCACCTTCGACCTCATCTTCACTTAACATCAGGTTATGTATAAAAAAAAATCTTTCTGAAAGCACCTTTAGTATGGAAGTTTTACAATTTTCGGCTGAATTCGGCTATGGTTGCCAGTGGAATGTTATTCGTAATCAGGAGTGGAATCACGGAAAAGGTGTTTTCAGAACGGTTTACTGTGTATAATCGGAAATTTTTTGATCGAATTCGTCTATGGCTCCTCAGGGAAAATTGTTCGTAATCAAGAGCGACGTCACCAGTAAATGGAAATTACACGAATTCAAATTCACCCTATATAGACTTGCACGTTTTCACGTTCTCACCTCCGTGATGTGTGCATTTCTGTATATTTGGAAAGGTGAACGCTGATGTCGTTCCAAGCATTGAAAATACATCAAAAAAGTGTGTTAAAAGCTAAAATCTTCGAAATCACTTGACCGATTTTCATCAAACATGGCAAAGAACCTGTCCTGTTGTTTAGTCTTTAATACAAAAAGAAATCGCTGTTAATCCGGATTATTTATTACTGAAAATACGATCGAACAAACACACACGCACACGCACGCGCACACGCACGCGCACGCGCACGCGCACGCGCACGCGCACGCGCACGCGCACGCGCACGCACACACACACACACACACACACACACACAAACACAAACACGCACGCACGCACGCACGCACGCAAGCACGCATGCACGCAAGCACGCACGCACGAAAGCACGCACGCACGCATGCACGCATGCACGCACGCACGCACGCACGCACGCACGCACGCACGCACGCACGCACGCACGCACGCACGCACGCACGCACAACGCAGTCAGACACATAATACCCGTCGGTTTTTGGTCGGGGGATTAAAAAAAAGCGTATCTGTAAAACTGTTGGTTTCTTTATTAAACAAAATAATAAAAATCTATGAGAGAATCTATTCACAAAATTTTTAAAGATAAATACTTTTATAAAAATATAATACTGGTAAAGGCTATTAAATTATTTTATTATTATTATTTTAATTGTTAATGAACTTTTGTATAAGACTAACTTAAATATTAACTAACTAACTGTGACTTACTGGTATTCAATCAGTTCTAATTTGAGACAATATAGTAGTACAACATAAACGGAAGGAGGACGACTTGACACCCGCGTAATGGTTATGAATGACGCGGAAAGTGCTCCGTCGCGCTTCACATTGTCCTTGACGTATCTTTCTACATTTACAACAAATAAACAACATTCAAACTTGAGACATAAAGCTTATTTATAGGACAGAGACAAACTATACAAGACGTGCCCGCAGGCAAGCCAGGTAACAAAGTGACAAGTGGCGTAGGAGTCGTCTCAGTCGAGAAGTACCAGGGCGACAGAGCTGACAAAGAGATTGTACTGCAGCCCTTGAGTGTCCTTTTACGTTCCGTCTTTGTAGCACAGTTGTACTGTACATACAAACTTAACATTTACTAATGTTAACTATGACTAGATATGGATCTACCTACGATATATAAAAAAAAAATATTTAGCAAAAGTAAGTTCGATGATTGATCAGAAATAAGTGTAGAAAAAAAAAGTAATCTTTAATAATAAAAAAAAAAAAAACACTTCGTTTTGTTTTTAAAAAATACTATAAAAACAACTTTGTTCACAAATAGGTATTAACTGTGCAGTCAAAAAGTAATTTCGTTGAATAGAAGAATTTTATGAAACAGCAGACAGCGCCACCTCTATGATCACGAGGGTACTGCAAAGTAAGGGTAGAAATGAGAGCTGTATTTCGTTCGAAACGTAGCTACTGCGAAACGAAGTAACGTGACAGAGCTAGCGGTTCAGACACTTTCTAAGAGATGGCGCTGATTCGAAAAATTTTACAAAGAGTTTTAGGTGCAAAATAATTCTAAAAAATAATTGTATTTACCATGCAAGAACTGTGTTACTCGACTTACCTGAAATAGAAAAAATAGGGTTACAGGATTATTTGATTAAGATATTGTCTGTGAAATAACAATGATTTCTTATATCAAGATTTTGGAATTTATTCCTTAATAAAAGTTATATTATGAAAGATACCAAGGATGGGTATTGTCCACAAAGGCATGCGTCCACCGTCGGCTTCATCTTCGCTATCGGGTCACTAAGTACCTAGTTAGGTATATAATTTATCGAATCGTAGAGACAATAAAGGTACTTAGTAAACTGTAATATTTGAGAAAGACACAAGGATTTATTGGTGTACAGATAAAGATGGTGATTCTCTTAGGCTAGTAAATATGTACTTTTTTTCTTTTTCGCGGGAAGTCGCTGGACGCAGGTCCCTTCATATCGGTCGCTCATGGAATTTTATAAGTGGCGTCTATGATTCGTGACTGATATGATAATGATGATATCATTTTTTGATTACTTAAAAAGGACAACATAACATATCACTTTTAGTCTTTGGATTAAACATTTTTAAGCGAATGACGAAGAGAGTTATGTTGCTGCCGGCGTAGCGGGTCTGTGAAAGACTGGACACAGAGTGTCCAATCTTTGTCCAGATGCATCTCAATAATAATAACAATTTCAATAACAAATATCGGACATTTTTTTAAAACTGAAAAAAAATCACTAATCAATAAAAAAAAAACAAAAAATTTTTTATTTTAAGATCATTAAGTACCTAAACACTTTACAACAGCATTTTGAGTAAATATCTGCAATAAATCGACGATCGAAATAATACCCGCTGGGAATTGAACCCGCGACCAGGAGGTTGTAGTATAAGATCCGGCCATAGAAATATACAGGGCGTCCCAAAGTTATGGGACATGAAGGGGAAGTACCTTAAATATTGTAGATAGTGAATTTTGCTCAAAGAAGACTTTATGTTATTTTTAAAAGTTAGTAATTCTGCATTCATAGATTTTCTAAAAATTACTTGCTTCGGCTGGGAATCGAACCGACTTAAATGTGAAAAAAAAAACACCCTACTTTTATGATGCCAATCGAAAGAATAGCTAAAAAATAATAACTCTGCCTAAGTAACATAGTATTTTAAAAGAAAGGAACAACATAAAATGATTGAGTCAAATTTCAAGAAAGTTATTTATTGCTAAAGTGATTTCTTCTTTTGGGGATACGTGAAAGATATGCTATACAAAAAGCGATACGAGAACGTAGGCGAGTTGCAAACAGAATTGTGCCATATCACATCGAGTGTTCACCATAAAATGATTAGAAAATCAACAGGCAGCGGGCTCATTAAAAGATTGGCGATTTGCGTAAGACAAGAGGGATCACATTTTGAGCATTTAATTAATTAATTTACAAAAAAATACCTACTTAATTGACTACGGCAGTTTCATGTATGTTTTTTATTTGATTAAAATGATTAATTTCACGTTGTTCCTTTCTTTTAAAATACTATGTTACTTAGGCAGAGTTATTATTTTTTAGCTATTCTTTCGATTGGCATCATAAAAGTAGGGTGTTTTTTTTTTCACATTTGAGTCGGTTCGATTCCCAGCCGAAGCAAATAATTTTTAGAAAATCTATGAATGCAGAATTACTAACTTTTAAAAATAACATAAAGTCTTCTTTGAGCAAAATTCACTATCTACGATATTTAAGGTACTTCCCCTTCATGTCCCATAACTTTGGGACGCCCTGTATACCCTCATCTGTTATTCGACTATAACAAAATTATTATGTTAGTTAATGAATATATTAATACATTGAAAATGGGTTGCCTAGCTAAATCGCGGGCCAAACGGTTAATTAATGTAAATCCAAATTAATTGTTTTTCAATTAACTTCCCCGATTTGTTATTTATAAAAATCGACCATTATCTGAAAGAACATAACATAAGGAACTGGAAAAATATAGGTTGCCTACTTTCCCTTCAGCCTAACTATGGAGTTGTCATGTATAAACATGCGAGCAAGCGTTATTAATATACCCTCATCAGTTATTTAATTGATTTTTTTTTTAATTAAACGTTATTTTATTCTCTTTCTAACAGTATAAGGTTGCCTCAGTAAAAGTTTGTCACATGCACGGTTGCTGTGATTTTAGATGCGTCGTACAAGCGAGCTACATTGAATAAATACTGGATTTAAGTCAGATTAAATATTAAAAATGGTATCAAATACTTTTCACTCACATATTTATTTAATAACAATACATAATTATAATTACATAAAAATTAGAAAATTTTTTTGTTTACATATTTTGATTCATGAATAGCAAAAATATTTTTTAATATCTATTAAAAAATTATATAAAAATTTTTCTTTCTCCAAGTCGCTACAGGTTTAGTGTAATAAAATATTATGACCAAATTATTTCTTTTAATATTTAGTAACAATATTGGTTCACTATATGCATTTGTTTAGTCACTCTCGTCCTTTACTCATGTCAGATGACCTGAATATTTTCTCTAAAAAGGCAGCAGGAAGATGTAATGCACTCTCTTGATGCCTCCGATTCACCTTTCAACATAGTGAAGCTCAAACTGATAGGGTCATCTTATCTCTATTTGCACGAAGGTGGGTTTGAGTTGATTCAATTCATTTCGTTACGAAAGTTTGAGAGATTATTTAATTCGAGGTAGAATAAACCACGCATTGGTGTCGATTCGGATGTACACCGACTAAACTAAAACTAGTTTTAAAGTAGTACTGTCTCTTTCTCCCTGGAATAGTACGATGCGACGGCACCACGCCAAAACTGGTTTTAGTTTCGTTGGTGTACATCCGAATCGACACCATTGTTGCTTGTAATACAACACTACAGAACTAAATAGTCATGAGTTGGCCACGAAAGGTTTTAAATCGATACAAGAAATTAAATGGAAAAAAAAGAATGAATTGTTTAGTGCACAATTTACGTCAATTCAATGTGGCTTCATGCAACAAATGCACGTTGTGTCAATCTAAGTCCTGAAGATTGTGGTTGGTTTTTGGATGGCTACTTGAAGCCAACGTGGTTTGAAGGGGACCCAACGCCCTTACAAGTGGAGGATATAGTCACCGAATCAAAAGAAGATAACGATGAAGAATTCGATTTTGATATCAGTACTTCTGACGAATCAGAAGCAGAATAAGTTTTTAAAAAAATATTTTATTGGAAAATTTTTATATAATTTTTTAATAGATATTAAAAAATATTTTTGCTATTCATGAATCAAAATATGTAAACAAAAAAATTTTCTAATTTTTATGTAATTATAATTATGTATTGTTATTAAATAAATATGTGAGTGAAAAGTATTTGATACCATTTTTAATATTTAATCTGACTTAAATCCAATATTTATTCAATGTAGCTCGCTTGTACGACGCATCTAAAATCACAGCAACCGTGCATGTGACAAACTTATACTGAGGCAACCTTATACTGTTAGAAAGAGAATAAAATAACGTTTAATTTAAAAAAAAAATCAATTAAATAACTGATGAGGGTATATTAATAACGCTTGCTCGCATGTTTATACATGACAACTCCATAGTTAGGCTGAAGGGAAAGTAGGCAACTTATATTTTTCCAGTTCCTTATGTTATGTTCTTTCAGATAATGGTCGATTTTTATAAATAACAAATCGGGGAAGTTAATTGAAAAACAATTAATTTGGATTTACATTAATTAACCGTTGGGCCCGCGATTTAGCTAGGCACCCCATTTTCAATGTATTAATATATTCATTAACTAACATAATAATTTTGTTATAGTCGAATAACAGATGAGGGTATATATTTCTATGGCCGGATCTTATACTATTGTTGTTGGTTATATTGAGCCATGGATAGGGTTGCCAGTTGCCCCGTGGATAGAAAATGCCCATTAGATCAAAGTAAAATTCAGACTGTTTCTTACACAATATAACAAAAAAAACTCAAGATTTTCATATTTTTTGTAAAATTGAGATTAATTGGAATTTAATGTAAATTATAAAAAAAAATATAGCAAAAAAAAAACCTGTTTTTAGACCCTTCCAGCCCTCCAATTTCAAATTGTAGTCTGGCATCCCTCGTTTATAAATCCGTAATAAGACCTGTCGTAATGTATGGATCGGAGTGTCGGGCCATGAAGATGACGGATGAAAGATAATTGAATGCAGCAGAGATGAGAATGTTGAGATGGATGAGTGGAATGACGAGGATGGATAAAATAAGGAATGAGTATGTAAGAGGGAGTTTAAAAGTGGCACCAGTCACAGAAAACTTGAAAGGAAACCGTTGGTATGGACATGTTATGAGGAGGGATGTAACGCATGTTACTAAGAGAGTGATGAATATGGATGGCGATGGTTGGAAAGGAAGAGGAAGGCCACGGAGAAGATGGATGAATTATGTTGATATAAACGAAAAGGGCGTGAATGAGGAGGTAACTGCTGATAGAGGAGATTGGAAGAAAAAGTACTGCGCCGACCCCAAATAAATTGAGACCAGGGGCTCTACCGCCTAACTCAAAGCTATAGCTAGAGCGACAGCAAAGTACTGTCCGTCTTTGTCATTGTGTTACGATATGACAAGGACGGACAGTGCATTGACGTCATAAACGATAGTAATTTCCAAAGCAATTGAGTTAGGCGGTCGGGGCGCAGGGCAAGAGATGATGATGGTCTGGCAACCCTAGCCGAGGGTTTAAAATGTATGTGTATTCATGATACGGTAAAACAACGTACCAAATTGATATGTTAACAATATACCATTGGGTTAGTCGTTCGTCAAACCAATTAGGAGCACAAAGAGCGACGCTCTGGCTCTAAAACGGGCAACCGCCGCGGCAACAATGCCCAGAGCTGTCACGGTGAATTAAACCTTAATTCAACTGACGTTTGAACTAAATTGCTGGTAGGGACAGTGAATCATAATACAAGTAGGGACAGTAGACATACATTATTTCTTCGGACAAGAGTTTTGAAATTACGATTGACAAATAATACGTACTTAACTTCACGACTGTTATCCCAAATGGGGTGTTCAGAGGTATCCCAAACATAAGAGTTTGGGTGTTATGCTAGAAGCAAGATTTTTCGAAATATAGAGAAATGCATACGCGACAGAGGGCGAGTCCATCGCCGTTGAAACGTACAAGGCTATGTTTTTTAAAGGAAGTCTCATAGTCGCCTTTTACGACACCTATGCATTCGACAACCGCATATAGTGGTAGTCTATGAAACTAACGGTTGCGGGTTCGAATCCCACAAGGGATAAATGTTTGTGTGATGGATGAATACGAACATTTATTCCCGAATCATTGATGTTTATATAAATATTTATGTATGTTTATCCTTTATCTAGTATCCATAGTACAAGCTTTGCTTATTGGGACTAGATGGTTGATTTAAGTGTCCGAAATATTGATTTATTATTTGACGACCTGTTTGGTGTAGTGGTCAGAAATTCTGCTACTATACCAAATGGTCGCGGGTTCGATTCACGCTAGGGGCATATGTTTGTATAATGAATACAGACATGTGTTCCCGAGTTATAGATGTTTTTCATTTATATATGTATTTATTTACAAACAAAAATGTATTTGTGTAGTTTATCAATCATCTGGTATCCATAACACAAGCCTAGATGCTTACTGTGGACCTAGATGGCGCTGTGTTTTTGTGCAAAGACATTATTATTATAATTTTATTCTTTTTCTTTCATTATTCTTTATTGCACAAGAAATACATACAGATTTTATTTGCCTGCCGAAATCACACGACACCTAATTAAGGGGCTACCAGAGTGAACTAAGCAGACCTATTCTATCTCCGTATGACAAATGCAGACAAGCTATAGACTATTTTTTTTATTATTATGAATTTTGATTATATTATATACTTTTGGATAAGAGGAAAACATAATTGGAGCAAGTTTTCTCGATAGATTTTTTTAGCAAAGTAGACTCTGTTTTTACACATATTGGCTCAGAACTCGGAAATAGAAACGGCTTTAGATATAATTTTTTACTAACTAAAACATTATAAGCATTATCAAAATTAAGTAAGAGGAAAAAATATTCCGCCCACTCACTTTTATTTTCTAGCCATTTTCTTATTTGGCGCTTACGTCGTTTAAAATAAGCGCATGCTTTCTTCGTTTCTCACGTACGAGTGTATATAGTGTGCCCACTCAAACCCTTTCCCGTCAGTTACTCGTGACTACTGTCAACGTCGGACCTGTGTCACATGTTTCTAGCGCTTGCGCACGATAATTTATTTTAATAGTGTCTTAATAATCGAGTTTGGTAACGAAAAAAGGTATTGAAAAATTATTTTTATTTATTATTGATTATTTTGGTACTATAATTATGTTAACTTTAATATATATCTATTGATTTGTAGCAAAAATGGTAAACAAAAAGAGGAAAATAATGTTGCTAAAAGATCGATTGAATTACTGGCGAATTTTAAGATGAGAGAAAAACGTAAGTACCTACCTATCTATTATTATTGTGATTTTTTTTATTCAAAGTTTTTATAACAAATATTATTTGCCCAGTTTAGTACAACGAAACTATAGCCGTATTTCGCCACTTGCTCTAATAAGTAGATTGGACGAACGTCTAGTACTCCGCCTGTTTTTACGCAGTAAATCCACAAGACTTTGGTTCGAACCCTGCTAAATTGTTATTTTTCGAATTGGTTTTTGTTTATTTTTATTTTGTTTTAGGCTTAAGAAATGAACGAATTTCACAAGCTAAACATAAATAATAGAATTGAGAAAAAAAAAAAACCTTTTGTTTTAGTAGGTATTTTTACTTCATTTTTATATTTAGTTTTTTGCTCATTCATAAATTGCAATATTATTTTCATTTCATTTTCATAAATTATTTTATTCAGGCTGGAATAATTCAGTAAACGATCGGGGCGGCAGTAGCTGTCCAAACGAATCGAGCGCATCAGAACAAATTCGGATGGAGTCGCCGCTATGCTTCATAGATTTGGATAACGATGAAAATAATTTTGGTGGTTTTGGTGTAATTTATTAAACATTTACATATTGAAAGTAGTAAAATATTGAGTATACAAACTCTTTAATACCTAAACTTTTTAATATTGTAGTATTCATCTAATGCTGGCAACAATTTTAAATAAAATTTGATTTAAAATCCTTTTTGAAAATTTTGATTCCATTTTCTTTGACGTTTTGCTTTCCTTAGCTTCTTGGTTTATTAGAAATTATCAGAGTTCATTGATATCTCGAGTCAGAAACATCTTTTGCAATATGCCACAAGCACGCAGGCGTCATGGACTCGCTGACAGCAACCAGAGCCGTTACGATGATTGAAGAAGGTCATTCGCAGCGATCTGTGGGTTTGCAATTGGGATTTTCTCGAAGAGCTATTCAAAATCTATGGAATCGTTTCCAAGAGACTGGCAGTGTTAGAAGAAGACCTGGTTCGGGCAGAGTTCGCATTACAACAGCTCAAGAGGATCGTTACATTCGATTAAGTGCGCGCCGAGATCGCACAACGACGGCCCGCAAGCTGCAAAATCGTTTACGGCTGACAACGAGTACTCGTGTCAGTGACGAAACTATTCGTAATCGATTGCATGAAGACCAGCAGGCATCAAGAAGGCGAGTTGTCCGTGTTCCATTAACCAGAAATCATCGTGCAAATCGTTTAAGATTTTGCCGTCAACATTTGGACTGGGACATAAACCAATGGGGCATGGTGCTCTTCACAGACGAATGCAAAGTAAAATTTTTTAACGACGATCGGCGTATTAGAGTATGGAGAAGACGCGGCGAGAGATTTTCAGAAGCCTGCATCCATGAAGTCGATCGTTTTGGTGGTCCAAATGTAATGATTTGGGGCGGGATAAGCTTACACGGCAAAACTGAGCTCGCTATTTTAAATGAGGGTACTGTTACTGCTCAGCGGTATATTGAGGAAGTTGTCAGACCACATGTGATCCCATTTGCACAGCGAGCGGGTCCTGGATTCATCTTGATGCACACACGGCTCAAGCGACTCGATTTGTACTGGAAGACTCTCAAATTCAAGTCTTGCCGTGGCCGGCGAACAGTCCGGACTTAAATCCAATAGAGCATATGTGGGATCAGTTGAAACGAAGAGTTAGAGACGGTGATCAGGACAGGAAATCCACAACCAACAGCAACTCATCAACGCTGTGAAAAGGGCCTGGGAGGAGATTCCAATGGAAAATGTCAGGCATTTGATTGAGAGCATGCACTCCAGGCTTCAGGAGTGCGTAGCTAAACGAGGGGGGCATACCCGTTACTAAAAGACGAGCATGGAGTATTTCCTTTTGTTTTCAGTAACTTTACATTGTTTTTATTTTTAACCTAAAATGTGTTTTTTCTTTCAAAAGCAAATAAACTTTTTAATCATTATTATTTGAATAAATTTATTGGTCTACATGGTAAAAACAACATTAGTTTTCGTTATGGAGACAAAAAATATATATTGGTTTTATTATTTTCATGGTACAGACAAAATACCTTGTGGCCCTTATTTTGTTTTGAGTAGTATATATTTAATAAATCTCATGATCAAGTATGTAATGAATGGGAGTTTACGGCGTTGGAGGAAATGAGAAAAGCGGGTAAGAGAGAGAGAGATGCGGCAATCAAGGAAGGCAGAGTAAATAAAGATGGCGTGGCAATGATAGATGTTGAAGTAGATGGATGCTGGTGCAAGCGCTCGTATAAAACATTTCGTTTTGTACTCATTAAGGAGCAAGTTACTGACTGTGAACCATTCGACTATTTTTGAGACAGCATTATTCACTTCGTCATATGCTAATTGATATCTGTCAACTTTAAATATTACAGAAGTGTCATCAGCAAACAATACGATCTCCTGTCTTTCCTTAGGCAGGTGAGGTAAATCGTTGATATAAACTAAAAGTAGGAATGGTCCCAGTATTGAACCCTGCGGTACGCCCATGCTAACTGCAGATCCTGATGATCTCTCTCCATTGACATCAACCCTCTGAATTCGATCACGTAGATATGATTTCATTAGGCTGACTGCTTGGCCATGATACCTATTATATGCAATAAAACCGCAACAATTTTTTTTGTTTTTGTGTATTTTCCTCAATTGTTAACCGATTTTGATGAGTGATCGGAGTTGAGTTGGCCTTTGTTAACTTCCTTTACATTGCATATTTCTGTAACTGTTGTGTGTACCTACCTACAATAAAATATAAATAAAATTTTAATAAATAATCTCTACACTTACTATGTTCTCATTCCGGTCAATTCTAGATTATAATTGAAAATCATAATAATAAAAAAATCTAAATAAATAATCCTTAGCGACTCCACACTTCCTGTGTTCTTTTCACCACACACGTTATTCACTAGGGCCCGTATTAATAAACCGTTCTCAAGATTGAGATAACCTCAAGTTGGCGCTTGAGAATCTATTGCATATTAAAACATTATCAAAAAAAAATACTGAGACTGAGACGCGAACTCAATTACAAGATCGATTTTTTCATTTACGGGCCAAGGTTCGCGTCTTTGAGTATCGAACTAATTACCTAAGATGGCGTTACATAGCCAGTACTATGTTAGTTCGAGCTATGCTTACTATATGACAGATTTCGCATCTTTGAGTATCGAACTAATTATACGTAACTTGCTTACTAGATGACAGATATTGAGGGGAGGGCACCTCCGCGACCACAGGAGGCGTGGCTTGTGAATAGGTATTTTTTCTTTTGGCAGCCCCTTAAGTCACCAGACTACGCAGATGCAATAGACAATAAATGCCTGCCGACAAAGATTGTTTACCCGACTGTGCCAAGAAGTAGGGTCATGTTTTCAAGTGTATGTATATAGATACAATACAATATTTAGTTTTAGGTCGAAGCAATATATAAACTGTGGGATTATTAAATTTATCTGTCAATAGGACTATATAGAACACTTAGGTTACTGTAATTTAAGTTTCATGTGTGTTAATTTTTATCCACTATGAAAAATTGTCTTCACATACTCTACTCCTTTACTGTGCCCCTGGTCTTTGAGATAAGCACTAACTACATCCCAGCTTACCTCTTGGTCTCTCATTGCATCTTCGACTTTAAGCCTTTCACCTCTAAACCCATTTTGACTTGATCGCAAATTGGAGTTGCGAGGCGTGTTCCTTTCTGTACAAATCTAATCTCTGTCGTTAGGAAACAGAGTTGATATTGGATGCAGTGTGGTTGCTATTTGCAACGTCCCAGGTAAACAAAGCCATTCTGGTGCAATGTCAGTTTAGATTATGAATGAACATGTCGTTCCAGATGAGACTACGAAAGTGGATTGCATGTGGTTACTGTTCTCCTCTTCCTCATGAATGAGATATTATTCAAATCCGGGATAATATACGTCTGTGACTAGCATCGTTATAGTGAAATTTGGTAACTTATAAGTGTAAAGCCGCGTCCGCTGCGCCAGTTTTTTAACAAAACATTGTTAGAAAACACAAAAAAGGGGCGTGGCCTAAGCGTTTTGTCAAGCCAATACCTTTGAACATGTTTACCGGAGTTTGTGGAAAACATCCCCGCTTTCGCCTGCGGGCGGGGGGAATCGTTCATTTTATGTTAGATTTTGACGCAGGAAGACGTTACGTCACAGATTACCAATAAGTTACTAAAGTTACGTTTCGCTCCGAATATTATCACACGCGTTGAAAGTGTTTTAATGTGACTATGGAGTGCATTGCAGATTGGAATTCGGAGACGACACTATTATTAATCGAGTTGATACGTGAAAGACCCGTGATTTGGGACGCTACTTCAAATGAATCTCATGTACCTAATGAAACCTAATTTTTTATCCCAAATCTATCTTCAATTTGAAGTTCTTGGTATATGTTGAAACTGCGTGGCTGTAAGTAGGGTCTGACACGAAATCTATTTCTTTGTCTTCTTCCGAGAACTAAATCCACCACAGCCAAAACAACGTTCACGTCTTCCTCGTCAGAGCTCATTTTTTCAAATGTGAAGTTTTGTTAAAAAAACTTTGTTTGTTTGTTTGTTTGTAAACGCTTTTATTGTACAAAAAACTGATTGAATACAAAAACAAATTAACTTAAATCTATGCACAAAGGCGGACTAATCCCACAGCGGGATTTCTTCTAGTCAAGTCAAGTCTTTGTTTACTGAACATTGCTGTTTGTCGCAGCGGACGAGAAATGTTTTTAACAAACAATGTTTTTGAACAATGTTTGTTAAAAAACTGGCGCAGCGGACGCGGCTTAAGTGTCAAAATGTTGTGCTGATATAATTCCCAATAGTGTCGGAAGGATAAATTTTATGCCACTGTCCTGTACCTACTCGTAGTTTATGATAACAATATCCTTAATAATATCCTTAGTCATACATACAGCGCCATCATCTTTTGACGACCTCTTTGGTGTAGTGGTTAGCAACTCTGACCACTACACCAAAAGGTTGCGGGTTGGAATCCCGCTAGGGGCATAATGTTTGTGTGATGAATACGGACATGTGTACCCGAGTTATGGATGTTTTCATTTATAATAAGTATTTATTTACAAAAAAAAAATGTATTTGTGTAGTATGTCAACCATCTGGTATCCACAACACAAGCCTATAGTTGCTTACTGTGGAACTAGATGGCGCTGTGTGTATGTGTAAGGATATTTTATTTATTTATTTATTTTATCTAGTTCCACAGTAAGCAACTATAGACTTGTGTTGTGGATACCAGAGGGTTGATATACTACATAAATATTTATTTTTTATATAAATGAAAACATCCATAACTCGGGTACACATGTCCGTATTCACACAAACATATGCCCCAAGCGGGATTCGAACCCGCAACCTTTTGGTATAGTGGTCAGAGTTGCTAACCAAATAGGTCGTTAAATGATGACGTTGGAAACCTCATTTTACTTGTTTAAAGTTTGTATCCGCTTCCGTATCTCAATGTAAACAACATAGGATCCCCTAGCTGCGTACATATTTAGTACTCGGTTTGGTTGGTGGTAGGGCATTTTAAATGTCCGCCTGGGTAGCTACCACTATCTAAGTTTGCCGCCAAACAGCATCTAAGTCTTCAGAATGAAGAAGGATTAAAGAAATTGAAAAGTATGTGGTACAGACTACTCAAGACACGTGTTCCAGTATTCCTCTAAAAATAGCGAATTCTTTAAAACAATATTTTTTTTATATATGAGAGGGCGGCAAACGAGCATGCGGTTCACCTGATGGAAAGTAATCACCGCCGCCCATGGACACTCGCAACACCAAAAGGGTCACAGATGCGTTGCCGGCCTTTGAGGTGTAGGCTCGTTTCTTGAAGGTTCCAATGTCGTACTCGTTCGGGAATACCGCTGCAGGAAGTCCGTTCCACAGGGTGGTCGTAAGTGGTAAAAACTTTCTTGAGAAACGTACAGTGGTAGACTTCCACTCGTCCAGGTGATGTGGATGGAAATTGAATTTTCGAAAAAATAATTAATAAAAAAAAATTGGAAATAAAAAATAAGGCCTTTATATCTATAAATAAATAAATAAATATTTCGGACACTTACACCAATCATCTAGTCAAATTGATTCTATTTATTTCAAGACGATGCCGGCGGTAAGCTAGTTACTACCCTGATACACGCCAGATCAGTGGAACATTATTCTTATCATTCACGAGGTAATCGTAAAAGGAACCGTAACACTTATACGAGAGGTTTAACCGTTCGTTACGGGCTCAAGAGATAAGAGGCTGATCTGAAATCCAGTCAACCCTCCTTACGCAGACAGTCCCAAGGGCTTATATTTTATAACTCATTTTCCAGAATGTAACTCGAAATATTGGGAACGAAGCAAATTTTCGGCTCCCGTGAGGTGTAAAGTTAAGATTAGCGAAAGGGGATACGGCAGGGTATTCAAGATTTATGTTTACCTAGTACTTTTAGTTGTGCTTTATTAACCGCCGACGCAAAGAGGGATTTTATAAGTTTGAAGCCTATGTGTCAACATAACATACTCGTACATACATAATGTCACGGCTTTCAATAAATTTAAAGATACTATAAAAAAGAAACTTATTAAGAAAGCATATTATAAAATCATCCCTGGTTCGCATGCCAAGTCACTTCACAATTAATAATGAAATTGTGCCTTTTCGGAAAATGAATACAGACATGTGTTCCCGAGTTATGGATGTGTTCCATTCAGAAGAAATTCGCATTTTCGAGGAATATTTATTTACAAAAAAAATGTATTTGTGTAGTTTATTCACCATCTGGTATCCATAACACAAGCCTAGATGCTTACTGTGGACCTAGATGGCGCTGTGTGTTTGTGCAAAGACATTTATTATAATTATATGAATAGAAATATTCTATACAGTTGCGTGGATTGTCATAAAAAAAAGTCATTATTGTAAAAACTTCGACTTTCGGAGACAAGTTGGTACTTGAATTCTTTATTAAGTATTACTATATTCAACCATATCCAAAACAAAGCCTGCGTAGCTATTGGGACCCGCTAAATAAATTACCACCAGGTGAGGTCAACGGAGGGTAGCGGGGAGGAGGTAATGAGGACTCATTAGCGGAATGCCGGCAGCCGTGTATAGCACACGATTAACATGGGTACGGTCTGGTAACTCGATTACGTGGACGACTGTGGGAGAATATTGATGGGTGTGCAGCCGTGAGGAAAGAGAGCTTTTACGAATATTGTTCTGTACTTTTTGACGTACGAAGTCCGAAGAATTCCTTTATACAGAGTGTCAACGTAGTCATTTTTTTTTTATGCATGACGGTTGCGTACTTGACCTCAATCACACCTGACGTTAAGTGAAGATGAGGGCGAAGGTGGAAGCGTACTGACCCGGAAACCCCGTCTAATTTGGAGGACTAGCTATATTATCTCTGACCACCGGAACACAACAATATTATTAACATTGCTGCTTATATTTAGATAAAATGGTTGTAGCTAGCCAGGCGGACATTTAAAATGGCCTACCACCAACCAAACCGAGTACTAAACATGTACCCCTCTGGGGTCGAACCCGCGACCCTCATTATTTGAATGATAAGCAAGCATGGACATAGCTGTATTATTATTCATATAATTATCAAATCACAAATTGTAATCCATAATCTGTTTAAATGAGCAACCCTAGAGTTTCTTGCTCGTTCTTCTCTGGGGAATCAGATTTGTGAATGAGCAGTAAATTTAAATGTGTTATTAATATTAATAGTGACGTTTTCAAATGATAATTTTACCCATTGAAATAAAATATTTTGATTTGATTTGAACTCCGATTCTTAAACCCTATGTTGTTTACATTGAGCCACGGAAGGGGTTGGAAATGGAATTTCAAGTTGGAGGCCTACAGGGGGAGGCTTAAAAACACTGAGTGTCAGGTGACTACTAGTCTAACACAGTAACGAAATAATCCCACAAATAACTTATAAGTTAACTAACTTTTATTATTAAAATCGTTTTAACGTCAGGTGGGTAACTTAACCGTCTCCGTGGCTCAATGTAAACTCAATGTAAAAACAACATTGGCTTTACGATTCGGAGGTCGCGGGTTCGATCCCCAGCGGGGTACATGTTCAAGTACTCGGTTTGGTTGGTGGTAGGGCATTTTAAAAATGTCCGCCTGGCTAGTTACCACCATCTTATCTAAATGTGCCGCCAAGCAGCAATGTTAATAGCATTGTTGTGTTCCGGTTGTCAGAGATAAGATAACCAGTCCCCCAAATGTGTTGGGGTTTCCGGGAAAGGTGGCATTTCACTTAACATCAGATTTGATGATGATTTAAGGTCAGAACTAACCCGTTGTTCGTAAAAAAAAAGAAAAGTCTTAACATTTTTTTTATACTTTAACAACACAATGAACTCGTTTGAAAAAACTTTTCCCTCATGAAGCGGCATTAATCAACTGTAATATCTTGCTACAATCTTTAAATGAGTGTCGTTTCAGCCCTTTAGAAAAACCCTTTTACTCTTAGCTTAATGACACTGCCACACTGTGACGGTAGCGATCTGCGGTGGCGCGGTTGTTACCGTAGATGTTATCCCATCAAAAACATAAATGTGAAAATGGGAGTCAAGTTTAATACTTTACCTATGAAATTGGTGTTTTTTTTCTTCATTAATCATATGTAACAATTCCTGCGATTTTCAAAGCTATATCCAAATTAATTTTTTATTTTAAAAATGGAATATTATTTCAAGGTTTCACATGAAACATTTTTTAATTTCTGGGCTAAATCACATAATAAAAAAAATTTGAACAGAGCTCTTTTCATGCGCTTCCCATAATCATTTCTTAGATTCGCTGAAACATTTATAAAGCGGTTACTTTTAAAAATTAAATCACGGGGTATAAATAAATTAAATAACACTAGTCCGTCACCGCGGATCGCCACCGCGACAGTGCGGTGGTCTACTGGCACAAGAGACCACTTGAACGGCAAGTAAAATACCAGGCTCCCAGCGGACTGAGAGGGTCGAGCTTATAAATTATTTATTATGGTCTGAGGATAACACATGAAGGTAACATAATAGCATTTGAAACAGCAGTCGTTTGTTGATGGCAAAGGCGATGTTTAGGTGTGTTTCGCACCAATGCGCTCTAGATAAAAAGAGAGCTTTAATGCCATCCAGGCCCAAAAAAAATCATCTCACTGTTGCCGTTGCAATAACAGTGGCGAGGAGCATCGTCATTGGTCAGCTCTCCAATTTTTTTTTTTTATAAAAAAGTTTATTGACTTAAACTTAGGTTAAGTTATAAGTAGTGAATTAACGAATTAGGAGGTACATAATAAATATACTTAAGCACAATTTCAATGGGCCCTGCTCCTTAAACTAATATTGCTCTTGTATTTTAAGAAGCAGTGTTCGATTCTGGCATTGTTTGATTTTGATTTTTGATTTAATTAACTTGTTTTAGCTGGAATAACACTACTGTCTTAGGTATTTCGCAATAACTTGGAGAGCCACAACTTGGTGCCCCGAGTTCTTGTAGTTGTTGCTTCGTGAGTAGTTTTCGAGCAACAAACTTAAGACAACCGATTTGTTTACCTTTCCTTAGTACTTGTCAAAAGTTTATAAATGGTACAATATACAAGGTATGTCAACTAAATTATTTGATTACATACATACATAACGTTATGACCTTTAATCCCAAATGCGGTGGTCAGAAATATCTCCAACATTCAGTCAAAGTCAAAAATGCTTCATTTTGTAGGTAGGTACAGAGTACACTTATAAAATAGTCAATTTTAAATTTTTGAAGCTACTGCTTGTTCAAAATGCAATTTTCACCTGAGAAGAACAAGCAAGAAACTCGAAGGGTTGCTCTTTTAAAATCAGGCTCTGATTTTACATACATGTCCGCCTGGCTAGCTACCACCATCTTATCTAAATCTGCCGCCAAGCAGCAATGTTAATAGCATTGTTGTGTTCCGGTTGTCAGATATAAGATAGCCAGTACCCCGAATGTGTTGGGGTTTCCGGGTCAGTACGCTTCCACCTTCGACCTCATCTTCACTTAACATCAGGTGTGATTGAGGTCAAGTACGAACCCGTCTTGCATAAAAAAAAAGGTTTTTACACTACAAAAAGGTTTTTATATTTCATTATTACTTGTGAAATAGCCTGGCATGCCAACGATTTGATTATGTCCAGGGATGATTATCATCTAAATAGTCTGATATTTTATAATATGCTTTGCTATAAGTTTCTGTTTTATAGTGTCTTTATTGAGAGGAAAAGGAGGTTCTATGGTGTCGAAACCATACGTCACGAATTATTTGCTTATCTTTTTAAAGAGCGTTTACGCGTGACGAGTTTTCATACAACATTTCCAATTCAAAATATACGAAATGTATAAGCAAGTACGACAAATAAGTCTAAATAGTTGAAGAAAGTAAATTTCCCTAATTGACGACCTATTTGGTGTAGTGGTTAGCAACTCTGATCACTATACCAAAAGGTTGCGGGTTCGAATCCCGCTAGGGGCATATGTTTGATGGACATGTGTACCCGAGTTATGAATGTTCTCATTTATAATAAGTGTTTATTTACAAAAAAAAAAAAGTATTTATATAGTATATCAACCATCTGGTATCCATAATACAAGCCTATAGTTGCTTACTGTGGAACTAGATGGCGCTGTGTGTATGTCTAAGGATATTTATTATTATTAAAGATTTGCGTCTTCAAGCACTGGGGTATTTTGGACTAGAAAACGTTGCATATTTTCCAAAACGCTGACTATCAGAGTTGGATTCGTGGTAATGCGTGGTCAGCCCTTAGATTACGTAACTTCATCGGTAACGTTATCGAATATGTTGATCAATGAGAAACCGTCAAATTGCCGAGCGAGCGATGACCCAACCAATCACATGTCACAACGTAACCGATGACGATAACGATGAAATTACTTAATAGAACCGCAGATTTGGGTGCGATTTATCTATATTAAAGACTAAACGAGGTGACAGATTATTACCCATGTTCGATGAAAATCGGTTTAGTCGTTCCGAATTTATAGCTATTTTTCTGTATGTAACTGGATACTGTGATGTAGCTGAGTTAACGGAATGAAATTATTTATTTTTTACTTTTAAATAAATTCAAATCCATCATAAAACAGACATTATTTACTATTATATATTTAATTTATTTATATAAAATTAAAATATTATAAAATTTTTGACTATCTGGATGATAAGCAAGCATGGACATAGACCGCTCGGCGATATTCAGTCTAATTAATTATAGAATATAATATAATTGTAACCCAGACTTATTTAAAAGAGCAACCCTTGAGTTTCTTGCTCGTTATTATCTGGGGAATCTGCTTTGCGAATGAGCAATAAAGTCAATAATTTTAATATTAAGATAAAAAATGTGACGTTTTCAAGTGATAATTTTTATCCTACGAAATATTTTTTTTTTATTATGATTTATTTATTATTATTGGCCAGAGCGACTGTGATTGGTGTCCAAGTGCGCCAACCCACTTAAGCGGGTTAACCCGTTTAGCGGCCGGAGTCCAGAGGGACCCGGAGCCGGCGGGGGCTCGCGGTAAATCACCGATAACGCCGACAGCCGGAAGGGTGTACAGCTTTAGGTATTTGGGGAAATCGAGTTTTAATATTATGTTGTGAGATTTCCACAAGTGACCTATAGCTGGGTACATTGATAAATATCACTGAACTTCGACCATAGGTGTTTTTTTCTTCGTTTGGTTTATTTATCCATAGAACATTATTTGAACAATCTTCACTATAAGACGCCTACGAAAACCTGTAAAGGTTTGTGTGTAGTGCGAATGACGTCACTGACCCACCGCGTTATTAATTATTACAAAAGGTATGTAACGTAACTTAAATATCTAGATACATAAAATTATGTGCGAAAGCAAGTAGACACGTGTCTCTCAATCGAAATAATTTTTTTTGGAAAGTCACTTCCTACATATGACTTCTTCAATGCATTTTTACATTGTATATTCCTGTAGGTAGGTATAACCGCCTCCGTGGCTCAATGTAAACAACATAAGGTTTACGAATCGGAGGTCGCGGGTTCGATCCCCAGCGGGGTACATGTTTAGTACTCGGTTTGGCTGGTGGTAGGGCATTTTAAATGTCCGCCTGGCAAGCTACCACCATCTTATCTAAATCTGCCGCCAAACAGCAATGTTGTGTTGTGTTGTTGTGTTCCGGTTGTCAGAGATAAGATAGCCAGTCCCCAAATGATCGGGTTTCCGGGTCAGTACGCTTCCACCGTCGGCCTCATCTTCACTTAACATCAGGTGTAATTGAGGTCAAGTGCTAACCCGTTGTGCATAAAAAAAAAGGTACACAATCGCTGATCGAAAAATGCTGTCGGCTGTCAATAGGGCAGCAGGATCTTATGTAAATATGAAGCGGGAACGGAACTGAAACTAGATATACCGTACGCTTCTTTTAATCCTGTCGGCCGAATAGCAGCAAACAATGTCCCATATCATATTCAAGACACGGCCCGCGGCTTCGTCCGCTTGGATATCGCAATAAAACATGCAAAACCCGCATTTTCCCGCTCCCATCTAAAAAACGGGAATTTTCCAAAATCCTATCTTAGCAAGTTTTACCCGCAGTGATACAGGTTTTCCCGCAGGGTTTTTTATCTCCCGTTGCTTTGTTGGTGAGAATCTTGAAATAAATACAAATTGAACCCATAAAAAAAGGAAAAGGACGTCAAGGGGCTAAACCAACTCGGCTGGGCAGCATTTGGGAAGCTAACTTCTCGTCCTAAATACCGCAATGTCGCAAATCGAAAGTCTTTGATCAGTCACACTTGCCAGTGATGACGTATGGAACTGGTCGCTCACTATAAGATAAGATAAGATAAGATAAAATTTATTTCAGTATAAAAATTAACCTAAATACATGACTTATTCTATAGTAACATAGTCCAAATAATACTATATTATGTTACCTAAACTAAGTAAATGTTTACTTGTGTCTTAGGCAACACGATTGCTAAAACAAAAATAATGAGACCTATACATACACTTAAATTAAATAAACAATAAAACATTTCCTATTTACTCTTAAATAACCTTAATTTACATTTATATTAAAGAAATTAAAACGACAATTTGAACAATCGGAATTACAAAAAGCGGGTCATAATAAAAAAAGACTGTGGCAGGTTACCAAAAACATAACATGCCTGACTCAGCAAAAATCGACCGCTCAGCCACCCATTGCGAACGCCACAAGTGCAGCACACGCCGCAAACTCAGCAAATAATTTCTTTATAAATACTATATAATATAATATAATATACTATGGGCCTCATAAGAAGGCTTAGGGTCACCCAAAGGGCAATGGAGAGGGCTATGCTCGGAGTCTCCCGGAGGGATCTCAGAAATGAGGGGATCCACAGAAGAGCCAAGGTGACCGATACAGCCTGAATAATTGCCAAACTTAAGTAGCAGTGGTGGGGTAAGATGCTCGTAGAACCGACGGCCGTTGGGGCAGAAAGGTTCTCGAGGAAGAGGCGGCGTGGGCAAGCCCCCAATGAGGTAGACCAACGATTTGGTGAAGATCACGGGAAGCCTCTGGATGCAGGCAGCGCAGGATCGATAGTTGTGGAGATCTGTAGGGGAGGCATTTGTCCAGCAGTGGACGTCTTTCGGCTGATTTGATGAACCCACAAGATCCCATTTATCCGTTCTTAGCTGACGCCTTCAAAAAAAAAAATCAAAATCAAAAATATTTTATTCAATGTAGGATACAAAAATATCACTTATTGAAAGTCAACATGCTATTTTTCTTTTTTTAACTACATCGCTTCACAAGGTGTTATGGTTAGGGAGAAGAAGCGACAAGAAACTCCGCAACAACACATCTTTTCAATTAGTCTCCATCCCTACAACAATACTACATCTTATATTACATATTACAAAACAATAGCAAATAACATAACGACCAGCTAACACCAGACCTCCTTATCGCCTAAATAATCATCTATCCTGTAATAACCCTTCTTACACAGAGTTTCTTTAATGTGGCGTTTAAATTTCTGCTCTGTTAAACTCAATACATGTTCTGGTATTTTATTGTAAAAGCGTAATACATTTCAATTTCATACGTGTGGAGTAGTTTTCGAGATAAGGTGTTTAGTCATACTGGCTTCTACATTTTGACTTCGCCGTAATCGGGAATAAATATACCGTTCATTCGTTCTTAAAATGATGTGGGTACTTCTAATAAGTAATATACTTCATGCCAATCACCGTTGCAGGGTCAGCGAGCATCAATGTCAGATAAGACGTGAACACTGCGGATTTAATGAATAAATTTGCGGCGTCCCTCGCCTGATGACGCCATTAGTCCCCGCCAGACCTCGTGACGTCACGACCCAAGGAATTGGCGGGTGGAGCGGTGAAGTGA
Source organism: Oegoconia quadripuncta (assembly GCA_949316235.1). Lineage (NCBI taxonomy): Eukaryota > Metazoa > Arthropoda > Insecta > Lepidoptera > Autostichidae > Oegoconia > Oegoconia quadripuncta. The sequence goes on from OX438758.1 coordinate 19,887,147, forward strand.
GATTGATAGTGTTACCACGTCACTGTGTAGTGGATAGCAGTCACGGCGACACCGCGTCTGTAACCTCCTGTCTTGATAACTTTACTTTTAAAGGTTTATTCGTTTTCGATTAACGAAGTTATGCAATAGCTGGCGCGATCAGTCCTTGGATGGGTGATCACTAGTAGCATTTAAATACGAGTGTTTCCGCGCTTTTTTTTATTATTATTTTTTTATGTATAAAGGTTTGGTACTTGGCCTCTAACACACCTGATTTTAAGTGAAGATGAGGTCGAAGGTGGAAGCTTACTGACCCGGAAACCCCAACTCATTTGGGGGACTGACTATCTTATCTCTGACAACCGGAACACAACAATGCTAATAACATTGCTGCTTGGCGGCAGATTTAGATAAGAAGGTGGTCGCTAGCCAAGCGAACATAAAATGCTCTACCACCAACCAAACTGAGTACTTAAATATGTACCCCGCTGGGGATCGAACCCGCGACCTCCGAATCGTGAACCCAATGTTGTTTACATTGAGCCACGGAGGCTTGATATTGAAGTTTTCAATTGAAGGTAGTCGTTAAGACAATTCGGTGGTCCACAGGGGGGCACTTAGAAACATTGCCAGGCTATTGGCTGGCAGTTTGACACAAAATCCACCGATTCGCACTGGGCCCGCGTGGTCGATCCCGGCTATATCGTCGCTCCGTGAGAGGAGGCTGTGCTGTAAAGCTGTTGATGATTCTGATGGTTGCCATGGGGTTGGGCTGTTATGAGGAAATGACGCGAACATAAATTGTATTTTTGTTCTGAAGAAGCTAGCGTTCGTGCGATCTACAAGTTAGGCTCCCGAGTACCTCTGAGGAATAAATTTCAGGAAATCAATATATTAACTTTGGCATCGCAATATATTTACGAAAACTTAATGTACGTAAGAAAGAATCTGCATTTGTTTAGGAAAAATTGTGAAATACACAATGTAAATACAAGATATAAAAATAAACTTGCTGTCCATAGCAGTCGCTTACACAAAGTCGCTAAGTCATTCAAGGGACAATGTATACGCTTTTATAATAAGGTTCCGGTAGACATTCAAAATTTACCTTTAAATAAATTTAAAGTAACGATTAAACGGAAACTATGTGCCAAAGGCTATTATAAAATTTCTGATTATCTGGATGATAAGAAAGCGTGGACATGAACCGCTCGGCAATATCCAGTATATTTTATTCCTATTTTTCTTTGTCGAATCATAAATTTAACAATTATTCCAAATTGCCTTTGTATTGATTTATTTAAAAAGAGCAACACCTGAGTTTCTTACTCGTTCTTCTCTGGGGAGACTGCCTAGTGAATGAGCAATAACTGTATGTCATGACGATTTCAAATGTTATTCTTATAACTTACGAAATAAAACATTTTTGATTTTGATTTTCGTCCAAAAAATCGGGATATTTTGTGCCTTTGGTCTAATGCCAATTTTTAGATTTCATAAGTGCTATGATATAGATTAAGTGGAAAGAACATGTAATCACCAGGTTCGAGATTACCCTTACCCAGATGACGCATACGCCTTACAGGTGTTTCATTGATTCCCTGCCCTTGTTGCATGATAGATAGATAGATAGAAACATTTATTCACTGCACAGGACATACAACCAAAATAGAAGAACACAAACAATAAATCATATGTAATCAACAAATAAAATAAATAAATAAAAGCTTAATATACTGACGCACAACATACAAGATGCTCTGCAGGTTGATTTTTTTCTTTTAAAGGTTACTGGTGGTAGTTTGTTATCTAACCCTACGCCTAGGTACTTTAATGGGTTACCTATTCGAGCTTACCAACTCTCAAGTGAGAATTTGAAGGACCAGTCACTCAGACGTAGAACTATTGATGGAATGATTCTGACATTTATAAATTCCTGTAAATCTTTGGAAATAAAGGCATTGATTAGATTACACAAGTTTAATATTATTGATTATATACACATCTATACATTATATCTAAGTAGATATAAATCATATATTAGAATTGAATTGTATATAAATAAGTAATTTTAATACCAAACTACCAACTACTTACCAACTTGCTTCGACTACCTGTTCTGTTGCACCTTCCTAACCTTGGTGTGAACATACCTATGTATCATGAATTATTAGTACTCATCTAATGGTCGGTGATGCGTGCGGGGGATGGGGTGGGAGGGGACGCAATTTAATTTCATTTCATATAACCACACGTACACAAGCGTACATTGTTTAACATATGGATAACTGTAATTGGCGATAGTTTTAGTCACATGTATTGTAATACGTTATTTATGTAATAAGCTGTTGTTATCCTGAATAAAGAAATAAATAAATAAGATAACAAACCCCTCTGGCAGTATCATAAAAATACATTTTAAAAATTAACCTAACCTAACATAACCCAACCACAAAACAAATGTGAAAAAAATATTAATCTGGCACACCAAAATATTCAGGGTATGAGTGGCAAGGAATTAGAGGTGGAGCTGTTCATGAGCTGCACTAAAACTGATGTATTGTGTATAATGGAGCATTTGTATAAACAATATGAGCTCATGTTCGACTTAGAACTAGAACAAAGTTGAGATGAAAGGGTAGGGACTCAGCAAAGTTGCTGATTTTCAGTCCCCCCCAGCAGAGTAGTTGCTGCCACAAGAATGTATTTAAAATAATTACAATAATAATATAGATAAATGTTATAATTCAAGGACTTCAAGGAGTACCATTGCAGGAGGAGTAAAGCAATACGAGGCGGTAGTATAATTATAATTCGAAACAATACTCTCTCAGTCCGATTTTCCGCAGTGATTGAGGAATGATTGATGGATCGCCATTCCCGTTCATTTGCCGGACGGCACCGCGTACCCAGATTATCATGTCGCGCATTTGTCATGTCGCTCAGAGTACGTAAATGTATTGACTTGTTAAGATTGCATTTTCATAAATATATTATTAATTATTATTGACGACCTGTTAGGTGTAGTGGTTAGCAACCCTGACCACTACACCAAAAGGTTGCGGGTTCGAATCCCGCTAGGGGCATATGTTTGAATGATGAATACGGATCTGTGTGCCCGAGTTATGGATGTTTTCATTTATAATAAGTATTTATTTACAAAAAAATATGTATTTATGTAGCAGGTATATCAACCATCTGGTATCCACAACACAAGCCTATAGTTGCTTACTGTGGAACTAGATGGCGCTGTGTGTATGTCTATGGATATATTTATTATTATTATTTATTATTAAAAACCATAAAAGAAATTCAATGAGCATACTATTTTACACACTCAAAAGAGAACGCATATGTTGGATCCCTGCAAAAAAAAACGGGTCATGTGATCCTCACGTGACCTATCGGCAAATGTGACGATATTATATTGGCATTTATGTGTACACGAACGGTTAGACGGACCCTCGAAAGTCATGACAAGATCCAAAAATCAAAATATCAATTTCATGAGTATATCAGTCACCGCCTTACACTATCCAACAAATTAGCAAAGACGATGAGTGAACGGGTGTGACCGTGGTCACCTATCCCCCGACATAAAAAAATCTAATAACTTTTAAATTAATAAGAGTAACCCAGTGTTACACATCTCAAAAGAATCTGTATGGAATGGGCAACTTTTTGTGATACGTGGTCAACTTTCTCTAGTACATTTTTTCCCATGGCAATCGCTTGAAAATTGAGTGAAATTTTTGGCAGACCAATGTCTTTGTATTCAATCTTTTTTTTTGTAGGAATCATGTCTGCTATCGACATAAAAGTATTAAAACATGAAAGTCACATGCTCGAACAAACATCGTGAAAAAAAAATTAAGCTGATAGCTTTGCTAGTTCTCTTTTAAAAATTTTTTTTGTATAAGCACTATTCGATAATATGAAAATGTAAAAAATTGATCATAACTTTTGAACCGTCAAAAATGGCACCGACATTCATAGGGTTAAAAAGTTTGGGAATGACCTTCCCCATGCCCCTGTTCGATTTGATCCATACTTCCAGGGACACCCTGTATAAATAAATTTAAAAATTATTGTAAATTATTTTGCGCATTAAAGAGTATTTGTATTGTATTGTATTGTATTGTATTGTATTGTATTGTATTGTATAAATGATTAAAGTTCGAGTTTGCCACCAGCTTAGGTATTACTAACTGTCGATAAAGGGCAGTACCTAAGCAGTTAGATATTCGTTAGGTAACTATAGTGCGAAGCCAACTAACTGTGAATAATCATTCTTGACACAACAGTGCGAACTCAAATGTTCGTGCTCTATCCGGCGGAGGAGGCCCAGGGTCGGACCTAGGACCAAAAAGACTACAAACAAGAAAGAATTAAATCCCTTCAAAAACATTTAATGTGAAAATAGGATAACTAACTTACTCTACCTTAAGAAATATCTATTGACCTGTTTGGTGTAGTGATTAGCAACTGACCACTATACCAAACGGTTGCGGGTTCGAATCCTGCTAGGGGCATATGTTTGTGTGATGAATACGGACATGTGTACCCGAGTTATGGATGTTTTCATTTATAATAAGTATTTGTTTACAAAAAAAAATGTATTTATGTAGTATATCAACCATCTGGTATCCACAACACAAGCCTATAGTTGCTTACTGTGGAACTAGATGGCGCTGTGTGTATGTCTAAGGATATTTATATTTGTATATTTATTTATCTAGAGCCAAGTCTGGCACCTTTTCATTTCAATTCTTTCTTTTAATTGTGTCTCCTTGTTTTTACGTTTGTACAGTAAAGCCAGTTGATCAATTTGACTAAAACTAGTGTCACCGTGCAAAATAAACGCGACGACGCCGAATGGTACTGTTTCCGTTCGATTCAAGCGGCACATTCGGATTTCCGCGCAATATGTCTAGCATATTTTTTATAATAGCGATTATTATTTGTTATACTGTTTGTTATGTTATACTTTTTGATTTACAACTAACCGCTATATACTCAGTTATTACAAAGCTCAATATTATTATTAATATTTCGTGTTTTTGTTTTTTTTTTATGCACAACGGTTTAGCACTTGACCTCAATCACATCTGATGTTAAGTGAAGATGAGGCCGAAGGTGGGAGCGTACTGACCCGGTGTGGTACTCTGTTATAAGCAATTGTATTTTATCAGGTTTAAAAACCGGACCGCATACAATTTCAGTGTCGCAGTGATACAGTTCACTCAAAGGTTTGGCGTTTTTTTTTATTATCATTTTTATAAACAAAATTGTTACTTGGAATACCGACCGACCGATTGGTGTAGTGGATAGTGACCCTGTCAACGAAACCAACGGTTGCGGGTTCGAATCCTGCGACGGGTAAATGTTTGTGTGATGAATATGAACATTTATTCCGGAGTCTTGGATGTTTATATAAATATGTATGTAATGTTTATCCGTTATCTTTTATCCATAGTACAAGCTTTGCTTAGTTTGGGACTAAATGATTGGTGTAAGTGTCCGAAATATTAAATTTGAATTTAAGTTACATTTACATTTACATTGGTGAAAATAATTATAACAAAGTAGTGTTCAAATACATACCTATATGCACACAGCAATCACAAGACCAATAGCTACAGAAAGATACAAAATTATTAATACGCGAGATATATCGACAATGCTTTAAACGGATTTTGTATACAGCAGAAAGTAAAGTAAAGGACTATTAAATTAGGACTAATATTTTCACACTTAGCAAGAGAGTCGCCGTAATACGGGGCGACAATAGATCACCCTGCCTGATGACGGCCCTCGAGCTAGTTAGAACGGGAGCCAGTTAGCGGTTAGCGGCCGCAATGAGAGTGGCTCAACGGACGAGTGGCGTGAATCATTAACACGAAGCGACCAATCATGGCCCGTTGCAGACGCGGCCACTGTTTATACCTTATTTGGCTGCTAATAAAAAGAGGTCAAAACGAGGTACAATTTATAATATTGTGTCTAAAATTCCTGGAAAATTTCATATTTAGTCATACATCATCATCATATCAGCTAAACGAGACGTCCACTGCTAGACAAAGGCCTTCCCGAAAGATCTCCACAACGATGCGCTGCCCGCATCCAGCGGCTTCCCGCGATCTTAACCAAATCGTACAATTTATTGGTGGAAAGTCCCTTAGTCACCTTTAACGACTTCCACAGGAAGATACCAGTTGGTTCTATTGTAACTAAATTTCCATTTACACTTTCACCTACATATGTTTATAAATAAAGACCTGCTACCTTAATCGTGTTGCCGACTGTACCTGTCTAAATATTAGTTCAGTTTACCACTGTCAAGAACACCATAACCTATTCTACTTTAATTTTGAGAATAAAATATATTATGAATTTTCTCAGAGCTACTCCCGGACTATACGAACTAGAAGACTGGGTGACGCTCGAGATCGCTTGTTAAACAAAGCCGACCACATCTAAAACATCCCCTAACGCCACCGCGTAGAGCTCATCTTCCGACGTCTCGAAAAATGAATTATGGAAACCACTTTTAGATTAAAGCGCGTTATTTCACTTGAACTTTCATTGTAATTGCTAGAGGGAACTCGTTTATTTCGACGTCTCGGCGTTTTCGCTGCCAAAAAAATAAATTACAGCAAAAGCGTTGTGAAAAATCACTCGTCAGTCCGGTTTGCTTCAGTAAGCCTGTGATCTGAATAATATTAGGGGCTCTACTGCTGCTCTATTATTAGTATATATAGTATACTATATTACTAGTACTGCAGAACGGCAATTTCATAGGTAAAGATCTATTATTTCGCTTCTATGATACATCAAACACATTTTATAAATAACCTTACTAAGTATAGGTACATGCAATTATACATGTTATTAATAATAAAAGGAAAATGAGGAAATAGTTAGGTATATGCATTGCACTGCAGCAAACCTGTGCTTTAAATTTTCCTTTATACATTTCATCGTGATTGCCGGTACAAAATAAGCAGGCGTTCAAATATACAATTTTTGTTTTCAAAATAACTTTTAAACCTTTCGCCACATCTCATTCTACTTTTGGTAAGTTCGAGCACATTGCTGGAACCTTGCTACGCTAAGGTTTTCATATTTAGAAAGTAAGTAATTTGGTCGGATTTAAAATACCCGTCATTCTGATATCAGGTTGGCGGCTCACTAACTTTTTGAAATAACTCTAGTTTTATAAAAGCACATTGCTTTAAATTTTACGCACATTCCTGACATTGCTAGACCATTGCTTTCATGCCTATAGAATTACTGTTTTTTGACGTACACCCGTCATTCTGATGCACACACAAGAGTGAGAGTTTATTTCGACGTCTCGGCGTTTTCGCTGCCAAAAAAATAAATTACAGCAAAAGCGTTGTGAAAAATCACTCGTCAGTCCGGTTTGCTTCAGTGAGCCTGTGATCTGAATAATATTACGGGCTTTAAGTTTGGAGTTCTCGCTGTACATTGTTTAGTCAATGACAAGATTGATCACTCAGAAACGAGTCCCGAACATGTTTTCGAAAACCATTTTACCAATTAATAGATCCCATAGATTTTTTTCACTTGTATAATTCTCACCGAATGAAAACACCAATGCACGTTTGACAAACGCGTCGTTTGAGTTTCCTGCAGTTGTGTACAATGTCCTACGTCGCTTTTGATCGCAGAGATCATTGATCAAAGAAAATTACAAAAAGGCAAGTTTATGAAAATATATATTTGAATAAAAAGAAAGAAAAATAAGTAATAGAACCTTATTTCATAATTAATCTATTATGCCACAAAAATATTTTTTTTTATTAAATTATTTCTAAACAGCTTGTTGTGCATGTTAATGTGTGATGTAACAAATATGAGCCAAGCCACCCAAAAAAGATTTTAAGTCCATCTTTTCTTTTTCTTCGAAATGTCTAAAAATTTAAAAGTGTTGTTAATGTATGTCGTTATTTTATAAATATTACAATAAATACTAAAACATAATTAGGAAAACAAGAGTATTGTCAATTTTTTGTTTCAAAAAATAAGATATGAGTTTATAAACAATTTGTTATAATATATTATTACATATGATTAAAAAAATACATAAAGTCTTGTTAATAAAATAAACATGTTCGGGACTCCTCAGAAACAGCCTTACATCCCCACTCCTAGGGCACAGCCATCTAGAGAGCATGGGCCAAGGAGTTGTGGAGGGGTCATCTTTGCTCAAGTAAACCGTACAAGCAAACATACTTCTAGGCATGAAGAGCATCTACTGAGATCGCGTGCTTCATCTTCGGCCACATCGTCACTTCCCATCAGGTGAGATTGTGGTTAAACGCGTATCCAGTTAAACATTAAAAAAAAAAATACAAATTAGAACAATTCAAGAAAAAATATTTTTTTTTTATGTAAAATCTGTGCTGTGTGGTTCTGCAGGTAAAAAGAATAGAACCACAGTCTCTTCCCGTGGGTGTCGTTCAAGGGGACTAAGGGACTTCACACCAAAAAACATGTTTAGGTTTGCACGTTTTATAAGGGGACGATGGGCTCACCCTGTCATGTGTGCATTTCTGTATATTTTGTAAGGTGAAACGTGGGTGTTGTTTCAAGCATTAATAACTTTGTTTAGGAAAAATTGTGAAATACACAATGTAAATACAAGATATAAAAATGAACTTGTTGTCCATAGCAGTCGCTTACACAAAGTCACTAAGTCATTCAAGGGACAATGTATACGCTTTTATAATAAGGTTCCGGTAGACATTCAAAATTTGCCTTTAAATAACTTTAAAACAACCATTAAACAGAAACTATGTGCCAAAGGCTATTATAAAATTTCTGACTATCTGGATGATAAGAATGCGTGGACATGAATCGCTCGGCAACATCCAGTATATTCTATTCTTATTTTTCTTTGTCGAATCATAAATTTAAGAATTATTCCAAATTGTATTTGTATTGGCTTATTTAAAAAGAGCAACCCCTGAGTTTCTTGCTCGTTCTTCTCTGGGGAGACTGCCTAGTGAATGAGCGATAACTGTATGTCATAACGATTTCAAATGTTATTCTTATAACTTACGAAATAAAACATTTTTGATTTTGATTTTGAATGTTTAGCATATGTCTGACCACACCATATTATTATTATTGTATTTATAAGAAAAGTTATACGTGAAATTCTTATTGTTATACATGTTATATCGATTATTAACTAAATCAGATAATCGGACAAGTCAAAAATAAATAGTATCAAATTCAGCACAATAATAAATATATAGGAAATATAATATGGGATGAAAGTCGTGAGGTTACGTATGTATGTAAAACCTTAATCACAGAATAAATTATTTCATTGCTTTAGATGTAAAAGCAAAAATTATTCTGTCCGATTTTTTTTTTGTTTTTTTTAATGCACAACGGGTACTTGACCTCCATCACACCTGATGCTAAGTGAAGATGAGGTCGAAGGTGGCAGCGTACTGACCCGGAAACCCCAACACATTTGGGGGACTGGCTGTCTTATCTCTGACAACCGGAACACAATAATGATATTAACATTGCTGCTTGGCGGCAGATATGGTGGTAGCTAGCCAGGCGGACATTTAAAATGCTCTTCCACCAACCAAACCGAGTACTTAAACATGTACCCCGCTGGGGATCGAACCCGCGACCTCCGAATCGTAAACCCAATGTAGTTTACATTGAGCCACAGAGGCGGTTTTTAAACTGATATTGTTATTTATTCATAGCTGTACCTAGCATTTCAAAACGATTTTCTCAAGCAATTTCTGATTTTTCTTGACGTACCGCCGTCAAAGCTCAAGCTATTACGCGAGGTCAACTCGACAGTGACGTCGGCCGATAACAACCAGCTAGGATTTTATGCGCGCCCAGTTCGCTAGTTTGAATTTTATGATATGCCAGTAAAATTTGGAGCATCAGCGATATTTCCTTTGCGATGTCTCATAACTGTGACGTGTTCCCGCCATAAAATGTCAAAAACAATGACATGATAAAAGCAATTTCTTGTTCAGCGACGATCAGTTTTCGTCTCGATCTAAACAAAATTATATAAATAAATTCGTATTTATTGGATTGTATTGATTTTATAGGAGTCCGTAAAATAAAAACAGACGAATCGCACAAATGCACCGAGGGTTCCGCGAATGCGACGGCATATTTTTGCGCGGTAATTTTGTTTCAATGTTTGTTAATTCGAATTTAGAACAACCCCGTTGCCGTCGCAGCGAGGTATCAGGATTGCTCCTAATTTGAATGTCTTCATACGAATGCCTACAAGTTTTCTAACCCAATGGACTGGCTTCGTTACACTGAGGACAGTAAAGTTCCGCTTTGAGGTGAGGAAATTACAGTGAATGTGAAAAGGAAGTTTATTTTATGGACCGCATTACGAAGTTGAATGTACAGGTGTTTTGCTGATGTCTCAAAACAGACTAACACAATATAAGTTATCAATAATACAAGAAAAGAAGCAACCCAGAAAAGGATAATTTGGTGACATTGTTGCTAAAAGTTTGGAGTTACAAGACACTTTTCGTCATCATCATCCTATTTCAAAGCAAGAAAAAAAAATATTTTTCAATGTGCAAATTAAGACCTTTCGTAATATATGTGTATTAGTTGTTATTAAAAAAGAAGGACAACAATGACCCTGTGGATATCTTGCGCCGCTTCATTTACTACAGATGATTTCCCTTTCCGAAGCGGTAGTAGCTTGGGCATACCGACTGACAGATAAATGCAATAAGCCCCTTTATTATTTCCAGTATATATAAATTGACATTCAACAAATGATATCATGTATCTTACGTTGAAATAAATACTTCAACTTTGAAGTTATGATCCTAGACACACCCATGTGATCATGTTTCAGTAAAACAGACTCAAAACTGTGATTAGTGGTATGTTTCACGTCAAATCCTCAATTTAAGACAGAGGATGTCACTGAAGTGACACTATCTTTACCTCTTTCGTACAAGACCCTAAAAAGGCAATTTCTTTTTATTTGCTCAAGAAAGTCCAATAGAATAGTAGATGTCACTCACAGACGTCGCCTCCATGTTACTAGGCGCCCATAAACATCAAGCGGTGGTCCCTAGTCCCAACTCAATCGGCTCGGGTCCAACCCCGCTCGTTTTGTCCGGCGTCTCTCAACCGCCGACATATCCCGGGAACACTAAAGTCCCAGGGGCGTTAAGAATTTTACCAGTTCGAATATAGGGGCCATCTAAGTAAGCGGTGCAGTTTCAGACATACTTGAACAGGTATACATGAGTAAAATATGTTAGCCGATGACAATATGTCCTAATAATAAGCAAAAATTGTAAAAATTACCGAAGAAACAAGACAGCAGATGGCCTATCTGCTGCCTTGTTTCTTTCTTGCTCTTGCTCTTACTACTCATTTATTTTGTGATGTTGCAAGTAAAGTTTTGTACATACTTAAATTGACGTTCGTCTCGTATATAAATGATATAAATGCATATAAGAGTAAACACATTAAATATTATAGGGACGTGGGCATAAGTATAAATATGTAAAATATGTATGTAAGTATATTTTTTTTATGCACGACGGGTTGGTACTTGACCTCAATCACACCTGATGTTAAGTGAAGATAAGGTGGAAGGGGGCAGCTTACTTTTTAACCATTTTTCCATCAATTTAGCCGTTACGGCGCTACAAAGCCACAAACACACAGATTTAAACTTCAACTCATCACACCCTTTTTGCATTAGGGAGTAAAAAACAAGGGTCTTTGACCTGTCTTTACTCTACCAGGGCCTCAGAATCTTAGAGCAGTCGTAAAAGGGCAAAAACACAAGCTTATTGGCCCAGGTTATTGGATGGGTAATGAAATATTGATGAATCCGACTCGGCTGCGGGAATATAAATGGGCATTTTTCCAGCTAACCGTCAGTGTTACTAGAGATTCTGGGACGTGAAATAGCACTAGTATGATATGGTACATTCCTTTGCTTCATACACGATCTAATAAATTATATACACAATGTAGCAGGCCAGATAATAAGGGTCAGGTATTAATGTGTTGTTTTTCTCAACATATCAATATGTATTGCACACACATATTGGATTATTCCTGCTGGGGCACAGCCTCTTCTTATGATTGCGCTGGTCTTCAACTTCTTGAGGACTTGAGAATGAAGCCCCGGGTTCTAAAATAGTAGTTGATTCGGGATTTTTGATAAGTTTTAAATACGACACCCTGGTCTATTTAAAACTTATCAAAAATCATCATCGTTGTCATCATCATTTGTATTCTATCTGCCTTTTTCAATATTTTTTAATATTTTAGAATGTTCCAGTTTTAGTGCATCCCTATAATAAGCTGTGTGTAAACACAGTGTCACTCTTGAACTAAGCTATTAGATAACTTATTGTTAATGTTGTAATAATCACCTGATGTGTTTTTTTTAATATGCACAACGGGTTCATACTTGACCTCAATCACACCTGATGTTAAGTGAAGATGAGGTCGAAGGTGGAAGCGTACTGACCCGGAAACCCCAACACATTTGAGGGACTTGCTATCTTTTCTCTGACAACCGGAACACAACGATGCCATTAACATTACTACTTGGCGGCAGATTTAGATAAGATGGTGGTAGCTAGCCAGGCGGACATTTAAAATGCCCTACCACCAACCAAAATTTATTGATATCAGATGGGTGATACTTGATATACTACACAAATTCATATATTATAAATTAAATAAATAATTCGAATCCGCAACCTTTTGACATAGCAATCAGGTTTCTAACCATTGCACCAATCAGGCCCCTATTTCACCAAGTTGTCAAAAAAATATGACAAAGGAGAAAATTATCAAATATATATATTATTTGTAATTATATTTCAGGAGAAATTTATTCGTTCTCTATATATTCTCCTATATGCGAACTCATCTAAATCACTATCACTGTCACTACTGCTGCTTTCACGGAGAGCCATTTTGTAATTAACAACGAAAACACTACAATTGTCACGCTAGCCTGACACAGCCTCGATCTCATGGCAACAATTACCGACAAATCTACAAATAGGTATGTCGAGTTCAAAAAATGATTCTTGTTTCACAACATAATTGTCATTTCATTGAGATAAGGACAATTGTCACAAAATGCCTGTCATGTTTATAAGCTTTTCTATACGAAATAATTTACAAAATTGTCATTTGTCACCTGTCCGTTGACAATTGTCAGCGACATATGTCGAATTGTCAGCCGACATATGTCGCTGACACAATTGAAGTTGACAATTCAACTTGGTGAAATAGGGGCCAGGTCGTCAAATGTCAAATATATTTATTCCATAGTGTATCAATCAAGTATAAATCAAAGGACTGACGAATCTCTGGCTGGTGAGTGAGAAGCCGCAATCGCTTAATGAAACGTATTTCGCATGAGTAGTGACACCACACTATACCATAAAGCTGCCATACTCCAAGTGTGCTCCTCGGATACCTAGGGCTTCATGAAAAAGAAAATACTAAAGAAACAAAAGTTGCAGAATAAAATAAAATCTAACTAAATAGAGTTTGGCCAACAACAGGCCGGCCTTAAAAAAAGCGGCAAATTCAATCAAAAAATCTTCATGTGGTATTACTAACTACAGCAGGAGAAAAAAGTTTTAATACTTAATTATTTTTTGTATAAACAACAATCAATTTGTTTTTAATTTATTATTTTCTTTTTACAGGACTGCCCGTGGAAGGAGGTTAGTGTTTTTCGAGTGTATAGATGTCAAATCAAATTAAAATATTTTATTTCATAGGATAAAATTATCACTTGAAAACGTCACTATTAATATTACATTTAAATTTACTGCTCATTCACAATGCTGACTCCCGAGAGAAGAACGAGTAAGAAACTCTAGGGTTGCTTTTTTAAACAGATTATGGGTTACAACTTGTGATTTGATAATTATATGAATAATAAGACAGCTATGTCCATGTTTGCTTATCATTCAAATAGTCAGTGATTTTATAATAGCCTTATGCTAATAAATTCTGTTTTATGATTGCTTTAAATTCATTTAAAGGCAAATTTTGAATGTCTACTGGAATCTTATTATAAAAGCGTATACATTGCCTTTTGAAGGATTTACTAACTTTGTGAAGTCGGCTAACATAAACAGATAACTGGTTCTTATTCATTGTTAATCATTGTGTCTATCACTATTTTTAGCGAATAAGGTTATATATTTTTTTTGCATATAACAAATTCTCATAAATATATTGAGCAGCCATTGTTAAGATATTAATTTCCTTAAACTTGTCTCTAAGAGACACTCTAGGTCCTAATTTATAAATGGCACGAATAGCACGTTTCTGCAGAACAAAAATAATATGTAGGTATGTCAGCAGCGTTTCCCCACAACAATATGCCATATGACATCAAGCTGTGGAAATAGCTAAAGTAAACCAGTCTTGCGGTATGAACGTCTGTTAAATTTCTGATTTTTTTGACTGCATACGTTGCAGAAGCAAGCTTTTTCGCTAGTTTCTCAATATGAAGCCCCCACTGAAGGTTAGCATCCAATGTCAGTCCTAAAAAGACAATAGTGTCTACAAGGTCCAATTTATCACCTCGTACAAATATGTATTTATATAAGTATGTAGGAAGCGAAAATACGCAGCCCTGGGATAGGGCTACGAATTTCTGTCCGTTGGGGTAGAGACCATGGAACCGTGGAGACCGGAGTTTACTTATTATAAACGACATAATGTCATTAGTTGACATTATTAAACATAGCTACATTTTGCAGAGTTCCCTTTCTGAAGCGGTAGTAGTGTGGACATACTGACTCATTGACAAATGACAAATTAATTTTCTAAATTTGAATATTAAAAATCAGTAATAAAATATGACATTAACATATACCGCATGAGTTTTATACCGTAAGGAAAAAATTGAGTATTTCAGGTAAATGAAATAGAAGGTCTGTGTCTGACATAGTTATCATCGAATAAAGCGTTAATTGTGTAATTTGACAGTTGCGTTTGTAGTCTATTCCACATAATTACATCATTGGTGACGACCGATTGGTGTAGTGGATAGTGACCCTATCAGCGAAACCAACGGTTGCGGGTTCGAATCCCGCGTCGGGTAAATGTTTGTATGATGAATACGAACAACCTTACAACCTTGGGATCTTCAAGTCTAGAGTGAATAGGCTTTACTGGGTGCGCATGATACATCTTCGGCTACATCGTCACTTTCCATCAGGTGAGATTGTAGCCAAACGCGAAACCAGTCTTTAATAAAAAAAAAAAAAAAAAATTATTCCCGAGCCTTGGATGTTTATATAAATATTTATGTATGTTTATCCGTTATCTAGTATCCATAGCACAAGCTTTGCTTAGTTTGGGACTAGATGATTGGTGTAAGTGTCCGAAATATTTATTTATTTATTTAATCAAATAAATAAAGAAAATTTAGAGAAAATATGAGATCCAAACAACTTTTCGCATGATAGAAATACTAATCGCGCTGAAGCCGGCGCGTGCGTAGTTGAAAAAAAAAATACCTATGCCAATAACTTCTATTTCACTTACGTAATATGCCCTATTTTTTTCATTACTGTTAAAAAACTAATCCGGTATATTCGCGATTTCTGTGGTGGAAAAATGTGGTCACCCTACGAACAATTCCTTACCGCTCTCCACGCTCCCCCATCGTCATAACAAATCTCTCTCTTGTTTTCGTCGGCCGGCACCATTTTTCCCTCTACAAAAAACCTTTCTCTTGCCAATTCCTCCAAACACACCGGTATAGTGTCTGTAGAATATTCTTTTATCATCAATTGTGACTGTTATGCCTTACAACGAGTAGTACTTTCAAACAAATTACGTTCGGAATAGTTTATACGTGCGACTTTGTTTTCTACAGGTACCGTATTTTGAACCATTCGAAAGCTGTTACAAATTTCATTAGAACAAGTTGTATCGTATAGATACAAAGAGTAAATAAAATGCTCTGGAATTTAGCTATATTTTACCACTATATTGATTAATTCGCTTAAATTAAGTACAGAGCTCCTTTGTGTAGGGGTATATTAAAAGTATGCAATGGCGGACAGTGTATAGCGAGTGGGGTGTACCTACCGGCCAATACAAGAGTCATACGTCATGCGTGAGGAAGTGTAACTGGATGTGTGAATGTGTGTGTGCCCAACAGTGTACCTGCACAGTATGTATGTATGTGTGTGTAGTAAATTTGTCTGTCAAAGCACTACCGTAGACACAAGTAAATATTATTCATTTATATTACGTACTTACAAAAAAAATATGTATATTTGTGTAGCATATCAACTATCTGATATCCATTTAACCGCCTCCGTGGCTCAATGTAAACAATATTGGGTTTACGATTCGGAGGTCGCGGGTTCAATCCCCAGCGGGGTACATGTTTAAGTACTCGGTTTGGTTGGTGGTAGGGCATTTTAAATGTCCGCCTGGCTAGCTACCACCATCTTATCTAAATCTGCCGCCAAGCAGCAATGTTAATGGCATTGTTGTGTTCCGGTTGTCAGAGATAAGATAGCCAGTCCCCCAAATGTGTTGGGGTTTCCGGGTCAGTAATACTCTTCCTGGACCTCATCTTCACTTAACATCAGGTGTGATTGAAGTCAAGTACGAACCCGTCGGGCATTAAAAAAAATCCATAATACAAGCTTAGTTGCTTAGTGTGGAACTATATGGCGCTATGTATATGTCCAAGGATATTACTTCATTAATTACATAATTTATTTATTATCCGTTATAGGAAAATATTTTTGTGCAAGAACCATAACTAACTTTAAAAAGCGGCAAGTTTTAATGATAAAATGGAACGTGACGTATATAAACTTACGATTATTTGGATAAGAAAACGAATAACAGATTCACTCGTTGGGAAATTTAATAGATAACTTATGTATTAGTCCCGTGAACAATACACTCAATAAATTGAAAATTAAGAAAACCCACGAATGCATATGTTATCACCGAAATACACAAAAACAACTGTGTTAAAAGCTAAAAATCTTCGAAACGGCTTAAGAAAGAAAACGTCTATTTTCAGACTTTGACGTGCATATATTATAAAATAAAATACACAAAACTTGTTAGTAATAAACACCGTAATAACTATCTTAGTAAAATTTACAGAAGTTGTCTATTCTCTCAGTAAGCACCCTCAGAAGACTGTTGTTACCGCCCCGCATAGCGCTCAGAGAAGCCATACGCTTAACTATCAAACTTGGCTAATGTTCTGTCCTCTCGTACGTGGTCTTAAAAGCCGCACTCAAATCCGCACGCATTAGTGAGATACATCCAGACCAAACGACTGGACACACGCAACGCCGTCAAACAAATAACACTCGTCGTTCATTGTCAGGGGTAAAAAAAAAAACAATTTTACCGACCTAATTTGGTTAAGATGGTTAATCAAACGTTGCGTATAATTAATAACCGAAATATTCTTTATTGCACAACAGTATAGGGAAAGGTTAGAAGCATTTGAGATGTGGTGCTGGAGACGAATGGAGGGAATACGCTGGACAGAGAAAAGAACAAATGAAGAGGTGTTAATGATGGTAAAGGAGAAGAGATGCCTGTTGGCTATAGTTGAGAACTGAAGTCCCACACTCGCTGAATCGCTATTTAAACAAAATGTGGAGATTTGTGACTCCCATTTTAAATTTAATAATGTAAGTCCTATAGACATCTTAAAAGCATTTCGCTATTTAGACAAGAAAAAAACTACCGACCTTCACGGTTTATCAGTAAAAATTATTAGTGCCGTAATTGATTGTGTTTCACCACACTTAGCCTATATTTTTAATAAATATACTGATGATGGCATATGTCCTGATCTGATGAAGCACAGTAAAGTCATACCTTTATTTAAAGCCGGTAGTGCATCAGACCCCTCTAATTTTAGAATGGGTTACAGCAAATAATTTGTTACTTGATGAGAAAAAAACTAAACGTGTTAAATTTGTACTGCCTAATGTCAGGGAGGTGCCCATAAATGTAATGATAAAAAATGTCACTCTAGACCTTGTTGATTCCACTGTATTTTTGGACATTACTTTAGACGCCAAATTACAATGGGGTCCTCATATCCATAAATGGGCGAAGAAGCTCAGCTCTGCAGCGTATGCCGTCAAAAAAATTAGGCAAATATCGGAGTAAATACTGCTAGATTAGTATATTTTAGTTATTTCCATAGCCTGATGTCTTACGGTATCTTGATGTGGGAAAATGCCGCGGATATAAATACATACATAAATACATACATAAAATAGATATAAATACAATCGCGCAATTTATCGATTGAGACCTGCAGTATCACTTAGAGATAGATTTAAAGAGTATAATATCGTATTTGAGTCTACAATCTGACCTTTTCGTCAGATTGTAGACTCAAATATACCATTAAACTCAAAGACAAACAAACGGCTCCAAAATAAAGTCGAAAAGAAAGAGCTACAAATCATAAAGCTGCAAGGCCAAAGTTCATAGTTGGCAGAAAGGATAGCGCTCTCAAGAACAACGGCTAGTTTTGACGCTGAGAGTTTGTGCCGAACTTTATAAATGGGCCGGACAAACGAAACGGGGCCCAAGTCACAAGAGACCAACATCGATAATGTAACTATAAGTATTGTGAATTCCGTTACATAAAATTTTATCGGAATTAACAGTTAAAACTATACAACCGCAGCCACTCATTCACAATATTAAAGCCATTTCGTAGATTGGTGGAAAATAAAGGAACGTCACCGTATGAAATTAGCTTACCTCAAGGCAAGGGCATTAAAAAGAGATCATTAATATACGCAAGAAAAAGGGTGGTACCTCGGGCACTGCCTTGTGGGATGCCATAACTAGCGGGCATGTAGTCTCTAATGTGATTTATCAATACCAACGTAGATACTGGCATCGACTTGAAATATAGTCGGTGAACAGTTTTAGCTGATGTCCTCTAAAAATTTAATAATTTGTCTTGAGGAATAAGGACCGCTGTCGAGTGTCGAAGGCTTTTGCAAGATCTAAAAATGTATAAGTATTTCTTAATAGAATCCATATTTAGTTAGATGAGTCAATACAGGTACTGTATGTGATGAAGATTTTCTGGGACAAAAACCGAATTGATTGTCTTACTGTACAAAATAATTTTTCTAGGATTTAAATTTATATTGGTCTCTGCTGCTACTAGTGATCACCCATTCAATAGCTCACCGCGCCAGACTTTACTTAACTTCGCTAATCAAAAAATAATGCGACTGCCCCACGAGTGCTTCCAATTCTCCAAATGAATACAGATAGAACCACACACTATTAATACTCTATTGAAGCACTCCTTAAATATCAGATCAAAGCCCCAGATAAGATCTCTAAGTACTGCACAAAGCCTTCTGAGTAGCTACACGACATCTCATCCATATTGCATCCTTTACCAATCTCCATATATCTATTCTCTACGTCTAAACCTCTACGTCGTAGCTTCGTAGCATCACTGTCTACTAATATTAGAAGCAGTAATACCACGCTGCTAATACACTGTGACAATATTGACTTTTCACTGGTAAATATCATTGGGTTGAGACCATCAAAAACACTCCACAAATATGTTAAAACCAAAGCTAAACTTACACTAAAAAAATCATGATTAATATTTTAAATATAAACGAAAGAAAGTTGTTTATTGTATTTCTCACGTCACTACACAGCAACAGAATGACCTAATTCCTTGCACAAAGGCTGTTGGAAAAAACGAAGCGGCAGTGCCGCGGGTGGATGCTAGTGAAAAAACAAGTCACAAACGCCTAGTAGTGTTACTGTCAATCATGTTTACTACGAATGCATCTACGGCGTAGCCCGTAGCGTTGCAGATAACTCGCGGTATAGCTACGTTAGCGAGCGAGAATGTGTTCGCCGGGCTTAACGTTCTCACATCACTCTGCAACAGGTGGAAAGGGAGCGGGAGGGGGGGGAAGGGGGTTAATTATATCAAAAAGGGCGATGCAGCTCTGAGAGTGCAGTTATTAAGGTGCTAATAGGTATTAAATTAGCAACTCTAATCAGTTTAGACAAATCTCGCAGAGGAAAATTATGTAATGTAGGATTCGCACAAGTGTTGAAGATAGATAATATACACAAGGTATGATGATGAGCCTTGAAAAAGGTCTAGTTCGGTAGTGGATGATAAATAAATAAATAAATATTTCGGATACTTACACCAATCATCTAGTCCTAAACTAAGCAAAGCTTGCACTATGGATACTAGATAACGGATAAACATACGTAAATATTTATATAAACATCCATGACTCAGGAATAAATGTTCATATTCATCACACTATTGCAAGATTGGTTTATTTTAGTTATTTCCACAGTATTATGTCTTACGGTATTTTGCTTTGGGGACGAGCAGCTGACATAGAACATATTTTTATTTTACAAAAGAGAGCAATACGAGCAATTTATAATCTGCGTCGACATGACTCTCTGCGGGACAGGTTTAAAGAAATTAATATTTTAACTGTTCCTTCACTGTTCATTTACGAAAATATTATGTACGTTCGAAAAAATATTTCTACGTTCCCGAAAAATAGTGACAAGCATAATTTAAATTTGAGATATAAGAACAAATTGGCTACCCCTATGTTCAGACTAAGCAAAGTTAATACATCATTTGTGGGACACTGTATACGCTTTTATAACCTTATACCTGAGAATATCATTAACTGAGAAAAAATTTAAAGATTATGTAAAAATAACATTAGCAAAAAAGGGTTATTATAAAATTAGTGACTACCTCAATGACAAACACGCTTGGTGTACTTCGACCAGCTCCCCAAAATTATAAAATTGTATTAGTTATATACTTTATTTAAAAAAAATTAACAACAATGATCCTGTGGGTTTCTTGCGCCGCTTCATTTCCCACAGATGAATTCCCTTTCCGAAGCGGTAGTAGCTTGGACATATACGACTGACAGATAAATGCAATAAACTTTTTTATTTCCAGTAGATTTAAATTGACATTCAACAAATGATATCATGTATCTTACGTTGAAATAAATGCTTGAAGTTTGAAGAAGTTTGAAGTTTGACACAAACATTTACCCATTGCGGGATTCGAATCCGCTACACTACACGAATCGCTCGTCTACCAATTATACTATAAGGGTAGCTAAGTCGACGTGAAATCCAACCAACAGAACACCATCTATTGCCCCAGGGCAGTAATAATTGCAGCAGCATATGCTGAGATGGAGTCTGATAAAGAAAGATAAGATTTTTTTTTAAACTCAATACATATTTCAAAACTCATGTATCCCAGAAAATAGTTATCGTGGTAGTTTAACCTAAACAGATAAAATATTACGTTAACATCTAACAAGGCAGTCATTTAACAAGTAATATATTGACAGATAAAGTGAATCAGCATACAAATAAATATTAAAGTAACTCACTTTAATTTTCATAAACCCCGCAACTTTGTACAAAAGTGTAGTCTTGGCAACACTGGAGGGTTTTAATCTCGTTACCGGGTGCTCATCATAAAGGCATCAATTTGGGGCGAGAGTTTTACAAACACCCCAAAACTTTTAGGCCTTTTTCTGATGGGCGTTATAAAGGAGACTATACAATTATCATACGGGCCGTTCCGTAGAAGAAAACCACGACATTTTAACTTGAATAAAACCATCAAAACCCCCGAAATATTCACCATCCAGGTATTCTTCCCCTTGAAGTCAGTCACCGATAAACCTTGCATAATACTGCACCCTCCTTGTATGTTTACGTAAGCAGGTATAGGAAGTATCCTATTCAATTAACACATCAAAGGTATTAGAGACCAGATAGAGATCTCATGGGAGTAATTAATAATAAAAAAAAAAACAATTCACGAATTGGTTCGTATCACTCTATGCCATAATGTATTTAGAAAACACGATTCCTTAAAATATTCTCTATGGAAAATGAAATTCGTTTGAACGTACTAATAACCGGCTGGCATTTGGTAAATACTTTATAATACAATACACGAAACTTTCGAGTAATACTTAAACCAAGTAGGATGTAGTGCTTTTGTGATTTAAGTTTTCAAAGTGTACACTACTTCAGAATGAAAATGATATACCTACGTATTAGCGCGCGTGAGAACCAGAATGAGCGGAATAGACTTAAGGTCTTAGCATACGTGACGTGTTTATTCTCGTGCCGGACGGAACGGGACGATTTTTTGACATCGTTGCATTTGAAAACATAGCAATAAAATACACGTGGCGAGAAACACGGGCGGAACGGGACGGCAATAGAAAAAACATCGTTATGGCATCTTCTTCATCTAATACTACGGCAACCATTGCTAGTTCTTCAAAAGTAAAATCGAACATTTTGTGCTGAAATGTGGTTGCAGCACTAGCACGACTATCGTTGAACACCGTCCTGTACGTATATTTTAAAACCACTTTCACGTTAGGAACTATACCTGTCCCGTCTCCGTTCCGTCCGAGAAATTACCCGTCACGTATGCTAAGACCTTTATTCAAATATGTATTCGAGTATTTTATCAACCATCTAGTAACTATATAATAAGATTATGGTTACTAGATGGTTGATAAAATACTCGAATACATAATTGAATACGTCTATTCCGCTCATTCTGGTTCTCACGCGCGCTAATACGTAGGTATATCATTTTCATTCTGAAGTACTTACGTACGTAAGTAGAGGCTTACCTCTTCATGTGGATCTAAACAATAAGCTCAACAGCACGCGATGGAGCAGGATGGAACCCAACCTATCGACTCCTAAATGGTGGTTGAGGCTGCAATTAGAAACCAGTAAATCCATTTTTCAAGTAAAAGACTACGAGTATATCAGAAAAGTTGAAAGAAAACCGTTTAGCTTGGTATGGACATGTTATGAAGAGGGAAGAAACGCATGTTACTATGAGAGTGATGAATATGGAATGTCGATGGTTGGAAAGGAAGAGGTGAGGAGGTAACTGCTGATAGAGGAGATTAGAAGAAAAAGTCGTACTGCGCCGACACTAAATAAATTGGGATCAGGGCAAGAAGGTGATAATGAGTATGTCAAAAAATTCAGTTGGTAACAACTGAATTTTGCTTTAGTCCACATTGTAAAATGTAGCGTGAAGCGCCAAGGTTGCGCGAACCAAACGTAGCCGGAACTGGTCCGGGCCAATGCAAGTGTGTAAACTCCACTAGAGGCTTGTCGACATAACTTTGGCCTGTCCAGTACTGAGCACCGAGCGAAGCCAGTTCGCGTTACGATCCCAAGTTTGGTGATTAAAAGAAAAACTTCTTTATTGCCTCAGTGGAACGTAAATCTTCGTTAATATTGTGTATGGGTGAATCAATTTTCAGTGACCCGTGTTGAAGTCTGGTTTTCGACTTAGAAAAGGATATAACCAACTCATTTCTTCCCGTGGATGTCACAAGTTGGCGCAAAAGTCTTGATGGACCGTGTTTAAGTGTCACAGTCTGAAGGTACATGGAGTACAATTAAAATAGTCAGATTTTACATTTTTTAAGCTACTCCTTATTCAAAAGGCAATTTTCCCCTGAGAAGTACAAGCAACAATCTCGAGGGGTTGCTCTTTTAAAAACAGGTTTTTATATTTCTAAAAGGCAAAATAATATTTCATTGTTCATTGTGAAAATGCTTGGCATACTAACGAGCTGGTTATGTCCAGGGATGATTATCATCTAAATAGGATGTCAAACATGCGGCCCGCGGCGGCATCCAATTTTAAGAATAGACTCCTGATGCAGCCCGCGAGCGTGTCTCAATAATATTTTTCAATTCAAAAAGCGCGCTAACGATGCTCTCCCGGCGGAGCAAGCGCAGGGAACGATCGGTAAAATTCGGTTGTGTTTGTAGAATTACTCCTCAAATAGAAAATTTATTAAAAGACAAAAGATGTCAAACATCTGGAAAAAGATTGTAATTAATTTTTCTATATTTTTACTTTTAAGTACTAAATAAGTAAATAAACATTTACCGTCCATTTCGGTATCACTATGTACCTATGCAATGAGTTTTATTTTTCTTTATGGTTGGAGTTTGCGGCCCACTGATTCTATGATTTATATGAATTTGGCCCATCGATGATTTTGAGTTTGATTTGGCTGATCTAAATAGTCTGACATTTTATATATGCTTTCTTAAAAAGTTTCTTGTTTTATAGTATCTTTAAATTTATTGAAAGGAAGATTTTGTATATCAACAGGAACCCTATTGAAAAAGCGTATACATGATCTTTATAGATTTGTCTAAATAAACACTTCAAATCGAAATTATATTTCACTAGTTTCCGCCCGTAGTTTCGCCTGCGTGGAATAACTACACAGCGCAAATTTATTTATCCCGCTGGAACTACCACTTTATCGGGATAAAAAATATCCTAAGTCTTAATCTAGCGTATGTTCTACCAATATACCCAATTTCATCCACATCCGTTCATCCGTTGAGCAAGAAATAAAAAAAAATATCCAAACTTTCGCATCTAACTAATATTATAAATGCGTAACTTTGGATGTTTGTTTGTTTGTTTGCTCAATCACGGCGAAACGGTTGAACGGATTTGGATGAAATTTGGTATGTAGGTAGAAGAAACCCTGAATAGAAACATAGGATATTTTTTATCCCGATAAAGTGAGTAGTTCCCGCGGGAAAAACAAATTTCCGCGATAAAGTTAATCCACGCAGGTGAAGCCGATGGCGGTAAGCTAGTTTATAATATTAGTTAAATGAAATTCAGACGACCGATTGGTGTGGTGGATAGTGACCCTATCAGCCAAACCAACGGTTGCGGGTTCGAATCCCGCGAGGGGTAAATGTTTGTGTGATGAATACGAACATTTATTCCCGAGTCTTGGATGTTTATATAAATGTTTATGTATGTTTGTTTATCCGTTATCTAGTATCCATAGCACAAGCTTTGCTTAGTTTGGGACTAGATGATTGGTGTAAGTGTCCGAAATATTATTATTTATTTATTTATTATTAATGATAGATTTACCTCAAACATAGTTCGAAGAACTGATGGCCGGAGGGCTATTAAATTTTTTGAGTGGAGAAGTGATCGCGGGTCTTTCCAGAAATCTATGGAGGAGGCCTACATTCAGCAGTGGACATTCTGTGGCAATGATGACGATGAATGATAGTTTTTATTTAAAACTAAAAATAAACCGTACGGGCAGGTTGCGGAAGTTAACGCCGGTGATAGATGGGTCCACCCAAATTACCCACGAGTGGGTGTTGACTTACAATTCGAAGTGACGGAAGTATTACGTACCTGAAAAGGACAAGAAATTATTAGTCAATAGTCAAAAAGATTTGTTTGTTACGAAAAAATTATCACTTGAAAACGTTACATTTTTTAAATTATTATTAAGATTACTGCTCATTCGTAAAGCCGACTCCCCAGAGAAGATCCAGCAAGAAATTCATTCTCTTTATATGTATATCTAAACTGAATATCGCCGAGCGGTCTATGTCCATGCTTGCTTATCATCCAAACAGTCAGAAACATTATTAAGAAAGAAAGAAAGAAATCATTTATTTCGGACTTTGAGGTCCATACATTATAAAATAAAATACATACACATAAATATAAATATACAAAAGTGTTAGTACCAAACAACTTAATAACTATCAGTAAAATTTTTCAGTAAAATTTAAAATGCTCATTGGATGCCACATGCATCGACATCCAGTGAGCGAGAACAGGGCTGTCTATTCTCTCGGCTAT
Organism: Oegoconia quadripuncta; assembly: GCA_949316235.1. Taxonomy (NCBI): domain Eukaryota; kingdom Metazoa; phylum Arthropoda; class Insecta; order Lepidoptera; family Autostichidae; genus Oegoconia; species Oegoconia quadripuncta. The sequence continues at coordinate 19,912,954 of OX438758.1, forward strand.
CACCCTCAGGAGACTGTTGTTACCGCCCCGCACCCGCTCCCTCAGAGAGGCCACGCGCTTGCGCAGCACGGCATGGAAGCCGTCCGTGTTCCAAGCGGCGAACATTCCCGAGGCGCTGCAGCGCGAAGGCAGTCCCAACAATCCCCTGAGGGTGTTATTATACTGAACGCGCTGAGCACTGAAGGCTTTTTTGGTGTAATTGCTCCAGAGGTTGCACGTGTATAAAGTTTGGCAGTAGGTTTTGAATAGCGTAATTTTCACTTCACAGGAACAACGTGCAAACCTCCGTGCTAGCATATCACCCCTTACAGCCAGCGCCCTGCGCTCCCTTTCAATATAATAATCGTATTAAACACTTTTGTAAATAATTTCTCTGTTATGATGGTTATGAATTTATTTAAAGGCAAATCTAACTTATTTTTACATAGACATAATTCATTTCATATGTGTATTACCATTTATAATAAATTACCTGAAGGTCAATTCTCGTAATGTCATGTATTACAATTCCAGTCAAATTCAGTTTGGGTCTAGTCTCGATCTTCTAAATGTCAAATACGCCATTCTCCTGTCACAATATTTGAGGTTTGTAATGTGATTTGTTCAACTTTCGATCACATTTCGATATAATCACATTATAAACCTCCAATATTGTGACAGGAGAATGGCGCATTTAAGTAGAAGATCGAGACTAAACCCGAATTGAATTTTGACTGGAATATTACGAGAATTGACCTTCAGAAGATTGCATGTTTCTATACTGTACAAGAATACTTGAATAAATGTCTCTAATATGACCCAATGAAATTGTATATGTACCCAATGATATCTAATTAGACATGAATGAGATTAGATTATGGAATAGTATCCGACAACATAACCTCTGACATTATCAATTTTAACTAATCTTTGACATTGTATACCTATTTATTTAATGAACTATTTGTAAATTAAAATTATTTAGTATAGAAATTAGTTATATAATTATTTAGAGGAATTAACTCTAGACAATATTTGCACAACTCACAGTGGTAGAATTTGCGGAGACAATCATAGCTTTAAGAACTTCATGTACCAAATTCCGTAGCGAATGAACATTTCATTTCATTAAAGGCCGTGATGTTTTGCACATGGATGGAGTAACTATCTGTCAGTGATAAAATAAAAATGTTTTTTAACAAATTTCCAATTTACATATAGAAACATACAGTACAACATAGTTTATATAGAAGTAACTATATATAGATACAGCGGAGAACAATAACGTTACCACTGATAGGAAATACAGACAACCATTAGGGAAGTACATCAAAAGTACTACCATTAGAATGGATAATCAGTAGTTTGCTTTAGATAAAGTTTTTTTTTTTTTATGATTGACTGGATTCGCGTTTGACCACAATCTCACCTGATGGAAAGTAACGATGTGGTCGAAGATGAAGCACGCGATCTCAGTAAATGCCTATTCACTCTGCTCTTGAAGATCCCAAGGTTGTAGGATTCAGGAATTATTAACTACGAGTATATACGGGTGGAATCCCTCCCCACGCCTAGTGGTCCGAAGATGGAAGGGTGACGGTGGAATAAGATTATGTAATTCTAACGCACACTCCCCGAAATGTATCCTGTAAAAACCAGAGAGACAGGCAACTTTGCGACGGTGTTCAAGGCTCTGCAATTTAGCCGTCATCGAACTATCACCTATAAATCTCATGGCACGTCGTTCCACAGAATCGTATGTCTAATAGTATAGTATGTCTAAAGTACACCTATTATTCGTATACATACATACATACATAATGTCACGCCTGTTTCCCGTTGGGGTAGGCAGAGACCACAGACTTCCACTTGCTACGATCTTGACACGTATTATTACATTATTCGTATTTATGGTATATATATATCATGTGTATGAAATATGCAGGTACTTAGGTACTCATTATTTGTGTGTGTCCCATGAGCGTCCGTGATCTCACCATAGGCTCCACTGAAAACCAGCGTTGTAGTCGTTCTTCTTCTCTCGACTACAACAAATGCTGAGTTGGGGACCTGATTTGATGCCACTTTGCGACACCGAAAACTATCCAATGCATACCTACTTAGGTATATTAAGTTCCACATTTTTAAATTGTGTTATAATAGTACATAGGTAACAATTAAATGTATTTTTTAAGTGTCGCTAAATGGATCAAATAAAGTTTTCTTATTCTTATTCTAATCGAGTGCAGCTAGTTGGTACTTGGCTGAACCATCCCAACCAAAGTACAGGTATTTAGTAATAAAACATAAGATTGTTGGATTAAAATCACCACTGTTAATTTCATTCCGTCCGAGAATATACTTAGAACTCCTGTAACTATTTACAAAAAAAAATTATCAATAACTTCTTTACGTTTATGAAAAATTTCACTGAGGGCAAATATCACAACGCAATAAACAATTTTTTGACAATATAAAGTAGCCAATGGTGTCTTACAGACAGTACTACTTTAAAACTGGTTTTAGTTTGTTGGTGTACATCCGAATCGACATACCTCCACCGATAAAAAAGTGTAATACAATTCGGTCCTTTAAAAATGAATGTAAGCGGTGGTTTTTGCAAAAGCAAAAATCGTCGTGCATATGGTCCTTCAACAGAATTAAAAAATAACTAGATCTCTGCCAGTGTATTGAGTTTATTGAAATTTGTAAAGTTAGAATCATATCAGAATCCACTCGCACATTTGCCCTTATCGACCGACACCAACACATTATTATTCTTACCATGCACCTTTGTTTACTACTTGTTTTGTTTATAGTTCTTTGTTTACGTTTCTCTTGTTATAAATAATAACCTACCACCTTCAGCTCCATAGTAAAAATCGTCCTATTAGAATAATCCTTACCTTAATTGCAATAAATTTATATATTAATTTTAATTATAACATTTATCTATATTATTATTGTAATTATTTTAAATACATTCTTGTGGCAGCAACTACTCTGCTGGGGGGGACTGAAAATCAGCAACTTTGCTGAGTCCCTACCCTTTCATCTCAACTTTGTTCTAGTTATAAGAAATTAATTATTTTTGGGAATTTTGGGATGAATAAATGTCTTTTTATTTTTATTTTATTTTTTTTTATTTTTATTTTTTTTAGAAAATTGTTTTAGGCGATCTTAGCATCTTCTATAACGCAATGAAGTTCATATTGGTGACTATAATTTAATATTGTAGGTTTTATAACTAAATACCCACACTATACCTAAACCTACAAACCTACCTAAGCCACACAATGATTAGAGAACATGTATTCTATTACTAACGGGTAACCGATTGGTGTACCGGTGTTGACGACCGTTTGGTGTAGTGGATAGTGACCCTATCAGCGAAACCAACGGTTGCGGGTCCGAATCCCGCGAGCGGTAAATGTTTGTGTGATGAATACGAACATTTATTTACGTTTACGTTTATATATATTTACGTTTGTATTTTGTTGCTATTTTATAAATGTTATGTTTAAGTAGGTATATTTGTCTATTGATCTATGTATGTATGTGTATGTAAATATATGAAATTTATTCACGTAGTTTGTATCTGCATCCCTATTTAATACCGCACAACCTACCTATTTCAAATGTACTGTCCTTATACCCAAAGGTTGCCTGGAAGAGATCGCTTTTAGTGATAAGGTCGCCAAATTGTACATTCTATTCTTACTACTTTTCTGAAACTGTATTTTCTTATCTGTTTTGCAATAAAGTGTATTTGTATTGTATTTATTCTCGAGTCTTGCATGTTTATATAAATATTTATGTATGTTTATCCGTTATCTTAGTATCCATAGCCACAAGCTTTGCTTATTTTGGAACTAGATGATTGGTGTAAGTGTACGAAATATTTATTTATTATTTATTTGTTTATTTAACCTATCCTTCTACAATATATAAGGAACTTTCAGATTATAGGAAGTTACACCGCAAAAATTATTTACTGAACTATATCACATAAATTCTTTTTGCGCTCGATCGTTCTTAATTTGTCGTTCAGCTCGCTTGAATTTGTGGACGTCTGTAGTCTCTGCCGGGAAACAGAAGTAACTTTATGTATGTACGGGCGCAAAAATTTTAACGTGGTACTGCGGCCGACCTCGTTAGAATACGACGGCAATGCGAGACAGAATGATTGATAGTCTTTCAAATGTACAGGCAAGAACGAATTTTTATAATTCTTTTACAAATTCATCTCAGCGGGTTTCCGTATAATCTAGATTTATTACAGGTTTTAAGTGAAAAGCGGTCAGTGTTTAGGACTTTATAACGAGCTCGTTATAGGAGTATTATGCTATCTTGTTTATTAGTACTTATTCTAGCATTAGGTACGTATATGAAACGACGATGTCGAGTAACGTGTGTTGTACATTTTAAACTACAATTTTACAATTAGACGGCCTTATCGCTTAGGGAGTTAAGCAGTTTAAAAGAAGACGTAGTGACAAAGTTTTAAAAAGGTATGCTGACATGGTTTAGATATGTGGAGAGGATGAATGAAAGAAGACTCACGGAAGAGATATATGAAGCGAACGTGGATCATTATCTAATCGGGGACGTCGTAAAGAAAGGCCAAGTTAAGAGTACCCTAAACCGACGACCATGTATGAACAACCTTATGAGAGTGAATGAAGCAAAAGAGGTATGTCAGGATCATAGCAAGTGGAAGTCTGTGGTCTCTGCCTACCGCTACGGGAAATAGGCGTGACATTATGTATGTGAAAAAGAAATCTTAATTTATATTAAATAAATAAATGAGGGCAACACTGGACGGTTTTTGTGGTGTATTTGGATGACGTCATAGTCGTACGGGGGATTACCAAATTTGCACATTATAGTTAAAGCAAAATTGTTTCAAAATTTTTACCGCCTCCGTGGCTCAAAGTAAACAACACAGGGTTTAAGATTCGGAGGTTGCGGGTTCAATCTCCAGCGTACATATTTAAGTACTCGGTTTGGTTGATAGTAGGGCATTTTAAATATCCGCCTGGTTAGCTACCACCATATTATCTAAATCTGTTAATTATAAAAATCCAAACAGAATGCTGTTTGGCGGCAGACTGTTAACAATGGTTAATAGCATTGTTGTGTTCCGGTTGTCAGGGATAAGATAGCCAGTTCCCCAAATATGATGGAGTTTCCGGGTCAGTATATTTTTCTACCTTCGGCCTCATCTTCACTTAACATCAGGTGTGATTGAGATCAAATGCGAACGCGTTGTATATAAAAAATAAAAATAAAAACTCTCGTACGTTCATCCCTTAAGCTCCCTCTCCTCTAAGGCACATATACATGGCACACTTAAGTGCGAAAAACCACGGAATGATTTCTGAAATTCGCAACTCACGTCGAACAAAAAACAACCCCAGGCCGAGACCGACAGCCGCAAACCCTTCCCCGAACAAACACCCCGGGAACTTTTCCGGGACGTGATCGCAATGCCTATATAGTGCGTAGTTCCCGGGGACTTCGTGGACACTTTCGGGTTATACGGTCGCATACAACACGAACGCTTGTCAACTTCACCTACAATGGAGACTGGAAGGGTAAAGTTATACCGATCGATTCTTGTCAAGAAGGCAGGTTTGCATTTTGATTATTAATGAAATATCGGACAAGTTCTGGTCAAGTGAAGTTAAAGAATTTATTGCGTGCAACATTATAGGTGTACATTGGAACTTCTTATCTTACAGGATATTGGATACAATGTAGCGACCTGTAAGGGCATTGTAATTTTGAAGAGGGCTATACCGGATGAGTTTTTTTATCGTAACGAATAAAATAGGGCATACGAGTATTAGGAAGTTATTGGCATAGCTAGTTTAATTAGCTAGATAGCTTAGCTTATGAGATAATTGACAATGCCCCTTTACAGCAGCTTAATAATAAATAATAAATTATTTATTTTTCCAGACAATAAGGTCCATCTTTGTTAGTACAGTCACCTATAACTATGTTAGTAAACAGTGGTAGACATTGAAAATTTAAAATAATAATTGTCAATTCAAAAATCAATTGAAAAATTAAAATATAAAGAAAAATCAAAATTGAAACATGGAAAGTAAATTATATTAATTTGAATTTATTTTGAAAATTGAATTACTAATATACAAATTGTAGAATGTGTATGTCAAAATTATTATGTAAGTAAAATTCAACTATTGCGTGTGATCTGGGGCACTGGTGCATGCAACGACAACCAGTGCTTCATGAATGGCCCATCCATGCGGCCTGCCACTATATTAAGCTTAACTTCGTTTATTTTTAAATAGGTACCTTATATGATTGTCATGAATTGTAACACAGGGTTTAAGATTCGGAACTATTTATGTATGTTGACGTGTCCAAGTGCTCTAATTGAAGTTTATGGAAATAAAGAATTATGAGTTATTGAGTATGAGTAATTATTTATTTCCGGCCTGAGATTGAGATGCGACTGGCGTGATTCTTAGGGTTTTTTAGGGAAATTTATTTGGAACTCATATTTTCTTTATTCATTTAATTTAATGATGTAATTATGTGGAATAGACTAGAAACGCGACCGTCAAATGACACAATTTAAAGTTCTATTCTATGATAGTTTCGAAAAAAATAAATTAAACTACCTATGCCAATATTTTCTATTTCGCTTACCTAATATGCCCCATATTTTTTTTTCTTGCGATAAAAACATCCAGTACTCTTTACATTAATTAACATTTCATTACATTATGGCAAAATATTATTAATATTATAAACATTACATAATTAACATTACAATACTATAATTACATTATTAATATTCCAGCCCGCTAAAACCTATTTCTATTTCATTCAAATTCTATGAATATTATAGTAAAATAATACAATTTTTATAGAATTTGTATTTATTACATCTACCTAGAATTACATGGTCGTACTTGAGCAGTTCCATGTCTATTTCGTATTGCTGAAAAGTAATATATAAATACTATATAAATAGAAAATTTAGAAAATCCCAGAGAAAATCAGCGATGAAAACATAACGGCTGAACTGAATTTAATAAAACATGGCCAAGAACTACCGCTAGAAAAACTGCTTTCAAATAATAATACCAAGTCGGTTCACCGATTTAAGAACTTCGGCATCATCTTCACTTAACATCAGCCACGATTGAGGTTAAGCGCTAACCCGTCGTGCATAAAAATATATTCAACATTCGTCCTTGTGACAGCTCTTATTGATGACAGTGGTGAAGCTGAATTTGGTAACGACGTTAATCAGCAGGGCCAATGTGACCCTTAAAGGGCTAACGGTTTAACCCTCAAATTAGTTGTCTAATAAGCTGAGTTAATCGCTGTCTGTGAATTTAGAAGCTGACCACAGCCGGTAGCGGTGTAGGAGATTAATTCACATGTGTAGGTTTAGTGAAGGTGATCAGGAATTTGAGGGTGTTACCATCGACTCGCTAAGAAGTACAGTTACACCATCAGCCTTACAATTGTTCTTAAGTGTTGCCCTTCGCTAAACATCATGAATCTCTGTAATATTGGGACCAGAATTCATGATAACTGTGCCATTTTTTGGACAAAAAAATACATAATAATATCCTTAGACATACACACGCTTTCCTCTCCCAGGGTGGGGCGGAAGAACAGCGCCCAGTTCCTGGAACTGAGCATAATGCTGAGTCCCACCCTTTTTGCCACAGGGGCACTCAAAATTTATTATGTCTATCTTTATTATGTTTTGTATTTTGTTCTTTTTAATGTTTTAGATGTTAAGTTTGTTTTGTACATTTAGTGTGTGCCCACTTGTGGTAAATAAACTGTTTTCTTTCTTTCTTTCTTTCTTTCACACAGCGTCATCTAGTTCCACAGTAAGCAACTATAGGCTTGTGTTGTGTATATACTACATAAATACTTTTTTTTTGTAAATAAATACTTATTATTTAAATGAAAACATCCATAACTCGGGTACACATGTCCGTATTCATCACACAAACATATGCCTAACCACTACACCAAACTGGTCGTCTATTTATAGTATTTTATATCTGGGGAGTGATGTGGTCTTTCCCCACATTTTTTTTATGCACGACGGGTTGGTACTTGACCTCAATCACACCTGATGATTTTATATTAATTTACATTATTGAATGAAGAATATTTTCAAGGAAACTCTATGAGAATATGCAAAAATAATAATATTAGTTTTAATTTCGTAATGCAACGTACGTCGGCGTCGGTGGCTCAGCGGTTAAGACGCGGTCACCCAATGTGGGAGGTCCGGGTTCGATTCCCAGGCAGGCTATGCACCAATGAGTTTAACATTTAATTTAATTACGTATGTGCATTTATCCCACTGCTCTTAAACGGTGGAGGAAAACATCGTGAGGAAACCTGCAAAAATTCAAAGGCATGTGAAGTCCCCAACCCGCATTGGGCCAGCGTGGTGGGCTATGGCCCATTCTCCCTCATTATACGAGGGAAGGCCTATATACCTGCAGTGGGATGTTTACGGGCTGAGATGATAAATGCCACGTAACCTACATATTAATAAATTCATCCGGAACCCTCAATTCACTCATAGTAATGGCTATCTAACCAGAACACAACAGTACTGATTGAGAGCATACTTAAATGTGGTGCTAGGTATTTTTTTTTTAATGATTGACTGGATTCGCGTTTGACCACAATCTCACCTGATGGAAAGTGACGATGTGGTCGAAGATGAAGCACGCGATCCCAGTAAATGCCTATTCGCTGCTCTTGAAGGTCCCAAGGTTGTAGGATTCAGGAAAGACTGACGCCGGAAGGGGGTTCCATGCCTTAGTTAAAAGAATAGAATCAATCCAAGTCTTCCCTTGGTGTAAAAGGCGACTAAGGGACTTTCCACCAAAAAACATCAACCTTGCACGTTTTAACGGCGATGGGCTCATCCCCTGTCAAGTATGCATTTCTGTATATTCGTAAGGTGAACTATGGATGCTGTACCTTAATGTTTGGAACAGCCACACTCTTTAGTTTGGGATATCACTGACCACCCCATTTGGGATAAAGTTCGTGACGTGACGTATGTAAAAAGCCGGTCATCGCCAGAACTGCAGAAAGAGCGATGACTTAATATAAAATGACTATACACTCGACTACTCCCCTTTAGTAAACAAGCAAATACAAAGCCTCACCATAAAACGGATACTTTGACGTTAGAAAGGGACAGCGATACTCATTATAACAGGGCGGAGGAGTGATGCTGCAAATCGTAAACAAAATGCCTTTTGACTTCCAAACCACAATAACACAATACAGATAAACTGTAGGAAAACGAACCTTACGATCTTCGGAATAAGTTTTATAGCGGTGGAAACAATAAATTGGACAAGGTCGACATCGTTTACAGAATGTCAAGTTGTCGCAACATCGAAAGGGGATTAATAATAAGCAGTGTAAACATTTAAAACGTATAAGCGGTCGGCCATTTTGTTATTTTTTCAAACCATTAACGGAAAGAGAGAGATATATATATATATTATATACAATAAAGTGTATTTGTATTGTATTGTATATATATTATTTTAAGAGATATACAAAGCGAATGTGGATGGTAGTGTTGGTGAGGGAAGACCACGGCGAACGTACCATGATCAAATCGGGGACGTCTTAAAGAAAGGCCAAGTCAAAAGTACCCTAAACCGACGAGCATGTATGAACAACCTTATGAGAGCGAAGGAAGCAGAAGAGGTGTGTCAGGATCGTAGCAAGTGGAAGTCTGTGGTCTCTGCCTACCACTACGGGAAACAGGCGTGACATTATGTATGTATGTATGTATGTATTAACGGAAAATAAGGGGGGATCCAAGTTTGAGGAAATTTTAAGATTTCGATACAGTTTTATAGAGGTGGCGAGAGTCTGGGTCAGTCAGTCCTTGGATGGGTGACCGCTCATGGCATTTTCATACGTGTTGCCGTGTTTCGGATGGTACGGATAGGAACTGAGGACTATAGGAGGAATTACAACAAACACACCAATTCGCACAGGGCCTTCATGGTTTATATAGAAAGAAAGAAACTGTTTATTCGCCACTTCGACACATATACAACAAATTGTTAGGCAAGTAAAATAACAGAACACTCAGATAAGTGTCGCAGCAGCGAAAGGGAAACGACTCAGCTATATGCTAAGCCTATAAGAGCTCAGCGCTGGTTTACTGTCGCACCCAGAGCAGACGAATTACCGCCGCTAGTTGCATAAAGACAGGACAAGTCAAAGGGATTAAAATGTGCTTTGTAAATTAAATAAATACATAAAGATACTTCTTATGTCATTAACCTGACTGAGAAAATACTCATACTCATTTATTTTTTCCATAGGCGTATTCCGTGTACACTTGGACATGTACATTACAATACAATACGTGCCAAAAGACTCATTGGTGACCATTCGATCACTGCTAAATTGCAGAGCCTCGAACACCGTCGCAAGGTCGCCTGTCTCTCGGTCTTTTACAGGATACATTTCGGTGAGTGTGCGTTGGAATTACACAATCTTATTCCACCATCGCCATTCCATCTTCGGACTACTAGGCGCGGGGAGGGATTCCACCCGTATGTAGTTAACATACCGAACATTCGCACTAAGCGGTTCGATTCTTCATTCATAATGCGAACAGCCAAGGCATGGAACTCCCTTCCGGCGTCAGTCTTTCCTGAATCCTACAACCTTGGGATCTTCAAGAGCAGGGTGAATAGGCATCTACTGAGATCGCGTGCTTCATTTTCGGCCACATCATCACTTCCCATCAGGTGAGATTGTGGTCAAATGCGTATCCAGTTCACCATAAAAAAAAAAAAAAAAAAACAATATATATATATATTGTTTTTTTTATATATATATATATATAATTAAATGTAAAAGCGAAAGTACATTAATTATTAACAAATATCTGGATACAAATAAAAGGATTATAAAATAATTTAGAGTGATGTAGCTGCTGTAAATGGACATTGTCAATTGCCTTAAAGCTATGATATTAAAATACACTACTGAAGCCAGGCATCTCTATCTTCCAAGTAATCATTTATACTATAATAGGCCTTTCTAATAAGGGTACATTTGATTTTATTTTTAAATTGTCGTTCCGTGAGCTCGAATATATTTAATGGGATTTTGTTATAAAAACGGACACAGTTCCCTAAGTATTTATCCTTATAATCTCTTATAAGTATATATCCCTAAATTTTTAAAGATCATGTCAAAACAACCTTGGCAAAAAAAGGTTATTACAAAATTTGAATGGCTGGCAAACACGCTTGGTGTGCTGCGACCAGCTCGCAAAAATTATAAAATTGCATTACTTAGTTGTATATTAAAAAAAAGGAGAGCAACTCACTCACACACTTACATTTTTTTTTCTCGTCTATTCTTTTCTGAACTTCTACTGTTTCCATTTCTTAATTATATTTGCTATATTGTTATGTATCAATATAATAACATTGTTACTGCCTGCGTCACCTAGGGGGAGAGCCTGGCAATATGAAGAAGAGGTTTATTTTCCTAGTTCAGATGTCAGTCTCTCACAAGTGAAATTGTATATTTGGGCCTGAATTTTGTAATAATGCTGTTGTTTAGATATATTCTTACTATTTACCTTGTGTGTGAAACAATAAAGATTATTATTATTAATGATCCTGTGTGGTTCTTGCGCCGCTTCTTTCACAATTTCCCTTTCTGAAGCGGTAGTAGGTTGGGCATACTGACTGACACATAAATGCAAAAAGCCCTTTTATTTCCAGTACATTGGAACCTTCAAGAAACGAGCCTACACCTTCCTCAAAGGCCGGCAACGCATCTGTGACCCTTTTAGTGTTGTGGGTGTCCATGGGCGGCGGTGATTGCTTTCCATCAGGTGACCCTAATGCTCGTTTGCCGCCCTCTCATATAAAAAAAAAAAAATCCAGTCTATTTAAATTGACATTTAACAAATTATATCATGTATCTTACGATGAAATAAATGCTTGAAGTTTGACATGGATTATACTCTCTAATGGCTGTGCCCAACAGTGGGGCCGAGAAGTGCACTGCTGGATATCAGCCTATCCCATCCCATTTTTGCATCGTTTTCTATGATAGAATCTCGTAAATTAGCGATCGCATATTTGTTGGAGCTCCACACCAACGATTTGACAACCGTGGTCTTCGAATCTTGCCACGCGTAAAATTTGTGTGATGAATAGTTTCTATTTTCAAATATTTATTAGTAAAAAAAAGTCGCAGCTGGCCATAATTCATCAATGCTGTTATTCTCTCGACCAATCACACCCATGACACTCGACAGACGGGCTGGTCCTACTCCATTCTGCCAGCATCCAAATTTCATTGTCGTAATAGAAACCCAGTCAGAAGTTTCCAAAGTATACGCTCAGTTTTTATTATGATTTGACTAAGGTTATCGAGTTCTTCATCAACCATTTAAGCTACGTAGGCCCTTCAGACAATAGCTGATAACCCGTCAGAGCTGACGGCGAGGCTGCGAGGGCCACAGTGGAGCACCGCACCGCCGTAAATCAGTCAATAAGCACTTAATTCCCGCTTCTTGTCGATAAACGCCCGGCCACAGTGTAGTAATTACTTTACAGTATATCCACTATAAATCAATAAGGACGTAAAAACAAATCTATAAACGCAAGTAAATGCAATTTTATACCTAATTGTTACAATAAATGTAAAATTTGTTGAGATTTTTTTTAAATTATCATCATTTGACGCTTGCCAATGCAGTCTCCACTCTAGGACTTTAATGCCACCAGCTATCAGTTCTTCGAACCACTGCCACTTATTAATCCGCTGGCCTATATCGGTGACTTATCTACGTCTACTGATTTTTTCATTCCTGATTCGATCACGTAGTGAAACACCGATCACTAATCATGATAATAATAATGATCACTAATGATGATAATCACGAATAATGAGCGATGGCCCATTTGTGGTACAGATACACATACAACTCTTTTATAAGTTGTAACAGTTGTACTTAATTTTTGTTTTTATTTTTATTACTGTGAAATAAGGCTACATTTAATAACACCAAGCAGAATGATTGTTATGTCGAATATTTTTGTATGTGTTTCTGTAATATGCAAATAAACGCTATCTATCTATCATCAATCTAGAGTAATTGGAATTGCAACTAACTTATTCAAGGCATATATGCTTTATTGCGACATTTTGGGGGGACAAAAAGAAGTTTATTGACCCAAGAACTCCCAAATTTCGAAATCAAGAGTTCCAAAATTGCAATGCTCGAGTTTTTATATGTTAAGATAAGATAAGATAAGATGTTTATTTACCAAAAAGAACCATACATAATTATACATTTTTTAATTTGTAGTTTCTATAAGATATTTAAATGTACCTTCCTTATTTAAACAATAAAGCGTATTTGATTGATTGATTGATTGATACATTTGCTGTAGCGTCCACACTAGGCTAGGCCTGTATCGTGGATGCCAAACGATATTTACACATCAATATGTTAAGCGTTCGAGTTATTCGCAAGCGAACATCAACATTCCATGATAATGTTAGCTTGTCACAATTCTTGCGTAATGCCATATTTCTGCCGAGCTAGCATGACCTGTATTCCCTCTACAGCGACACTGGATAGTGTCTTCATCACGTTCATGCTTTATGCAAGTAAGGGAGATGCAAGGCTTCATCTCCCAATGACAGATTGTAGAGAGACTATTGGGTATGCTAGCTCTGCACGGTGACCATTCACACACACCCACTCAGCAGACTGTATTTTAGTTTCTGGATTATAGCAGTAAAACCCGCTTTCGTCAGCCGTAAGTATGTCGAACACAGCATTTGAGTCACCTCCATTAAATCTTTGAACCATTCCACGGCACCAATCTCCACGACGGAGTTTTTGGGCCTTTGTCAAATTATGAGGTATCCACCGGGCACAAAGCTTCCTGACCGCTAAATGTTCATAAAAGATTTTGTGTACGTGATTCATACCGATGCCTAAGCTTGTGCGAATCTGCTGATGGGTCACTCTTTTGTCAATCTCTATCATACGCCGCACAACATCGATGTTATCTTCGGTCGTTGCCGTAGAAGGCCGTCCCTCACGCAGATCATCCGTGAGATTAGTGCGACCACGTTTAAACTCATTAAACCAGTTGTAAACAGTGTCACGAGAAGGGGCTTCGTCATGAAAAGCCAATCGAACTCTATCTTAACTTTCTTGTTGACTTAAATGGCATTGAAAGTCATAAAAAATCATTGCACGAAAATTTTCTCGCGTTAAATTCATACTGACGTGACACAGACAATTTTCAATTTGCCGTCAAATCGTAAAACAAATGACAAATGAATGAAATACATTCACAGTAATATTGGCAGAGTTCCATATTCAAAATTTGAGCTTATTTTTTATTATATCGTTTAAAGGTGGCCAGTTCTAAAAATTTTTAGTGTCGCCCTCGTACACCACGCGGGTCCAGTGAGGATAGGTGAATTTATGTCAGACTAGTGGCCACCTGACAGTCAGTGTTTTTAATCCGCCTTGGCTTAACGGCTTAATTGAAAACAATCGGATATTTAAGGTGCCCTCCGAAGCACGGAAACACTGCCGCAAGTGTCACCCGTCGCAGGACTGATCGCGCCAGACATTGCTTAACTCCGCTAATCGAAAAAGAAATAACGAATGCGACTGCGCCACGAGTGAATCGCGACCATTAATTAGCTTACGCGGGCTTAAACTTAACCGCCTCCGTGGCTCAATGTAAACAACATTGGGTTTTCGATTCAGAGGTCGCGGGTTCGATCCCCAGCGGGGTACATGTTTAAGTACTCGGTTTGGTTGGTAGTAGGGCATTTTAAATGTCCGCCTGGCTAGCTACCACCATCTTATCTAAATCTGCCGCCGAGCAGCAATGTTAATAGCATTGTTGTGTTCCGGTTGTCAGAGATAAGATAGCCAGTCCCCCAAATGTGTTGGGGTTTCCGGGTCAGTACGCTTCCACCTTCGACCTCATCTTAACTTAACATAAGGTGTGATTGAGGTCAAGTATCAACCCCGTGGTGCATATAAAAAAAAAGCTTATATTGCCACTTGTATAATCGTGACCGTAAAGCTTGTTAGAGTTGCTTTACTGCTACTCGAGGTAGCTGTGACGATCCGGAGACTTTACTGACGGAATAAATTTACATGCTAACGGCTCGGTCCAGCGTCACAGTGTTGCCTTAAACGCCTGCCATCAATAAACTCATTGAGGGCAAAGAGGATTCACGGGTTTTCATGGTAAAGACCCGGGGGTACCTTGTTATTCATGTGCGCGTAAACCCTCGATGTGAAGTAAAACAATATTGAGGTGTAAGTTTAGGCACAACAGCCTTATATGTCACCCAAGATCCAGGCAGCTGCCGTAAAGGTGTGGCTAATAGGCGGAGTTTTAGCCAGTACGAGTCCGGCACTACCTCCGGGTGGATATCGCCTCGCGCTTTTATAACTGCGGTTGATGTCGACTCGAAAGTGTCCTATGAGGATTTCTTCTCCTTCCCGAAATAAAAAGCCTTATATGTCGCCACAGCTTGGGTGCAGCCTCCGCGTATTAGAAGATCATGTTATACAGGGCGTCCCACGGCTATGCCACATGGAGGGAAAGTACCTTGAATTTTGTAGATGGAACATTTTACTGAAAGAAGACATTATTTTAATTTAAAAAGCAATTTAAACTGCATTCATAGATTTTGAAATAAGTACATGGTTGAACCGGGAATCGAACCCTTTATTTATAAAAAAAAAATTACCATGTAACTTTATCATACCGATCGAAAGGCTTCATCATAAGGATAATTTTTTGCTAAATAACATAGTGTCAGAAATAAAAGGAAGACCATGAATTTTAACATTTTTAATACAAAATTAATCAAATTTATGAAATGCTCAAAATGAGTCCCATCCTGTTCAATACAAAGTCGCACTCTTTTGATTATTTCGCTCCCTGTCGATTTTTTGATCATGTTGTGGTGGATATTTAGAATAATACGTCGAAGTTCAGTTTGTAGCTCGTGGACACTTTGACACTGGTTCTTGTAAAGTAAATTTTTTACATAACCCCATAAAAAAAATCTAACGGGGTTAGATCTGGGGATCTCGGCGGCCATTTTTTCGTCCATTTGTCCCGATCCAGGAAAGAAAATGTTCATTGAGATAGTCCTACTTACTAATTACGTATCTCTTTATCATTTTATCATGAACTTAAATTATAATAGGGAAATGATGCATACTTCTCGAGTGGGTAATTAGTATTAGTAATGATAATGTCAGTTGTATGTCCTTACGGCAATGTCAGCTTTTCATTTTTCTGAACAAAATTGAACATCTAATGTTAAAATTCATGGTCTTCCTTTTATTTCTGACAATATGTTATTTAGCAAAAAATTATCCTTATGATGAAGCCTTTCGATCGGTATGATAAAGCTACATGGTAATTTTTTTTTATAAATAAATGGTTCGATTCCCGGTTCAACCATGTACTTATTTAAAAATCTATGAATGCAGTTTAAATTGTTTTTTAAATTAAAATAATGTCTTCTTTCAGTAAAATGTTCCATCTACAAAATTCAAGATACTTTCCCTCCATGTGGCATAGCCGTGGGACGCCCTGTATACCGGGTGACTTGGAATTAGAGCATAATCTTGTAAGCGGTTATGCGGTAGTACAGGTCATCGCAACATTTTTGTATATGGACACTCATATGCAAAAATGAACCGTTACTGAAAAAAAAAAATTTTTGTGTTTATTTGGGAAAATTCTAGGTGGTAACTTAAGAAACAAAGAAAAAACTCAAAAGATACTGATTCTTTTTCTTTATTGTCTCATATTAAAGGTTTAATTACATATCCAAGTCATTCAGTGAAACACAATGGCGTTATTTTTAATGCTCTTTCACAAACAAATTTGCTCCTTTAACTCAAAAATTCACAATGACATTTGTTGTGCATATTATAAAAGAAACATCTACATAGCTAGAGGCAATGCTTCAGCCGCCCAGCGCGAATATCAATTGCGATACGATACCCCAATCGTCGCTTGCCCGATGTTAGCGTATTCTCTCGAGTTTATGGACGAGCACGTGAGACTGGAAGCTTTTAAAGCCGACGAGGTATGTTATCGTTATTTTAATTCTCATCCTGTACCTTCAAGATCGGATGTGTGTGTGTGTGTGTGTGTGTGTGTGTGTGTGTGTGTGTGTGTGTGTGTGTGTGTGTGTGTGTGTGTGTGTGTGTGTGTGTGCGTGAGAGTGTGTGTGTGTGTGTGTGCGTAGCTTAAACACTAGTTTGATCACAAACAAATCAAGAGGCAAGTACCTATTAAAGGTAGATTACCGGCCATGCCAGCCCCACAGATTACATATTGACAATTCGAAGAAACGCACTACTCTTGTATCGCAGACTACAGAAAAACCAGAGCTGTCAGCACTTCGCATAAATCTCGAAACAGTATCTCGAGCAAAGTATAAAACCTTCCGAAGTTAGCGCGAAGTTTTAGTCGTATCCATATTATTTAAGTAAGCACTAAGAAGCCGAGAAAAAGAGTGAACTGGCATATTTCAGGCGCCTAATGCGTAATAGAAAACGCCAACGGCAAGAAACTTATAACGATGAGCAAAGTCTGCGGGAAAGTTTTGCTACTTGTCCCCTTAATGTAGAAAGAGAAAGTGGGAAAGAGAAATAACAAATCTGGAGTGTCGCCGAACTATTTGCTCTCCATTAGGTAAATATTAGGTCCTTACCTATGAAATTGGCGTTTTGTATGAAGAATTTAATTAAGACTGTTTTCCCCATTCAAACATTTTTGATTTTTTTTTTGGGAACGGCAAATCCAAATTTAGCTAAACTTTGTGTGTATTATCGGATAACATTAAGTTAAGTATAGGCAGCGTTAATTTTTCAAAGTAACCGCTTTATAAAAGTTTCAGCGAATCTAAGAAATGATTATGGCAAGCACATGAAAAGAGCTCTGTTCAAATTTTTTTTATTATGTGATTTAGGCCAGAAATTAAAAAATATTTCATGTGAAACCTTGAAATCATATTCCATTTTCCAAATAAAAAACAAATTTGGATAAAGCTTTGAAAATCGCAGGAATTGGTACATATGATTAACGAAGAAAAAAAACTCCAATTTCATAGGTAAAGACCCAATAATTCGAAGAAATGAATTGTGAAGATATGTAGCCAATGTAACCAAATAACAATAAATGTACGCTTATTGGAGATTTATCAGTCGTAGATAGATGAAACGACGTTTCTTTACATATTACAGAAACCGTCACTAATATTCGATGGCTTAGTTAATCTGCTTGGTGTTATGTTATAAGTCAAAGTCAAAAATGCTTTATTTTGTAGGTACACAGAGTACACTTAAAATAGTCAATTTTACATTTTTTAAAGCTACTACTTGTTCAAAATGCAATTTTCCCCTGAGAAGAACACGCAAGAAACTCGAAGGGTTGCTCTTTTAAAATCAGGCTATGATTTTACATAAAGGTTTTTATATTACAAAAGGGTTTTTATATTTCATTATTAATTGTGAAATAAACCTTAGAAGAAACTGGAACCTTATTGAGTGTAGCCTTTATCACAAGAGTAATTTAAAAACAGTTACAGCACAACGTTAACAGCTTATAACAGTTTAGTAAACTTATTGTAGTCTAATTAACCAGGAGGTGGAGGTATACATTAATTCCTCTGTCACTAAAACTCTCTCAAATCTCATCTCTGTTGCATGCAATTTTTAATCATCCGTCTTCTTCAAGGCCCAACATTCCGATCCACATTACGACAGGTCTTATTAAGGATTTATAAATTTTGCTCTGTAACCTGAGGGGCAAACGTGAGTTTTTTTTTATGATTGACTGGATTCGCGTTTGACAACAATCTCACCTGATGGAAAGTGAGATGTGGTCGAAGATGAAACACGCGATCCCAGTAAATGCCTATTCACTCTGCTCTTAAAGATCCCAAGGTTCCATGCCTTGGCTGTTCGGATGATGAATGAAGAATCGAACTTCTTAGTGCGAATGTTCGGTATATTAACTATATACGGGTGGAATCCCTCCCCACGCCTAGTGGTCCGAAGATGGAAGGGTGACGGTGGAATAAGATTATGTAATTCCAACGCACACTTACATATTGTTTACAGTTACATATTGTTTCGGTGACCTGTAGCCAGTTCATCCAACCAGCTTTGATTTGTGACATCCTTGATCGATCTCACTATCTCCTTGTACGAGTGACCATCTACGAGGCGTAAATAATTAGTTCAGCCAATATGGCTATTGCCTCCATGATAACGAGCTAGTTGACAGAATAGCAAATGCAACATTAGGTTAATCGATGATGGAATTATTGACAGAGTCGCTATACAAAGAAAATCCTTTAGATTGGGCTAATGGAAACGTTGTGCAATTCTGCACCGAAACGCGAAAAGTTATATAAAACTGCAATTCTGTAACCAAAGTCACATGACCCTCAAAGTTTCTGTGTCCGGAATATGACCGAAGTTCCACACCAAACTAACAAGTACATTCCAAAGGTCGAAGGTTCTTCTGAATAATTGACGTCACTTGGGCACATCTGAGGGCGTGACGTAATGGATTCGATCATAATTTATTGGAAATTCCAACTTTCGGGTACATCACAGCGAGTTGGATTCATATTCCTACAAAGTTAGCGGAGAGTTGAAAAATTTTAAAATGATTTATTCTCAAAGCCGTAAACGTAGCCCTGGAGGTTCAGTCAATATCGAATCATGAAGTTGTGGGTTTGAGCTTGGGTCGTGTGTACGGAATAAGATTCGACAAGAAACATGGCTCTAACGTCACGAGGTGAGCGGATCTTTGAAGTTAAATATTATTCAGTGATCAAAACTTTTTGCCTTTTGTGCAGGCAGCAATGTTTGTTAGAAGGTTTTTCATTACATGATATCCTGCGGAAAATATATCCATTTTTTTAAATCTTTATTTTTTTTAGGGACTTAGTTCTTCTAGTATAACAGTACCCTGACCAAGATCTGATCAGAAAGTACAAACATATTATAAATATAAATAAATATATCAATATTTCGGACACTTACACCAATCATCTAGCCACAAACTAAGGACAGCTTGTGCTATGGATACTAGATAACGGATGAACATACATAAATATTTATATAAACTTCCATGACTCGGGAATAAATGTTCGTATTCATCACACACATTTACCCCTCGCGGGATTCGAACCCGCAACCGTTGGTTTCGCTGACAGGGTCACTTTCCACTACACCAACCGGTCGTCTAAATTATACAATTATACAATAATTATATTATACAATATTAATATACAATAACCTAGTCGCTATTGATCCTGAGCATTGACTATTCAACCGCCTCCGTGATACGATATAAACAACATAGGGTTTACGAATCGGAGGTCGCGGGTTCGATCCCCAGCGGGGTACATATTTTAGTACTCGGTTTGGTTGGTGGTCGGTGGTATGACATTTTATATGTCCGCCTGGCTAGCTACCACCATCTTACCTAAAGTCTGCTGCCAAACAGCAATGTTTAATAGCATTGATGTGTTCCGGTTGTCAGAGATAAGCCAGTCCACTAAAATACGGGTCAGTAGGCTTCCACCGTCGGCCTTTATCACCGACGCTTTGAACAATTCGGTGAGTATTTGTCATGAAATTTGAGCGGGATTGTAGACTAGATAGGATGAATCTCACAAATTGGATGCGAGAGCCAAGTTGGATGGCATGAGGGGTATATGCAAATGTTTACTCTTCACCGATAAGCATCCCAGGTACCTCATCCTATTAACTCCTAGTGTCATTCTGATATCATACTCGCCGATATAATATCGCAATTGCCCGAGAAATCCTATACGAGATGGCAGGCGACGACCCGGTCGCTAGCAACGCCCGCGTTTCCCCGACATATATAAATACGTATTATGAATGACCTGGCTTACATCAGTCCTAATACATATATCAATAACATACCTACGTATACTATGTTGGTTACTATACCAAATATTTCATGATGAGTGAACATCAAAGGCCTGGATAGTACGAATTATCTTTACACTGCGTCGCGTCGTTCAACAATGAATCCAGTGATGTGGAAATAGTGACAATTTCAATATACAAGTAGTACAAGATACAAAAGGACGAGTAGCTTATATTGATATTTGTAAGGCGTGCCGCAAGAGCGACATGAATTTCATCAAATAGATATCTGTCTAATATATACAGGGTGATATGAAATGAAATGAAAATCATTTATTCATGTAGGCAATACAATATGCACTTATGAACGTCATTTGTTTTTTAAACTACCACTAGCTCGGAACGCGACCACTACTGAGAAGAGCTAGCGAGAAACTCAGAGGGTTTGTCTCTTTTCAATAAATCATTTACAAACAAGAAAGGTTACAACAATTTTATATATCGTGTAGAGGAGCCGTTTAATCCCATGGATTACTTTCATTAATTTTTTTTTTTTAATTAGCCCATCGTGTCCCACTGCTGGGCAAAGGCCTCCCATTCATTAATATAGTCTGAAATTTTGTAATATCCCTTTTTACATAATTTTTGTTTTATAATAAGTTTAAATTTATTAAGCGGAAGATTCCGTATATCCATGGGAACCTTGTTGTAGAAGCGCACACATTGACCTCTGAATGACTTACTAACTTTACTAAGTCTACTAAAAGGTAAAGCTAATTGATTTTTGCTCCTTGTATTGACATTATGTATATTATAGGTGCAAAACTTTAAGGCGATACTAGTACTTACGATTTGGAATCATTTTTGAGCCACGGTTATCTTAGACGAAGTCCGATTATATTTTTTTTGCATAATTTTTAAGTTACCTACTGGCGGAAAATCTCAAAATTTCAACTGTAAAATTTTCGAGATCTTTTGCCAAAAACTTAAAAAATTTAGCAAAAAAAAAAACAATCAGACTTCGTGCAAGACAACCATGGCTCATATTGTTCTAAATGGTATGTACTAAAATCGCGTTAATGCTTTGCACCCATCTCCCAATCACCCTGTCTATCTAGAAGATATACAAATCGTTTATTTGGTACTCCAGTCACACACACACATACAGTTTTAAGAGAAATTCAAAAAGAACTTAGAACGTAGGTAGAACGATTTATTTCTTCTCACTGGTCATCATTAATTAGTAATTTTGCTCTACAAATTCTCTCATTATTTTATTATATATTTATAAGGTTCTTATGTGTGTATTATTTTGTTATGTATATGGTATCTATCTATATGTATATATATAGCTATTTATGTATATAATATATATGTATAAATGTATGGTTTTAGTTTTTGTTTATTATATAAGTAATTGATTATGTAGGTATTTCATATCTGCATCCGTATTTTGCACAACCTGCCTGTTCTATAAAGTTATACTCCTACACCCAAAGGTTGCCTGGAAGAGATCGCTTTTAGCGATAAGGCCGCCTAATTGTACTCTTATCAGTATTGTGTTTTGTAAAATGTATTTTCTCCTTTTGTACAATAAAGTGTATTTGTATTGTATTGTATTGTAGGCACTGGGTACAGAACAACTAAAGCATATCTGTGCTGCAGTAGGCCAAATGGGTCACAGCTCAGTGTATGAGAGAACAAAACACTGAGCTTTCAGCTATTACCCGAGGGGAATCATAGGTACAAGTGCAACATAATTGAGGCAGTTTCACTAATAAGTTCAAGCAGTGAAGTAGATAACTCAGATTTCTGAAACAATATATATTTTTTTAAACGGGCTGGTACTTGACCTCAATCACACCTGATGTTAAGTGAAGATGAGGTCGAAGGTGGAAGCCTACTGACCCGGAAACCCCAACACATTTGGAGGACTGGCTATCTTATCTCTGACAACCGGAACACAACAATGCTATTAATATTGCTGCTTGGCGGCAGATTTAGATAAGATGGTGGTAGCTAGCCAGGAGGACATTTAAAATGTCCTACCACCAACCAAACCGACTACTTAAACATGTACCCCGCTGGGGATCGAACCCGCGTCCTCCGAATCGTAAACCCAATGTTGTTTACATTGAGCCACGGAGGCGGCTAAATATATATAAATGTTTTGTCATCAGAACTGAACATACTTGACAAGTTAATAAAAGCTTGTAAATTAAAATCGTAGTAATCGAACAATATATACCAGGCTATCATAAATCACAAAAACTGTTAATCTGAAACAAACAGTGCTCAGCTACGAGGCGGGTGTACACAGGCGCCGAGATGATCCTCTTCACATAATGCTGCGCACACACAGCGCGGGGATCGATGGATAAATATTTGCGTTCATACTCGTACACTCGTGGTGGTGTCGAGATACTTTGGTAAAGTTCTGAATTAAGTGGTTAATGCATTCAGCGTTGTTGTTGATTCTGTTTTCATGTGAGGTGTGCCTATAGACTGATCGATGCGAGGATATCATAAATCTAAATATATATAACTCAATGGTGACTGACATAGTGATCTATCAACGCCCAGCCCAAACCACTGGACGGATTGGGCTGAAATTTGGCATGCAGGTAGATGTTATGACGTAGGCATCCGCTAAGAAAGGATTTTGATAAATTCTACCCCCAAGGGGATAAAATAGGGGATGAAAGTTTGTTGTTTGTATTTTGATAAAATCTTCCACGCGGACGAAGTCGCGGGAGGAAAGCTAGTAAGTAATAAAATCACGTGTTCAGGCTGATTTTGTAGCTCGCGACTGGACAGCGATCGGCGATAGTTGCTGTGAAACAGCAATACGGACCAATATTGTCCACTGTCCAGCATTGCCCATTGACCAATATATTGGGTCTTTACCTTTGAAATTGGAGTTTTTTTCTTCGTTACCAATATTAACACGTGTACCAATTCCTGCGATTTTCAAAGCTATATCCAAATTTGTTTTTTATTTGGAAAATGGAATATCATTTCAAGGTTTCACATGAAATATTTTTTAATTTCTGGGCTGAATCACATAATAAAAAAAATTTGAACAGAGCTCTTTTCATGTGCTTCCCAAAATCATTTCTTAGATTCGCTGAAACTTTTATAAAGCGGTTACTTTTAAAAATTAACGCTGCCTATACTTAACTTAATGTTATCCGATAATACACACAAAGTTTAGCTAAATTTGGATTTGCCGTTCCCAAAAAAAAAACAAAAATGTTTGTATGGAGAAAACAGTCTTAATGAAATTCTTCATACAAAACGCCAATTTCATAGGTACGGACCTAATATCAAGAGTATCCTTCCTTTGAATTCATATTGCAAGATGTAAGAATAAAAAGAAACTAGCCTAAGTTTCTCGCACATTTTTTGCCAACAACGTAAGAACGTATGGGTTATTTCTTGTCAATGAGCGATAATTGTATGTCAAGAAGTTTTCAGTTGTACTTGAAAGTAATGAATTTGCTAAGAAACGCGGTTCGTTCATACGTCACGTGTGTTGCTTGCTGACAAAATTTGGCAATGACTTTGGACATTTATGCCACTGCTAGGCAGCATAGAAATGAAAATGACACCGCGAAATACATGGACACATGTTTCCAAAGAAATATAACGCAATATTATCGCTATCTCTCGTCAAAGTTTCCCTAATTCGGAACCAAAATCACCTCCCAAATGTAGTATTTACGAGTACAAGTATCTTCCTGTAATTCACTGAATTTGAATAACCACAATTATCCCTCTAACATCTTCCTGTTATTAATTAAAGCGGTGAAAACGAGGTCCCTACGCCGATCCCGGTACCAGGGCGGAAGCGCCCGTAGGCGTTACACAGTGAACACCGGGGGCATTCAGTTAAAATTAGGGTACATTACCGCCTCATTGTGAATTACAGTGCTCGAACCGTTGTAAGCTGATTGTGATATTTCCTTTGTACAATTGCTAGCGAATAAACTCTTTAGATAAATTAGGAAGATTTCAACATTTATAAAATTAAACAGGCCATTATTACAATATTGACATTCAATACATACATAACTTCACGAGCCATGTCCCAAATTGGGTGGTCAGAGTTAAAGCGTTTGGGTGTTCTAAACAGTTTAATTAATCCTTCAAATGATTCACCTATCGAAATGAAAACTTTCTCGACTTTGCAATCGGACATAATTTGAATTTAAAAGAACTTTTCCTTTTATAGTACTCGATTGTATGATTTGTTACTTACATAAAGTAAATAGGGAAGACACAAACGAGCTATGATGTCAGTAAAATATCGGCTATTGGCAATTTCACAGATTAGATAATGTACCACACTTTGCAGACTATCAAATTGGGGTTAGTTTAGTTTAAATAGGATAACCTAAAAAACGATCCCATTTAGAACTCAGAACGTCTGAAACTATTTTAAAAAGTTTAAAAAAATAAAAATTTTCTTATATGAAACAAAAAACTTTAGATCTAGGTACCAGGAATGCAGAAATCAAAAGAGTCCATTCTATATTCAAGGAGAAAATAAAAATGAAGCATACTTTAATAGCAACAAAAAATATGCGACATACCTAAATCATTTTAACAAGGCAAGTATAAAATCCTTTACAGCGGTCAGACTACGAGCTGGCTCACTTAGCTCTACTTAACTAAACAGCTTACCCAACTTAGTTAGCCGTCCGGAGAAGCAGTGTTAAGTTGAAATGAGCTGCTATTTTCTACAAAGTTCTATTATAGTTAAATAACCAGATAACGACCAATTATGATATACTGGATACGCATTTGACCACTATCTCACCTGACATATATGTAGTGACGATGTGGACAAAGATGAAGCACGCGATCTCAGAAAATGCGTGTTCATACAAGGAGTTGTAGGATTTTTTTTATGCAGAACACAGCCTCCCGTAGCCTAAACGAATTGATCGATTTGAAAGTGCAAGGTGTCCTAAGGTTCTTGATCCCTGGATTGTAACAGGATACATTTTATAGTAATAAATCGTGTGGTTTCGGCACTCAAATAGAATAAAACCAATCCGTCTTTTCCCGTGGGTGTCGTAAACGGCGACTACGGGACTTCTCACCAAAAACATCTCTAGATTTACACGCTTTTACGGCGATGGACCTACCCCCTGTCACGTGTGCATTTCTGTATATTTCACAAGGTGAACTGAGGATGCTGTTTCAATCATTAAATAGTTAATATTTGAAACACCCACACACTATTGTTTGGGATATCTCTGAACCATATCGGAATCCAGGAACCACGGGACTTTTACACAAAAAATTGTTTATTTTCTCTAAATACGTGCGAAGTTGCCTAGCAAGTTAAAGAAACTACCTAATTAATATAATATCTTCGAATGAAACGACTCATATAACAATGATCGAACTTCACTTGGGAAGTTCGTTTGATCACCTATTGTTTGGGATATCTCTGACCACCCCATTTGGCATAAAGGTCGTGACGTTATACGTAATACAAAATATTGGTTTTTTGGTTTTTGAACTGACATTGTTAATAACTTCATTCTTCTTTTGTTACAAAGAGCATACTTTCTGCGTGGTACCATGGTAATTTGAGGAAATTCTGATGATGGAGTACCGAGGGAATTACCGGAACATTAAACTACATTTCTTCGTAGATAAGTACCTTAGAGTTGGCGCCAACTTCACTGCGGCAGTATACTTATACGAGCAGGTAGGCATTACAAAGGAACCTATTCCATATGCATAATGTAACGAGCATAATTTCGGCTGAAAGTGTAGCTTCACTTACAAATTTAACCCGAACTGGATTTAACAGATGTTATTCTTACCTGTAAAAGAAAGAGAAATCATTAATATCCTTTAAATATTAGTTAAAATAGAATGTTATTGTTGCAACACAAAATTACAAATCTTTTTTACACTCAATGTATTTGACCGGCATTTTGTATGAGTGTGTCCATTCTTTTTCCGTTATCATAGTAATGCGTGGTCCAATTTGATACACAACGGTTTAGCACTTGATCTCAATCACACTAACACGTGATGTTAAGCGAAGATGATGCCGAAGGTGCATGGAAGCGTACTAACCCGGAAATCCCATCTTATTTGGGGTACTGGCTATCTTATCTCTGACAAGCGGAACACAACCATACTATTAACATTGCTGTTCGGCGGTAGACTTAGATAAGATGGCGGTAGCTAGCCAGGCGGACATTTAAAATGCCCTACCACCAACTACCGTACTAAACGTACCCCGCTGGAGATCGTAAGCCCTATACAGTTTACATTGACCCAAGGAGGCGGTTAAATTATATATTTTATATTAAAGACTAACAGGTTAGCTCAAAATCGGATTCAGCTTTTTTTTTGATGTATTTGGAAATTACGTCATTATGGTGTAACAGGCCGTGCTATTGACCTTTTGAATTCTTATATGAGTGGCAGTGTTCAGAGGGTTAATATCATCAATAATCGTCAGGATCCACAGTCTGCATGGGCGTCCCACAGGGTTCCATACTAGTCTTCTAACCTTTTCGTCACAATACATTTTTGAAAATCTAATGTATGTGAAAACAAAATTAGCATCATTTAGGAAAAATAGTGATAAACATGATGTCAATACAAGAAATAAACATAAACTTGCAGGTCACATAAGTCGCCTCCGCAAAGTCAGTAATTCATTCAATGGGTTTTGTATACGCTTTTTCAATAAGGTTCCAGTTGAGATACACAATCTTCGTCTCAATAAATTTAAAGATACTATAAAACTTATACATACATACATAACAAAGCATGTTATAAAATATCAGACTATTTAGACGATAATCATCCCTGGACATAATCAGATTTCATCGTTATCGTCATCGGTTACGTTCTGACATGTGATTGGTTGGCTCATCGCTCCCTCGGCTATTTGACTGTTTCTCATTGGTCAACGTAATCGATAACGATACCGATGAAATTACGTAATCTAAGGGCAGATCGTTCGCATGCCAGGCTATTTCACAATTAATAATGAAATGTTTTTTTTTTCTAGAATTTATAGCGAAATTGATAAAAAATATACCTACGTTAAAATGGCGACGCTAGATATCGTGACGGACCACTACCTCTATCATGTTTTATTTTTTAGCTTAAAAAATAATTGTCTTATATGAATTTATAACACCAATATTTCACTTGTAAATTATCCAAGTAACCAAAAAAAAACGGATTCTTTGAAAATCCATAGTTGAAAAGTGAAAGACATACTGCGCCGATCCAAAGGAACCAGCACAAGAAGATGATGAGTTGATATTAACTGGATGCGCGTTTGTTCACAATCTCACCTAATGGAAAGTGACGATGAGGCCAAAGATAAAGCACGCGATCTCAGTAGATGCCCATTCACCCTGCTCTTGAAAATCCCAAGGTTGTAGGATTCAGGAAAGACTGAGTTCCATGCCTTGGCTGTTCGCATTACGAACGACGAGTCGAACCGCTTAGTGCGAATGTTCGGTATGTTAACTACATACGGGTGGAATCGTTCCCCACGCTTAGTAGTCCGAAGATGAAATGGCGATGATGGAATAAGATTATGTAAATCCAACACAGACTCACTGAAATGCATCCTGTAATAAACTGAGAGACAGGCGACCATGCGACGGTATTCGAGGCTCTGCAATTTAGCAATGATCGAATGGTCACCAATAAGTCGTTCCACAGAATCTCCAAATGTCATTTTTATTTCATTCTTATTTTATAAGTAGCATAATATTAACCTATTTCACCTTGATTGGACATTTATTTAACATTTAGTTATGGAAGAGCGGAGCCTCCTAACACAGGTATTTTATACTTAAAAGGAGACCCCCGATACCTCATTGATTGTTTTATTAAAGTACTGAAATAAATATTTTTTCATTTTTCAAATGTTGCAAGAAACATAAATGTTCCAGTTCTTCTTTTCTATTTTCATCAAATTTCAATCAGCTTTCTTTTCCTTTGATATACAATTTGTTCGTTCAGACGTTAGAAACAGTGTTGTATAAGACCTCATTCAAATTCCGAGTACGGCTTAATGAAAACAAAATAAAAAGTTAAAAAAAAAAACAAACTGGAATTGTCAGTAGGCCAATTTAATTAGACGGAAGCTTGGGCTACAAGCCATTGTAGCGCTGTCCCACATAGAGTAATAAACAACAGAGAGTTAACTTCGGTATTTTTGTGATATTTTTATCATATAAAATAAAATCTTATTTTAATAAATATAATAATAAAATTAAAAAAAATCCGCCTGGCTAGCTACCACCATCTTATCTAAATCTGCCGCCAATAAGCAATGTTAATAACGTTGTTGTGTTCCGGTGGTCAGAGATAAGATAGCCAGTCCCCCAAATGTGTTGGGGTTCCCGGGTCTGTACGCTTCCACCTTCGACCTCATCTTCACTTAACATCAGGTGTGATTGAGGTCAAGTACCAATCCATTGTGCATACAAAAAAAAATGCCATCACGCTCATGCTTTAGGCCAGTAAGAGAGACGCAGAGCCAATCTCGTGTCTTTGCAGAGAGACTACGCGGCGTGACATCCCCGCAGGGAGCTTCTTGTCTTTTATTGGCTGTTCGATATCAGCCGTATCATAACTGAGATGGTTCGGACATGTGGAGAGGATGAATGAAAGAAGACTTATGAAAGAGATATACAAAGCTAATGTGGATGGTAGAGTTGGTAGGGGAAGACCACGGCGAACGTACCATGATCAAATCGGGCACGTCTTAAAGAAAGGCCAAGTCAAGAGTACCCTAAACCGACTAGCATGTATGAACAACCTTATGAGAGTGAAGGAAGCAGAAGAGGTGTGTCAGGATCGTAGCAAGTGGAAGTCTGTGGTCTCTACCTACCCCTAAGGGAAACAGGCGTGACATTATGTATGTATGTATCAGCCGTAGAGAATTTTTTTTTCTAATTTATTTAAAAGCATAGATATCTCTTTACAGCATTAATAATGAGATATCTAAAAGCTTAGGTCTAGAAAGATCCCCAAAGTATGTACACACAGCTTGTTATAGGGATGATAACATATACAATAAATCTCTAACATATACAATATTACAAGTAATTGAAAAACAATTCCAGTTTTGCAGCCTTAGTGCGTCCGTTTTGACGGCGTGGCAAATTTTCCGAAGAAAACAGACGTTACACTTTACAAATGAATCAGCAGTATTCTAGCTGAAGTTTCTTTATTTCTCATAAGTCAATTTACACTAGGAAGTAAGTTTCATGAGGCTACCAGGCGTTCGGAATTTACAGTCTTCCTTTCCCAATAAACTCTTTCTGTTGTTGTTGTTGTTGTTGTTCTTTTGTCAGAGAGAGAACTATCACATAGAAGACATTGTTGTAACTGTTTTCGTATAAATGAACCTTTAGTAAAACTGACAAACAGAACAGAAAAAAAGCTAAGCAATATGACTGTTTACAAAATACGATTTTATTTTTATGCATAACGATGAAGATGAGATTAGGCCGAAGGTTGAAGCGTAGTGACCCGGAAACCCCATCTAATTTGGGAGACTGGCTATCTAATCTCTGACAACCGAAACTCATGGTAGCTTGCCAGGCGGACAGATAAAATGCCATACCCCTAATCAAATCGTACTAAACATATTCCCCGCTGGGGATCGAACGCGCGACTTGCTAGATTAATTTTACTACTCTGTGGCATAGATTGTAGGTGGTTGGATCTCGCTCAAGGTAAAAGCGTGTGGTAAGTGTTACACAAATCATCAAGATGGCGCTGGTGACGTAACTACGCAGTTTAACGATGTAAACAGTGGATTGAATTACAACGACAGGCGAGCGAACGACACAATGGTGTCGATTCGGATGTATACCAACTAAACTAAACTAAAACCAGTTTTAAAGTAGTACTGTCTCTTTCTCCCCGGAACAGTACGATGCGACGGCACCACTCCAAAACTGGTTTTAGTTTAGTTGGTGTACATGATACATTAGATACATACATTGACAGTAGCGATGGGACGAGTCGCAATTTTCTTTACAAAATGGAGCTAACTCGAGTTGGCTCGACACGGTATCAGTTGATGTGATGTGAATAACTATTTAAATATTTAAATGGTTTTTAAATATTTAAATAGGTATTCACATCAAATCAAATCAAATCAAAAAAATGCTTTATTTTGTAGGTACACAGGGTACACTTAAAATAGTCAGATTTTACATTTTTTAAGCTACTGCTTGTTCAAAAGCCACTTTTCCCCTGAGAAGAACAAGCAAGAAACTCGAGAGGTTGCTCTTTTTTTAAAAAAAAAATTTTTGTTACAAAATTATTAATTATTATTATTTATATTATAATATTTCATTATTAATTGTGAAATAGCCTGGTTACGCGAACGGGCTGTTCATGTCCATGAATGTTTATCATCTAAATAATCTGATATGTTATAATATGCTTTCTTAATAAGTTTCTGTTTTATAGTGTGCTATCTCTCTGGTTAGTAGTTAGAATAAAACCACCGTTCGTATTGTTTCGTGCACCTATGATACCTTCCACCGGGAATGTGTCGGGGCGGGTAACTCGTAGGTACACCATTTATTCAAGTACGTCACATATATTATTATCTTTAAATTTATTGGAAGGAAGATTTTGTATATCAACAGGAACCTTATTAAAAAAGCGTATACATAACCCTTTGAATGAATTACTGACTTTGCGGAGGCGACTTATGTGACCTGCAAGTTTATCTTTATTTCTTGTATTGACATCATGTTTATCACTATTTTTCCTAAATGACGCTATATTTTTTTTGACATATATTAGATTTTCAAAAATGTACTGTGACGAAAAGGTTAGAATATTATACTCTTTAAATCTGTCTCTAATCCGACAGCATATTTTGTATTTTGCGGACGCCATGATGGATTGTTTACCATTAAATGCGAATTTAACGGCACCATGGCTACAGGTGCGCCAAAGGAACGGACATACATTCAGTGTACTAAGTATCGGGAATTTGTCAATAAAACAAAAAATACAAATTATTCATCTAAATTTATTTTATCGCCTTCAAAGTAGGCCCCATCGCTTGCAATACAACATCTCCACCGCTTCACCCAGTCTTCCATACATTTTTCATAGGCTATTTGCGGTATGGCCTTTAGCTCATTCAGCGAATTTTCTTTTATGGCTTCTATCGACTCAAAACGTTTTCCTCGAAGTGGTAATTTTAACTTGGGAAATAAAAAAAAGTCAGACGGAGCCATATCAGGTGAATACGGTGCTTGGTCGAGAACTTTTGTTGAATTTTTCGCTAAAAACTCTTTCACTATAATGGCTGTGTGTGATGGTGCATTATCATGGTGCAGCATCCATGAGTTGTGTTGCCACAAATCTGGACGTTTTCGGCGGATACTCTCACGCAAACGCTTCATGACGCCTAAATAATATTCTTTATTCACTGTTTCTCCCTCTGGAAGGAATTCGGAGTGAACCACACCACGGTAGTCAAAAAAAACTGTCAGCATCACCTTGATTTTAGAGCGACTTTGCCGCGGTTTTTTGGGTTTCGGCTCGTTTTCGAGACGCCATTCTGAAGACTGTTGGCTTGTTTGCATGTCGTACTCATAAACCCATGTCTCGTCGCCAGTTATTATACGTTTCATAAAGGTCGGATCCGTAGAAGCTCGGGAAACCATGTCTTCAGCGACATGCTTTCGCTGCGCTTTTTGAACGAAATTGAGCTCTTTTGGAACTAGTCGAGCGGCGACGCGTTTCATGCCTAAAATGTCAATGAGAATGTTGTGGACGGACTTAAAAGATATGTTCACCTCACTAGCCAACTCTCTCAGACTCATACGTCGATTTTCGAGCACTAGCTTCTTGATTCTGTCGATGTTTTCTTTGGTCGTAGCGGTTGAAGGTCTACCAGAACGAGGCAAGTCTACTACTACTTCTCGGCCTTCTTTAAAAGCCTTATACCATTCATAAGCCCTTGTTTTCGATATACACGATTCGCCGTAGGTATTTCGCAACATTTTTAGTGATTCACCACATGAAATATCATTTGAAATACAAAATTTAAGGCACACTCTTTGTTCAACAATATTTTCCATTGTAAAAATCGCCGAGGACTCAAAACTATGACCAACAAAAAGTGTAGTTTAAAACAAATTAAATGACAGATCCCGCTCAAATTTTGCGCGCTAAATCAGTACAGTGCTACCAACATGCAGTAAAAAAATTAGAACGACCTCTTTTACGCGGGTCTTTTTATTGACATATTCCCGATACTTTTTACACAGAGTAGTACATATATACATACACTTGAAAAACATTACCCTCCTTCCTTGGGCAGTCGGGTAAAAACATAACGTGCAAACCATTGTAATCATTGTTTTTTTTAGAAATAACACCATGCCACTCTTCTGTCTGAGAGACATGTTGATGTGTTTTAAAGTCAAGTTAGCTCTCAAGTGCATGTGCAATAATAATTCACGACACTTAACAGGTTGGCGATCAATCGAAGTGTGTGCACCCGCCGGGATTGAGTCGAGTCATATGATTCCATGTAATTTTGATTGTTTTCTCGTCTCACCTGTCCACTAACGAGATCACAGAATGAAGGATTCATAATGTAGTCGTACCGAATTTACTCGACTTTGAAACAAAGCAAATCGTTGTCGAAGTCAAATGCTTTATTTTGTTGATGCACAGGGTACTATTTAGTCAAATTTTACATTTTCAAAGTTACTACTTGTACAGAACGCAATTTTGCCCTGAGAAGAAACACGAAGGATTGCTCTTTTTCAAAAACATGTTACAAAAACGCGTAATAATATTGCATTATTAGAGCGTCAGTGGCTCAGCGGTTAAGATGCGGTCTCCCATCGGTTCCAGCGATCCGGCTGCGTTTCCCATGCAGGCCATGTACCAATGAGTTTTAAATTTAACTTAAATCCCATATGTGCTTATCCGACTGCTCTTAAACGGACGAGGGACTTAGAGCAGTCTCGATTTTTAAACTAGGTAAAAAGACAAAGGAAAAGCCAAATCGACTTACAATATTTCATCAAAATATTCAGTGCTTTTCTGACAAAGAACTAGAAATAGAGATGTTTTTATAACGTTTTTATAACGACCATGGTTGATTTTCACCCCAATTAGTCTTGATATCTTATTATAAGATTCTGTTTATATACTTTAAATTTATAGAAAGAAATATTTTGTACATCAGCGGGAACCTTATTCAAAACATGTTTGTTTGTTTGTAAACGATTTATTGTACAAAAAGGTAATGCATTAATTTTGCATTGATACATAAATTGAGTACAACGTACATGTATGCATAACTCTCTGAATGAATTACTGATTTTGCGGAGTCTGCTTACATGACCTGCAAGTTTATCTTTATTTCTTGTGTCGATATCATGGTTATTATTATTTTTCCTATACGTTGCTATATTTTTTTTTACATATATTTTAGATTTTCAAAAATGTACTGTGACGATAAGGTTAGAATATCATACTCTTTAAACTTAGTTGCTCGAGTAAAATAACTCGACTAGCCCATCGCTGATGGTTGGCGCGGAACAGACTGAACGACAGTTTAATCTGCATCATGAATAGTGGATCGATCATCTGTGTGACGCCCACAGACGTCCCACCTTCAATATTCATATTCAATCTGCATCGTAGTTAGCTAGGGACACGGGCCAGCTATCCCAATGGACGTTACGCGAAACATTTTCTTGAAAACAAAGTCTGTCAAATTAGGAAGTAACTCAGGTCTAGGCGGCGGGTGATTTCGAATGTACATAGGTATGTAACGTGGCCATTTAGGAGAGTGGGATGTCTCTGTTTATCTACATCTAACCTGGTGTACTGCACTAGCGAGTTCGTCCATAACAACGACTTTGGTTCAAAACGTCTGGTCTACTTTTTAGAAAAGAATGAAATTTAGACTTTTATAATTGTAATGGAATTTTGTATAATTTGGTTGTTGGTTCTGTTTGAATACTTCCCCCAAATAAGCTGGAGTGAAAACATTCCCGTCTTTTTGCGAAAACGTGACATTTCTCTGTCCCGACTACTCTATTGGGGACAATTGCATAAAAACGGTAATTCCTTTCAAAACGAAACGTATGGTAACGTTAGATACACGACACAAAACACATAGTGACAAGGTATATTCTGTAATAGAAATCATTACTTTCAAACATTTTCGATAAAGTAAAAACCACCTGACAAATAATAAACTACATTTGACTTTAAATACGATTCAATTTTGAAAAACGATACGACGGAACCTCACTCGATGATATTATTTATTACTACGTCGAAGTGGACAGACGGAAATGGGATTTTTGAATCGACATTGGCATCACCTTGATAAAATGATTTAGGTATAGATTTTACATTAGGGCAAGATTTTTTTTGGGCACAAATTATACTTCATTTTAGCTAAAATAGTAAAGCTAAAGTGATGACGTCAAAGTATTCCAGACAAAATTACATTTATACAGCGACAATCTACGCTAAAGCAAAGTTCTTACTGCTTCTAACTCAAATATATTTAAAACTTGGAAAGTTAAATTGCTTGAAAGCCGTAAAAAATCTTGGCCACTCCGCCGTGCGCAAGCCTCCCGAAATAAACCCCTTTGAATTGGTCAACTGTTGTTTTAAAAGGATGTAGAATTGTATTGCAAATTGCATCACGAAATGGACGGCGACGTGACATTGAACACCTGTTACTTCGTTCAGAAATCATAACTTAAAACGATTTTAATCATTTTTGTTATCATGTCAACATATTATTATGCTCTCGAAAACCCTTCGAAAATTCCTGTGACTATACTGTCATGTCTTTCTTTATGTGTGCTCGTAGTCAACAAAGGCTAAACTCTGAACTTAGTTTTAACGATGTGTCAACCAAATCCATTCTCTCAGAAGAAGACCAATATATACCTTGTTTTTGATTGCGTCCACAAGCTAATCTAAGCTGGGTACCGTATACCAAGTCAACAAGAATCCAAAGAGACGAACATTATCGATTGTTAATTTGTTACTCTGAAGACGAAGAAGTTATGTCTCTCAAGCCTGCATTTTTACTAACTTTCCATATCGGCCACAGATACTTGGAGCAGAATTAGAGGGCTACCTGGCCAGCAGCGTCCTGGCAAAGACATAGAAGTGTACCTGGTAAAATTCTCCGGTTGCTTACGTCAAAGAACGTCTACTATACACACCATCATTTTTCGTAGACCGACTTAATGTTTAAGAGCATCCACAGACGAGCAATTCACGACTAGCAACACAAACACACTTTATAGATATTGTACTATAGGGACTCACCTCGTCGTTGCCTCATTCTTTTACGTCATTATGAAACTGTACTCTAAGAGCCAGCAAAGCTTAAATTTTCCACAACAGATGGGCCATAAAAAGGTGCCGGTAACTGCTACTAGCGGCCTACACTACCCCTGAATAATACTCGAGTTACATACAGATTAGCAGAACATGTTATGACGCCGGTACCCGCGTTTCCTATAAACCATAAACGCTGCTACCAGGGAATCAGAAATCAGTAAGCGTTTCAAAAATGGCAATGCCCATTGTCGTGACGCACGTAATCCGCTCAAGGGCTCTTCACGCGATGAGTACCTCGTGCTCTATCACAGTCACTTGCACCCTCGCCTGGGGCATACGGTACTACACCTTCCATTGTCTGATCGCCTAGTAGCAGAGAGTATTTCCCGAACGTATTCTTAGCAGGCACTTACAATAGTACATATTTATTTCAAACTCATCTGACGTATGAAATCCTGGTAGAATATTTAACAAACCACACTAGCGATCCCCAAGAATAGATCGTACGAGGACCTCAGAGACACGGAGCATATGTCCTGATCCCAACCTAGTTACAAACTATCCGCAATTTGTTACCGAAGTCACGAACAGGGGCTGATTGGATCACCACATGATTCAATACCATTGAGAGTGTCTTATTAAAGTGAGTAACCTGCCACGAAGGTTCGCTTTCATATATGTAAAAGCCACACGCCAAATGGATGGGTTTTGCCTGTATACATTTTGGGAGAGCGGACGTTTAATTTCACTGAGTTGACATCGATTGACCAAATGACCTCCACTTTCTGGCTCTGAAGTCGCAGACTTGGCACACGGTGGCCCCACAATGGCGCCCGTTTGTAGGAGATCGATCACCAACGTGTAAGATTTCATAAGGAAAAGAAGGTACATAACAGTGTCAGTTATTAATCTAAATTTTTATAACTCGATTATTTGCTTGGTAATTTCGTGCGTGGCACAAATTAAATCATAATAAAACTGACCAAATGCGAGTCTGGAAAAAAAGTCATACAAAGAAATGCAAACCGGATAATTTTCCTTCTCATACCTTTTAAACAAAACCTGGGGGACGACTTTTACAATAACAAATTATACAAAAAACCAAAAAACTCGACAGCATATTGTGTATTTTATGGGCGCCATATTTTTTTAGCATAAAGTATCTCCTACGACGCTCTGGTTACACGATCTAACGAAGACACCTTGAGCTTCAAAATCGGTTAAGCCGTTTATGCTACAGGAGGTATCATAGATGTCTACAAACTTACAACAACATGACCATCCTTCCTGGGACAGTAATATAATATCCATAGTGATATTACAAATAAGAAATCCAGTCCGATCAGTTTTCACGCCTAAACAACGAAACCGAGGATATTAAATATATTATAATAATAGTTGTAATATATTTGTTATAATATAGTTGAAATTGCGGTAAGCTTTTATACATTCAACTTTTTTTTTATTTTCCATATAGCTGTAAATGTAAAATCAAAAATCGAAATTCTACTTCTTAACTAGAACTATAATAAAAAATAAGTATACAAAATGTCGATTATCAACGTCAAATGCCTTGATATAAATTGCGGTGACAGATGGAAAGAAACGTAGTCCAGTTTGTCATTTTTGGCCCAGAACATTTAAAAGGTACTAATCAGTGTACGCTTCGTTCACATGGGTTTAACACATAACGAAGTGCATTTCCCGACGCTCTGAAGCTAGTCCAAAAAGGAGCGTGCGGACGCCGGAAATTGTCCCAACGTGACAACGTCCTGTTAGTTAGTGCTCTATTTAACGTATTGCAGCAGTCAGGGCTTATTTTTCAGTGTTACCACCTTAGGGCATTTTCCCCTAAATTTAGGGAATTTTTAAGGCGTAAAATCATTTATGGTATTTTTTAAGGAAAAGTCACACGATATTTATTTTCCTTTAAAGTTAACCAATGAAATCATCATTTTACTTTGTTCAATGCGAAAGGTGTTCACCTCATCCGCTACACAGAAAGAATGCCACACTTACGGTCATAGCCAATGTAACAATATAAAAACAATAAAAATAAACGGTCTAACTAAGGTTTGACCCTATGAAGTCAAACGCAAACACTCATTAACGATTAAAACAGAAACACTGAGACCATTTAAATAAAAGACGTTATTTTCTTTCTGCAATGGAACAGATTTTCAATCATTAGTTACACTCACGCAACAACACTAATCACCTTATCTTGCTTCCTCTTATACGCTGTCTATCATCTAACTCTATACTATACTAAGAAATCCGCTGGCTTATTTACGCGATAATTCGCGTGTGCTGAAACGGAACGTGTTCGATTTATTCTGAAAGAGACTGACGCGTGGTATGGAATTTAGTTGTTTTGGGGAATGAATCTGATATTCTTCTAACATACCCAGCGTTTACTCCAGGCATACAGCATCAACAAAAATATAACGAACTGACTTCCGGTAGCCTTTTCTAGTTAACTATTGGAGTTATTATATCATTAGGTAAGCAGGTACCGAAAACCAGTTCGTTAAAAGTTAAATAAAGTAATTAAACAAATGCTGTTAAATATATTTAATTCAATTAATGACTACTCGACTTTGGAAAGTTGGCGAGAGATGGCGCCGGCCGACGTCGAGGCAGGCAGTTGGTGACTTAGCCGCGAAGGTGTTCGGATGTGATCAATCAATAGCAATCGAAGTGAATAAATACTTGTAGACATTATAACATTGTGTTTCTCTGGCAGTCCCTTTTGAGCTTTTAAAACATAGCTAAGAACCTGTCCCCTCGTTTAGGCCTTCAACATAAAAAAAACCGCACGCGTATCGGACGACGCACACAACCTATAAGTTGGATTTTGATGAGTATAATCTCAAATAAGAAAATAAATTTCATCCAATAATTCTCACTCCAAATATCTCATAAACATCTCGTGAATTACACTTAATCTTCGTACACGAATTACATTAGCTCCCCACTCGGACCGCTTTGAGGAAAACAATATTCATTATTTCACCATTAGGTACTTTAATTTACATGGAGAGGGTTTCACGAGTTAATTAATGTAAGAGTGTTGAGGATTCAGGAAAGTTATTTTTATTAATTTTGGACTCGACAAGTATTCAACAACATTCAAAAAGCTTCACTCACACTGCTGGGGCATGGGCTTCGTACACTCGGTTTAGTAGGTGGTAGCCATTTTTTGCTAGTTGACTGTGTAAGAATAAATAAGACCTGTTGTAAGGTTGTATGGATTGGAGTGTTTGGCCATGTAGAAGACGGATGAAAGAAACTCGCATGCAGCAGAGATGAGTATGTAGAGATGGATGAGTGGAATGACGAGGATGGGTAAAATAAGGAATTAGTATATAACAGGCAGTTTAAAAGTAGCACCCGTGACAGAAAATTTGAAAGGAGGTATGAAACTCATGGTACTAAGAGACTGATGAATATGGATGTCGATGGAAGGAAAGAAAGAGGAAGACCACGGAAAAGGTGGATGGATTGTGTGAGGGAAGATATGAACAAAATTAGGTAACGGCGACAGAGGAAATTGGAAGAATAAGAGGTAGGTATCTGTGCCGACCCCAAATAAATTGGGACCAGGACAATAAAATGATAACGCAGTGTGGGAATAGAACGAACCCGTCTCTTCCCGTGGGTGTCGTAAAAGGCGACTAAGGACTTTCCATCAACAAAACATCTATAGATTTGCACGAGAAGCCTAAAAGCCAATTATAAATTCTACGAAACAAAGTTGTCAAGTCATATCCTTACCCTGGGCTCTGAGCGAAAGAAGAGCAGTGGTTTCAGTCAGGGCTAGAATTACAGAAATACAAAGGGATAAGAAATCTTCACTTTATGTTAAATTAGATCTGTAACTGATGTGAAGCCTTAGGGTACGTACTCAAATGTTCGAAGAAGCTATTCATCAAAAGGATAATTTTAGATTTTGACCTTTGGATATTAAATTTATACTGACCTAATTTGTATGTCTATGGTATGGTCCGTCCAACAATGTAAGAAGACTTTTGATGGGAATTTGACGAATGACGCTGAATTATTGTTTATTAGCTGTAGCCCGCGACTTATTTCGCGTGAAATATTTATTTGTCATCAAAATTGAAATTTAGCCTAATCTAATCCTAATCTGTCTACCAAGCAAATTTTATCCAAATTAAATAAACTCAAATACAACACAAACTTCGCATTTATAATATTAGTTGGGATATTTCCGCAATTTGTAGATGTATCCCTTGGAGTTTGTGTGTGTGTGACATTTGGAGGCCCCACTGAAAACCAGCGATGTAGTTAACCCATGCTGAGTTGGAGAGCATTTCGACTCCACCTTGTGACATTTTTTTTATGATTAACTGGATTCGCGTTTGACCACAATCTCACCTGATGGGAAGTGACGATGTGGCCCTAAGATGTAGTAAGCGATCTCAGTAGATACCTATTCACCCTGCCCTTGAAGATTCCAAAGTTGTAGAATTCAGGGGAGACTAACGTCGGAAGGGAGTCCCATGCCTTGGCTGTTCGCATTATGAATGAAGAATCGAACCGCTTAGTGCGAATGTTCAGTATGTTAAATACATATATGGTGGGTGATTGTCTGTGTCATGAAATGGGTTTGAATAAATGTGATTACATCGTAAATCTTTAAGTGAGAATTCATGCATAAGTTTCGGATCGCTGGCAGCAACCATACGGTTCTAAGGTTGTTAAATCTCATATTACGAGTAGCTGTCTTGACTAAATGACCAGCTGCAATATGGCAGAATGGACTGAAATCCCGCCCATTTCGATACCCCTTGCATAAGGCACCCCGCGCACGGATACCTATCGAAATTCGAAAGTTGACTGACTGTAAGGAGGCTTATAGCTGTGATGAGTGTTTACAAGTGAAAGGAATAGTAAATATAAGAACGTGATTTTTTGTGTACCCACAGGCACCCAATCTTGCGTAAGGCACTCAATTTATTGAAGATCGACGCAACGAGACAAAAGAAACAACTTGACTTTGGCATTCCATCGAACATTTCAATTCGGTTCTACTTTATAAATTGCAAAACAATAGGCTTGGCTGTATATGCTCACTACTCTTTGCCTGTCCAAACGGACAAACTTTACCAAAAAATTGTTCGACTTCTTAATGTACGAAATTACAAGTCTTAACCTATATTCTTTTTTTAAACTCGTTTGCACGCAGCCTGTTGTCGTTTCCTTGGCTTGACATTTTTGACAGCGCTGACGACGCGACGTGCAGCTGCAACATTGGCTCGGCGTATTAATGATATCATACTAATTGTTATCACGAACAAACTTAAAAGTAGTAGGAGGGAGCGAAGGGCTCACAAAACATCCTTAATAAGTCGAAGTTGGTATCCACAAGCCCATAGATTTGCCCAATCCCTTGGCGAACATAGGTATCGCATCTTTAAGCAAAAACCCAAATGTAACCGTGAAAGCCTTAACATACACATACAATATTAGAGGTGTTAATACATCTAAATGATCTACATCGCATCGATGCTACAACGTCAATCGCGGAGCTGAAGTAGCTCAGGATAATCGATGAATGTAGCTCATACAACACCATT
The DNA here is from genome assembly GCA_949316235.1 of Oegoconia quadripuncta. NCBI lineage: Eukaryota > Metazoa > Arthropoda > Insecta > Lepidoptera > Autostichidae > Oegoconia > Oegoconia quadripuncta. Next base: position 19,954,936 of record OX438758.1, read on the forward strand.
GAGCAACAGTAAATCGATCTTATGTATCTGTAGATCGATCAATAACCTTTAAGAGTTCATAATCAAACAGTAAATACCTACAGCGATGCAAAGCAGCTAATAAATACTTGTACATTTCTCAAACACAGGCTCTCAAATAAATTTCTAAACGACATCGTCAATACGTCAGAGGCGCGACTCCGACCCGAGTCCGTGCGCGATTCGGCACGTCCGTACGATTTGCAGACCTCGTAAACATTTATACCGATGTCGATTGCGATAAACAACTTATATTTGGATTACAATATTATAAATCCTTCTACAAAAAATCAGAAACTTTAAGATTATAGGAAGTTACACCACAAAAATTGCGTGTCTTTACTACGAGAACTCATCATCAGCCTTACAAGTCCATCCTCTTACTGTGCGAGATATTTTTTTTTAAGATTGACTGGATTCGGTTTTGTCCGCAATCTCACCTGATGGAAAGTGGTCGAAGATGAAGCACGCAATCCCAGTAAATGCCTATTCACTCTGCTCTTGAAGATCCCAAGGTTGTAGGATTCAGGAAAGACTAACGCCGGAAGGGAGTTCCACGCCTTGGCTGTTCGGATGATGAATGAGGAATCGAACTTCTTAGTGCGAATGTTCGGTATATTGACTATATACGGGTTGAATCCCTCCTCACTTCTAGTGGTCCGAAGATATAAGGGCGACGGTGGAATAAGATTATGTAATTCCAACGCACACTCTAATTACCCGCCCTGTAGACTACAGACTGCCTGCAGCTGACTACAATCGGATTGACTATTTAACGTACCCTGTGAAGTACAGGAACACTCGTATACAAATCCCACCACTGGTCACCTATCCAACGAGTTACCGCGCCAGTCTTTGCTTAATCGTAAACGAAAATGCGCCTGCAGCACGAGTGCTGCTATGAATACCTACCATTGTTCGAAATAAAACACGGAAAGCTTTAATTTCAAAGTTGAAAGCTTTTACAAATAACGCCGCCAGTTTTTTATGAAAGTATACTCTCAGCTATGGCGGGCTGAAACATTTTCATTCCCAAATAACATCCGATACAAAGCTCGGTACACTAACAAACTTACTGGGAAATTGTATATTTTGGCACAAGCACGTAGAGTTGCACTGTTATTGAAAACTGCTCGTAGTTTACAGTTATGTCCGAGTTATGGAACTTTACTGTACTTGTTTTTACCCGACTACGGGGAAAGGTTATTAACAAAAAATATACCTACAGAGTCGGCCTTCATTTATACGAATTTTCCGAATAAAAGGGTGAAATATGTTAAATCAATGTTGGAACGCGCATCACCAAAAAAAGCAGATTTTGATACTATTCACAGATACGGTAATGTTGCGTAACAATCCATAAGAAGTTCGTAATTTGCCTTCGAAAGTCATATTTAATATCACTGCAAGTAGCAGTGCATAATAGGTAAATAGTGATGGACGACTGAGAAGAGCCAGTTCAATTTCGGGTACATAGAGGTAAGAACAATATCAAAGGCTGGATAAAAATCAAAGCAAAATTGTACACCAAGTACCAGGGCAGCAGAGCACGCGAGGCGATTGGTCAGGAGGAGTTACTCGTGACGGATGACCGGGCGCGGCTACCGTGTAATGGATCTGTCAGATTGACCGAGAGCCGGCGTATGAGAAATAACACGGATTTATTTGATGTATAAATAATGGAGCATTTACAAATGAACGATACATTTCTGACTTACCTTTGATTGGTTAAATGGGTGTAGTTTACATAAAAAAAACAGTAAAATACGGCGTCATAACAAATTGTTCGATATCACTCATGCAATAGAGGACTCAGACACATTAAATTAATTACTTTATATAACTGGCAACAAATATTGATTTTGTTGCCAACTAGCTACAATTTCATTGGAAAAGTCAGGCGGGTAAGTACTCATACTTGATTTAATGTAGGTAAAAATATGTTACTCTTCAAAAGCTGAGGGGATAGAATGAGAACCCAAAAGATACCAAAGTTGGGGTTCCATCTATCACTTACATTTGTATATTATTTACGAATACCACCCGGAATTCAGAAACATCGAGCAATCTTCCATAAAAGGTAAAAGAGAGCTGATAGAAATTGCACATCCGTCACATTCTGCGAGCCTGGTATAACCAAATGTACGATACAAGTGTACATTCGAACACATAACTTCTAAGACCTATCAAAGTATTTGCTGTAAACTTTATTGACGCAATATATAAAATACGTAATCGGACGATATTTTTATGTTCTTTCACAACGGTTACAATGCTAAATGGTAGTTAACGAGTCTGTAAAAATGAAACAGTAATATTGATGGGTGCGTACTTGAGTGAGTAAACGATATGCTATGAAAGTTTCTGACTATTTGGGTGATACGCAAGCATGAGCATAAACGGCTAGGCGATATTTTTTTTTTTATGCACAACGGGTTGGTACTTGACCTCAATCACACCTGATGTTAAGAGAAGATGAGGTCGAAGGTGGAATTTTTATTTAGTCTAATTATACAATATATTTTCTGGTTTTGTCGAATTACACATTGCAATTATGTAACCCTTGTTGTAAGATGTGATACTGGCCATATTAGAACTATTTTATTTTGAATTTTTAGTATAGAACATCTGCTTTTACTGTGACAATCACTTCCAAATATACATTTGCCATGTAAACATCTAGTGTTCTTACTTTATATTTTCCCACACGTTATCAGCACGAAAAGGTAAAGAACATTAAATATTTAACACGTGCGTGTAAAAGATATTTGTTGAAAGTCGCGAAAATTATAATTTCGCTTATTTTTCATTTTTTCGTCTTTGACATATTAGCTGTGAAATAATGTCAAGTTCAATTTCTGTAATAAAACCGCTAGTAAACAGAGACGGTTTTGGTGTTTGGAAATTCAAGATGCGTATGTACCTAATACACGAAAATTTATGGGAAACTGTTGCCGGATACCCTGAAGGTAGTCAAATTACCGCTGAGAAAAAGTTACGTGACGATCAGATTGCGTTATCGAAAATTTGTCTCACAGTTGATGGTATGGCAATCACCCTTCTCAGACCTTGTGAAACGGCTAAAGCTGCGTGGAAAGCCTTGTCCTCTGCGTATGAAGACAAAGGCTTAGGACGTAGAATAAGCCTCGAAAGGAAGTTGTACAGGTACTGTCTAGATGATTTCAACGATATAGAAATGTACATTAATGCTGTTATGTCAACAGTCCAGGACCTTGCCGATATCGGCAAGATCATAGAAGATGCTTCAATCGCTGCTATTCTTCTTGGAGGTTTGTCTCCACAGTATGCCCCTCTTGTTATGGCATTGGAGAACTCAAATGTAGAAATTACTGTTGACTTGATAAAGACGAAATTGTTGAATGAATTGAATAAACCAAAGGAGAATAACCCGGATACTGCCCTGAAAACACGGACTAATCAGAAATCTAAGCCATCTTCATCAAAAACTAAGAAACAGATTATCTGTTACGACTGTCGGGAGCCAGGCCATAAGAGTCCAGACTGTCCCCATAAGAAGGACAAGAAAAAGAAATCTGAGAATCATAGAAACTCTTTAAGTGCGTTGAATGTCATTGGTGACGTGGAGAGTACTAAATGGTACATAGATTCTGGGGCGTCGGCCCATATGACTTCAAGACGAGAATGGATGGAGAACGTGAAAGGATATCCCACCGGCAAAGTGACAATTGCTAATGGAGAGGTGTTATCCAGTGAAGGCGTTGGCGATATTTCTATTACGATGTGTGATGAGGTTACGAAGATTAGTGACGTTGTTCATGTACCTAATTTGAACGCTAATCTTATTTCAGTAAAGAAAGCAGTTGATAACGGTTTTTGTGTGGTTTTTGATAAATCTGGTTGTAACTTTTATAACTCTAGTGTTTTTTCTTGTACAGGTATTTCTTTGCTACATGGTTCGATCTGTGGTGGGCTGTATTCTTTAGATTGTACAGTCAATGTACCACGTCAATTATCTGCTTTTGATGTGCACTCTGACGTGTCCAGGTATCAACTCTGGCATAAACGTTTAGGTCACCTATGCCGCATTGGGATGGATCGCTTAAAAAAGGACCAGGTAGTAGGCATAGATTATTCAACAGTTGACAAGGAACCATGTGTGGCCTGTGTAGAAGGAAAACTGAGTCGGAAGCCTTTCAAAAGGATTCCGTATAAAAGGGCAACTTCAGTTTTAGAACTTGTCCATACTGACGTTTGTACATTATCAGAGACGTCTTTTCAAGGAAGTAAGTATGTCTTATTTTTCATAGATGACTTTACTCGTATGATCTTTGCATTCTTTATTTCTTCAAAAGCTGAAGTAAAGGATAAATTTCGTATTTTCAAATCCCTAGTGGAGCGAGAAAAGGGATTAAAAATAAAAGTGTTGAGGAGCGACAACGGGACAGAATATGTCAATACTGACCTTACAAATTACTTACAGATGGAAGGAATTCAGCATCAGACGACAGTGCCCTATAGTCCGCAGCAAAACTCCATCGCTGAAAGGATCAACAGAACGATCATAGAGAAGGCTAGGTCTATGCTCTCTGGCAGTTCTCTTTCTCCAGCATATTGGCAAGATGCGATGGAAACTGCAGTCTATCTTAAGAATAGGACTCCTCACCGTGCTCTCGAAGGTAAGACTTCTTTTGAGCTGTGGTATGGTAAACAGCCGAACCTATCACACTTAAGAGTCTTTGGATGTCGAGCTCTGATTCATGTCCCCGATTGTAATCGGAAGAAGTTGGACGTGAAGGCAACCGAGCATATTTTTGTTGGCTATTCTGACGATCCCAATAGTTATTGCTTCCGAGATGCAAAATATCCTAGACGACTTGTCAAAAGTAGGGACGTGGTTTTCTTTGAAGACACTTTCCGGGATTTAGAGGAAAAAGGAAAGGGTGTCAAATACCAGTTAGCGCCTGGTGCGCTCAAACCGGCACGTGTACCCTTATTCCTTAGTCCTCAATCACGGGTGGATGTGCCACAACCGGCACGTTTACCTTTATGTTCACAGATCGACTCTACAACAAATAGTAGAGAGGATCCGATACCTGGACCCAGTATTGTTGCCGACTTTGAGCCGAGTCAACTTGGGTTTGCCCCGTCACCAGAACAATTAGAAGAAAGTGATTCTGATGTTGAGGTTGCAGAACCACACTATAATCTGAGACCTAGAAAAATCCACAATACTGCCGCCAACTGTGTTTGTATGCAGACTATATCCTCTCAAATGGATGAACCGACTACTTATCAACAAGCGGTGAATGCAGTAGATAGAGATAATTGGTATCATGCTATGAGAGATGAATACCAGGCCTTGCTGGAAAAGAAAACGTGGATTCTGGTGAATAGGCCAGATAAGAAGGTTATACCATGCAAATGGGTTTACAAATTAAAAAAGAATGCCCATGGCGATATAATCAAATATAAAGCTAGACTTGTCGCGAAAGGCTATAATCAAGTTCATGGTGTCGATTACTATGAAACCTTCGCTCCGGTAATTCGGAATTCCTCCTTACGCGTTTTGATTGCTTTAGCAGCAGAAATGGGCCTGAAGATGCGACACTTAGACGTCGACACCGCCTTTTTAAATGGCGATCTTCAAGAAGAAGTCTACATGGACCAGCCTCCGGGTTTTAAGAGCAAAGGTGACGAAGATAAAGTGTGTCTGTTGCAAAAGTCCCTGTATGGCTTAAAACAGGCTCCTCGCGCGTGGAATATTAAGCTCAATGAAGTGTTGAGTAAAATAGGTTTTATTAGATTACCTACCGAACCATGCGTATATAAAAAACTCCTTGGTTCAGAATTAATCCTGTTAGCAGTCTATGTGGATGACATCATTGTTTATTACCAGAATGAAGAGTCATTCGACGCTGTCAAGAGTGACTTACTAAAATATTTTACATTAAAAGATTTAGGTCCACTGAAATATTATCTGGGATTAAATATCTCAACGGAAAATGGTGAAATACGAGTCAATCAAAAGTCATATATTGAATTCCTACTAGAAAAATTCAATTTAGGGCAGGCAAAAGAGTACGACACTCCCTTGGCGAATAGCAAAATAGGTGCTCTTCAGGATTCGGATTGTAAGAATAATCATTATGCCTATCTGAATTTAATAGGTTGTCTAATGTACCTTGCTGTCAATACTCGACCTGATATTGCTTTTGCTGTTAGCTATCTTAGTCAGTATAACAACAAATATAACAGCACGCATTGGGTGGCAGCGAAACGAGTACTTCAGTACCTAAAAGGCACTATAGATCATTCTATTATTTATAAGAAGACAGGAGAACTTCTCGTAGGTTATACGGACGCGGATTTTGCGAACTGTGTGCATGATCGTCGTTCCTACACAGGTTATTGATTCAAACTGGCAAATGGACCTGTCTCGTGGGCATCGAAGAAGCAGCCTACAGTGGCGCTGTCTTCTACCGAAGCTGAGTACATGGCGTTGACTGATGCTGCGAAAGAGGCTATTTACTTACGTCGTTTGATATCCGAGGTATGTGATATTAAATATCCTAGTATAACCATTTGCAGTGACAGTCAGAGTGCGCAGAACTTAGCTCATAATCCTATACACCACGGCAGATCGAAACATATTGATGTTAGGTACCATTTTATTCGCGAAAAGGTATCTGAAAATGTGATTGTGCTTCAATACACTAAGTCCAGTGACCTGTTAGCTGACGTGTTGACAAAATGTCTTGGGAAAGTTGCACATCAAAGGTGTATCAATAGTATAGGTTTAGTTAAGGCGTAGTTACTTTATGTTACAATGTTTTTCTTTATGTTACAGTGTTTGTTTGTTATTACTAAGGCTTCTGAATATGGTCATTACGGGTGGATGTTGTAAGATGTGATACTGGCCATATTAGAACTATTTTATTTTGAATTTTTAGTATAGAACATCTGCTTTTACTGTGACAATCACTTCCAAATATACATTTGCCATGTAAACATCTAGTGTTCTTACTTTATATTTTCCCACAACCCTAAACTTAAAAAGAGCAACCCTTGAGTTTATTGCTCGTTCTTCTGTGTGAGTAAGCAGTAATTTTAATATTAAGTTGGTTCATTTTGTCCAGTAGCTTTCTAATTGTATAAATTAAGATTTCTTTTTAAATACAGAATAAATCAAAAAAATCGCTCTGCACTGAACTCGGGTAGCCCAAAAGCAAATTATAAATATTAATAGCTTTGATAGGGATTATTTTATAGAATTCACGATTATAAACAAAAAGTGTCAACTATTCAATAATTTGAAATTCATGAAAATAACCGTAATTAGAGTAATTTATGTATTATTCGTGGGTGGAATCCACCACCAAGGGCCATAGCTATTAAATTGAAGTTCAACTGTACGCTTTCCGAGTGCAGGTCTGAACGTTTTTTTTTTATTTAGTCTGTATTTAAAATATCCAATGATCCATGAATCCAACTTAATTTATCCAACGAGGGCGCCACTGGACGGAATAATCCTCTTAAGTTCAAAATATGACGTTTTTAAGTGATAATTTTATCCTATGCAATAAATATTTTTTGATTGATTGACTTGACTTTTTTTAACCAGCTCACAGTGAAATTCTGATGCCACAGATATAGTTTGTTTATAGTAAGTTACACCAGGATTAGAAAAAAACTATCTTCAGGTTGTAAGGTATATGGGCCGAGATACCTTTGCCTGTCCGAAAGGACAAATAATACCCACAAAAAAATGTCTATAGCCAGCTGACACAAACTAATACTACATCGCTTTTTAAACTAAATTAACTAGCTGTCTGAACAATTACCTAAGGGCATGGAGACGAGTGTACAGTCAGGTGCAAAATTGCAGTCATAGTCCAAGTACAATAAAAAAAATTTAACACCTATGAATTTCTAATACTTGTGCAATAGATCGTTCTACACAAGAATGGTGCTCCATAGCTGCCTTAAATACGAAGGTTTTCGAAAAAAATGTAATCGTTTGAATTTGGAGACTGCACTTTTGAACTTGACTGTACGTACAGCGAAGGGTAGGACATGAAATGTTAATACAGCGGGCTACATGGGCCGACTGCGAAATAGGCCGCGAGCGGCGAACGGTGAAAATAGCATTAAATCGTAACGCGACGATCTCTAGTGAGTTGCCAACTTACAGTATACCAAAATTTGGAGCTCTGTCAAATGATTGGTAGACAACATACGTACATACGCTCACGCCTGATCCCCGTTGCGGTGGGCAGAGACTATTGATTACCACTTGCAAGGATCCTGAGATACTATTGGGTCTTTACCTATGAAATTGGAGTTTTTTTTTTCTTCGTTTATCATATGTACCAATTCCTGCGATTTTCAAAGCTATTCTATGCTAATATTTTTTCATTTCCGGGCTAATATACATAATAAAAAAAATTGAACAGAGCTCTTTTCATGTGCTTCCCATAATCATTTCGTAGATTCGCTGAAACTTTTATAAAGCGGTTACTTTTAAAAATTAACGCTGCCTATACTTAACTTAATGTTATCCGATAATACACACAAATATAAATAAATTTGGATTTGCCGTTCCCAAAAAAGAATCGAAAATGTTTGTATGGAGAAAACAGTCTTAATGAAATTCTTCATACAAAACGCCAATTTCATAGGTAAGGACCTAACATTTTGACTCTATTTTGCGAATTAATATCAATTAGTGGTCCTTTCTTCTTCTTTTCCAATTGAGGCAAGTTTCAAATTTCATTGGACAAAAACTTAGCGACTCCAACAGCATTTTCTGATCTTTTTAAATGGTAATCATAATAAGCCAAAGGAAGTCCACTGCTGGACATAGGACCCCCCATAAAATTCCACAATGACCGGTTGGAAGTGGACTTGACGTCGAGGTTTGAGAGATCCTTCTTTTTTTTTCTGCACAATAGGTTTGTACTGGACCTCAATCACACCTGATTTAAGTGAAGCGTACTGACCCGGCAACCCCAACACATTTGTTGGGGAACTGGCTATCTTATCTCTGACAACTGAAACACAACAATGCTATTAACATTGCTGTTTGGCGGCACATTTAGATAAGATGGTGGTAGCTAGCCAGGCGGACATTTAAAATGCCCTACCAGCACCCAAACCGAGTACAAACATGTACCGCGCTGGGGATCGAATCCGCGACCTTCGAATCGTAAACCCAATGTTGTTTACATTGAGCCACAGAGGCGGTTAGAGATCCTCCTTTGTAAGAGTTCTAACAAAAATACTTTTAGCTCACCCTAACCCAATAACCTATAGAGAACGAGCACGTGTGTGCCGGGGACGGACGGGTGGACAAAAGGGCGAAGCTCTAACCCCCCCCCTTAGCGAGTAGATGGCAATAACATCAAATCTTTGATACCATTTAAATAAAGCTTCTTATTGTCAATGTATCGATAATTTTTGTTTAATTTATTAGGGAAATAAACAGTTTTACAATGTGTATACTAACAAATGATTGCAAAACCGTCAGCATTATCCACAAATTAGTACTAAATACAAAACTAAAGGAATAAATTAACTAAAATAAACAACGCAATCTGCCTGTTATATAAATGAAGTAGTATCAGATGTAGTCGAAGAAGCTACAGTTTAAATATAAGGAATATAATATGTAGAAATAGTTGATGACAGCATTGTGTAGATGACAGCAATTTAAAATTTATTAAAGTTGTACATTTTGTAAACACACACATATGTCTGCAAAACAAGGAAAAGGGAAATATATACGGTGACCTTGTTTATTTATTTAAGTAATTAATTATCTAGTTACTTATTTCGTTTTTGCCCAAATTTTATATTATCGGAATAGTAAGAGTAGACTGTTAAAAATGGCCGTCAGCAGATAAGCCAGAATCCCAGTAAAATATTTTAACCCCCGTGAAGGCTGTAAATGTAGAACAAATAAGTAATGCATTGTATTAATGTCGTAATCCAGGGTATATTCTGCCTATATACCAAATTTCATCCAAATCCGTTCAGCCGTGATTGAGCAACAAACAAATAAAGAAACATCCAAACTTTCACATTTATAATATTAGTTAGATTCTAGTTAAAAAGAACTAGGATGTATAAAAAGAATGCGCATTTGTGGAGAGCACTGATAAACCGGACCCAATCGGGGTAGTCGTCGGTCTATAATAGCTACGCCTACAGAATACCGCGTAGCGCTACGGTCACGGCGTAGCGTGACGGTCACGGCGTAGCACTTGTAAACCGTATAGCTTACGTTAGTAACTTATTAGTTATCTGTGGTAGGTATAGCCCTGTTTTTATGTCATAATGACATACAGCACCATTTAGTTCCACACTAACCAACTAGGTAACTAGGTAACCAATTGGTTGGTATACCACACAAATACATTTTTTTTGTAATAAATACAATATAAATGAAAAGCATCCCTAACTCGGGTACACATGTCCGTATTCATCATACAAACATATGCCCCTAACGGGATTCAAACCCGCGACCTTTTGGTATAGCAGCAGCAGTGTTTCTAACCCCTACACTAAATAGGTCGTCATATACCTAATATTTCAATTAATCCATACCATATCAAAGTAATTTCAAGTAAGTACTTCTCCAAAAGCGTACGTCGTCGAAATATTCGATGTATTAAACACATCACAAATAATGTACTCTTTTGAATGTGTAACAAGTATAAATTAAGCTTAGAATTTTCAATACTACGACTGGATACAATAGTTTGTCATGTCGACGTGTACAGACCCGTGAAATTCAAATATTTAAAAACAAATTGTACTAATACTTACGTAATCGTAATCGACTAAAGTGAAAGAAGACTAACGAAAGGGATATACGAAGCGAAGGTCGATGGTAGTGGTGGTAGGGGAAGACCACGGCGAACGTACAATGATCAAATCAGGGACGTCTTAACGCCAAGTCAAGAGTACCCTAAACCGACGAGCATGCATGAACAACTTTAGAGTGAATGAAGCAAAAGAGGTGTGTCAGGATCGAGCAAGTTATGTATGTTTTTTTTTTTTTTTTTAATTAGAATGGGATCGCTCTTGACCTTAATCTGGACTAATGTCGAGATAAGGTCGACGATGGAACGAGCTTTCCCAGAAGATGCCTATTTAACCTGACTTTAAAGAGCTGCGGGTTATATGCGATTGGAAACACAGACGGAGGTAATGCGTTCCACTCCTTAGCCGTAAAAAGAAATCACAATTAATAAACAAAATTTGTACGTGTTCTAGTGTCCCCGCGCCGCTTACAATGCAGTGCGTGTCCTGCGTACACTAAACACTCCTACTGCTCTAATTGGCACGTACACATTCGAAATCACGTGTATCATAACAAATCGCGTTTCGTTGTTTAATCTCAGAGCTACGAGTATGTACACTTTATGTACACTTTGTAGATACTGAGGCGGCATACTCCACTTCCCCCTTATTTTTGTGACCTACCACAGATCATAGAGCACTTCACACCTACTCTGCCCCTACAGAATAATGTAAAAGGGGCGACCAATGCGAGGACGTCTGGAAAATGGCATAAATTTCCAAACTACTTGAAACTCGCATAAAATCTCCGGCCGGTCGGCCGTTAGCGGTGCATTGGAAAGAGTTTTTATTGGCCTCCCTAGATGAGAGATACCGTAATTAAATACCTGCTGTGCGACCATATAAATCTATTCAAATATGGTCACATTAACATTTCTAAAAAACGGGCCAAGTGCGTGTCGAACCACGTCCTCAGTAAGAATATAAGGCATGACCGCTCGCAATACAGTAATCTTCCTCAACTAACCTTAATTCTATGTACTGCATAACTTTTTAGATCCTTTGATTATTGTGTATTTTAAACTATCTACCCATTTAATTTTTAAGATTTGCAATAAGGTGAAATTTATTAATTTCACTTTTCCAATCCGTCCGTCCAATGTGCATACACCTCTATTTGGCATGCATGTAAGATCTTGCCATTTGTGTATTTAACCTTTCAGTCAAGGCTATGAAAATGAAATATTAAATTCGCTTCTAAATAAGTGTACCTACATGCAAATAAAGTACTCTGTGGTAAATGCTAAACACATTTCTTATTTGAAGAATTTAAAGCAATCGATCGCTAAACCGCGGGGCCCTAAACGCTAATAGCGAAGTCCTATTAACGCGCCTACCGCCCGGCTGTCCGGAGGGCTGGGCTGTACGAACATTCATGTCCCTTTTTCTATAGGGTCACATCCTACATTGTTTAAATGTTTGAATGACATGTTTGATGTAAGTTTTATTGTATTGAATTTAATTTTTAAATTTCACTCGCTATATTTTCAATCAATCAATCAATCAAGTACACTTTATTGCACAAAATTCTACAATACACTTCTTGATATAGCTTCAAAAAAAAGAAAATTATAATTGTACAACCAGGCGGTCTTATCGCTATTAAGCGATATTTTCGTTACAATTTTAATTTGTTATCTGTATTATTATAATTATTTGTAAATGTATGATTTAATTTATAAAATAATGTTGTTAGATGTGATACTGGCCATATTAGAACTATTTTATTTTGAATTTTTAGTATAGAACATCTGCTTTTACTGTGACAATTACTTCCAAATATACATTTGTCATGTAAACATCTAGTGTTCTTACTTTATATTTTCCCACAAATAATTTGACTAAAACTACATGTAAGGTCACTGTGAATGTAAGTTGTAAATAAACGAATTGAATTCGCACATAAAGCCATTACCAATAACTATTTTAATTCCAAAAAGAATGACGTTATCAATTCGACTTATTGTTTATATAGGTATCGCCGCCACTTATGTATCGATTGGAATATACTTTTGGTTAAATAGATATAAGCCCGGCTAGTTCAGTAGAAATTGGGGAAAATCTGATGATACACTTTGGAGGCAGATAATGGAATCTTACTGAAGTCAGTTTTGGAGGTTGAACATCCATTGCTGAATTCTCCACCATACATGTCCAGAGCGCTTGGTTGAAAGCGGCCTGCATCCAGCGACTTCCAGTGATCTTCATCACGTCTTCCGTCCACATGTTTGGTGAGTGGTTAGAAACACTGACTGCTATACCAAAAGGTCGCGGATACGAATCCCGCTCGAGCACATTTGTATGATGAATACAGACAGTGTTCCCGAGTTATGGATGTTTTTCATTTATAAAAATATTTTTTTTTCATATGTATTTTTTAAAAGAAAAGTATTTTTGTAGTATATGAACCGACCGGTATCCATAATACAAGCCTAGTTGCTTATTGTGGAACTAGATGGCTCTGTGTGTACATGACATTGTGTACGTTTCACAATAATTTTTTAAAGAACAACGGACGACAAAATAATACGGGGTTCCAAATTCCGTCAACGATAAACAAAGTAAAAGCAAGAAGTAAAACCAATAAAATCACTCCAAAGAGTAACATTCAAATAACGGTAAATAAACGTGGCAGGCCGAGTTAAGTAAGCCCTTTGAGTGGCGTCTGCCATTGTTACGCGAGAGGCGGCGCTTTGAGCAAATTTCCAAATCCGGTGATAAACGAAGCAGGATCATGGTAGTCATATTGGGAAAGTTCCACCGAGCTTCTATTCTGGAAGGTGGATTTGTAGAATTTTGTTGGCTTTCCGTTGAAGTTAAACGAAATTCTTCATTGCACTGAAAATACATTTTACATGAACATTTTCTGAAGATGGAAGACTACGTCTTCAGTCAGTGCTACCTACCAGGGGCTCTACCGCGTAACTCAAAGCTATAGCTAAACACTCTTCGTCTTTGTCATTGTGTTACGATATGACAAGGACGGATGGTAGTGACGTCATAAAGGGTAACATGCCCCACCGCTATGATATCCTATAAACCCTGCTCATTACCACTTCAACTTTATAATCCGTGGGGCATTTCTAGTCGATGACGTAGTGAAACGCCCAGGATCACCTTCACATCTCGTTGCGTGACTTCGAGCTCTCTAAGGTCCTTAGATAACATGGTAACATTGATTAAAGACCTTCGTCTTCATGCGCTGCGGTATTTTGGACGACCAGACGTTGCTCAGTCCCGAACGCTTCCGAGTTGAATTCGTCGATTGGCCTCTCTCTCGAAGCTGGACCTATCTAATTGGATCTCTTGTCCTAAATAGACATACTCGCTTACAACATCGAGAATGAAGAAACAGCACAGCATACTGTGATTAACTTCACACGTTTCCAATTATTTATGACTTCTTGACACTACAACTTATTAAAACAGTCAGAGAACACCAACTGTTTTGCGAGCAAGTGTATTGAAAATATCGTCTCATCTCATAATGCCAACTTCGCAAAATGCCAACCGCTCGCAAAATTACAACTTCTCAGAATGCCAACTGAAACTTCAACTTCATTAAAACTTCATTTATAATAAGTATGTATTTACAAAAAAAATGTACTTATGTAGTATATCAACCATCTGGTATCCACAACACAAGCCTATAGTTGTTTACTGTGGAACTAGATGGCGCTGTGTGTATGTCTAAATATTTTTTTTTTTCAACTTCCTATCCTTTAACTATGTGTCAAAGGAAGAGCGGGGATTCCTATCACAAATAAATTCACTTTAAAGGAGCTCCTAAGCTGAAATTGTATATTGCTTAAGCTGACCAAATAAATATTTTGTATTAAATGACAATTTAGTTGGAAGCAATTGATTACGAACATATACAGGACTTAATGTCACATCTAATTTGTAAGCTTGAGCGTAATTCGTCAGTATGTCCGACACCATTATTACGTAAGTTAATTAATTACCTGTATGTTATATCGAGTGGTCACGCGAGGCCGTGTTAGTACATAATTCGGAGTAAATAGCGCTTGGTGGGTGAACGGTCGGCCATGAATCTATTTGGGACAGGGCACAATATAGCGACACTGGAGGGTTGATCGGAGGAGCGGAGAGGGGTGCAGTTCCAGTTAGAATAACTTATAGCTCTCTTTATTATAACAGTAATTTAATTCTCCAAAAGAATAAATTATGTATTTTAACCGCCTCCGTGGCTCAATGTAAACAACGTTGGGTTTCGGATCCCGAGCGGGGTACATGTTTAGTACTCGGTTTGGTTGGTGGTAGCGCATTTTAAATGTCCGCCTGGCTAGCTACCACCAACTTATCTAAATCTGCCGCCAAGCAACAATGTTGGTAGCATTGTTGTGTTCCGGTTGTCAGAGATAAGATAGCCAGTCCCCCAGTTTGTTGGGGTGTTTCCGGGTCAGTAGTTCCACCTTCGACCTCATCTTCACTTAGCATCAGGTGTGATTGAGGGTAAGAACCAACCCGTTGTGTATAAAAAAAATAATTATGCAAGCATGCATGCTTTAAATTTTGCTTATGCAAGGAAACTTTTGGAGCCTGGCACTGATCTAGATTATATTTATTATACCCACGATTTTATTTATTTCCAACTATAATAACTATATTAATTTATATTACAATTTACCGTACGTACATCCCATGACCGTTTATTTCGCGTAAGTCCATTAAAAGCGCCGTTTCACCAAGAGAACGTTGCACACAGCCAGAGCAGTTTTAAATCCTGCGGGTGGCTGAGGCTTGTCGTGCAGGTACATTAACCAGGGAATTTAGTGACGTTAGAGCTATTGTTTATGGTTGAAAGCTGTGCCCAACTCATGTGGAAAGCTAAGCGATTTGTCGGTCGAGAATATTAAGCTCGTTTCACAGTCACGCTTATTGAGGTGCGGATCGACCGAGTTGGGAGCATAGTGAAATTAAAAGTTAAAAGTGTAATATTAGACGTGGAAACATATTATTAACAAGTAAATATCTTAAATTATCTGACTCTATTTCCACTGTGTGTTTTAGAATCAAGGACGTCATTCGACTTGCAATGATCACAATTATATGATAGTTACAATACTAATGATAGTCACAATACTAATGATGACGAACGTGTTCGCTTGCAACGTCAAAGATTTGGACCGAAATTATCTATTAAATGAATAAATACATAACTATACAATTTGATAATAATGTGAAAATAAAATCAAAAATATTTTATTCAATGTAGGATACAAAAATATCACTTATTGAAAGTCAACATGTTATTTTTTTTAAACTACATCGCTTCACACGGTGTTATGGTTGGGGAGAAGCGACAAAAAACTCCCCAACAACACATCTTTTCAATTGGTTTCCATCTTTACAATATATTACGTTTTATATTACATATTACAAAACAAAAGCAATTAACATAACGACCAGCTAACACCAGACCTCCTTATCGCCTAAATAATCATCTATCCTGTAATAACCCTTCTTACACAGAGTTTCTTTAATGTGGCGTTCTGGTATTTTATAGTACAGCATACCTGTGTCCCACAAAGGATGTGCTAACCTTGCTAAGTCTAAAGTGTGGAATATCAATTTTATTTTTGTTTCTAGTATTCAAATTATGATTATCAGAATGTTTACGAAATAGGCATATATTTTTGCGTACATACATTATACTGTTATACATATATATATATATTGGGATGCAACAGTTAAAATACTTATTTCTTTAAACTGATCTCGTAGAGTCACGGCAGCGTAAATTATATATTATATATAAGATATTTTTTTTTTTTTTTATGCATAACGGGTTGGTACTTGACCTCAATCACACCTGATGTTAAGTGAAGATGAAGTCGAATATGGAAGCGTACTGACCCGGAAACCCCAACACATTTGGGGGACTGGCTATCTTATCTCTGACAACCGGAACACGACAATGCTATTAACATTGCTGCTTGGCGGCAGATTTAGATAAGATGGTGGTAGCTAGCCAGGCGGACATTTAAAATGCCCTACCACCAACCTAATTATATACGTTATAAATTATAACGTTTGCAACACTAAAATCCTCATTCCTTTCGTAGAGAAATGTAATCCTCTACGAGCAGCTACGAGGCTACGGCGGGTCTACGTAGTCGAACTACGAAACAGGTGCATATCTTCCACGCTGTATGCAGAAATGCAGTTTTAAGGCGTACGAGTAATCAATGGAGCTTTGGGACGAACGCTACACTTCAGCAAAGTTGAAGTAAAATATGATAAGAACATAGAATCGCTTCGTTCACGAATAGTAAATTTAAGACAGTTTATCCCGCACGGTGTTCTATTCAAAATTTTAAGTTCAAAATTTTCGGGATGAACAAACCACTCATACTGAAACTTCATACGAATAAAGCACATACATAAATCTAAAAAGTTAGTAGAGAAAATTTTCGAAAAAGAGTATTGAAACTAAATTAGAGCAAATCCTATCAGTTGGTCGTGCTACCCCACAAGTACATCCCTAATTTGGGGTTCAACAAGTTTTAAATTAATTATACGATCGTAACTTTCGTCCGCACTGGTGGGTTGCAACTAGTGATGCAACATTACGTAATTTTACCGAAAATGCTGGGAAAAATGCAGGTATTTTACAGTCATTTATATACCTAAATTACGTTAAAATTACCGGCGACTTAAGACGTTTAAAATTTTAATTTGTTTTACAGCCCGCGAGCGTATTGTTGCAAAATAATTATGCGACGTTGCCGATTACTGCAGTTCGCCAAATTGTGCGGCATATGCGCTCTTGTCGTTTCGATGTTGGTGCCCTGAGCAACCGAAGATTAATTGACTTGGTTTTGTTTGTGAAAAAACTACATTGTTTGTAAAAATTATGGCACGAAATGTTAGCGCCATCTGTTGCATGGAGGCGGAACTTTTATGAAGTGAAACACAATGCTGCCGCCGTATTCTCCTGCGGGAACGCGATATTTTTTTTTAGTAGTAGTTTAATACGTTTTTTTACTAAAATACCGTATTTTACGTAAGATATAGTGTTTTACCGTATGTAAACGGGGTAATTTTATCGCTTTCCATCCCTAGTTGCAACACCCCGCCGAAAGGACAGCTGTTTTGATAATGTTGTTAAGTAAATTCGGTACAATCTACGGCACGAGATAGTAACACTACCTGTATCAGCTGGACGCTATTCGCAAAATGTCTGTCAATGTCCAATTCTCACAACAAATTGTCCAACATAGCGGATGCTGTGTTAATCAAATATTGGTATTTGCCCTTATAACTACTTATTAAATGTAACATTATTGATCACAGGTACTAGCTAACACACACCATCACACGCACGCACGCACAAAACACACAGCTTAGTTTTAAACTTATTTAAAAAGAGCAATATTTGAGCTTCTTGCTCATCCTTTTTTAGTAATCCGCCTTAGGGATGAGCATGTTATTTTAATACTAAGTTAAAAATGTATTGTATAGTGATATAAAATACTTGGAAAATTGACATTCATGTTTATGGTCCGTTGTAGTGGAACTGAACTTCTAGCGGGTCCGAAGTAAATCTGATTATTGTACAGATTATCCGATAGAAATTTCATGTAATAACAACGCAGACGGCGTGCTTGTTCACTTGTTATCTCCGAGTTCGCCGGCGACTGAAAATACAGTGTTCAAAATTAATACCCTCGAGGGAACATTGAATAACTTCGTTGATACTCGCAAATATCTAGAGAATTTAAAGCCAATTAGTGCGTGAATTCCTATAAATTGCCGAGGGTTGGTGAAACATCGTATTCCCTTTAAGGGACTACCGATCAACTTATATAAAACACCTTCTGGGATGATTGAATCTTAGGTAGAATGTTTTATTCAAACGTTTATAAAGTTTATATCTGGGTCAGGGTTTCGGTATTGTACGTAGACAGCCGTTTCGAGTTGCTATACCGGATGAGATATTTTACCGTAACGAAAAAGTTATTGCGCTAGTTAGTTAATTTTTTTTTCTCAAAGCCATCATCGACCCACGCGCCAGCCGGAGATTGACATGCGACTGGCGGAATTCGTAGTGTTCATATCATGCGAAATTTATTTAGAACTCATATTTTCACCAAGATTCTTTTATTTATTTAATTTAATGATGTAATTATGTGGAATAGGCTACCGCGACCGTCAATTGACACAACGCTTTATTTTGGTTAATGGTTTTGAAAAAAAAAAAAAAATAAGCTACCAATAATACTTTCTATTTCACTTACCTAGTATGCCCTATATTTTTCCTTACGTTAAAAAAAACTCATCCGGTATATACAAGGCAATGACATGCGTGCGATTTTAGGTAAGAGGTAATGGTAGAGAGGTGAGTGGGATCTAGTAATAAACTTGCCGTCACTTGCCGCTGCCTCTGTCCCGTACACACCATGCAAAATGGGTTTGGCTTCAATCACGTCTGATGCTAGATAAAAATTAAACCTATTACAACCTTTCAAAATAAAACGAACAGTATTTTGACTCAAAAACACGTTGATATAAACAAATTAAGCGATTCTTCAAATTCAATATCAGTAAGTAGGTATTCTTTCAATACGGTTGATAGCAAAACAAACTGTCTTCTAAGATTGAATGAACCGATTTCTCAACAACATTTTCTCCTATTTATTCCGCCGCGAACAGCTTCCGTAATCCAAAGGCTGATAAATTCAAGTGAAATAATCCCTCAGCTGTGCGCCGCGACGGCAAAGAATAGCTATCACATATAATATTTCCTATCGTAGAGAAAGGGTACTTCGAAAAATAAAATGTAATCGTGTCAAATTCGCCAAATCTGTATTTACTTGGAATGTTATGAGTTTATTTACACTTATTATACACATACAACCAACATTCCCCCACTTTTATATGAAATTCATTTTTGGCGCCCAACGTGGGGCGTAAGATTCTGGCAAAGTTTCACGACTGTTTAGGCAACGAATTTATCGGTAAAGCCGTATAAATATTTACGCAACTGTCGCATTTAGTCAATTCACAATTTGCTCGCTAAAACTTCGCTTCCGGAAACACGATACAAAAGGAACCCTATTATTAAGCTTCTGCTTCAAAGTCGTACAGGTACTGTCGAAACAGGAACTTTCCAGAATTTTCATTTCTCCATAAACAACCGTTTCAATTTTAATTAGTAATGTTTAATCATCACTCACTTTCAAGTCCAATCAACGGTCTTTGATCAAGCATGAAACGTTAATTCGAAAGTTGGATACGCCTAATAGATGAGTAACTAAGTACCCATCTATTTGAACATTTTAAATATTACACGAACGGGTTCTTTCTAACAGCGAATATAATAGTTATTTAGGTCTTCTAAATGTCAATGTTCTGCATTTCAAGGACCATGATCACGGGTGGAAGTATTGGGGCTAACTTAATTAAGAGCAAACAAATCGGTACCCTTATCTCCCTTTGTTTGGATTCGGAACTCGCTCCTGTTTGGGTAGTAACCATGAAAGTTTTTACAAGAACAGTATTATCATGCACTAACGCGTGTGATGATTGTTAAGCCAAACCATTATCATAATGTAGTCATGTCAAACAATCACCGACTAATATATCATACATACATATACTTACTAATATATAACTAGAAAATGCATCATCAGTAGTAGGTATTTACACGTATTCTCTAATTGAGAATGTCATTTGGAAGGGATTAAAGTTGAAATTAAGACTCATGTAAAATATCGTGATATCCTTATTGTTTTAGTTTACAAGAATACAACTGGCTTAATTTTAGGCTTGTCACAAAATTGACGTCTGCGTCTGTATCTAACTAACATTATACATGCGAAAGTTTGGATGTTTGTTTATTTGTTTGTTGCTCAATGTTGGATGAAATGAATATAGGTAGAATACACCCTGGATTAAGACATGGGATATTTTTTCTCCCGATAAAGTAGTTCCCGCGGGATAAACAAATTTCCGCGATAAAGTTATTCCACGCAGGCGGAGCCGTGGGCGAAAAGCTAGTCTGATAATAAAGGTAATCTCGTGCTAGTCTGATAAAAAAGAGCTCGTGTGTTTAATAAACCTCGTCATAACTTGCAATAATGGAGGAGGCACACAAAAGAAAAAATTAAAACATTCCTAACCAGTAGTGGAGAACGAACTGAAGCAGCGGTAATAAGAAAAAAAATGCGCAGGGCTGGATGAATACGACCCTGATGAGGTGCGCAATTTCTGGGGCGTTAAATAAAAGGAAGTCGGATAAAATATGAATAAATGAAACCCTCGCTAATTCGCGCTATGAAAAAATTAGCAGAAACGAGGGAAATATCTTTATACCGTCCAACGCGAATCCGCCTGTGGAATAATGATTTCGCCTTAAGCAATACTTTTTCCGAGCTTGTTTAAATACCTCAGTGGCAACATTGCAGAATGTGACAAAGCCATTTAGATGTCTGACAGAGCAGTAAAAGCGAATCCGCCAAGACAAAGGCACTAGGTGTCAAGAGATAGGTCTTTTAGACTTTAGCCGCGCTAAAAAGTACAGGTATTATGGGTTTTAATGTATCGTACCAAAAACTACAAAATGGAATCTCCTCGAAACATGTCCATTTCAAAAACTGTTTGACGTAGACAATTGAAATTTGGTATATTTGTAGAAAAGGGTGGCCCAAATAGAAAAGATTTAGATTTTAGGAGTTAGTTTTAGAAGGCTAAATAGAATTGTTTTAAAAAAACTGTTGTAGTGTTGTATGGGATCGACATGTGTGTAAGAATAGGTTGGTGTTGTCCGGGGACCGCGGTTTAACAATTTATAACGTTTATGTAACACTTTTCGGGAAAACGGTTCAAAATTGCTGTCCGATTTATCTTTAAAGTATTGGTGGGTGGAAACCCTGACTGCTATACCAAAAGGTCGCGGGTTCGAATCCCGCTAGGGGTATATGTTTACATTGTGAATATGGACACATTTTATTTACGATTTAGGTATATTTGCTTGAATCAGAGTTAGGCTGAAGTTTACAATTACCTACAAAAGTGACAATTACTATTACAGCTCTTTTATGAAGTTATAGGTGAATGGAATTTTAATTTAAATGCATTAAAGTGGCTAAGTTTTGGTCAAATAAAATTTGAAACTGGCCCCGATTCGAAAAGAAAAAAATTAATAAAATTTACAAAATTTGTAGATTACTTTTAAAACTGCAGTAGAACACTCATTGCCCGAGTCCCATCTCGCACTTGGCCTTTTTTTAATTAATTGCTTGTATATGTAGGTAAACTAAAGTATTGGGATAGCAGAATCAACAGCTAGTCCGCGAATTATGGGC
This sequence comes from Oegoconia quadripuncta, assembly GCA_949316235.1. Lineage (NCBI taxonomy): Eukaryota > Metazoa > Arthropoda > Insecta > Lepidoptera > Autostichidae > Oegoconia > Oegoconia quadripuncta. The sequence goes on from OX438758.1 coordinate 19,977,132, forward strand.
ACAAATAAAAAACCCTCGTCGATACATTTCGGTTCGGGTGAGACGAGTATTTATCCGTCGAGTGGGCAAAGCGATAATGCAACAATAAAAAGAAGTCCTCCAACCCATCCCTCCGACCCATTTTAATCGGTCTGGGAATTTGCGACGATGTGACAGAGCGATGAAAAACCAGCTCTGGAAATTGTGCGAGGATCATACTGTACGCGTGAGATACGAGGATAATTTATTACTAGTATGCAGAGCTTGTATCTGGTTCCAAAAATACAGATTCAAAGCGCCATTACTGATACTCTAAATTCTCGGTACTGACATCCTTGTACTCATAAATATAGTCCAGGGATGCTTGGATAGTCAACATCACATCAATGTAGACGTACCTGAATGAGGGCTATTAGGCAGCCGGATATAATAAAGCTGCAAGTAAAATACATATTCGAACTACTGCACGCTCAGAGCAGTGACGTAAATCCTCACAAATTCGCACCTAAATGGTCATGCACTCCTGGTAGTCATGATAAAGGAATTGATAGGTTTTGTATCCAAATACCATGAAAATATCACTTTATCTACTTGAAACAGATGTATCTGTGCGCACTTCTATGTTACGCTCCTGTAGCCCTGACTGATTTTGAAATACTGACAAGATGTCCTCAGATCCCTCTTGATCCCCAGAGTATCATAGGATACATTTTATGGTAGAAAATTCTACACAGCGACCGCAGAATACAAAATGGCGTCTGTTTCCAAGCATTCCAGCGAATTGCTACGAATTTTAAGTAGTATTTTTAGGTAAGTTTTTATAAGCACTGACGTTTTTTGGTTTTTAAATAACGTTATTGATTTTCGCAAAATTTACAATGACAGAAAAAAGCATATCCAGAATACCCTAATTTAATTCAGAACTACAGCTAGCATTAGTTTTATCAGATATATTGCGGAGCACTAGGCAAGGGTGCTTATCCGGCCAAATTGGCTGAATCACTCGACGGTAGACAAGTGCAGCGGTCAGTGGTCAACCTGCCGCGGACGTGTAGTGGCGGGCGACCGACCGACATCCGATTAATTGAAGGACCTATGAGTACAGTCAACGGATGATAGTTGTGAATTTTAAGAGACGGTTTAGAAATGGCTATTTATTACAAACCGCCTCCGTAGCTTCGGAGGTCGCGGGTTCGATCCCCAGCGGGGTACATATTTAGTACTCGGTTTGGTTGGTGGTAGGGCATATTAAATGTCCGCCTGGCTAGCTACCACCATCTTATTTTAATAGCATTGTTGTGTTCCGATTGTCAGAGATAAGATAGCCAGTCCCCCAAATGTGTTAATTATATTCTTTCGTTACTAGATCCAAATTTTACCTACTTACCAATACCAATAGGTGGTAAATATTTTCTCGTCCCAAATTCCACAAAGTCTAAAAGCTAAACTTTTCAATTCACTGATTGACGTCTCGCCCTACCCACAATGACTTAGAGAAGGTGACGATGCTATTAGTCCAAAGAGGTATTCTGAGAGACAGGATCTGACACGAGGTGATCCACCAGAGAGCATATAGCTCCGAAGATTAGCTGGCTGAAATAAATAACTGGTGGGCTAGACTAATGACAAGTACCAAGTAAGTTCAAAGAATGAATTACACTAAATCTCACAATCAACTGATATTTAATTGCCAGTTACATATTTACCCGATAGCCCCAAAAAGGATGGTAATATTTTTCGAGAGTATGTATGTAGAATATGTAGATTTCTATGTTACCTCTTGTAGTCTAAAATGCTCGACCGATTTTGAAGTGCTACGTGTCGTTCGATTCGTTTTGATCTCGAGAGTGTCATAGGATACATTTTATGGTAAAAAATCCAACATGGCGCCAGCAAAATACAAAATATGCTGTCGGGATTTTTCGTTTTTAAATACTTAAAAAGTTATTTTATTTATTTATTTAACACTTTATTGCATATATAAGTATACAAACATACATTGAACAAATATAGGACAGAAATAAAAAGTTATTTCCTAATAAGATTATGCTGGTGGCCATAAATGCTGGTATGGTCTATTGAAAATTTCGAAGTTGTAGTCGGGATTTCATTCTCCTCACGCGATTAGATAATCAAGGAACCCAATAAATGAACTGTATTTAAAAATTAAGAGTCCAAATACTCTCCCATTCATCAACTGCAACACAATCTGTCCAAAATGCAGGGTGATATAATAAAGCAGCCCCAAAAGGCGAGCGGCACAAATTGGCGCCGGGTTTTCATTAAATGATCACACCGGGCCGGCCCTTTGTCCGGGGTCGTTCCGGGCCGCTGTAATGTCCTGGAAGGGACACTGTTTACATAAGCCTCTAATTCTTTTTCACGGGAAATGTTCTGGCAAACTTTCTATAAGACTGGATGGACACGGTAATGCTCTGAACTTACTATGGCTTCTAAATATCGTGGCTTGTATAAAGAGAAAGTTTGACAAAGGTTTCTAAGAAATGAATAGTTACAATTATTTATTCCTAAACAATTCCTTATACTTTCTTACATACTCGTACATTAATTGCTATATTGCGATGCTAATGATTAAAATTCCTATAAGACACACGGGACTGTTCACGTTCGTTACTATAGAATGAAAATAGACAGTACGTCCGTATTGTCCCCACAGCAGGACGCTGTAATCACGCTGCGGAAGCAAATAACTAAAGTAAACCAGCGTTGCTGTGTCTTTGCCATGTCGGTTAGGTGGCATATCATTTTAATAGCAAACACCATAGTACTGACACATTTGACACGACAGGAACCCTATTGCAGTCCTATCTAATGTAATTCCTAGGAATAGTGTCCATAGGCTCCAATTTTATTTATTAAAAAAGTAGGTATTCGTTACCTTCTTGATAGTCACTATAGTTCTTTAGGGATTCAGCCGGTTTCGTAGAGCAAAGCATGCAACATCAGATTTATGAGAAGGACGTCGGTAGTTCGATTTCCTAGGGAATATAAAATAAAAACAGAAATAACTGTTTAATCAAACTCAAAGTTGAGATGAAAGGGTAGGGACTCAGCAAAGCTGCTGACTTTCAGTATCCCACAGCAGAGTAGTTGCTATCACCAAAGAATGCAATTTAAGGCAGTTACAATAAATGTAATTAAGGATTATTCTAACTAGCAAAGATAACGTATTTCAAATATACCCTAGCATCATCCAAATCGTACAAAATATTTGATATATCTGGCACACAGCCTGGCTAGTTCTCTATCACCATCTTATCTAAGTCAGCGGAGCTGCAATTTTGAGAGCACGGTTGTGTTCTGTCAATTAAAGACAACAGGAAGCCTCTTAATACTTAACTCTCATGTCGAATTCATTACCTCATATTCCCACTATGCTTAATCCTCATCCATCCAAATAAAAAGGAACCGATTTAACACATTTGCCGGCGTTCAAAAAACCCTACATTCATTATTACTCTGCGACGTTCGCCCGATTCTATTTCCATGTCGAATGGGATTAACAATAAAAGCTGGTGGAAGCAGGGCCTTATTTACGGCGGCTCGCTAGCTCACATAAAATATTCATTTAACATGGACGCGCCGGAGAGCGAGGAAATTAGCAATAACCACAAATAAAGTTAATTATTTATGCCTTTGTTACATACGTGTGGATGGGTTTGAGCGACCCGCCACGCGGTGGTGGAAACTACCCGCGTTTAATGCTAAAATTCAACTTCGAAAAGGAGGTTTTGAAGAAAAAATAAACTATCTATGCCAATACCTTCTATTTCACTTACCTAATATACGCCTATTTTTTTTCCTTACGTTAAACTCATCCGGTATAACGAAAGCGTGAATGGAAGGGTCGGTAAAGGTCTACGAAGAAGGACGTAAGTCAATCAGGTGACTGACGTACATACTCACAAAAGGTCAGGTGCGGTCAACTAATCGACGCGCGTGTATGAAGCATTTGATGAGAGTGGAAGAAGCCAAAGTAGTATGTCAGGATCGTTGCAAGTGGAAATCAATAGTCTCTGCCTAACCCAACGGGAAACAGGTTGAGCATGCATGTATGTTTGTTAAAGAAACTCGAGGCGAAACGTTGGATTCTTGCTGACTTGTGTCATATGGTGCTCGGCTTGGATGTTGGTGATTTGCCTGTTCATTAACACATTTGCGGGACTTTTGGCGTACCGCGAATTTTTAACCCCCAATCCCCGACGCAAAATGATGAGTGTTATAAGTTTGAAGCCTATGTCTGTCTGTGGCATTGTAGAGCTGAACCGCTGAACCGATTTCAAAACGGTTTCTTATTCGAAATCAAAGATATGGGGTGGGATAAAATGAAAAAGGTAGCATTTGTTTATGCACAATGGGTTAGCATTTGACCTCAATCACGCCTGATGTTAAGTGGAGATGAGGCCGAAGCGTACTGACCCGGAAACCCCCATCTTATTTGGGGGACTGGCTATCTTATCTCCGGCAACTGGATTGCAACAAATCTCTTAACATTGCTTTTTGGCAGCAGATTGCCCTATGCCTGCCACCAACCAAACTAAACATGTCCCCGCTGTGGATCGAACCCGCGACCTCCGATTCGTAAACTTTATGTTGTTTACATTGAGCCGCGGAGGCGGTGAAAGCATCTACTTATACGTAACCGTAAGTATGTATCACAGATGAAAACTTTTTATATTCGCCCCGTACGAAGCGACTGCTCCGGGCTATTGCGGCGTCTGTTCCGATATAGTTGGTAGCGTTGTTGTACCGCGACACGTAATGGAATTGTGCTCACGACGTTGGTATGGTTTTTTTACTACTACAGCGAAACCTAAAGGTGGCAATGCATACAACGGGCCTGTAAGTGGTGTACTTAGGGTTTCAAAATCGGGCAAGCCCGACTATATTTCTGTGGTGTTTACACAGCTTGAAACATTAAATAGGTTACACACCACGTTTTAGTTTAAGTGCGAGTATTTAAATCATAGATTTCCAATACTGTTTAAATAATTAATATTCCTGATCTATTATTAGTAAGGCAAGCCGGACTTATACCGGATGGGTTCTTTTTTACCGCAAGGAAAAAAATAGGGCATAACTGAAATTTAAGTGATAAGACCGCCTAATTGTGTTCTATTATTATCATCAAAAATTATTGTAAATTATTTTGTGCAATAAAGAGTATTTGTATTATATTGTATTGTGAAATAGAAGGTATATTGATATAGGTAGTTTTTTTCAAAACCTCCGTTCACCACATCAGTTCATTCCACAGAATATGGTGAGCTGTTTGCTTCAAAAAGTTGCCAACTTCAAAGAGAAAAGTGTATAACCAGCTGAAATTGGAGTCATTGAACTCGCAAGCCTCATAAATAGCAACATTTGTTGATTAACCGCTTACAAGACCGATTCCATGAATAATTTGTCGATTTAGATTAAACCAGTCTTAATAATAGGTATTGTAATAGTTACGAACACTGAGAGTGGTAGGAAATAACGAAAATGCGTTTTTACATTACAAACATCACAAAATTATTTCAATAAATATTTTATTTATGTAAATATTAGCTTCCCGCCCGCGGCTTCTTCTTCGTGGAGAAGTTTATCGCGCAAATTTATTTATCCCGCGGTAACTACTCAATTTAACAGGATAAAAAATATCATATGTCTTAATCCAGGGTATATTCTACCCATATACCAAATTTCATCCAAATCCGTTTCGTAGTGATTGAGGAACAAACATACAAACTTTCGCATTTATTAGTTAGATAATGTCGTAGATAGCGATAAATTAGCGACAGAATTCATTATTCGAACGGTCAACTGACTATCATAATACGCGGTTAATGGGAAGTGAACCTGGTGGCGCTGGTGTCGCCGGAAATGGCGTCGTGACGACGTTTATAGTTATATTAGGTCTGCACATCGAAAATGAGAGGAACTTTGCTACCAGCCTTCAAAGGAGTCGAAGCTCCACTGAACACATCAACGACTGTGAGTGAATCTGATTAGCTCTATCACCGACGCGTGGAAGAATCCGGTGAGTCGTTAGTTAATAATAAGTTGATCATGGGATTTGAGTAAGGAAGAATTATAAACTACTCCGGCTGAATTCCACAGACTGCACGCGAGGACCAACGTCCAAGAAGACCATGAGGGGTGTGCATATGTTTACTTTTCACCAGTAAGCATCTCGGGTGCCATGATCATAATCGAATGTGAATAAGTTGTCTATTCGCCTATAGTAGCTTGCAATAATATCGCCATTGCCCGAGCTACCCTATACCACGCGACTGGCACCGTCCCGGCCGCTCGCAACGCCCACTCACCCAATCTCCGACAGATATATTATATTAATTTTTTTATTTATCAGTTTGTATGTTTCTTTATAACTTTGTTAAGAGGTTTTATTCCGTCGAGTGGGCTCCTCATTCGATAATTAAGACGTATTTTTAAATACAGGCTAAATCTAAAAAATCGCTCTGACCTGCACTCGCAAAGCCTAAAAGCTATTTATAAACAATACCTAAATAGCATTGATGGGGTTATTTTCCAGAATTCACGGTTAGAAAATGTACATTGTTTATGAAAAAGTTACTTGTTAACTTTAAAAAGATGGGGCCGAGCGCAAGACCTCACCTATAGATATTTTTTGGTGGAAAGTCTCTTATGCACATAACACACAACGATAACAATATAGATAGATAGATAAAAACATTTATTCACTGCACAGTACATACAACGAAAATAGAAGAACAACAATAATAGACCCCATGTAATCAACAAATAGAATAAATAAATAAATGAAAGCTTAATATACTGACGCACACCAATACAAGATTTTCCCAGCGATGGGCTGTACCCACTGTGCACTGAAAGGGCTCTGACTCAGCATATGCTGCAGCACAGATAGTGGTCCAAACCACAGCGCTGGTTATTCTGTCAGTACCACTTAATATTTATACTTGTCCATGTCTTTTCCTCTGAAATACCGTATGTTCCCTGTCTGTGATGCGCTTTAGTCGCCTTTTACGACACACACGAGAAGAGATGGGTTGGTTCCAGTGGCGTGCCCTCCATATAAGCAGAAAGGTAGTGCTTACTCTAGCAAATGTTACCTCGAAAATGATCAGAAAAATATTCTTAACGATTGTTAGAAGAGCAAGTTAATATTGGGTCTTTACCTATGAAACTGGCGTTTTTTTTCTTCGTTAATCATATGTAATAATTCCTGCGATTTTCAAAGCTATATCCAAATTTATTTTTTATTTCGAAAATGGAATATTATTTCAAGGTTTCACATGAAATATTTTTTAATTTCTGGGCTAAAACACATAATAAAAAAAATTGAACAGAGCTCTTTTCATGTGCTTCCCACAATCATTTCTTAGATTCGCTGAAACTTTTATAAAGCGGTTACTTTTAAAAATTAACGCTGCTTATACTTAACTTAATGTTATCCGATAATACACACAAAGTTTAGCTAAATAATCAAAAATGTTTGTATGGAGAAAACAGTCTTAATGAAATTCTTCATACAATACGCCAATTTCATAGGTAAGGACCATATTTTGTAGTTGTATTTTTTCTTAATTAATAGCAAGTTTTATCATTCTTCCTACCCTGTGACAAAACGCTGTGCATGCCATTGGTTGGTTCTGAATTTACTTGCAGAAAGCAGCACTGCGTTTGTCATTATCGAAACGTTCGCCACTTGTCTAGAGAGGCATAACAGCTATAATATAAATTATTTATTTATAGTGACGGTCATTGTGTCAACCGTACAGGTGAGAAGCCAATGGCGTGCTAATATCGATCTGCAAACACCCAACACGCGACATGTTGGTACTCGGTACCCTCCACCATAATTAGGTCTGGCTGCGTTCACAGTTCCAATAGGGTTACGCGACCAGTTTACTCTGGTAGTGTTAGGGCACCGTGTTGTATTTCGCATTCTAATGACACTGCATTACCCATGGACAAAGGGACGGTATTGAAAATTTGTTGACCATCAAAATTGGCCAAATGTGGGCATTTCCGTCTGACGTCGCCTTTGATGATTAAATATCTTTTATTTATTATTTCCAATCAATTAATCTTCAGAAAAGTAAATTGGGAGGGCAGGGGTTTAATTATAAATGGCTAATATTAACCCACCTCAGATTTGCAGATGATATTATTTTATTCTCAAAGGACCAAGCCTGGAGTACATGCTAGAGTCTCTTAGTCAATACAGCAGAGCAGTCGGCATACAGGTTAAATGAAAGTAAAATCAAAGTTGAGACCAATAGAAGTAAACAGCCAAGGCATGGAACTCCTTTCCGGCGTCAGTCTATCCTGAATTCTACAACCTTGAGATCTTCAAGAGCAGAGTGAATAGGCATTTACTGCAATCGCGTGCTTCATCTTCGACCACATCGTCACTTTCCATCAGGTGAGTTTGTGGCCAAACGCGAATCCAGTCAATCATAAAAAAAAACACCTATAGTGCTACAGTCACTGCATTTAGAGTATGTGGAAGAATATGTCTACCTTGGACATCTAATCTCATTGTCTCAATTATGGAAAAGGAATTAGACCGGAGAATTAAAAGCAATTGGCTTATGCCAAGTGCATCTAATAGTTATATATTGGTCAAGGAAGGAAATATTCAAGGGACCGCCACAAACAAAATTAAAAACGATGAATACATGTCTGATTCTCTGATTCCTAACAAAGTAGGATAATAAACACGATCTAATGTGGTTTTTTACTTACAGGATACGTGTTTGGCCTTAGTCTCACCTGATGGAAAGTGTGGCCGAAAATGAAGCATGCGATCTCAGTAGATGCCTATTCATTCACAAGTTATAGGATTCAGTAGACTGTCTCCGGAAGGGAGAACCATGCTTTGGCTGTTTGCATTATAAATTAAGCTTCACCCTGCTCTTGAAGATCCTAAGGTTGTAGGATTCGGAAAGATGTCACCGGCAAGGAGTCCCATGCCTTGATTGTTCGCTGAAAAGTCACCAGCTTAGTGCGAATGTTCAGTATGTTAACTACATACGGATCGAATCCCTCCTCTCACGCCTAGTAGTCCGAAGATGAAATGGCGAGTGGGATAAGATGTATCCTGTAAAATACTGAGAGACAGGCGACCGTGCAACGGTGTCCGAGCCTCTGCAATTTAGCAGTCATATAGTGGTCATCGATGAGTCTTTTGGTAATGCTTATAAAACCACTCTTTGAACACAAGGTATTAAAAAGTGTATCTCCGAAACTCTACCGAAAAATTAAATTAATAAGCAACAAAGGAATACCCACCGTCCTAAGGTAACGTATCTATTAAAGGCTCAAAGAAATTGTAAAGTTTCACAAAAAGTTATAAAAAAAAATCCTAAAAGGAATTTTATTGCGGTTGGAAAAATTACGTTTGAATTTCTTTACGGTTTTTTTACATCATATTAAATATATATATATATTTGGAAAAAAAATAAGAGCGTTTACTTTTCGCAAGATTTATCACACAAATATATGCCCCTAGCGGGATTCGAACCCGCAACCTTTTGGTATAGCGGTCAGAGTTGCTAACCACTACACCAAACAAATAAATTCTCAAAAATTTTGAAGTAGCTTCGTTATAGCTACAGACAGCATTTAATTATGTAGGCTGAATAACCAGCTGCAGAAAAAAAAACGTGTATTCATGCTCCTTGCAATCTCGTTAATCTCGTGAGATCTCCTTAAATATTCAGCCGAGATTAAACTCGGTGAATATGGCAGAGGTTTCACAAGAACGAGATTGCATTCCCTAGTAAAGGCCCCTGATTCACCACGTCCGCCAGAAATGGAGAAGACGCCAGAAATTTGCCGGGTATTTTTTTAATGACCTTTCATAACACACCGGGGAAAATGCGACTTAACCTGTACGTTCTACCCCGTTAACCGCGTTACACCGGGGCTACTGGAGCCTCAGTTCTGCAGTGTTTGCTATTAAAAAAATCCGCTATTTAACCGACCTGGACACCGCGAGGCTGGTATACTTTAGCTATAGCAGCAGAGTTTCTAACCACTACACCAGACAGGTCGTCAAATTCAATATTACATCCAGGATGCACAACTACTAACAACCTATGGTCCAAATACTATTTGTTATATAAAAACATCGTAAATGGTAAAAGAAAATTGGTTTGTTCATTTCAGGCACGCGGATACAAGTCGCCGGCAGGAGCCATCAATCTACGCCATGAAACTGTAACGTGTTTTTCGATTCGATAGTAACGATATACTCGTAAGGTACAGTCAAAGCGAGTCGATCAAATCGTTAATAAATATGTATCCATCGACTTTAAGTACATCGTAATAAGGTATATGATTTTTGAGATGTTGTAGTTGATTATAATGCCACCGAAGATATAAACTAAATAACTTGAAAATTTAAAAACCCCCGAGAAAGCAAATGTTTATTATCATCTACATAAACCATATCAACTATGTTAACAAATTGGCTACCCCTATGTTCAGACTAAGCAAAGTTAATACATCATTTGTGGGACACTGTATACGCTTTTATAACCTTATACCTGCGAATATCATTAATCTAACTGAGAAAAAATTTAAAGATTATGTCAAAATAACATAAGCAAAAAAAGGGGTAATTATAAAATTAGTGACTATACCTGAATGACAAACACGCTTGGTGTACTTCGACCAGCTCGCCAAAATTATAAAATTGTATTAGTTATATACTTTATTTAAAAAAAAAGGAACAGCAATGATCCTGTGGGTTTCTTGCGCCGCTTCTTTTCCCACAGATGAATTCCCTTTCCGAAGCGGTAGTATAGCTTGGACATACCGACTGACAGATAAATGCAATAAACTTTTTTATTTCCAGTAGATTTTAATTGACATTCAACAAATGATATCATGTATCTTACGTTGAAATAAATGCTTGAAGTTTGAAGTTTGAAAGCGAACATGGCTGAAAACATTTTTCCTCGTTTAGTCTTTAATACAAAAAAACCACACTCATATCGGACCACTGAGACAACCAAATAAAGGCTCCAACGCCGTCCCACGCAGATAACGCAAACACACACAGACAACGCTAACACACACAGACAACGCAAACACACACAGACAACGCAAACACACACAGACAACGCAAACACACACAGACAAAGCAAACACACACAGACAACGCAAACACACACATACAACTAAATATTTCGCACGGGTGCCATTACTTTGTATAAATATAAAATTGCAGGTAAGACCTTTCAGTCTACATATAATATTATGTACCTTCTGGCATATATAGCATATTGGAATAAAATTTTGCGGGCGCACTATTGGATTTTTCACCATAAAATCTTACGATACTACGAAGATAAGCAAGACGAATCTAAAGATACCTTGCTCTAAGAAGTCGGTCAAGTCGTTTAGGCTCCAGGAGGTAATATAGAATATACATACATACACCGGAAAAACAGTATCTTCCTCGGGCAGTCGGGTAATGATCTATCGGCCGAATAATGATAATGTTAAGCAGACCAAATCGCCGAAAATTGGGCAACACAAATCAATTATCCTGAACCATTGGGGTAGTATTTCACGCTGCCGCACCTACCAATCAATCGTTGGCCGCCGTTCAAACAATATTCACCGTCTGCCAACACGCACAGGTGAGGGTGGCCGTGTGACGCAGCCATTGGACTTTGTAAATGAGGTTGCGCAGCTTGCATAGAACATTAGTCAATATAATTTGTATCCAAGTCATCATTTTCCTGCCCTTATCCCACTCTAGGTGGGGTCGGCACAACATGTCATCCTCTTCCACTCTCCTCTATCAGCCGTCATCTCCCTACTCACCCCTTTCACACACATATCATTCCTCACGCAGTCTACCCACACCTTCTTCCGTCTTCCTCTACCTCTGTATCCCTCCACATTCATACTTAGCACTCGTCTCATTATGTGCCTCTCATGCCTCCTCATAATGTCACACCACAAATCCATCTTACCATCTCATCTCTGCCACATGCATTCTACTTTCATCCGTCTCTTTTATTGTCCAACATTATGGTGACAGGTCTTATGATGGTCTTGTAAATTTTCCCCTTGAGTTTCAGGGGCATCTGTGGTTCACATTATAAAAATTCGTATTTTCAGATACTTTGTTTGGAATTTTTTAGTATCCCATACACAAAACAGACATCCATCATGGGCATTATTGAGGGTCTTATTCTAGACGATAGCATACAATACGGGACAGGAGCTGAACAATATGTGATTGTAAAACCTATACTTATCTGTGACAGTTTTCCTTTTAACTTAGTTATCTACGACGACACTTGAGTCACTTTAAAGCTTAATATGTTTAAACGGATTCCTGAATCGAAAAACTGTTTAAGATAACCTTAAATATTTTTCAACGACACACCACACGATGAGGTACAAAAATAAAAGAACATTCATCCCCAGTAAACGTTAGGGGAGGTACCTTTAAAAAAATTATAAAGTGATTATTATACAGGGTGTAATCGTTAAGTGTGCACAGGCGATTATTCCGTAACTATTATAGATATCAAAAAACTTTAAACTGATATCGAAAGTACTTTACCTAATGAGTAAAATGACATTAATAACTTTTTAAAAATAAAACGAGAAATATCCAAAAAAATTACATTAAACACTCCCATACATTTAGCATGAGATAGTAGAGATTTTAGTTTCCTTATTTTAAGTGGAATAGTATCAACTCATTTTACCCTTATCATTTTATAATTATGTATTATGATAGTGATGAATTTCAAGTAGATACACGTGTAGGTTAATTATCTTGGCCTGCCAGATCACCGGATCCGTGAGATCCGGTGATTTCTTCCTATGGGGATTTGTCAAAGACCACGTGTACGCTGAGCGAGTACACAGCCTAGAAGAGTTACAGAATCGTGTACGTCGTGCAATTGCTTTAACTACTCCGCAAATGTTAAGGAAAGTTCATTTAGAAACTGTAAATAGAGCTTGTTATTGTATTGCACAACGAGGACGTCACTTCGAACATCTGCTTTGAATAGGTACAAAATTTTGTACTTACTAAGAAATAAAATGTATGGGAGTGTTTAATACATATTTTTTGTATCCAAAAATATCTTTCTCGTTTTATTTTTAAAAAGTTATTAATGTCATTTTACTCATTAGGTAAAGTACTTTCGATATCAGTTTAAAGTTTTTTGATATCTATAATAGTTACGGAATAATCGCCTGTGCACACTTAACGATTACACCCTGTATATACCCATGCCACAATCCAGCTTTTTTAGTACTGAGAGCCTCTGAGCTAGGCCTCGGACAGACAGACAGACAAACATGGCGAAGCTATATGGGCTCCTTGTGGACTACAGAACGCAAAAAACTGAGAAGACTTCTATAGACCTTTAAGTATATCTGTGTAAGATTTTAAATAAAATACAAAACCAAAAGCCGTTTGAAATATATAACTTCCACCCCGGTGAATATTTTATTTGTTTGTGTTTAATATTTTTATTACACTTTGTCAAAATTGAAAATCTAATCCGAGTCATGGCCACATTTACTCACCTACGAGTATCCGAAATCCTATCATTAGGTTTTACTATCTACTTCCAATCGACTTTGAAATTAAGGACACGTCGAAGAATGCGTTGGGAATCCTTTCAACGTGGTCTTTATCTTCCGATGGGCTTTAAGATAACGATCTTAAGGGTTGGCTGCTTACGTAATTCAGTGTGAATTTAGTTAAGTTCTATTAATTTAGCATCAGATTTCATTGACTAACGAGGTCAACGTGGTCCGGATACAGGGGGGATCATTAAACCAAGTATGATCTAGTGTTTACATGTTTTACATTTTCGAAATATCTAATATCTATTCTTTTGCGAGAAACGGAATGAACGGCATAGACTTTTTATATTATATTATTAACTGAAAATTCCACTGAAATGGGCGTGGCCAGTGTGACGTCAGAGTGTGGGGGGTACCACTTTGGAAGGGGCAGCAGGCCAGACGGCGAATATCGTCGAGCGGCAACTTCACTTGGGCTCGCAGCGCTCGGAGGCGACGGACGTTCACCAGGATTCAGTGCTTTAACTTTGTCTATGTGTTGTTGCATTTATTTAATTTGATTTGTTAATTTACTTGCCAATAATTATTACAGTTTAGGTTTCGTAATTGTTTTTTTTTAATATAATCCGATTCTTATTGCTAACAATATTTTATAGTAGCCTAATTATATTATACTAGTCTACACATTCACAGTCTCACTATATCCATATTCTGACGTATTTATTTATATTATTATTTTGTATATTTACACTACACTATATACATACACTAACCAGACTATAATTATTTATTATTATTCTGCTCATTATTGTACCTCACGTGGCGTCCGTGCAGCACTGAAAACCAGCGCTGTGATTCGTCGCAGCATGAGCTGAGTGCTAACCCATTTGTGCACGCCGCAACACGTGACAGCATTGTCGGGATCTTCTTCATAATTGTATTTCTATTTTAACTATAATTTACTACTTCTTTGTAAATATGCACGGGATGGAGCAGGATGGAGCTCTGACGACCTATCACAGTCATGCAACATATTTCATAGCTGAAATGTGTACCATTTTGTGAAGGATGTCTAATGGTGTACCGAATTACACTACCCCGAATAACGTCTGCACGAAAGCCGAGTACATTACGGAGTTTGTTCATCATTAAAATTTTTAATTAAAACCAACTCCGCAATGTACTCGGCTTTCGATCAAACATTCATCGGTCAAACGTTTTCGGGTAGTGTAATTCGATATACAATACAATACAAATACACTTTATTGTACAACACAAAAGAAAATACAATTTCAGGTAAGTGGTAAGAATAGAATGTACAATTTGGCGACCTTATCACTAAAAGCGATCTCTTCCAGGCAGTCTTTGGGTATAAGGACAGTACATTTTAAATATGTAGGGTGTGCGGTATTATATAGGGATGCAGATACAAACTACGTGAATAAATTTCATATATTTACATTCACATACATACATAGATCAATAGACAAATATACCTACTTAAACATGACATCTATAAAATAGCAACAAAATACAAACGTAAATATATAGGTGTACTAAATAAATATTTATTGATATATAAAATAATAATAAGCGACAACAGGATTGTGCTAAGGTATAGATAGAAGATAAGAAAGGTATACCATATACATCTTGTGAATAAAATATACTCCTATTATCAAGGACGAAAATCAAGCTACTGTGAATAAATGCCACACAAAATGTGACGAAGGGACATGCAGGAGTGGACAGGAGTCAGCGAAGCGGCCATTTTATAAATTGAACGCTACGCGACAAACGGAAAATCATTTACAGACTTGTCAAAAGAAACATTTCAAAGCTGATTGGTTTCTGTAATAGAAATAACCAAAAATATAAATGTACGAGAACGGAGGCGTTTCTCCAAGAGTTGGAAACTGAATAAGGCAAATAATAATAATAAATAATAATAAAAATTGTTTATTTTCTCACCACAAATGACGCTTTACAAAGTGATTTTAGGACTAGGTAATACATAGAACTCATTTGTGGGAAGACTGGTGCCTGAAAAGGAAGAACCAGAATTACAGGTCACCAGGCCCCCCAGCTATACATATACATAGTGTATTAGAGCAGAGATATGGTGATTGAGGAAGAAATACTTAAGGGAAGATACAAGCGAGAAGGAAATCACGAAACATAAGACCTGGTTCTTGGAGTGGAGTTGTAATGTTGTGCACTGTTTTTAACCCCCGACGAAAAACCACGGGTGTTATGTGAAATGAAATTGTCAAGACCCATAAATACCGGATGGATTTTTTTAACCCTAAGGAACATATTAGGTAAGTGAAATGGAAGGTATTGGCATACGTAGTTTTTTTTTTGTTTAACTATCATTGAACAAAGCATTGTGTTATTTAACGGTCGCGTTATTACACATAATTACATCTTTAAAGTAAATAAATAAAAAGCTTAGAGAAAATATGAGTTGCAAATAAATTTCGTCGGAAATTAAAAAAATTAACTACCTATATGCCAATAATTTCTATTTCACTTACCTAATATGCCCCATTTTTTCCTTACGGTAAAAAACGTCATCCGGTATAAAAGAGTCCAGGTCAGGTTGCCAGGTCGGTTGTTCCAGAGCAAACCTGGCGAAGTGGGGGTTTCATTGGTGTGGTGCATTTGTTCTCCTCTCCACTGTGCCCCTCCACCAAAGACGACCTTTGCGGAACGTCAAACAACACTGCTGTAGCCGTAGCCGACTTCTGGACGAATATAATATAAATGGACACATTGACACGAAGAAGAGACCTGTTGTAAAAGAATTGACCACCAGTTTTAGTATGAGAGTTCAAATAATAATTTTTTACAAAATCGGACACACCAACCGTAAAAAAGTAAAAAAAAAAAAACTTTTTTTGTAGGTACACAGGGTACACTTAAAATAGTTAATTTTACATTTTATAATTTTAAAAATATTTTTGATTTTGTATTTCATTAATAGATTATTGTGAAATAGCCTGGTTGATGGACGTTGGTGAAAGAGGCTTAATTTAAATTTGTGTAATTCTCATTAACTCTTGATTACGAACCACTTCCCCAAGGATTCATAGTGAAATTTGATCAAAAATTTTCCATTACCCATACAAAGTAAATCGTTCTGAAACCGCCCTTTAGTATCGAAGTCCAACACTTTTCGCCTGAATTCGGCAATGGCTCCTTATGGAAAGTTGTTCGTAATCAGGAGTGGAATGACCAGTTATCAGGAATTACACTAATTAAATATCGCCTTGTATAATCTATTGATTTCATCAAAACTATAATAGAAGGAAAAATAGAGGGGAAAAGAAAAAGAGGAAGACCGAGAATAAGCTACATGCAGCAGATAAAATAGAAGTTGAACGTCGTGTCGTATCAGGAGGTCAAGAGGAAGGCGGAGAGCAGAGAGATATGGAAAAATCTCCACCGACAAGACCATGCCTCTTATTTTATTTTTATTTTATTTTATTAAATCAGATGATGATGATAATTTATTGAATGTCAATTTAAATCTGCCGGAAATAATAACAGAGCTTATAGATTTACCAGTCTGCATGTCCAAGCTGCTGCTACTAAAGAAAGTAGGGTTTACATACTGGGATTACGCGGACGAAGCTAATTTCTTATAAAAAGCGAAATCCTCTGTACGTACATCTCCGTCATCTCTGTGTCACGTGACAGGTCGTCCGACATCGATTCAATTTCATACGCTCCACTGAAATATCAAAGTGCCACTCAAAGCTATTTCTTGGAACGTAAACGTGAAAATTGCCACTTCTCTTTACGCCATCTCGTTGGCATATTCCGATCCTACACTCTTTCCAGCTGGGCCTTCGTAGGATTGGTGACGAGGAGATATGTATTTTGTATTTTGCTCGCACTCTGGGGGCGAATCTAAGAACAATAGAATTTCAAAATCGGTCAAGCTGCTTGGGCTACAGAATGTAACATAGATATATATAGACATTCGAATAACATTACGCTCATTTCTGGGGCACCATTTATCTTCCAACTACTCTGTAATTTCCTCATAACTTTGCAATATGGCTCACAGTAAAGTTGTATACTGCATTTCTTGAGTGGTTGACCAAATAAAATTAGCCCAGAAAGTTTGATTGTATTCAAATTATAATCCGCCGACCGCAGTTGTAGCTTATTCTAAATTTGAATAAAAAAAAAAGCAAGCCGTGTAACATAAATGGCCGATATTTCAGTGAAAAGTGCTTCTTCATTGTAGTTGGAATAAAAGCAGATTATCGACCTCGCCTGACATTATGTGCCTTATAATTGAAATAGTTCCAATATTAATACTATTATTAATATCAAAACCCTACGATTATGAATAAATTCTGGTTTATGGCAGTTATAAAATTTCGCCCCAAAAGTGGTAACACTGAGCCACTAGCGAAAATGGCCGATATGACTACATGCAGAGCCCGTGCAGACGCTACATCACTAATGAAAATAATTAATACCCTCGCTGAACTTAATGAGCCATCGCCTGGTGTATCGACCCGCGCCCCCGCACCCGCCCACCATGTACGTTCATGTCTACCCTTACTACACGCGCTGACAGGAGTTACTTTTTTTTTTCGTTTTATTCACTCCTCTCGGAGAAGGCAAAGGGATCTAAACCCATACAGCCATGTCTTATTTCACTTATTTCTTCAGTTTATAAGTCAGTCTCAGTCAAAACAAGTAAATCGTCGTATACTTGGCGTATACAGAGTCAAGTCACGGTCAAGTCATTCTTCAGTAAAGTGGCAGAATGCTTCACAAAAGATTTTGGCGGCTTCTTGTGGGAACCCGAAAGCTTCGTTCGAAATTCGAATTCGAATTCGAAATAGTCGAATGGTTCACAGTCAATAACTTGCTCCTTAATGAGAACAAAACGAAATGTCTTAGATTTTCATTACCTAATGTTGAACAGGTTGCCACCAAAATAAGAATTAAACATGAACAGTTGGAACTTGTGGACACAACTGTATTCCTTGGTATGACTTTAGATTCTCGGTTACAGTGGGGACCCCATATTAAAAAACTAATGAAAAGACTCAGTTCTGCCGCATATGCTGTTAAGAAAATTCGAAATATCTGTGATATTGAAACAGCGCGCTTAGTCTACTTCAGCTACTTTCACAGCTTGATGTCATATGGTATCTTGCTGTGGGGAAACGCTGCTGATACAGATAGCATATTTCTCTTACAGAAACGAGCTATTCGTGCAATTTATAAATTAAGGTCAAGAGATACATTAAGACAAATATTTAAAGAAATTAATATTTTAACATTTTCGTCACAATATATATATGAAAATCTTGTATATGTTAAGAGAAATATATATTCATTCGAGAAACATTGTGACCGACATAATGTCAATACAAGGAGCAAAAATCAATTAGCTGTACCTTTTAGTAGACTTAGTAAAGTTAATAAGTCATTCAGAGGTCAATGTGTGCGCTTCTACAACAAGGTTCCCATGGATATACGGAATCTTCCGCTTAATAAATTTAAACTTATTATAAAACAAAAATTATGTAAAAAGGGATATTACAAAATTTCAGACTATATTAATGAAAGTAATCCATGGGATTAAACGGCTCCTCTACTCGATATATAAAATTGTTGTAACCTTTCTTGATTGTACATGATTTATTGAAAAGAGACAAACCCTCTGAGTTTCTCGCTAGCTCTTCTCAGTAGTGGTCGCGTTCCGAGCTAGTGGTAGTTTAAAAAACAAATGACGTTCATAAGTGCATATTGTATTGCCTACATGAATAAATGATTTTCATTTCATTTTCATTTTCATTTCATTTTCATTTCATTTCATTTCATTTCATTTCATTTCGTTAGGCACTTTAATTTACACTTCCCTTCACTTGTACAACATCACTAACATTTGCTGCACAATATTCTGCCGTTATTAAGCTTCAAAAGTCAGAATGCACAAATTATAAGGATTATAAAAAAAACATGCAACTTCACTCGCCGAGGTCCCACCAAAAAGCTGACAGGAGTTACCTCATATAATGTGTCACAAAATGTATGTCAAATATTTTGGGGGCAACAATCAGGTGAAATAATCATCACGTTCGAAAATTATATTTCAAGTGTGGGTGTGTTTGTAAAACTCGATTAACAAATACAGGTTTCTTTTTTAAAATTTTATATGTATAGGTAGGATGGTCGATTGGTGTAATGGTTGAGAAAAACCAAAGGTTGCGAGTTCGAAAATATTCTGATATTTTATAATACGCTTTTTCAATAAGGTTTCTGTTGATATACAAAATCTTCCTTTCAATAAATTTAAAGATACTATAAAACAGAAACTTATTAAGAAAGCATATTATAATATATCAGACTATTTAGATGATAAACATTCATGGACATCGTACGATTTTACGAAAATTAAAAGAAAACTCTAGGCGACGTGCCGAACTGTGTATTGCTCGTGGAGGCGCACATTTTGAGCAGTTGTTACGAGTAACATAAGTCACATTACGTAAGTACCTACAACCTTAAATTTTATTTCGAACACCTCAACCTCTAAATGTCTTTATGTCGGTACGCTACACGTACCAATAAAAAAAATCTAATCAACATTACTTGGCTTCAACACTATTGGTAATTTGGGAGAGAAGGAAACTACGCAATGGGTATACATACATACATAAAGTCACGACCTCTATCCCAAATGGGGTGGTCAGAGACATCCCAAACGAAGCGTTTGGGTGTTCCAAACATTAAAAGATTAATGCTTGAAACAACATCCATGTTTCACCCTAGGAATCACAGAAATGCACACGTGACAGGGGGTGATCCCATCGCCGTTAAAACCTGCAAGTCTATGGATGTTTTTATGGAAAGTCCCTTAGTCGCCTTTTAAGACATCCACGGGAAGAGATGGGTTGGTGCTATTCTTTTTATGTGCCGACACCACACAGCACTAGACGATCGAAATGTTTATGTTCGTTGACTTTATTGTATCGGTCGTTCGTCAAGCCTCTGGGCTAGTATAGTATACGCAAATTTTGGTATAAAGCATAAAACCTTACAAGATGAATAGGGCACTGACCATGTTGTTAATTTGTTATTTAATAGTTTTAAGCACATTTATACTATTTGTTGTAGACTTTCGTATAATATGGAGACTGTTTAAAACCACAGCCTGTATAGATGTTTTTTGGTAGAAATTCCCTTAGTCGCCTTTTACGACACCCACGGGAAGAGACTGTTCAGTTATATTCTTTTTACGTGCCGAAACCACACAGCACGTAAAACCAATTGTGTTATGTCCACTCGCCATGATACAACACAAAACACTCCAGTTAAAAGGAAAATAGGCTTGAAAAGTGTTTTATCAAAAAAGCTATTAAGTACCAAGTGAGTTTCCATTAACAGATAAACAGTGTCTATTGTTTTAAACAGCCCGTCATGTTGATTCAAGCGTAACTAATTCCACGTCACAGGTTATGTTTATTTTCATTGTCGGAGGCCAAGTGTGTTCTTTATAGCTTCTTGAGTCCGCGTTATTCACCTGTTATTGAAGGTGTAGTGTTTAATCATACCAGCCAGTTTCGTGCACGTCGTTTTGTCACAGGGTAGGTAAAAGATAAAAGGTGGTGTTTTTTCTAGACATGCTTATAACAAATAGTCCTTTCGTAAATCCATTGAAATGCCATTGTACCACTTTATTAGCCAAATACTTTGAGCACGTAAAATTTTATGGTTGCATATTTGTACACGATGTACCTACTCTCCAGTCTCCGTCCTCCGGTGACCATAAAATTCATATACTCTATAGACTCCAGGGAGTCCAATGTCGTGACATAAAATTAAGTAAAATACAATTACAAAATAATAACTTACTCAGGAATGCTCACATTTAGAACATTTCTGTTCACATCAGTATGACAGCTATCTTGACAATGCAATTAGAGCAAAGCTTATTTTTAGACAATCAGATGATTGAAATTTGGCATATTGATGCGAGTTCGGTCATAATGCCCTAATAAGGGTACCTTAAGGGTAAGAGTTAAGCCGATCTGATGATGGAGCCGGGATGTAGGGACTGGAACTAGCTGAAGGCAAGTGGCAAGATAAGCGAATTTTGGAGTTTGTTTTGTTGCCACAAGCACTTTCCACTACCTACATGTGATGACGAGGGTCTGAGGATGGAGTCAAAAGATTTCCACTGAAACTCCTTGAAGTAATAAAATAAATAAATAAAAATAAAAAGATATTTATTCATCCACTTAAAAAAAAATATACTTCATGATCATTAATTATAGTAAAATGTTCTAATTTAGTGGACAAATAGGTTGGAGCCTCAGCAAAATACTTGTTTTTCAGTCTCCACCTCGTGCATTCACTGATAACAGAACGCATAACACGTCAGAAGTTGTTGCACACTACAATACTATTGGCTACAAGCTACATGCAAGCAAGCATTATATGACCAAAACTAAGGAGAAAAAAATAAATAAATAATAATAAAAGTAGGGTATTATTGGGCACGCTGTCCCACCTGTAGTTCGGACGATGTCTCGTCCTCGCTAAGGTGTGTCAGCCTGCCCAATAATATATGCCACCATTTATTTGTGATTAGAGATATTTCAAATATACGTAATCCAACGTAGTGTTAACCACGAATGAATAGACTTAATTTAATTACAGAGCGCCTGTAGTTTTCTATATTCAAATCAGCTGACTGGTTTGTTTCAACGCTGTCGTTCAAACTATATAAACTAATTGCGGGATGTGATTTCTCCATTCAGCAAATAAGTTATGATCAGTAAATAGATATGAAATTTATTAAACAGTCCAGATCCCTGAATGTAGAGAAAATTTATTCTGATACCGTTAAGAAGAATCCTCGACATGGAAGCCTCTTACCGGATACGATACGGTGTATTATTTCTGGTCCTTCTAACTGTGGCAAAACAAACTTAATGATTGGTCTGCTTTTACATGAAAATGGATTACGTTATCGACATGTATACCTATACTCTAAAACTTTGTTTCAACCGAAGTACATTTTTTTAGAAAAAGTGTTTCAAAAAGTCCCAAGCGTATCTTTTACAAAATATCGGGAAAACGAGGAAGTCCTTAATCCTGAAAATGCAGCTCCTGATTCGGTGATGATTTTTGATGATGTTGCTGGTGAAAATCAGAATAATATTCGAAACTACTTTGCAATGGGTAGACATAAGAATATCGATTGTTTTTATTTAAATCAGACATATAGTAAAATTCCCAAACAATTAATACGTGATAATGCAAACCTTATCATTCTTTTTAAGCAGGATGATATCAACTTACGCCATGTTTATGATGAACATGTTAATACAGATATGAGTTGGAAGCAGTTTCGAGACATGTGTGCAAATATATGGAATATGCGTTACAGTTATT
Organism: Oegoconia quadripuncta; assembly: GCA_949316235.1. Classification (NCBI taxonomy): domain Eukaryota; kingdom Metazoa; phylum Arthropoda; class Insecta; order Lepidoptera; family Autostichidae; genus Oegoconia; species Oegoconia quadripuncta. The sequence continues at coordinate 20,000,133 of OX438758.1, forward strand.
TAGTCATAGACAAAGATTGTGAAAAAAACAAAGGATGCTATAGAATGAAGTTCGACACATTTGTAATATTAGATTAACGATGTAATAAGACCCACAGGTACTTCAATTTTCACTTCATTATTATTTATATCACCATAAGGTACAAACATGGATAACGAACAACAGCTAAAAAGAGAAATAATTAAATCTGCTGAGTGTGTTAAAAAGAAACTTAAAAAGATGCGCGATATTAAAACAAACAATGATATTGTTATGGAGTCTGTACTAAAACCTATAACAGAACCACTCAGCCGCATAGCTATCAAAGATGTGCCAAATAACAATCCTAATATAAACACTGCATCAAACGGTAAAAAAAATATAAAAAAATTTAAGCACACAGGTACCATTAAAAAATTTAAACTAAGCTCTGGTGATTCACACGATGATGAACTAAGTGATTACGTCGAAGAAACTGATGATAACGTCAGTACAAATGATATAGCAGTTGAAACAACAGAGTCCGAGGATGATGATAAATATAATACAAGTGGATCATCTTTTAGAACACCTAATAATGTTAGTCCTGGAAATTCTTGGTCAATGTCTACCGAAACGATCGAAAATATACCGTTTGGTGTAAGAAGAGAAAGAGGTAAACTTTTTATGGGAACTTCAAGGGTAAATATTTATGATCATAGTCTTGTTGTTGGTGGACGTACTTACATGAAAACAGACGGTTTAATGGAATTATTATTTAAAAAATCTCCTAACATTAACACGATCACTGAAGAGGACAAAATAAATTATAAAACAATGTTGATAGATACAAATGTTCATCACCGAGATTATGATGTTTCTAAACCTATAAAAAGTAATAAAGGTGTAAAATATACACAAATAATAAAACCACTGTTCAAATTTTCTAAAACTTATGACGCCTCAAGTAATGAAAACTTGAATATTCAAGGGGCGGGTCTACCAACTATAAAAAAGTGGAAAAAAGATGTGGATTATGTTTATTGGGATGATCCTAATGAATTAGTATATCGACTAAAATTATTATGGGCTTCACGTGATGCGGGTAATACTGGTGTGAATAATGAAATAATCTCTATAATTGAAGAGTTAAAAGAAAATGGTATTATTAGTTAAATATAAGCCAAGTAATTCATTGATTCCGTTAGTTTTATTTCATTCTTTCCATAGTGCGGTTCTAAAAATAATGAATATTGATAAATTTGGACACCACGTGCATAAACGTTTACGGAGATCCGAATCATATTTTGATCCTAAGGTCGTATTATTTAAATCAGAAAACGGAGATTTTGATTTGCATTTTGTGAGATTGAGAGGAGTAAAGTCTCCATCATCTGCAGATGATGCTGTAAATAAAGATTACGTTGATAAATTGTTAAGTACAAAAGAGGAACTAATAGATCTTAAGAAGCTACTATTTAAAACGAAGAAAGGGGAGTTTGAGTTAAATTTATCAAGATTAAAAGGACTTAAATACCCCACAGTTGCTGATGAAGCGGTGAATAAAAAGTATGTTGATGTCGTGATTGACAAATTTTATAGCAAAGAAGATATCACTACTAAACTGAATATTTTAAAAACTGACATATTGTCAACAGTTGAGAAACAATTACAAAACTATTACACTAAGTCTGAAGTTGATTTTGAACTTGTTAACAAGCAATGAGTAAGTTACAGGTTGTTAATGAACTTCATAGAGCAGCAAGAAAAAATTTCATTCGTCGTTCTGTAACTTTAAAAGGCATAGATGATTTATGGCAAGCTGACTTAATAGACATGCAAGGTGTTACCAAAGTCAATAAGGGTTTTAATTACATTTTGGTAATTATAGATACGTTCTCAAAATTTGTTTGGACTGTTCCAGTAAAAAGAAAAAACAAATCTGAAATAACTAAATCGTTTCAAGGTATCCTTACCAAAACTGCTCGAAGTCCTCGTAACTTGCAAACAGATTTAGGGAAAGAATTTTACAATGATGATTTTAGAAGATTAATGTCTTCCTATAAAATAAATCACTACTCGACGTATTCTATAAAAAAAGGATCAATCGTTGAAAGAGTGATCAGAACTTTGAAAACCAAACTTTATAAATATTTTAGTCTTACAGGTAACTATAAATGGGTTGGTAAACCTTTGACAACTATTGTTGATTCTTATAACGATACTTTACATCGGATCATAAAATGTAAACCAAATGAAGTTTGTTCTAACAACGAGTTAATTATTTTAAATAATATTACAAAATCGTATAAAAAACATACAACAAGAAATCAAAAGTTTAATGAAAGTGATTATGTTCGGATTAGTAAACACAAGAGCGAATTCGAAAAAGGGTATACTCCCAATTGGTCTGCTGAAATATTTAAAATTACAAAAGTAAATAAAACGAATCCAACCACTTATCAAATTAAAGATCAAAGAGATCAAATTATATCAGGATCATTTTATGAACAAGAACTTCAAAAAACCAAACATTCAGATGTTTATTTAGTTGAAAAAGTTTTAAAAAGAAAAGGTAACAAGCTGTTTGTTAAATGGTTAGGTTTTAATGAAAACGAAAATAGTTGGATTGACGAAAAGGCAGTTGTGTAATTGAAGGAATAATTCTTTATATTAATTACTGAATATCTCAAATCAGTCATTGGCTGCAAAGATATGATAGGCGGAGGACTTCTCAACAGTGCAATAAACAATCTCCCGTTTGAATTACATTTACCTGGATATAGTTACTGTGGACCTGGAACAAGATTACGAGAACGTTTATTACGAGGTGACAAAGGTATTAATGAATTGGATAACGCTTGTATGCAACACGACATAGCATATTCAAATAATTCCGACCTCCAAAATCGGCATAGAGCAGATTTAGAGCTGCTAAATATGGCAAGAAAAAGAATTAAAGCAAAAAATACAAGAACCGGCGAAAAACTTGCGTCTTGGTTGGTCAGTAAAGTAATGAAGACAAAGTTAAAGATTGGAGCAGGATTTAAAGGTTTTAAGACAATTGTTTCTAAAATACGCTCTCAACTAAAAAAATATAAACCGAAAAGTAATGCTTCAGCTATAAAATTTGCATACATTGCTGCTAAAAAACTGCTACCTAAAAATGTAAAAGTTCGTTTACCGCGTATTGTACCAGTTCCAAAAACGGGAGGGATTTTGCCGTTGATACCAATTTTTGCAGGATTATCTGCATTGGGATCATTGGCTGGTGGTGCAGCAGGTATCGCGAAAACTATAAGTGATTATAAATCAGCCCAGAAAAATTTTGAAGAAAATAATCGACATAATAAGATGATGGAATCCATTGCACTAGGCAAGGGGTTATACATGAAGCCATACAAAAAAGGCAATGGTTTATTTTTGTCGACTTCAAAAAACTAAATAAACGGCTACCCAAACGTGCTCTAAGCAATTTAGACATTATTCAACATGCTCGAAACATTCCATACTTTCGAGGTGTTTTTATGAGAGATAAGTTACCGAAAAAGCCAAAACAAATTGAGTGCGGTATAGTTAATTTAGACAGTGATAGAAATGAGGGAACTCATTGGGTAGCTTACGTAAAATTTAATAATTATTGCGAATACTTTGATAGTTTTGGGGACTTAAAACCTCCTGTAGAATTTTCTAATTATATGAATAATAAAGATATATTTTATAATTATCACACCTATCAAAAATTTGATTCCGTCAATTGCGGACATTTATGTTTAAAATATCTAAAGAACTTCTGGGAGAATATTTAAATTGCTGCAAAATTCATATCTACTTTATTACCAAAATGACATTCACGCTGTCAATATCTGATACTACATCGTCTTTGTTGACAAATTATTCGCCTGCTTTACAATTAGAAGGTGAATATGAGTGCGGTCTTTTATATTTTTCTACGTTTAATTCGATACCAAACGTAGATAAGAGAAATAATAAGTTCTATTACGGTGAAAATGAAATCATAGAAATACCTGAAGGATCCTACGAACTTTTGGACATAAGTGATTATTTACAAAAGAACGTGTTAGATTGTACTTTGAAAATATCGTGTAACAACAATACGCTAAAAATCACAATTAAGTGTTCAAAAGATATTCATTTCGAAAAACAAGATTCGATTGGGAAAATATTAGGTTTTGGAAAAGAATTGTTAAAGGCCAATATATTACACGAGTCGCGTTATCCAGTCAACATTCTATCTACATCCGTGCTAAGAATCGAATGTGACATTGTTAGTGGTTCATTTGTAAACGGAAAACCGAGTCACATAATTCATGAATTTGTTCCTAATATACCACCGGGTTACAGGATAATAGAAATACCAAGAAATATCATATATTTTCCTGTAAATCAAAACAGCATCACTTCAATTAATATAAGAGTGTTAGATGTAAATAATAGCCTGGTTAATTTACGAGAAGAAGAAATTCAAATCTATTTACACCTGAAAAGAAAATGTTAGATTTTAATAAATATCCGACACCAAAACTATCAAGTATTAGAACTAATCTTACCATTGAAGGAGGAACATCGTGCAACTGTTTTAGTCATAAAATTAAATCAACAAAAAACAAGTATTTCGCCAAGAACAAACTAACAAAAGAAAATCAACAATTCCTCAAGATTATTGGACTATTAAAATGAATATTTTGAACGTAACAGATCCTGTAACATACGACAACTCTATTGAAAGCTTTGAATACCATACCTACAAACCTTACGTAACAAGTTTTAACGTCAACGATGAGATACGAATACCAATAAATCAACAAGATTTATATGTATTGCCATCGGCTAGTTCATTATACGTAGAGGGAAATATTAAGATTGTTAATAGTGATCCTAAAATAAAGGTAACAGATTTCCATTTAACAAACAATCCTATACTTTTTTTGTTTCAAGATATTCGCTATGAAATTAACGGAGTTGAAATTGATAAAGTTAAAAATGTAGGTATTACTACAACAATGAAATCCCTCTTGTCTATGAATGAAGGTGAATCAAAAATGTCGAAGCATTGGGGATGGGATATTGATGGAACCCCATGCACGGATGGTTATTTCGCAGCAAGCATACCGCTTAATAAGATTTTAGGATTCGCAGAAGACTACAACAAAATTTTATTAAATTGCAAACATGAACTTATTTTATTGCGAAGTAATACGAACGTCAATGCAGTGAAACTAGAGCCAAATGAAAGTGTAGAGGATATTGTAATCAGTAAAATTGTTTGGCGTGTACCTCACGTAAAAGTTTCTGATCGTGAAAGAATTAATTTACTACGTTATTTGGAAAAAGACCGTGCATTAAATATTATGTTTAGAAACTGGGATCTCTATGAATATCCAGTACTTCCTAGGACTTCAAAACATACGTGGTCTATAAAGACATCGTCTCAAATAGAAAAACCTAGATACGTAATTATAGGATTTCAAACTAGTCGTAAGAATCATGTAAATAGGAATATGACGCAATTTGATCATTGTAATTTGAGAAATGTCAAAGTATATCTTAACTCTACCTATTTTCCATATGAAAACCTAAATTTAAATTTTAAAAATAATAACTATGCTTTAATATACGAACAGTATGTAAAATTTCAACAGTCTTATTATGGACGCCGACCGGAACCAATGTTGAGCTACAAAGATTTTAAAATTAAAACACCATTATTTGTGATTGATTGTTCTCGACAAGTAGAGAACTTAAAGTCAGGAGGATCCGTCGACGTTAGAGTAGAATTTGAAAGTGATAAAGATATACCTGATCAAACATCAGCGTATTGCCTAATATTAAACGACTGTTTATTTGAATATAAACCTTTGAGCAACATAGTGAAGAAAATATCATGAATGCTACAACTGTTATTGTTGATGTCCAAGGATTTAAGGATTTAAAAAACAATTTTATTGTCAAAGAATTAGCCATAGGGACTCAAGAATATACTCAAATATTTTTGGTCAAACCTCCTTACTGTTTTAATTACTTATCAAAAGAGGAAAAGAAACAAGTCAGGTGGATAGAAAAAAATTATGGAATATATTGGAGTGAAGGATTTATTGACTTCCGCGAGTTTAAACGCATAATTATTCCATACCTAAGCAATAAAAAAATATTAACAAAAGGTTTTGAAAAAATGAAATGGATCAAGGAATTGTCAGGAAATTGTGAAATAATAGATATTGGAGAGAAAGGCTGTCCAAATTTTTTAAGGTTGCGTGAAAATTATTGTAAAAGTGATGGTAATTTGAATTGTATTGAACATACAAAAAAATGTGCATTAAGTAATGTTCTATTAATAAAAAAATGGTATATTGACAATCATATTTATGATTATATTAATTAAACTAGATTAAAACTATTTTACAGATATCTACTTTATTAAGAAAATATTATCTTGAATTATTGTAAATTTATTTAGCGACATTGATTTGATTTTAAATAAAGTTTGTCATATTTACAAAATATTTTCTTTCATTTTTATAACCTACCTCTTAGTTTTAAAGCACACTATGAAATAAAAAAACTGAACGATTTTTTAGTTTGAATTTATTGAGAAAGTGAAGTAAAATAAACAAATTGTATTTAACAATGAAGAAATATATTAATAAGAAATTTTACAATTCTATGTACAAGAAATTTTACATGTATGCTTAAGTACTATTTATTTACAAACACAATTATACACAAATAATTACACACAATCATGAGCACATAGTTTTTTAGATATACTTTTGATCAATGTTTCCGTATGATCCATTATATCATCATAAACGTCTTTTACTACATACTGCGCACGCAGCATAACATCACTGTCACTGCTATTATCAGCATCACTATCAATATTCCTCGGTATTGGATTCGACAAGTCCAATACCTTTACTTTAATCAACTTTAATCCTTGTAGTTTTTCTTTTGTAATTACATACGACAAGGAATGTTGATGTAATGTTTTCTTTATATGCGGCTTACTGCTTGCACTACGCTTGACTTTCTTTTGTTTAGGTTCTCGTTGACGTTTAGTTAAATCTGGAAACGATTCATCGAAGTTAACCCAATAGTCTTGTACATTTTGCTCGCAGGCATATGCAGGTGAATATGAAGGTGATCCGTCAGACATTTCTGTAACAAACAATTTATTAAGTTTAAAATAGGTATTTAAAGCATCTGATTTAATTAATTTACCCAGATTCATATAAACTTACCAATATGTCAAAGATTTTCTGATTATTTTAATTTTTTGTGGTACCACTATGCTGTCGGCTTCTATGTAAGAGATGATCGTCCAAGACTCTCGGGTGCAGACAATTGAATGACTATTGTATGTGTAGTACACATCGACAATAATGCAAATTTAGGTTAACCATGTCATCAAAAATATTTTACAATTACGTAACCCGCTAAACTGTGGTAGTGTCACATTCTGCTGACATGATTGCAACAAGTTTATACACGTTTTGTCAGTATTTACTATGTAATTAAATTTTCCCCTCTCTCTGCGAGGGTGTTGTATAAGGCTACTAAGGGACCTATGATAACATCTATCTATCTATGTACATAATCAGAATCACCGTTGGCTTTCACACGTATAGAGTAGGTACTTAGTCAATTCCAAAAAGTGGTTAAAGAAAGTAAACATAAAATCATGTTGGTAATTATTTATTTCACATTCTTTACACAGTGAGCAGTAGTATATTAAATCACTTAGTTCTAACTACAATACATGGCAGGTAGGTACACAACATAACAAGTAGAATAGGTAAATATGATGTAACAGATCATGTAGGTTTATGTCGCTTTAAAAATATACATAATAGTTATAAAAATATATATTTAGTAATACTAACTTATTACATTAATAATCTTATTGTAAAAAAAAAACATTTCACTGACAAGTATTCTTAAATATAATTGAATTAACATTTTAAAATCCACGAACTACCCCATGCCTTAGTGGATATTTTGTCATTTGAAATGAATCTTTTGTCGTCATTGCCAGAAAGAGCGATTTTATTAACATTTCTTGTAAATATCTCGTGTTTTATTGATCGAAATAAAATATTCTTTTTTCGTATTATTTCTTTATTGTAAAGAACCGACTTATAATCCGATAACTCCAAATCGCGAACTACGTAAGACTTCACCCCCTTTGCTTTCTTAACAATTTCATCTTTAGTTTTTAGACAATACAGTTTTGACCGGAGTCCTACAAATTCTGATACGATTTGTCCTGCCATTTCATCCTTAAACAATCCTGGAACCTTTTTATTTTTAAGAGGAATGTCATATATATTTTCGTCTCCATAATTACTGCTATCAAAGTAATTTAAAAAATATTTATTTATGTCATTATAAAAATCGGCGCAGTTAATGGAATAAATAAAACTGTCCGTATCCGTATAGCACAATTGAACACGATCTTCATAAAATGGTTTGATAACATTATAATGGAAATTATACATGTGTGTTTTAGATAACTCTAAAACCGTGAAGCCAATGTAGATCGGCTTATCCAAGATAATTTGTTCGGGCTTCATTTGAACAGCCACCAAATTATCGGTAAAAACAGAAACGCTATGAAAATATGGACTGGCAATTAAACTATCTGCACCAGTTTTCTTTTTTGTTTTGTTGAGGGTGTCATGCCATTGATTTACCAAGTGTACACTAACTCTACGCTCAGTATTCTCAAGAGTCTTTCCAAACACTGAATTATTCAACAGTTTAAAAAAATCTTGTTCAAATGTAGATTTTGCTTTTTGACGCAGTTGAGTATTTAATTCAATATATTTCTTAAGATATGAGCTCTGTTTGAAAGTAATTGCTCTGTGAATTTTACACAGTATTAAACCATGCTCTAAACACTTTTTTAAGTGAACATAATGAATCACATAGTTATATTTGTTGTATAAATTGAGCACAAGCTTTTTATTTTTGCCTCCGGGTGGGATACATTTCTCTGGACAGAATGGTAAATCATTATGATATTGATGTAAGTAGTCTGGATAAAGCAAATCAACTTCGAGTATATAGCCGTATTCGGATTCATCTTCTATGTTTAGTACATTTAAATTTTCTATTTCATTATATTCTAAAAATCTAAAGTCTGATTGAGGAAGGGTTTGACACATACTATAACCATATAAATTATTATAATCGATGTATGCTATGTATGAATCTTGTTGTGTAGGGTCGTAATCAGGGATATATTTATGGTTTGCTTTAGCATAACGATGCGGACACATACACATTCCCCCCCTTATGCCGCTTTGAATCATTCGGATAATTTCTAAGTCCGCTATTAATTCCAACTCAACGCCAGTTTTTAGAAGCATTGCATCGAAGGATAGGCTTGGGAGAGTAATGTAAAATGATGGATCTAATTTATAGTGTTGTTTACATGTATCGCGAAAATGTTCGAAGATGTCGCTCAGTAACAATACGTCTGATTTAAGATAGAGATCAGTATACTCGCCTAAATCTTTTATGTTAAATTTGGACCAAACTAGCTGAGCGTGTTCGAAATCATCATCAGAAATGTGTTCACCAGTTAATGTATTATAAAACTGTGATTTTCGAGGCAAACTAGACTCTAAATAAGTCTTCCAGTCAGTCATATAATTGTATGGGTAAACACCTTTTCGAGATAGTAAATTAAATTGTAAGTCATCAGGAAAATGACTGCGAAGATATTTTAAATCAGATTTCGCCATAGTTTTAGCTAATTTATCTAAACTCGTTCCTAAAAATTTTAAAGAATCAGTAAAACGCAATTGAATATATTTATTATCCGAAACGGGTAAGAACTTGGAAAAAGAAATATAATTTTCTTTAGTTTTTGGTAAAATTTTAATGTTCCCAGGGAGTTCACCTAATTCTTTAATAAATAAATGACTATCATATCCCGAAAGGTTATGAAAAAATACAGGAATACATTTTGGAACTTTGTATTGTAAGTTGCAATGCATATGAGCTGCACCACGAAAACGCCCCGTGATGTGACAGTGATCTTTGACTCTATCGTTCCACAACAAGTGATTACATATGTGACATCGTGTGGCATTGTCAAAATCCTTAGAATTTTGCTCAGTAAACAATATAGGCTCAGTAGAATTTAAGATTGATTGAATTTTTTTGGCGTCATTATGTAGTGAAGTTATAAATTTCGAAACACAATTTTTACCCCGATAAGTCACAAATCGATTGTATTTGTCATCAACGTTACACACGATGTTGTACGCAAATGCGATAGGTATGTGACGTTGCAAATCGCAAGTACTAGCAACACTCGGATCAGGTTCGCAGCCGTAAATCGGTTGTAACATAGTCTCGAAATCCGCATACACAACAAACGGCACATTTTGTTTTCGTTCATAGTTTTTAAATTTAAGTACAGCACCTTTTTGAGGTAATACGGTAACAACGCCACCACAACTGTGGTTCTCGAGTTCAACTTCTTTCGGAAAAAACAAGAAACAGGTTTCGCAAAAATATAATTTTCCATGATGACTGGTTACTTGATTTCTAACGAGACGAGGAAGATCTTTAATTAAGCAATAATGAGATGAAGTATTATTTTCTAACAAGAGCAAATGAACGCGCTTAGTGTTTTTAAGGAGGGACTCAGATTTATACAGCGGTCCCGTAATATATCTTTTATTGTTTAACCCGTAAATAAAAATACTAATATTCGGGTTATTTTTCTCAAAAATGGATACATCTTTAAAAGTGACAGGAAAAGACATATCTTTAATATTGAATAACTGTCGGAAATGGGGGTACGAGGACACGCGCTCGGGGTGTTTACTGGTAGGGTAGAGAGAAGCTGTAACTGACCACAAGAAACAGTATTCATCTTTGTTATTTATATTTAAACAAGCCTTCTTATTTTTTATGAATGCTGGTAAATTAATATAGCTAGATCCTCTCAACGGTTGATATTTATTGATATTTATTTCAAAGTGAGAGTTGTGTAAAAAAGTCCAACCACTATCTCTTTCTTGAAACTCTTCCATTTTTTTCATTATACTATTTTCAACTTCTGTAAATGTTTCATTAAAATTATAATTTAAATGAAGTGAAAGGTTTTTCGTTGTAAACGATTTCTGCTCTTGTAAATTATTTTTGATCAACAAAAAACTTGAAAACAACTCAAAATTGACTTTTATATTTGTATGAATTCTTATTGACTTAGCTAAAAGGGGCTCAATTTTACGACGCAAATTTATAAAAAAAGAGCGCGTAGAATAAAGTTCATCATCGCCTTCCGCCACTACCCTATAGGTGACAATACGTCCCCGAAACGCAGTGTTCACCAGTAAAACGTTCTCGACACCCACCATCAACGGAGGGATATCATTGTTCTTATGTGCGTTACTGCGCAAGTGACCTATCCACCGCGTTTTTTTCACTAAGACGTTGCACACAGAACAAAATGGCATTTTAATGAATTCAAATACTAGCTATATACTCTTAATTGAATCTCAACAATCCTTATATAAGATTAAGATTTCCTCTGGAAACTATAAAGTCGATATAATATAATTTAATGTAACCCAGCAGATTACCAACAATTACAATGGGAGCACCTGAAACTAAATTTTCACCACGTACTAAGCTGTATTATGAATTAACTCACTTAAATTAACAAATATAGGTAATACCTAGATTAATAATAATATGTATTTTTTTTATGCTTTCATTTAAAGTAAACATAAAATTTAAAGTTGATTAGTTTGAGTACCCTATTGCAACCCACTGCTGAGCATCACACGGCAAATATAAGTATACTTATAATACAAGTATACTTATTTTATTTGACTGCAAGTAAATTAAGCATCTAAGTATTTATACTATGTTAGGAAGTACCTATATTCTGTTTAATAAATAGTAAGTAATAATAGTTCTTTGCTAACTTTAATTTACAAAGTACGGGTAATCTTTAATCATACGCCTTTTTGTTTTATATCAAACAAAAAGGGGTATTCGTATTATTTAGATGTGTAATATATAGAAAATTATGGAATTTAATTAAATCACGATTACCTATACTTACCACTTAAAAGAACTATTTTTACTAATGCATGTGAACTATGTGAATTAGAGTACCAAATAATAAAACCAATACCAAAATTATAGACAATTACCATATGAAAATTAGAAATTTATTTATAGTTAACATTTAAGCACGTCTTATACTTATTTTATCGGAATAAAATGTTCGATCAGCGTCCTCAAATAAAATGTGTGCTTGCTTTACGAAGCGCTGCAGCGCTGTCCACTGTGCAGATTCTTCCTTGATCTGACAGCATAAGCGTAGGAGTGCTTTCTTCCAACGATCCTCGGATGTAGTAAGCTCAGCGTCGATACGGTCGTAGACCCGCAACTCGATATAGAAGTCGCCGGCAGTGGGAGCGACGCGTCTTTGCACCCCGTTCGCTACGCGAGATGAGATGTATGACAGCAGCTTTTGTTTGTTGTCTACGGGGTGCGCACACTCTTCACGGTCGTCGTCTTCACAGAGACCAAAAATGTCTGCCAACTGCGATTTCGTTTTCGTAGCGCTGCAAAAGGAAATTTTTATTATTTACCTTATCAGATTTTTACTTATCATGTTATAGCTACTTCGCTAAAAAAGTTACTCAAATAAACAACTTTATGTGATTTCTGCGCTCAAGGTAGCGATTTTTGAAAGTCAACGCATGGTGAGAAAATATCTTCTATATGACCAATTGTAACTGTTTATGGTCAAACGGGAACAGAAATCTCGTAACACATGTCAAATGGTAGGAACAAAATGATGTACGAAATTATTTCTTGCCGTTGAATTCTATGATAGTGTCAATAGGTAATTTCTGTGATTGAGTCACTTGTAATATAGAAAGGTCGAAGGACGCGCTATATAGATACACTGTTAATATAAGTACAGACCTACTTTCACTACCGGCAAAATATAGCGCGTCTTGTGACCTCGGTAACATACAATAATGTAAATAAAGATTACATAAAATAGGTACATGTTATATTTATTTACCTGGAGGTGTTTTTGCGTTTTGATGCCACCGACGCCGATGGGACTCTCTTCGCTTTTTTAGGCAACAGCGATTTTGATGGGGCCACAGATTCGCAATCGGATTCAGACCTGAAATGAAATAACATTGAATTAGAAAAATATATTATGAAATGCACTTGAAATCGAGGGAATCTCTTTCAGATACTCATTCAAACTATTTACTTCGACTAAGAAATGGAGGAGAAATGACATAGGTAACTGGCATGCTAAATCTAAAAAACAAAAATAAAAAATATTTAAGAATACAATTTGACAATTACCTAGTCTTTAGATAGAAATTTATTAGAGTAATATTTAATTGTAAAGATATACTTTGGTTAAATTGAGAAATAATCAATGTATATTATGGTATATTGATTTGGAATATTTATAGCAACTATCTAAAGAATAGAAACAACTAATTAAAAATATCCATTATTTGGTGAGAAAATTTCGGGTCTAACAACTATGCATTCTTTTTATCTATAGGTACGTAATAATTCAAAACAATTTCATAAAACAAGAATAAAATTACAGTAGCTTAGTATACTTACTAACATTTTAGTAGGTTGAGATCGTTTGGTAATCAGCTGTGCACGGCGCTGACCGAGGATTGCGAGATTTGCGAGCACGTTGCGGGCACGGAATCACGAGCCTTGTGAGCGCGGTCGGGGCGGGGCGCTGGATAGAGCTGGTGTGGTCGGTGCCAGGCGCTGGGTAGAGCTGTAGGTGCGGCCGGTGCGGGTACAGCTGGTGCGGTCGGTGCGAGTCGCTGGATAGAGCTGTAGGTGCGGCAGGCGCGGGGCGCGGGGTAGAGCTGCAGTTCTTCACTCGAAACACGGGCGGGGCACTGGATAGAGCTGGTGTTGGCGGTGCCAGGCGCTGGGTAGAGCTGTAGGTTCGTCCGGTGCGGGTACAGCTGGTGCGGTCGGTGCGAGTCCCTGGATAGAGCTGTAGCTGCGGCAGGTGCGGGGCGCGGGGTAGAGCTGTAGTTCTTCACTCGAAACACGACGGAGACAAAAAGGTAACAAATACCCAAAATCCGGAGGTTTTATCCATAATAATTTGATATGTCTGCAGTTTATTCTCGCATTAAATAAAATCATATATCACACGTAGTTGTTATATTAGCATAAGCGTTATTACTACATAATTATTAAAATCAAGAAAATGCATTTGATACTTTAACATACGACATTTGTATTCTGAATAAGAAATAATATGTCGGTGGTGTGGTGTGCAACAGTAAATCTATTAATCGGCAATAATTACCAATGCGAAAAACAATTGTATCACATTACAATGCGTGACGAAATACGTTTCCGCTAAAGGTGACCGCGTGGTGAATTTGATAATAATATTTGACAACAATAAAATAATCTGTTATACTCTCAGCCTCACAGAAAATAGTATTAATCACCACTGGTTAGCTACTTATCCTATAATATCCCTATAGTATATATCCATCTCACCGCAGGGCACAAAGGGCTTCCTCATTTTATGGGAGTATGGCTGTAGTCCTCCACGCGAGGCTGATGTGAAATGCACAAATAGGTATGTACTGTCAAGAGCATACCTCTGTGACTATAAATCGGGGAATTATCAAGCTACTCATAAAAAAATTAAATTGAAAATGTTCAGATATGAGGATTACACTCTTATTCAAATCAATCATAATATATTTATTCCATTTAAATAGATATATTAAATGATCTATTATTAATCACTTTCTTTTTCATAAATAATTACAGTACAGTCATCAACATAAATATCTTTAAGTAGGTACGTACCTGATTACCGAAAGACAATATTGAATATTTTGTAACTTGATAAGCATAAACTGACAATAAAAAATAAATATAAATGAATATGAATATAATAAATGAATATACAAAACTTACTAATACCAAAGTCAAAGTCAAAGTTGCTTTATTTTGTAGGTACACAGAGTACACTTAAAATAGTCAATTTTACATTTTTTAAGCTACTGCTTGTTCAAAATGCAATTTTCCCCTGAGAAGAACAAGCAAGAAACTCGAAGGGTTGCTCTTTTAAAATCAGGTTTTGATTTTACATAAAGGTTTTTATATTACAAAAAGGTTTTTATAAATCATTATTAATCGTGAAATAGCCTGGCATGCGAACAATCTCATTATGTCCAGGGATGATTATCATCTAAATAGTCTGATATTTTATAATATGCTTTGTTAATAAGTTTCTGTTTTATAGTATCTTTAAATTTATCAAGTGGAAGATTTTGTATATCAACTGGGACCTTATTGAAAAAGCGTATACATAACCCTTTGAATGAATTACTGACTTTGCGGAGGCGACTTATGTGACCTGCAAGTTTATCTTTATTTCTTGTATTGACATCATGTTTATCACTATTTTTCCTAAACGATGCTATATTTTTTTTGACATACATTAGATTTTGAAAAATGTACTGTGACGAAAAGGTTAGAATGTTATACACTTTAAACCTATCTCTAAGTGACACTGCAGGTTTCAATTGATAAATTGCGCGAACGGCTCGTTTTTGTAAAACAAAGATTGTATTTATATCCGCGGCATTTCCCCACAGTAAGATACCGTATGACATCAAGCTGTGGAAATAACTAAAATATACTAATCTAGCAGTATTTACGTCTGACATTTGTCGAATTTTTTTGACTGCGTACGCTGCAGAGCTGAGCCTTTTCGCCAATTTATGTATATGAGGACCCCATTGCATTTTGGCGTCTAAAGTAATGCCCAAAAATACAGTAGAATCTACGAGATCTAAAGTGGCATTTTTTATCATTATATTTGTGGGCACCGCTCTGACATTGGGTAGTACAAATTTCACACATTTAGTTTTTTTCTCATTAAGTAACAAATTATTTGCCGTAAACCATTCTACTATTTCAGAAATAGCATTGTTCACATCGTCATAGCTTAATTTTTGTCTATTTACTTTAAATAATACGGAGGTATCATCTGCAAACAATACTATTTCATGTTTATTATCCTTTACAAGGTTAGGCAAGTCATTTATATAGACCAAAAATAAAAATGGCCCGAGTATGGAACCCTGCGGGACGCCCATGCAGACTGTGGACCCTGACGATGTGTTGCCACTGATACTAACCCTCTGAACTCTGCCACTCATATAAGAATTCAAAAGGTCAATAGCACGGCCTGTTACACCATAATGACGTAATTTCCTGATTAAGATGTCATGATTAACGCAATCAAATGCCTTGGACAAGTCGCAGAACACTCCTATTGCATCCCGAGAATCTTCCCAAGCTTCAAAAATATGTTGTAAGAGCTCGACACCTGCGTCGGTTGTCGAGCGGCCCCTAGTAAAACCGAATTGTTTATGCGACATAAAATCGTTACTATAAAAATAAGCCGATAACTGAATTAATATAATTTTTTCAAAGATTTTACTGAGAGTCGGTAGTATTGATATAGGTCTAAAATTAGAGGGGTCTGTTCTACTACCGGCTTTAAATAAAGGTATAACTTTACTGTGTTTCATCAAATCAGGAAATATGCCATCATCAATACATTTATTAAAAATACAAGCTAAGTGTGGTGACACACAATCAATTATGGCGCTAATAATTTTTACTGATAAACCGTAAAGGTCGACAGTCTTTTTCTTGTCTAGAGATCTAAATGCTTTTATAATGTCTACAGGACTTATATGATGAAATTTAAAATGAGAATTACAAATCCCCACATTTTGTCTAAGTAGCGATTCAGCGAGTGTGGGACATGAATTAAGAGAATTTGTAGTCGAAATTGGAATGTTGGTGAAAAATTTTTCAAAAGCTTCTGCAACTTCTAAATGTGTTATTAAAATTTGATCGTTAATTTTTAGTCTAATATCGGTGTTGCAAGGCTTGACTTTTCCAGTTTCGCTATTTATAATTTTCCAAGTAGTCTTTACTACGTCTGCACTATTTTTTATTTTGTTATTTATAAACTTTGCTTTTGCTGTAGCACAGACCCGCTTGAATGTTTTCGAATATTGTTTAACATATTCACTAAAACTTTCGCTCTTGTTATATGTCCTTTCTTCATAAAGATCATATAACTTATTCCTACTTTTATGGATTCCAACCGTCGCCCAATCACTGAAAACGAGGGAATTATTGATTTTAATTGTTTTTGTTACAAAAACATTATTACTTTCAGTTTTCAACATTTCAAAGACTGATTTATATAATATATTTGGATCGTCACAGAACGGTAGATAATCCAGTTTCGCCGTCACATTACTCTTATATTGATCAAGCCGTGCATCAGTTACAGGCACATACGTGAAATCTCTTTTCAGTGTCTTTTCAACTGCTATATTAAAAATGGCTAACTGACCACAGTGATCTGAACTTAATTTATTTAAAATAGATTTATCACTGGGCTGTAAATTTGAAAAAATATTATCAATGGAGGTAGCTGATGTAGAGGTAATTCTAGTCGGCACTGAAAAAAGATTAACAAGGTTATAGCAAGTGAATAAAGATTTAAGCCTTCTACTTTGACTGCTATCCTCCAATATATTTATATTAAAATCTCCGCAAACCACAATGTATTTATTTGAATTACTAATTTTACAGAGTATTTCATCCATAATTTTTTCAAATAATTCATACGATGAAGAAGGGGGTCTGTATACGCTTAATACAGTAAGCCGAGCAAGTTCTACACAGGCTATTTCAATAGTTCGCTCAACAGAAAGGTTTACAATATCGAGACGCTCTTTAAATTTAATATTGTTACGAATTAAAATAAGACTACCGCCTCGAATTGCTTTCGTCCTGCTGAACGAGCTTGCAATCTGGTACTCCTTGAAGCCGAACATGAGCTCACATTGTTTATACCAATGTTCCGTTATGCACAATATATCAGTTCCAGTGCAGCCCATGAACAGCTCCACTTCTAACTCCTTGCCACTCATACCCTGAATATTTTGGTGTACCAGATTAATAAATTTCTTATTTTTATAACATATTTTTCCAGACTTGTTTTGGGGAGTGGCAATACTCGTACCCCTATTTTTTATAACTATATGTTTAATACTGCCAGAGGTAATCTCTGTTGTCTTATACTTTAATTTAAATTATTTGGAATAATTTCCAAAGTTTTATTAATAACTATTGGCTGCCCAATAGAGGCAGTCGTTGGATCAGTCACTAACATGACTGAATTTAAAATAAAATAACATAGCATACTTGCTAATTGTCTCCTCAAATATTTAGGAAGA
Source organism: Oegoconia quadripuncta (assembly GCA_949316235.1). Classification (NCBI taxonomy): domain Eukaryota; kingdom Metazoa; phylum Arthropoda; class Insecta; order Lepidoptera; family Autostichidae; genus Oegoconia; species Oegoconia quadripuncta. The sequence goes on from OX438758.1 coordinate 20,018,456, forward strand.
TAATAGTTATCTTCTGTCACATAAAAATATCTAGAATTAATAAATTTATTACTATCAAATATATGAAATTTATTTTCATGACGACATGTCAAAGTATGTAATGTCAAATTTAAATTGTGTCTAATGTCATTTTCAGTTTTTGTTAAACTTTGGCTAAAGGGAAATGCGAAAAATAAAACCTTATTAACATTTTTTAAAGAATTTAAATGTGAAAAATAATTAATTAAAGATTTTTTATTGACATTTCCCCTTCTACCTATAAAAATAATTAAAGTTGTATTATCTTTAAATGTGCTCGATAGGATCTTATTTAAAATAGTTGAGTAGGTGGCACCAGGCATACAGGTATTAATTATTGCCTGTCCCATATATTGGCTAAGTCGCCAACCCATGTCTTTGCCAACTTCATCACTAAACATTACGATGTTATGTTTTTTGCTACTAGACTGTGAGAAGGAAGTATGTCTAGTTTCGTCATATTCACATGGCTCCTGCGTCAGAATTAAGGAGTCGTTTGTCTGACACACTGTCGAGGAGAAATCCGTTGAAGTTTTAGTCATGATATTACAATCACATTGGTGATTATTTGTCAGTGATTCAAATCTGTCATAGTTATATTTACACAACTCCAACAAATTGTCCATGGCCAGTGTGTGCTCCCTAATTTGATTCTGTGACAATTCATATTGAGTGTTAATATGATTTAAAGAATTATTTAAATCTAATATTTCTGACTGGAGGCGCCGTGTGTCACAATCATAGGCAATTTGATTTTTTTCTAAGTTTAGTTGACATTTACTTAGTTCACACAATAGTGCCTTTCTTTGTTTTATTAAATTAATATTTTTACAAAATAACTTATTTCTCTTAATTAATATATTTGTCTTTTTAATACATTTTTTGACTTTCATATATTTTTTTAATTTATTTTTACTCACGGTCGTGGGCATAGACTCGGCACTGGTCATATCAATGGCGACAGTGGGGTGGTCATGGGAGGAGATGGCAGAAATTAAGGAAGGTGCAGTGGTGACAAGTTCTTCGAACAACGACTGGGTTTGACTCGACTTGAGGTCACCATTTTGGGTTTCTAGCATTGATATGTGGTTATGGGCATCGCGTAGATCCTTCTCCAGGGACGAAATACGTTCCAGGGCATCCTGGTACAAGCTGCAGCTCTTATCAAACTCATCCACCACTCGCTGTAGTTGGTCTCGATGGTCTGCAACGTCGTCTAATCTAATGGACATTTCTGCCATCTCACTCTTTAAGAGTTTGTATTTATTGGGGCATTACGGAGTTTATGTTTCATGTATATATAATTAACAAAATAGCATAATATGTTATAATGTAAATTCTATTGCCTCATTACTATGCAATTTTTGTCAACCCTTACAATTAATTTATTTAATTCACATATCTCAACACCAATAACGGAACGTGAATATCCAACTGCTGGGAAAGATCTCGTCTATAGGATCGTGAATATGTAAGTAAGGACTTAGACTATCCACCACCAATGTAATTGGGGCATACATACTTTCTACTTACTAGAGTCAGTCAATCACATTCAAACCCAACCACAGGTTTTTGATGGGTCAGTTTTTTTTACTGCAGCTGACTGTACTAAGTAAAATACACATACTTATCTTTTATTCTGATACACGTATGTATTTTACGTGATATCCCGATATTACACAGTTACAACATGTGACGGTGCAGTAATGCACACCTTGCGTTAGGGTTCCTTACGAAGAAGGTACAAATGTACCTTGATTCATAACAATGAGTATCCTTTACACGATTTAAAATAGGTGATAAGAAATGACGGACAACTACAGTAACAGTTATGGTTTCCGACACGTAAGAAGAATTTAACCAACCCATCTTATCGCGTGGCGATGTTAAAGGTTAACTAAGGAAATGAATAGCCAAAAACTATATACACTTGCACGTTTTGATACAACCTTTAAACCATATGCGCGTTGTATGTGGCCGGTACGTTACAAGTTCTCAGCTGACAGTTTTACGTCTAATGTGCAGTTGAACGGTGAAATGTGGATATAAACACTTAATGTTTGGGATAGGGATTAAGGTTGTGAATATAATTATGTATGATAGAAACATGACAAGTAAAAATACACGAAAAATAAATCGATGACGACGAGAATAACGCGATTTTGTAATAATCAGCAAAAACTTTGGTAACAGGTTTACATACATATTTGGTTAAGTTTATGGTTCTACAAATAAACTGTATTGAGGGTGCTAATAAAAATATTTTTTACATTTCCATCGGAGTTACAGAGGAACCCTCGGCGCGCGGGTCAAACCCGCACTTGCCTGGTTTTCAATATTGTTTTGTTACAATAGGGATCGCATTACGAACTCATGATTTCTCATCACATTATTATAATTGCACTTTGGGTGCCTATTTTTATTATAATTTGTCGAAAGTGAAGTAGGTGTATTTATGTGTACGAGTAATTACAATATTTGTAGATGGGTGATTATATTATTGATTATTGGGCAGGCTGCACACCTTAGTGAGGACGAGACGTCGTCCGAACTACAGGTGGGACAGCGTGCCCAATAATACCCTACTAATAAAGTCAATAATATAAGTCGAGTAATAACTCGTCTTTGTACTAGAATAATATTTTATTTTTTTATTTTAAGAACACAAACAGTTAATATGTGATAATCAAGATGGAGTATTAAAAGTTTGTTTTTAAAAATAAACATTTTTAATATAGAAATTATTTTATTAATACTCAGTTCAAAAACTTCAATAACTGTAAACCGTTCTATGTTATTTCTGCACAATGGCAACACAGACGCGCGCGCAGCGCCGACTGTTCCACTCGGATACTCACCAGCAGGTGAAATCGATACGCATTCAGTTTCACAGCTCACACCCCACACTGTCGGGATCGATTTCATGGGCCGTGGGCAGACATAATTAAGTGAATTGTTGTCTACCAGCAGCATAATCGACTCTCAATCGATTGTAGTAGGAATTTTTAAAATTATTCATTTTAATCACTTCACTACTGTTGGAACAAAGTTAAAGAGATCGCGAACACGTTGGAACAAATAGCTTGTTGCCGGCTCCTGTCAAATATACCACTAACATATAATTGTACCCACAAAAATTGGCAAAACAACCAACTTAACAACAGTAAGGTTTTACTCTCTATCTCCGGAGTATTATAATTGACATCGGTGTCGATTCGGATATACACCACTAAACTAAATTAAAACCAGTTTTGGAGTGGTGCCGTCGCATCGTACTATTTAAGAGACAGAAAATATTTAACAGTTTTACTCAAGATATAAAGAGTGACACTCTGCCTAAATCATTTAAGACTAAAATAAAAAAGTTCCTGTTAGAAAAGTTTAACAAATCATCTTGTAAATATATGTGAAACGAAACACATAATGTTTATGTTCCATTTACCATGCTTACTGGTAATACTGTGAAACTCATAAAAGTTTAAATAAAGCGTTACAGTTACATTGTAAGATTATTAAGATCAAAGGAGTAAATTTTCTGCCCATAAACTATTTATAGTTTGGTAGAAGTTTGTGAAATTGTAACTCTAAAAAGAAACTCAAAATGAACGTTTTATTTATTATTATTATTATTTACTTTAAAACTGGTTTTAGTTTAGTTTAGTTGATGTACATCCGAATCGACACCATTATAGGAAATTATTTAAGGGGAAACCCAAATAAGTAAGTAAATTGAGACTAGCACAAGAAGATGATGATTTAAAGGTAGACTCCACTGCCCCTCATGTAAATAATTATATATCCCGCAAAGCCTTAACAGCGATAAAAAAGATTGTTAACATGTAGTTGATTAAGATTCCGATATTTGAAAGTATTGCAAACAGTTTTGTACCACTCATTACCTACAAACATTACAACGATTTTGGGTGGCCACCGTGATCCGTTTTAATGATTGTGGAAATCTGAGTAGTACAAAACTATTTTCAGTACTAAAAACATCGCAATCTAAATCAACTACAACTTGACATTCTTTGTTTATGAGATATATATTATTAAGCTAATTAGTTGTGACATTTTATAACAAGACTTTTGTATTTTTATTTATTAATAGTAAAGATAAACTATAAATATTTTGTCATTCATAAACACAGACAACCCGCCTCCTAGGTCTGAAATGCTCAGAGCGCGCGGTGCGCCAAATCATCGAGGTGTCACTTACTCACGGTCTTATTAGTCGCGTGGCGGTATCGGACAGTTATGAACATTATATATATATATATAGGGTATATATTGATCGTATTGAATCTATTCAAAAACGATTTCTAAGATATCTCCAATTCAAAAGCAAAAAAATCGATCACGGGTACGAAACCCGATGCGCAAGGTATCATTTCTTACCTTTAGAAAAAAGGAGAGAAATAGCAGATATTTTATACCTCCTTAATATTGTGAACAGTGTTATAGACTGTCCATCCTTGTTGGAAAAAAATAATATTCATATACCCACTAGATTGTCCATCCGATACAACGATCCCTTGACCTGCCACCGAGCAAGCACTAACTATCGTAGAAATTCATTTCTCATTCGAGTCAGCAATCTATTTAACAAACTATCTAAGGAACACAGAACTTTGGACCTATTCAACACAACACCCTCAGCGGTTAAACAAATATTCACAACTAAATTCTTTGGCCCCACCTTGAGCACGGCACACTCCTAGGGACCTCATCCCGGAGAGTGTATTTCTTCTTTTTATAGTTGAAAAGTCTAATCAGAATGTATCTGCGAATACCATTTAATGGCTTTGTTGAAATATTCCATGTACTCAACCTTTTTATTCCTGCTATTGGTGTTCCGAATAAAATAAAATAAAATAAATAAATTATTAGGCACCTAATGCACTCACAATATTCGCATTCAATAGTTGGTTTAATGTTACCGTACGTGAGTACGATAGACTACAGCGAATCCATTTGAACATCGCCATATGCTATTGCAGAGTAGTCTGCATCTGTGTATAGCTGGACGCGTGGTCGGTCGTAGATGATTGCAAAAGCTTATCGGTAAAAGATCAATGACATTCATCTTACATTCGGGTCATTAATGCTATAACCTATGATGATATAAATCTGATATTAAAAAAAAAAAGAAAACCTGCTTCGACCAAATCGTCAGTTTCCATCAGGTGAGATTGTGGTCAAACGCGAATCCAGTCAATCATAAAAAAAAAATAACTACACTTGGCCCGTTCACGGCCATCTTACTCCTCATTTGACAGAATTTCTTACAAAGAAAATATTTCGCATTACGTCTATTAGGGTAGGTGGCCTGTGATCATGAATGATTCATTCGGTCAAATTACAAGGTTATTTTATACTAACCGCAGTTTATACTACGTCAGTTACAGAAGCACTTTTATCCCGAACCATTCGAACCGCAAAGTAAACATATCAATTTCTCTATTCCCCTCCACGTCTACAGATGTTATGGAATATCGGATATCAACATTACGTATTCCATTCACTTCTCCCTGTCTTTTGCCAATCCAATACCTACATGTTTCAGCTCGCTTCGTTCGAGAGAACGGCAAAATTCATTTAGGGTGTTATCACACTGGCGATTTGCCAGCGAGTTAAAAGCGAGGTGAGAGAGAAGTGTCGCACCATTGTAAACTCACGATCGCACAGCCGACGTAGTTGCCTGCCTGCGGCTAACCCGCTACGCTCTTGCTTCGCAAATCGCCCGTGTGGCATCACCCGTAATATCACGTGGTACTCTGTTGCTACGCCACCGTATTTTTTTCCATTAAAATGAGCAGCTATCTGCAGTCAATAGGTTTGCAGCATAATATGCCTCAAATATTTTATTGTAAGTAGTCTTAATACTAGAAAGCTGGAATTTAGCACGGGTATAAATATAAATAACGCGGACATTTTTTTAGCTTACCTCCCTCTAATGTACAGTGGGGTTTATTAGAGGTTATCTTAAACAGTCTTAATGCTACAATTAGCCAAAGAACTGGAAAATGTAGAAGACACAAAGCTCTTCAAATTATGATTCGGGAGAGGTACTTAAAAGTTGTTAATGACAAGGGTGGGTAGGGTTAAGAATATCAAATGGCCTTGTTTGAAACATTGGCACACTGTAAATAGCATCGCAATATATTTACGAAAACTTAATGTACGTAAAAAAGAATCTGCAATTATTTAGGAAAAATAATGAAATACGTAATGTAAATGAAAAATATAAAAATAAAGTTGCTGTTCTTAGCACTCGTTTAGACAATGTATACGCTTTTATAATAAGGTTCCGGTAAACATTCAAAATTTGCCTTTAAATAAATTTAAGACCACCATTAAAGGGAAACTATGTGCAAAAGGCTATTATAAAATTTCCATCTAGATGATAAGAATGCATGGACACGAACATCTCGGCGATATTATTTTCTTTGGTTTTTATACAATCTAAAATTGTAAATATACTTCTTTAAATAAAAAGAGCAACGCCTGAGTTTCTTGCCTTCTCTGAGGAGTCTGCCTTGTGAAAGAGCGATGATGACGTTCTCAAATGTTATTATTAAAACTTTTTTCAGCATGACTTTATAGACTGGACTGCGCATATAAAATATTTTAGTATAAAAACAATTACGTATTTAGAAAGTAAAAACCCAACAGCGTATTTTATATTTTGCGGGCGCCGGGACTCTCATGAAAGCAATGAGTTTTGAATTTAGAACGCGAATATTGTTCCTTAGTGTTCCGCGACCAAAGAGATCGAACGAGAATATTGTTTAAAAAAAGTTACAGGCCGCTTGGATCGCGCGCCAGCAGCCGCAGCCGGCTGTATTAAATAAAAAAAAGTGCTGAAAGAAAAGCGCGCGGTCTAGGAAGGAATTGTTCAGATATCAGATCACAGTGCAAGTTATATATAAATATATTTATGAGGGAAATGAAAAGCAGAGTGTATTTACTGGCCGCAAAATTATTTTTACCTCGGGCTACGTGTACTGATTTCGCTGTACTCAGTATTCTCCTTTAGAATCCTCCTCTCCGCTCTGGATGCGTACTCTCCGTAAAAATATTACTTTGCTCCCTTGTAATACAATCTTTTTTTCCAAAAATCTCAGCTTACGCTGCACCAGAAACAAAAATTGTGCAGAAGATTAGTATGTTATGCAGAAGTATTGCCACGAGGCTAACATTAAGTAATTATCTTTTTAAACTATAATATATATTTCTTTTCAATATAGTACCTAATATTGCTGAGCAAAAATAAGTGGTCACTCAATAATTCTAACGAGAGCAAAACAATTGTGCTTCGAATGTCTCGCCGAGGGACGGAGCATTTTCCCGTCTTCACCTTGGGCCCGCTTTAATAGCACATTTATTTATTTTTTGGAAGATTCACAGAGTTATATAAACGATATAAAAGGCCATCAATAAAAGCAACGCTTTTAAAAACATCCCTATCTAATTCATTTTGTGTTTTACTTTCGAAAACGAGGACATTTTGCGTGGACTCATAATAACCCTACTAGTTCATGTACGAGTGTGGACGCCAGCATATCGCGGTGTGTAGATAAATTCGTCCACCCTCAAAACGGAACTGGCAACGAGACACATTCATTCTCAGTTCCGATCGCAATGCTCTGCGGTTGTGGTGGAGCGTGTCTTTGACATGACTATATTCACTCGCATTTGTCATTGACAAGCATTTCTAAATTTACACAGAAGTCTCTAATCACATAAATAACAACTCTACATCAAATCTACCACTGTACGTTTCTCAAGAAATTTCTTACCACGTACGACCACCTTGTGGAACGGACTTCCGGCAGCGGTATTCCCGAACGAGTACGACATTGGAACCTTCAAGAAACGAGCCTACACCTTCCTCAAAGGCCGGCAACGCATCTGTGACATGTGACGGTGTTGCGGGTGTCCATGGGCGGCGGTGATTGCTTTCCATAGTCCTCTCATATAAAAAAAAAAAATAATCCGCCACATGGAACACAGGCCTCATAAGGTACAGTTAGACATGCTAGTACGAGTAAGCATCACGATAGCATGCTATTATTGAGCATGCGCCATGTTGGATAATCTGGGTAAACTCTGGGGATCAAGACAAATCAAATGACATCTTGCACTTCAAAATCAGACAAGCCGTTTAAAGGAGGTAACATGGAAATCTACATATACTCGAAACTATAAAAAAGTAAAAAAACCCGACCGCGATAAAAGTGAATTCATTCATTAGCAATATGTAGAGATCCTAAGATGTTGATTTTTTAATTAACTTTTTTTTATTGTATAGTTTATCAAGCATTAATAAATACACCCCATGTTTGTATAGGTAGGTATCTAAGTACTTATTCTCTCTGACTCATTGAGCAGAATTTTTCAATTTCCCCCTTTGTTCGCCGAACCGGCGCGTCTAGAGCGAACTCATTTACATCAGTTAAAAACGAATCGACGATTGATTTTCATACAAAATTGATTGAAGAAGCTTTCAATGGGAATATTAAACATTCTATTTACGTGTCAAAGTCAATTGAATGGAAAGGTAAATTATAGTCTCCCTTAATGAATTGCCTTGAATTTTAAGGTACAGCCCCTTCTCACTGGGAGAGGATATGGGCCATAATCAACCACGCCGGCCTGGTCGCTCCCGCCGCCGCGGAGAGGGCCGATCCCGCTCGCAGGAGGCGACGTTGGCTAGCCCCCCTGCAGGTCGCCCGAGGGTCGCGGTCGATGTAGTCATCGGACGCGACCCTGGAGAGGATGACACCCCCCGGTGCGCGACCGGGGTGGTGTCGTCGCATCGGGCCCTGTCGCGCCTCATACCGCTCGCTGATCGCGGCGTGAGGTACGACAGCGCCCCCCGGAGGGCGCGCCAGCCGCCCTCCGGAAACGGGCCTCCCCTAGTGAGGGGGGACCTGGAGCCGCTTATGCGTTCCCAGGTCCTCTCTACTGCCGAGGAAGGTCGCCGCGGGGTTTTGGTGGGCATCCCGTGGGTATAACCATCTCGCCGTACCCCAGGCGAGCGGTATGCACAACGCATTTCCCCGCGTAAAAAAAATGGTGGTTTTGTGGCAGACCAGTAGCCACCGGACAGTCAGTGTTTTTAAGCCGCCCTTGTATAGACCTGCAGTCGCCTTCAAGAAACAACCGGGACCGACTATCTAATGTGCCATCTATAGCATGGAAACAATCGTATTAAAATGCCACTGGTGGTCACCCATCTAAGGATCGATTAATCGAATATAATTGAAAAATCGAAACAGTGATAACGACTGTCAACATTAAAATTATATAATTACGAGATCTCTATTTTATTTATTTTTATTTCGTTATAAAAAATATTACACGAAATGTATAAGCCAATTTCATGCCAATTACAGATTCTCATTTTTCGTTAAATATCTTATTATAAAATAATTAGGTGGAAAGTCATTATTAAATAATAATCCATTATGCAATCCACAGGTAAAAGTAAATAGTGAGACAAACTAAGTACTAATAATAAATAATTTAGTCAATAAGTACCTAAATATTAAAAAAATGGTCAAATAATTCAATCAATGTCAAACAATCGTCGTATGTATGAATTTCGCAATGTCGTGTTCTGTTTGTGTGAGCGTGTGTGTGGTTTGGGAATGGATCGATGAGAATGACTAGTGGCGCGGACAGGTGAGCTGTAGTCTCTAGGCTGTATATATATATACATAAATGTGCGTTCTAATAGGTAGATAAAACATTTATTCATTGCACAGTATATAGAGATACAACTAAAATAGAAGACGTCCACTGCTGGACAAAGGCTTCCTTCGAAGATCTCCACAACAATCGGTCATGCGCTGCCCACATCCAGCAGCTTCCCGCGATCTTTACCAAATCGTAGGTCACCTCGTGGGGGGCCTGCCGACGCTGCGTGTTCCGGTGCGTGGTCGCCACTCAACCAAGGCCGTCGGCCCTATGAGCAATTGGCAATTGTTTTTAACGACCTGTTTGGTGTAGTGGTTAGCAACTCTGACCACTATACCAAAAGATTGCAAGTTCGAATCCCGCTAGGGGCACATGTTTGTGTAATGAATACAGACATGTGTACCCGAGTTATAAGTATTTATTTACAAAAAAAATGTCTTTATGTAGCATATCAACCATCTGGTATCAACTCAACTATAGTTGCTTACTGTGGAACTAGATGGCGCTGTGTGTATGTCTAAGGATATTTATTTATTTAATAAATAAATGTTTCGGACACTTACACCAATCACCTAGTTCCAAACTAAGCAAAGGTTGTACTACAGATACTAGATAACAAACATAAATATTAATATTAAACATCGATCGAACATCACACAAAAATTTACCCCTCGCGGGATTCGAACCCGTAACCGTTGGTTTCGCTGACATGGTCACTATCCACTACACCACCCGATCGTCATATACTTACATATCTATTACAACAATAAAATAACATACGACTATATAAACATAATCAGTACGCGTTATATAATATGTGTAAATGGCATTAGATGAATGAGGATACCAACAAAGCACCACAGCTAGTGGGAATTATTTTCCCAGCAATTTATCAAAACCATAACCAGTGAAGTGATTATGCCCCGCAGTTAATTAGTCCCGGACGGTCCGGAGTCCGGGATTATTTCCGCTCGAGGCGCACTCTTGTTTAGGTTGGATATTAATTGGATGGAATATTGATCAGTGCCTTTATCCAATAGCTAAGCTAACTTTAGTATAATTAATGGATTAAGTATATTAGGAGTAAAATTGTTGGTGGCTGTTCCCAGGTGATTAGAATAGGACTGTCGAACTGGGCTTGATACCGCTTCCCAAACTACAGGTATCAAACCGGTACTTTTCATTTGGGTACAGACCTACCTCGCATTATACAATCCTATTATATTTTCGATTCATCGAAACTTTCGAGCACTATTCGTGTGGAGACAGAATATATCTACCAAGTTACCAGGCTGTCATAAGTTCAAAGCTATTATGTCGCCGCGTCACAACAGCGCTGTTAAACTGATTGGACTGCGCCCACGCGATAGAATCTGTACAAAAAGCGAAAACAAAGTTTGTAGACTTGCGTGTCTGTCTGTCCACCAATCAGTGACAAAGGTCAATGTTAAGTGTGCCATTTATTATTCTATTCGTAATAAGACCACAGCTTTACATTACGGCAGAAATTTGACTGTCGCTATAAAACTCCTCGGCTAGCACAAGTAGCGCAACTCAAGTGAGAAAGAGCTTATGTAATGAAAGGATTACGCATGTATGTCGCCGTTGAGATAGTGATATGACATCGCACCAATCATCTGAGGCAAATTTTCAATCTTTGAGAATCGACACACTTTGCTGTGTAGCTCTCTATGTCACCTCAATATAAATAAATATTTCGGACACTTACACCAATCATCTAGTACCAAACAAGCGAAGCTTGTACTATGGATACTAGATAACAGATAAACAGACATAAATAAATATATAAACATCCATGACTCGGGAATAAATGTTCGTATTCATCATACAAACAATTACTCCTCGCGAGATTCGAACCCGCAACCGCTGGTTTCGCTGACAGGGTCACTATTCACTACTCCAAACGGTCGTCAAAATATAAGATGTGCTAGCTCTACTAGAAAGGAAAAGATAAGGATTTGCATAAGCTTTAAAATTCTTGTCGGTATTTACCGGTATATCGTACCGGTATACCGGTAGGTCGTCGCCGTAGTGTTTTGCATCAAGATCGTGCGGTACGCTACCGGTACTTTAGGAAGTACCGTGAACTGGTCATACCATTACTAAATACATCTCGCATACAATACCATATATTAGGTCCTTACCTATGAAATTGGCGTTTTGTATGAAGAATTTCATTAAGACTGTTTTCTCCATACAAACATTTTTGATTTTTTTTGGGAACGGCAAATCCAAATTTAGCTAAACTTTGTGTGTATTATCGGATAAAATTAAGTTAAGTATAGGCAGCGTTAATTTTTAAAAGTAACCGCTTTATAAAAGTTTCAGCGAATCTAAGAAATGATTATGGGAAGCACATGAAAAGAGCTCTGTTCTGATTTTTTTATTATGTGATTTAGCCCAGACATTAAAAAATATTTCATGTGAAACCTTGAAATAATATTACATTTTCCAAATAAAAAACAAATTTGGATATAGCTTTGAAAATCACAGGAATGGGTACATATGATTAACGAAGAAAAAAAGTTCAATTTCATGGGTAAAGACCCAATATTTTATGATGTAATGCAAGCGTTCTATGTACTAAACTAATCAAGCTATTTAACCCCTATGATTCGTCAGCTACTCTCTATAGATCTGTGTACACACAGTGTCAATAAAAAAAGAATAGAAATGTTTAGTACTTCCTGTTCCACCCAAGTAATAATAAAAAATGTATTTATTCACCACAAGTAATAACAAAGATAAAAGGTAGTTATGATGTCACCTAAAAGATGTTAAAATCATGTTTGATACAAATGATTACAAGGTTGATAGGCCATAAAAGAGCTATAAAATTGTTGTCAAAAATATAAGTAATACAAGTAATATTCGTTTTATTATTATAATTTTATTTAATGTACATTACATTGAGTCGAAGCACTAGCACTCTGGTGTTTTTTTTTTTATTATTATGCAGCGTTCACCAACAAGATAAGTCCAAATAGGCACTCCCTAAACTCGAAATCGTAAACTTTGTATTCCTAAACACAAAACCATCTCATATTCAAAATGGTGTTTTGAATATGAGACCTCTATTGTAGCATTTTTTTATTTCATTGATGTGTTTTCGGGGTTTGAAGATCCAGGTTTTTTTTACTTTTTGTCTGAATATGTCAGTATGTGATAAAATTACATAATTGCATTTAGCAGTTTAATTTAATTTAACAGCCGACGGTCAGTAACGTGTTGTGTGAAAAAGAAATGGCAGATATCAGAATTACTCATATGAGTCTTTGGTGGTGGTTTTATAAAAAACAATCTAGTTGAAAATCAACGCGCCGGCACGACTTAAGTAACACAGCACAAAGATGAACTTGGCTCCCTTTATCACAACATCTGCTCCTGAAGTTTTAAGTACCTAGGTACCTACGTATTGTAAACGTATTCTAGGGAACAGTGTACTTCCTTGCTACTTATAAATTATTACTCCCAAGCAGAAAGATTGTTGAAAGATATTCAAATAAAGAATAATCTCTACTCGCGACATAGCTTAACTTCGCCAATAAAAAATGAATAGGAATACAACTGAAAGGAAGAAAATTTATTTACTGTAAGTAAGCACACTCGGACAATACAAAACAAACTTAACATAGAATATATAACAACCTATAAAACACATAAACAACTTTGAACCACTGTGGCAAAGAGTAGGAGAACTATTTCTCAAAGAAATGAGGGTTATTCTTCCGTCCCACCCTGGGAGAGGTTCCAACAAGCCAGCCACTTGTGTTAAGTTACCAATTTCGTATCCCCCTATTTCACATTCCGACACAATACATCCGTGTTGTCATTCACACATCAAATAACAATATTCGTAACTGAGTCATTGATATTATGATATTCGCGAGTCCTTTCACCCCTCGCTGCGCCCCGTTACTGACGTCTGACGTCACGACAAGCGGCACATTTACATTAAATTATCATCACGTATTGAGAACGCGCAACACTTAGATGTCACTTGGTACAATTGCAATTGTGTGGCTGGCTACATAATTATTAAGGAACGATATTACAGTCGACTTTAGTATTTATATGGACATATTTTGTTTTGGAGTGAGTTTGATGACGACATTGAAAGAAGAGTGAATGCCGGAATTCAGGTGAATGCAGCATATGATGAGCCAGAATGAGTCCATAAAAGCTCGTATGACTGTTCATGCCGGGGTGCTGGTTTCAACACTGAATGATAGGTATGGCAGAAGAAGAATAAAAGTAGAATTAATTGCGAAGTATGAGTGGGGTGACTTTGAAGAATAGAATCAGGAAATGTAATTAGGGAGATAAGTTGTGTGAAAGAAGACGTAGTTACAAAGATTGAACAAGGTATGCTTAGAAGGTTTGGACATGTGGAGAGGATGAATGAAAGAGATGTACGCCGAGAATGTGCGATGGTAGTGTTGGTACGGGAAGACCACGGCGAAAGTACTACAATCAAATCGGGGAAGTCTTAAAGAAAGACGAAGTGAAGAGTTCCCAAAACCGACAACCTTATGAGAGTGAATGAAGCAAAAGAGGTGTGTCAGGACCGTAGCAAGTGGAAGTCTGTGGTCTCTGCCTACCTCTACGAGTTACAGGCGTGATTTACCGACGAGCTTGTCTGAACAACTTTATGAGAGTCAATGAAACAAAAGAGGTGTGTCAAGATTGTAACAAGTGGAAGACTATGGTCTCTGTATACCGCGAGTGTGAATGTGTATGTAATACCAACTAAGGTGCGTATTAATGGAATTCAATTATACTGCACTGGGAAAGTATAGAGTAGCTTTCTAATTCAAAATTATAACGTAATTGCAAGAAAAACGTATTGATTTCTTCAAAATGGTCATACAAGTGTCAGTATGTAGGTATTTATTTGTACACATTCCAAGTTAATGATGGAAAACCATAAATACCCACTAATGAGCGTAAATAAATACCTGCATTTAAATATGCGTGCGTAAACAAACCATTCAAATTTTAAATACGAAGAGTTACATGATTATTGAGTAATGACAAATGAGGGTGGCAAATTTTATCACGTGTGTCCACATCCGTGTCCAGCAGGGCTAGCATAACTTATAGAGGTGACATAGCCACTGGACAAAATTTTCGCAGCAGGCAGTAATTCATTCAGAGGGCTATGCATACATTTTTTTCAATAACGTTAACTAGATACAAAATCGTCCTTTTCATTAAATTTAAAGATACTATGAAACAGAAACGTTGCTGAGTGGTTCCGGCAAGTAAAAAGAATAAAACTTAACCAACCCAAAAAACAAACTGCCGTGGTGGGTGTCGTAAAAGGTGACTAAGGACAAGCCAGAAACTCGACGGGTAGCTCTTTTTAAAAACAACTTTTTATATCACAAAACGGAACAATGATATTTCATTATTAATTGTGAAATAGCCTGGCATCCGAACGAGCTGGTTAAGTCCAAGGTTGATTATCATCCTGATATTTTATAGTATGCTTTCTTAATAAGTTTCTGTTTTATAGAATCTTCAAATATATTGAATGGAAGATTTTGTACATCAATGGGAACCTTATTGAAAAAACGTATGCATAGCCCTCTGAATGAATTACTGATTTTGCGGAGTCTGCTGACATGACCTGCAAGTTTATCTTTATTTGCTTGTATATTTAAAAATTTTAAAGAAACTCTACTCTAAATTCATATTCTAGTGTTAAGCCTAGGCAGAGAAAATATGAATCTTATTATGACCCTAATATGAATTGCTAATGGGTCCTTTTTACCCGGCAGCAAAGAAGAGATGTTTTGAGACTTCATGACTACTAAAACTTGACTTTAATGGTGTGTGGATAGTGACCCTGCCAGCGAAACCAACGGTTGCGGGTTCGAATCCCGCGAGAGGTAAATTATCCTATGTTCAATAGGAAAAAAATTTAAGAAATAACTTGACACTCGAGCGGCTAGTTCCATGCATTCTTCTCGCTGAAGTCATAGGATATTTCATAACAGACCTTCAGTACAATTTACCAATAAGTCTTATACTAGCTTTCCGCCCGTGGCTTTGCCTGCGTGGAATAACTTTATCCGAATATAATTTGTTTATCCCGCGATAACAACACACTTTATCCGGATTAAAAATATCCCATATTTTCATCCAGGGTATGTTCTACCTATCTATTCTATAGCAAATTCCATTTAAATCGGTTTCTTCGTGAATGAGCATCAAACAAATAAACAAACATTCAAACTTTCGCATTTATAATAACTAGATTTAACAAAGACCAAGTTTTGGATATCGGCAGAAACCTTATTGTAAAACCGTCTTACAGATTTACTGACTTTCTGAAGTAGGCTGACATAAATAGATAACTGGTTGTTATTTCTTGTATTAACAATAAATAAATTAAGAAACTGATTATTAAAACTAGGTCACAGTTGAAAGGAAAGGGTAGTGAATTTTCAGCCCCCCCAGCAGAGTAGTTGCTGCCAACGTAGAATGTATTTAGGTAAGGCAATAATTATTGATAAAATGTTATAATAAATAAATTTAATATTGTAATTAAATCCTAAAAGGATGATTTTTACGACCTGTTTGGTGTAGTGGTTAGAAACGCTGACTGCTGGTTAGAAAAGGCCGCGGGTTCGAATCCCGCTAGGGGCATATGTTTGTATGATGAATACGGATGTCCGTACACATGTGTGTACCCGAGTTATGGATGTTTTTCATAACTATATGTATTTATTTACAAAAAAACATAAATTATTTGCGTAGTACATCAGCCAACACGATATCCATGGCATGGCTTAGTGTGGAACTAAATGGCACTGTGTGTATGTCCAAGAATTTTTTTTTTAATGTTATAAAAGAACACAAAGCAAGTAGTAAACAAAAGTGCTTGGCATGATTAACATTAAATTAAACGTGTGTATTGTCCTAACAGTGTGTCTATTTTTAGTGAATAAGGTTACATGTTTTTTCATATACACCGATACTCGTACCTTTAAACTGCAGCCAGAGGATGTTATAAAAATGCGAAGGCCGTCACAAATCGACATACCTACGTCACGAACGTAGGCTATTAGAGTGATTGCTCGCAGTTCAACCACAAGGATTGTTTATTCGTTATTTGTTGCTTGAGGTAACTTCAATCTTCAAATTTATTTAAATTAAAGATAAACAACCGATTGGTGGAGTAAGTGACCTGCCTTCGTATCATCGGTATCATCGTAAATCTCTATTTCGTCCTTTATATTAGGTCCTTACCTATGAAATTGGCGTTTTGTATGAAGAATTTCATTAAGACTGTTTTTCTCCATACAAACATATTTGATTTTTTTTTGGGAACATCAAATCCAAATTTAACTAAACTTTGTGTGTATTATCGGATAACATTAAGTTAGGTATATAGGCAGCGTTCATTTTTAAAAGTAACCGCTTTATAAAAGTTTCAGCGAATCTAAGCAAAGATTATGGGAAGCACATGAAAAGAGTTCTGTTCAAATTTTTTTTATTATGTAATTTAGCCCAGAAATAAAAAAAAAAATTCATGTGAAACCTTGAAATCATATTCCATTTTCCAAATAAAAAACAAATTTGGATATAGCTCTGAAAATCGCAGGAATTGGTACATATGATTAACGAAGAAAAAAAAATCCAATTTCATAGGTAAAGACCCAATACTTAAAATAAAATTAGGGGCGCGGTAGTGCCTACGCCAAGCTTGCGCAAAGCAAACATTACTGCCGTAATTATATTTAAAGAAGCTGCAAGAAGTACACCAAGCGTGTAGTTGCCTACATTCGATAATGCTACATACTATGACATAATATTCCATCGCTCTCCATATTTAGTCGAAATACAATGAAGATTCCATCGACCGATGATTGATTTCACCTACTGTATCTGCTTTATGTTATTGTTATTTGTATCGTATAGATACAAAGAGTAAATAAAATGCTCTGGAATTTAGCTATATCACTATATTGATTAATTCGCTTAAATTAAGTACAGAGCTCTTTTGTGTAGGGGTATATTTTAAGTGATGCAATGGCAGACAGTGTATAGCGAGTGGGGTGTACCTACCGGCCAATACAAGAGTCATGCGTGAGAAAGTATAATTGGATGTGTGAATGTGTGTGTGCCCAACAGTGTACCTGTACAGTATGTATGCATGTGTGTGGGTAGTAGATTGGTCTGTCGAAGCACTAGCATAGACTTTATTTTATTTTAGATGTTCCTATCACCCTTAGACATATTTAGTTATAAGCAGTTAATCGTAAAATTTTAAGACTATTTTAATTAACTTACCCAAACTTATTTAAGATACTTTCAAAATTGTTTTTTATACTTAAAATTTCTATGCCTACAGTGTTATAATGTTATCGTACTACATGGATTTGAGTGTTGTGCTCTTCTGTAATTGGAGTTTATACCAGATAATTTTAGTTTAAACGATTTTGTAAGATGTATGTAATATGTACTCTGTTGGTGAGCCTAAATAAATAAATAAATGCTTTATTTAACAACGATCTTCGGTCTACGGCGCCCAAATAAAATAACACAATGAAATAATTCGGGCCATCAACATAGGACGTCGAGTAAAATCCATGCCAGTCTAGTAAATGTCAAAGTTCATTCATCCATGGCCTGTTAGAACGGGAATATATGTCAGATTTTGTTTCTGATTTCTCTTGTTAACCGATTTTGATGAGTATTTTTTTATAGGTTTTATTACCAGGGTGGTACCATAAATTTGGTTAAGAGCTGATCATGCACTATAGAGAATAAAACCGTACCGTGTCGGTGGTAGGGCATTTTAAATGTCCGCCTGGCTAGCTACCACCACCACAATCTTATCTAAATCTGCCGCCAAGCAGCAATGTTAATAGCATTGTTGTGTTCCGGTTGTCAGAGATAAGATAGCCAGTCCCCCAAATGTGTTGGGAATTCCAGGGTCAGTACGCTTCCACCTTCGACCTCATCTTCACTTAACATCAGGTGTGATTGAGGTCTAGTACAAACCCGTCCTGCATAAAAAAAAAGTACCGAAATCAATTTTGAGAATTTTTGGCGGTTAATATTTTCTGTAAGGCTCTTAAAAATAAATATACCTTTTATTTTTAAGAGCCTTACAGCTCTTTGATGGTAATTGGATTAACAGTTATAACTTTGGAAACCTTTTGATGAAAAAATACTACATTAAAGAATAAATAGTTGAATTTCAAATCAGAGCAGCTGATTTCTTTACACGATTTAAAAATTCGTGCCTTAACATATCGGTGACCGACTCACCGACATATTAAGGCACAAATTTTTAAATCGTGTAAAGAAATCAGCTGCTCTGATTATTGAAATGAATTGATTTGAAATTCAACTATTTATTCTTTAATGTAGTATTTTTTTTTTCATCAAAAGGTTTCCAAAGACAGATCTGTTAATCTATCCAGCAAACAATGCAATCTTCATTGAGGCTGACATCACCATTAAAGAGCTGTAAGACTCGTAAAAATAAAAGGTATATATTAACCGCCAAAAATTCTCAAAAATGATTTCGGTACGGTTTTATTTTCTATCTCCGGAGTGCATCATCAGCTCTTAACCAAATTTATGGGACCACTCTGATAATAAAACCTAACAAAGAAAAAATAATCATCAAAATCCGTATTGTTATCTTACTATAAACTCATCCGGTATAAAAGTAGTTCACACCTTAAACTAATCACAGCTACATGGTATAGAAATACATGGTGGTATAGAATTGTAAAGCCTATTATATTATTTTTTACCAAATTCTTTGACTGTACTTTGATGTGGCGAACTGGTGGTCAAAGCAAAACGTTAGCCCGGAAACCCTTTTTTCGTTGCTTCCTTTCATCTCGAACACGTCCCTCCCCAAATACACTAACAAGCAAAAAGTTTCTGTTCTATCGTCTATTTTTATATAGGATCGTCTATTGGAAGTTCACAAAATATAAGTCTTGAAAAAAAAAAAGATGAGTACGGCTGAATGCAGTGTAGACTTCAATAAGGAACGTTCTAAGTACAATTGTGTTTGCTTTATTAGCTACTAGCTTTCCACTATTGCTTCCCATTAAATATACTGCATTATTTTAGAGTAAATTGACAATTTGAAACTGAAATTGTCAATAAAATAAAAATATACAAAAAAGAAACGGGCGAAACCAACATACCTACAGCTTATGTAGACTTAAACAAGGCAGATCGAATCTGTATACTCCCGTCACACAGAGCCACATTTCGTTGAGCATCATGCTGCAACGTCCCGTGAGTGGCTTGTAACACATTCTTACAGGCATCAAAGCAGTAAATACCGGTATTTTCCATCTGCGTACCGACATATCTGTACTTAAATATACCGGTATTAAGGTACCTGTACAGTATCCGTTAGTAGGATTTTCACGCTACAGTAGAAGCGCAATTAAATTACGGGGGTAATCTGTGGTAGTAATCAAATGATACAAGTTTTGGTGGTTTTGTATCCGAGCTTGACCAGACAATGCAATGTCACCGACAACATTCTGACGTGTGATTGGTTGTCCCATCGCTCGCGCGGCAAATTGACGCTTTCTCATTGGACATCGTACCTCGCCAGTTTAAGTGTAATGTACGTACATTCGACGGCACGACGACCGTAAGCGAGTGTTTACTGTCCAGATACATCTATAGGACGTATCTGGACAGGACGTATAGGACGACCTGTTTGGTGTAGTGGTTAGAAACTCTGACTGCTATACCGAAAGGTTGCGGGTTCAAATCCCGCTAGGGGCATATGTTTGTATGATGAATACACACATGTATTTATTTACAAAAAAAATAAATGTATTTGTGTAGTATATCAACCATCTGGTATCCACAACACAAGCCTATAAGTTGCTTAATGTGGAACTAGATTGCGTTGTGTGTATGTCCAAGGATATTTATATTTATTTATTATCTATAATAGATTTGCATTACTTGTGCGCCATGAGCGTCCATGAGGTATGTGGACCTCCCGCATCCGCATGACAGGAAAACCCAACCAAGCAGCGTAAATGAATCCAGTGAGACCTGCTTCAAATTGGAAGTCTTCAAGTCGTTATGTGGCTGCGTGTACCTACATAATACCGGTACCGGGATCTTAAGACGTAAAGCATTACTTAAGTTAAAGAGAATTGTTGGAATAATAGATAGATGGTAATAGACATGTACCGGTTCCGAATCGAGAAGAAAATACCGGTATTTCAAGCCCTGCCAGTGGGCGCCTCGCGATAGCGCCATGATAATGCATAAACAGTTCCTACTAAGTGTTCATAACTTCATTAGCGGCCTTTTTATAGGCATTGATTAGTAGTTTAGGTTGGAGTATGTTAAACTTGACGTATTCGATCAGCGTTCAATTGATGATTGGCTACACACATGATGATGGAGCAACATGAAATCACGATAGTAATAAGGCATGAGTTGAACCCTGCGGTTTAAATAGGTACCACTGAATAATATTATAATCATCACATCAGCCACAGGACGTCCACTGCTGAATGCTCCTCCATAGATTTCCAGAGCTTGTTGAGAGTTGGAAGTGGCCTGCATCCAGCGATTTCAGCCAAAGCCAGGAATAACGAGCCCGATCTCGGGGGCTTCAGGCCAGTAACATTGCAGACCATCACTGTACCAAGATGTATAAAAAAAAAACATTTGTAATGGGGAAGTAATGGGTTGATTCTATTCTACTCTTCCCAAAACCACACGTCCGTATTAATGTAGGCAGGCGGCTTGGCCTGCGTGGAATACCTTTATTTCTTTTTTTTTTTATGGTTAACTGGATACGCATTTGACCACAATCTCACCTGATGGGAAGTGACGATGTGGCCGAAGATGAAGCACGCGATCTTAGTAGATGCCTATTCAATTTGCTCTTGAAAATCCCAAGGTTGTAGGATTCAGGAAAGACTGATGCCGGAAGGGAGTTCCATGCCTTGGCTGTTCGCATTATGAATGAAGAATCGAACCGAATGTTCGGTATGTTAATTACATACGAGTGGAATCCTTCCCCGCGCCTAATAGTCCGAAGATGAAATGGCGATGGTGGAATAAGATCGCAGAAATTTGTTTATCTCGCGGGAACTACACACTTTACCGGGACAAAAAATATCCTATGTCTTAATCCAGGGTATGTTCTATCTATATACCAAATTTCATCCAAATGTGTTCACCCATTTCGACGTGATTAAGCAACAAATAAACATCAAAACTTTCTCATTTATAATATTAGTCCGATTAAGTAGGGCAAGGAATTGTGTTTTAAATTTACCGTGGGAAATTAAAAATGGGAATATTCGGCCAGGAATGTAGGATGAAAAACGATGTTGTTCCTTCCGTTTCTTTTTCACCCGCACCGTAACAGAGTTCGAACAAGAAAGAGGTTATCAATTCGCAATTTTTTAAAAGTATGTTCCACGTTATCTCCGCCTTGTATTTATATGTATCGATTTCAATAATTCTTTTTTTTATTTCAAGGGGTATACAGCCAGAGTGACCGCGTATAAGTTTAGTGAAGATCTGATGATGCACTCCGAAGATAGAGAACAGAACCATACTTAAGTCGTGTTGTTGTTGTGCCTGCAGAGCTGAGATAGAAATTTTACGGAAGTAACTCTCGCTCGTTCTGAGAGAAGGCGAGCGCCTGGAGTGGGATGTTTTATAGGCTGATTATAATTACTTTTCCACGTTACGGCATAAAATGTAAACAAAATAGATAGTACCATAACCTTTCCTATTACCCGCTGTACCCCAAGAGTAAGCACGAAACATAGCTGATAGATGGACAGGTAGAGCCTATAGATAGAAGTTCCAATAACTAATAACATAAAGAAGACCTACCTACCTATTAAGTTATCTATCGTACATAGTCGCGAGTGAACTAATCTAAATCTACTTTTTATCATTCATTCTGTACAGATAAGGTAATGTCATAGCATTGGGTTGGAGTGTAGCAACGTTTCATCATTGTCAGCGTGCTGCCGTCCACTGTTGGACATGACACTTTTCCTGTGTCAACGGCATCCAGCCACCACTAATTTATATTACTTTACGTTTACGTATCCTCCAGTTTACGGGCAAAACTGAGGATATCTTTAATTCACGTAAGCGGCAAGGCCGATTTTCTAAACAAACCTATTCAGTACAGTAACGTTTCAAGGTGAAAACCACGTCATTTTTCACGCGTCAATTATAAAATTGCAACCATTAACATAATACCTACATAGATAATAACTCCATAGCCACCGGTGAAGAACCTAGATTTGTCTAGTAAATTGTGGCAAAGCCAAACCAATCCGCGAGTGAATTATTGTACTATCAAAACATCAAAACAAACAGCGCGCCGGCCGCTCGAGACAGCGGGATCCTGCGATTCAGACTAAAATGCGATCGATAAAAACAATGTAATTGAGGCGCTACTCCGCGCCTAAAACGTCCCCACGACACCTGCCACGGCACCCACTATCATTACAAATGCAATAAATATAAAATCATTTATTAGCACAATGTAAATGAGTACGAAATGTAAAAAAACTAGTCGCAGTCCCCTAACCTTTCCAAGTGGATTCTTATAAGATTTCACGGTACTGCAATTGTTTATTTTCTGGTGTAATAAATGCATGGAACATTCTGATGACTTACCAAATGCAGGACAGTATTCACCACCTCCCTGTTGGTCACCTGTCCGACTTCAATTAGTCCGATAAGAACTGCGAATTTCAGGCTATCTTTCGTTGTCATCCTCACTACTTCTTCAGGTCTCTTGATGTCACTAAACGGTGGCGAATTTAGGTCCGCCATGGTTAATTATGTCACAATTCACTGATACACAATTTTATAATCCACTCACTACCATAAAATTCAAGAAAACATTATTTCATCGCCTCACATGATAACACTCCGAAGTCGCATTCTGCCATTTTGGAATTTATCAGTGTTGCCTTTTAATATAAAAAGTACCTCATTCAGCTGATAATATAAATGGGAGATTGAGATTTAATAAATGCTATATATACCATTGCGAAATGGAAATTAGAAACATACTTTTCAATTTCAATTTTAATCAGAAATCTATTAAATTCCTTTTTGTGCATTTTTGCCCTTGTAGAACACAAGTTAAAATTTTTAATTTAGTGGTATAAACAAATTTACTCTTGCACTCATTATATTTTAACTTATACACCGCTCATTCACAAGACTAATTCCCAAGATTAAGCAAGTAATCGAAGGACTACTCTTATTTAAGTGTTTATTGGTCTTATAACACGTGACTCAGCCAAATTATTAAAAAACAAAGTAAACAATAATGTAACAAATTAATCTAGCTTATCATGTAACGAGTTATACATATATAACCATAGTTATTGTTCTATGTTAGTATTGAATTTATTTATATATTCTTCATTAATTGCTCCTTACAGTTATAACTTCATGACCTTGAGTAAATGACTGATAGAAAGTATATTTTTATATATTGTATTAGCACTCATTGAAGTAGTACTAAACACACTTCTTTATAGAATAATTTTCACACAAAATTGCTTAGAACTTTCCATAATCACTAACATTTTTTGCCATTGTTCATTATAATAATATAAGACTGACAAAATTCTCTTTAGAAATGGTTAAAAGACCATAATTATTAGATTATGATATAAATTGAATATGATTACTTTAGAAGTAAGTTTTTAATGTAGATGTACAATTCCGTAAAAATATCTATATAAGAGGCCGAAGAGAAGACGTGAAGTGTTCAACCTAGGTGGGATTTATGTAAACAAAGAAGAATATATTTGTCGCGCCGCCATAGGCCTTATTCAGTTCAATACTCAAATATTGACTGCTTTTTATAATTATCGTCTTTTCAACAAAATATGTTGCCTAAAATTAAATAGTCGCTCTGACAACTTATGTAGGAGACATAGGCCTGAACATAGGTACAGCAGTGGACGTCTTGTGACCTGGTGATGATGTATGTTTCCTACACGTCTTATTATAGGTCTCGCCTCATGATAATAATATAATAACTTTAATTGAAAATCTAAAATATCTTCATTTCAAAACTATGAACATAATAATATCATCCAGGTATACAAACTGTCTTAAAATTAATATCTTCGAAACGGCTGAACCGATTTCCGTCAAACTAGACAAAAAACCGTCTCGTAAACACCATCTGTCATAAATAAACAAAATCATGAAACAAATCTGTTCACCCGGTTTACCACAATACCACTGACAGACGTAGGCTTCAAACTTCAAACATCCGTCTTTATCGTCAAGAGGCAGATAAAGTTGTATATTACCCGATAGGGACACGTTCCCACAATTGTGGAAAAACAATCACCCCATAAATTCGGGTAAAATATTAACCTGGCAACTTCAAATTTATATCAAGGATGGTAACATAATAAAGTTGAAGCAATTTTTTTTAATTATTTTAGGTTGTTGCCGTAATTATTAATTTAAAGTGTATGATTTGATATTGTACACTTACATTCATATTGTAGTTTGCTGTTGAAGCCAGTTGAAGCTGTATGGAATCGCTTTGTTATGTTGGTGACATTGTGAAGTGAAGCGATTAGCAAAAATTGAGCTAGCGAAGTGCAGCTTATATCAGTCCGTTGCGAACAGTCAAACAGGAAACATGGCGGCGATTGAAGTTGAAATTCCGAAAGTGAGTTTTCAATGTATTTTACTTGCAAATAGTGTGATTTGTGTGTATAGTTGCATTAGCGAATTACGATTTGTTTCTAATAAATTCAAATTTATCATATTTATGAGGTTTTTCACCATGTACCATTTAAGGAAAGTGTATCAAGTTGGGCGTAGCTCTTCTAATTGTTGAATTACTACAAAACGCGAAGTTTACCTGTATTACGAACATGAAACAATTCGAGCAACATTCCTTGGAAATCGTCTCATGAATGTAAACAAACAGTAAACATGATAGTTACTCATACGTTTCATGATAATTGTTGATAGTGACATACACATTCGTCTTGGCCAGTGCAATGGCCCGATTGTAATTTTTATTGCTTCTGTAATTAGTTGGAGATGTCTCTGCGGACACTGAAGCTGTCGGGGCACGTCGGTTTCGACAGCCTGCCCGACCAGCTGGTGAACAAGAGTGTACAAAATGGATTTGTGTTCAACATCCTGTGCATTGGTGAGTGATTCATCCGTTACTATCGTATACTCGTAGTAGCATTCTGATGCTTGCTTGTGTTAACTTTTTAAAAACTAGATTAACACACGCTTTCCATTTAAATAGTGTAAGGCCTGTTTTATTCAACACTCAAGTTGTTATCTATACTCTATAAATGCGAAGGTTTGTTTGTCCGGCTCTTATCCTTAAACTGCTGATTGGGCCGTATCAAAATGTGGCTAAGTGGTAGCCTGGAATCTGGGGAAGGACACAGGCTTGTTAATCAATTTCCAAAAAGACCAAAATCAGATATAGGAAATATGGAGCGCTCACGTAATATAAACTGAGGCCCCTCTTCTAATCATGTGTGAGGTTCCCTGCCGAAAATTGGTACCATTATTAGTAGCTTCATTTCCTAATATTTTATTACTATGAATAGTATTCCTAATATGCCTCATATTATTCAATTCTTTTAATACTAATTTGACATAGACATATTAATGGTTTTTACAATTTCTTAAATGTATAATATTTTTTATAAATATTTGACTTTGTTACCTATTTATTATTTTCTGTAATAAAGTAATTATGGGATTCTGTCAAGTTATCATTAATGGACTTCATTTTATGTGTGACAATTACTTTTGTTTTAAGCAAAAGTTTTATGTTATGACAAAGTAAACTTAAAAGAAACTAATGCAATCATACAAGTTTTTCTGTCCATTTCTTGGACTACGGTTGTTAGCCCGTAGTTGTATGTGGTATCATTGAATAGGAATATATAGTATTTATTTCCAAATTAAATAGGAACTGACTAATCACAAGTTGTTGTTTTTGATTGTACTTCATTAGTGAATTAGGTAAGCCCACACATTGCTTATCTCCTCACTATATGGCACAATGTTTCAACAGTACAAAGGTGCTTGGTATGTGGGTGTAACTGACAATGATTAATTTATTATGAACATTAAGTAATGATGAGTGTTGCATTAGCATTAGTTGGTTATTGTAATACAAAACTATTATAAATATATTGTATTTTACATAACTTTCTGGACGAAATTTTCTAAATTTTAGAGAAAACTGTATCAATATCAGTTGTGTGGTATAAACAGACAGATGCGGGTAGTGATATTGATTTATACTATTTAGAGATTTACTGACTGAAATTAAAGATTACATGGTTTTAATTAAATAATGACCCACAAAACATTTGCACTTGCATTTGCAAGAACCAATCATCGTTTTTCGAATAGATGGTATGAAAATATATTTTATTTATTTTATTTTCTTTGCCGTAGGTGAGACGGGTTTGGGCAAATCGACACTGATGGATTCATTGTTCAACACCAACTTCGAGTCCTCACCTAGCCCCCACAACCTGCCCACAGTAAAGTTGAAGGCTCACACCTATGAACTGCAAGAGAGCAATGTTAGATTGAAGGTAAACAACTGAATTTGAATGTTTTTAACTCGAAGAGGACTTAGCGCAATAACTAAAATTTTCTTCCGACTATGCAGTAAAGTTGTGTGAAAATCCAAAACTGCACTTTTTGATATGAAACTGGAATGTGGATATCTGGTCCAAAACCACAAAAAGGGACCTCACAATTTAATTTCTTTACTAATATTTACACCCCACCTTCACAGCTGACAATTTGCGACACAGTGGGCTACGGCGACCAAGTGAACAAAGAGGACAGTTTCAAGGCTGTAGTGGACTACATAGATGCCCAGTTCGAGGCCTATCTCCAGGAGGAGCTGAAGATCAAGCGAGCGCTGCCCACTTACCATGATAGCAGGCTGCATGTCTGCCTCTACTTCATCTGTCCCACAGGTTGGTACACAACTAAATTAGTCCACCGCTGGTCTTACACCTTTTCCATTCTGGTTTTTATTATATTAAACATACCACAAAACCACACATACAGTATTACCATCCCACAAGGTAGATTTGTAAGTCTAATAGCGGCCTGACATCCAGTGTTCTCAAGCTGCCTCTGAAAGCCACATTACCTTTAATTGAAAACAACTGGAATCTTTAACATGTCCTCCGAAACCCTGAACAGTTATGTAAATGACTAATGGTCACCTATCCTAGGACTTTGCCAGTCGTTGCTTAACTTCGCTAATCCAAAACAAATAGCATACGCAATTGCGCCATGAGTGCTTCACAAGAATCCAAAACAATCAAACTACCGTTATGTTTATACCCCAGAGTGCACACATTTTGGGGACACGGGTTTAGTGTGTCGCGCGCGCGCTGAATAATGTACTAGGCTCGCATACTCGCATTGCGACCGAAGTGTCAAGGGCAGTGGTGTCGATACCCTGCGGTACTCTGCTAAACTTATGGTGGCCTGGTTTATTTGGAGAAAGTTTTTCTATGTATATCATCTACTATAGACAGATGCTTAAATTTGGTATAAACAACAATGGACATATATATTCAGTCTTATTATAAAGTATTTTTTTCCTCGTTTTGCCAATCACACATTTGTCAAAACCTACTCAAAAAGGCAACCCTTAAGTTTCTTGCTCGTTCTTCTCTGTGGAGTCGGCTTTGTCAATGAGCAGTACTTTCATTCATTTTAATTACCCAAGTCAGAAAATGTAAAGTTCTCAAATGATAATTTTAACCTATACTAGTACATGTTTAGTACTTGGTTTGGTGGGTGGTTAGTATCTAACTTTTTCACGTTGCTAGCATTGTTGGGTCCTGACTGCTTGAGATAAGATGCTAATCCCGTAAATAAGATTGCATTCTGTTGTTTCGACCTTCGACCTATTTCATAACAGAGCAAGTGTGAAAGCCAAGTGCTAACTTATTGTGATTAAAAAGATGGAAATCCACACTTTTCATGCCTTAAATAGAGTCTCTAGCAGTTCGATTTCCTTTACAAGCTATTTTAAACCATATGCCACATATGATAATTATCAAAATAGATAAATTTTTATGCGACTTAAGAGAGTTTATCCCGCACAAAATTCCATACAAACTTTCAAGTCCAAATTTTTCGAAATGATTAAACCAATTCTAATGAACATTTATATGAATAAAGCGCATACATAGATTTAAAATGTTAGTAGAGAATATTTTCGAAAAAGAATAGAACTACTAAATTATAGTGATTTTAAGGTTTCTATTTAAGGTAGTAATACAGAAAAAAATGCAATGTGTTCTTTACAATTCGATATTTTGAAAATGTTTACTAACTTTATAGATCCATGTATCCTGCATATACGTATAAAGTTTCATTAGAATCGGTCTATTCATTTCGGAAAATTTGGGCTTGCAAGTTTGTATGAAATGCCGTGTGGGATGAATCCTTTTCAAACTGATGAAAACAGTAAAAAATTAGCATTCAACTACCCAATGCCAATGCTGCATTTTCACCTATTTTCTCAATTTAAAAAGATCTCCACCTTGACCATGTAATCATTACGGCTAAATTTAGCTTATAAGGTAAATTTATCTACTTACTTTGTGAATGAGCAATAATGTCAACAACTTTAATAATAAGATAAAA
The DNA here is from genome assembly GCA_949316235.1 of Oegoconia quadripuncta. Taxonomy (NCBI): domain Eukaryota; kingdom Metazoa; phylum Arthropoda; class Insecta; order Lepidoptera; family Autostichidae; genus Oegoconia; species Oegoconia quadripuncta. The sequence goes on from OX438758.1 coordinate 20,047,907, forward strand.
AAGGTGACGTTTTCAAGTGATAATTTTTATCCTATGAAATAATTTTTTTTTTGATTTGATTTGAAGTACGGAAACACGTACTAATATCCATCAAATTAACTAACTTATTCTTATTATCTTTAACAGCATTAGGGGTCTAAGGCAAGTAGGTATACAAGCTAAATTAGGTTGTAAAATGAAGATTATATTTATTTATGCTTGTTAGTTAGGCACACAATCTGAATATTTCTAACATATTTACTCACACTTGCCTTGTATAGTGGTCTATTGTTAGTTATGTGAGTGTATTTGCTTGCATTGTCTGTTTACTCGGACAGTACATGACTTAGTAGTAAACATTTACAAGTTTCCACATAAACAAACATTCCACAGACATGTGTGCATCGAACTCAATAATGTTATTGTATGATTTAAGGTGATTCCTTTGCCAAGTTCTCTTATTATATAATGTTTATGTGTGAGTTTACCATTGATTGATTTGTAATATCCATATGGGGTAATAATATAATAAATAATAATAAATATTTCGGACACTTACACCAATCATCTAGTCCCAAACTAAGCAAAGCTTGTACTATGGATACTAGATAATGGATAAACATACATAAATATTTATATAAACATCCATGACTCAGGAATAAATGTTCATATTCATCACACAAACATTTACCCGTCGCGGGATTCGAACCCGCAACCGTTGGTTTCGCTGATAGGGTCACTATCCACTACACCAATCGGTCGATAAACAGTATTCATTTAAAATTTAGTAGTAAACCCTGAAGACAAAGACGTAAAATTATGTCGTCCAGATAGACTAAACCAACTGTAAAGGCTAAATATTTCCATCGAATATGCCCAAGAACACGTCCTCGTTTAGTCTTTGATATAAAAAAAGCCGCACTGAAATCGGACCACGTCAATACTGAGATAGTTCGTCGTCGTACGTCATATAGCACCACGCGAATTGAAACAGCAATTTCTCGATGCTTTTTTTATCGTTTAGTTTTTAACCTAGCTCCTCTCATCTCCAGGTCACGGTCTGAAGTCGATCGACCTGGTGTGCATGAAGAAGCTAGACACGAAGGTCAACATCATCCCCATCATCGCTAAAGCTGACACCATCTCCAAGACAGAGCTGCAGAAGTTCAAGGTGACTTTTGTACTAATGTCTGTATAAAATAGTTTTCATGCAAACTATAATGAACCAGGTATAAAAATTATGCGATATTTTCTGTTTTTAGTCCCAAAAGTTTATTCATACAACCATCATCATCATCCCGTAAACATTCCACTGCAGGGATTTATTTATTTAATTAGGCTCACCAACAGAGTACATACATTACATCTTACAAAATGTAAGATACAAGATGTAGTTAAAAAAAATAAAAAAATAACATGTTGACTTTCAATAAGTGATATTTTTGTATCCTACATTGAATAAAATATTTTTGATTTTGATTTTGATTTTGAAATCATTTAAACTAAAATTATCTGATATGAACTCCAATTACAGACGAACGCAACACTCAAATGCATGTAGTACGATAACACCATAAAACTGTAGGCATAGAATTTTAAACTATAAAAAAGAATTTTGAAAGTATCTTTTAGTAAAGGGATATAGGCCTTCCGTCGTATAATGAGGGAGTATTGGCCATAGTCCACCACGCTGGCCGAATATGGATTAGCGACTTCACATGCCTTTAAATTTTTTTTTGTCCGACATGCGGGTTTCCTCACGATGTTAGTAATTTAATTAAATTTAAAAACTCATTATGGCACATGGCCTGCCTGAGAATCGAAGCCGGATCACCCAAATTGGGAGGCCGTGTCTTACCGCTGCTGAGCGCTGAGCCGCCAACGCTTTCATACAATAATAAAATAAAAATTTAAGCTCATTCTTAAGCATATTCACGGATACTAAACCAGACTGGCTCCAAGTGGGCGATGGGTGTGGTGGACGCTTTCAGAGGGACGGTAGAAGGCTCAGAGAAAATTAGGAAGCGTTAAGGCAGTCGATTAAGAAATGGAGATAAAATTATGTTTCCCTGATCTGTATTACGACAGTTCATTTAAAGTCTGTAAGAATACTTCTTAATAATTATGATTAAGCTTGTAATTTAATTGCTCTGATTGAAACATTAATTTTTGAACTCGGATAAGATTCTGTCAATATCCTGCCTTATCAAACCACCTGTTTTGAGATGACAAAAATTGTTGGGGCTCTAGAATTTATTTTATAAGTGGGCGGCAGTGTTCTCAATTACACTGTAATAGTGATAAATAATCAGCGCCACCTAGTTCCTCACTAAGCAACTAGGCACACAAAAAGGATATTTTTTGCAACACGCTGTTTAAGCATAATTTTTGCCAACTTTTCTTGCTTATGTGTAGACATTTGCTATAGATGTACTGTATTTTTTGCATGGTAACATTATAATTCATTTTCAAGTTTATTTATTTATTTACCAAGTTTATAACTATCATTACAGATTACTCCAATGCGATAGTTAACTAATGACAATGATGTATACCAACTATATCTACCTATACTAAATAACATAGTACAAATAACGCGACTTTTTGAAATTTGCTCATACTGTTATATGACATGATCATGGTATATGACAATATCTGTACTGTCTGCTATCTCATTGAGTGTATGTAGCGTTGTTGGGACCACTGGTGGGCTGTGAGTTAAAATAGTTTGAGAGCCTGTGTCCTAGACCGTTTAACTCAGATAGGTAAATATACAATACTATACAAATCCTCTTTATTGCACAAAATAATTTACAATAATTTATCTATTAATATTGGGAGAGAATAACCAAAAAACATCCATAGACTTGCACTTTTCAACGGCGATGAACTCACCCCCTATCTCAGGTCACGCGTCACGTGTGCATTACTGTTGACGACCGATTGGTGTAGTGGATATGCCCTGTCAGCGAAACCAACGGTTGCGGGTTCGAATCTCGCGACGGGTAAATGTTTGTGTGATGAATATGAACATTTATTCCTGAGTCATGGATGTTTATATAAATATTTATGTATGTTTATCCGTTATCTAGTATCCATAGTTCAAGCTTTGCTTAGTTTGGGACTAGATGGTGGTGTAAGTGTCCGAAATATTTATTTATTATTTTTTTATTTATTACTGTATATTTCGAAAGGTGAACCGTGGATGTTGTTACAAGCACTAAGCTTTTAACATTTGGGATATCTCTGACCACCCTATGTGGGATAAAGGACGTGACTTCATGTATGTAGGTGAATAAAAATTCCATTAATTTTACATTCCAGTCGAAGATCATGACGGAGCTGCAAGCGAACGGTGTGGAGATCTACCAGTTCCCAGTGGACGACGAGTCTGTGACGGAGGTGAACTCCAGCATGAACTCGCATATACCGTTCGCTGTTGTTGGCAGCACTGACTTTGTGAAGATCGGGAACAAGACGGTCCGCGCTCGACAGTACCCTTGGGGAACTGTGCAAGGTACAGTGCATTTAACCGCCTCCGTGGCTCAATGTAAACAACATTGGGTTTACGATTCTGAGGTGGCCGGTTCGTTCCCCGGCGGGGTAAATGTTTAAGTACTCGGTTTGGTTGGTGGTAGGACATTTTAAATGTCCACCTGGCTAGCTACCACCATGTTTTATAAATCTCCCGCCAAGCAGCAATGTTAATAGCATTGTTGTGTTCCGGTTGTCAGAGATAAGATAGCCAGTCCCCCAAAAGTGTTGGTGTTTCCGGGTCAGTACGCTTTCACCTTCGACCTCATTTATTTATTTATTTATAGTTTATTGTACACTAATCATAAAAACAGTACAGCAATAAAGAGGATGTACAATGGTGCAAGCTTATCTCTAAAAAGAGATTTCTTCCAGCAAGACCGTGAGTGACCTCATCTTCACTTAACATAAAAAAATAGATTATGGAGGATTTGTTAGCCTCAAAAAGATTATCCTTTTAATTTAGAAAACACAATATTATCTATAGAAAGCCAAAACTCTTGTTTTTTATGAAAAGTAACAAAAAAAACCAAACCTTTTTAATTCAATGGAATTCTGATTTCTTGGTGTGACCAGGCTCATAAAATGGTCCCTATATAAAAGATAAAGGCTTACGATCTGCTGGCATGTATTACAAAACCTTTTAGTTCTATCAGTGTTCGGTATACGGACGCCACTAAAAAAGGATACCGACTAGCTACTAAGGAAAAGTTGGTGAAAGCTAACCTGTCATCTGTTCTGTCATAAGTGACAGCTGTCAGAATTCCTTAAAAATCAGATTTTACACTAGTGTTATTATTAATTCAGGCAGGCAGTTGAGACAACTGCTATCCAATAATGCAAGGACATGCATACATGTTTAGTACCACCATCTTATCTAAGTCTGCCGTCAAGCATCAATCTTGTGTTGTTGTGTTCCGGTTGTCAGAGATAAGATAGCCAGTTCCTCAAATAAGTTGAGGTTTCCTGGTTAATACGCTTCCACCTTCGGCGTCATCTACACTTAACATCAGATGTGATTGAGATGAAGTACTAACCTGTTATGCAAAAAAAAATCTAGTTTTAAATGTGTTAACGTTTAATGCTGTTACTGCTTAATCTGGTAGATTGTTCCAGTTCTTAACTACTCAGAAAATCCTGACACACCTCTATTGCTTCATTCACTCTCATAAGGTTGTTCATAGATGCCCGTTGGTTTAGGGTATTCTTGACTTGGGTAAGGGTACATTACTTTATCAAAACTCTTTATCCGTTATATAAATTTCCATTCGGATGAATTCCCAGTGGAGAACGAGTCCCACTGCGACTTCGTGAAGCTCCGCGAGATGTTGATCCGCACCAACATGGAGGACATGCGCGAGAAGACCCACGCGCGGCACTACGAGCTGTACCGCCGTCGCCGGCTGCAGCAGATGGGCTTCACTGACGTCGATGCCGATAACAAGCCGGTAAGTGACGCCATCGGCACGTCACGTCATCGCGTCGCACTGTCACTCGTCAATAGCTTGCTACACTTAAATGACATTTTAAATGTCTAATTGAATCTTATTATAAAAGCGTGTTTATTGGATGGGTTAGTGACAGGAGTGAAAGTTTATTTTTATGACTAATTTACAAACGATTCTAAACTTCTTCTTACGTACTGTAAGTTTTCGCAAATCTATATTGATTTCCTTGATACAGTCTGGGGCCCAATTTGTACGTCGTCCGAACAGGATGCTGTAAGGAAATGAAAATAGCTGAAGATAACCAGTCTAGCGGTATTAACATTGGTTAACACGTTACCTGCCGCGACGCAGACACAATTGAAAATCAATGGTTTACGGTCAGCGGTGACCGGCGCGACGTTCATATGTTTTTCATGGCGAACACTGCAGAACTGAGTCGTTTCGCCAACTTATCGATATGTGGACTCTATTGTAGTCCTTTATCCAATGTGATACCAAGGAATAGAGTAGTGTCCACAAACTTCTAAACGTTACCTACTTTTTTTTTCATTTAGGATGGAGAAGGTTATTCGATATAATCCATTCAATCATCTTAGAGACAGCACTATGTACGTCGTTAAGACTTTCTGCCGTCTTATAACATTGAATAGCAAGGAAGTGTCGTCACCTAATATCGATAAGTCATTAATATAAAGACCTCAGACCTTAACACACAAAACATGGTGTGACATTAATGGCATGAGCTTAAATGTTCAAAAGTGTTTCCATATAACGTATACGAAAAAAGTCAAACCTATGGTGTCTAGGTACTTTTTACACGATGTGATAGTAAATAAAGTCAATGAAATGCGGGATTTAGGCATCATACTCGACTACAAATTAAAGTTCACTGCTCACATTGATCACATCGTTAATAAAGCTGCTCGTATGTTGGGCTTTATAAAACGGAACACCAAGGGATTTAAAAAGCGCCAGACAAAGATTATCCTTTACAATAGTTTAGTGCGAAGTCAGCTGGAATATGCCTCAATTGCGTGGAATCCTGTTTACTGTACACCATCACAACGGATTGAGACAATCCAACGAGCCTTTACAAGACATCTCGCCTATATATCACCTGATGTCCCTAATCAGCTCCCATATGCAGAAAGATTGAAACTCTTTAAAATCACGAATTTAAAAGATCGTCGTATGATCGCAGACATAATATTTTTACATAAAATCGTTAATAATCAATTTAAATGTTGTAACTTACTAGATTCAATTGGCCTAACGGTTCCGTTTAAACTCCCGCGTCATCCTCTTTCAAATACTTTTTCAATACCTCGTTACAAAACCAACCTCGGATTACATCATCCTTTAGCTAGGATTTGCATGTCATATAACCACATGAATATTAAGTGTGAAAAGTCTTGGCTGGACATATTTGCTGAATCCAGACCAATTTTAAAAAGCAAGCTTATGAGACACCTCGATTAACCACCCCTCATAACTGGTATAATTAACATATTACATTATTAATTATTAATTTTTCATTGAATTTCATTACTTTTTTAAACTTTATATATTTAAACTTTATCTTGTATTTTATACTGTAACTATCTATGAATGCTGTGTATACTTATAATAGGCTGATACACTTATAATGTGACCAATATGTGAACTACCAAAATAATGTTTTAGTGTATAAGCTGTTAGTGTACCTAAATAAATAAATAAATATAAACCAGGAACAGAAACGGGCCGAGAATTGAGCCCTGTGGAGCACCTATGCAAACTGGAGACCCTGGCGATGTCTTGCCATTCACATCAATTATCTGAACTCGACTACACACGTACGATTCTGAAAGGCTGAGGGCACGGTCCGCAATACCTTAGTGGCGTTATTTCCTGACCAGACTATCATGATGCACGCAATCAAAAGCCTTTGACTTATCATAGAAAATGCCTATCACAACCTGTGAATCCTTACAATTACATACAATTTTTTTATTTGTTGAAAAAACTTGCAAGCGAAAGTGGGCTTTGTTGGTTAGGTGTTATAGTAGGTTGCTTGAATTTCTATTCTTTCTGCAATTTTATACATTCTGTAGTTTAGAAACGAGTAAGATCTCTATTCTCGCCTCGTACATTTTGTGATCGCGAATGGTATAGATAAAGATGATGATGTCGTCTTATTCTTCGCTCCAGGTGTCGTTCCAGCAGACCTTCGAGCAGAAACGCAGCGCGCACCTCGCAGAGCTGCAGCAGAAGGAAGACGAGATGAGGCAGATGTTCGTGCAGCGAGTGAAAGAGAAGGAAGCTGAACTAAAGGAGGCCGAGAAAGAGGTATATTCAGCTCTTTATTGAAATAATGTAAAGTCAAATTTAGTAACAAAAACACTGTGATTTATTCTGTCTAAACAACATTCATCATCAACAGCCTTTCACGTCCCTACTGCTGGGACACAGCCTCCTTTCACTGGTACAAGGTATGGCCCATAATCTACCACGCGGACCTGATGTGAATAAATCCACATACATGTCAAACTAGTGACCAGATAGCCAGTGTTTTAAAAGCCGCCTTAGTGGGCCACCGACTGCCTTCGATTGCAAACAACCGGACCGACTACTTATCGTGCCCTCCGAAGCTTGGAAACACTCTTATTAAAATGCCACTAGTGGTCACCCATCCAAAGACCTATTTGGATAATCCTACTTTGCTAATCGAAAACGAAAAGTCAATGCGTCTGTGTCACGAGTGCTTTTTAAACAACATCACAAGGTGATAATTACATCGGTCAAAGTATTTAATATAATGCCTCGAAAAGCTTGTTTTTAAAATTCCCCGACTGGAATTTAACTCATGACTTTATGGCATTTTTTAGATAAGCAAAACAATTTAACTACCTAATTTAGTTGTTTTACTTCTTTTACAATTTAACAGTAAAATTTGAAATATAGAATCGTAAACCGTGTCTGTGCCTAAATCTAAACAACATACGGTGTACAAAACAGAGGTCGCGGGTTCAATTCCCAGCGAGTACATAGCAAGGCATTTTTAAAAATCCACCTGACCAACCACTGTCTTACCTAAGCAAGCAAGCCAAGCAACAATCTTGTTAACATCGTTGTGCTCCCACTGTTTGACAGCTTCTCTTAACATCAATTATCAAGGTCTAACACTTACCCATTCTTCATTATTTTCCTACCTTCATAAACAAATTTTTCGCAGCTGCACGCCAAATTCGATAAGCTGAAGAAAGACCACACAGACGAGAAGAAGCGTCTGGAGGAGCTCCGCAAGAAGATCGAAGAGGAGACCATAGAGTTCAACCGACGCAAGCAGCAGACCACGCAGTCGCATCACACACTCACACTCGGCAAGAGCAAGAAGAAGTAACTCACACGCCACTTTCCACCAGACATTACATGCCATTAGGTATTTTTTTTTAAACTGAACATCGTCCATACAATCCATAGACTCCGCTAAACACATCAGGATTAGAACGGATGTACAAAAATTTCGTTGCAGTTATTGGTCAGTTCTGTTAGCGTATTGCATTCTGATTGGTTCTGTCAAGGTCATGTAAAAGACGACTTTCGTAGGACCAATAGGATGCGGTACCTCGCCTCCCCCACCTCAACTAGGTGACAGAGTTTGGCACAGTAAATCAAACAGGAGTCTAGAATACCTAGGGATTGTGTGGTTGTTGATATTGAATTACGTCGGCATTGATAAAAAATCATAATGAATTACTGGTTTTACATTAAAAAAAAAACGTACGACTTCTAGTATAGACCCTTGGCCTGGCGTCTAGTCGTATGGTTACTACATTATGAAGAAATGATGAAAAAAAACTTGTCTGCACATTTCATTAAAATTTCTTTTACGTTTAAGATGTGACAGTTTGTAAGACATCATTTTTGGACATTCCTATTGGATCCGCGTCGCTATCTCCTTCACACTTCCCATCATCATCATCTCATCATCATCATTCATCAGTAAAAAGCTATGTTACGTAAAATATCTTTGGATATGAATCAGTTCTTTTTCTGGACCAGTCTGAACGTGCATTGAATTCAACATTTGCAAAATTATGATCACGTTTTATCATCAGGAATATTCTTGAGGAAGTCACTATCTTTTAAGACGCGTTTATGATTTTTTCGGATTAACGAAAAATATATCGATTCTTTTTAAAATGCCTACATTTTTATCGAATTATAAACGTATCCCTCCCACGCGAAACTATTCCAATTCGCCGAATGCCGGGTACATTGCGGAGTTTGTTCTTATTAAACAATTTGGCCACGAACAAACTCCGCAATGTACTCTGTTTAATCTGTAATTTTACTAAACAGTTTTAAACTATGAAATTATAGTTTACTAAAAATAAGTTGTATTGCCTATTTGAATATTGTTTATAAGTGAAAATCGGCCAAATAATATCGAAGTTTTAAAAAACTCATTTACCAAATGTATTAAAATGATTGAATTATGTATTATTTCTATAGGTTAGTTGTATGATACTCGATCGCACAATTTATTTTAAGCAATTAACAGCATTTCTTCTAGTTGTATGGGACTTGGCGTAGAAATTAACCTACACGTTTGTAATATTAAATATTATAATTGGCGACAGGCTGATGTATGAAAAGTATTATTGAAAATTAATGATATGAATGAAATTTTCCAAGCAATATGGCTTAAAATGAAATCAAAGCTCATCAGTTTACTTGTCACACAATAGCACTCTATTTTTCGAGAGCAAGAATTTGAGGTTTTTGCCATCGAATTGCTGAGAAGGAGAGTTCATGTGTGGACATGGCAACGAAAAATGATTAACATCCATATCGGACTTATTTGTCAAAGTTAAAATCCTTTGAGGTTATGATTTCTGAACGGAGTGACAGGAGTAGAATGTCACTTCGTCCTTTAGGCTAGAAAAAGATTATAAATGTATGTTCCTAGAGAAACCACACAAATGTCTAGACACATCTATTTTTTTCGTAGTAATCTTTCTCCCAAATGGGGTGGTCAGAGATATCCCAAACCAAACATTTGGGTGTTCCAAACATTAAAAGATTAATGCTCGACACAACATCCACGGTCCACCTGTGCTGAAATGCACACGTGACGTGTAAATCTGTAGATGTTTTGTGTGGAAGGTCCCTTAGTCGTTACGACACCCACGGGAATAGATGAGTTGGTTCTATTCCCACCACATGGTAAGGCTGGAGTTTATTTTCAAGAACAGAATTTGCATATTGCACACAAGGCCTGTAGCTAATTCATTTTCTAATCTAAACACCTGTTTACCAATAGCTTAGTCCCCATTTTTCAAAGTCAATAAGCAATTGCTTTGTGAAACTACAAATGTGAAGTGAATGCTAAATACTGATCGAGCAGCGTATATGACCTTAGACATAAGCTGTAGATTGTTTAGCTCTTAAAACAACTTGCTATATAGTATTTTATATAAATATCAGAGCCTATGTCTAAGGTTAGGTTTTTATATGGAAATTAAACATAGTTGTGTTTTAAATAGAGTTTATTGAGAACTGATCGAGCTCGCTCTTACTTAAGTATCATATTTTAGTGACTAGATACAGGAATTAAAGCTTGTATATTCATTTTACATTGGTTTGACTGCGGCCGTCTGCGGCTTCCCATGAATTCATCTGACCCGTAGCATGTCGCGCGCGATGTTGGAGTGAGAGTTGTATATTTTGTCCAAACGAATGAGCAGGACAAATATCTCGTGCGACATAAATGTCAGGCTACTATTGGTAATAAATGACAACGAGAGATTATAATAGTGATTTTAGAATATATACAGTGAGTCCGAGTGTAATGCTCTCTAGAAGTTGCCACTCGTCAAAAGTATTTAGTCACAAAATTTCATTAAAATTTTGACAAAAACTATCGACTTTTTTTGTCATGGAAGGACAAACGCATCCGATAAACACTAGTGAAATGACCTCCAGCATATATGCTGGTGTTCCGTTTATCAAATCGAAATACCATGGGAAATATTGTTTAATAAATATTTTGAAAAGTGTATTTCGTGAATATATTTAATTTATTGTGGACGATCGAGCTGTGGGTTTGATTGCCGTTAGGAGTAAATGAATACGAACATATTTATATAAATATTTTGTATGATCTAGTATCCGTAATAGACTGCCTATTTTGGGTCTAGATAATTTGGTGTAACGCCGAATTTTTTTTTTATCATTTATTGTATGAAAGGGGTTGCATGTGATAATTACTTCACAAATAACTACTGTTACCTTGGCATTTGCATGAAGTACTATTGATTTCTTATCTAGAGAGAATTGTAGTATTAAATATTGTTGTATAGCATAATATGTAGATCGGCGACTGCGTTTGTACTGCTATGGCTTTATCGAATTAAAGCGAATTAATAACTTGAATAGTCCATGAACTTGTAGTGGCAACTTTGTCGTGTATTTGCTAAGTCCTTAGTGAAAGCCCTGCTGTCGGTTTATTGACTGAATTAATAATAAATACTTGTAATTGAACACTAAAATCTTCCTACTCGTTATAATTGAATCTTTATGCCTTTCTGCATTTTATTTTCTTTATTCTGTCCATCATTATTACATTATTCTACCTCTGTTGTCTAATGTCCGATGACCGATTGGTGTAGCAGATAGTGACCCTGTCTGCGTATCCAACTGTTGCGGGTTCGAATCCCGCGAGGGATAAATGTTTGTATGATGAATACATTCATCCCCGAGTCATATATTGACGACCTGTTTGATGTAGTGGTTAGCAACTCTGACCACTATACCAAAAGGTTGCGGGTCCGAATCCTGCTAGGGGCATATGTTTGTGTGATGAATATGGACATGTGTACCCGAGTTGTGGATGTTTTTTCATTTATAACAAGTATTTATTTACAAAAAAAATGTATTAGTATATCAACCATCTGGTATCCACAACACAAGCCTATAGATGTTTACTGTGGAACTAAATGGCGCTGTGTATGTCTAAGGATATTTATTTATTTATTATATATGTTGTATATCTATCCGTTATCTAGTATCTATGGTACAAGCTTTGCTTAGAACGAGATGATTGGTGAAAATATCTGATTTTTTTTGCTTTTTTTTTATGTATATTTGTCTTTGATTATTAAAATTGTATACATGTCTTAGTGTAACGACAACAGGGATGATCGCCAAGGAACGTTTACGATGAAAATGAATTGTAAACATGTATGTATGGGAGCGTCGGAACACGTTGCATTTATCCTTTCATTCCTTATATTTGTAATGGTTTTATATTTAACGTTCTTACATTTATTTGTATTTTACCTAAACGAGGTATTAATATTTAATAAAATCATGAAATTCTTTGTTGTTGTTTGTATTGTGTTACCTCTCTATGTGTTGAACAATATGGTTTAACGTAATACGGATTACACAGCAGCTCTCAAGAATTATCAAGGCATTAAGTAAGTAACTAGCGTAGCTTTGTTATCAATGTTGTGTACGCCTGTAATAGGTATATCAGAACAAAACTTCTGTGTAAGCTATTATAATAGTGTGATATGTTATACTGTTGGTGTACTTAATGAAATGGAATGAATATTCTTTGGAAAAGCACCAACAAAATAAAGCATTTTTGACTTTGACGTAGTAGATGGCTAATTGCACATATTTTGAGAAAATATAATACAGTTTTATTATAGTAGTAAAATAAGTGTAGCGTACTGAATACTTGCAATTGGACCAATTTAAAAGTTTAAAGGAAGTAAAAATATTTCATGTGAACAGTCCGGATCAGAAATTACTAATATTAACAATTTCTGAAAATATGAGATAACATTCAAGTACAAAACAAATTTCATAAAAGTTGGTTTGTTCTTTACTCGGTAAATGATGGTGTAGACAAACCATTAAATTACAAGTTTAATGGCATTTTCGCACAGTAAAACCATGTAAAACTACAAACCTGTTGTGTCGTCTCTATTATGTTGTATCTGTATGTCTTTTTTTCTTGTGTGCAATAAATGATAAATAAACACAAAATATACAATATGCTCTCACAAAACTAAAAATCTTATTTGTAAAATTATCACTTGTTGATAATTATCCCTTTATATACATAGAAAATAATATTACCTTTTTTGTTACATACTGTTGTGCATATAATTTAAAATTCTAACTTAATCAGGTACTGGTGACCCCAGTGTTGAAGCCCCATACAAAACCATACTATTAAGGAAATACTCAACAGTCGCTTCTAGGGTTGCCAAAAAAAATTAAGAGGAATATTATTATAGTTTATTACCATTTCATATGCCAAAAAATATAGTACCTAGACTGCCAATAATAAAAAGATGAGCCATACACATGGTACTTATGTTTTTCTAAAAGTATACTTACTCGATCCAATAGCATTTAAGTTTATTATGGCTTGAAATATATCTCCAAGCATCTTTAGCTACCGAGTACTTATTTTACAATAATTTTGGTCAGTAGTATCAATATATATTTACACTTCTTTTCGGTCACCCCGCAAGTTAGCATTCACTAAAAAGAAAACTCTCTGTGAATTCAGAAATAGGGGAAGTTCAGCACTATGCTTTGGAACAAAACTACGTTCGAAAATTTCATGAGTGTTGCCTGCTTCACAAGTGGGTTTGAGTCTTGTGCAAATTATGGTAGTAGGGTACCATATTACCTAGATTTGGCAACCCTAGTCACTTCATCTCCATTCCAACAGTTTTGCGCTGACCTTTTTAAGGCCATCCTTTTTACCATACAATAACACGCCCAGTAGTAACTTGAGCATCTATCTCTACCCCGTCACAACGGAGTCGCCTCAAATAATTCTAGACTGTAGTTTCCAGAGGCGTAATACCTATGACTAGTTAGGACCCCCGTCAAACCAACGACACTTTGAACGGCTGGGGCAGCGCATAGCACATCGGCTTGAACATTTTGTTGTAGTAGGTGTAGCGACGCTTGTGCGGAGTCACTGAGGCGCGCACCGGGACCAGGGGCGGGCGGGGGGAGCGCGGGGCGCGGCACTGCGGACAACGGGACCATTACACTACATAGGTATAGGTTGCTTGATGATTGGTGGCAGGTGGAAGTGGTTTTATGGAAATAACGATAAAACGATAAAAGAAAAAGGGATGTCGGTTTGTTTGTTGGTGGAGCATTTTCCAGCGTCTTAATGGTCTGCTGCCAAGCAATGTTGGAGGCATTTTTGCTGATCAAACTATCGATTTCAACAACTAATGCTCCGCATGATCGAGCAGGTTCAATGCATAAGATAACAATGATCTACTCGCGACAGGAAGCGTCCAGTGGAAGCTGTGTAGTATGAAACTTCCTATATAGTCCTGTTCAGACTTACGCCTTGTAGTCGGTAGGACTTACATCAGAGGAAACTTCATCATATTCATGGTCATGTCGTCACCAAATATTTTCTACTTTGAAATTGATTCAATGCATCCGTGTTCAGTATAGAACCTCGCCTGACGCTGTCGGCACAAAATGTACAGACTGGCGCCATCTATCGGCGAACCCGTGAACCCACCACTAATCGATTTACTCACTTCAATAGGTACAAGTTCTCACGAGTTTCAGGACAATCCGATAGATGGCGCAAATGTATGCAAATATATATACTATACTGGCGCGCGGCCAGTTTTGCTCTCTCTTCCAATCGGTGCAGCATTCCAACAATAAACCCTCGATCAGATCATATCTGCCGTTTATTTTCCCCAACTCCGATACTTACCTTTCTTTATGAAATAAAAGCCATGAATCAATCATCGTCTACTTACCAAGTGCTATCACAATGAATTGGATGGGAGACAAATTTTTGCATCTTTCAAGTTCGAAGAAGCTTGAGGAGCTCCATAAAAGCGAATGTTTGATAATAATAGTTGACAACTAAATCAAGAGTCTTCAACAAATTGTAAGGAGACAAACATTGGTCTCCCAGTCCTAACCGCCGTATTTGCAATTATTTCTGCTCTGTGAAGCGCCTCTCAACTAGTGCAATAAAATGTGCTGAAATAACTTTTACGCTTTAGTTTTCTTGTATTTGTTGAATATCTGCATGTGTGGGTCGATCGAGGTCAGGTTTCATGTCTCTAGCTAGCAGGCTGTATTTTGTAAAAAGTATGAGTAGGTATTTGGAGCGTCAAAAGAGTAACGTCATGAATTTGTTTTTGGGATGATATCAAGCCAGTATGTCCGGGCTCTGATATCTCAATGTGATAGGTATCTAATATTTTAGCTGGATTTTATAGGATAGTTAAAGTCAAATCAAATCTCAACTGCTAGACGTAGGTACCTAATCTCCTCCAAAACCTACCTACGTCTTTTCCAAATCAATTCTTTCTACTATTGTTACCACGGAGTCGCCTCATCCATGGGAAGACACATTATTCGGCATATGATTTATTAGGTTGTCTTGAGCAGTATTTGTAGTTCCAACTATTAATCGTTTGTTTGACTCAAGCTGTGCTTCTCCGGTGACGCAAGATCAGCTCTTAGCATAGCATTTATTTTTATGGAGTCACACACACCATCATAAAACAGACAACTATTTACCAAAGGCTATTATAAAATTTCTGACTATCTGGATGATAAGCAAGCATGGACATAGACCGCTCGGCGATATTCAGCCTAATTATACAATATAATATAATTGTAACCCAAACTTATTTAAAAGAGCAACCGTTGAGTTTCTTGCTCGTTCTTCTCTGGGGAATCTGCTTTGCGAATGAGCAATAATGTCAATAATTTTAATATTAAGATAAAAATGTGATGTTTTCAAGTGATAATCTTTATCCTACGAAATAATTTTTTTTTGACTTTGACTTTGACACAGAATATAGCTGGATTCTTGCGTACCGTATATAAATACGAGTGTCGAGTAGGTATTCGGAAAGATTGAATATAAATGTTGCGTGAGCCAGTCTAAAAAGGCACAATGTCGGACGAAACACCTTTATTGGATGTAGTATGTCGGTTTCCGAAAACTCTTCAGAAAACTGGCGACAATTTTTTTTTTTGTAAAAGTCGACGACTTTTGTACCAGAAGAAGATGTGATTAGCAACTTCTTGTGTAGCGACTTCAGTATAATTTTGGCTTCGAAGCAGTGTTTTTTTAATAGATAAGGCCAAAGGCCAAAATAGGATAACGACAAAGCAGTGAGACTAATATAAATTATAAATTTAGGGAACCCCCAGCTGAGACTATGAAACCACTTTGGTAATAAAAAGCTAAATATCTTGGCAACAGCTGGATCGATTTCCACCAAACATGGCTCAAAATAATCTTGTAAACACCAGCCTTTCGAGAATATAACCTTTGAAATTACTTAGCCGTATTTACAATGCCTTAGACAGAAAACACATAAAGGCTCCAAATTTGTATTATCCGTTGCAGCATCGGGGTTTCTGAAATATTGTGAACAATATAGTGCCCGCACTACTGCCGAACTAACAGGCGAACTGTGAACAAATTTCGCATGCATATGTGCATAGATACAGTCAGTAACTGAAGTATTGGGTCCTTACCTATGAAATTGGCGTTTTGTATGAAGAATTTCATTAAGACTGTTTTCTCCATACAAACATTTTTGATTTTTTTTTGGGAACGGCAAATCCAAATTTAGCTAAACTTTGGGTGTATTATCGGATATCATTAAGTTAAGTATAGGCAGCGTTAATTTTTAAAAGTAACCACTTTACAAAAGTTTCAGCGAATCTAAGAAATGATTATAGGAAGCACATGAACAGAGCTCTGTAATTTTTTTTTATTATGTGATTTAGCCCAGAAATTAAAATATATTTCATGTGAAACCTTGAAATAATATTCCATTTTCCAAATAAAAAACAAATTTGAATATAGCTTTGAAAATCGCAGGAATTGGTACATATGATTAACGAAGAAAAAAACTCCAATTTCATAGGTATATAAGTATGACCAATATAATATGATGACATGAATTGTTCGTGAAGTACATTGTACCTACAGACGGCCGCACCAACGGCCTGTATAAGCTATCAAATCCAAATATTTTGAAATGAATTTACCGATTCTAATGAAACTTTATACTTATAAGCAGGATACATAGATCTAAAAAGTTAGTATAAAACATTATCAAAATATCGAATTTAAAAGAATATATTGCATTTCTTCTGTCACTATGGAATACTTAAAATCGCTCTAATTTAGTAGTTCTAATCTTTGTCGTTAATATTCTCTCCCAATTATTTAGATTTATGTATCCTACGTATATACGTATAAAGTTTCATTAGAATCGTTCCATTTATTTCAAAAAAATTGGATTAGAAAGATTGTATGGAATTGGTGGCTCTAAACGTAACGTTTTTGGTTATATTTTCATTTGTCAATAGCGTTCAACCCCGTCTCGCGGTTGTGTAGTATAGTCAGCTTACATCACCGTGCCGTCGACTGTACAAATGTTGACTTGCAAATATAAAGTTTATTTCAAAACAGTAACAAATAAAGAGTAGCGTGTGTTCCTGCTCCTAGTAAGCTCCCGACACGAACGACACGAGGCAAGAGGCCTTGGAGGTTCGTGGAGTAGTCGGGCGCGCTCGGCAAGCTTCGGGGTCACGCCACCTTTCGTGGGCGTTTTCCCCTCACCCCGCTTTGCCTCGCTTCGGGCGGAATTATCGGTCGTGAGTCGGACCAAAGCTTTTACGCCGAAGGGCTGCGCGCGCGCGGCTATTCCCGCGCTTCGTTTCTTGTCTCGCCCTTGCGGATCAAATGTTTATTGTCGGCCGTACTTTATGTTTTAATTAATTAAAGGTGTTAAACGTTACTCGTTTGCTTGAAATAGCCTAGATTTAGGGCTCACTAACCCACCGACAAACCCTACACGCTACAGATCGAATTTAAATATACATTAGAAAAAATGTAAAAAACTGGGGCCGCGTGGCAAGGTACCCAAAACGCTGGCAGCGTTTCCTCGCTGGATGCAGATACAAATTGAAGTGTGAGGTTTGAAATTTCGGGATTATCATCTAACTGTATCAATATAATAGGCCCCGCTCGGTGTGAAACACGCCTAATTGTGTTAAGTGCAGTGAAACTACATGACATTACTGAATATTAAAAAGTTTATTATCAACCATACATAATAGTTTAAACTGTTGGCACAATATTGCAGTTTGGTAGACTGGCACTCGATATGTATATCATATACGTCGTCAATGTCTCGTATAAATATTGTAAAGGCATTCGTTGATGGTGTTCTTTAATATTAATTGTATTATGTGCTACAGACTTGTTTGAGTTATAAAACTAAAAGGGGAATATAATATAACATTTGAAAACGACACAGAGTCCCCTTTGTTTATAAATACCTATCTAAGTTTTGGAAGTATTCTGATTTTGTCAGTAGACGATATATCAGTCTGATCTTTTTCTTATAGTTAGAAATATAAAGGACAAAGATATTTGACGCAGCTTTTAAAAGAGCGACTTGACTTGGAAGACATGGACATTCAAGACATTTCCCAAATAAGTCTATAGCACATTTATATACCAGCAATTACATAATGTCTAACTAGTGCTTAGCTATTTCTAGTGCAAAAATATAGCTATCTCTTACAACTTCGTATGAAAATAGAGGATGTGTTGATTTAACGACATTAAACTTTGTACCTTGAGGTCACCGTGCGTCAGAACTAAGAGGCCACTGTGTTATTGGTATTATCCACTACACTACGTACAATCACCAAATGTTAAAATACAATGCAGTGATACCTATATGTATATGTATGGTTGTCCATTAACAAGGTTTTGATGAAGAACACACTGCTCAATAATATGAGTAACAAAGCTCATTGATCATTGTCAAAATCACAACTACGAATTATCGAGAAACAACTTAAAAATCCGAAAAAATAAAAATCAAATCCACAAAAATAATAATTAAATAATCCCATACATTATTGCAATTGGAATATGATCATTAACTTACAATTATCAATTAAAACAAATTCAATTATGACTAGCCTCCCGTTAGTGGAGCGTGTTGCAATCAAATTAATGCAATTACTAATAATAAAATTATGATATTCATTCAAAAAGACATTCCTTAGGAGATCTAAATAATGCTTAAATACTCGCGAACTAAATAATTGAACTTCACTCCTCATTATACTTATGTCAAGGGTTTAAAAACTAATGGAATGAGATTGTTTTCCAAGAGCAGTTATCTGGGAGGCACCTCCCGCGGTGGGGGACTCCTGTATTTGGCTTTGATGTGGAGGAATGGCTTTTTGGAGCAACCGTTATCGGCAATGCTGGCTGCGAGAGAGAGTCTGATGCTCTCCTCTATGGCGGCCTGCGTCATGCCCGTCACGCTGACAGAGATGATCTTATTATTGTTGATCGGACGAAATTCGGTCGGATTTGCGAGACTCATGCTCCGAGTCTTCTTCGCGAAACCGTTGCTGGTGAACTTCTTCGTCTCATTGACGGGCGTGGAGGCGAGGCTCTGACTGCGAGTCTTCCGAGGGTCAGTGGGGGTCGTCGCCCCGCCGATGCTCCCGCTCTTGGCCTGGTTCAGCCTCTCCGTCCCGCAGAAGGGCTTCCTCTCATTCACCAGTGCTAAACTCATGCTGCGCGACTTCTTGGGTGCATTCAACGAGGTGACAGACTTGCGGTACTCTACGGGCGGTGTCCGCGCCGATCTGGCGGTCGGGGTGGTGGGCGTGCTAAAGCTGGGTGCCGACTGCTTCCTAGTGCGCGAAGGCTTATACTGACTGTCCACCTTCAAAGGCAAGGTCAACCCGGACCGCATACTCCTGGAAGCCTTCGGCGTGGAAGTGCGCTCGGGCACCGGCGAAGTCTTCCCGCTGCTACATTTGCTGGTGCGATCTAACTTCTCTACCGGTGATAGCTTGCCGCTGGAAGCTTTGCTGTCTACAGGCGACACAGTGCCGGCGACGGACGGCTCCTTGTTGAGAGACGTCTTGCTGCTGCCGAGGGAGGCGGAGCTGTGCTTGCGGGAGAGGGACGGGGTCGGGGAGGCGGGGGCGGGTGCGAGCGGGACGGGCAGCACGTCGCGGCGGCCCTGCGTCACGAGGCGCACCTGGCAGGGCTCGTGGCGCGACAGGAAGTGCTCCAGCGTGTCCCAGCCGCCGCCCACGCGCACCATCATGTGGCGGCCCTTCAGCAGCTGGAAACGTCTCGAATATTAACATTTTTATGCACCTCAATCACACCAGCAGGGCTACTACAACTTAGCGCGACTCGAGGGACATAGAGTCGCGTGCGAGATAGCCTACATCGCTCAAAGCCGATTGGCGGTCAAGTTGACAGCTGTCAAGCGACAGCCAATCAGCTGCAAGAGACTGAGACTATGTCGCGCGTGACTCTTTCTCACTCGAATCGCTCTAAGTTGTAGTAGCATTGCTGGTGTCAAGATGAGAAAGCCGAAATAGAACAATGCTATCAACATTGCTGCTTGGTGGCAGACTAGACCGAGTAGTTAGACTTTGGGAACTCGTGGACACCGCTACGTAAAATCTTTACTTTTTTCGTCAATTTGAGAAGAATGTAACTCGCATATTATAAATACAACTTATAATAGAGTTGTATGTGTATCTGTACCACAAATGGGCCATCGCTCAGTGTGGATCCTCACCTATAGCGGTAAGACACTACTGATTTTCAGCTAATGCCCTGCGAGAAAAAGCGAGGGTAGGGTACCAATGCAAAAAATAATTTTAATAAACTGATGTAATAATTTTTTTTCAATCTCGTGGATTTTCTTTTGTACAAAAAAATGATTCATTCTGAGAGTCCACCCTCGAGTGGTGACGTACCCTGATGAAGACGTTCCTTCCGGCGATGTTGTAGCGCCCCTCGCCGACCTTCTTGACTTTGAGGAGCTTGGAGCACTTCCCGGAGCTGCAGTTGCAGCCGCGCTCCATCAGCCGCGTCACCAGCTGCACCTGCATCATGAAATTTGGTTTTTAAGATTCCGTGCCTGAAGAGATAAAAATCTTGTACTATCGCTTTATTGTCCGTCCGTCTGTTCAACAAGACCAAGTATGGCGTTGACGTTAGGGTACCTACATCAGAGCGACCAGTCTTCATACAAACTGTATCAACCACATGTAAAAAAATGCAGTATTTTCTAAATTTCAGTAATAAAAATTAAAGATACTCGTAGGTTATTGACCTTCGGTAGTTTTCGTTCGCTTTAGGATGAATTCGTCGCTTTTAATGGACTTCATAAATTAATAGCCATAACGCCTATGTAAATATTGTAAGTTTGCAATCAGGTTTCACCGGAGATAAAATGGATTTTAGCATCTATGAATCACTATTTTGTACACTCGTATTGCAAACCTTTTGTAAGTTCATTGCTAGATACTTGTAACTTCTATGAATTCGGCTGTAAGAGTCTGCGTAATTTCAGACGTAACTTTGGATTATGTTTCTGTCGAGAAAATTTCAAAAGAATCGTATTTTCGACACATTATCACCAGTAGGTATAAGTCCCGTATTTTAGTGAACGCTTAGCGGACGGTCGGTGCAATTGTACCACGTGTGCATACGATTTTATTAATAATTATAGTATGTCTATCTAAAGTACACCTATCATTCGTATTATGTGTATGAAATATACAGGTAGGTACTTAGGTAGTCATTATTTGTGTGCGTCCCATGAGCGTCCGTGATCTCACCATAGGCTCCACTGAAAACCAGCGTTGTAGTCGTTCTTCTTCTCTCGACTACAACAAATGCTGAGTTGGGGACCTGATTTGATGCCACTTTGCGACACCGAAAACTAGCCAATGCATACCTACTTATATTAAGTTTCACATTTCTATGTTGTGTTATACATTCAGTGTACTAAGTATCGGGAATTTGTCAATAAAACAAAAAATACAAATTATTCATCTAAATTTATTTTATCGTCTTCAAAGTAGGCCCCATCGCTTGCAATACAACATCTCCACCGCTTCACCCAGTCTTCCATACATTTTTCATAGGCTATTTGCGGTATGGCCTTTAGCTCATTCAGCGAATTTTCTTTTATGGCTTCTATCGACTCAAAACGTTTTCCTCGAAGTGATAATTTTAACTTGGGAAATAAAAAAAAGTCAGACGGAGCCATATCAGGTGAATACGGTGCTTGGTCGAGAACTTTTGTTGAATTTTTCGCTACAAACTCTTTCACTATAATGGCTGTGTGTGATGGTGCATTATCATGGTGCAGCATCCATGAGTTGTGTTGCCACAAATCTGGACGTTTTCGGCGGATACTCTCACGCAAACGCTTCATGACGCCTAAAAATATTCTTTATTCACTGTTTCTCCCTCTGGAAGGAATTCGGAGTGAACCACACCACGGTAGTCAAAAAAAACTGTCAGCATCACCTTGATTTTGGAGAGACTTTGCCGCGGTTTTTTGGGTTTCGGCTCGTTTTCGAGACGCCATTCTGAAGACTGTTGGCTTGTTTGCATGTCGTACTCATAAACCCATGTCTCGTCGCCAGTTATTATACGTTTCATAAAGGTCGGATCCGTAGAAGCTCGGGAAACCATGTCTTCAGCGACATGCTTTCGCTGCGCTTTTTGAACAAAATTGAGCTCTTTTGGAACTGGTCGAGCGGCGACGCGTTTCATGCCTAAAATGTCAATGAGAATGTTGTGGACGGACTTAAAAGATATGTTCACCTCACTAGCCAACTCTCTCAGACTCATACGTCGATTTTCGAGCACTAGCTTCTTGATTCTGTCGATGTTTTCTTTGGTCGTAGCGGTTGAAGGTTTACCAGAACGAGGCAAGTCTACTACTACTTCTCGGCCTTCTTTAAAAGCCTTATACCATTCATAAGCCCTTGTTTTCGATATACACGATTCGCCGTAGGTATTTCGCAACATTTTTAGTGATTCACCACATGAAATATCATTTGAAACACAAAATTTAAGGCACACTCTTTGTTCAACAATATTTTCCATTGTAAAAATCGCCGAGGACTCAAAACTATGACCAACAAAAAGTGTAGTTTAAAACAAATTAAATGACAGATCCCGCTCAAATTTTGCGCGCTAAATCAGTACAGTGCTACCAACATGCAGTAAAAAAATTAGAACGACCTCTTTTACGCGGGTCTTTTTATTGACATATTCCCGATACTTTTTACACAGAGTAGTATAGTACATAGGTAACAATTAAATGTATTGTATAAGTGTCGCTAAATGGAGGAAATAAAGTTTTCTTATTCTTAGGCTCAATCTCCCCTTGTTGCAACTTTTCGCAATATGCTCACCCGCTTGTCAAGCTCGTTGGTTGGTTTGAGCGGCACGTCCGAGTCGGTGCTGCCGACCGTACCCTCGCTCTTCGTACTCTCGGCGTCCGCGTTGTCTATCACTGACAGCTCAGCTGAAACACCACATTTACCTATGTAGTTACGAGTATACCTAATACAGCTAAACTTTGATAAGTGGTTGGTGGTAGGGCATTTTAAATGTCCGCCTGGCTAACTACCACCATCTTATCTAAATCTGCCGCCAAGCAGCAATGTTAATAGCATTGTTGTGTTCCGGTTGTCAGAGATAAGATAGCCACAGTCCCTCAAATGTGTTGGGGTTTCCGGGTCAGTACGCTATTAACATTGCTGCTTGGCGGCAGATTTAGATAAGATGCAAGATTTAGATAATTTAGATAAGCCAGGCATGGAATTCCCTTCCGGCATCAGTCTTTCCTGAATCCTACAACCTTGGGATCTTCAAGAGCAGGGTGAATAGGCATCTACTGAGATCGCGTGCTTCATCTCCGACCACATCGTCACTTCCCATCAGGTGAGATTGTGGTCAAATGCGTATCCAGTTAACCATAAAAAAAAAAGATGGTGGTAGCTAGCCAGGCGGATATTTAAAAGGTCCTACCACCAACCAAACCGAGTACTTAAACATGTACCCCGCTGGGGATCGAACCCGCGACTTCCAAATAGTAAACTCAATGTTGTTTACATTGAGCTACGGAGGCGGTTAAACAAAAGCGATACTTACTCAGATTAGGTTCTGGCGAGGATGTTGGAGCTTCAGTATTGGACCTGGAAAATGGTAAGTTTTATCGGAATTATGAATGTTAGGTATTACTGGAATTTTAATGAGAGAAACACGTTACCCAAAAAACTTTATTGTTTGCTGAGGATTGCAATCCACAAGTTAACTAAAAGATTATCCTGTCATATTACATTTACAACTTACTTCTCATCAGGCAAGGGTGAGTTGTCCCGGAACTGCCAAGCGGCGCCTGACATGGCAGAATCCAGGCCTGAGTCTCTCTCCTCCATTGCGATCTCCTTCTCGAGTTGCACAAGCCCCGGGGGCTCCACGTTAAACTTGGTGGCTAGTCGGGCCACCTCCAGCAGGCAGAGGATTACCTGACGGGGCTGGTTGTGGAGGACTGGAAGGAATTAAATGTAAATTTTTAGGGTTAGATATTAGATTGATGAATTTCTGTCATACTAGTTTCAATGGTTTCAAGGCCACGGAAGGTTTAGTGACAGAAATAAACGGAACCAAATGTTACGATGTTAAAAATAGCATAGTTGTTGGTCACCCAGCCAAAGAGCGACCGCGTCAGAATTTACTTAACTTCCCTAATTGAAAACGAATAGCTAATACAATTACCTCACAGAGACGACCGTTTGGCGTAGTAGACCCTGTCAGCGAAACCAACGGTTGCGAGTTCGAATCCCGCGAGGAGTAAATGTTTGTGTGATGAATACGGACATTTATTCCCGAGTCATGGATGTTTATTTAAATATTTATGTATGTTTATCCGTTATCTAGTATCCATAGTACAAGCTTTGCTTAGTTTGGGACTAGATGATTGGAGTGTCCGAAATATTTATTTATTATTATTATTTGCTTCAGTGCCCCAGAATTAATAAATTTGTGCGCTCCGTTTCAGGATGAGTCACCACAGTCAATTCAATTCATGTCAGGTTTATATTATTATTGCCATTGAATTGTGATGTGAATCATATTAGGACCCTCATAATGATTCATCCAAGATGGCCTCAAGAGAATAACAGTAACATGAGCACAGGATTGGATGGACTGTAGCATGTCACTGCTCCGCCATCATCGTGGGTAAAGTACTTCAATCACACCATATGTTAAGTGAAGATGAGGCCGAAGGTGAAAGCGTACCTACTGACCCGGAAACCCCAACATATTTGGGGGACTGGCTATCTTATCTCTGACAACCGGAACACAACAATGCTATTAACATTGCTATTTGGCGACAGACTTAGATAAGACGGTGGTAATAGCTAAGCCAGGCGGACATTTAAAATGCCCTTTTTTTTTTCGAAGGGAAACTCAGTAAGCGTACGGCTCGCCTGGGGGACTGCGAGACGGTTATGTGGGACTCCCCTCCCTGAAGGGAGGGATACCCACTAAAACCCCGCGGCGACCTTCTTCGGCAGTAGGGAGGACCTGGGAACGCATAAGCGGCTCCAGTTCCCCCCCGCCCCGCCTCCCCTGGCAAGGGGAGGCCCGTTCCCAGAGGGCGGCTAGCGCGGGGGGCGCTGTCGTGCCTCACACCGCGATCAGCGGGCGGTATGAGGCGCGACAGGACCCGATGCGACGACACCCCCTCGGTCAGTTATGAAGTGACGCATTTGGTAGTAGAACGAATTCTATGCGGATAAAGTCGCGAGTTGCAGCTAGTTATAAATGAATGTAATTACCAAGGTCATCGCTCTCGAACAGTAGGTTCTCATGCACGCCGAGGTCTCGGCAGAAGGTGATGAAGTTCTCTGTGTTGTCGCGAGAGAAGAAGCTGCGCCGGGCCGCGCGCTGCCAGCATCGACCACGGATTTGAGGCACCGGCTGAAATCAGAGGTCAAGGGTTCACAGGGGAACGCGTTGTTACACGTAAGTACCGCTCGCCTGGGGGACGGCGAGACGATGATGTGAGACTCCCCCCCCTATCGTAAGGTATAACCCACTAAAACCCAGCGGCGACCTTCCTCGGCAATAGGGAGGACCTGGGAACCCATAAGCGTACCGAGGTACCTAACCACCTAGGTATGTGTCTTGGCTCTTACAGAAGAGGAATCATCCGTCTGTCCGTTTGTTTATTTATTTATTTGTTAAAGAAACCAACAGCGTTACAGTTGTGGATAATAATTACCAAGTACGAATACAAAAAATAAGGCAAATTACAGGTTTCATGAGGTTTTTTCAGGTTTGGCTGCTTTTTAACAATACGAAGAATAAAATTTGGGCTCCATTGTATACTTACTCCAACGATGAGTCCCTGATCGAGCGCCTCCCGGGCTCGGTCGTGGATGACCGCAGCCAGTTGACACAGTTCCACGCCGTTGTCGAGGACGTCCAGGAAATTCTCCCCGGTCAGGTACGTTATACCTGAAGATGAAGGAAAGTTTTGGTCGGTAAGAGCTATCAAAGGTACGATAGCAACCAACATGTTTGCTTTTGAAGGTCGCGGATTCGATTCCAAACGAGGTTCATGTTTAGTAATCGGCTATCATCATCTTATCTAGGTCTGCCCCCAAGCAGCAATGTAAATAGCATTGTAGTATTCGGGTTATTTGAGATAAGATAGCCAGTACGAATTAAGTGATCGTGGTCAAGGAAATCCGTTGTGCACAAAAAAATACGTTTGGGAAAGTTATGGGAAATTCTTTCGTCTAAAACTATAAAATTTATATTAGATTAATGCATTTTCACACGTTATCAAATAGTGATAATATTTTTCAGCTATAAAATTGATCGTCTTATAGTACAGTAGATATCTAATAGGGAGGACCTGGGAACGCATAAGCGCAATAATATAAATGTCAAAGAAATTTTAAAAAATGTAACACCTACATAGTTATACTTCAATATCATTCAATATCTAATCTAACTAAATATTATAAATGCGAAAGACTGGGTGTTTGTTTATTGGTCAATCACGGCGAAACGAATGAACGGAATTGGACGAAATTTGGTATATACCGGTGAGTTTTTTACCGTAAGGAAAAAAATAGGGCATATTAGGTAGATGAAATAGAAGTATACTTCGCCCAGCTCCCAAAAATTATAAAATTGTATAAGTTGTATACTTTTATATATATATATATAAAAAAAAGAAAATGATCCTGTGGGTTTCTTGCGCCGCTTCTTTTCCCACAGATGATTTCCCTTTCCGAAGCGGTGGTAGCTTGGACATACTGACTGACCGAAAAATGCTTAGCCCTATTTTTATTTCCAATAGATTTAAATTGACATTCAACAAATGATATCATGTATCTTACGTTGAAATAAAATGCTTTGAGTTTGAGTTATAGGCATTGGTAGTTTATTTATGTTTTTAATTAAACGCACGCGCCGGCCCCATATTTATGTGCGACTGGCGTGTTTCTTAGGGTTCCTATCATGCTAAAATTTGGAACTCATGTTTTCTCCAAGTTTTCTTTATTTATTTAATTTAATGGTGTAATTACAAACGCGACCGTCAAATGACACAATTTAACGCTTTATTTTATGATAGTTTTGACAAAAAAACTACCTATGGCAATATTGCCAATACCTTCTATTTCTTACTTACTTACCTAATATGCCCAATTTTTGCCCTTACAGTAAAAAATCTCATCCAGCATGTAGAACATATTCTGGATTAAAACAGAATATTTTTACCCCGATAGAGGGAGTAGGGTCATTACGCTGGATCGCGGCCCTGCGTTGTTTCGCGGCCTTTTAGAGTACCAACCGCGTAAATATTGCAATAATAAGAATTCCATCCCACCCCTCCCAACGTGTTGTCGTCTTTATAAAGTAGGATAGTTACAGAATGAAATGCCTATCCAAATTGGTCTGTTAACCTAATCCATGTGCCGGAAATAAATCGTCCATTTTGCCAGCCGCGCTGCCAGCGCACACACGTGCGCAAATCTGCGCAAAAAATAGCGAACAGGTCCCGCTTCAAAAGTAAGTATTTCAAGTTTACGATTACTTATTATTATTGTGATTCTTTTTGAGTGATCATAGTTGTTTGATTTACTTTATTTTGCACCTATTTTGGGAGTAAATATCTTAAATACCAGTTTCATTTCGTGGCCGCCAACCAAAACAATGAATTTTTAGTAAAGTTGGAATACGGCCGGGTGGCCGCGGCACTAACTCACTAAATGAAATAAGTTTGCCGTCTTTGCTATTATTAATGTAAATAAAGTTTCGTTTTGTGCAAATTTTTTTTTTGTTGGGGGTTGGTTTAAATGCTATGGTTAGTTCACGGCCGGCAAAATATAATAAATACGGATTTATAGCTATAATGTGGCCGTGGCCGCTAACTAACACATGTTAACAAAAGAAATCTGGTTCGCGGCCGTCTGAAAATCATATGAATAATAAACGGCCGTTATCTGACTATTGAAAATAGCCGTGTCAGTTTACGGCCACTTCTTTCACACATACTATTTGGGTGGTGTTCAGGTAATTTTTGTTGTTACAGATGTCTACCAAAAAACACAAAAAAAATGCTGTGACTTACACTCCTCAATCCCTAGAACAGGCATTAAAGGAAATTCGCGAAGCCCAAATCTCAATCAGGGAAGCATCTCGTAAATTTGGGATTCCTAGATGTACAATTCAAGATCGTTTAAGTGGCAGACGGACTGACGAACTAAAAAAACATGGCCCCGAACCAGTACTGGGAGAACAAGGCGAAAAAAAAGTAGTGGAGTGGCTTATAAATATAGCAAAATGTGGTTTTCCAGTCAAGAAACAAGAACTGTTAGATACTGTCCAAAAAATATTTAAGGATATAAAAAAGCCGAACCCTTTTAAGGATGATCGTCCTGGTCAGACATGGTATTTGAACTTTCTAAAAAGACATCCTGAAATATCAGTTAGATCTGCAGAAGGCATCAACAAAGCTCGCGCGAGGGTAACTGAAGAATCTATTCGACTGTGGTTCCGCGAACTGGAAATATTTTTAGCCCAAGAGGGACACTCGGACGTACTTAAAGAACCCAAAAGAATATTCAATGGCGATGAAAGTGGATTTTCACTTTGTCCAAAAACAGGAAAAGTTCTTGGGCCCAAAGGTTATCGTAATTTATACCAAATTAAAGCTGGCAACGAAAAAGATAACCTGACAGTACTAGCGACATTTAACGCTAGTGGTCACATGTGCCCGCCATTGGTAGTTTTTCCATACATCAGACCACCAAAAAGTGTAACCGACAGCATGCCACAGGATTGGAGTCTGGGAAGAAGTGAAACGGGTTGGATGAATGGAGAAGTATTTTTCGAATACATCACTAACGATTTCAATAATTTTATCATAGAAAATAATATCAAGAAACCCGTTCTACTGCTAGTCGATGGACACAAGTCACACATGTCTTTTGTGTTGAGCTCTATGTGTGAAGAGCTTGGTATTATTTTATATGCTCTTCCCCCAAACACTACACATATGCTGCAGCCTGCCGATGTCAGCGTGTTTGCTCCATTAAAAGCCCAGTGGAAGAGTCACGTCAGAAAATTTCTTACAAAGCCAGAAAATTTAAACAAAGCTGTAACGAAAACAAATTTCTGTCTTCTATTTAAAGACATAATCGAAAATCCACAAATGAAAACAAATATTGTTAATGGATTTAGGCGATGTGGTCTTTTCCCGTATGATCCGAACGCAGTTGACTACACGAAATGTGTCCAAAATACATTGGAACAATTTAGTCGACCGACTGGTTCACGTGAGAACTCGGTAATAACGAATGAAGACCTCATCGCTACTCGCAAAGTGATTCGTCATTTGAGACCAGTCCTAAAACAGAAAAAGATTGACATAAAATTTATCCTAAAGGAAATTAAAAAGCTGAGAAGGTTAGAACCCAGGGAACCTCAATATATTACCGGATCCGAAGACAATACTAATTCAACACTCGACGTGTCGAGCGTTCCCAGCCATTTGTCAAATGTTTCGGCTCATACATCGGCGAATGCTTCCAATCTCGCTCCGCCGCATGTGTCCAAACCAAATCCGTCGCATTTTTCCGATCTAAAACCACTGCATGTTTCTGATTTAAACCCGCCGCATGTTTCCGATGTTACCTCTTCAAATGTTACCGATCTCGCTCCATCGCATATTCATGATCCTGTCCCACCCACTCTTGTAATTGCTACTGAAGTTCCCGATCGAACCTCTGAGAGTGTTCCGAATCATGGCTTGTCAAATTTAGTTACATCGGATTTTAGCTTTCTTGAGCTGGGATCAGTGGTTTCACTGGACGATATTGTGGTCATACCATTCCAAACCAGTACACCCAAGAACCGAAACCTAAGCGCCAAGTCTCTAGTTCCTAATGAAATCTCTCCATCTTCAAAACCGGACTTGAATAACGTCCCTCTATACACGGAACAGATACACCAAATCCAGATTACAGGTGAACCTGGAAGTTTGGAAACTGGCACCGAATTAGTTCCACATAGTAGTCCAAAAGAGCAACTAGGATCTGAAAATCGTGACACCGACTCAGTAACATTATCTCAAGTGTCAACTTCAAAAAACAACTTGCCATTATGTACCGTTACTACCTCAGTAAATTTATCGGAAGGCGAAAATGAAGTTTTAACATTTGGCGTCACTCGCGAACAACCAGAAGGAAGGTCTCTTTTATCACTGGGTGATGTTATAGTTATTCCTACATTCCAATCAGAACATTCAAATTCTCATAACGTTCTGTCAAAGAAAGCACCATCTTCCACAATTACGTCCGGATCCGCCAAAAATAAAATTTCAATAGATCCAAACACAGTATTCGAGCAACATCTGTTTATACCCCAACCTCTAGAAAAATCCAAAGAAAACGTATCCAAAGCTCGTATTCCGTCGGCGATATCAGGGAAAAAATGGCGAGAGTACCATATGCTAAAGGAAAAAGCTAAACAAGAAAAGAATGAAGAGAAAGAAAAAGCTAAAGTAGCAAGAAAGCAAGCCGTGAAGCGTAAGCAAGAGGAAGCAAAGAAAAAGAAAGAAATACACAAATCCAAGAAACTTAAAAAAGGAACACTTTTAAAGACTAAAGAGTTGGGATCAAAACAAAATATTAAAGAAAATTGTGGCCAATGCGCAAATATCTTAAACAGTGACACTGAGGACGATGAAAAAAAAAATGTTGGCTGTGATTTTTGTACTAAATGGTTTCATTTAAAGTGCACTGATTTTAAAGGACTGACTTATGATGATGTTAAAGATAAACCGTTCAAGTGTAACATGTGCATTATTGATAAGTAATAGTTATTTTATCCTCATAACGCGTAGTTTAAGTTGATTATTTTGATCTCGTACCAACTAGGTACTGAATTAAAGACTGATTTAAACTTTATATATTTTTGATAGGTTATACTATATTATGTACTAGATGTCTATCTAATTCTAATTCCATTAGACACTTACTGATTACTCGTTATATTATTGAAGTCTGGTTAGGTACTGAATTACTAATAGTTACTGTTAACAAGTTAATTAATACGTATATATAAAGAAAATGTTGACTATTTAAAATACTAGTCTTACATTATGGAATAGAACTTCTGGGAGTATTTAAACTGTTAAGGCGTTAATTAATATCATGTATGTAGGTACTTAAAGAAAGAAATATTTATTGTTAAAAATAGTCGAATACGCTCAAATGATGGAGTATTGGGACAATACTATTATATCATTAATTAATATAATAATCATATCAATATTTAATAATCATTATTTTCGTCAGTGTTAGCTTGTTAATTAAGAAGAAAATGATGATTATTTATTAAGTCAATAAGTCAGAAGTGCTACTCTATAATTGGAGAGTAGTATTTTTAATAATCAATATTTTTTTTTATATGAATTAATGATATACCAGTATTAGCAGTGCCTTGTGTAATACTCCATCATTTAAGCGTATGAGATTAGTAGTTTTCACTGTTATTTCGTTAATTAAGAAGAAAATTATGATTATTAAATTAATAATCATCATTTTCATCGCTATTAGTTCGATAATTCGTGATACATCTTCGGCTACATCGTCACTTTCCATCAGGTGAGATTGTGGCCAAACGCGAATCCAGTTTTTAATAAAAAAAAAAAAAAAAAAAAAAAAAGATAATTAAGAAGAAAATGATACTTAGCAAATTAATAATCATCATTTTCTTCTTAATTAACGAGCGAACAGTATTAAGCTCCATAAGTACTACTCTATAATTTGAAAAATACTACTCTATTAATTGTTATATATGTATTTACATGTCTCAAATTCTGGAGTAGTATTTCTGGGACTGTTAATACTGTTAACACGTTAAAAAAAGGAAGAAAAATATGATTGTTGAACTTCTACTACTAGTCTCAAATTACTGAGTAATATTTCTGAGATTAATTAGTGTTGTTACTATTAGCTTTAACGCTATATTAAGAACAAAATGTTAACAAAATACCAAACTTAATTTGTTGCAATATAAATTGATTAACTATTATAGTGTTTTATTTCATTATTTGCAGAGATCGAATGTAATGTTTAAAAACGAGAGAAGAATAACTGCAGTATAGATGAAAGTGTATGTTAAAAGAAGTATGGAAGAGGAATAAATTAAAGCATTAGAGGTTAACGATAAGAGTTTCGATGAAAGGAAGGAAAATAAAGTAGAGAAAGGAAAGAAGACAGGACAGAGGAAAGATTTGTTGCAGAAATTAAAGACGAAGGTGAGTTGGGAAAAGAAGATAAAATGCTGTAGAGATTAGAGACGAGATTGTAGTATGTAACCGCAGATTAGAAGAACAAATACTGTAGAAATAAGAGATGTTAGAATAGTGTAAGGTTAAGTTAGAGCACAAGAAAGGGGACGACTGATATTGGAAGAAATGTGCTATTTAAGAGTTGTGGAAATTTATGATAGAAAACTATACGAAAACGTCAAAAAAGTGTAACCCAATATGGCATGTAAAATTGGAGGCCGCGAACTGACTCTAGGGTGGTCGCGAACCGAAAAAAGTGGCCGTCAACCGGCATTTTGGGTAAGTTTCAGGTAATTATTTATTTCAAAAATAACTGTTCCAATATTCCTTCAATACTTTTTTTGAAAAATAACTTGACTATATCTGCTACGCCTACAAAAACAAACAGAGCTTGAATTATGGACATATTATATTTATTTCAAGGAGCAAAGTTGGGAAGGCGACTAAAAGGCCGCCAACCGGCGTAATAACCCTACTTATAATAGCGGGATAAATATACAAATTAAACATGTCCACGCTAATAGAGATAATTAAGATACGTTTTGACCATTATCCATTGAAACATGAAAACGACAAGACATAAAAAGACATTGTGGTAATAATATCCCTACAGATTTAGATATGTTTGATTAGACCACTAGTTCGACAATATTCAAACGGTTATAAAGCAACTTTGATGTATTTATCAATGCAATTGTAAGTTTGCATCGTGCGAGCTTTTCTAAAGCGGGAAAGGAATTCTGTCAGATATATCACCATGTAAATACTTTTAGAAAGTACCGAACACAATGTACATATCGGTTAACCGTGGTCCCGGCTGGTTTGTGATTGCGAAACGCCACAACAAAGTCGCCGGAATGGAACTAATATCGCGGTAATATGGGTTGTTTACGAGAGATGTCGGTTCGCGTGACTACGCAATCGAACGCATTCGCCGAATCCAACAACATTGTAGTAACTGGAGATCATAGAGTGGACAGACACATATGTCATATCTAAAATTATAATGTATATTGAACAAAATAAATATTGTAATTACTATACTGAAGAAAGAGAGAGCGATATTAATACGTTGACTGCCATAAGTGTATAGGTACTCCTACCACTACCCATTGCCACCATACATGAAATTACAATGGGACCAACTCGACGGCATGCCCTTTCATTTACAAAAAGAACCATGTGAATCAACCGCCAAATCTCAGAGATATCGGTGTACATACATAAAAAAAAAATACGCTCCGAATACAGAACCTCCTCCTTTTTTGAAGTCGGTTAAAAATGAAAAAAAAATACATACAGACGAACATAGTACCTCCTCCTCTTAGGTGTCGGTTAATAAATAGTATGTCATAGTCATGTAGGTACAACAGGTATTATAGTCCTGCTGCCGTACCATGTAAAAGATCTTGCGTTGACTTCTAGGGCGCATATGAACGATCGAATGCAAGCTAACTAAACGTAAAATTTTTGCGATCGAACGGAAAAAGTACCTATGTTATATGTACTTAGTTATGGTATCTATGTTCTACAATGTCGACAGCATGAATAAATGAACATGAATATGTAAAATTGTAAAATTTACTCAATAATAATCTTTTTATTTACATGATTTCAAGCATTACTTTATGATTTAATTTTAAGTCTATCATTGAGAAACTCATTTACACTTTAATATCGTTTGACCAAAAGGCTCTCTTTATGTCAGGAAGATATACAAGACTATTTGAATCGGAATGAAATTCTTGCAAAAGTATTTATGCTGCACGATGCCTACAGCAAATCTTAATGTAGAAGAAATAATAGCGGTCCAATTACACTTCCCTGTGGTGCACCATGTTTTTTTAAACATCGACTTGCGTGTGGAGTGAAGTTTAGCAAAGCATGGTCGAGTAAGGTAACGCCAACTGGATACCGAACCGTTAGTATTACTTATTCCTCTATGGTATTACGTACTAATTGACTTACGAGTTTTTGTTTGCTGTTTTTGTAATCTTGTACTCATATATATTACGTTTCTGTTATGACGTTAACAGTGTTTATTCCACACGGAATTCGATACAAATTTTCAAGTCCAAATTTTTCAAAATAGCGATTCGAATGAAACTTCAAACATATAACATAAATATGTATAGAACTTCCACCACATACATCGTTATACACTCACACATACATTCATAACTCACACCACTCACCATTCCACTCATTACACACAACACACATTTACACATACTCCCACACGAAATTCTAAACCTCATTTATTCATACATAGTGGGTTACACTCACTTTAAAGTCTCCATACCTTTACCTTGTACATTTGTAAAATGTATACTCTACCTGGTGATAATGTCAATAATGTCTGAGGAATCACTGACTCTGATAATACAGTTTAACTAGTTTCGGAGTCAGGGGTCCATTATACTAGATGACTTCAAATGTATTATACATAACTCTAGTCTTAAAATAAACTTAAAATGCATTGTAAACTTGGGTACCTAATGAATAAATGATTATTATTATTATAAGCAGGTACCGCCTCCGTGGCTCAATGTAAACAACATAGGGTTTACGAATCGGAGGTCGCGGGTTCGATCCCCAGCGGGGTACATATTTAGTACTCTTGGTTGGTGGTAGGGCATTTTAAATGTCCGTCTGGCTAGCTACCACCATCTTATCTAAATCAGCCGCCAAACAGAAATGTTAATAGCATTGTTGTGTTCCGTTTGTAGATAAGATAGCCAGTTCCCCAAATGTTTGGGTTTCCGGGTAAGTACGCTTCCACCTTCGGCCTCATCTTCACTTAACATCAGGTGTGATTGAGGTCAAGTGCTAACCCATTGTACATAGACTAAAAAGTTAATAGAGAATAAAACAGGTATTGAAACTAAAGTAGGGCGATTGGAAGTTTTCGTTAGTAACAGAAAAAAATGAAACATTCTTTTAAATCCGATATTTTGAAAATGCTTTTTTATTAAATTTTTAGATCTATACCGTCGCTGTAACAAACACAACGACTTGAAATAGAAGACATCTTGTAACGACATCTGTTGCAATTTTCACAACCTTTGTAACTCTGTGTCACTCGTTTCTGCTACTACGTTAGATAAAGATCCATCTATGGTCGCAATAATTACTTGTCTATGAACTTTCACGACGCAGGCGCCGGCAATGAATCGGCGCTCGCGTGACCCGCGGTCAGAGGTCCTGCCTCCGTACCACCGCGCCCACAGAGTGCGATAGTGATTACTTTACGGGTCAAATGTCACGTCCAGTATAATTGCCTTTGAATGATTTGGATCTTAGAATCAAGTTGATTGAAGATAGTGTTAGAGTCGTGGTTTTTAATAAATTGTTGCTAAAATATTAGGAATATAGTTTTTACTTAATACAAGCTCCATTGGTCTGAGGAGGATCCAGGAGATTGATGGGACTGCGAGCATCAATAATGTCAGGAAATAATTGGTTATTACCACAGTTATTTCTAAAACAATATCTCATTAATAAATAAATATAAATGGGCATACACACAGCGCCATTTAGTGCCATACTTTCTTGTATTTTCGATTTTGAATCATACAAACAAATGCCCCTAGCGGGATTCGAATCCGCGACCGTTTAATACAGCAGTCAGGGTTACTAACCACTGCACCAAACAAGTCGTCATAGTAAACAATTTAAAATCAATCATACTACTCGAAGTCACTCTAAATTCTAAAGTAATTAAACAATATAATAGTTTTGCATTTTACAAGGTTAACAATGAGGAAGTTATCATTGAATAAGAATAATGTCATGAGATGAGAAAATCACCAAACAATAAGGAAACTATTGAAAATACAAAAAAAAATGTCTCTAGGTATATTCTGCTAGGTACTCTCCGTGTGACAATTGGTTTTGTACATACATACTTACATAACGTCATGACTTTTATACCAACCGTTATTAACCGCCTCCGTGGCTCAATGTAAACAATATTGGGTTTACGATTCGGAGGTCGCGGGTTCGATCCCCAGCGGAGTACATGTTTCAGTACTCGGTTTGGTTGGTGGTAGGGCTTTTAAATGTCCGCCTGGCTAGCTACCACCATCTTATCTAAATCTGCCGCCAAGCAGCAATGTTAATAGCATTGTTGTGTTCCGGTTGTCAGAGATAAGATAGCCAGTCCCCCAAATGTGTTGGGGTTTCCGGGTCAGTACGCTTCCACCTTCGACCTCATATTCACTTAACATCAGGTGTGATTGAGGTCATGCATAAAAAAAATACCCAAATGGGGTGAGATATATCCCAAACATTAGTGTTTCAGTGTTCTAAATATATATCCACGGTTCTTACGAAACATACAGAAATGCCCAGGTGACACGTGAGCCTATATCGCCGTTAAAATATCCGTTATTTAGCATCCATAGTACAAGGTTTCCTTAGTTTGGGACTAACAAAAAAAAAAACAAACAGCAGAATTGAGAACCTCCTCCTTTTTGAAGTCGGTTAATAAAGATTATTTTTGACTTTTCACCTTTAGAAACATACAGAATGCCCACGTGACAGGGTTGAACCGTGGTGAAACCATCGCCGTTGAAATGTGCAAAATAGATGGTTTTGGTGTAAAGTACCTTACTCTCCTTTCACAACAACCACGGAAAGAGACAGGTTCGTTCAATTGCACCTTTAGAGTGAGTTAAACGATTGCCCACATATTTATTAGATTAGCAGATGCGTGTGCGACCCAGCGACAATCTGGTTATAGTGCAGTGACTGCGATGCCATGTCTGACTTACAGAATAAACTTGAGGCTTATTGGATTCCCCTTGATCTAATTGCTTACTCCATGTGCAACTGTGGATATTAGGAAGCATGTGTAAGTAGGTTAATCATTCAGTACTTACTGTACTCTCAACATAATGTTAAGATGACAGTATAATGTATGTACACAAAAATATATGCCTATTTCGTAAACATTCTGATAATCATAATTTGAATAGATACTAGAAACAAAAATAAAATTGAAATTCCACATTTTAGACTTAGCAAGGTTAGCACATCCTTTGTGGGACACAGCATACGCTTTTACAATAAAATACCAGAACATGTATTGAGTTTAACAGAGCAAAAATTTAAACGCCACATTAAAGAAACTCTGTGTAAGAAGGGATGATTATTTAGGCGATAAGGAGGTCTGGTGTTAGCTGGTCGTTATGTTATTTGCTATTGTTTTGTAATATGTAATATAAAATGTAATATTATTGTAAAGATGGAAACTAATTGAAAAGATGTGTTGTTGCGGAGTTTCTTGTCGCTTCTTCTCCCTAACCATAACACCTTGTGAAGCGATGTAGTTTAAAAAAATAAAATAACATGTTGACTTTCAATAAGTGATATTTTTGGATCCTACACTGAATAAAATATTTTTGATTTGATTTAAACTAGGAGAAGATATGGTAATTATGGACCTGCATGTTTCCAAGGTTGCAGTATTTTCATCATCATATCAGACACAAGATGTCCACTGCTGAACATAGGCCTCCCCCATAGAATTCCAGACTGACCGGTTGGAACGATTAATGACTCGTCTTCAATCCCTGAGGTATTTTAGACGAGAAGACGTTACGCAGGTTCCTGAACGCTGTCCGTCCGAGTTGGATTCGTTGATTGGCCTCTCTCTCTGGACCTGCCTTGTCGGATTTTTTGTCCTAAATGGACATACATTTTTTTTTATGCACAACGGGTTAGCACTTGACCTCAATCACACCTGATGTTAAGTGAAGATGAGGCCGAAGGAGGAAGCGTACTGTATTAATAATGAATAATATTCTACACCTAAAATTTCAATTATCATAATAATGACATTTACATCGACACTCTTTTAAAAGTTATTCAATTGACGTGTAATGAAAATTATGAATAAATCATGACTATGACTATAATTACAACCGTAAACCTAGTAACCTATAAATCATATTATCACTTATTATTATACAGGTAACCAATTATCAATTTCCGCCAGTCAGCACCTACTCAATTTAAGTAAAGAACAAAAACAAAAAAAGGTTACTAAAATTGTAATGTAGCAAAATTCAAAGAGTTGTTAAAACGAAAGAAATAAAAAATAAAAATGTCATTTAATTACCTACAATTCCAATGTCAGAAATATTCATACATTTATTTACTAAATGTGAAGGAAAGAACAAACAAAGATATTACGAGATGATAATCTGATTATGTAGGTTATTATAGGTAGGTACTGAAACGTGATTGGTCGTAATTCATTTATAGCTCGTAGGAGGAGTGGGGAGCGGGGGGAAGCAAGGCACACACATAACTGAAGTTACAGAGTTACTAGTCCGGGTCCTATTGCAAGCTATTGTATTGAGACCCTGCAGATTGTGACCAAAGCATGAAACTTGGTACGGTTGTAGCCCAGGTCAAGTTGAGCAGATTAAGCCCTGGCCCCACCAGATCCGGCCACGGGTGGGGGAGGGGGGGGGGGGGGGGGTTGAAGACCGCTCACGCCGCTCCGCAAACAAAAAATTCTGACGCCTCGAGACTACATACGAGACCGTGTTTGGTGTCATTTTCGTATAAATTGGGGATGAGGAATTCATATTTGAAGTTTTCGTAATACCTCTCCTTACAAAAAAAATTTTTTTTTGAAGGAAACGTGAAATTTAGAAGTATTATATTTCTGTTTGAATAAGCGTAACTATAAAATAGGTAAGTTGTCATACAAACAAAAAATACTGATTTATAATATGACTACTCTAGTTTGTAAAAATATATAATTTATATATATTTATTATATAAATGAGACCAGAAAAAAATCCAAAGCGTCGCGCGGCGTAGAGGTCGAACGAGAGTTGTTGAAGTCCGCTCGGCCAACCAAAAATTCTAACGCCTCCGGATTTTGTGCCAGACCGTGTTTAATTTCTTTTTCTTAAATATTAACGATGAGACATTACTATTTGAAGTTTGCCTTTTAATACAGTAAATTGACATTTTAATAGAAAGGTGTAAGTTAGATGAATTATTTTTTATTTGAATAAATGTAACTTTAAAATTGGTTAGTATTGGTAATCATAAAAAAAATAATTTATAGTATTACTTTTCTTGTTTAAAATAAAAATATAATTTAAATATAATTATTACATAAATGATTCCAGAGAAAAGTACGAAAAGCGGGGAAATCAAAAGGCGCGACACACTAAATGGTTTAAAATTGTATCCTGTTCTGGTTAATTTTAAATTGATTTTAAAGTATTTTTATATATGATAAATAATCATAATATTAATTATCATTGTATAGATTACAATATTACAGTAGGAATACTTAAAACATTATACAACAGCAGTACTAAATAACAGAAACACACATATTCATACATGTATCTTTATTCCCTATGTCTGCCACTGCACAAACACAGTTCAGTGCAATTCAGCCCTTGTTTTTTACAACTGCATCTATTACTGCACTCCTGTTTGCATTTGCAGCGTACAAGCTCTAAACAAGCACGCGCAGCAACAGGTGCAGTTGTCCAGTGTGGCACCCAGATACTGTCAACAGTCTTCCAGCCCCAGTCTTCAGGACTTGGTAAATTTTGATGAGCTACCGTTTGACCCCACACAAACACTCCTTGATATACAGCCCTTTTCAAATGCTGGTGGAGAGCATCTGCAGTTGGTGGAATGTGCTCCAACTGTCGGTCTTTTTCGTGAATAAATGTTTTCTGCATTCGTTGACTTTTTCAAATTTACTGGATCTAAAATTACAGATGTGAGCGCTTTTAATTATATTCTATTGAGTAAGTTCTGAAATAAAAAAGATCAAAAAGGGATTTACCTATCGTAAAGAGCTACCACGTACTTTTGTATAATAGAAATACATTGATCGTCTATTTGTCTTGACGACGTCAGCACTTGGAAAGCACTTGTCACCTCCGGGTAGGCTTTCCAAGCTTCGAAAGCAGTTTTTTTACCTCTGCCCTCCTCCCCAATTTATACGAAAATGACACCAAACACGGTCTCGTATGTAGTCTCGAGGCGTCAGAATTTTTTGTTTGCGGAGCGGCGTGAGCGGTCTTCAACCACCCCCCCCTCCCCCACCCGTGGCCGGATCTGGTGGGGCCAGGACTTAATCTGCTCAATTTAACCTGGGCTACAACCGTACCAAGTTTCATGCTTTGGTCACAATCTGCAGGGTTCATCGCAATAGGACCCGGACTATACAGGGCTATTTAAATGATTTACATGACTCTCACTCAAAACATATTAAACTTGGCCTTACATCTTAAACGGTTTAAATACCTCCCAAAACGTCGGCGATAAACCATTGCGGACAAATAGCCATGAACGCTTGCCCCTGCGCAGCTGCGCTAAGATCGATGCGCGTATACGACGAATGAAGTAATTACTATGCGACTCGTCCCTTGACGGAATGCTGCGGGACTCGTGGGCCGCCTGCGAGGCATGTGTCTTGTGAGCTCTGATAAAACCGGCCAAGTACGTGTCGGGCCACACGCAGTACTTGCCCTCACAACATATGCGGACTTAGAAAGGAAAGGAAAAGACTTGCAACTAGCTGGAAAGGTGGAATTTAATCGCGGATATGTTTCATTTGCTTATTGAACTGCACACTTTATCAGGAAAAAAAATGTCCTATGTTTTAATCCAGGATATGTTCTACCTATTTACCAAATTTTCATCAAAATCCATACATCAGTTTCGCCGTCATTGAGTAACAAACAAATAAACATCCAAAGTTTCGCATTTATAATATTATATTAATTAGATCTAGATTTTTTATGACTTCCGAGTGAAATATGCGAGCAAGAAAACTAATTTATGGTACCTTAAAAATCGACCCCCTGCAAACTTCATTAAGTCCAGTTAAAAGACGAAGTTAATCACACATTTTACACTTGCACTGCTACATTATTATCACAGACCACAATTTGTATAAACCGATTCCATTCATCGATAATTTCCCTACAGCGCCGTGGGTGGTTTCCCACTCTTTCCCCAGCGCTGGGCGTGGCGGCCACACGTTGAAGATGCGCGATAGTGAGATCTGATTAATCATGCGCGTAATTGCACGTCACTGCAGCCACGCCACTGGCTCCAACATCGATTGTTAAGTACAAGTAAGTATACTCCTGTTGAGCAAAAAAATGTACAAGAATGAACTTCTAATAACTTATTTTCTCTTTAATTTTCACTTGCAATTTGAATGCAATTGTACGGTAGCGTGTAAATGAGTGTATTTGGATTCAATTATAGCTAACGAGAGTTATTTGATCTAGTAAATGGAGACTGTTTTTGGATTGCGAAAGATAGGTTGGATAGAAAAAAAAAATATGTTGGTATATGGGTATCATAGGAAGAGGCTCGTCATGAGGATTCTGGAAATGTATATCCACAGATATCACAAGTGAGAGATATCAACAACAAACAGATAAATGCAATAAGCCCTTCTATTTCCAGTAGATTTAAATTGACATTCAACAAATGATATCATGTATCTGACGTTGAAATTAATGTTTGAAGTTTGAAGTTGGCTTTTTACAGAGTAGGGTTTTTAATGTTTTTTTATTAAGTGATCACTTTTATATTTATCTATATTGCCGGTGCCTACTTTGCTCAGCAGCTGAGCTTATGCATTCAGCGGGGCAATGCTAGCGTACTGGGTACTATGGTTCACGGAAGCGAGTTGGACGGAGTATTTTTACTACAAGATATATTTTCAATTATGTATTTCATACTTAGAGAAGCTACAACATGATTCAAATTTGGCTCTGTATAGGAATTGATGGACATTGTTAAACGCTAACATACGGACGGAATCCCGCGCCGTTCGAAGTCCGAAGATGGATGGGAAGATGAATTTTATATTAATGTATACGCTCTTACAACTATCAGCAGCGGGCATCGGTAAGGACTTCACTTGTCCAACGCGATCATTAATTTCGTAGTTATTTCTTTTCGATAATTTAAAGCGAGGGCTCGCCGACGCTGCCCTTGCAGTGCAACTCAAACCGGTCCCCAATCTTTGTCCAAAGCTATTTTTTGTTCTCGCCAATAATAATTAGTGGGTACTCGATCGAGTCTCGAAAAATAAATAAATGTCCAATAAATAATACTCGGTTTTAAACGAGGATACAACAAGGTCCGGGCGGTGAATGGGATAACATCTAAAGATACATAATGACGATGGCCGATATTCTCTTTGCGATTACGAAATTTATCGCAAGATAAAATTTTGTGTTGAAAAGTACAAAAAATAAAATTTTCTTTCTGTAATTAAATTACTATCATTGCGCCGTCGTATAGAGATATACAGTACGTGTTTATTTAACAGAGATGTATTTTTTTTATGTACGACTGTTTCATACTTGGCCTCAATCAAACCTGATGTTAAGTGAAGATGAGGTCGAAGGTGGAAGCGTACTGACCCGGAACCCCCAACACATTTGGGGGACTGGCTATTTTATCTTTGACAACCGGAACACAACAATGCTTTCAACATTACTGCTCATTTAAAACCGACCAACCAAACCAAGTACAAAAACATGTACCCCGCTGAGGATCAAGAATGTATGGAGAATTCCGGAAGTTTCCCTATCACAAACGGTTTTGTTTTTAATTAAAAAAATACAACAGTTTCAGTTTATACCATACCGTCCACCAAAAATCCCGACAGCATATTTTGTACTTTGCTGCCCGCAATGTTGATATTTTTATCATAAAATGTATTCCATGACACTCTGACGAATCAAGACGAATCTAACGACACGTTACTATCAAAATCGGTCAAGTCGTTTAGGCTACAGGAGGTATCTTGCATACATTTATCAGAAAAACATTACCTGCCTTCCTAGGGCGGTCGGATAAAAACAACACACTGTAGTATCTTTAATTAAGTAAC
The DNA here is from genome assembly GCA_949316235.1 of Oegoconia quadripuncta. Taxonomy (NCBI): domain Eukaryota; kingdom Metazoa; phylum Arthropoda; class Insecta; order Lepidoptera; family Autostichidae; genus Oegoconia; species Oegoconia quadripuncta. The sequence goes on from OX438758.1 coordinate 20,091,562, forward strand.
TGCGGTAATTATTTCAAGTTTTATGAAAATTCTTGACCCGAATATAGTCGACGTGGTCATTTCACGGATGTTAGTATGTACAGTGAGATGTTATGATTAGTCAATGGAGCAAGTAGAAAATTGAGGATTGATGATAAATTAAAATTATACAGTTGGCTATAACCGTAATAAAGGAAAAACAGCATAAAATATTAGGTCCTTACCTATGAAATTGGCGTTTTGTATGAAGAATTTCATTAAGACTCTTTTCTCCATACAAACATTTTTGTTTTTTTTTTTGGCAACGGCAAATCCAAATTTAGCTAAACTTTGTGTGTATTATCGGATAACATTAAGTTAAGTATAGGCAGCGTTAATTTTTAAAAGTACACTCTTTATAAAAGTTTCAGCGAATCTAAGAAATGATTATGGGAAGCACATGAAGAGAGCTCTGTTCAAATTTTTTTTATTATGTGATTTAGCCCAGAAATTAAAAAATATTTCATGTGAAACCTTAAAATAATATTCCATTTTCCAAAACAAATTTGGATATAGCTTTGAAAATCGCAGGAATTGGTACATATGATTAACGAAGGAAAAAAACTCCTATTTCATAGGTAAAGATCCAATATACTAGGCACTTACTGAAATGAGGATGCCGAGATTGATGTGTGAGGTGCCAGTAGCGACAGAATTAGAAAATAGGCCAAGGAGGATTCCGAGAAGATCAAACGTTGTCATCCTATGTAGAGATAATGATTTGTTTCTAAAGATTGTTGGATTAAAATGTAGAATTAAGGGGGAGGATGTGGAGGAGCTTAAAGCAGTAATAGTTGGATAAGCGTGTGTAAGATAATGGAAGAATAGGATGCAATAAAATTACTTTTTTTTTTTTTTTAATATGAGAGGGCGGCAAACGAGCATGCGGGTCACCTGATGGAAAGCAATCACCGCCGCCCATGGACACCCGCAACACCAAAAGGGTCACAGATGCGTTGCCGGCCTTTGAGGAAGGTGTCCACCCCAGAATAAGTAGGGCAGCCTGAGCGATGAGGGATTCTCCAGCAGTGCTGGTACCCTCCTGGGGTACTAACTCTTTAAATACCGCTACCATTCTGGAGAGAGACTGGAAGGTGGGCCTCCGGCGCCCTCGCTCACCGGACGAAGCTTCTAAAATTCTACGAAGATGTATTCAGCAATCACAAAGAATAGGAAATAAGAAGCATTTACTAAGTTCTACTAATAAAGGGAAAGCTGTCTGGAATATAATAAAATCACAAACAGCAGATACGTGTAAAGACTCTGACATTGAAACAATACAGTTTAACAATGAACTATTATCTGAACCACAGGATATTGCAAATGCCTTCAATGACTATTTTGTGAACTTAAGTAATAAAGCCCCAAAATATGACATTCAACAACTTCCTATCAAAGGTTGTAGTGCTAGCATTTTTATACAGCCGACAGATGCAAATGAAGTTCAACGTATCATTATGACACTAAATAACACTAATTCTGTAGGTTACGATGGCATTCCCACAAAAATTCTGAAAGCAATTGCCGTACATATAGCTCCGGCTTTAAGTCATATTATTAACTTATCTCTCAGCGAAGGAATATTTCCAAATAAACTAAAATATTCCATTATTAAGCCTTTATATAAAAAAGGAAGCAAATCAGAAATGACGAACTATAGACCGATTACTTTAATTCCGGTGTTATCGAAAGTCATTGAAAAAGTCATGTTAAAAAGACTTATAAAATTTTTGGATAAGTTTCAAATACTAAAAAATGCTCAGAACGGCTTCAGGAAAAACAAATCTACCACTCTTGCCAATTTCAAGCTCATTAAAGAAGTAACTAAATGTATAGATACGGCCACTCCTGTAGTTGCTCTCTTTTTCGACATGAGCAAAGCTTTTGACTTTGTACATCACGGTCTACTGCTAAATAAGCTCTACAAATATGGGATACGCGGAACTGCTAATAACTGGTTTAAGAGTTACCTAGATAACAGATATCAGTACACTGAGATATCAAAGATGATGCGAAACTCGAGAAGAGAAACATTCAAATCGCAGTATAAGATGAATAAGTATGGCGTTCCCCAGGGAAGTATCCTGGGACCTATTTTGTTTTTATTATATATAAATGATTTACCAGACATAACACAACATGAATCAATCTTATTTGCAGACGATACTACTATTGTAGTTACAGGTAAAGATGAATTGACATTTGAAACTGACATTAATTTGACCATAAATGACGTAATAAACTGGCTTAAAACTAATAATCTACAGGTGAACATTGATAAGACGAAGATGATACGATTTCATACGTACAAAGCTACCCCCAAGAAGTTAACCGTAGGTTACGAGGGAAAGCATATAGAGCAAGTGAGCTCCACTAAATTTCTTGGTGTACACGTGGATCAACACTGTAACTGGAAAGCGCACGTAGAATCCCTTTGTGACCGGCTGAATAGATTTGTGTTCGCTCTGCGCCGGTTAAGAGAAATTTCATCCATGGAAATCGCATTAAATGCATATCATGGATATGTGGGTTCAGCTGTTCAATACGGTCTGCTACTTTGGGGAAATTGCACTGATATTAATAGAATATTCACTATACAGAAACGATGTATAAGGTCCATAACTGGCGCTGACTTTATGGAATCCTGTAAGCCGCTATTTAAAAAGCTCAATGTCCTCCCTCTCCCATGCTTATATATAAAACAACTAGTAGTTTTCGTTAAACAGTATCCCGAATTTTTCAAAACTCAGGGGGAGGTAAGTGTTCGAACGAGAAGAGAAAAGGTTGAGAAACAATTATATATCCCAAAATGTAATCTGACAATGACTCAGAAGAACTCGTTTTTTATGGCCATAAAGGTATATAATCATTTACCAGATGGGATTAAGGACTTGCCTCTAAACCAATTTAAACGGAAAATTCACTCTTGGCTAATAGAGGGTTGTTTCTACTCCACAGGCGAATATTTTAAACACAGAATCTGAAAACTATATATTAATAGTTATAGGAAATAACATTGTTATCTACAAATTTCCTATAACTGTGGGCTGTCTGGAAGAAATCGCTTTTAGTGATAAGACCGCCTAAATGTGTTCTATTATTATCATCAAAAATTATTGTAAATTATTTTGCGCAATAGAGAGTTATCTGTTTTGTATTTTATAGTTATAAATTGTAATTTAATATGAGAATCTGACATTATTAATGAGTTAAATTGACATATTGTTAAGTATTGTTATTTAATTGTATTTGACATAATATATAAATATATGAGGTAAGATGATATTAATTCAGTTTAAATGTCACATTGTAATATTTAAAGTTATTCAGGTTAACACAATGTTGTCGTTTAGCGTGTCTGCTTATATTGCATGATTTTTTGATTCTATTTTTATATTTTAAATATTTGTACGCCATAACAGGCAGATTTTGCTGGACTACCTATCTACAAAATAAGACCTTTATCTGTATACCCAAAATCAAACAAATAAATAATTTTCTTTCTTTCTTTCTTTCAGTGGCAAAATGCCACTACTCAGACGTCGGTCTTCTGCGAGAGGGTGGTACTTCCCCGGTCGAGCCGGCCCATTCATGCTGCAAGCTAATAGCTTACAGCGTGGCTTCTACCACTACATATTGGTATAATCTCTTAAATTATAGGTTACGAGCTTTCGTTTTGTTTATCCCTCAGTTGTTGAACTACTCACTCTATCGGGATAGAAAATCCTATGTCCTAATCCAGGGTATTTTATACCTATATACCAAATTTCATCCAAATCCGTTCATCCGTTTCGCCGTGATAGAGCTACAAATAAACATCCAAATTTCATATTTATAATATTAGTTAAATAATCTTACGCCAATGAAAAAAAATTAAGATAATGTCAAAGCAGCGGTATCAAAAAAAACTTATTACAAAACTAGTGTACAAGTAATGATAAATGGTTCCAAATATTATAAAATTCTTGAGCTATTTTTTCGTCAAAGATTAAAAAACAAATTTAACACTAGCGGTAGTATTTAGTACAAAAAAATACTGACAGATAAATGCTTAAGTCCAATACATAAAAAACAAAAATAATAAATAATTCCATACTTGCAATACAAATAAATTGATATTCAATAAATGATATCATCGTACGTTGAAAAATGCTTGAAGGATATAATATCGATGACGATGAATACTATATACCTACTTCAAGAATATAATTTTCGGGTATTCGAGGAGAAAACATAAAGTTTTTTTTTCTATATGACAGGGCAGCAAACGAGCATGCGGGTCACCTGATGGAAAGCAATCACCGCCGCCCATGGGCACCCGCAAGTTTATATATTAAGTAATTTTAGTAGTTTAGGATATAAACATATTGAGTTTATAAACAATGCACCATAGGTCACCGTCACGCGAGCGAACACCAGTTAGTCAACTAAAAAAGGAGGGGTTCATTGAGGCAGCAGCAGCAGCAGCAGTAGTTAATCTCTGCCAACATCATGCTGGATCAGATCCTTTTGTGTAAGTATGTAAGTAACTAATAATAAACTATTTCTATCTTTCTACTATAATCTTTAGTTATAGGATTCAAAGACATACAAATGTTGTACGTCACTCTGCAGCAATAATAAGTTTATGATGAAATTTTGAGATCTGTCCTGTTTCAAAATAAAATCCATAGATGAATGAAACATTAGTTTTTAGTATCTAGTCGATGCAAGTCTGTTTAATATTCATAGAACGTCGAGTGCAGGGCGAGTAGCTGTGGTCCGTTAGTACGGTGCAAGCATCTATTATTAGATTATACAACTTTGTTGACTCATTGATAAAGTACAACTATTTGCACATCAACAGCTGTTTAAGTCCACTGATAAAGATAGACTCCAATGCCACTCATATTAGTGGCACTATTACTCGCGGTAGCCTTCTGCTACAGCCATGCTCACTGCAACTAGGCGCAGTCCGTGGTATATAAAAAGTACCTGCCGAGCTTCGACCCCCTGCACCATAGGGTTGGCCCTACTGCCATCTTTCATTTCTTGGTTACACTCCCTTTTGTCCAAGGGCAAATGAAATCTTTTCTTATTTACACACCCTATTTCTTTCTTCAAGGTCCAAGGTAGCAAAGTCGGCGCCGTGTAGTACCACTGTCGATCCTAGCTTCTAGGAGTTACAATGGGTGAGTATGGACGCAAGGCTATACAGATAAACCTCCCCTGACGCGTGATTTTCATTGCTTTGATTTGTCTCATGTATGCTACAAGGCAGGCCACACACTTCACCAAATTCGTTTGCTCCTTATTTGAACCTTTTAAATGTCTACGGCACCATTGTGTTTTACTGTATACATTTAAAAACATCATTCAAACTAAATAATTTATTTACTTTAAAAGATCACAATGACAGCGCGCCAACAATCCTTTCTACAGATTATCTAATACCACATAAAATATATATGTACATAGGTACAAAACAAGCGAAAATACTATATCGGGCGGGTAACATGACTCCCATTACCGCGTTATAATAACGTGGTCAGTAAACTGTGCCATAACATTACATGTTATTGTGTATCGTGGGTACGTCGACCCGGCGCAAGCCTCCGACTGGCTCCGATCATGCGTTACGCCTGTTTATCAACACTCGTGATCGTATAGACCCACATTATGCCACCAGCACTGATAAAAACGTATAACGTGCTCAGGTAAATACTACATACAATCAATGAACACGAGATTTGTTTACAGATACCTTCATTGTTAACGTTGTGGAGTACCGCAAGGTTGTAATTTAGGAACCATTTCCTTTCTTATGTTACACTTTGCTTATCATAACTTTTTGTACAAATACAGAGTTAGCGTCCGACTATATAACTATAGTGTCGTGCTCACCCAATATACACTAGCGTAAATAAATCTGTTGTTATCTGTGAGAAATTCCAAAGATAATTTATCGAACCTTTTCACATAAGAATCACGAATGAAGTGAAGCATGAAAATACAAAACAACGTGCTAAACGTTGTAATTATCGTCTTGTTTGTTTCTTTATGTAATATAATTATTTCAACTGAATAAGGTTCACGATGCAACAATGGCGTGAGATACTGATCTGCGGAGAGATAGCATAAAGGGGACATGTGAGATGGCTTAATAGCGGCATCGTGACGGCGGATGTTGGTTTTAAACATGATAATGCACAAACAATTACCAACATACATTATATGTGTATGCTAAAGAAAGCATTGACAAATTGCTGTCAATCTCTGTGCAACCATGGGAAAATTATTTAAAAGAGTACTTCAGAGGGCTGGCATGATATGATCGTAATAATTTACCTATATTTGGCTCATAAAATAACATCAACATACAATATAAAAAAAAAACAAAATATTTTGTTAAAATTAAACTATTCCAATAAACAATAATCAAAGGGATCGAATGGTTAGAACAGACATAGTAATAAATCCTACCAAAATGGAGGTAGGGATGTGCCTAAACGTTTATTTTTAGCAGTGAATTTGTAAAAGGTGTTTTTATTTTTACTTTTAACGTCCAATTGCTTCCAGCCTGTGGCTGATGTGATGATACCAATGTTATTTTCGACCTTCATGACTTTTTAATCACCGACGAAAAACGATTGGTGTTATTGAGTTTGACGGCGTTGTGTATATGTCCAATGTTTGTCCACACATATTTCAATAATGGGTGTTCCGACCGAAGTGCAATTGATTGGATTCGCGTTTGACCACAATCTCACCTGATGAAAAGTGATGATGTGGTCGAAGATGTCGCACGCGATCCCAGTAAATGCCTATTCACTCTGCTCTTGAAGATCCCAAGGTTGTAGGATTCAGGAAAGACTGAAGCCGGAAGGGAGTTCCATGCCTTGGCTGTTCGGATGATGAATGATGAGTCGAAGTTCTTAGTGTTCGGTATATTGACTACATACGGGTGGAATCCCTCCCCATCGCCTAGTGTTCCGAAGGTGGAAGGGCCACGGTGGAAGAAGATTAAGTAATTCCAACGCACAGTCCCCGAAATGCATTCTGTAAAACACTGAGAGACAGGCGACTTTGCGACGGTGTTCAAGACTCTGCAATTTAGCAGTCATCGAATTATCACCTATGAGTCTCATGGCATGTCGTTCCACAGAATCGAGTGCAGGTAGTTGTACTTGGCTAAGCCAACCACCAGTGTTTTTATATTAAAGACTAAACACACTGAATCACACTTCCATTCGGTCCCGCACACTTTTTGAATACATACTACGCTTCGATCATGCTACGTTACAGAATACATAATAGTACTGCTATACGTTTACTTCGTATCATTCATTGGGCTCGCTCTTATAAGCTCAATGCGCTTACTCACACTCCGTGCTAAAGGGCGCTCCAGTGTTTATAAAGTGTCAGACATGTCAAGAGGTTGCGACACGCCCTAAGTGACAGTTGCCGTAAATCGAGCTAAGATCAAGCGCAACGTGTGGAAACGTCAGAGAGGATTGTAAATATCCGAGTGCGTGGGAGTGGCGCTCACGGGTGACGACGTTGTTAGAACTGTTTTGGACACGGAGAACACTTGTGTTAAAATTACTCTAACATGAACTTAGTTGGCATAGTTTAATAGCTGTATTTCTTATATTACAGTCTCCTGTAACTACCAAAATTTAGCTTCTATTTAGCTTACAATGTTCGTATGTAAGTTGTCCGTTTCAAAATTTGCAAACCATATTTTAATCACTTGCTGGTATCATATTGAGCTGAAATTTGGTTCGATGACAATGCAATATTATGGCACAATCGAGCTGATCTGATAATGGAGCCGGGATGTAAGGACTGGACCTAAAACTCCCTGATGCCAGAGGGCAAGATAGTCGAAATTGAGCTAGATTAGTCATTGACGTGAGTGATTTTGGGACCGCCACTTGGTCTGACCATGGATGTAGTTTGATATGTGTGACAGACTAAACACATATAAACATAGGTACATACACCGAAACGAAAGCATACGGGTTCCTTTTTTGTTATTCTTTGGTACGCATCTTTAACAAGATCAAAACAATTTTGCGTCCCTTATTATTCTGCGTACATTATTATTTTCTTGTACCGGATACTACTGAGTATTATCATACATAACTAATTCCTGTTTTAATTGGCAATACAAAAACTGGTTAGCTGTAAACAACGTCGAGTTTCATTCATGAGTCGCCCACGGGGAGCCGAAGACCGGCCGTCGCATCAGTGTTGTTTGGATGTCTAATTATTAATAAACAGATTGTTATGTTATTGTCTTCCCGTGTCTTCGGCTGCGTGGCACACAATATACTCACTTTATCGAGATAAAAAATTTCCTATGTCTATTCTACCTATATACGAAATTGCATCCTAATCCTTTTATCCGTTTCGCTGTGATTGAGCGACAAACATCCAAACTTTAGCATTTATAATATTAAGTTAGATATATGAAGCGAAACCTTTCATGAATATAAAAAAAAAATTAGAAAAACTTAGAAAAGCATTCTCATTTCTATAGAGGGCTTAAGGAATTTTTGATTTGAAACTGTTTTTACAGTCTGCAGGAATTTTTCGATTTCAAAGAGGAATAATTATTTTAGGACAAGTGATATTATCATGCTGGTTTTAGATTATTGAAAATGTATAACTTAGATTTGTAGATGTAGAAGTAAATTGTATTGCAGTGCCCTAATAGGGTTCACATGTGAATGAATTTATATTTTGATATCTTGACCAGGGGGTAATATCATTGATATCGTGTTATAATATAGATAAGGTTTTGTCTGGGGCGGTAGATTGCCCGCGTTTGTTGGAGCAGGTGGGTCTGCGTGCCACTCCTTTACGTCTTCGTGCTTGGAGCTTATTTCACACCCCCAGAACAAGAACTAACTATGCTCACCACTCCACTATGATTCGATGTTTGCGGGAATACAATGAAGAATTTTCAGATTTGGATATTTTTCATCTGAGTCGTAATCAGTTCAAATCAGCAGTATTGAAAGCACTGACATAGATTAGGTAATTGTGTACACATACACTCAACTCATACATACATATGCACTCGCACATATTACTCCATACATTCTCTCTCTTCTTTACACCCATAAACACAACAATTTGATGTCTCGATAGATAAGGTAACAAAATAAACTGTGTATAAACTTACTGAGATCTATTTTGGCTTCTAAATGTGTATTTTAAATTTGTAATTATGGCTGTGATTTCAAATAAATCGTTAATTATTTAATTAATCGTAAATGATTACGTCCTAACGTGTGATTGGTTGGAATTTGACGGTTTCTCAAGAGACGGAAGGACTTTCACAGTATGCAGGGAAGTTCGTCCAAAAGTATTTGCGACGCTGAAATAATGAGAGAAAAATCTGTTAGTCGCTGTTTTTTCTTATACGATCGTATTGAAATTTGGCAGATCGGTAGACCCTGAAGAAGAACATAAGCGACCTTTTAACCGTCTTAAAAATTGGAGGTCGAGTTCGCGATGAAGTAGCTCGTTAAAGATATAAATAAAACTCATGATTGTAATAATGATGTAATAAGTAGTGTACTAGCAAAACACTTAGGACTGGTCCTCACGTGAGCACAGGCGTATGTGTCAGAGTCCAAAAAACATCAAAATCCAATAGACCGATATGGACCGATGATATAATACCTGTTCCATTGGTCATTGTTACAATTTGCCTTCATTTGTGTCATGACGACATAAAAAGCTAATATTGACAGGTTACTTATATGGCTTAGAGTTAATCAGACATATTATTATGTTTTATCGCTTCGGTCGCGCCGCAGTTGGGTGGACTTTTTGAAGACAATAAAGTTTTGATTACAAAAGCCTTCATGTTAAAAGTTCTCACTTATCCCACAACATTATATAGTATTATTCTTATATATATAATTTTTGTAGTCAAACGCGAAAACTTTTTAATAAAAAATAAAAAAAATATTTATTAGTGTGTAGGTATTTGCTTTAGTTGGAATTTGCTGTAATTTGTATACGCCCAGTCTACTGTTTTCTAACTAACCCTATGATTGACTGGAAGAAATCCCTCTATGGGATAAGTCCGCCCTTGTACTCAAATTCTGTATCAATGCAAAATTAATGTATTGCCTTTTTGTACAATAAAGCGTTTACAAACAAACAAACATTTAAATCTCTTAGTTTACTAGTTTTCTTTAAAATGTTTTGGTCTCGGTTAAGCCTATTACTTATTATGTTACGTGTTCTCTCAGACGTTGCTATTAAGTAAATTTTTTTATACGCAACGGTTTATCACTGGACCTCTATCACACCTGACGTTAAGTGAAGATGAGGCCGAAGGTAGAAGCGTACTGACCCGGAAAGCCAAATATTTGGGGAAGTGGCTATCATATCTCTGACAACCGGAACACAACAATGCTATTAACATTGCTGTTTGGAGGCAGATTTAGATAAGATGGTGGTAGTTAGCAAAGCGGACATTTAAAATGCCCTACCACCAACCAAACCGAGTACTAAACATGTATCCCGTTCGAACGTATCGAACCCGCGATCTCCAATTCGCACACCCTATATTGTTTACATAGAGTAACAGAGGCGGTTATTTTCTAGAAACTTTTTTTTTTTTTTTTTATATGAGAGTGCGGCAAACTTACCATTTTTCAACCCCCGACGAAAAACGAGGGGTGTGATGTCTTTATAGTTATAAGCAATAGTATTTGAAATGTGTCCTCCTTTGAATATAATCATTAAAATCAATTCTGCAGACATTATAATGAGGTTAACCAACTCATTTAATACACTGAAAGCGAATGACTAGAATATACTTGCAGCACTCGGGGAAAAGGCTTTGATGACACTTGTCAAACGCCAGACACGGATCGACACCACAGAACCTACATAAATCAAACATCTAAATTGGTGAAGCACGTGATTCGCCAATTCCTATTTTGTCAATACCTCTCTCTTGAAATATGCATGAGAAAGAATCGACGGACTGCTGAATGACTTACAGCTACACTAAATTTGGACGTGACACCTAATTAACTTTTAAAAGGTAATATTAAAGATTCAGGGTAAGACTGTTGTCTGACATGAATAGTAAAATGCTAATATGGTACGTGTGTGGTAAATTATCTCGACTTATTTCAACAGCCTCACACGTACCCGGTTTATAAAGGAAATCTGGTATAAAAAGGAACCTTTTTTTATGTAATCTTGTCCCAGAGAAGTACCCTCAAATGACCTTCAAAAAGAGGTAGACATCACTAAATCTAGATACTTAATTTCTTGAATATTTGTCACTCACCGATGGTCTTGTTGATCCAGTCTGCCAGATCCTCCTGCAGGGGAAACAGCTGCCGTGCCTGCGAATAGAGGATCTTCTCCCGGTAGAAGTCCTCGTCTTCGGAGCAAGGAGTCTGCGCGGCCAGCGCGCAGTCCGCCCGCTCGAAGCTACTGCTCATCTTCCTGTTTACCACGATGTCGCCGTGACCTGGACGTAAAAAATCTATATGAAGTTGGTGGTGTCCCCTGAATGTGGATATACAGAGCAAATTGCCCACCAGATTCTGTGGGATTGCTGGTCTAATGAACGGTCTTCTACATCGATTTAGTGACGATTCGACGTGATTTTCAAACCTTTATGCCGCGATTATCTTTGGCATTAATATTCGCGGAGCCTTTTGCTTCTGCGTTGTGACGCTGTCCGTAGTGTATAAAACTAGCGGGTCAAGTATCACGTGATTTTGAATTTAATTAGCTGCACTCCCATCTCTGACCACCCCTTTGGGATAAAGTCTTGACGTTATGTATGTAAGTAAATATACAAAATGCGAGCAAAGTTTATCTATCCATACAGAGAAATGAGGCATGGACGATTCCCAGCCATGTAACAAGCGCACTTGTGTGAGTAAGGCAGTGAAATCTGTAGGATGTATAATGTTGTATCCATCAACTTGTGACTACTAAAGGATTGTTCAAGCAGTCGATAGGAACTATTTACCTGTAGTGAAACCAATGAAATAGTAGTGATTTTGTAAGATGTAATGTATGTACTTAAGTAAACTTCAAGCATTTATTTTTCAACGTAAGATACATGATATCATTTGTTGAATGTCAATTTAAATCTATTAGAAATAAAAATAGGGCTAAGCATTTTTCGGTCAGTCAGTATGTCCAAGCTACCACTTGTGTTGTTGAGCCTAAATAAATAAAACCAATTCGGAGAAGAATTTGGAAATTATATTTTTCGTAAACTAAAATGATAGGCGGTTTACATATTACATTCGGTAGATTTTTCTTTGAATAGATAAAACATAGGCGATCACCTAAACTCTGCAGTCGGCTATATCACGACTTTTGGATACATTTACCCAGTAAACATATTTTATATTTTGTTTTGTTTTATTTCATCATGATTATTTTATTTTATTTCACTATTTGTTTTTATTTTATTTTAGTTTTGTTTTATTTCATTATTCAAAAATAGTATGACGTTGACGTAACAATGGTTACATACTTATACTTTATTAATTAATTTTGACATAGTTACATATAATAATATGTAGATGCTAAATTTCTATCTTATTTTGTTCATTTTGTGACTTAACAAATAATCTAGTAATGTAATGTATGTGTATAGTTATTGTTTTATTGTTTTATGTTTGACAATCACTTTTACTTTAAAAATCATAAATTTACGGAACTGTATGTGTGACTTAATATTGTAAAAGTGAACTAAATAAATCTAATCTAATCTAATCTAACCGTTACGAACCCCGGACCAATCCATTTCGCTTTGGCATGACGCTTCATTTCTAATCCCGATACACGACGGATATTATGGTGTTGGACTGGATTGTGTGTATGTGTCCCCAGTCTTTGTCCGGATGTAGGTATCTCAGTAATGCGTGGGCCGATTTGAGTGTGTTTTTTTATATTAGACTAAACGAGAAGACGGGTTTATAGCTATGTTTGAAGTAAATCTATTAAGCCGTTTCGAAGATATTTAACTTTTAACACAGTTCTTTGGTGTATTTTAAACCGCCTCCATAGCTCAATGTAAACAATAAGGGTTTAAGAATCGAAGGTCGCGAGTTCGATCCCCAGCGTGGTACATGTTCAGTACTCGATTTTGTTGTTGGTAGGGCTTTTTAAATGTCCGCCTGGCTAGCTACCACCACCTTATCTGTCTGCTGCCAAACAGCAATTTAATAGCATTGTTGTGTTCCGGTTATCAGAGATATCCCATAAATAAGATGGGGTTTCCAGGTCAGTACGTGTCCACCTTCGGCCTCATCTTTACTTAACATCAGATGAGATTGAAGTCAGGTTGTGCATTAAAAAAAATGTATATATTTAGGACAAATGTACACACAACCCAATCAAGCATTACAGTTAATTAACATAACGTTCCCAATTACGGCCGTGTATACTACGTGCGGTTGGTTCCAAATGTTACATTTGACATGCTCTTGACAATACCACTACCAAGAAGTATCTATTACCTATGTGCCGTTCCTCCTGCTTCCCATTATCGATGTTCTTCACGTATTCGAAGGCATTTGTCCGCTCGAATGCGTTAAAGATCCGATCGAAGTTCCCGCTGAGGGGCCGATCGAAGTTTTTGGGGTCCGGAGAGGAGACTGGGCCCCACGAGGTCCGGCTGCCGATAGCGGTGGGCCCGCACCGGTAGTACGCCATAACCAGCTCACCCAGGTCTGAAACAATTGGAATTTATTTGTTAGTTGGCGACTCCTGACTTATGCTGTGTATACTTTGTCTATGTATATTTTTAAACCAAAAACGAAATTTTCTTCATCTTCTGGAAATCCTACCTAAAGATCTGGGGGCACGGCCGTGCCCCCACCAAGTCGAGCAAAAAAGCGTCACGGCCGTACCATCCTTTTCTCGAAGCAATTCAGACCATTTTCGACCCCCTGTAACTTCGTTGTGGATAAAAATAGAAGACTGAAATTTTCAGTAACTATGCAGGCATTGTAAAGACACGTATATTTAAAATTTCATTCAATTTGAACCAGTATTTTAAGAATTATAAGGGGTCAAATTTCTTAATTTTGTCAGTCACTGACTCACCGATCATCAAAATTCTAAGGCACTTCTAGCAGACCTAGAAGCTTCAAATTTGGAATATAAGTAGTGTTTGGTGTATGAATCAAGGAAAAACTAAAAAATCTAGAAAAGACAGCAAAGAAAATTAAGCCCATCCAGCCAAGTCTTCAGTTAATTAAATTTTTCAATATTTTATTTTACGGCAATTATTATTATTGCGTGCGAAGCCGCGGGTTTAAGCTAGTCCCATATAAATATAGGCGCATGGTAGTGCCCCTGCCAAATCGAGCAAAAAATGGGTATTCCGGTGATGAAAACACGTGTATTAAATTATTTATTAATGCAAAAAACGTACCTACGTGCGTATTCGTACTTATTACGAGTGCGTAAGGTTGTATAATTATATACCACGCGCTGCGATGCTAGCGAGTGAGCGCGGGCCGTTACTACGCGCTGCGCGGTGCTAGCGCGAGGGCGCGGGGCGGGGACAGTGGCGGGGCGCGCGGAAAGGTGAATGTCGCCGAGCGAGCAGCAGCCGCGCTCATACGCGCGAGCGACCCAATGCTGTTCGGATGTGCCCAGAATTCTTACCTATAAGTTTGCGATTTTCATTGATAATTTCGATTGCTATATTAGTTTGACGACTAAAGGCTACTCTCATTGGTTTACTGATATTATTTGCTTACAATTTGGACGTTGTCCGGATAAATAATTTAAATAAATTAAATATTGATACTTTAAGTACCTAAGTATCTACAAAATACAAAAAGAAATGAGATCCCATCAAAAACAATACTTGTCAAAAAAACCAAGTCTCGCAACTCAGTTGTTCTGCGGTAAAAAGTTGTGAGATCCATGTAATACCAAGTCGGTTGTTAATTTATTCAGTCTCTACTTAAGCGACTTTCTGTCTTAATACGTCCAGTCTCTAAGACCACGATCGTGGTCCATAACAATTGAAAATCATTTGTGTCTGGAATCTCCGTACTCGAAGCATTAAGTTATTACGTAATAATTAACAGCATCTTATAGTGACGCATTATCAATATTAAAATTCTTTAATGTTTTATATAAATGTATTGAGACTTGGCCATCGCCTGAAAAGACGTGTAAATTCAATCGCCTGAAAACACATGTAAATTCAATTATTTAGTGCGATGGCCAAGTCTCAATATATTTATATAAAACATTAAAGAATTTTAATATTGATATGCGTCACTATAAGATGCTGTTAATTATTACGTAATAACTTAATGCTTCGAGTACGGAGATTCCAGACACAAATGATTTTCAATTGTTATGGACCACGATCGTGGTCTTAGAGACTGGACGTATTAAGACAGAAAGTCGCTTAAGTAGAGACTGAATAAATTAACAACCGACTTGGTATTACATGGATCTCACAACTTTTTACCGCAGAACAACTGAGTTGCGAGACTTGGTTTTTTTGACAAGTATTGTTTTTGATGGGATGGAATTTAGTGGTACAGAGATTTCTTGAAACTTTGCGATAAATAATTTTGCCTGTGGGAGGGAGTGCATTACACGAGTAGGTAGTGCTTATTTTGATCTTTATTCCTTAATTCATACAATAATGCTGTGTTCTGTCCACGCTAATAAAGACTTTTTTAGCAAGTAAAAGATAATAATGATTAGTGAACGTAAAACCGCTTATTTGTCCGACAATGGTGTCATGAACGAGCCGTCGATGGCGACCATTCTCGAGCAACCTTCACGGGCATCAGACAAAAGAGCCCATGGAGAGCTCATCTTGGAAATTCGACTAATTTGCATGTTTGACAAGGGCTCATTGTTGGAAGATAGGGTTGCCAACTGTGTAAATCAACGGTGGTATTCCAGAGATCCCAAAAAAATCAGCAGAATATTGACTTTAAACTCATTTAATAGTGAAACAATACAATGGCGTCGATTCGGATGTACACCTACTAAACTAAACTAAAACCAGTTTTAGAGTGGTGCCGTCGCACCGTACTGTTCCAGGGAGAAAGAGACAGTGCTACTATAAAACTGGTTTTAGTTTAGTTGGTGTACATCCGAATCGACACCATTGTAGGTAATTATTCGTTTTCGATTATACAGGCTGATTTGAATTCGTGTAATTCCCATTAACTGATGACGTCACTCTTGATTACGAACAACTTTCCCCAAGGAGCATTAGTCGAAATTTTGATTAACCTTACAAAGTAAACCATTCTAAAACCATCTTTAGGATGGAAGTCCAAAAATTTTCGGCCGAATTCGACTATGGTTCCTAGTGGAAAGTTGTTCGTTATCAGGAGTAAAGTCACCAGTAAACATGAATTACACGAATAAATTTCACCCTGTGTACCTGACGCAGTCAGTCCTTGGATGGGTGAACATTAGTGACATTTTAACACATAAATAGTCGGTCCCGGTTGTTTTCAATTGAAGGCAGTCGTAAAGCCAAGTCTGTGGCCAATAGGGGTGGCTTAAAAACACTGACTGTCATGGCCACTCGTCTTGACAGAAACACCAATCAGCACTGGGCCTGCGTGGTAGATTATAGCCCATACACTCTCCCAGTGAGAGGAGGCTATGCCCCGACAGTGGGGACGAGTAAAGCTGTTAATATATTAGGTCCTTACCCATGAAATTGGCGTTTTGTATGAAGAATTTCATTATGACTGTTTTCTCCATACAAACATTTTTGTTTTTTTTTTGGGAACGGCAAATCCAAATTTAGCTAAACTTTGTGTGTATTATCGGATAACATTAAGTTAAGTATAGGCAGCGTTAATTTTTTAAAGTAACCGCTTTATAAAAGTATCAGCGAATCTAAGAAATGAAAACCACATGAAAAGAGCTGTTCAAATTTTTTTTTATTATGTGATTTAGCCCGGTAATTAAAAAATATTTCATGTGAAACCTTGAAATAATATTCAATTTTCCAAATAAAAAACAAATCTGGATATAGATTTGAAAATCGCAGGAATTGGTACATATGATTAACGAAGGAAAAACACTCCAATTTCATAGGTAAAGACCCAATGGTAATAGAGAACAAAGTTAAGATTGTATGAAAACTAAACAAGTGGCAGCCCTGCTAAAACCAGATTGATTTAAGACTAATGAAGAAGCGAAGGGTCCTTGACACTGACACGGTGCAATTAAGATACAAAGCCGATAGTTCTGACGGGAACTAATTAACACAGGCTGAGAGGTGGTAATTTAGAGCTTTTGAGAAGAATGGTGAAGTGTGAACAAAATTAACAATCACACATGGTTCAAAGTTTGGGTAAGGTGTTGATCTTTGCAGTACCTATTATAGTTCTTACAGAAAGGCCTTTCTTTGATACTTTCTGCTCAAGATGAATAGCTTTTCTTTTTTTTTATGCATAAAGGTTTGGTACTTGACCTCAATCACACCTGATGTTAAGTTGAGGTCGAAGGTGGAAGCGTACTGACTCGGAAACCCCAACACACTTGGGGGACTGGCTATCTTATCTCTGACAACCGGAACACAACAATGCTATTAACATAGCTGATTGGCGGCAGATTTAGATATGTAGTGGTAGCTACCCAGGCGGACAATTAAAATGCCCTACCCCAACTAAACCGAGTACTTAAACATGTACCAAGCTGGGTATCGAACCCGCGACCTCCGAATCGTAAACCCAATGTTGTTTACATTGAGCCACGGAGGCGGTTAAATAGCTGGTTGATTCTCCCTTTTTAACCACCGATGCAAAGAGTGAGATGTTATACGTTTGCCTAGGTAGGTAGGTAGGTAGGTAGGTTTGTCTATGGTATTGTAGCACCAAACGGCTTAACCAATTTAATTACTGTTTCTATTCTCAAGAGCCGATGTCTGCGAGACGATTCTTGGCCATATTTGACCGAAATTCTTTAACAGTTGATTTATCTGGAAGATATCAATTAGCTCCGTAACTATTTAAAATTTTCAATTTATCATGATTATGTTTAACTTCATGTCAACATGTAGCTTCTGGATATCCAAATATTCTTGATTATTAAGTTTGATCAGCTAAACGTTTTCTGAGTAAGTTTGGCTATATATTCGACGTTACGAATGTGAAGCCAAATGTAATTTGATACTAGGTGCCCCATTATCTGAGGAAAATGAAGAATTTATGTGACCATTTCCGGATTCCAAACCTGAGGCGAATTCGCAATTTTCCAAACACATCCAAGCTTATCTGTTTTGTAAATTTTTTTGTTGTTGAAATAAAGATATATATATTATTATTATATTATAGATATATATTTTATTATTATTATTAAAAGTCTAGGAATGTCTTGTATGACGGGTGGAACACAGCGGAACACATTTATTCACAATAAATGATATGGATTGTTTGATGATTCCTGTAGTCGATGGAACGATTGGAACGACGTTTACTTTATCTTGCCTCCAGATCCTGGTGACTTTATCCTGCAGGTCAGGGTATTTATCAAATTTTTCCCATTTTATTAAAAAAGAAAGAAATATTTCGGACACTTACACCAATAATCTAGTCCCAAACTAAGCAAAGCTTGTGCTATGGATACTAGATAACGGATAAACATACATAAATATTTATATAAACATCCATGACTCGGGAATAAATGTTCGTATTCATCACACAAAGATTTACCCCTCGCGGGATTCGAAGCTGCAACCGTTGGTTTCGCTGATAGGGTCACTATCCACTACACCAATTAATCGGTCGTCTATTATTATTATCAACGACATTCATCTGATAAAGCCACCATTGGCCAGTTCAAGACCACCACACTTCTTAATTTGAGAGAATTTCATTTTCTTTTCGCATTGCACGTCTATTTGTGGTTGGTCTGGCACCTAACTGTGCAAAGTATTAAAACGTAGATAAACATGAATATGTGGCCAGTTTTGCGGTTCATTTACTTATCGCCATGGGAATTCGCGTATCGGACGTAATCGAGCTCCGACATCCTCCCGGCCGCCATACAAGGCGTGGGTAAACCTTGAACCTTAGCCGCGAGGAGTAAAAAACAGGCTTCGGCTACATCAGAGGGTCCCATATATGGAGGACGTCGTGAAGCGAGTACGTGAGGTAACGGATCCGCCATCTCAGTTACGAGAGTCCGGCTGCTAAATGAGGCGTTACGGATTCTTTGGCGGTGAGTGTTTTGTTTGAATCCTGTTGTTTGTTGGATCGTCTTTTTGATGACTTAGCGGTGTGTGGTGTGTTTGATATGTTTACAACTATCGAGTTTTGTAATGTGTTCGTGGAAAATACGATATAATGTATTAGGTAGGTAATGTATATTCCGGTTGTCAGAGATAGGATAGCCAGTCCCCCAAATGTATTGGGGTTTCCGGGTCAGTACGCTTCCACCTTCACTTAACATCAGGTGTGATTGAGGTCAAGTACGAACCCGTCGTGCATAAAAAAAAAAAATGTACATTTTCCATTTAGTCTAAAATTAATGAGTTGGTATTCGAATATTTATCGACGACCGATTGGTGTAGTGGATAGTGACCCTGTCAGCGAAACCAACAGTTGCGGGTTCGAATCCCGCGACGGGGAAATGTTTGTGTGATGAATATGAACATTTATTCCAGAGTCATGGATGTTTATATAAATATTTATGTATGTTTATCCGTTACAACAACAACAAATTACATAGTACAAGCTTGCTTAGTTTGGGACTAGATGATTGGTGTAAGTGTCCGAAATATTTATTTATTTATTAATTATTATTTATAATTTATTGCACACGAGTACACATAAAAGTTAAATACATACTACATACAGGATGTACAAAAGGCACTAGCTATCTTTAAAAAGAGATTTCTTCCAGCAAGACCTTGCAAATGTGAAGGAAAACAGGTTCGATAGGATAGACATACATACGTACCTTACATACATACATACAGTTGGTGGTAGGGCATTTTAAATGTCCGCCTGGCTAGCTACCACCATCTTATCTAAATCTGCCGCCAAGCAGCAATGTTAATAGCATTGTTGTGTTCCGGTTGTCAGAGATAAGATAGCCAGTCCCCCAAATGTGTTGGGGTTTCCGGGTCAGTGCGCTTCCACCTTCGACCTCATCTTCACTTAACATCGGGTGTGATTGAGGTCAAGTACGAACCTGTCGTACATAAAAAAAAAGTGCACTGAGAAAAAAGTGTTCATAATCAACTTAAAATCAAAAGACTATAATAATAATACTTCAAATATTATAGAATAAATACCTATTTAATATTAAATAAAATACGTACATAATATTATAGTAAATAATAAATACCTATTTAATATGCAGGATGAAATTTAATTCCTGTAATTCCTGTTCACTGATGACTCCACTCCATATCATTACTTCCCAGAATTCATTCCTTAATAGCGACACTATCGAATAATAAATAAATAATAAATATCTTTACACATACACACAGCGCCATCTAGTTCCACACTAAGCAACTAGACTTGTATTAGATACCAGATGGTTGATAAACTACACAAATACATATTTTTTTTGTAAATAAATAGATAAATAAATGAAAAACATCCATAACTCGGGAACACATGTCTGTATTCATTATACAAACATATGCCCCTAGCGGGATTCGAACCCGCAACCTTTTGGTATAGCAGTCAGAATTTTTAACCACTAAACCAAACAGGTCGTCAATGGTCGTCATCGAATGGTGTACTAATACAGTGTATTTTTTTTCGAAATGAACGGGTTCGATATCTGGCTAGGCATATTTATTGTTTTTTCAAAAATCCAATGATGTAGTTTTAGCCTTTACCAAAATGGGACCCGAGTACTTTTTGGTATTCCTCGAAGTTTCGGATTTGGCCATCCACGTCCACTTGAAAATCGGTATTTATTTACACTTTTTTTCGTACTTGACCTCAATCACACCTGATGTTAAGTGAAGATGAGGTCGAAGGTGGCAGGGTTCTGACCCGAAAACCCCAACACATTTGGAGGACTGGCTTTCTTATCTCTGATAACCGAAACACAACAATGCTATTAACATTGCTGCTTGGCGGCAGATTTAGATAAGATGGTGGTAGCTAGCCAGGCGGACATTTAAAATGCCCTACCACCAACCAAACCGAGTACTTCAACATGTACCTACCCCGATGGGGATCGAACCCGCGACCTCCGAATCTTAAACCCAATGTTGTTTACATTGAGCCACGGAGGCGGTACGTGTAGTACCTATATAATACATTATTATTGATTTCTTTGTAAAACGCTTTATTGTACTTTAAAAAATTTACAAAATTATTATGTCTATCTAATTTATATTACTTAAAACATAATTTTCAAATGTTGTGTATACCTACTATTTTTTGACCAATCAAATAAATACTAAATATCTCTAAGGTTTGCCATTAGACAACTCTATCGAAATTAAGCTCGCCTTTGTACATTTTCTATACAATGCATAATTCTGTAACAGTTGTGTGTACAATAAAGATATTAAGATAAGAAGTGTTGTTTCTTATCTACTGATGTTCTTGATGTCAAAAGTGGATATTGTCAAATATTTGCATGTTATTATGACTGTTTTTTTTTTTTTTTTTTTATGCACAACGGGTCTGCACTTGACCTCAATCACACCTGATGTTAAGTGAAGATGAGGCCGAAGGTGGTAGCGTACTGACCCGGAAACCCCATCTTTTTTGGGGGACTGGCTATCTTATCTTTGAGAACCGGAACACATCAATGTTATTAACATTGCTGTTTGGCGGCAGATTTAGATAAGATGGTGGTAGCTAGCCAGGCGGACATTTAATATGTCCTACCACCAACCAATTTAGAGGATCTTATTGTAATAACACCTAATGTAATTCACCCTATTCAAGAGCAAATAAATCATATTCTATTCTACTGCTTTTTACTTTAGTTAGACAGGCATTTTGTCTGGAAAATTAGGCATTTTAGGCACCTTTACACAGGCATCGCTCAAGTTTGAAATGGTAAAGGTAAACCCTACGACTGCTTTATGTTTGTTTATGCCTACCAATGGCAGAGATGCAGAACTGGTATTGTAAAGGAGTATATCATCCTCATCACTATTTCCTTAGTCTGTGAATCAAATCCGACAACAAATCGTCGCCGACATCACAGCAGAGCCAGGTCGTGAGGCGTCTTCCTTTGTTCTGCGTGCGTGACCGCGGCCGCCGCGCCGTGCCAGGGCTTACGTCGTACCTTTCGTGAAGTATAATGTATGTAACAGTGTACTTATTGTTCAATTTTAGTTTATTTGTAAGTACAAAGCAATGTTAAATACTCTGTCAATTCTTCCAACTGCCATATTGCATCGTTCTTAATATCTTTATTGTACACAAAACTGTTACAGAATTATGCATTGTATATAAAATATACAAAGGCGAGCTTAACTCCTTAGAGATACATTATTAGATTGGGCAGAATAATAGTGTACACGAAATCTGAAAATTATTTTAGGCAATATAAATAATACCAAATAAATAATATTAATATACCATGTAACCTATCCAATATACATAAATATAATACTAAGATAATGAGGACAAATCATGAAGACAAATAATGCTCTTTTACTCTTTTTTTGAAAATTTCTTTTTTTTTTTATACACGACGGTTCGTACTTGACCTCAATCACACCTGATGTTAAGTGAAGATGAGGTCGAAGGTGGAAGCGTACTGACCCGGAAACCCCAACACATTTGGGGGACTGGCTATCCTCTGACAACCGGAACACAACAATGCTATTAACATGGACTTGACCGAATCACTATAACGTGTTGTTAAGTGTGATGGCCATATTTGTTGTGAATAAAGCGCAATACATGGATAGGATGCAGAATACTTTCATATAGTAGATGTAGTTGATCAAGAATCTAGAGTTTTAATGATACTAGTCTCGGGTCAAAAACCGTACACTAATTACTGATCATATCTGATCGGTTACCACACATAATACCACCCTCATGTAGTTTCTCAGAGGATTCAGTGAAATCTCTTGGAAATCTCACAGAAATGTAATTGAGAACAAAAAAAATGAATTTTCTTTGGGGAATAGACAAATAACACTGGTACTTAAAAATTTAAAACCTAAGTGAGAGAGGGGTTGCGCTGAAAACCAGCGCTGTCAATTGCCATACGACATATTGGCAGCAAATGCTGACGCCCAATCGCTTTGCCACAAATACATTTAATTATGCAAAATGTTATACCTACGAAATTTTCTGTATTTGTTGGCAATAAATACTTTTTCTTCTTTCTTCTTCTTCTTCAGTTACCGGAGATTACAAAAATGTGTGTCTGTCTGCGGCGTCGTAGCACCAAAACGGCTGAACCGAGTTGAACGTGGATTTTATTATTCAAAGCTGGTACTTACCGAAGTTTGAATTTCGATGATATTTAGCTTTTAAACAGTCAGAAAAGAAATAACAGGTGTGTGTAGTCAGCTCAAGTGTAGTTTTGTGTGCTTGTGTTAGATAATATGTGATTGTTTGTGTGTCAATCATTATGATTGAGTTATGTAGATTAACTTCTTAAGTTTGTCACTAGATGGCGCTGATGCATTTTAGAACGCGTAATCGTTTTGGTCGGTGCGTTAAAATATATGAAAATATATTTTTTGTTGAGTTTTCGCGAACATTAAAAGCTCTATCGCCGTTTTATTTCTGGGAGAACCTCTAGTGGGCGGAAACACATAGTATATAAATTTTCGAATAACCACAAAGATAATATGAGTACACGAACGACGAAAGGACCTGACTGGGACGGCCCGGCACCGTCCCGTGCCCGCAACGGCCCACTATCACGGAAACGTAATAATCGATCCACCCTCTATTTGGGACAATATTTTGCAGCGTATTACTTTAAGTGCCATTGGAAAACAAACCGTAAGGGGTTAAAATTTAGAGACGAATATGTTTTGATATGGTTTGGCAAAATAGCATGCGGATAATATGAAATTTCATGGTGAGGTAAAAATTCTTTGCTCTGACTTCATTTTGGTTTGAAATTGGAATAATTTGCTCTATCGATTTCCTAACGTGAGGTAAGTACCTGTTTTACATAATAGTACCAATTTTCTTGTGTAGGTTTAAATGTCCATCCATCCAACTTCTTACTATATGTGTTTGACGCCATTGTGTGGCCTGTGTTAGGAGGTATCTCAATAATGCCTGGTCCGATTTGAGTGCGGATTTTGTTAAGGTTTTTAGCTGTGTTTCATGAAAATCGGTGCAGCCGTTTCGTACATAATATGTACTACTAACTTTTTGTATGTCTGGATGAAATTATTATATTCAGTTCCTTTCCTCGGGGGTTCTCTAAAGTTTCACTTTTTGTTAGTATCAATAAATCTTTCTATTTGTTTTAGCCTGGATCCAAAAAAAATTGGGAATTTCTCTCGATTAAAATCGGCTGTTTCGGTAATTTTTGGCTGTTCAATTATTTCTAATCACATCAGCTGTAGATTTATTAGTTTTACCACAGTCACTAGAGGGATCCCGCAGGGCTCCATCCTAGGCCCTATTCTATTTGTTCTATATTCCACAGACTAATGTAACAAATAACAGTGATTATCCATTATTTAAACTCCCGACGAAAATCGATGGATATTATGTATTTGACGGCGTTGTGTGTGGGTGTATCGGAGTGTGTCCAGTAATCCCGTTTCTATACAAAGGGACAGGTTATTAGCTATGTTTGATGAAGATTGGTTAAGCCGTTTCGAGGATATTTAGCTTTTCGCAACCACATATACACACACACATACACACGCGCAATCTGTAAAATTTGAACATACTACATAATACAAGTTCTTCAACTTCATGTTGAAGATGTCTATTTCTCTTAGTCTAATTAACACATGTTACTCATAAATTCTAATGACCAGTAAAATGTTTCTCTATTATGGAAATCTTGGCATCCATGGTACAGGCCGAGCCTAGTGTGCATGTAAATTATATATGGTCCTTTTTGGTAAATGAACATCTTATCTTTTAACACTATCTTTTGGCCTAGGTCTACTTGGACGATATAATCATTTGTTCGATGAATGTAGTCGGCATTTTTAAAATTTTGATGTTATTTTAACTGTCGTAATACGTAACGTCATGGTGGTATATCTTTGCAAACACACTATTTCATCGGAATGTTATAGTTAACACTTGAACGTCAGTCAATAAACATACAAAGCGCATGGCGGGCGGCGCGGGCGCACTACAGGGCTCTATACACACTGGACTGTGAGAAATAGCTCTAAGATCTAATGATGTCTTTCAATAAAGACATCTTACTATAGCAAGCCCAGAGTTGATTTTCATCTGATTCTGGTTGCTGTACGGAGAAAAGTTAGACGCCAGTTTATTTTTGTGGGAATTATGACTATATTTACCAACCCTTTGTCAGATTTTACAGATTCATTTTTGATACAACATGTCGGTGTGTAATTCCAGATAACCTAGAGGAAGATTACAATTTATTAGTTAAATCTGCACCTCCAAAATATATGGTACTGACTAATGTTGTTTAAAACACCTAAGAATTAGAACGTATAACCCATCTTCACAGTGTCCACAATATATATAAAAAAAACATAGCAATGGTCTCGAGTTTACGAGGGTGGATAATGTGTTCTCTTTTGTATAAGGAGAACCATTGCTACAGAATCCTCTAAATGATCCACCATTATTCTTCATTATGCACAGAGCCTAACTTACCCACGCGCACGCGCTACGAGCGGGTCAAGTTGAGCCGCCCGTGGGCCGGCGCGCGCGCAGGAATATCGTCCGTTTAAGCAAATTACCGCCGAAGGCCTTCCAATGGTGCCACTGTTTGAGTTCCATTCATGATTATTCCTCAGTTACGTACAATATATATCCATTTCATATAAATTTTATAGGGTACGTCATAGAGACGTTATGACCTAAACAAAGTTCGAGGTGAAAGTTAACTAATTTTTCACATTTGAAGATAAGATGTCCTACGTAAGACTAAATGCACATTTCATAAATGTTCAGATATTTATAATTTTAATACTAGAAATAAGAATAAAATTTAAATTCCCCAATTCTGGGTTTATTCAGACTGCTCAGAAAACTATTGTCATAATTTTAAAAAGCTCCCAATAAAACATTATGGGCGTCGTTCGGCCGTCTTCTCCAATTCTGTAGAGCTGCTGAATACCCAGGGTGGTCTACAAGGCGACGACTGGCTTCAGATCTCGTACACAAAAATACTAGACTACAATTACCGACTGTCCTCGTTACAATCCGTTGTTAGATCAACTAACATCCCAACATTAAATAATAACGACCCGGTTCCTGTAAGTACATTCGCGCCATTTCGCCATCTTCGGACAATGCTCCTGCCCGATGTCACTCGAGGTACCACGGAGACAGCCGAAGTGCGTTGCTCCCGGCTCCCTAATTGGATAATCGGTGTGTTCCCGAGCGATCAGCGCCTTGTATGGCTGGGGACAGGAGCACGTTTCCGTGACTTGAATGTGATAGGACGATACACAGATAGCACAAAGGAGTAGACATAAGGTAGGTAACAAAAGCAGGACATTCTGAATTCGTCGCTTGTGTTTTTAATGTTATCAACACCAGGGTTGCTATTCATTCTGATAATGTGTAGGGACATGTGGACGAATGACATATACCACATCAATAAGCTCCAATCTTATAAATCTGTTGCCTAACGTAGGTAGGTACCTAATAGAAAATTGCGAATCGCGAAGTCCCAGGTGAAATCATTTGATAGTTATGTGATAATTGGAAGTGAAAATGTCTCTATACCGATTACTTCAAGATGCCGACGGATGAGCAACGTGATTCCTTTCTTCTTCAAGATCTTATAAATTAAATAATAAATAAATAAATAAAATATCCTTAGACATACACACATCGCCATCTAATTCCACAGTAAGCAACTATAGGCTTGTGTTGTGGATACCAGATGGTTGATATACTACATAAATACATTTTTTTTTGTAAATAAATAATTATTATAAATGATAACATCCATAACTCGGGTACACATGTCCGTATTCATCACACAAACATATTCAATGTAAAGGGATGGACAAAAACGGGCAACGAAATGAAAAATCTCATTTTTACCTTGTGATGCATGGAGCCCCAAATAATATACCAATAATTAACCTACAGACAAGAGTAAATAGTAAACCATTTTCATAATAGCAATTAGCAAGTTCATTCAACGCTTCCAACACCCATCAATTAAACAAGTTCAATAGCAATAAGCATCAGTTTCCCGCGAAAAAACGTGAGAAAGCGTAACACAATCTCGAATCTATGCCACCCTGGTACTCATTGCCGCGGCATTAACACACCGTTGGCTCGCGCGGCCTCACCGCTACCGCAAGACCCATATCCTCGCTTTCATGTCACCCCAGTACTGTTCAACCGCAAGTTATCATTTCCTTGTTAAACCGCAGCGTTCTCAAATCCTAAAAGTCTTTTGTAAGACGCATTCCTTACAACAGTTTGTGGTTAGATTCTGTTCCTGGAGAGTTGAAGCTCTCGGTTTTTTGAATCATCATAATCGGCCTTACACATCGCCACTATTAGGGAAGTATTTTTTCGGGCCCAGTGCGGATTGGTGGATTTTTATCAATGACATTGACAATCAGTGTTTTTAAGCCACTCATGTTGGTTTAACAACTACCTTCAATTGACAACAACCGAGAGATTGCCCTCCGAAGCACGGAAACATTAAATATGTGGTCACCCATCCAAGGACTGACCGCTATCACTAAACGAAAACAAACTCATTTTATTAGTCCAAACAATCATACATCATCAGCCTGCGCATAATACGCTCCTCGTTGAAATATTTTCAATAATGGTGTCGATTCGGATGTACACCAACTAAACTAAACTAAAACCAATTTAAAAGTAGTACTGTCGCTTTATCTCTGGAACAGTACAATGCGATAGCACCACTCCAAAACTCGTTTTAGTTTAGTTTAGTTGGTGTACATCCGAATCGACACCATTGCAAAATAACCTCAACAAAACAACTAAAATAGTAATTCAAGGAATTTGCAGAAACCATTGTAACCGTATCCGTTTCAAATCAATAACGAAAGTGCATTTTCTCCGAAGTGTACTCTCATAATAGTTAGTTTTACCTTTATAAGTTCAATATGCGTTCGGTGCGTGCTCAAACAAAAACATTCCTGAAATAGGAAAAAAATAAAGCAAAAGCACCGCGTTTCTGGTTACCATCACCTGTGACGGGTTGGTACGTTGGGTTGCCGAAGGTTGGTGAACAAAGTCCGACGAGTGTGTGGCTTACGTCTGCGGCATACGGTGCTAATGTTGGAAGTGATACAATATGAGTGCAAGGGTGTGGTGTAAGGATAGGGAGACTGAACTTGTGATGATGTGATTGAGGTTTTGTGTGTTGGTGATGATTGTGTAACAGCTGATGACCACTTATTTGTACCTTTTACGGAACTCAAAATGAACTTCGTAAATTATTTTACGGAGCGCATTACGTACACTATGGCCAGTATTAATAAACCAATCTCAATATACGTCTTGAGGCTGTATCAACCGAGATGCGTCTTAAGCAGTTGACGCTATCTCAAGCTCCGTGCTAATTTATAAACCAATCTTGAGGTCTACTCAGCTGAGATCACTTCTCAAGTATTCGCCTCAGCGGCGAATGAATGATAGTCTTGAGTTTCGTTTATAAATACGCGCACCTCTCAAGTGAGTACTGCTTGAGTATGCACGTGCTTTTCAGGTCTCAAGTTCGGTTTATTAATCAACACGTTTACTTGAGACCGGTCACAAGACTGTTCTCAATCTTGAGAATGGTTTATACTATTCGCTACTGCTAACGCCACCTATTATGATGCAGAAAGGCTTTCAAATAACAATCAATAGAGAAAGTGATCAATTCATAATTTGAATGATATATTTTAAAATTACTTAACTTGTTAGTGTTAATTTAACATTGGTGTCGATTCGGATGTACACCAACTAAACTAAACTAAAATCAGTTTTAAAGTAGTACTGTTCCTTTCTTCCTGGAACAGTACGATGCGACGGCACCACTCCAAAACTGGTTTTAGTTTAGTTTAGTTGGTGTACATCCGAATTGACACCATCAACAGAGACTGTGTCAAATAGCGCTTTGAAAAAAAACCAGGTAAATATGTATCTGTTACTAACCTTATAGGTAGATTAGTAGCACTAAACTAATGAAGGCATTTCAAAATGTAACTAACTTAGAAGAAGTTTGTTTATTTTCAATTCTAGCTACTTAGTTGCTTAAAGGGAGTAGGTTACGTACGATCTAACTAATATATTTATAAATATGTACCGACACTAAAGTAAGTATAATACTCCTAAATCGTATCTCTAAACGACATTGAAATCTAAATGAGCAACAATTTAAAGATCTTGTCAAAACAACATTAACAAAAAAAGATTATTACAAATTAATGACTGCCTCAATGACAGAACGCTTGGTGTACTTCGTCCTGCCTCAAAAAATTAAATGTTTGTATTGCTTATATAATTTCATATTAAAAAAAAGAACAAACACTGATTCTGTGAAGTTCTTTTTTCACAGATGATTTCCCTTACCAAAGCGCTAGTTAGCTTGGATATACTGATGATATATGTATAAATGATTGAGCCCTATTATTATTTTAAATAGACTTATATTGACATTCAACAAATAAGATTAGGTCGTTACCTATGAAATTGGCGTTTTGTAAACTTCATTAAGACTGTTTTCTCCATACAAACATTTTTGAAATTTTTTTGGGAACGGCAAATCCGAATTTAGCTAAACTTTGTGTTAGGCAGTGTTAATTTTTAAAAGTAACCGCTTTATAAAAGTTTCTGCGAATCTAAGAAATAATTTGGGAAGCTCATGAAAAGAGCTGTGTTCACGTTTTTTTTATTATGTGATTTAGTTCAGACATTAAAAAATATTTCATGTGAAACCTTGAAAATATATTCTATTTTCCAAATAAAAAACAAATTTGGAATATAAAAATATAACATATAACAATATCTTATGTTGAAATGAATGCTTGAATGAAGTTGAAGCTTAATCAAGAAGACAAGTCCTTGTGTTGTGAATCTTATATGTATAGCACGTCGAATCTTACACATTTCATCTCTTCATACACCACACCCTCACCACAATGACCTCTACGCCCCCACATCAACGAACTATATGCACCTCAAATGCCTCGATGGTTCTGAATTTGCAGAGCACGGCGATCAATACGCAACCTACTTTTTTCATTTTCACTGGACGTTATTCTTGTGACTTGCACCACAACCCAAAGGGCGATGCAACTCAATGGACTCAACGGAAGCTTCCCCCCGCCCCACTCGGTGAGGATCCATTGATAGATGCACTCCATCAATGTTAGTTTTATAGTTCGGACTCGCCTCCGTGCGCACGCGCCGACGGCTGCATTTGGGAGTGATTTATAACCTACTTCAAATATAAGCTGGCGAAATAAAATGTTGGGTAGACTAGATCTGTTTAATTTCGTTAAGGCTTAGTTTACGGAAATGAGGAAACCATTCCTTCCAGTCATGCTAGACGCAACTAAAGGAGCGAGACTCCCCGAGAAAGCTTTGTGGCTGCAGTTTCGTTGAATTATACGACCGCCTCCTTTCGTAGCGACTTCCCAGCTTGGCTACCTGTACTAGGGCCGATTAATAAATCGATCTTGAGATTGAGATCGCGTCTCAGTCTCAATATTGTTTTTTTTTTGATGTTGTTTTAAAATGCGAAATTTTCATAAGCGTCAAATTAAGGTCATTATAATCTTGAGAAAAAATCATTAATCCGGGCCTTAGAGTGAATCACCCACATAATATTACGCAACAAGGTCTTCTATGGACGTTTTGCTTTATACTTACCTAGAACAATCATGCAGGGTGAATTTGAATTCGTGTAATTCCCATTAACTGGTCACTCCCACTCCTGATTACGAACAACTTTCCACTAGGAACCATAGCCGAATTCAACCAAAAATTATTGTACTTCCATACTAAAGGTGGTTTCAGAATGGTTTACTTTGTATGGATAATCGAATTTTTTTTGATCCAATGCGACTATGGTTCCTTGGAGAAAGTTGTTCGTAATCAAGAGTGGAGTCACTTGTTAGTGGGAATTACACGAATTCAAATACACCCTGTATATAATGAATTGAAAAATTTGGTATCGAATTTGGTATACATAACGTTCTTAAGAATAATGACACCTCAAATTCTGTGTAGTCTATATAATTAAAGTAGTTACACATAAAATTCAATAAACTATAATGATGTTATTATTAATGGGATTTATTAAAATTATCAAAATACAATAATGTCTGATGTCCAAAAGATGTGAGCGAATAAATCCAGTTGAATGGACCTTTTAAGAATAAATAAATAATAAATATTTATTATCTCATCACAAAGAAATAGGTACATTAACAGAAAATGGTAGGTAAATACAAACAACTATCTTTGTGAGAGACTGGAGTCTGAAAAAGGTTACCTACATAGATACATCTGTAGATCCTGTGCCACAGATCTCCAGGCTCTCACTCCCTTACTGTTAGACACTACAACAGGAGCACTGAATAAACCTAACGAGTTCAATTGTCTTAAATTGATATATGGGCATGGCCACCTATCTCCACAGACTTTATAGAACTTAGATCAAGGATATACCTAGGACAATACCGAAGAAGAAATAAGAAGTTTTATATCATCTTTGCAAGACGGAGTTCTTATTCACCACACACATTTCTTATTCACCACACATTCACACAGACCAACCCTCAGGTTTCAGCAGAGTACCAGTGTTTTGCCCGCCTCGGGCAAATCCATACACTGAGCTGTACCCTTTTTGTATACTGCGGCACACAATTGTTTTAGTCGTATTTTTCATATGTAAAATTTGTTATGTGTGTGTACATGGATGCAAATAAATGCTTATCTATCTATCTATTCTACTCCTACTATTTTGAGTTACCTACTTATGTTTATCTATTGTTTGTTTCAGCTCCACTCCCACAGCGTGCCACCTGACAATCTGCTTACTAACCACTAATAACGAAGCTAATGTCCAACTGACAACAACTGAACAGGTGGCGCCTTTGTGCAGATTGTAACGGACATACGGACGGACGCATTCCGCTCACTTGTGTAATGTTAATGACTGAAAGCAAAACTGTTGATGCTTGAAAAATTAATGAATGAGTTGTGGAAATTTTGATTGAATTTAGGTAATGTACAATACAATGGAACATGATTTCGTAAATATGTGGAATGTTAAACTCTATTGCAAAGCAGTAAAATGGAGATATTTTTAAGTGATTTCAAAGTAAACATTGATAGCTTTAATACTGATTGTAAAATGCAAACTAAGCGATTAAATTGCGGAGCATAACAGCAAGCATACCAATGATGATCAGCATCGCAATTGTTTCAAATAACATTGTCAAATCGGCCACCCAGGGTAGCCCAGGAGGCTCATGTCTGCAGTCATTTGAGTCAGCTTTGTATATTGTAATAACAAATAAAAAAAAAGTGATATAGGTACACACGCGATGGCTTACTTAGGAAAATATTTAAATAACCATATTGGCAATTAGAAACTTTAAAAAAACTCGACTGCATATATAATAATAATAAATAAAGTAAACAAAAAGAAAGTAGAAAGACTACTAGTACTGCTTGAAATAGGTTAAGTCATTCGAATGATGTTGGATGGTACCATAAAATGTAAACTATGACACTTTGGAGAACAAGACGAATCTAACGACACCTTGTACTTCAAGATCGGTCAAGCCGTTTAGGTTATACGAGATAATATAGTAATCTACAAATACCAGAAATACATTACTCTGTTTCCTCAGGCAGTCGGGTAATAATATATCAAAATTATAGCTACATACATGGACTTAGGTGAAAAGATAACCACGATAATGATGACAGCATCCTCACAGACCGACGTGACACCTTTTCAAGTAAACTCGCTTGAATAAGATTGATGACATGCATAATGTAGATGGTGATACAGAGCTGTGAAAGCTATTGCAAATTCAAGTCTCTCCAATTTTGACTAAGGGTCACTAAGGCTACATAAAGCCAAAGGCACACTGAGTTTTTGGAAAGGATACTTAGTAAACCCTTGATGCGACAGAGGCGCAGTTTCACCAATATTGCATTCAGGAGGCGTAACTGGACAACATTTTATATGCATTGAATAAAAGCAACTCTTCGAGCAAGCAATGGGACCAGGAATTGTTTAATTATACTTTTTTAAAAACCGGTTCAGAAGGCTCAAAAGATTTCTATGCTAATAAAAATATTAAGCACACAAACTCTAGAACATAAATAGTATGTAAATCCAAAAGAGCTGACACACGTGTTATTTCATCACTGAACGTGTGCGTTACCCCAGCCAAAAAATGTCGAAAATCGTCTTCCGTAATATCCCCATTGAGGCAAACCATGATCCATCTGGATATCTGTGAATAGACTTCGGTCGGGCATTGACATGTAACGACGACAAGTACGACTACGACACCAAGCAATCTATGGCGTACTGGTTTGTTTACCCTACCTCCCCAGTTTCTAGCACAGAAGAGGATCCTTATGAGGCCAAGCAAAGATCCATAGACTTTTTTTTATTTTATTTGAGAGGGCGGCAAACGAGCATGCGGGTCACAGGATGGAAAGCAATCACCGCCGCCCATAACACCCGCAACACCAAAAGGGTCACAGATGCGTTGCCGGCTTTTGAGGAAGGTGTAGGCACGTTTCTTGAAGGTTCCAATGTCGTACTCGTTCGGGAATACCGCTGCAGGAAGTCCGTTCCACAGGGTGGTCGTACGTAGTAGGAAGTTTCTTGAGAAACGTACAGTGGTAGACTTCCACTCATCCAGGTGATGTGGATGGCGTTTTAAAACGACTACTTTTTACCCGGAAGAAGGGTAATGTTTTTCGACCGTATATTATTGTTGTAAGTATGTATGTATCTAGATTTCTACGTTACCTCCTGTAGCCTAAACGGCTTGACCGGTTTCGAAGTGCAAGATGTCGTTGGATTTGTCTTGAACCCTGGAGAATCATACTATACATTTTATGGTAAAAAATCCAACATGGCGCCGGTAAAATGCAAAATATGCTGCCGGGTTTTTTGTAAACAACTTTAGATAGATTGTTGCAATTGACTTGACAAGAAGGATAGGTAAAGGTAGTCTACTAGTACTCAAACGTGGTCGCGTAGGTCATCAAAAAACATAACGGCTTCTGTAGTACACCAGGTCACACGCGACCCAGCGGCTGCGCCAAGCGGACCTAAGATCGACGATGTGCATACGATCCAGTGACCTAATGCCCTAATGCGACACTGGGCATTGGCTAACGTCTGAACGAGTTTATGTGTAAATGTTCGTTACAGGTGTTGTGTTGAATACTAAGTGAAGACGTGAGCTCTGATAAAACTGTAAAATAAAAGAATAGTAAGTATTCCGTGTGATTGAAGCATTCGGGTTCCGACACAAAGTGTCAGACAGGTTGGCCAACTTGTTAAAGCTGTGATCTCTTTTCATTCCTTGTGATTGACAGAGAGTTTTATTAAAAACACACATAGTTAATGCTTTAGTGGCAAGTTTTAACCGCCTCCGTGGCTCAATGTAAACAACATTGGGTTTACGATTCGGAGATCGCGGGTTCGATCCCCGAGCGGGGTACATGTTTAAGTACTCGGTTTGGTTGGTGGTAGGGCATTTTAAATGTCCGCCTGGCTAGCTACCACCATCTTATCTAAATCTGCCGCCAAGCAGCAATGTTAATAGCATTGTTGTGTTCCGGTTGTCAGAGATAAGATAGCCAGTCCTCCAAATGTGTTGGGGTTTCCGGGTCAGTACGCTTCCATCGTCGAACTCATCTTCACTTAACATCAGGTGTGATTGAGGTCAAGTACGAACCCGTTATGCATAAAAAAAAAGTTTCTACTTTAATTTCTCTAGTTCAATTAGCGAAATCTGGGAATTTAATTATTAATATAATTTAAGTATAGTATCCAGTAGTCTTGTGATGGTCTCTCAAAGTTCTTAAATAGACTTTTACTTGCAGATCCCTTTAGTATGTTTTCGCGATTGACCACTCTTGTCTCCGTGACCGACTTAGTGGACACGTTGCTATAGATAACACAACAACAAGAACAATCATAATGGCAAATGAGTTGAAATAAATGTGTTTGCACATACACATAAATGTGAACTTAAACTCTAGATTTTAAGAGTTTTTTACAGGAACTCTGTTTTTATTGACATCCTATACTGTACCCAAAATCATGCAAATAAACTATTTTCTATTATCACTAACTAGACGCTCTGCTACCACAGACTATGTATAATATGCATCTCTATGGCAATACTAATGAGGAGTTCTTGTTAGGTAAGATAGTGTAAATAGTAAATCATATTGTTACGAAACTATGAAATTCCGTTAGGTTCTTAACAAGTGCGCTTGCGTTGAATGATGTACAGATTATAAAGTAATACGTGATTTATTATACTATTTTTTTAATTTTTTTTTGGGCCCTTGGTCTTCTGACACGGAACAATTTGTAAAGGATTTATCCGTTAGACTGGTCCACGCCTCTGGAGATGTGAGAGCTGGTGCCTACTTTGCTCAGCAGCTGAGCATTATGCATTCAGCGGGGCAATAGCGCTAGCGTACTAGGTACTATGCCTCACGGAAGCGGGTTGGACGGTGTATTTTTTCTATTAGTTATAGGTATTTTTAATTGTGTTTTATAAATTTGTTGTTTTATGTACATAATTAAATATACTATTAATTATACAATTTTTTTTAAAATACTCAAATAAAAAACTAGCCCCAAGTCCCATGGTTGCCAACCAGGTTGGTGGAATGGTACCCAGAAGGCTGGCCCCGTTGCCTCGCTATATTTGTGATTAACGTTCCGTCTTCGTCTATTGCTGGACATAGGCTTCAGGGTGCAACACCATACTCTCCAACATCCAACATCTAACCGACCACTACAATGTTGACTAACTACAATACGTCTAGTCAAAGTCAAAAATGCTTTAT
This sequence comes from Oegoconia quadripuncta, assembly GCA_949316235.1. Classification (NCBI taxonomy): domain Eukaryota; kingdom Metazoa; phylum Arthropoda; class Insecta; order Lepidoptera; family Autostichidae; genus Oegoconia; species Oegoconia quadripuncta. The sequence goes on from OX438758.1 coordinate 20,127,768, forward strand.
TTTGTAGGTACACAGAGTACACTTAAAATAGTCAATTTTACATTTTTTAAGCTACTGCTTGTTCAAAATGCAATTTTGCCCTAGAAGAACACGCAAGAAACTCGAAGGGTTGCTCTTTTAAAATCAGGCTTTGATTTTACATAAAGGTTTTTATATTACAAAAAGGTTTTTATATTTCATTATTAATTGTGAAATATCCTGGCATGCGAACGATCTGATTATGTCCAGGGATGATTATCATCTAAATAGTCTGATATTTTATAATATGCTTTATTAATAAGTTTCTGTATTAAAGTATCTTTAAATTTATTAAGAGGAAGATTTTGTATCTCAACTGTACAATATCTGCCACAAATTGCCTGGTTTTTACTTTAAATATTACGAATCTAAATCAACGCTATCTACAGACAGACAGACCCGTGTGGGCAGATGTCCGACAGTAAGGTAACGTTTTTATGAAACCATCAATTAACATGCTCCAAGTTTTTATGTTTCTCTAGTAGGCGAATCTGATGGAACATGTGGTGCCGGTGTTTTAGTGACGATAAAAACTTGTAAGCTATAACTTATGTTACTACATGGATAAGTTATTGCGGTTCAACTCGAAGTGGGTATATTTCATCACAGATGATTCCAATTATTATAAAACTAAGGCCTAAAATGCAGAGCCTGAACCCTAACACTTATTGGTAGTGGTCCGTATGGAACTCACTCAATAGACTGCGTACCAGGATCGGTAGATGCCGAGAGAACATGTTCAAGTGGGGCTACATGGACGATAACTTGCTTGTGCGGTGATACACCTTCTATGCTGCCTTTTTTTTCGTGGGGAAACGCATTACGCCGTCTCATGGGGGACGGCGAGACGGTTATGTGGGACTCCCCTCCCTGTCGGGAGGGATACCCACTAAAACCCCGCGGCGACCTTCTTCGGCAGTAGGGAGGACCTGGGAATGCATAGGCGGCTCCATTAACCCCCCCCCCCTCCCAAGGGCAGGCTCATTCCCGGAGGGCGTCTAGCGCACCCTCCGTAGGGGGCGCTGTGGTGCCTCACACCGCGATCAGCGAGCGGAACGAAGCGCGGCAGGGCCCGATGCGACGACACCCCCCGGGTGTGCTTGGAGCTTCGAAGACTGCTGCTGCTGCTGTGCCTGACCCTGCGTGACCCTTGTACGCTACAGGACCTCTACGATGCCACAGACAATGTCGCACGGGTGGTTGTCTTTTAACGATTGAACACAAAAAGTGTACCCACGAATTTGATGTTTTTCCATCTTAGTGAGTCTGGTTCTTATGTGTAAGTTGTTTTAGTTAGCCACCCTATGTCACAGACGACAATGGTTTTATTAATTAAGTGGTTGTTGGCATTGTAGATAGGTCCTACCCGTGTCTCCTAAAAGGCTTAGTTCATCGTAATCTCAAGTAGTAACTTCATTAGATTCTAACACGCGAATCATCTCAACTGTACACAAATTAACCTCGATCTTTAATCATTGCGATGCCTGAATAATTAAAGTAGTATATTTTGCAAGTTGAACAAAAGTTGTTGCGTTGGTTTCTCATTGTTGTGGCAAATGGCCGTTACTTATTATAACATTTAACTATATGTACGAGTGCATTGCAATATATGTAGCCGGCCGTTACCGAGGAAATCGGAGCAGAACATAATGGATGACCTCTCTAAATATTCAACTAAGCAAATACTGCTCGACTATCGCATCTTAATAAAGACACAGACATTTTTATGATATTAGAATCCCATACGTAAAGGAAGATATATCTTCATTTGAGAGATTTTGCGATAAACAAAGGCCTACATATAAAAATAAGCTCGATCTATAATTGAATTCTGCATAAGGTCAGGGGTAATTATTTTTAATAATTAACAGGGGGTATTAGTCTTTAAATAAATTCAAAGTTAACGTGAAGCAGAAGCTAAGTGCAAAAGACTACGGTAAAATCGTTGAGTAAGGGGCCGATCGCGCTAAGTTTGAACGATAATACCAAAGCTAAACCATAAACAAAATTCGTATCGCGCCAATCATTTGAACGAAAATTAACCAAGTTTTTTTTAATACAAAGGTATTAAAAAAATTAACTCTAAATATTTTGGTTTGGTTTTACTTTAGTAGCATCAATGATATAATTGTTCACATAAAATTACTCGATACCATTTTTACATTAGCTAAACTAAAGCTAAACCAAAACCAAAAACGTTCCGTTCGAAAACGGTAAAACCATTGTAAAATAGCGCGTTTGATTTCCTGGAACGACAATAAACTTTGGACTTATAACCTGTTCTGACACGTTAAGAGCCCATAATTTTCATAAAATGAAATACCTAAATATCTCCTTGACTTTGAAGAAAAGAGTAACCCTTGAGTTTCTTGCTCATTCTTTTTTGGGGTTACAATGAACGGTAACTTTAAAAATTGTGACGTTTTCAAAACTTACAAATACAAATACACTTTATTGCATTTACCAGCCATGATAGTCTCTATATCGTAGCGATTCTATGAAAGGTCTTTTTTGTGTGAATCTCAGATGTAGAAGGCATAAAATAAATGGTGATAATCCCAGTAGGTGTGTCCGTTTTGAATAGATGTTACCGTAACTTTACTGAAGATAGAAAAAAGACGGTCAAATCCCATCGCGAGGTTTGGAATGAAAGATACTAATATTAAAAAAAAAAACAAATGTAACACTTTAATATTGGTATGTCTGAGACCACAACAATGTTCTGACAAACCACAAGTAACTCGTAAGACTTTTGAGTCCATTTACTTACTACAAGTAACACGAGTATGTAACGTTCCAGTAAAACACGAATAGATTTAATTCTAGTTTATGATTGACAGATAAGCCTGCGTTCGCGCAGCCGTCATGTCTCCGGTGAAAACGTTGGAGTTAATTAGCGCGAATTATTGCTAACATACGATCTTCAAGATGATACCCGCAGAGCAACGTCGCTTCGTGGAAGGGAAATTGTTAACCTTAATCATTTCAGCTCTCGTGGAGATTATGATGAGGTATATGATGAGGAGGTCTTAAATCGAGCTAAATCTGAGATGGTTGATGTCGTCGAAAATGAAGCATCCTGTTTGGTTTACGAAGCAATCGTTTGGGGGAGTTGATAAAGTTATTGCATTTTTTTTAGATCTATTTATCCCTTAAAACTAAAAGCAACCTATTGATGACCAGTTTCTGCCGTAAGTGACGGTGACAGACGACAGACATTTTGACATGTTTGGTCCGGGACTAACAAGGACTAATTGAACATAATTTCACGGAAACTTTTATTATTACAAATGTTAGCAAATTCGAACATTGAAAATAAACATGCATTTAGTCCAAAAGCCTCTTTATTCCCACCATCAATCACAGTCATATCCACATTACTGTCAATTAAGTAAATAGACGGAGTTTATCAAACTGCCATCGGCACAGTGATTACCGACTCGACACAATTCAAGTGATGACATGCAATTTTACATAAATCTCTTTGTGCATCATGAATCAAGATAGACTTATTGAGATGCATTACTTTGTTGATTCCAGTAGAAGTGTTACATCTGGACAGATTATCATCTTCGTTGTCTATTCATTGTTGTTTTCTAAGTATATTGCACGTAAATAAGGCTAGAACAGAACCTCTTCCTGCCCGATTAGACTGACTACCTGATAAAGTTATGCTATGGAAATGATATAAACCTCCTAAATTTTGGGCGCTCCATATAGATTCAAAAACTAAATTAGCAGCTGAAAAGCTTGGCAATCTTTCTAAAGTTAGGCGGCATTTCAACAGTAAATGGTCTTCTACCAGGCCGAGATTTGCTCGTGTATGGAACTGTGGAACGATGCGCCATAAGCATTGGTGACTACTCAATTCCCGCTAAACCGTAGAGCTTTGAACGCCGTCGTAAGGCCACATGCAATATTATTTCTGAGAGTGTGCGATGGAATTGCATCAAATTATTCCATCTCCGAACTACTAGACACGGGGAGGTTTACACCGCTTCATTGTTGACATCCCAAACAAAGAAGACTATTTTAACTTTTGGGAAGACTGTCGGCTAAATTTAGACACTGTAAAATTCTTAAATAGAAACATGCAAGTCATTTACAAGCGCATACATCCAATTCCTGTTGTTTATAAGTCTCCAGTGACAGATACAATGTGAATCAGTGAGCCATAGACTAAGCTTAGAAAAGTAACACGCCTTATATTTGAAACTGTCAAAGTTTAATTTGTCTATCTTGCAAGACCTTAGATCCGATTCCAATCACTGCAAACTTTAACCAGGGCTTCAGTCAGAAGCTATTTATATTTTACAATACAAGGAAGGAAAGAAAGAAAGAAAAACATTTATTCAGCTTGCAATGTCTAGTAGCATTGCCATCTCCGAAAAATGTTTTAAGTTCAACTCTCAACGCACTGTCACACGCACCAAGTGTTTCAAGGTTACGTAAGTAAATGTATTGTAGTTTTCGGAAGCTCGGTTCATAAGATAATTGACAGCAGAAATAGCAAATGTGACGTTTTGTCAAAGACCGGAATTGACGGAGAATAGCTGTATTCAATGATACTACCACTACGAGTAGCCTTAGATTGTCCTTTAATTCGACCGTTAAATATTCCCACAGCTTGATGAGGTGACGAGTCTGGCTTATTAATAAATTTTTAGTTCCACTCCGCTGGGTGGAGGCCTGGAGTCCTGAAATACAGACTTTTATAGTCTAGCTCAGGCTCCAGTCCACCACATCTAATAATTTTGTGATCTTTTCTTTTTATTTTTGGATTTCTTGTTTGTTGAACAGATGTGGTGTGAAAATAAAATTATTTTTATTTTTATTTTTTTTATTTTTATTTGAAATATTAATTGAATGCAACGATACAATGTTCCAAATTGTATTTTGAGCAGCCTTGCCGGGAGCTCCGTATCCAATTTATAGCCTCGGTCATTAGGCGTGTGACCAGACCAGTAGCGGCGGTGATTCGAACCGCAGCTGGATAGCAATTAATCGTCGCCTTGTTCCCGATTGCCGTTTGATAAATTAAATCGAATTGTTACCATTTATCGATGTCAGAATCTCGGGCAAGTTATTGAAATTAAGTTTGATCATGCGATTTAGTTATGATTGATATAGCTAGGTCATGAGCGTTAGTTGCAATTGCAAGTTTAAATAGTAGTCTAGACAGGGACGTACAAAGTACGTGGTATTCTCTATCATGACGTCTCGAATGAACTGCTTAAAGTAAGCTAACTGACGACCAACTTTTCTTGCTGTTAAAAGTAATATCTTCTCATGCCTGCATACGAATAGATGTCATCTAAAGCGTCAGTTCGACACACACGCCTATCATAGAGTCCTCAAACAAAAGCTAACCTGTTTTTTGTAGTTTCTAGCATTAACATTTACACCAAACTAATAAAATCCAAAATAAAATATATTTTTTATTGTAGTTATTTCCATTTCCGTGTAGGTTTCCGGGTCAGTACGCTTCCACCTTCGACCTCATCTTCACTTAACATCAGGTGTGATTGAGGTCAAGTACCAACCCGTTATGCATAAAAAAAAGTTATTGTCCCCCGTGAACCTTTTTAAGTTTTTCTAGCTCCTCATGAAAACTTAGTTACTATTAAGTAATCTTTCTAGTCCAGAATTATATATCTTGGGCTATTTTTAGCAGTGACAGCAGTTATAAATCGATTTACCCTTACATTTAATAAAGCCAATATCTTGGTGGGAAGTGCTTGAAGACGTATGTACATGTTGAAGACGTTTTGTAGCAAACAATTTATAGTTTTAGATTAAGTTAAAACTTACATTAAGTTATTCTTGAAAACATTACCTACATCAATTCACAAAACCGACAAAAGTTCTTTGCAAGCCGAAAAGGTACGTAAGGAGATACTGTGATGGCGTTGGCTCTTGGCTATGATGTGAAACTGCTTTGATCTCGTCCGATGCAACGTAAACTTACATCCCACTCAGGAAGTTACCTCCAGTTGCTACACTTGCTCCCAAACTCTCCACTACTATCTGTCAATCAACATCGTAAACTCGCCCACTAAGCGCGCGCGCATAACTCACGCGCCTGTGTTGCCAGTTTAAGAAAACTGGACAATTTTGACGGATATTTGAGCATTTGTGGAGAGTAGGGTGAAGTAGTTAAAGCATCGGCTTGTGTATTTTATCCACTTCAGATTACTGAGTGACGATATATCAGTTATTTTCTTTGGTAAATATCACACTGATATAAGAAATGTAAATGTCACAAATACCGTTATGCGCAACAGGTATATGGTATACGATGGTTATATGCTAAGTTTTGTTTTTATAAAATCAAAATGGCGACAGTAAAATGCAAAATGGTGGAGACGAAAAATTATTGCGTAGGTACCTTATTGAATGGCATAAATAGGTCTTACAAAATCAAAATGATGTTTCCTAGCCTATTTTAAAATCCTGAACCTGAATTTTGACGTTGTATTGGTAGAATGTTTACTTATTCCTTGTTACACGTAATGAATGATAATACTGTATTGGAAAATATCTGAAAATACTTTTATAATTTGATTTGACGCTTCCAATGATTTTTTAAAATTTATTATAAGAGTTGTGTTGCAGTAAATCCAAAGCATTTTAGGCCTCAGGCAGTCCAGTTTCTATGCTAAATATTTTTTTTTAAGGCTAATTATTTTCGAAATGGCTTTCCATCAATAAATAAATATTCTTAGACATACACACAGCGCCATCTAGTTCCCCAATAAGCAACTATAGGCTTGTGTTGTGGATACCAGATGGTTGATATACTACATAAATACATTTTTTTTTGTAAATAAATACTTATACTTATTATACATGAAAACATCCATCACTCGGGTACACATGTCCGTATTCATCACACAAACATATGCCCCTAGCGGGATTCGAACCCGCAACCTTTTGGTATAGTGGTCAGAGTTGCTAACCACTACACCAAACATATTGCGGGAATAAAATTGCGGGATATAGAGACGTCGTTCTTATCCCTTTTCAACATATAAGTCAGAAAGATGCAAATAGTAAAGCGCGCCGATAATTGACGCAGTTCTCTTGCGCACTAAGACGCTGTAAGACAAAAGTGAAGCCACAAACGGTGACTATTTTTACACGCATGTACGCACACATACACATCAAATGGAAGTGATGGCATATTCATAGCGATAACTCACACACATTTAGAAAAATAGATTCACTTTACGTTATGTTAACACTCCATCTTTCTTTTTCTGTGAGCTGAGTTTTAAGCCTATCAAATAAAACACTTTTTCTTAATAACGAAGGGAATAAGATTAGATGTACTTAATGATTTTGAAGATGGCAACATAGATGCGCGTGCGCACTGTGAAAGTGGTAGTAATTAATTCGGAACATGTTCGGAACAGTTACCACGGAAAGCGGAACGTTGCGTCACAGTGATCCGCTGGAGTCCACCAATTAGGGACCCCAATATGTGGGTTATCTAATTCTAGAATTCCTAATCTTCGGAATATATAGTATATACTATTTAAATGTGATTCAAGCACATGATCAGAAGTACTTAATAATTGACTGCAGAATTTTTATATGTTAGAGACTAAATGACAGGTAACAGAATGTTACTCATGCAGCGATATCCGCTTGAGGACAGTTAAAAAGGGACAGCTTTATATAACTTGTATAGCGGCATCTCTAACTATGCTCAAGCGCAGATATACGCTTGAGCAACATTCTGAAATATGGACATGTTTAATAAACTTCAAAAATCAATTATTTCAACGTCAAACACATGATATAACATTCTTTTCTTACCACTTTTCTGAAACTGTGTTTTCTTTTCTGTTGTGCAATAAAGTGTATTTGTATTGTATTGTAGTGCAGTGCAGTGCAGTGCATTGTATTGTATTGTATAATTTGTTGAAAGATATATTTTCAATCGTGCGTTATAGAGACTTACGGTTAGGTTTGTTGAATGTCAAAATTAAATCTTTTGGAAATTGGAAGGCTTACGTATTTCTCTGTCAGTCATTTACACGAGTTTTTTACCGTAAGGAAAAAAATAGGGCATATTAGGTAATTGAAATAGAAGTTGTTGGCATACTCGTAGCGTAGGTAAATTATTATTTTTTTTCAAATTCATCACCTGAATTGATAAGCGACTGACGGGATTCCTAGGGTTCCTCTCATGCGAAATTTATTTGGAACTCATTTTTTCTCGAAGTTTTTTTTCTTTATTGAATTTAATGATGTAATTTTTATTTCTTTTTTCTCCCAGTTTTACTTATATATTTAATTTAATGTACAATATTTATAAACAATACTTATACAATTTATTAGAAAAAAAAAAGAATCACAAATAAAAAACTAGCCCCAAATCTCTGGTTTGTGGAATGGTACTCAGAAGGCTGGCTGGCTTTAATGATGTAATTGAAATGAAAATGATATGAAATGAAGTCTTTATTATTATGCCATTAAACACTATACAACTCACAATTTATTTACCATAGGTAGTATAATATTTAAACTATAAGAACTGTTCGAGCTAATACCCGCTGCTCAATTTAACCGATACACTTCTCGGAGAAAATTAAAATTCCATCCACATCACCTGGATGAGTGGAAGTCTACCACTGTACGTTTCTCAAGAAACTTCTTACCACGTACGACCACCCTGTGGAACGGACTTCCGGCAGCGGTGTTCCCGAACGAGTACGACATTGGAACCTTCAAAAAACGAGCCTACACCTTCCTCAAAGGCCGGCAACGCATCTGTGACCCTTTTGGTGTTGCGGGTGTCCATGGGCGGCGGTGATTGCTTTCCTGATGGAGACCCGAATGCTCGTTTGCCGCCCTCTCATATATATAAAAAAAAATATCCTGGCATCATTATCTGAGAAGTATATTACTTAAAACTCTGTCTCCTACACTAGTCCTAGAACCGTGTCGCAAGAAGACAGTTACCGTAGAAAAACAAATAAATTATCTGAAGCCTTTTCGAAGATGTTTTAGAGGGTTTTCTAAATTTTGAATTTATAGTTATCAGAAATACAAATGTTAATGTACTGATGATGATGACGTCAACTCAGTGATTATCAACCATGACAATAAGTCGTACCAAAAGAAATTTTGGTCGGACCGTCGTCAGTAGATATGTCGTCAATTGGAGCGTTGAGAATTACTTGTAAAAAGTAAAGTTCTCTAATGTTACCTACCCGTGAAATTACTCTGGCTTGAATATTATGCAGATGTACTGTACACTACGCATGTGTGCAGGTAGTGGGTGTACCTGAAGGTAATTGGTACAAGTGAAACGAAACTATTAAGTACATACTCATTCTGTTACAATAACAGATTTAACCGCCTCGTGGCTCAATGTAACAACATTGGCTTTACGATTCGGAGGTCGCGGGTTCGATCCCCAGCGGGGTTTAAGTACCCGGTTTAATTGGTGGTAGGGCATTTTAAATGTAGCTACCACAATCTTATCTAAATCTGCCGCCAAGCAGCAATGTTAATAGCATTGTTGTGTTCCGGTTAGAGATAAGAGATATGCCAGTCCCCCAAATGTGTTGGGGTTTCCGGGTCAGTACGCTTCCACCTTCGACCTCATCTTCACTTAACATAAGGTGTGATTGAGGTCAAGTACCAACCCGTTGTGCATAAAAAAAATATATAGTTTTATGTCAGCGAGGCGTCAATTAATTCAACAATTCTTTAATGGCTTAATTTAATTTATAAACCATTTGTTTTTTTTTCTTTTTTGCGATGTTTGAATCTGGTAGGTTATGTATCGCGAGGGCAAAAAATGTACAAGTGTGATAATGCATGTTATTGAATTGTATAATGTATTTCTATTTGTGAGGACCTGTAATTGGCTCTCTGTTTCCTATAATAGTTTCCATTAGTGTTATTGCAGCTGTTGGTTTTCCGAATAAATAAAATATAATACCCAAAGGCTTTAGTTTGGGATACCTCTGACGACCCCATTTGGGACAAGGGTTCCCATTTGTCGGGCGGAGAAGATATAATGGCATTTTTTTTTTGTATTTTCAATCATTTCCTTATTGTTTGTTGATTTTCTCATCACATGACATCTTGAAGCCTCTTATTCTTTTTCAATGATAACTTCCTCATTGTTAACCTTGTAAAATGCAAAACTTTAATTACTTTAGAATTTAGAGTGTTCAGTGTGATTCATTTTAGAGTGGTGTTTACTACAATGACCTGTTTGGTGTAGTGGTCAGTAACTCTTCGAATCCGCTAGGGGCATATCTTTGTATGATAAATTATGTAGAGGAATGGTAAAATATTGATTTGCAAAAGCATTTCAAGTGTAAGTACGCACTGATCCAAAGAAGTTTGCACTTATTAGGTTGGTGAGTTTGCTCCGAGATAATTTATGAAAATGTGTTGGGGTTTCCGGGTCAGTACGCTTCCACCTTCGACTTTATCTTCACTTAACATCAGGTGTGATTGAGGTCAAGTACGAACCCGTTGTGCATAAAAAAAAATAAGAATAAAATATTTATCCTAAAAATGTTCTTATGTTGAAAGACAAAGTGTTTAAATGAAAAGTTGTTATTGGTTAAGGAGAACGACACATGGAACTCATTTAAGCTGCAAAACATAATAGTACATTATTGCAAAGGCCGGGAAATAGGCAATTGCAGGTCGAGTATGAGTTTGAAGGCCGAGCCGTAGCCGAGGACTTCACTAATACGAGACAGGCAATTGCCATTTCTCAAAAGAATGCAGGGAAATAATAAATATTTAAATAACAAATCAAGACGAATTTTCAGCTTTACCGCCGATTTTCTATTTATCATCTGTGCCGAAAGGCAAACGCATTTACGCATACGGCCACGTGAACGCAATTTGTACTAAGCAAAGAGATTTTGGTATGCCAAGAATGATAAAAGAGATCCAATCAAAGAGTATGTAATAACCCCAGCACGCCGTTTCATACAACATTGCTGGAGCGTTGTAATGTTCCAATTCACAAAACGCTCCTGCAATGGATTTATTTTTCGCTGTCCGTAAATTAGATACTTCGCGTGTTCTTTTTTCGAAAGTAATGACAATATTTCCATGCATGTTTGAGAAAAACTAATATATGTAATACGTACTTATGCGATAAGACACGTTACTAAAGAAAAGTAAAATTACAAATAAAACATGTTTAAATTAAAATGACATAACACACCATAATAGATCAGATATAATTCGCATTAGGATTAGTGGTTAACCAATGCGTCATTTCAACGAGGAAGAAAGTTGTCACCACCCGATAGGTTTCATAGATAACGCCATATCAGACCGAAGCAGGAAAAGTGCAGTCATGTGGACTGGCTGAGTGAAGAAAGCGGCCATAACAAAAACAAGACACAAGTAAAAGGTGTTTTTAACCCTGTTAAGGAAGACGACATTGCTAAAGTTAACGAATCAAGTTATACTTGCGAAGAGGTTAGGCGAGTAATCATTTCGTTACATCACAATGTGTTAGTATTCAGAACTGGAGATCCTTTGGTAACTGTTACGGTTGTTGGGAGTCTGACTTGCGTAAATGAATCGCATGCTACAAGAAATCTAAAAATAGCTGTCAAAGACGGTGTAAGAAAATACTCATTATTTGGTAGATTTGGGTGTTTCCCAAATCTGAAATAAGAAAACACTCAGAAACACTGGGCGACCGACAAAGCTTTTGCAAATCGGTAAGATGAAACGAAGGAAATAAAAATAAACGAATATCAAGAGCAAGTAACAATTAGAGATAACATACAAAAATTCCTCTTCAAGAACAATCAACAAAAAGTCGCCAAACAACCGCGACTAGACGTTTAAAACAATAACAACTTAACAAACCGCGAACTTTCAGGAAGTGTGCAATAGAAAAATAAGCGTGAAGTCGTTAAGAGTCCAGTAATCCCCCGCCATATACGTGGACCGGTATTCCAATGGGCCCAAAATGGTGGTAGTCGACCATTACAGCGGGACTAAGCAAAGATAAGCGGATAAAGTTAGTATTACCTCGGCAATTATTCAGGTCGCGTGTAGAAAGCTGGGGACGTGAAATTTGAATAATCTGAACATTGTCAACTCTATAACGAAGATAGGAGCTGGTTGCTGCCTTCATTGCTACCCACATTTGTTGCTCCACAATAAGATCTAATTCTAACAGCTGAGCTTATGTAAGGGCTTTAGATGTAATCATATTTGTAACTGGACTTTGGAAACTGAAGTTGTCATCCAACGTGTTGTGGGGAGAGCGATGCTCAATATTTCACTACGAGACCTAATCAGCAATGAGGAAATCCGCCGTAGAACGAGAGTAACTGACACAGTATAGGAGGAGTAAGTTTCTTTATCATTGTTGTGTTCCGGTTGTCGGAGATATGATAGCCAGTCCCCCAAATAAGATGAGGTTTCCGGGTCAGTACGTTTCCACCTTTGGCATCATCTTCACTTAACATCAAGTCAAATGCAAAAAAAAACATTATATCGATTGACATAATTTACTCAGTCGAACGGGAAGCACCAACAAAAGTATTGTCGATTTAATCCAGTGGACAGTGACCTCTAAGAGAATCGGGTTTGTCTTTGAATTTGGATTTACAGTATTAAAATCCGTTTCTGACCATATAAATATGAAATTATCTATTCATTTCGAGATTCTAAAGCTTTACAGAAATACTAATATGGGTCTTGTTAATCTTTTCTCTAGGTGAAGCCTAATAAATAACTCATTTTAAAACCTTCTTCGACGTTAGTGTGTACCTAAAAATGCTCTTGACTCTTTATGGAACCTTGATCATCGTCCGAATTTAAATATGTTTTTTGTCAACATAAAGCATTCGACGTCATGCTGTCGTCGTCCATTGAAAACAACTCTCAAAGGAGGTCGGTAATTAAATAATTAACAACAATTTCATGCATTTCGTATTCATGAAATGCGTGCAGTAATGCGCTATGCAAAATATTTGAGACCACACAGCGGTTTGTCTTTGGGGGCCATTTTTAAAATTCCTTTTACAAAGAATGCCCAGTTCCCATCCTACTTTAAGCTAAGCGATATTCATACAGATGAATGATGATCTTGGAATTTTGATTTTGGACCTAATACAAGAGAATTTAAATCTAATTAGGAAAGTAGAGATTAAAATTAACTTTCGTGCAACAAAACCGAAGTACCTATACGATTACGTCGCTTCGTGGATCTCAACGATTACGTGTAGATATCATAATACCTGTTATATTATGGCCGGTGTTATATTGTATATGGCATATAATAGCTATTTAACTGCTCATTATTATTAATGAAGTGATGAGGAAAAGATTTTTGCTTTTGAAAAGAAGTCGTCGAGCGAATTGGTGGAGTGTCTACAACCGCCTCCGTGGCTCAATGTAAACAACATTGGGTTTACGATTCGGAAGTCGCGGGTTCGAGCCCCAGCGGGGTACATGTTTAAGTACTCGGTTTGGTTGGTGGTAGGGCATTTTAAATGGCCGCCTGGCTAGCTACCACCATCTTATCTAAATCTGTCGCCAAGCATCAATGTTAATAGCATTGTTGTGTTCCGGTTGTCAGAGATAAGATAGCCAGTTCCCCAAATGTGTTGGGATTTCCGGGTCAGTACGCTTCCAACTTCGACCTCATCTTCACTTAACATCAGGTGTGATTGAGGTCAAGTACCAACCCGTTGTGCATAAAAAATAAATATAATAAAAATGGATTAGTTAAACCCAATTTTCAAGTTCAACTCGTGGCGCAGTCGCATTCGCTATTCGCTTTCGATTAGCGAAATTAAGCAATGTCTGGCGCGATAAATCCTTGGATGGGTGACAACTAGTGGCATTGCACTATAGTCGGTCAGGTTGTTTTCAATTGAAAGCCTGACGAACTGTCCGGTGGCCACTAATCTGACACAAAACCACCAATCCACTCTGGGCCCGCGTGGTGGATTATGTATGGCCCATACCCTCTTACAATGAGAGGAAGCTGTCAACAGTGAGGACATGTAAGGTTATTCATGAGTCTTTTTCAATAAGGTTCCAGTTGATATACAAAATCTTCCTCTCAATAAATTTAAAGATACTATAAAACAGAAACTTGTTAACAAAGCACATTATAAAATATCAGACTATTTAGATGATAATCATCCCTGGATAAATAATAAATAATAAATAAATAAATAAATCGGACACTTACACCAATCATCTAGTCCCAAACTAAGCAAAGCTTGTGCTATGGATACTAGATAACGGATACATAAATATTTATATAAACATCCATGACTCAGGAATTAATGTTCATATTCATCACACAAACATTTACCCGTCGCGGGATTCGAACCCGCAACCGTTGGTTTCGCTGATAGGGTCACTATCCACTACACCAATCGGTCGTCAATAAAATCGGATGTAATAAAATCGTTCGCATGCCAGGCTATTTCATAATGAAATATAAAAACCTTTTTGTAATATAAAAACCGTTATGTTAAATCAAAGCCTGATTTTAAAAAAGCAACCCTTCGTGTTTCTGCATGGCTAATTCTTCTCAGGGGAAGATTGTATTTTGAACAAGCAGTAGCATAAAAAATGTAAATTTTACTATGTAAAATTGACTATTTTTTGTGTACCCTGTGTACCTACAAAATAAAGCATTTTTGACTTTGAGTTTCTTGGAGTTCAAAGGTCAGAACTACGATTAGAGCAACCTCGACGCACAACGAGACATTTTTAAACAATGACATTTCTAAACTCTGTCTTTAAACAATTTCTTTTTCCCGCAGTGATTTATCGACCTGTCTATGGTCTAGATGAAGAAAGTTTTTTTGAGCAAAAAGCACACCGCTGTCTATATAAATAACTCAACGCGACGTGGCGCAGGCGCAGGCGCCGACCGAGGTAAGAAGTGTAATGACGAAGCCACACGGCTTTCCTCCTAATGACATTTGACAGGTAATAGCTATCTAAATTAAACTCCTAGACTACTATAAGCTTCTTCAGAAAACTTTTTACAGAAATCTCGTAAATACTAACTGAAATTATTTACAGGATTTTTTAATATGTTGTATTTGTAATGACGGGATGGGCCCATAACCTCAATTTCTTGGTTCTGGCAGAATTATCAGCGTTGTTGGGTCTCCCTGCAACCGCCTCCGTGGCTCAATGTAAACAACATTGGGTTTACGATTCGGAGGTCGCGGGTTCGATCCCCAGCGGGGTACATGTTTAAGTACTCTGTTTGGTTGGTGGTAGGGCATTTTAAAAATGTCCGCCTGGCTAGCTACCACCATCTTATCTAAATCTGCCGCCAAGCAGCAATGTTAATAACATTGTTGTGTTCCGGTTGTCAGAGATAAGATAGCCAGTACCCCAAATGTGTTGGGGTTTCCGGGTCAGTACGCTTCCACCTTCGACTTCACTTAACATTAGGTATGATTGAGGTCAAGTACGAAACCGTCGTACACAAAAAAAAATATAGGTAATTGTATAGTTTTAGTATTTTATATTGCTTATTGTGAAATTTTATTTGTGTACCTTGTATTCGGACCACGAATAAAGATCATCGTCATCATCAGCCCGTAAACATCCCACTGCAGGGATATAGGTCTTCCCTCGTATAATGAGGGAGTATGGGCCATAGTCCACCACGCTGGCCCAATACGAGTTGGGGACTTCACATGGCTTTGAATTTTTATTTGTCAAGCATGCAAAATTCATGAGCCTGAAGAACTCAGGGCCTGCCTGAGAATCGCACCCGGACCTCCCAAAATGGGAGACCGCGTCTTAACCGCTGAGCCTCCGACGCTCACGAATAAAGATATTCTATTCTAAACCAAAACAGATTCAGGCCTGGAGACCTGTGTATGGTAGTCATAGTCTGTCTGTTACATTATGTAAGATCCGCCATCTTCAAAAAACGTCTGAGAAAGCACTATTTGATTTTGGCTTCTAACTAAAAGTCCTGAATTGTATGCATTTAGATATAGAAAAATTTTCGTATACATAATAATATTGTGTATGTTTATATGACAGACTTGTATGTTTAGTGTATGTATACAGGGCGTCCCAAAGTTATGGGACATGAAGGGGAAGTACCTTAAATATCGTAGATAGTGAATTTTGCTCAAAGAAGACTTTATGTTATTTTTAAAAGTTAGTAATTCTGCATTCATAGATTTTCTAAAAATTACTTGCTTCGGCTGGGAATCGAACCGACTTAAATGTGAAAAAAAAAACACCCTACTTTTATGATGCCAATCGAAAGAATAGCTAAAAAATAATAACTCTGCCTAAGTAAATGGACCGATTAGATGGCCGGCCAGATCCCCGGACCTCACACCATTAGATTTCTTCTTTTGGGGATACGTGAAAGATATGCTATACAAAAAGCGATACGAGAACGTAGGCGAGTTGCAAACAGAATTGTGCCATATCACATCGAGTGTTCACCATAAAATGATTAGAAAATCAACAGGCAGCGGGCTCATTAAAAGATTGGCGATTTGCGTAAGACAAGAGGGATCACATTTTGAGCATTTAATTAATTAATTTACAAAAAAATACCTACTTAATTGACTACGGCAGTTTCATGTATGTTTTTTATTTGATTAAAATGATTAATTTCACGTTGTTCCTTTCTTTTAAAATACTATGTTACTTAGGCAGAGTTATTATTTTTTAGCTATTCTTTCGATTGGCATCATAAAAGTAGGGTGTTTTTTTTTTCACATTTGAGTCGGTTCGATTCCCAGCCGAAGCAAATAATTTTTAGAAAATCTATGAATGCAGAATTACTAACTTTTAAAAATAACATAAAGTCTTCTTTGAGCAAAATTCACTATCTACGATATTTAAGGTACTTCCCCTTCATGTCCCATAACTTTGGGACGCCCTGTATATTATATGTAAGTATATATTTATTTGTTAAAAAGATACAGGCATTCCTCATTTATTTCATAATTAAAACCTATGTACGTATTTTATGTAATATTAAATAGGTATTTATTCTATTGTATTTGAAGTATTATTATTATTATAGTCTTTTTGATTTTAAGCTGATTATGAACACATTTTTCTCAGTGCACGTATGTATGTCTATCCTATCGAACATGTTTTCCTTCACATTTGCAGGGTCTTGCTGGAAGAAATCTCTTTTTAGAGATAAGCTAGTGCCTTTTGTACATCCTATATCTAGTATGTATTTGACCTTTATGTGTACTCGTGTGCAATAAATTATAAAATAAATAAATAAATAAGATTTCTGACTTTTAGATGATTTATCAAACATAGATACGAAGCGCTCAGCGAAAAACAAAAATTACCTAACTATGCCTAAACCTTCTATTTCACTTACCTAAGATGTCCTATTTTTTTTCCTTACGGTAAAAAACTCAACTCTTGAGCCATCACCCAAGCAGATACCTACAGTAAGTGCAGTGTAAAGTGAAACTCACCGTGTCTCCTCAAAACGCGTGTCGCATCCTACAGACAATGGTCGCCTGGAACAAGAGAAATTAATGTTAGACATGTTCATTAGTACTGCCTTTGTCACAACTTAAGGGTACGAGAGTACAACAGCGTTCTGTATCATTGCTTTCACTTCACCCAAGGAGTGACCCAAGAAGAGGTTTTTCGTGAGAGAATTCCCCTATCATGGCTGTAATAAATATTTTATTAACATCCCGACTCGTTTAAATGTTCGTATTCATCACACGAACATTAGCCCGTAGCGGGATTCAAACATTTTCTTTACATTTGCGAGGTGTGTCTGTTTTACATTGTGTGTTGTATTCCTGTATCAAAATGATCGCTTTTATTCGGACTGACAATAGTCAGTAAAAAATACATATAAAATCGAAGCAGGCATGAGACTCGCCGACCCATGCGATTTTGAAGATGAGGCCGACACACTGACCCGGCAACCCCATTATATTTGGGGGACTGATTACCTTATCAACAACAATGCTATTAACGTTGTTGCTTGGCTGCAGATTTAGATAAGATGGTTGTAGCTAGCCAGGCGGACGGAAATGCCCTGCCACCAACCAAATCGAGTACTAAACATAGGTAGGGATCAAACCCGCGACCTCCCGTTCCTAAACCCTATGTTGTTTATTAATTGTAAACCATATGGTAAAATCATATGAAAATTTTCAGTTAAACTTGAATAGCAATATTCCTTTAGACTTTCTCCTGCATATATTTACAAATAAAGACCTGCTTAATTGTGTTACCGACTGTAAACCCTACCTGTATAAATGTTATTTGTATTACTTCATTCCAATCAATAAGTCAGTTGACCGTGCAATTATCTAAAATAGGAAGTAGGTACGAGACCTACCAATAATTTGCCCATAGAATGTTTTTCCCTTTCATAATAACATGGATTGATGCGATTGACAGAGTGATTGACGTCGAGTGTCATCTCATATTCGATGGTACCAGTACCTATCAGAGTTCACATACACCTTGTTAACCTATCTGACCCGGTACAGCATGACATCCGGACGGTAGCGCACGCCATAAACTAATCGGGTATGACTTTCTCCGGTCGATGACTGCCGATGTTTGCGATTTGGTATCGATTGCAGACCGCAGTGATACCGATACCTATAACATCGACACCGGAACGGGCTGTATGGTTTCACTAGATCGTTTCTATGTAATATACCGGTGGGTTTTTTACCGTATGGGAAAAAATAGGGCATATTAGGTAAGTGAAAAATAAATAAAAATTTATCTAAATCTGCCGCCAAGCAGCAATGTTAATAGCATTGTTGTGTTCCGGTTGTCAGAGATAAGATAGCCAGTCCCACCAAATGTGTTGGGGTTTTCGGGTCAGCACGCTTCCATCTTCGACCTCATCTTCACTTAACATCAGGTGAGATTGAGGTCGTGCATTAAAAAAAAAATTCATGAATTTCAAAATAAAAGTGATTGTCTAGATATAATTATAAAAATAATTAAAAACGATGGCACACAAACAATAATATTAATTGGTTTGATTTAAAAATTATACATGACGGCATAAACATCAAAATTAATTGATTACAACATATTCACAAATTAATTAAAAAGAAGCATATAAAGCATGTATATACAAAATATGTCAAATATATTAAATTAAAATGTCATGGACATAAACTCCTTAACCGAACTGTTGTGGACTGTTTGGACCTGGCTGATGCTGGCTGACTAAATTATGACAGAGACGGAAGAAGACAGGACAAAGGACGGTCGATGACGAGACGGTGACCTGACGGGCGTGCAAATTGGGCTTTTTGTTAAAATATTAATAAATATAGTGTTTTATACTTGACCGCGCCCTGCCTTTCCTTAATATGAACTATAAAAACTTAGAATTGATTGCGGAGTGGTCACATTCCTTGGGATGCCACGAAGCCCCACACAGAACCTTTTCCAAGTCTGCAAATTGCGACGGGCAAGTACGGAACACTATACTGCGCGGGGCACCACATGCACTTGGCAGTGACGGATTAACCCTTAATCAAATTAAGCAATTGCCTAGGGCATCACGTCTGGGGGGGCACCAGAAGAAGCACAAAAAAATCCGTCCTTAGGGCATCACGTCTCACTCTCACGTCACCAAAAACCACACCAAAAAAAGTTTATAGGACTAATTTGAAAATTCGCGCGTTTTAAGTTAACATAAGAGCCGACCTAGAGTTACCCCGCTCTCCCGCTTGCGCCCACTCGCTGCCCGCTAGTCTAGTGCATTCGGCAATTCGAAAGCACCGGTATTGCGATCAGCCAATCACAAACCACCCCTTCCCCGCGGGCCCCCCGCCTGGCATTAAAGACCGATTCTAGTTGACATACGGATAGGAGGGCCCACAGGCGTGGATTGCTTAGGGCATCAAGTAGTCTTAATCCGTCACTGGCACTTGGCCGTTTTTTTTCTATAGAGGAATGTGAGTGGGTGGTTCACCACAAAACTTTGTATATTAGTTTGAATGATAATGTATTTTTTGATACAAATTATAGATTAGCATAATTTATTGATATGTTAAAACGAGGCAATTTGCATTTTATTATATTCGTCAGCGCTATCTACAAGAAAGTTTAGAAATGGAAAAAAAACAGTGTGAAGGTGAGAGGAGAAAACAGAAGATCCTGCGGCCTGGCGGCACCTGTTGAAGATTTGTTGAAGAATAATGTAGATGTTTGACAGTACGGGTATAATTATATATATAGATAATAATAATAATAATCTTTATTGTTTCACACACAAGGTAAATAGTAAGAAAGAAGTTGCCTGGAAGAGATCGCTTTTAGTGATAAGGCCACCAAATTGTATTATTTTTTTGTATGTTTATCATTGTTGTACAATAAAGAATATTTTGTTGTTGTTGTTGTTGTAAGAAAATTATTTTTTTTAAGTAAGAAATAGAATAATTAATTTAATTTAAGTAAGAAATTCCACCTTCGACCTCATCTTCACTTAACATCAGGTGTGATAGAGGTCAAGTACCAACCCTTTGGGCATAAGAAAAAAAATAATTAAACTACCTATGCCATTAACTTCTATTTCACTTCTCTAATATATCCTATTTTTTCCTTACGGTAAAAAAACTTAATCCCAAATGAGGTGGTCAGAGATATCCCAATCATTGGGTTGGGTGTTCCAAACATTAAGATTTAAAGCTTGATACAACATTGATATATACAGAACCCATCGCCGTTAAAACGTACAAATCTATAGATTTATATTTTTTAGTGGAAAGTCCCATAGTCTCAAGTCCAATGGTCAAGTTGCTAAAAGATCTCTTTTCTCACATGAATGCGCACAATGTATAGAGAATATCAACAACACTTGACCACTAGTCAGAAGGGCAAACAATCCTACGCTCTCAGGCTCACAGCGACGTGTTACTTATTATTGCAATAATAAATAAGAAAAATAGTACGTTTGTTATGATAACAATTTGTGAATAAGTGGTTAACCCTTGAGAGCGACGCCTCTTCCATACTGCGACACCTAGGGTTGCCAAATTGCTAACTGTCCCGCGATAGCCGGGACAGGACGTCCGGTTTTTAGTGTCCCGGCTTTCGCAAACAGATCCACGTTTCACTTTCAAGTGTTTGCATTTTTGAAAATACAGCGTCAATTTTTCCTGAATCCTTGGGATCTTCATGAGCTGAGTGAATAGGCATTTACTGGGATCGCGTGCTTCATCTTCGACCACATCGTCACTTTCCATCAGGTGAGATTGTGGTCAAAGGCGAATCCAGTCAATCGTAAAAAAATAATACACTTTACTCGTATTCCCGACGAGTCGGTCTAGACTTCAAAAAAGGAGGAGGTTCTGTATTCGGGGCGTATTTTTTTTTTTATGTACATCGATATCGTATATCGAATTTCATTATCTGTGGGCAGTTATTAGGTATATCTATTTGTTCAATATACTAAAAGGAATTATATCGTGTCCTAGATATTTCGGGTTTGCCAACAGTTGTATCCAACGCCTCATCTTACATTGCTGCTGTATAAGCATGAGCAGTCTCATTTGACAGTTGTTACTTGGTTGACATTAAGTATTAATAGTTGTTGCCCGCGACTTTGTTCGCGTGAACATTTCATCAAAATCGGTTCAGCAAAAAAAATGTGCCTGTATCCAGGTCCTAATCTGTCTAATTTCATCCAAATCAGTCCAGCCGTACAGTTGGACAATAATTAGAATTCCGCACGCAAACCCGAGACACCTCTTCCAGGGCTGCGATTGTTATACTTTCGCCAAATTAGGATCGGTAACAATTCCACGTGCAGTAAAACTAAATCAATTAGTTATCTCTATTAATATAGTTTTTTCTGCATTTTTGAACACTTCAAACGCTGTGTTGCCCCCATTACACGCAAAATATTTTGCACAATAACTAAAGTTTTGAAGATCAAACTGAATGTAGTCGTTAGATAGGTTACATTTTTAAACTCATATTGTTATTATTACCTTTACCACAGATTACCAATAAGTTACTAAAGTCCTTTACTTTAAAGCTAATACTCACTGTTTGTGTCCATCCGTCCTTATAACATAGAGGCATAATTTTGCTGGCTACCGCTTTCTTTAGCCCAACCCCGCGTTCAAATTCCCGAAATATGTGCCCCAAAGTTGGCAACCCTTACACACCGTGTTACACTGCACTACACAAAAAAGGTATAATAGTCTTTCTTTAATTTATTATATAGATGTTGCAACTACGTTTGAACTCAATAGACCACGAGTCAATAGAGTTTCCACTTTCCAAAGGTTCTAAAGGTACTGTGCCAGCAATTAATTGCTTTTGACTTCCTCAATTAGAACTATAATTAGAAGTATAATTATCAAATAAGGTACAGGAAAGTAAGTGACTTCAATTAACGGCCGATTTCGACATGGATTGTCAAAATTAAGACACGCACCAAGATTTATCAATCAATCAATCAATCAAATACTCTTTATTGCACTAACAAAAGCTACATGAAGAATACAGCGTACATCATTAATCGCACAAAAAGGCGGCCTTATCGCTAACAGCGATCTCTTCCAGGCAAACCTTAGGGTAAAGATACAAGCTACCAGTAGGTGAGGTTTGCACTAATAGTAGCAATACGGGTGTATTTTATAGTTGGTAAAAAATATAACGTAAAGATAAAAATACATAAACTAAGCCTACAAACTAGATTTATCGTTCCCAATGGAGACTGGACTGGAGTTATATTTTATTATTTTATACCGGATGAGTTTTGTTACCATAAGGAAAAAAATAAGGCATATTAGGTAAGTGAAATAGAAGGGATTAGCATTAGTTTAATTATTTTTTTTCAAAAACGCACCCATTGGCTTGAGCTTGTTATGAGACTGGAGGGATTCGTATGGTTGCTATCACGCGAAATTTATTTGCAACTCATATTTTCTCAATTTTTTTTTTATTTATTTAATTTATTGATGTAATTATGTGTAATAGGCTACAAACGCGACCGTCAAATGACGCAATTAAGGCTTTATTCGATGACGGTTTAAAAAAAAAATTAAATAAACTAAGTACCTTGTGCCAATATCTTCTATTTCACTTACCTAATACGCCCTAGTTTTTTCTTTAAGGTAAAAAACTCATGAAGTATTCATCGAACCACATATACCTATTAACAGTTTAACAACACGCCCCTATAGAGCGCATTTTCAAAAATAACAGACAATAGTGATCTTATTGAATAAAGCGAACATTTCTTATTTATTTAAACAAATGTCTAGAACGAAACGATAGCGCGTTTTAATATACAAGTCATGCCATCTACTGGTGTAGCGTGCGAACCACACGCATCAACAGCGAGTGTTCACTGCTAGGTGCAACATAAAGTCACGACTGTTTCCCGTAGGGGTAGGCAGAGACCACACACTTCCACTTGCTACGAGCGATGGCCCATTTGTGGTACAGATACACATACAACTCTATTATAAGTTGTAACAGTTGTACTTAATTTTAGTTTTTATTTTTATTACTGTGAAATAAGGCTACATTTCGCAAGAATAACACCAAGCAGAATGAATGTTGCGTCGAATATTTTTGTATGTGTTTCTGTAATATGCAAATAAACGCTTTATCTATCTATCTATCTATCTATCTATCTATCTATCTATCTATCTATCTACGATCCTGACACATATATTGCTTCACTCATTCTCATAAGGTCGGTTTTGGGTACTCTTGACTTGACTTTTCTTTACGACGTCCCGTGCATGGTACGTTCGCTATAGTCTTCCCCTACCAACACTACTATGCACATATAGTAACCCATCTCAGTACCTCTCTTCAGCAGCTCTCAAATACTTACGGGAGAGATTCTATTATGATACTTACGCGAGTGGAGGGCGGTTGCGTTCGGGTAACAACCTGAAACTTGGTTTCCCCAGTCACCTCACTCACTCTTATACCAAGTCCTTTACGGTCCAAGCTGTGCGATTGTGGAACCAACTGCCACTGCATGTGAGAAATCCATAATTAAATGCTTTTAAAACTAACGTCAAAAGCTCTCTGGTTCTAACGTGTTTTGAGAGGTAGTTACTTATGATGAATGACATCTCCGTATTAAATCCTCTCTTTAAGTATTTCCTTAGTTGTATACATATTTATTTATATGTATTGTTAATATGTAGGTATATATTTTATTAAGGTATAGTTATGTATTATTTATATATTATTCTTATTACTTTTATATATATTTATTAGTGTGTAGGTATTTGCTTTAGTTTGAATTTGCTGTAATTTGTATAAGCCCAATCTACTGTTTTCTAACTAACCCTATGGTTGACTGGAGGAAATCCCTCTATGGGATAAGTCCGCCTTTGTACTCAAATTGTGTATCAATGCAAAATTAATGTATTGCCTTGTACAATAAAGCAAACAAACCTCTTTCAAACTTTGTCGCCTTCTTTCCTACTGCTTAATTCCTAATTACACTATTCCTGATTCTATCTTTCAAAGTACCCCACTCATACTTCTCAATGATTTCATTTCCACTGCATCCATTCTTCTTCTGCCATACCCAGCATTGACTCCCGTAAGGGTACGTTAACCGTGGTCTACCTCCATCAACACGACCATCCACATTCCCTTCGTACATCTCTTTCGCTGGTCTTCTTTCATTCATCATAGTTAAATAAATGGTAAAATAATAAAATTAATAATAATAATAATAAATAATATAATACATAATTTCATTGTTTAATATGTGGTATATGTGTAATAATATGTCGAGTGCAGTATTTTTTTGCGAGGGGACAAATTAATAGCCTTGTTTTATGAAAATCGGTCAAGACGTTTCGAAATATACATAGCTAACACAGTTGTTTTGTGTAAACGACTGTTTGATGTAGTGGTTAGAAACTCTGACCACTATACCACACGTCGAGAGTTCGAATCCCGTCAGGGGCATATGTTTGTGTGATGAATACAGACATGTATTCCCGAGTTATGGATGTTTTTCATTTATATATGTATTTATTTACAAAAAAAAATGTATTTGTGTAGTTTATCAACCATCTGGTATCCATAACACAAGCCTAGATGCTTAGTGTGGACCTACATGGCGCTGTGTGTATGTATTTATTTATTATTTATTAAGTATTGGATAAGAGAGAGAGGAGGTGTCCAGCAGTGGGACAGTATGGGCTCCTAATAATAATAAGTATTGGATAATATAGACTTGAGGGGGTTTCCTAAATCTTCACTTGAATAGTTACTTGCAGTGGTCAAAAGCTTTATACTAACACTTCAAAACCGTTACATAAATTTAATTATATGCAACAATAACAGTACGCGGAGCTAGCGGTTCGATCGCCT
The DNA here is from genome assembly GCA_949316235.1 of Oegoconia quadripuncta. NCBI lineage: Eukaryota > Metazoa > Arthropoda > Insecta > Lepidoptera > Autostichidae > Oegoconia > Oegoconia quadripuncta. Next base: position 20,153,142 of record OX438758.1, read on the forward strand.
TGACCGTGACGAGCGGCGCGCGCGCAGCATCGAAAGTGAAACCGAACGCTAACGACCAATCAACCTACAGAGGTTACGCCATTTCACTCACCTACTGTCCGTCAGGTGGGTACATCACGCATTAGTGATGGAGACTAGTCGGGGAAATTTTAATGAGTTATGCAAAGAGCTGAAGTACCTACCTAGTAGGGTGTAGGTGAAGAGAAATGGAACTACATAATTGTGGATCTCGAGTCAAAATAATAGAGATAAGTGTAATGAATTATACAAGTTCAAACTGTGATGCAAAGACGAACTACTATAAGTCTGAAGTAGTAAAAGTATTACGTATTGATGACATTATCAATTTTACATAATCTTTGACATTGTATGCCTATTTATTTAATGAACTATTTGTAAAGTCAAAGTCAAAGTCAAAAATGCTTTATTTTGTAGGTACACAGAGTACACTTAAAATAGTCAATTTTACATAGTAAATTTTAAATTTTTTAAGCTACTGCTTGTTCAAAATGCAATTTTCCCCTGAGAAGAACAAGCAAGAAACTCGAAGGGTTGCTCTTTTAAAATCAGGCTTTGATTTTACATAAAGGTTTTTATATTACAAACAGGTTTTTAAATTTCATTATTAATTGTGAAATAGCCTGGCATGCGAACGATCTGATTATGTCCAGGGATGATTATCATCTAAATAGTCTGATATTTTATAATATGCTTTCTCAATAAGTTTCTGTTTTACAGTATCTTTAAATTTATTGAGAGGAAGATTTTGTATATCAACTGGAACCTTATTGAAAAAGCGTATACATAACCCTTTGAATGAATTACTGACTTTGCGGAGGCGACTTATGTGACCTGCAAGTTTATCTTTATTTCTTGTATTGACATCATGTTTATCACTATTTTTCCTAAATGATGTTATATTTTTTTTGACATACATTAGATTTTCAAAAATGTACTGTGACGAAAAGGTTAGAATGTTATACACTTTAAACCTATCTCTAAGTGACACTGCAGGTCTCAATTGATAAATTGCGCGAACGGCTCGTTTTTGTAAAACAAAGATTGTATTTATATCCGCGGCGTTTCCCCACAGCAAGATACCGTAAGACATCAAGCTGTGGAAATAACTAAAATATACTAATCTAGCAGTATTTACGTCTGATATTTGTCGAATTTTTTTGACTGCGTACGCTGCAGAGCTGAGCCTTTTCGCCAATTTATGTATATGAGGACCCCATTGCATTTTGGCGTCTAAAGTAATGCCCAAAAATACAGTAGAATCTACGAGATCTAAAGTGGCATTTTTTATCATTATATTTGTGGGCACCACCCTGACATTGGGTAGTACAAATTTCACACATTTAGTTTTTTTCTCATTAAGTAACAAATTATTTGCCGTAAACCATTCTACTACTTCAGAAATAGCATTGTTCACATCGTCATAGCTTAATTTTTGTCTATTTACTTTAAATAATACGGAGGTATCATCTGCAAACAATACTATTTCATGTTTATTATCCTTTACAAGGTTAGGCAAGTCATTTATATAAACTAAAAATAAAAATGGCCCGAGTATGGAACCCTGTGGGACGCCCATGCAGACTGTGGACCCTGACGATGTGTTGCCACTGATATTAACCCTCTGAACTCTGCCACTCATATAAGAAATCAAAAGGTCAATAGCACGGCCTGTTACACCATAATGACGTAATTTCCTGATTAAGGTGTCATGATGAACGCAATCAAATGCCTTGGACAAGTCGCAGAATACTCCTATTGCATCCCGAGAATCTTCCCAAGCTTCAAAAATATGTTGTAAGAGCTCGACACCTGCGTCGGTTGTCGAGCGGCCCCTAGTAAAACCGAATTGTTTATGTGACAACAAATCGTTACTATAAAAATAAGCCGATAACTGAATTAATATAATTTTTTCAAAGATTTTACTGAGAGTCGGTAGTATTGATATAGGTCTAAAATTAGAGGGGTCTGTTGTACTACCGGCTTTAAATAAAGGTATAACTTTACTGTGTTTCATCAAATCAGGAAATATGCCATCATCAATACATTTATTAAAAATACAAGCTAAGTGTGGTGACACACAATCAATTATGGCACTAATAATTTTTACTGATAAACCGTAAAGGTCGACAGTCTTTTTCTTGTCTAGAGATCTAAATGCTTTTATAATGTCTACAGGACTTATGTGATGAAATTTAAAATGAGAATTACAAATCTCCACATTTTGTTTAAGTAGCGATTCAGCGAGTGTAGGACATGAATTAAGAGAATTTGTAGTCGAAATTGGAATATTGGTAAAGAATTTTTCAAAAGCTTCTGCAACTTCTAAATGTGTTATTAAAATTTGATCATTAATTTTTAGTCTAATATCGATGTTGCGAGGCTTGACTTTTCCAGTTTCGCTATTTATAATTTTCCAAGTAGTCTTTACTACGTCTGCACTATTTTTTATTTTATTATTTATAAATTTTGCTTTTGCTGTAGCACAGACCCGCTTGAATGTTTTCGAATATTGTCTAACATATTCAGTAAAACTTTCGCTCTTGTTATATGTCCTTTCTTCATAAAGATCATATAACTTTTTCCTACTTTTATGGATTCCAACCGTCGCCCAATCACTGAAAACGAGGGAATTATTGATTTTAATTGTTTTTGTTACGAAAACATTATTACTTTCAGTTTTCAACATTTCAAAGACTGATTTATATAATATATTTGGATCGTCACAGTACGGTAGATAATCCAGTTTCGCCGTCACATTACTCTTATATTGATCAAGCCGTGCATCAGTTACAGGCACATATGTGAAATCTCTTTTCAGTGTATTTTTAACTGCTATATTAAAAATGGCTAACTGACCACAGTGATCTGAACTTAATTTATTTAAAATAGATTTATCACTGGGCTGTAAATTTGAAAAAATATTATCAATGGAGGTAGCTGATGTAGAGGTAATTCTAGTCGGCACTGAAAAAAGATTGACAAGGTTATAGCAAGTGAATAAAGACTTAAGCCTTCTACTTTGACTGCTATCCTCCAATATATTTATATTAAAATCTCCGCAAACCACAATGTATTTATTCGAATTACTAATTTTACAAAGTATTTCATCCATAATTTTTTCAAATAATTCATACGATGAAGAAGGAGGTCTGTATACGCTTAATACAGTAAGCCGAGCAAGTTCTACACAGGCTATTTCAATAGTTCGCTCAACAGAAAGGTTTACAATATCGAGACGCTCTTTAAATTTAATATCGTTACGAATTAAAATTAGACTACCGCCTCGAATTGCTTTCGTTCTGCTGAACGAGCTTGCAATCTGGTACTCCTTGAAGCCGAACATGAGCTCACATTGTTTATACCAATGTTCCGTTATGCACAATATATCAGTTCCAGTGCAGCCCATGAACAGCTCCACCTCTAACTCCTTGCCACTCATACCCTGAATATTTTGGTGTACCAGATTAATAAATTTCTGATTTTTATAACATATTTGACCTGACTTGTTTTGGGGAGTGACAATACTCGTACCCCTATTTTTTATAACTGTATGTTTAATACTGCCAGAGGTAATCTCTGTTGTCTTATACTTTAATTTAAATTATTTGGAATAATTTCCAAGGTTTTATTAATAGTTATTGGCTGCCCAATAGAGGCAGTCGTTGGATCAGTCACTAATATGACTGAATTTAAAATAAAATAACATAGCATACTTGCTAATTGTCTCCTAAAATATTTAGGAAGATAATAGTTATCTTCTGTCACATAAAAATATTTAGAATTAATAAATTTATTAGTATCAAATATATGAAATTTATTTTCATGACGACATATCAAAGTATGTAATGTCAAATTTAAATTGTGTCTAATGTCATTTTCTGTTTTCGTTAAACTTTGGCTAAAGGGAAATGCGAAAAATAAAACCTTATTAACATTTTTTAAAGAATTTAAATGTGAAAAATAATTAATTAAAGATTTTTTATTGACATTTCCCCTTCTACCTATAAAAATAATTAAAGTTGTATTCTCTTTAAATGTGCTCGATAGGACCTTATTCAATATAGTTGAGTAGGTGGCACCAGGCATACAGGTATTAATTATTGCCTGTTCCATATATTGGCTAAGTCGCAAACCCATGTCTTTGCCAACTTCATCACTAAACATTACGATGTTATGTTTTTTGCTACTAGACTGTGAGAAGGAAGTATGTCTAGTCTCGTCACATTCACATGGCTCCTGCGTCAGAATTAAGGAGTCGTTTGTCTGACACACTGTCGAGGAGGAATCCGTTGAAGTTTTAGTCATGATATTACAATCACATTGGTGATTATTTGTCAATGATTCGAATCTGTCATAGTTATATTTACACAACTCCAACAAATTGTCCATGGCCAGTGTGTGCTCCCTAATTTGGTTCTGTGATAATTCATATTGAGTGTTAATATGATTTAAAGAATTATTTAAATCTAATATTTCTGACTGGAGGCGCCGTGTGTCACAATCATACGCAATTTGATTTTTTTCTAAGTTCAGTTGACATTTATTTAATTCACACAATAGTGCCTTTCTTTGTTTTATTAAATTAATATTTTTACAAAATAACTTATTTCTCTTAATTAATCTATTTGTCTTTTTAATACATTTTTTAACTTTCATAATTTTTTTAAATTTATTTTTACTCACGGTCGTGGGCATTGACTCGGCAGTGGTCATATCAATGGCGACAGTGGGGTGGTCATGGGAGGATGTAGATTGAAATTGTTTAGTATAGAAATTGATTATATAATTATTTAGACGAGTTAACTCTAAACAATATTTGCACACCCCACAGTGGTAGAATTTGCGGAGACAATTTATTATAGCTTTAAGGACTCATGTACCAAATTCCGTAGCAAATAAACATTTCATTTCATACGTAGGCGATCAAAAATTTTTGGCGCTCCGCATATACAAAAAGCCGGCCAAGTGCGTATCGGGCTTTTTGTTGTTTGACAAATAATTTTCAACGGAAAGTACATTTAATAAGTTTTATTTGGAGATATAATTTTTTTTTATGAAAACGGGTTGGAACTTGACCTCAATCACACCTGATGTAAAGTGAAGATGGGGTCGAAGGTGGAAGCGTACTGACCCGGAAACGCCAACACATTTGGGGGACTGGCTATCTTATCTCTGACAACCGGAACACAACAATGCTATTAACATTGCTGCTTGGCAGCAAATTTGGATAAGATGGTGGTAGCTAGCCAGGCGGACATTTAAAATGCCCTACCACCAACCAAGAGATATAATACAACATTGTTTACCACAAAAAACCTTATAAAAGAAGAAGGCCGCCTAATTTGTAGTTTCTATAAGATATTTAAATGTACCTTCCTTATTTAAACATAAAGCGTATTTGATTGATTGATTGAGAAGAAGAGAATGGACAGCCCTGTTCTCGCTCACTGGATGTCCATGTCCATGTCCAGTCCATGCACGTGGCATCACTTGAGCACTTTAGATTTTACTAAAATAGTTATTAAGTTGTTTGTTACTGACACTTTTGTGTATGTGTTTTTATTTTATAATGTATGGACATTAAAGTCCGAAATAAATATTTTCTTTCTTTCTTTAACATGTATATGGATTATTTCGTATTGAGAGTCTTATCAGAAATACCTAGGTCCAAGGGGGGTCATAAATGCCATATATCCGCCAAGTCCGCTAAGGAATCGTGGGCCGTTTTAAAAAAAAACTAAATGACTTTAAAAATTAAACGCACTTACATACCAAAAATTCAATGAGCATATAATTAAAAAAATTCGAGTTACTTCAAGATCCAATTAATATTGTAAGTGAAACAACCATAAACCACGAGTGAAATTCCAATGCGGCTTGTTTCGTAACAAAAAAAAAAGAAAACATTATTCCTCGTACGCTCGCGGCCGCGCGTAGCTCCCCATGAATATTTATGATCCACTGCAAAATGACCATACGTTATGTGACCACTTTATGGTGACCTTTAGGCCGGTGATGTGACGTATGCAAACGAGGTTTCACTTTCCATGGCTAAGAATGGGAGCTGCAAGTGTCAAATATTAAGGAAATTACTTCTTCAATGAACACACGGAACCAGGAAGTTTGTTAAACATTAACAAACGTTTTTGGAAAGTCGGTAATCTGCAAATTTTCCAAAAGACAAGACAAATGTCGTATCGTGCATAGAACTTAAGGAATTGGAATAAGTAGAGAATAGAAAAATCTGCGTCACAATACACAAGCTGCGCCAACAAAAGCGTAGCTGTTAAATAGTTAAAGGAAGACGAACGTCGTTGAGTAAAGCTTTCTCAAACAATGTACGTAGGTAATAGGATATTTGTAAGTAAGTATAACAATTCTATATAGAATGATTTTTTCAAGTAGCCGTGCATGGCCAAATGTGAAACTATAAGGAACAGCGAAAAGTATTCAAAGAAGTCTCAGACCAGATTTTGATGAATACTTAAATGCTACATTGGATTTTTCAAAAATCAATCAATCAAAAATATTTTTATTTTTATCTATTGTATTTGATTATTTAGGTACAAAATAATAATATCAATTATTCATAGGCACAATATCAATCAGAAACTGTTGATTTAAGAAAAAAAAAACACTGTATTATTACGTCACTCGATAGTGTCGCTAATAAGGAACGAATTCTGGGAACTGATGACATACGGAAAGTTCTAATTTCAAATTATTATCATCTCTTCGCGGAGGCCACAGTAAAAGTAAAAGTGTATTTGAAAATAGAACATAAAGTGAATTGGCGCCCTTTTTCCTTGTCCCACAGAGGAAGAATTATTTCCAATATAATTAAAGTGTTTGTATACCTTCGGAGTTTAACCCAGTATTCCTTAGTATTACGTAGCTATAGCTCTCGATAAAGGTAAATATTATGCGCAGTTAACGCCTGGCCGTACATCATCACAGCGTTCCATAAACCTCAATAACATAACCCCGGATTGAACCCACATCTAAAGCCACTTCATTAATATTAAAACAGCATTTAGTAGTACGAACAGAAACGTGGAGCCAGCGGCCGAGAGCTGTCGGTGATCGACGCAAGCGCAAGGTGACGCTTAGATAATGTCACTTGCGGGCTTAAAAACTGTGGCAAGGGCAAACCGGACACACTTCATTTGCCACTTCCAGGTTATCCACGACATTTATTAAAAACATAAATTGATTGTTTGACCGCGCATCAAACTACTAAACAGATAGTCTGTGGTAGAGTTTTCACAGATATACTAACGCCATCTATTGACACTAATTTGAATTACATTAAATCTATTAGGTAATTATTACTTACTTAATAGATTTACAACTAAGAATGTTTTAATTTAAAAAATATATCCATATGTACACACAGCAACCATTTAATATTTAATTAAGTTAGTATCCGTAAAAGAAACCGAGAAGTGAACGTTAATGTATTCTGTGGACCGTAGAATAATACTGTTTTTTTTTCTTTGTCCCTTTGGACAGGCAAAGGATATAGGGAGCCCATATAGCCAAGTTTGTATTGCTATTTCTAACGTACAACCGATATTTATTTCGATATACACGCAAACGGAGTCGCGGGCGGAAAGCTACTATTATAAATAAAAGTAATAGTCACCGGATCTAATCGAAGCCAAGTACACTGATGAATGCATTGGTTATGAGTAGTTTGGGTAAATTACCACAATGGTAGCGGAAAGAAGGAATTATCGTGAAAGCGCGCATTGACGTGATGGGGTTTTGGTTTCGTTGGCGAACGGATATCGTGGCCCATGGTTGGTTGAACCAACAACTCAACAACGGCACGAGGAGACATCGAACACTTTATGAATACACATCAAGTAACAGTGACTTATTGGATCATTATTTAACCATTAGTAATTCACCCCGAGTGAAGAAAGCAGCTGTGTTAAAACTGTGTGTAGGGTTGTATCTGAAAACCGGTGTCTCACTCTTTGAGTGATGTGCCAAATCAAATTATTTTATTTCATAGGATAAAATTATCACTCGAAAACGTCACTATTAATATTAATATTACATTTAAATTTTAAATTTACTGCTCATTCACAAAGCTGACTCCCCAGAGAAGAACGAGCAAGAAACTCTAGGGTTGCTCTTTTAAACAGATTATGGGTTGCGATTTGATAATTATATGAATAATAAGACAGCTATGTCCATGCTTGCTTATCATTCAAATAGTCAGTGACACAGTCAGTGATTTTGTAATGGCCTTTTGTTAATAATTTCTGTATTACTTTAAATTTATTTAAAAGCTAATTTTGAATGTCTACTGGAACCTTATTATAAAATTGTGAAGTCGGCTAACATAAACAGATAACTGGTTCTTATTCCTTGTATTAACATTGTGCCTATCACTATTTTTAGCGAATAAGGTTATATTTTTTTTGCATATAACAATTAACGCACTGAGTTATGACACATTTTGTGCTACCGCGGCACACACTCGCTCTTTATTTCACTAATTTTTTGAGTATATATCATTGTTATATTTATTGTCTTTATGTATGAACGCAGTTGCTTAAATAAATGCTTTATCTATCTTAAAAGAAATCTTAGAGATTGCCAAACCAATTTCCATCGAACATGACTCATCATATCAGCCACAGGACCTCGATTACTGAACACAGCCTCTTCCAAGAAGCGGCCTGCGTCCATGGGCTTCCGGCCATGTTCATCTGATTGTTCATCCACCTTGTGGCTGCGTTTTCCAGTGCGTGCTATTTGCTCCAGAAGCTTAATGCCCCACCTTCTCTGGATTTCTTTATTCCGCCGTAACGGGGACCTGGCGGATATGGTAGATCGGGGGATCTACAATCCACCCTGAGAATTCTTCTCCGGGAAGACTGCCTAGTGAATGAGCGATAATTGTATGTCATAACGATTTCAAATGTTATTCTTATAACTTACGAAATAAAACATTTTTGATTTGATTTGATTTAATTTAGAGGTTCCGAGCTGAAAGGCGCTCCGAAATGCCACAGCCCTTCAGGCCCTGAAGGAGGGCTCGTGAAAGCAAGCGCTGACGGAGTCCCGCTGACGTTTCTTTACGTTACCTCGTCAAATGCGCGAGAAGGAACACCCCAGGGGTTTTATTCGACAGCAAGAGTTCGATAACCTCCCCCCCAGATATCCCCTGTGTAACAAAAAAACAGGAGTAACGTACAACCAATCAGTTAGAACACGTTATTAACACACCGATGGATCTTTATATGTTATACTTATAAAAATTAACACTACAACAGTAACACTAGAATGTAACGAGTTAGAGCAATCAGTACCCACACCGCCATAGCGTGTTCAAATCAATTAGCCGAGTTCCACTGACTGATTAATTATATATATGTATAACTGTAGATGCAGTAAACACGTTCCCAAGGTAAATAGGGAAAGGGGAGAGCAATCGAACGAAATAAGGAAAGGATTATTTGTTAGATCTTGGTTGTACACATAGTCTTTTTAAGTGGGTAAATAATAGTCCTCGTAGTTAATAATTAGCTATTTCCCAATGAACTGGCTACACAATTGACAAACCGTACCTACAACAAACGTCTGAAACGGAAAGATGTCTTTAGTGACTAAGGGACCTGCAATGCGTAATCTGAATATGGGTAGATATCGTCGCTGGAGGATGCACTCGAAATGTGTGAAGGACCTACAAAAAATCTACTTATAGTCAAAATCAAAAAAATCAAAATCAAAATATTTTTATTTCATAGGATAAAATTATCACTTGAAAACGTCACTATTAATATTAATATTACATTATAGTTTAAATTTACTGCTCATTCACAAAGCTGACTCCCCAGAGAAGAACGAGCAAGAAACTCTAGGGTTGCTCTTTTAAACAGATTATAGGTTGCGATTTGATAATTATATGAATAGACAGCTATGTCCATGCTTGCTTATCATTCAAATAGTCAGTGATGTTATAATAGCCTTTTGTTAATAATTTCTGTTTTATGATTGCTTTAAATTTATTTAAAGGCATATTTTGAATGTCTACTGGAACCTTATTATAAAAGCTATTATAAAAGTTAAACAACTGATTGCAGATGAGACTGAAAGAAAAAAAAAAAAAAAAAGTTAACGCTATTATGAAATGTAATAAGTGTAATTCCTGATTACTGGTGCCTCCACTCATGATTACGAACAAGTCTAACAATTTTGGTCTGAAATCGGCAATGGTTTCTAGTGGAACGTTATTCGTAATCAAGAGTGGTCTCACCAGACGAAAATTCTTGAAGTTCTATAGGTATCTAAAGGTGGTTCAGAATGGATTACTTTGTATTGGTAATCGAAATTTTTTTGACCGAATTCGACTATGGGTCCTTGGGCAAAGTTGTTCGTAATCAATACAGACGTCACCAGTTAATGGGAATTACACGAATTCAAATTCACCCTGTACATTGACATATTGGGTCTTTACCTATGAAATTGGAGTTATTTTTCTTCGTTAATCATATGTACCAATTCCTGTGATTTTCATAGATATATCCAAATTTGTTTTCTATTTGGAAAATGGAATATTATTTCAAGGTTTCACATGTCATATTTGTTAATTTCTGGGCTAAAGCACATAATAAAAAAAATTTGAACAGAGCTCTTTTCATGTGCTTCCCATAATCATTTCTTAGATTCGCTGAAACTTTTATAAAGCGGTTACTTTTAAAAATTAACGCTGCCTATAAGTAACTTAATGTTATCCGATAATACACACAAAGTTTAGCTAAATTTGGATATGCCGTTCCCAAAAAAAAAATCAAAAATGTTTGTATGGAGAAAACAGTCTTAATGTAATTCTTCATACAAAACGCCAATTTCATAGGTAAGGACCTAATACATAATGTCACGACCTTTATTCTAAATGAGGTGGTCAGAGTTATCCCAAACAATAGCATTTGGTTGTTGCAAACATTAAAAGATTAAAGCTTGAACCATCCAGGTTCACCTTACGAAATATACAGAAATGCACACATGGGGTCTGAGTCCATCGCAAACGGGCAAGTCTATATATTTTTTGGTTGCCTTCGGGAAATATTGTTTGATACTATTCTTGCGGAAACCATACAGCACTTAATATTAACACGTATGTACTCGATGTGATAGTTATTCAGGGCTGTACCATATGATTAATTGTAACATAATGCCTATACCAATCATTTTAGAAAACTTCGGATCGTACAGCTTAATTAGCCACCGTCTTACCACAGACCATATAACCCTTTATGGTTAATTATGGGGCTGATGTCACCTATAAGGTATACAACTAAAAAGGCAACCTTTGTCACCTCAACACTTAGTTTAGAAGGTGGTAGGAGCTGGGTCCGTGTAAGTGCCCAAGGTGCTTTTTGTTTTAAGCACAACGGGTTAGCACTTGACCTCAATCACACCTGATGTTAAGTGAAGATGAGGCCGAAGGTGGTAGCGTACTGACCCGGAAACCCCATCTTATTTGGGGGACTGGCTATCTTATCTCTGACAACCGAAAAACAACATTGCTGTTTGGCGGCAGATTTAGATAATGGTAGCTAGCCAGACGGACATTTAAAATGCCCTACCACCAACCAAACCGAAAATATGTACCTCGCTGGGGATCGAACCCGTGGCCTCCGAATCGTAAACCCAATGTTGTTTACATTGAGCCACGGAGGCGGTTGCTTGCTGCATTACCTCGCATCAACTTAGGTTTTGAGCGAGGTAAATGCTTGCTCTTAGATCTCACGAGACTTCAACAAGTTTCGTCGCCTGCTCTTTCTAGAGCATCGGATATATATCCGGTATATATAATTGTTTTTGTTTAATACTGCCAAACTCCTACTGCTTCCGTTTTACAATTTCACAGCACTTCATTGTGGTCACATCTCAAGCATTAGTTACCCGGTAACGTGCTTAAAAGCCGTCGAAGCGAGCTACTTTCATCTCGGAGTGGTTGTAACGCCGAATTCAAATTTCACGGTATACGCACGCGGTTTCCCCTACTTTATGGGGATTACTAACTTATTTAACATTTATTTCAATCAAAACAGTCACGGTGGTCAGTTGCATCGCCAATTCTAGTCTAAGGCCCCTACTGCATTATCAAACTCAAGTCATAATCTCCACTTAAAGTCAGCTTCGCCAAGCCAAGTTTTGGAAACTGAGTCGAGTTATTTAACAGTACTTCAAGGATTTTTTCTCATTTCTATATTAGTGTTGTGGAGTTATTGTTAACAAATAAATAGATGGAATTTAAATATAAACTAGAACAAATGCAAAGTACCCAAAACGCTGGCAGCGTTTCTTCGCTGGATGCAGATAGCGAGGAAGCAGCCAGCTATCTGGTCACCAGTGACAGATTAAGCGTTTTGAAATTTTAAAGAGCACCCGGTCTCCAAGGACCTAGATTTTTTCTGTAGTCTCGGCGGCTGCACCTCCTCGAGATTCTTTATGTAGGCTACTTTACAGAATCAAGAATGCAAGGAGCAGAACATAGAACAAATGCACAAGTAGAATCAAACCATCACTTCCCGTGGTTGTTATAAAAGGCGACTAAGGGACTTTCCACCAAAAAGCATCCATAGATTTGCAAGTTGCGATGTGCTCACCCTGTCACGTGTGCATTTATGTATATTTCATATTAAACTCTTAATGTTTGGAACATCCAAACACTAATGTTTGGGATATCTCTGACCACCCCATTTGGGTCATGATGGTATATTAACTAGGCAATCTAAGAGCACGTTGGTGTAGCCGCGGGCGCAGCTTTTTTTATTTAAACAACTGTTTTATTAATTCTATGCCATTGAATGTCTACTTTTATCACTACAATTGCCGATATAATTTAATTTGCCCCACAATAGCGTTTACAACATCAACTACACAGAACTTCACGCCTGTTAGTTTCGTGTTTACTATTAAAGAGAGTTTACATAACTGTGGAGCTGTCGTAGCGCAGTCGCATTTGCTTTTCGTTTTCGGTTAGCGGAGTTAAGCAACGGATGACGCGGTCAATCCTTGAATGGGAGACTATTAGTGGCATTGCAAAAAAAAAATACGAGTTTTTTTTTGTTTCGGAAGGGATTAACTTTTTTTTTTGATTGACTGGATTCGCGTTTGACCACAATCGCACCTGATGGAAAGTGACGATGTGGTCGAAGATGAAGCACGCGATCTCAGTGAATGCCTATTCACTCTGCTCTTGACGATCCCAAGGTTGTAGGGTTCAGGAAAGATTCAGGAACTAATGCTATAAATGCGAAAGTTTGTGTGTTTATCTGTATGTATGTTTGTTACCTCTTCACGCCTATACCACAGATTAGATAATAGTTACTCGGCTGGACGGATTCGGATGAAATTTGGTAAGTAGACAGATTAGGTCCTGGATTAACATATAGACAAAATTTTTTGCTCAACCGATTTTGATAAAATCTTCCACGCGGACGAAGTCGCGGGCGGAAAGCTAGTGTTATATATTTACCACATATTCACATTTATGTTTAGCATCGTAATACGGGGTGAAGTTTAATTAGTGTAATTCCCAATAACTGGTGACTCTATACGGAACGGAGATCTAAATATAATAAATGAGATGTAATAAATGACGACCGATTGGTGTAGTGGAAAGTGACCCTATCAGCGAAACCAACGGTTGCGGGTTCGAATCCCGCGACGGGTAAATCTTTGTATGATGAATACGAACATTTTATTCCAGAGTCTTGGATGTTTATATAAATATTTATGTATGTTTATCCGTTATCTAGTATCCATAGCACAAGTTTTGCTTAGTTTGGGACTAGATGATTGGTGTAAGTGTCCAAAAAAAAAAAAAAAAAAAAAAAAAAAACGAGAGCTCACGTTGAACAACCCAATTTATTAAAATAATTATCAATATAATTGGCACAGGATTAGGCTGGTTACATAGTTGCTTAATATTAGGGCGTCCACACACAGCAACTCCACTCCTGATTACGAACAACATTCCATTAGGAACCATAGCCGAATTCAACCGAAAATTGATGGCCTAAAAGTGGTAGGTGGTGGTTTTAAAAGTGATTTCAGAATGGTTTACTCTGTATGGGTAATCGATATTTTTTTGGTCGAATTCGACGACTGTTCTTTGGGGAAAGTTGTTCGTAATCGAGAGTGACGTCACCAGTTAATAGGAATTACACGAATTCAAATGGTCTTTGGTATGGGATACAACCTGCGTCGATACCCTTGCTCCTTCCCATCTTTAAGTACAAGCGGTACAGCTGGTTCCGCTGCCGCCTCGGCAGAAAGCGTTAAACGGCGCAAATATGCCGGTCTCAGTGGAGATCACCTATTTGCGCCGTTTGGTGTAGAAACGCTTGGGCCGTGGGGACCGGGTGCTCACACTCTTTTTAGGGAGTTATCTGAGCGTCTGGTTGATGCATCCCACGATCGGAGGGCTGGCCAATACTTTGGTCAGAGAATCAGCCTCGCTTTACAGCGAGGCAATGCGGCCAGCCTTCTGGGTACCTTTCCACCAACCAGAGACTTTTTTATTTGTGATATATATATATATTTTTTATTGTGTTATATTATAATTTCAATTTCACCCTGTATATCACAGTTATACCTACCGTGCCAATACCAGAATAATCATTAAACAATTAGCTTTTACAATCGAGGCTACATTGTTAGCTAAACGCAATAGTTTCGACAGATAATATAAAAGCCATAATAAAATAACATTAGGCACGCCTGTCGCCACCCCATTAAGTATCGATCACCTGTCGATTGTCTCGATGGCCTGCGAAATATCGATATTGAATGAATAGCCCGTGGTTGCGTGTGGGCAGAGATTAGGGTGTTATACGAGTTAAAGATTACAATTTGGTAGCATTTTGATTGCTTTGCGTTACTAATCGATTCTACATTCATTGGAGAATTAACACTATTGGAGATATATTTTGACGACCTGTTTGGTGTAGTGGTTAGCAACTCTGACAACTATACCAAAAGGTTGCGGGTTCAAATCCCGCTAGGGGCATAATGTTTGTGTGACTAATACGGACATGTGTACCCGAGTTATGCATGTTTTCATTTATAATAAGTATTTATTTACAAAAAAATTAATGTATTTATATAGTATATCAACCATCTGGTATCCACAACACAAGCCTATAGTTGCTTAGTGTGGAACTAGATGGCGCTGTGTATAATGTCTAAGGATATTTATTTATTTATAGAAATGTTAGCATTCTCCAGGTTTTAGACTATTCTTGGGGAAAGGTTTCAGCGTACTTTGACTGAATAC
The DNA here is from genome assembly GCA_949316235.1 of Oegoconia quadripuncta. Lineage (NCBI taxonomy): Eukaryota > Metazoa > Arthropoda > Insecta > Lepidoptera > Autostichidae > Oegoconia > Oegoconia quadripuncta. Next base: position 20,168,470 of record OX438758.1, read on the forward strand.
AAGAGATGGGCAGAGCTCTCCCGCGCTCGTCCCCTCGTCCTGGTAAACCTGAAAGGGCATTCAATAGTAGTTTTTTAATGTTTAGTATGGGGCTCTAGGTAGAAATAGAGTCAGGTTTGGCACGGACTACCACCAATAGACGACCAGCATTGTCACATAAAGGACCCGTAGCTCTCGAAGTTTATGGGGGAGGCCTATATTATGTACAACAGTGGGCGTCCTATATGATTTAAAATTATAACTTAGGCAAATATATTATATTAAATTAGCTGGTGTATCAGGACCGTAGCAATTGGAAGTCTGTGGTCTCTGACTACCCTTACGTGGGAAAGAGGCGTGACTTATGTACGAGATATGTATGTAAATGAACGGAACGGACTTCCGGCAGCGGTATTCCCGAACGAGTACGACATTGGAACCTTCAAGAAACGAGCCTACACCTTCCTCAAAGGCCGGCAACGCATCTGTGACCCTTTTGGTGTTGCGGGTGTCCATGGGCGGCGGTGATAGCTTTCCATCAGGTGACCCGCATGCTCGTTTGCCGCCTTCTCATATAAAAAAAAAAATTAGTTGGTGCAATAGCTTTTTTTTATTGTCTGTCTTTATTTATGGTAGTTTTTATTTACTAGGGGTTTGTCAGTATATAGACCAAGTTTCCTAATACTTTGTTCGAGATTTTATCTAAAAACTCACATGACATTGTAGTTCCTTAGCATTCAGTACACTCCGCAAGTCCTCGTGGTAATTTTGCAAAAAAATTACAACATAAAATGACATTCTAAAGAAACTTTTAACGATGCAAATAAACATGTTGATATTTTTTTGTGCCGCGAATTCGAAATCGATTCTAAACCGCGCGCGAAAAGATAGGTATGTCAGTTATGTGAAAGTGCGTGCGCGTGCGACGCATGGTCCGCTCTCGGCCCGGACCGCACCACTATCTGTGCCAAATCACACGGGAAATGGACATCCAAAAAATATACATGACGTCCTGCTTGGTGTCGTCGTTAGAGACTGACCGCTATCTCTAAAGGTCGCGGGTTCGAATCCCGCTAGGGGCATATGATTTCACTTATAATATATAGATAGATAAAGCAAGCACCATATTGATGATGCCTTTTTCGTCGTATTCCTGATTGAACAGGCAAACAGACACTCATTAAGACAGTAATATTATAAAATATCAGATTATTTAGTTGATAATCATCTCTGGACACAATCAGATCGTTCGCATGCCAGGCTATTTCACAATTAATAATGAAATATAAAAACCTTTCTGTAAAATCAAAGCCTGTCTTAAAAGAGCAACCCTTCGAGTTTCTTGCTTGTTCTTCTCAGGAGAAAATTGCATTTTGCATTTACAAAATAAAGCATTTTTGACTTTGACTTCGCTTACCTCTCTCTCTCTCTTATATTTAAGAGCTATGCTCTTGTCGGTGAAGTCCTTTCCACATTTACCTAACTGCCCTATTTCTTCCTGAGTTTTTTCCTTATTGTAAAGAAACTCATTAAGTATAATAAATGTTCCATCAATGAAGTCGGGGGTTTTTATCAATCGATGGTTATACCTACATCCTCTATCACAGGAATATGTCTATACTGTAGATGCGGTTGTTACAGTCAGTGACGGATTAAGACTACTTGATGCCCTAAGCAATCCACGCCTGTGGGCCCCCCTATCCGTATGTCAACTAGAATCGGTCTTTAATGCCAGGCGGGGGGCCCGCGGGGAAGGGGTGGTTTGTGATTGGCTGATCGCAATACCGGTGCTTTCGAATTGCCGAATGCACTAGACTAGCGGGCAGCGAGTGGGCGCAAGCGGGAGAGCGGGGTAACTCTAGGTCGGCTCTTATGTTAACTTAAAACGCGCGAATTTTCAAATTAGTCCTATAAACTTTTTTTGGTGTGGTTTTTGGTGACGTGAGAGTGAGACGTGATGCCCTAAGGACGGATTTTTTTGTGCTTCTTCTGGTGCCCCCCCAGACGTGATGCCCTAGGCAATTGCTTAATTTGATTAAGGGTTAATCCGTCACTGGTTACAGTATGAGCTGGGTCGTAGGGTAGCGCGACCATACAATGCGCAGACAGTCCAAAATTACGTGTGATGTCCGGTCGACGGTATACATAATATTTTATATGAGTGTGACCACAGACTCAGAACATCGTGTTAAAATCTCAGCATATGCCGCAATGAGTATCTCTTTTCTTCACGTTTATTAAATGGGATTACGTCAAATTTAAAATGTTTTTATTTTGTAACCGAGATGAGACCGAAGAGCTCCAAAGGATAAATAAGCAAACAACATATTCTTAAATAGGCAACATTTTCAAGGAATCCGTCGCTTCAAGTGGGTGCCGTGAAAGCATAATATAGCATTTTTGACTTTGACATTGGACATATTCGATTTAGTAATAAAACATAGATTAAATTACTAATGTTAATTTCATTTCCGTCGGTGAATATACTTAGAACTCCTGTAATTATTATCAAAAAAGTCGATCAATAAACATCATTAGGTACATTTTATGAAAAATTTCACCGAGGACAAATATCACGAGTCAATAAGCTATTTGAACTATATAAATTGTTTTAGGAGATCTTTGCATCTTTCTACAACTTGATGAAGTACACTGTGGTAGCTAGTATAACTAAATATAAGCTATACTAGTAAGCTACATAATGGTTAAAAAACATTTTTATTCTATTACTGATGGCCACTCTATCCTTCTACAAAGAAATCAGGAACTTGAAGGCCCGTATTAATAAACCAATCTCAATACAAGTCTTGAGGCTGTATCAACTGAGATGCGTCTTAAGCAGTTGACGCTATCTCACTTCTCAAGTATTCGCCTCAACCGCGAATGAATGATAGTCTTGAGTTTCGTTTATAAATACGCGCACCTCTCAAGTGAGTACTGCTTGAGTATGCACGTGCTTTTTTAGGTCTCAAGTTCGGTTTATTAATCAACACGTTTACTTGAGACCGGTCACAAGACTGTTCTCAATCTTGAGAATAGTTTATTAATACGGGCCTATATAAGATTATAGGAAGTTACACCACAAAAATTGCGTATTTTTACTGGACTAGTAAAGTCGACAATACAACCTATTAGTTACTCTACACATGAATATTGTTTTAAAACACAAATCACACTAAACAATGAGCACCCATTGTTAAATCACCATACTAAATGACAGAATTTTTCGTTTACAATTACTCCCTTTGTGCTCGTTGTTTAGTCTAGTAACTATGTTGTTGTCGTTGGGCGCACGTTCGGCGCAGGCGCAGGTCGGGGTTGGTACTTGCAAATAGACATGGAAACTGTTGAGTCTCCGCTAGTCTAACAATAAAAAAATCTCGAGAAGCTGATGTCAAAAGAGTTTTATTAACTTGAAAACCAACTAAGAGTCATAAAAAAACTAATATCAAAATTAATATAAAAGTAATATTATTTAGGAAAGTGACGAGCAGTTCCGATCGTGTTTTTTTTTAATGCACGACGGCTTCGTACTTGACCTCAATCACACTTGATGTTAAGTGAAGATGAGGTTGAAGGTGCATGGAAGCGTACTGACCCGGAAACCCCATCTTATTTGGGGGACTAGCTATCTTATCTCTGACAACCGGAACACAACAATGCTATTAACTTGCTGTTTGGCAATTATATGTCCACGATTGAGTGGCTGTTGAAGTGTTTGGTTTCTCTGAGTTTTTATTTCTCAAGCGTGCGGGTTTCCTCGCGGTGATTTCCTTTCGACTTACGTGAATTTGCACAGAAGTAATTAAATTAAATTTAAAAACTCATTGGTGCATGACCTGCCTGGGAATCAAACATGGACCTCCCAAACCGACGACGCTCCTCAGACGGTCTCCGGAGCATAGTGCATTGTTGTAAATGCGCTGGTGGAGCCGTGATCAGTCTATCGGCGCAGGCGCGCGTTATCGCCCGCGCATGCGCCGCGTCATCTTCACGGTTGTTACTTTGGATAATATCTCTTATCGCGAGGAAAACAGTTTTCTTCGCACATTTGTTTAGTGTTAGTTACAATCAAGGTTTTCTTAACCTTATCTTTTAAATGATGTCACATTTGTTTGGATATAGGCCTCTCAAGGCGGTATTTTCAACCGACTTAAAAAAAAACACAGTAATTCATTTCTTATAACGTATAACGGTAACAACTTATAATAGAGACATGTATGTGTGTCTGTACCACAAATGGGTCATGCCTCAGTGTGGATCCTCACCTAACGGTTAGTCACTGATTTTCAGCTAGTGCTATGAGTGCCTACCCCCTTTCTTACTGGATGTTCACGTCAAAATAACCTTTGACGTGAACATTGAGAACGAGAAAGAATTTTACAAATTGCAACCCCTATTAAGTAGGTGAAAGAGGCGTTGATTTTTGTATGGAATCGTAATTTTAAAGTTAGAGTCGTGGAATTTGACATTTGGGCTATTGGTTTGACATAAATAGAAATTCTATTTATAAAAGACTATAATTATATATAACACAAAATAGAAAACACATTGTGACATACAAAGTTAGCTGATAACGCGTACTAATCCGAAAGAGAGTCCTTAGGTATAAAACATTACTATTATTGTCAAAATATTTATTCCGCAGAAAAAAAATTCCACTTCCCATACAAAAGTGACCAATCAGCTGTGCTGACATTTTGTTTGTTTGTTTTTTTTTTATGCACAACGGGTTGGAACTTGACTTCATTCACACCTGATGTTAAGTGAAGATGAGGTCGAAGGTTGAAGCGTACTGACCCGGAAACCCCAACACATTTGGGGGACTGGCTATCTTATCTTTGACAACCGGAACACAACAATTCTATTAACATTGCTGCTTGGCGGCAGATTGACATTATGGAAAGAGTAATTTTTTTCAGTATTAAGTAAAGCCACGCATGCGAACCCACGGGCAGAAAGCTAGTAAATTAGCAGGCTCTGATGAGACGAAAAAAGAAACCCCCCAAATTTCTATCTAAAAATCTACCACCAAACAAAATGTTTAAGACACCTTACCTTAATTTAATCGGTAGATTGAGTTATCCTAACTACTTATTTGTTCACTAACTAGTGTTAACTAATCACTAACCACATTACAGCCGTTTAGTTAACCCTAAAACTAAAGTGTGCGTGATCGCGGACGTACCGGACGGTACGCGGTACGTACGGTACGTACCGACTCTGCGACTGTGCGGGACACACTTGTAGTACCACCAGTGTTGCCATAACACTCAATATTGTTACCCATAATTATAGGAGCTGAAGAGTATTGGTCGTACCCCAGTGTCGATTCTTTGATTGTCAACTGCTAACATCATTACGTTTTTAATGTATAAAACAGCTATAGAAAAAGGAAGCAAAAGAGGTCTGTCAGGTTCGTAGCAAGTTACCACTTGGTCTATGGTCTCTATATACCTAGCCCTACGAGAAACACTTAGGCGTCACTTTATGTATGTATGTAAAAAGGGACGAGGAGATCTACCGTCAAAGTGACCGATATTGACCAAGGCCAAGATGAAATTAAGCAGGGCCGATGATATCTCTGGAAGAGGGAAGACAGATGGAGTCAGCGTTCTCTGATCGCAACATCGCAATGTAGGCCGAGTATGTAGTAACATGGGCTCATGTAATCAAAAAAACTGGTCGAACGGGGGATTGGGGTATTATTCAACGATTGGTAAAGATTATCCAAATTTTAAGAAAAGCGATTCAATCTATCATGATGGTGTAACAAACAATCAAAGTTTCAAACCATAGAAATAATTTTCTTATAATTTGTTATTGCTACAACGAACAAGCAAAGCAACCCCTTACGAATATTACGTCCCAAAATCTTATTTACAACTTTCTTTCTCCCCTAATTCAGGGACAGTAACCGGTTTCTGGCAACACTGGCGCACGTGTAGTAGAGCGGACGACGTCGTGCGATACTGAACCAAGGGAAGGTCAAGTTCAGGGTGTGACGGGGAGGTGCAGGGGGCGGGGCAGTGTAATAGCAACCTGCACTTAATTATGAACAATTCCTGCGCTTGCTTCTTTGTTATTTTCGATGACCGACTGGTGCAGTCTAGTGACTCTGGCTTCGAAATCAACGGTTGCGGGTTCTAATCCCGCTAGGGGTAAATGTTTGTGCGATGAATACGAGCATTTATTCCCAAGTCATACATCAATATAATACAGAATTCTCCTATAGTTTTGAATTAGATAATTGATGATAGTTAACGCAGTTATGTAAAAATTATGTAAAAAGATATTCGAAGGGTCGCATTGGGAAATGGACAGGTACCTACTTTTTCCCGAAAAGTTCCACATGGGTGGGAGCGAGCTTAATATAAGGAAATTTAAAAGCTCGTCTGGCTTATCATGGCGGGGTGCAGGTTGCAACAGTGATTTACGCGAGTAAATGCTGGATATGAGAAGAAAAACGAAGTAGAATTAATGCAGTGGAAATGAGATCATTGAGAAGTATGAGTGGGGTGACTTTGAAGGATAGACCCAGGAATAGTATAATTGGGGAGTTAAGCATTGTGAAAGAAGACGTAGTGACAAAGATTGAAAAGGGTATGTTGAGATGGTTTGGACATGTGGAGAGGTTTAGGTTTTAGGTTTTAGACTTTATTTCTCAAAGAATATTTACACAACATTCACTTAATTGAGAAACACAACTTAACATTTAGTAAGTATTTTGTACCAACATTCCCAGAAGGGGTTGCCAAACTAATACAGTACCTACTTATCACAAAAAAAAAGTAAATTGAACAGTAAGATTAAAAAAAAAATGAATGAAGAGAATGAATGAAAGTGTAGTGTATTGATAACCTTGTCTTATTTCGGAGTTTCACCGTAGCGTCATGGTTTACTGCAACATAAACGCATATCGCTTAGTCAGCGCCGATACCAATATTATATATACGCTTGTTACTAATTAAAGGGCCTTGTTCGTGCAACTTCACAATCGACTACGAGTCTTATTTACGGAACCCTCCGTCCTCGACCAACCACCATATTATCACACCACATGGCGACCCTGCTGCGTTCCTGCCTGGAAGAAGAAATGGCACCCCTGCCAAGCGTAAGAAAAATCCTGCGAGTTGAGGTGACCGAAGAGCACAGGATGGTCTACTGGGTCCTGCGCATCGAGGTATGCGTCACCCCGCCACGTGGCCGACGCACCAACCGGTTCCCGGAGCACGTCGACACAACCACACCGCTCCGTCGAGCCTGGGAGGCGACCCAGCTGCAAGCACCGCAGCTACGCCAACCACACCGACCGGCTCAGACCGACATGCTCGCTGCAGCCGCCGCGAACCAACAGCAAAAAACCGGCCAATCGCTATAATAGGACCATTCCAACCACAGACACCGACAGGAACAAGCCGAGGACGAGGTAGAAGACTGCAAAATTAGCAGCAAGGGTTCCGCGCACGGACAAGCCGCGGACAAGAGCGAAGAACATCATGGAGCGTTCCGGCTAAGCAGTTGGAGTCCGGTGTCCAGGGTTATCCCGGCCCCCAGGAAACCAGGTGTCCAGGGTTATCCCGGCCCACTTGAAGCGAGACCCCACCCAGCACACAGCACGTGTTCGCCGTGCTGGCAGCCGCTGCCGCCCGCCGCGCCGCCCGGAAACGCCGCTCCAATTACATCGCACGACCATCGACGTCACAACTACCTACCGCGTGCGATATAGCGCCTATTTTAAGGTTATGGTTACGGCAAAATTTTTTTTTTTACCGAGTTAAAGAATGTAAGTACCAATTGTTTCCTCAAATGAATTTAATAATTTATGCATTTCCTTTTAGTGTCATTTATTGAATCATTAATTTTATACATCGCGTACCCACGCGCGGTCATTTTACAGGCATGCTCAGGTTACGTACGAGCAGCCGGCGTACCTAACTATACGTATTAACGTAATTAGGTCACGCGTTATTTTTTTAAAGTTATAAAATACCAATCTTATGGTAAATTAATTAAAATCATTACATAGGTACTTGTCCCAATGAACTCCTACTGGACAGGAAGGTCGGCCGTGCCTCCTGACAGTATATTCCTGCTTGAAGAAAAACTACCTACCCATTCCTACCAACACCAAAACCCTCCTTAAACCATGCATTGGGTCAGGGCAACTCCCTGATAATGCGTACCCTAAGTACTTGTCCAGGGCTACTCTCTGGGAGTACATCCAGTCATACTACCTAAATACCTATCAACGGGACTAAGTACTCTATCAAAAATAATTTTCTGAGATAGAATAAAATAATACTTCCTTTTAGCAGTCGAATAATCTAAAAATAACTCAGTCGCGTAGAATGTAAATCATCTATTATGTCAGCATTTTTCGCTGCAACGTGACTAGTACATGCAGGCCAATGTACTCGGCCAGCAGCCACACAGCTGACCTATGCCCAGTCATCATGTTCGCCGATAGTTATTAATAGATTGCTTCTGCATTACTTATGAATCTTAAATAACAATTAGAACTCGCAAATGCGAATAAGATTAATAAATAAAATATGATAGACGTATATCGAGTTAACGGTACATGATAAGAAAGTTGAGCGTGTAAGATTAAGGTGAGATTGTTGATAAGTTTAATGAGAATCCAGTCCTTTTTGATTCGATCATAGTGCGAACTACCGTGTCCTCCGTGAGAACAGATTGTAGAATTTTTTTTTTTAAATGGTATCTCAACTTATGAAAGATTAAAGGTACACTAAGGAGTGTGACCTAATGAGATGATAGAAGTTTGTAGGGGTGCATAGAAGCACAGCCCTGAGTTAGTTATATTATTGATCATGGTCAACCGCAATGGTGTCTGTGAAATATATAGCAATTGAAGTTTATTAATGCGAATATAGAGAAATGGATATTTGGATTTGGTCAGCGTGTTTTGAGAACAGTATTAAAAATCTTTTACACCCTATTGAGTGCATTAGGTACTTTTCTCAAACAATTTTTTTTTAACGTTTGGTTAGACAGTTAGCGAAATATATTAAAAATCTTTTGCACCCTTTTGAATGCATTAGGTATATTTCTCTATCAATATTGAGATATTAATAGGTTTTGAACGCTTAAATTAAAGCAGGATTAGGAATGCAGAATTTATTTAAAAACGTTGGGAATAATTTGGTAAATAAGGTTTAGACAAACACTGGATTGATCACCCAGTTGTGGAGAAAAATTCTTATGGACCAAAGGATTCCTTTTGAATGTGTTGTAAGACGTTTGTATTGGCATGTAAGTTATAGATATTATGATGCGTGAGCGCAAGCACGGTATACAATATAAAGGTACATTGAGAGCCACATCCTTCGCTCGATCATGGTGTAAACTACGGTTCTCTGTGAGAGCTGTTGGAGACTTATGTGTCTTAAAACTGATGGCCTCAAATTAATATAGGGTGTGCGCACAACCCATACTAGACACATAGATGTCTAAGTATTATTAATTTATTGAAATATGAGTATACTCAAGTGAAAAGTTGAATATATATAAAGCATATATGTATGTATACCGATGCGCAGTCTTTGAATGGATATATAAAAATTATGAGTATGATAATGGAACGTTTGATAGAGAGAATTATTTTGTGAGTAAAGCATGCGAAGATAAATAATTATTGAGTTGAGTTAACTGAATTAGTACCGATACCTCGATATAACGCAATGAAACAAATAAATATCTAAAAATAAATAACGCAAATATGAAAAAATAAATATATGATGTAGAAATAATTTTGTATTAAAATGAATATTTTTTTTTATAAACATAAATAACTCGTGTAAACCATCGTGCATAATATTAAATCAAATAAATTAAATAATACACTAATGACACTAGAGGAATGAAGGAATTATTGTAAATTATTTTGTGCAATAAAGAATAATTGTCTTGTAAAGGAATGTGAATAATTTGATTATTTTTTTTCTTTTCAAAGTTAAGAATAATGTATATAACAATGATGGTAGTATTGGTTGGGGAAGACCACGGCGAATGTGCCATGATCAAATCGGGAGCGTCTTAAAGAAAGGCCAAGTCAAGAGTACCCTAAACCGACGAGATGTATGAACAATTTTATGAGAGTGAATGAAGCAAAAGAGGTGTGTCAGGATCGTAGCAGGAAGTCTGTGGTCTCTGCCTACCTACTTACCTACCTACCTACGGGAAATAGGCGTGACTTTATGTATGCATGTATGTATATGTCAATTATATGTGAGCGAGTCAAAAAATTTTGACTTTGAAAATTTAGAAAAACCCCGCGAAAATAAATTATAATATCTACATATATCTAGATAGACCAAACAAACTATGTTAATATCTCCGGAACGGCTTAACCGATTTGTATCAGAGATAGCTAAGAAACTATCTTCGGGATAACCTTAAAATTAAAAAAAAAATTGAGAATATGATATTATCGATATACACCAAAGAACTATATTAAAAGCTAAATATTTTCGAAACGACTTAACCGATTTTCATCAACCTCTGCTAATAAGCTGTCGCCTCTTTTAGTGTTTAATATAAAAAACTGCACTCCACAACACCGTCCAACACATAACACCTGTCGTTTTTCGTCGGGGGTTAAAGATAGAAAGATACGGTACTAATGTACCGTGTATGAAAGTGAAATTAAAAAAGATAAAATAAAACTTGGTTCCCTTCAGTATCGCACCACGCAGCATCTGCAACGCGTGAATCAATCTCTTGCCTCCCCCTCGCACCCACCCCTTTCGTCTGAAGTTGAAGGGAGACGGGTACAACCGCAGAGCGCAAGTCCTCCCCTATCCGAGGGCAGACGCAGCGAATTATTACTCAGTTTAAACAATCAATATTACTATAATGATTGTATGGAGCCAGTAATGGCATAGTAACGACGTCTCACTGTCACTTTCATCTGGCAGTTGAGCCGACTGAGTCCGTTATATAATGATTTATACGTAAGTTCAGGGATTTGTAAAAATCTAGTGTTATTCCTCTATGCCTATAGGTATTGAACACATGACTGTGTATTGGGTCTTTACCTATGAAATTGGATTTTTTTTTTCTTCGTTAATATATGATTACCAAGTGCTAGTACCAAATCCAGCGATTTTCAAAGCTATAGCCAAATTTGTTTTTTATTTGGAAAATGGAATATTATTTCAAGGTTTCGCGTGAAATATTTTTTAATTTCTGGGCTAAATCACATAATAAAAAAAATTTGAACAGAGCTCTTTTCATGTGCTTCCTTCCCATAATCATTTCATAGATTCGCTGAAACTTTTATAAATCAGTTACTTTAAAAATTAACGCTGCCTATACGAGGGAACATACAGGTTCCTAAAATTCGGTTCAGCTTTTGCAAGATAGTTAACTTTAACACAGTTCTTTGGTCTATTACGATGATATCTAAACATTCGAGGGTTTTTAATTTTTTTATTTTATCCTTTTATATATATTCTTAGACTACACACAGCGGCATCTAGTTCCACAGTAAGCCACTATAGGATTGTGTTGTGGATACCAGATGGTTGATATACTACATAAATACAATACAATACATTTTTTTTGTAAATAAAACTTTATTATGAATGAAAATATCCATAACTCGGGTACAAAATTTGTACCAAAATTTGTATGAATACGGACATTTAATGTCCGTATTCATCACACAAACATATGCGCCTAACGGACTCGAACCCGCAACCTTTTGGTATAGTGGCCAGAATTGCTAACCACAACACCAAACCGGTCGTCGTTTTATTGGTACTAAAGATTCAGAATCATAGTTAGAATCATCTCGAAAATTCAGAGACACATTCATAGCCATGTTTAATCCAAGATTTCGTACCTTCAAATTGTTAAAATGTCACATTTATTTTCTCCACAAAAGTCATATCAAAAGCTCCATAGGTATCAATAACACATCTCCCCAGCCCCAAACATATATATATATATTTACCGACATCCCTAAACAGCCACGAATTCTCGTGGTATCAGTTCAAGCATTACCCTTGTGTCACTCGAAACCCTTTGCTTCCCACGGTCTACCCTGACCCATTAGCCGCTCCACTAATGTAAATAAAGTACCAGTGCCTTTTGAGAGGACGTCGTATAAAAAATGTTCTTAACCCTCATTGAATGTACAACCAATATTTGGCTCTTTAAACAGATTACAGAACCCTTTATCTGTAGAATAAATTCTTCTTTCATGCCGGCTCCAAACTATCGTCCGACAGTCAAACTGTTTGTCCAACCTTCCACGTGTAGAGAGATAGTTCCGATCGTGTGGATTCGTAAACTTAATTCACCTGAGATAATTCACCTAGGTGAGTTAAATACACTTTTAGTAAACTTTAAACACCTGTACTGCTGATCATAAAACAAAAAAACATAACATATTTAAAATAATAAATAAACTTTGTTGGCGCGTGATCGCTTCGATGGCCGTAAATCGTACCCAGGATCAAAGGAGTTGGCCAACTTACACGAAGAGACCCTCCACACATAATTATGGTAGAAGGCTCTAGGATGGACAATGATATTTTTCAAACTAAATCAAAGTAAAATCTATTTGATTTATTTATTTTGATTTAGTTTGAAAAAGTATACTTTGTATACTTAGTATCCACAATCTTCGTTTCGGCCGCGGTTTTACGTAGGTTATAAACTTGCAATTTTATGCACTCAAAAGGTGTAGCGCAGAAGCACCTATCATTTCAACGTCGTCCATAGTGAATTAGGTTGGAATGTGGGCCTATAATATTGATGTGTGGAGAGTGGAGTCTGTTTTGATTGATCGTCAGTTGGGACAGATTGGAGCAATGTTGGAGTGTTAGGTGTTGGACGATAGCTTGGAGCCGGCATTGTAGGTTTTTAGCATACGTTTCTGTTGGTGTCTATTAATGGCTATTAGTTAGTTATTTATAAGAGCCTTGCTCTTGTCGGTGGAGTTTTTCATATCTCTCTGCTCTCCGCCTTCCTCTTGACCTCCTGATACGACACGACGTTCAACTTCTCTTTTATCTGCTGCATGTAGCTTATTCTCGGTCTTCCTCTTTTTCTTTTCCCCTCTATTCTTCCTTCTATTATGGTTTTGATGAAATCATCGTGTCGTATAAGGTGTCCCAGCATTTTCCCTCTTCTATTCTCAATTACTCCCAACAATTTCCTTTTTTCGTTTACTATATTTAAAACCTCTTCTTAATAATGGCTATACAGGGTGAAATTTAGTTCGTGTAATTCCTGTTAACTGGTGACTCCACTCCTGATTACGAACTTTCCATTAGGAACCATAACCACATTCAGCCGAAAATTGGATTGGATCACCATACTAAAGGTGGTTTCAGAATGGTTTACTGTGTACGGACGATCGAATATTTTTTGTTCGAATTCGGGTTCCTCGGGGAAAGTTGTTCATAATCAGAAATGCCGTCACCAGTAAACAGGAATTAGATTATTTATTTCAATTGTTTACCGATCTCAATCGCTGAAGCGACAAGCGACCGCTATACTAAACGCATCTACCAAAAAATATACTACAAATGTATCGCTGTGAGCTCACCCTAAATCCTCCCAGGGCTTTCGCAGACGGCAAATACAACATACCAAACTTCAGACAGCAGTTGAATGTCATTTATCACAAGGGTCCTAATAACAATGATAACGTATTACCGGATAACGCTGTTCTCATGTCTGGTGCAGCAATGAGGGCAATTAAACCAGTCGTAAAACATGGAATTTGAATGCACATGGCGACAATAAATCACCCAGACAAGTACTCTTGAACTCACAATGATGATATCATTTATAAGCATCAGCTAACACATTACTGATAGTAATTAATTTTCTGACGAGTGTGAACGCAACTAAACCACAGTAAAGAAAAGGAACAGTATGTTGTTTCGGCAGCGTCCTTGAAATAATTATCTACGGCCCGGTCGATAGGGCTGCCTACTGACTGGCGCTCTTGGGTTATAGACAAAGACATAGAAACTTTTTATTCATTGCCACAATACATTGTACAGAACCATAAATATAATTATTATTATACAGGAAGAAATCTTAGAATAATGCACAATATAATTGTAGCAATGAAAGGGCTTGCTGGCTCAGCTAACGCTGCAAACGCTGAACGCGCTCACAACACTGATAATTCTGCCAGTGCCTCAAGTGGAAAGTGACGTTCAGCTTAAAACAGAACTTTGGAAGTAAATAAATAATTAGTGGGATGGTAGCAGTATTGGTTATTTGTTATATAATATGTACTAATATGTATTTCGTTTGAAAAGCGTACTGGGTTGAGTTAGTTATTACTTATTAATATTATGTTGGTGATGCATGTATTTATAATATTAGTATTAGTAGTAGTTTAGGCTAGTTTATCAGACGGGACGGTTATGTATTTGATAATGTTACATCTTATCTAAATCTGCCGCCAAAACAAGTAACGTTAATAGCATTGTTGTGTTCCGGTTGTCAGAGATAAAACTAGCCAGTTCCCCAAATATTTGGGTTTCCGAGTCAGTACGCATCCACCTTCGGCCTCATCTTCACTTAACATCAGGTGTGATTAAAGTCAAGTCCTAACCCGTTGTGCATAAAAAAAAGAAAGAAATGGTCATATTACAACAATACTGCTTACATCGTCGTGCCATAATTATTTGGATATCAATAAATATGTGGGAAGGTCCCGCGCCGACCGTACATAACCGCGGAGCACTGCCGACTGATGGTATGCTGAGAATTCGAGACGCGTAGTTATAACGCGCATTTCGGTCGTTTGTATGAAGACGTCCTACTGCTCCTTTTCTGCTTGCACTGACTTTATGACCCTGACAAAGTGTAGCATTTTGTCAGTGTCATAATTTCTAAATGATTATTGGTGAATGATATCGATAAGAATTTGAAATAGGGATTTATCTATGGCTTAAATCGAATTTATCGATTATTCATTACTAATTCGGTGATAGGCGCCTTGCATTTCCTCACGGTCAGGGAAACTCTACGGCTATACACTGACACTAAAAATAAAATGATATAATCGGACTTCAATATTTATGTATCTAATTTCGTAAATCAAAGCTAGTCCCTGTGAAAGATACTTCACACCGTGCCCACAGAACCGATCGTATTGTCGCGGACCTGGAAAAGTTTGAATCCTGAAAAGGTCTGCGACAAGTAATTACATGAGGCCAAAGTCGCGGGTTGCAAGATAAATAAATATTTACAAAAGTTAGTTCGAAACTGACTAAAAACTCACACTTCGTCTCCATGACGATGATAAAAGCTGAACTTACCTGCAAAAGAGACAAAACAATATTTAGAACATTGACTTCCAGTCTACAAACGAAGATAATGAAATGAATAATGATAATAAATAATAATAATAAATAATACCTAATAATCTTTATTGAAATTTAAATACTTAAGTAACAAAACTTAAATTACAAAGAAAAACTTACAAGTATGTAAACACTGATGAACTTAGACTGAACTATGGAAAGGAGCATAATTAACTATTTTAAACTTAAAAATAACCACTAACAGTATATAAATAATATAAACCTACAGTTTCACGTAAATAACTTAGGTATGTAAACACTAATACAATTATACAAGGTGTTAACGAAAGAACGCAAAATCTCGCGACTGGTAGTTCAGACCATCAGACTAAATATCTTTTGTTCTACGACTTTTGAAAATTCACTGAAATAAAATTCGATCCCTCATACAAATATAATAGCGGATCGGATCAATTTGTATGGGGTAACTGTAATTTGGTTTTGCGAATTTTCTAAAGTATTAGAACAAAGGATATTCAGTAGCATGGTTTGAGCTACCAGTCGCCAGGTTTTGCGTTCTTTCGTTAACACCTTGTATATAAATGAAGATATTTATAATAACTGACAACCTGATATTAGTGTTCCATATTCAAGAAGGAATCATCATAGTTTCGTCAAGTCTCCGCCCCTAAAAGCTAAATGGTTGTTTTTGGATTTGTGAAAAAATTAACGGTAGCAGTATAATGAAGTTAAAAGGAAAACTATTACAGGTAAGTAGGTGAGTTAGTCGAGAAATTTTCTGTTGAAAATTAGTTATCAAACAAGCTTTCCGCCCGCGTCTTCGCCTGAGTGGAATAACTTCATCGCGGAAATTTGTTTATCCCGCGGGAACTACTCACTTTATTGGGATAAATAATATCCTATGTTTCTGTCCAGGGTTTGTTCTAACTATATACAAAATTTCATCCAAATCCGTTCGTCCGTTTCGCCGTGATTGAATAACAAACAAACAAGCATCCAAACTTTCGTATTTATAATATTAGTGAAGTGATGATGACTAGTGATAGTGATTAGTGATATTACTGATAACAAAAAGCCCCTTCTAAGTCCGCCACACTACACTGCGGGTGGCCCGACACACACTTGGCCGGTTTTTTATTTCAATACAACTGATAACTTCTCTGTATGATAATTTCAAAAACATTACTTAAATTAAACGTATTAACTGTTATTTATGAATAAGTAACACAAAACTTTCAGTGTGCCCCATGTGCCTACTAGTATAGAATAGATACATATATACAGGATGTGTTCCGTCTAGACGTGCGTAAACACGAGCCGTAAAGCGGCGATAGGGCTGCGTGTGCAGAGTGTAAATGGTAATTTGAATCCGGAAAACAAAAATCCGGAAAAAAAAATCATTTTCGCAACGTAAGTAATATTCCATTTTATTGTATCCTTTAAAGTGCCTTATAATTTGTAGTATAGATACGGATAACTAACGCTGCAGTTATTTCTTAAATAATCTTAGTGTGTCTCTTAGCGAATAATGGAATCCGTCATAGAAGTATTTTTCGTTCTTAAAATTAATAACAAGTATTCATTTAGAAAAACAGAATGGAAACTAAAGTACAACGAGGCTTATTTAGGCCTCTACAACAGCTCTGAAATGTAAGTAATTATTATTAAGACTTATGACTATCTCTTATAAGAAAAATGACAAATGAGTAGTAGATTTTCGTAAGGATTATTATTCTGAAAAAAATATAATATTGGGTCTTTACCTATGAAATTGGAGTTTTTTTTCTTCGTTAATCATGTGTACCAATTCTTTCGATTTTCAAAGCTATATCCAAATTTGTTTTTTATTTGGAGAATGGAATATTATTTCAAGGTTTCACATGAAATATTTAATTTCTGTGCTAAATCACATAATAAAAAAATTTTAACAGAGTGCTCTTTTCATGTGCTTCCCCTAATCATTTCTTAAATTCGCTGAAACTTTTATAAAGCGGTTAGTTTTAAAAATTAACGCTGCCTATACAATGTTATCCGATAATACACACAAAGTTTAGCTAAATTTGGAATTGCCGTTCCCCAAAAAAAAATCAAAAATGTTCGTATGAAGAAAACAGTCTTAATGAAATTCTTCATACAAAACGCCAATTTCATAGGTAAGGACCTAATATTTGCAAAAACCTTAGAATTTGTCTTACCCCATTGACATAAAATGGGATATTCATGGATACTAGATCCTATCTGACAACCCTAGTCAACCGCGCCCGGTTTCCCATCCAGCATTCCAAGAATTAGCACCACTATATATCAGTTCGTAGCAAATTGAACACCAAAGCTACCCGAAGAGCTCTTACCGATGAGTGGACTTCAGTTGGCAGTCTTTGATCTCATTGATGCGATGCAATTGACGTGTCGACTGGAGCCTGGTGTGAGCAAATGTTGCGCTAATTGTGGATCAATACAGGATGGGATATCTTGAACACCCAAGATACAGTTTTCAAGGACATTTGCATCGCAATATATTAGGTCTTTACCTATGAAATTGGAGATTTTTTTCTTCGTTAATCTTAATGTGCCAACTCCTACGATTCTATAGCTATTTCCAAATTTGTTTTTTATTTGGAAAATAGAATAAATTTTCAAGGTTTCCCATGAAATATTTTTTAATGTCTGAGCTAAATCACATAATAAAAAAACTTGAACACAGCTCTTTTCATGAGCTTCCCATATTATTTCTTAGATTCGCAGAAACTTTTATAAAGCGGTTACTTTTAAAAATAAACACTGCCTATATTTAACTTAATGTTATCCGATAATGCACACAAAGTTTAGCTAAATTTGGATTTGCCGTTCCCAAAAAAATTTCAAAAATGTTTGTATGGCGAAAACAGTATTAATAAAATTCTTCATACAAAACGCCAATTTCATAGGTAAGGACCTAATTTTTTATTTTTTTTTTGTTTTATGCGTATACATTTAACCGTTTAATACGTTTAACCGCCTCCGTAGCTCAATGTAAACAACATCGGGTTTACGATTAGGAGGTAGCGGGTTCGATCCCAAGCGGGGTACATGTTTAAGTACTCGGTTTGGTTGGTGGTAGGTCATTTAAAATATCCGCCTGGCTAGCTACCACCATCTTATCTAAATCTGCCGCCAAGCAGCAATGTTAATAGCATTGTTGTGTTCCGGTTGTCAGAGATAAGATAGCCAGTCCCCCAAATATGTTGGGATTTCCGGGTCAGTACGCTTCCACCTTCGACCTCATCTTCACTTAACATCAGGTGTGATTGAGGTCAAATACGAACCCGTCGTGCATAAAAAAAATACCATTTCATTAAAACCGTTTTATTCGTTCCGAAAAATTTTGATTAGAAAGTTTGTATGGGATACCATGCGGGATAACGGCTTATCTGGATGATATAATCATAAAATCATAGTCTCATTTTCAATTTATACTTGTCCCCATTAGAACTTGGTCACCGCGTGCATGCGTTGATACGCCATAAGGTATAACCATGTGGTCGGTCGGGAGAGGGCTATGTTTGGTGTTCCCGCATCTATTTCTGGTCGTTTTGTTTATCAACGCGCCGCGTGTGGCGAGCTCGTATCTCTTGACTTGCCTTTGCTAATTTATCAAAAAATTGATCATCAGTAGATACATATATGCCATTAATTTATTATTGACACATTTTAATCACGTAAATTATCTAAATATAACCATAAATATTTTATTTATGTTATCGTATTTCAATATGAAAGTAATGTATATACTTCAATATCCGTTGTATGTATTGTTTTCATTTATTTGTATTTATTATATTGATTAATGTATAATTGCAGCCTACTTTCTACAAAGCTTTGTGTATCGGATCTTTCTTTCAACAGCAAATTGTCTGTATTATTTAAATAGTGGATAACTGTTTTGGCTTAAGTTAACTTAAGAAGCATCTCATACAGCCAAAACAGACATATTATTGTTGTTGAGAGAAAGATCCGATACACAAAGCTTTGTAGAAAGTAGGCTGCAATTATACAAATTAAGATGAGTATATATAATAAGTAAGAAGAAATATACATAAATAAATGAGTATACATTATTTGTTATAAATTAATATAATGTTAGCTGTTGTTATTCCAAATAAATAAAAAATAAAAAAAATAATAATACTAATAATTTATTGACGACCGATTGGTGTAGTGGATAGTGACCCTGTCAGCGAAACCAACGGTTGCGGGTTCGAATCCCGCGACGGGTAAATGTTTGTGTGATGAATATGAACATTTATTCCTGAGTCATGGATGTTTATATAAATATTTATGTATGTTTATCCGTTATCTAGTATCCATAGTACAAGCTTTGCTTAATTTGGGACTAGATGATTGGTGTAAGTGGCCGAAATATTTATTTATTTATTTATTAAAGTATCCTTGGAAGTTACCTATAGCCTATACGGTGACAGAATGACACTCGTATACTTATTATCAGTTTTACAACAAAGGGAACTGGGAAATCCGCACTGGGCCAAACTGTGGGGACGTGGTAAGGTTGTTGTTGATAAACATGCCAACCTATAGCAGTATAATGGCCATAGATTAGCATGTTGCATATGTATAACATGTTAAACTGTTTAATTTGAGATATGTTTAATGTTTAACAATTATTTTTTTCTAGTTTATCTACCGTAACTGTTGTGTTTCGTCCATGTTGTGTTGTGCAGCGGCGGTGATTTGCGTAACACACAGTTTTTTATGCCTTTTTGATAATATGTAAAGTGGATAGTTTCTAATCGAGTCACTAGAAGGTGTTGACAGAAGTTCAACTTAAAAGAAAGTTTTACAGATAAAACATATGTATATGTATAAACAAAATAAATATGTTTATTGCGTAGACATATATACTACTGCGTATCGTTGGCGCCAAACAGAATAACGACATGTCTTCAGGATATACAGGGTGTTTGGTGCATCGTTTGCCAAATTGAATCTTTCCAAATTGTAAAAATTCCGTAGGGCTAAGAATTTGATGGGGTCTGAGGAGGTAGCGAAAGACCCCTCCTGTCGCCCCATTCAATTTGGCAAACGATGCACCAAACACCCTGTATACTCGAACTTATATGTACTATGATGGATGAAAAAAGAAATATACCTACATGTGATCACGTCTTTTATCCTCAAATGTGGTCATCAGAAATATCTCAAACATTAGCTATCTAATCTAATTAAAACTGTGAAAGTTTGGATCTGTTTGTTTGTTGATTTGTTTGTTGCTCAAATACAAATACAATACAAATACAATCACGGGGAAACGGATTTGGATTAAATTTGGTATACAGATAGAAAAAACTCTGGATTATAAGACATAGGATGTTTTTTTATCCCGATAAATTGAGTAGTTACCGCAGGATACACAAATTTCCGCGATGAAGACGAAGTCGCGGGCGGAAAGCTGGTCATTTTATAAATCAAAGTCACTTTAAAATTTCTATCTTCTTTCATTATATATTTTTCATTCATTGACTTTTATTGATTGTTTATTAAAAGTAAATCGGTGCTGCAACCTAATCTAATCTACTTAAATAATATGTAAACAATGCTTCAAACAGTGGCATTCAATGATAATCGCTATCGTGTATATGAGTAGATGCCCTACCTACATATAGTAATTGTCGCAAAACCCAGAGTGACATACTGTTAAACACAGTGATGTTCGTTACAGATAGACATATAAAAGGAGAATACAATATCGAATTTAGAACATCTTTTTTTTTGGAGGTCGGTTAAAAAGAATAATTGACTTTAACCTTTGACCGATAATTTCGGTTAGGTCTTACATAAGAAATAGCAAAAACTTTACAAAAAAATACACTGCTTAGAACAAACTCTGGCTTTACATCTTGCACCGACAAGCACTATCCCGATGTTTTGGCATCCATTGATTAGTATGGCGTCGCACAGCGCATTACAGACTCAATGCAATGCAAGGCTAGACGGACAACCCTGCAGCATAATACGTGATTTATCTCGCGTCTTGAGTCAAGAGATTTAGCCTGTTCTGACACTGTTACTAAGATTTTCCAGACACCACATTACCTACTTAAAACTGGAACGGTACACAAATGTAAATCATTATCATCATATCGTCCACAGGTCGTCCTTAAGTCTCCCCATAGATTTCCAGAACCCCCAGTTAGAAAGCGGCGGCCTGTATCCAGGTTTACATATCTCCCGGAAATTCTTAGCAACCCCACCCCCGTCGTTACCAAGGCCGCTACCAAAGCCAGGAAGACGCTGCTGCTCATCACTGGACAAAGATCTCAAAAACCTCTTCCTTTCCCTTAGTCGCCTCGGGAAGACATGGGTTGGTCCTACACTGCCGGAAACACAGCTACAAATATAATTATGACGAAATAATTACAAATTATTAAATGACCTTGCCAAAACAACTCTTAATTGTGGATGTGCAGAATGTGAAAGAATTCAATGTTCATACGCCACAGTTTACTGAAACGGCTTTCGTAAATTTACTCAGGTGTTGCCGCCAAGCGGTCTTGACACACAAAATGGCAGAATCGTAGTCATTTTGAAACAACAGGCGATGTGGAGTTTAATTATAATTCAGCATACTGTTTCAATCAATCGACAATATTGTAGGAACTGAAGAACACTTAAATATGAAACCTCTTCCTCCCTTCCGGCGTCAGTCTTTCCTGAATCCTACAACCTTGGGATCTTCAAGTGCAGAGTGAATAGACATTTACTGAGATCGCGTGCTTCATCTTCGACACATCGTCACTTTCCATCAGGTGAGATTGTGGTCAAACGCGAATCCAGTCAATCACAAAAAAAACATACAATAGGGTCGAAGGCGCGCAGCAGGCACGTCCTTTCATCCTTCGCCGTGCATTTTATCTTCAATGGTTTCCAGCTTTATACGCTTGCTACATCAAGTACCTACCAATAAAGCAAGTAAATTACTTGTATTATAGTGCCATCTCTGAGTCCTAGTGACAGTCTATAATCTCTATCTGTGGTTCTAAAGACAAGGTCAAACAGACTCGATGTAGGCATTATTCAAAGCATATTACTTGTTCCTACTTCTGAAGCAACTTTGTCCTTGCGTAGTCTTATGAACGCTTGTCATTAATAATTATCCCAAATAAATATCCCAATAAAAATCCCAAAATAAAGTAAGATTAAAAGAAAAAAGGACAAACTACTTATTTGAAATACAGCTGTTTGTAATGTATCCACTCACTCCCAACAGCTGTTTTTATTTCGCGGAGTTAATGCTTTTGAAATATTAATATTTGTTTTGTGGATTTTATTCAAATTACTGAAAAACATGTCGATCGATCGCTCATTGTTAACTTAACGATATTACACTTGGCGGTTCGTCACGATATGTTCATTGGATAGGAATTTTATTTACTTCCCTCTTTATGTTGTATTATGAGTGACTCGACTGCCAAATAGGCTGTTAATAACATTTGTGACATTGAAGACGATTTTCGGTACGATGGAAGAAAGGAGGCGACAGTCAAAAATTTTCGGTATTTAGCGAAGAGTGACTTTTTCGATCTCACACAATGAAATGATATATAAGGAACCTTTGTGAGCTTTCGTACAATTTGCATAAAATGCAATTTCTCAAAGACCCCCGCAATGCGGCTCGGCACGCGCTATGAACTCTTCCTTTGTCTAGCGCCCGTCTCGACAGCTCATCATTCGCACAAAAGCTATACTACCACAGGGCAGTAATAGACAAGCAGTTACTCTAGACTATAAAATAATTAAGTAACTAAATCCAATCAGATTATTAAATGTCTTGCTCGGTATAGAGACATTTCATGGGCCCTCTAATAATCATAATTCTACCAAGGCTGCAGTTCGGAATAATAAATACATTTTTTATTTTATTTTTATATGAGATGGCGGCAAACGAGCATGCGGGTCACCTGATGGAAAGCAGTCACCGCCGCCCATGGACACCAAAAGGACCAAAAACATACAGCAACCATGTGAAAAAAAAATAAAAAGGTGCTTAAAATGTTTTAAAAGTATGGTCATTGATTGATACAGTCATACATTGATTACAAAAAGAACTTTTTGCAAGTTAAACACTCTTGGTGTTTTTATTTATGACCGAAGTACTGCAGTTTTCACGTTCAGGAATTACATTGTCGCGGATGGTTGCTATATGAGGACGAGTTTGATTCTGTTACTTAGATTACTGTTAGGTATTCTGCGGTGCTACTACGGTCTGGCACCCGTCGTGCCACTAGACAGCCAGACGGCAAGCCTGCACTGTATATTACAATCAACTAAAGTATGAATCATGAAGGGATGGTGGACGTTGCTATATTCATTTTATTTTTAAACTGCACTGTCTGTGATCTACCAGTTTTGCGATATCTGGGAGCAATATAGAATTTGTACAATAGCAATCAAGGTACCTAACTGCTGTATAAATTAATTCATTATCAAAATTGAAATTAAAATATTTATTACTAAGTCCTTCGTCCATTTGTCAAGAATATCCTATTGTTTACACACCCATCAATTCCAGTAAGTTTCATCAATAGCATATTCACGAGCTGACCTGAAATGGCATCCCAACGGCGGCCGTCAGACGAGACGAGAGTCTATGGCGCGCGGTCACCTTTCATCTCTTGGCGGAGTGTTATTTTATTCCTTTAATAGCTCGAACTCCCACATAGCGGTTCCGCTCCCGTTGGTTTATGCTCACCGAGGATTAGGGATGTGACAACGGAATAAGAAATGGATATTGAATTTTCTAATTCAGGTTTCTATTTCAACCCATTTACATAAACAGGAGAAGGTTATCAATTCATCGCGCAAGTTTCATTTCTATGTATGTTCTCTCGAGGATTACGTTTAAAGAGCTGAAGTGTAATTCTCTAAATTGTGTAAGTGACTAAAAAAGCTTGAGATGCATTACCGCTACCTACGAAATATTTCTTCAATAAATGTTATACCGAGGCCAGTTTTGTAAGGTTCTGGAGCAATTTAAGTCAATTTTTAATAATACTAAAAATGCTGCGAGTCTGTTGAGATCCAATTTCTTTCAAATATCTATATTGATTTAAATTGATTATATTTTAAATATGATCTATCGGCTTGTGTCGTATTAACAGCCCTATACTGAACGCCTTGTGAGGATTAGTTGTAATTCCTGGTAAAGCGTCAAGGAATTCATAGCTAAAAATATTTCTACCCAGTATTGATCATATCTACCAGCATACCTTATTTGATATTGTTGGATTATTATATTCACATAACAAAATTATTTGTAATATGGAATACTCACAAAGCTTTATCGAAGATATCCCAAAAGTGACTTAAAATACTAACGAAAAATCATCAAATACACACGACTTGACTCAAATTCTAAACATTGTAACACAAACTCAGTCTAAATAGAATGCATTCATCAGTTTCAATGAAGACAAAGGGCAGTATCCTGCGTACTCAATAGATCGTTAACAATAGCTATCAATATCGGCTCATGAAGTAATGACATAATTGGCGGCAGGATGCGGGCTCCCCTATACCGAGGACCCTTGAGCCCCTTGTTTCAACCACTCGTCGTGCCGTCTCCCCGACTCAGCTTATCTACTAGAATAAAGACTGTCCCTGGTATTCTTGGCACGAACAACGACAATGAAAATCTGTAGCCAGTACTTCTAGTATAACTTAATTTATATGACGACCTCCGGAGATTAAATGGCCTGGTTAGATCAAGCTCTAGAAATTAAATAATTTCTAAAGACTCAAGACAATATACTTGAAAGAGAACCTTAGTGCAAGTCTGCATTTCGTCTTGAAAATCTTTAGTGGAACTAGTTGAAGCTATAGCTATGGAATCATGAATTTCTGTTCATTGTCCAAGATCTAATTCTAGATGAGATAGTTTAAAAAACTTTTACTAACTCTTGCATAACTATCCTAATGATAATCACTTGACCAAACAGATTAAATTAACTGTTAATTCTAAAAATACATTCATGTTTCTAAACTTTCTACCTTTGTGAGCTAAAAAGGGTCCCTCCTTCACGCACCGCTCGCGACGCAAAGGAAGTGCGTTACCGCAGAGACAAAAATATAAATGCTCTTGGCCATATGTCCGTCTGTCTGCATTAACGCTATGCTCTAGTACAATAACATCATTTTAAACAGTAATTTAACAAGGAACTATATATTGATAAAACACATAAATACAGATGTTTCCTAATCACTCAACCAAATTATTTTGAGATACACGGGTTACAGCAATTATGTTATAGATAGAATAGATAAAGCTCTGTAATCTACTAATTCGCGTACAAAACAGTTTTCTACATACTATATCACTACTAAACTATGACACCAAATACGGAAACATTCTTATGTCCGATTGTAAAACAAAGTAATGAAACGACAGACTCAAGATAAATAATAGGTACCCATTCCAATTTGTCCCATTGATGATCGTCCAATTTGGTATGGTCAGTTTTATTCGAGTCATTATCGTTTGCTGCTTGAAAATTAGAATTATCATATTGTAAGTTAACAATCCAATCTAATCTGTCAAATCTCTCAACAACTTATGTATTTTTCATCGATTTTTGCCTACTTCGTGATCCGTCGACAGTATTACTGTTAATAATGTCAGCAGTTTTGAGAGAGCGGCTCATTTCCAAACATATTAATCTGTTGGTTCGAAATTGAATACAGCTTTGCAACGAGATCAATACCCCAGTCAGGCTACTTTCTCGCTAAACTCTGCCAATAAAAAGAAATGTAAAAAGATATCATCGAATTCGGAATAATATGTCGCGAACTCGCGACCACGTCGTACGGGACCGGTCTATGCCAGTTAGAATTGCAAGCCTTGCCGCATATTGCTACCGTTTTATGGTCGCCTGGTAGCAAGGGCTGTCCGGACACCATCCGTGAGAAATTCATTTTATAGCCAGATTTCCAAAAGAACGAAGAATTAATAAAAGACTAATAGATATAGATAAGACTAAAGGTAATAAATAATATTATTTCCTAAGAATTCAAGGATAAAACCTTTTCCTTTCTCTATATCAGTTTTTCTCCAACAATACGTTTCTCGAGTGAATTTATCTGCGATACAATATATTGTTCTTCGTGAAGATAAGATGAAACTTCATACACAACCCTGTTGTATTCAGCTCGTAATACTGGCCACCGTTAAAGTGAGTAGACTTTGTCCAATGTAGAACAATATAAAATGTGGCGCGATGTGTTACTGAACTCGTATCAAAATCGTATCATGTCGTATCTACTCATACTAGGGGGAATATGCGAATAATGATAAAGAAAGTTGTCAGATTTGGCTTACTTGTCTAGTAATTTACTAAGCGAGCATAAAACGAGAGACATAATGTTAAGATACGGCATCACATTATCCAGATATAACTATGTATAATTTTATTTATAATGAGCACTTGGTAATATTGGGTCTTTACCTATGAAATTGGAGTTTTTTTTTTCGTTAATCATGTACCAATTCCTGCGATTTTCAAAGCTATATCCACATTTGTTTTTTATTTGGAATATGGAATATTATTTCAAGGTTTCACATGAAATATTTTTTAATTTCTGGGCTAAATCACATAATAAAAAAAATTTGAACAGAGCTCTTTTCATGTGCTTCCCATAATCTTTTCTTAGATTCGCTGAAACATTTATAAAGCGGTTATTTTAAAAAATCAAAAATGTTTGTATGGAGAAAACAGTCTTAATGAAATTCTTCATACAAAACGCCAATTTCATAGGTAAGGACCTAATAGTAAATGACAAGTGTGACTTGTGATCGAGCAACAGCAACGTCGCGTTTATAGATATTACCTTCTCGGTAGATTTCTGCAAACTTGGAATCTGGATTGTTTTGTTCAAGAAAATGTAGTATTCGACTCGACAAGTCACAAGACAAACACTTATCTTTTATCATTTATTGCATTTTCTTTTATTTTTGATGCTAAGTACAGGGTGATGTTAACTGATGTTGCATGCTAGCTAAATCCCTGATGATAGAGTAGGTAATTAGTAATTATGTTGTAGTAGTAGTAGTTGTAGTAATACTTCATCTATTGTACCAGTTTCTTGACAATAAATGATTCTGATTGAAAACCTACCGTCTGCTCATGCACGATTTTTTATTTCATTGGATACTAAAGTTCACTTAGTCATTTTTAAATTTTCCGCTCGTTCACAACGCCGCAATCCTCAGAGAAGGACGAGAATTAACTTCAAAGGTTACTCTTTCTTTCAAATTAAAAAAGGTATTGTACAACATTTTGTTTAATAAAAATTAATTCTACAGGTTTTGTGTCATTTAAGTCATCTAATCACTAATTTTATCGTAATCTTTTGCACTTAGCTTCTGATTCACGATAACTTTGAACTTGGTTAAAGTAAAATTCTGCGTCTTCCTGCGTCTTATTGTAAAAGAGTTGAAGAGTCAAATTGAATACACATCAGGTTTATTTCTATTGCTTATATCATGCTTATCACAATATCCCACAAACAACATATTTTTGTTTACGTAAACGATAATAATTTCTGCATGTACTCGTCTGAAGTGGGAAACATCCCACTTTTATCTCACAATAACAATTGTCAAAATATCTTTATGATTTTCGTCTTATAATTCATGGGAACTCTGGACGATATTGGTACTTTCATAGTGTTCGCTAAACCGACTGTGCTGTGCCATAAACTACTGCTTCACAATTGACTAATTGTGATTCGACATAGAATTGTACGGTACCCATTAATTGCTTTACTCTATCTGAAAAAGCTTGTGCTGCTTTTAACTACAGACGATTTCAATCCTTTCATTATTTCCAATAGATTTACACCATATTCTATTTCAAGTTTCGGTTTAATATTGTCCTTTGCTCGTACACATCGTCAGCCGGCGCACACTAGAAGGTCGTTGCACCACATAATGCGCACGCGCAATGCACGAGCTGATCTTGCGCAACTGGCGAAAGCCTAATTAATTCATCAACTATCCTCCATTCGTTCTGACACACGGAACAACGACCGAGAAAGTGGACAAATCTCGATATGTCTATTTACTTGCTTACTAATTAATGAATCACCGCCTCCGTGTCTCTAATGTCATGTGGAGAACATAACAAAACGGGGTACGTGTTTAGTACTCGGTTTGAATGGTGGTAGTGGTTTTAACCCCCGACGGAAAACGATGGATCTTTTGTGTTTGACGGCATTGTGTATGTGTGAGTGTGTGTCGAGTATTTGTACGAACGTATCTCAGTAATGCGTGAGCCGATTTGAGTGCGGTTTTTTTTATATTAAAGACAAAACGAGTGGATATGTTATTAGCCATGAATTATTGACATTGCATCCGGACAAAGACTGGCCGACCAATCCCCCTCGGAAGCATATATAAGGCCCGTTTTACTGAATGTTACTGTTAAAAAGGGACAGCTTTATGTATCTTGTTTAGCAGCATCTCTTTCTAACTATGCTCATCTATCTATCCCGTATTTCAGAATGTTGCTCAAGCGTAGATCTGCAAGAGATGCCGCTATACAAGTTATATAAAGCTGTCCCTTTTTAACTGTCTTCAAGCGGAGATCTCTGCTTGAGTGTCGTTCTGTAATACGGGCCTAAGTGTCGCGATGTCACCTCACCTATCCGTGTAACACTCGTTCAGATCAACATCAACCTGCGCCAAATCTAGAAAAAACTGTCTGCAGAGTTGAATAAATAACCTAATCATTTAAAAAAACCGGGTTGTCTTGCCTGAGTCCATAGTAAACAAACCTAAAACATGACTAAATAAAGCTTTGTGTGTTATCTGTCAAATACAAAACAAATACCAATTACACAGTACCAGCTGCAAAACTAACTTTGCACCTCACTCGGATTCGGCTCGTGATTAATCGTTATAAGAAATGGCTGTGATCGGCGAGGTGTGTCTGTCTGTGTGCTACAACGCAACACTATTGCCTTCATTATCTATTACTAAGTCCGTACAGAGCAGAGGGAATAGTTTAGTGTAGGCAGGTATCAGATTAGTGCAATTACTTGTACTTGTACTAGTTAAGTAATATCTGCCCTGTACTATGACATCGTTAGTCGCGCGTGACGCGACGTGAGAGTGGGATATTTATATATTTCGTCCAAACGAATGAGCGGGACAAATATTATCTCACGCGATATAAACGTTTATCACCCCTGTCATGCTACTAGTGATGGCGAGGCTAGTTCTTGGATGCGATGCTTCGGAAGGCCCGGTTGTTTACAAATTGAGGGTAGATGTCTGTAGTATATTGATAACCTCGCCTTATTTCGGTGTTTAACCGTAGTGTAATGGTTTACTGCAACATTAACGCATATCGCTTAGTCAGCGCCGATTCCAATGTAATTAGGCTTGTTCACTATTAAAGGGCTTTCTTCATGCAACATCCCTTCCACCATCGCCATTCCATTTTCGGACTACTAGGCGCGGGGAGGGATTCCACCCGTATGTAGTTAACATACCGAACATTCGCACTAAGCGGTTCGATTCTTCATTCATAATGCGAACAGCCAAGGCATGGAACTCCCTTCCGGTGTCAGTCTTTCCTGAATTCTACAACCTTGGGATCTTCAAGAGCAGGGTGAATAGGCATCTACTGAGATCGCGTGCTTCATCTTCGGCCACATCGACACTTCCCATCAGTATGCGTATCCAGTTAACCATAAAAAAAAACATCACTATAGACCACTAGTCTTATTTACGGAACCCTCCGTCCTTCGACCAACCACCATCTTTAATACCACATGGCGACCCTGCCAGGAGGAGGTTGGCTTATATACACTATCAGGATACATCCGGACAAACACTAGATACATACACAACGCTATCAAACACAACACCAGTCCTTTTTCATCGGGGATAAAAAATTACATTGTCTACAATTTTAATCCAATCCATATACTCAGGTGAACCTTTTTCGCAGTAGCAAAGTAAAGTTGTGCGCTTTTCATTGTGATTGGAGACAATGGTGCGCGTGGGCGTCGCATCTGCGCGGGCGGCTGAAGAAGACATTAAGCTCGCGATGATATGCACGCGCGCCGGTGTCCACCTGATTAATGGCATACAGGTAACCGATGCGAGGACGATATCGTAAGATCACTCTCAATCTAACTTGAAAGGCGTTGAGATTTAAATGCAATTTGGTCAAATTCTGTTCCTTATATTTTACTAAAGGTCTGAGGAGGAGCCTGCTACGGCTTCCTCAATCTTTATTACTAGAGAGAAACAGTCTTCCACGGCTACCTCCGTCTTTAATACTAGAGAGGAAGAGCCTGCCACGGCTACCTCAGTCTTTATTACTAGAGGAGGGATGGCTGGCACGGCTACCTAAATCTTTATTACTAGAGGAGGGATGTCTGGCACGGCTACCTCAATCTTTATTACTAGACAGAAACAGTCTTCCACGGCTACCTATTACTAGAGAGGAAGAGCCTGCCACGGCTACCTCAGTCTTTATTACTAGAGGAGGGATGGCTGGCACGGCTACCTAAATCTTTATTACTAGAGGAGGGATGTCTGGCACGGCTACCTATTACTAGAGAGGAAGAGCCTGCCACGGCTACCTCAGTCTTCATGAGTAGAGAGGAAAAGTCTTCCGCGGCTCCCTCAGTAATTATTACTAGAGGAGAAGTGCCTACCATAGTTACCTCGGTCTTTATTACTCGTAGGTTTATAATATTGTCAAACAAAGAATATTATGTTGATCCTAATATGGCTCGCATTGTTGCTTCGATAGGTAAAATCCTATGGAAATATTGACATTCACTGAACTAAA
Source organism: Oegoconia quadripuncta (assembly GCA_949316235.1). Lineage (NCBI taxonomy): Eukaryota > Metazoa > Arthropoda > Insecta > Lepidoptera > Autostichidae > Oegoconia > Oegoconia quadripuncta. The sequence continues at coordinate 20,199,632 of OX438758.1, forward strand.
ATGATGAATTTGAATCTATTGAGAAACTTCACTTCATTTAGTACAGGCTAGATATTGAAAACTAAAGCACACAATACCGAACTGAGTACCGTGGTAATTTTTCGTATTTCCCTTTCAAAATCAAAATCAAAAATATTTTATTCAATGTAGGATACAAAAATATCACTTAATGAAACTCAACATGTTATTTTCTTTAAAACTACATCGTTTCACAAGGTGTTATGGTTAGGGAGATGAAGCGACAAGAAACTCCGCAACAACACATCTTTTCAATTGGTTTCCATCTTTACAATAATATTACATTTTATATTACATATTACAAAATAAAAGCAATTAACATTACGACCAGCTAACACCAGACCTCCTTATCGCCTAAATAATCATCTATACATAACCCTTCTTACACAGAGTTTCTTTAATGTGGCGCTTAAATTTCTGCTCTGTTAAACTCAATACATGTTCTGGTATTTTATTGTAAAAGCGTATGCTGTGTCCCACAAAGGATGTGCTAACAAGGATCAATGTATTTTAATGACCTCCACAGAGTTACAGATAACAGAATGATCATCGATTAAACCATTAGTATTAGGTACTATCGGTCATCGACCGTCGGGCCCGTAGTGACCGCCCGTAGTTATCCAACCAGCTGTGTAAGCGTCACATTGCACAAGGAGATTATTGTCTGTTACATTCTCTAAGGTTATCTGTTTAGTCGCGGTTACATGTCTGTGACGGCTTTGTAATTCTTTTCCTATTTTGGTTCCCAATTAGTTTCATGTTTCTTCTACTTAGAGATTTTCTCCCAGCACAGGGGTTCTGTTACATAATTTCATCGTTATCGTCATCGGTTTCGTTCTGACATGTGATTGGTTGGGTCATCGCTCTCTCGGCAATTTGACGGTTTCTCATTGGTCAGCGTAATCGATAACGACACCGATGAAGTTACGTAATCTAAGGGCTGAACTGACATGGTAAGTGCCAGACAAGGAACAAGAATAGCATCAAGCCTTTCAGGCAATCGAATCAATAAAATTTCTGATTGTTTCGTTACTCAGTCGACCTCCCTTGTTTTGTTTGGAGTCTTTGTTTTAATTGGTTTTCTTTTATTGTTCTAGTTTTCTATATTCTGAATTTTCGTGTGTATAAGTAGTTTGTTTTATTAAAAAATAATTTTACTTTATCACAAATCAACTTAAATTGCCCCTTGAGTTTCCGGATTGTTGTCTGAGGAGTCCGCTTTGAGAATGACCAGTAATTTTAATATTAAGTTAAGAAATGTAACGTTTTCAAGTGATACTTTTATCATATGAAATAAAATCTTTTGATTATTGCAATAAGTTATATTGTTGTATCCTTTATTGAATATTTTTATTTAATTTGTGGGTTTCTTTGCACCGCAAATTGGGGTTTCTGTAGGGTGACTATCATCGATACTTCTATGTCGATTGATTGCATGGAACGGAGCGACTATTGTTGTTTGGGTTAGAAAATTGAAAAATTTTCAAATAATTCGTTTTTAAATTTCATAAATTTTTATTTTTTTGAAAGACCGCAACATTCGGCTTAAGCTGTACAACAAGATAAGATGTTTATTTACCAAAAAAGACCAGACATAATTATACATTTGCTGTAACATTCAGACGACCGATTGGTGTAGTGGATAGTGACCCTATCAGCGAAACCAACGGTTGCGGGTTCGAATCCCGCGAGGGGTAAATGTTTGTGTGATGAATTCGAACATTTATTCTCGAGTCTTGGATGTTTATAAAAATATTTATGTATGATTATCCGTTATCTAGTATCCATAGCACAAGCCTTAGTTTGGGATTAGATGATTGGTGTAAGTGTCCGAAATATTTATTTATTTATTTAAAAAAACATCCACTCTAGGTTAGGCATGTATCGTGGAAGCCAAAACACAATAGAGTTAAACAATTTTGCTGGTCATTACATTTGCTAATTTGGGGAAATAGACATGCAATCATACAGACACACACTTACCTTCAATTGAATGTTTAATTACATTTCGATCGTCATTTTTAACATTTTATTATCGTGCACTTTCTGTACTTATATTCGGTCTTCAAAACAATACGAAATAGTCGTCGTGGGTTTGAGACTATGCTGGCCCCGAAATCGCCTGAACCGGAGAATAGATTTATTATTATTATCGCTCGGCCAACAGATATAACACCTCGTACATACATATGTATACACAATAAAGGTTCAAAACTTTCAGAAGTGTTGAGTGACTTTTAATGCACGCTGCACCACATAAAGTTGGTCGTAAACCAAACATTCCATTCAAATGGAACAGCATTGAAGAACAGTAATGGTGATAGGCGCAGGCGCAAGGAGTAAGTACAGACCGCCCGCGATTTGAAAGGATCGCATAAAATATATTTCAATTGAAAGTGGATAATCTGAACTAAATCAAATCCATTAAAGGGCGAAAGGTTGAAACGATTTTCTGCTTTCGCGAGGGAAATTGAAATCGTCCGAGGAGGTTTAACGATCGAGGCATAGACTTCAAATGATTTACACTTATGACGTCACTCAGTTTAGGCCCTTAAGTGTCTATAACATTGTTATATAGAATCTTATTCTCCATTATGACCAGCTTTTTATTGAAGAAAAGACTGAGCCAGAGTTGCCCTAGCTATGGTCTCGTGGAGGTTTACTTGTTGATAAATAAATATTTCGGCCACTTACACCAATTATCTAGTCAAAGCTACTGTGAATATGATTGTTTTTTTTTTATGCTTACTACTTAGGTACTTGACCTAAATCACACCTGATGTTAAGTGAAGATGAGGTCGAAGGTGGAAGCGTACTGACCCGGAAACCCCAACACATTTGGGGGACTGGCTATCTTATCTCTGACAACACAACAATGCTATTAACATTGTTGCTTGGCGGTAGATTTAAATAAGATGGTGGCCGCTAGCCAAGCGGACATTTAAAATGTCCTACTACCAACCAAACCGAGTACTTAAACATGTAACCCGCTGGGGATTGAACCCGCGACCTCCGAATCGCAAACCCAATTAATAAATAAACGTAATTGTTTACATTGAGCCACGGAGGCGGTTGTAAACGTTTTCTTGTACAAAAAGGCAATACATTAATTTTACATGTATACTGAGTTTGAGCACAATGGCGACTTTATCCCATGATGCATTTCTTCTAGTCACCCATAGGATTAGTTAGAGAACAGTAGATTTGGCGTATACAAATAATACAAATACCTACAAACATAATAAATTTTGTAAAACTTTTCGTTGGCGTTATGTAAAGAATTCTTGCAAAGTAAACGCAAGTAAACAAAGCTTAGAAGTTTTACTTTCGCTTTTGAGCACAGAATATACTTAACACAAAGACACAAAGAGAGCTACGTTGTCGCTAAGGACATTTGAACCACAAGAGAAACGAAACCAACAAAAGGCGCTCTGATTTCGAATCGATTTCTTTGCGATAACCTTTCGTGTGACTTGTTTATCTGAAGAAACAGTAGGTTTATTAAATTACCCAATCGTTGAGATAGCTGGACTGCAGCCAGGTCAGGGGGGGTCAGATTCAATCACACTGAACCGGTAAAGTTGCAATTCTATTGGGAGTAACTTTTCCTTAATATCTTTATTGTACACAAAATTGCTACAGAAATATGCATTGTATATAATAATGTACAAAGGCGAGCTTAACTCCGATAGAGTTTTCTACCAGCAAACCTTACACACATACATAGTGTTTATTAGATTGTGCAGAAAATGGTGTACACAACATTTGATAATTATTTTAGGTAATATAAATAATATTGGGTCTTTACCTATGATATTGGAGTTTTTCTTCTTCGTTAATCATATGTACCAATTCCTGTGATTTTCAAAGCTATATCCAAATTTGTTTTTTATTTGGAAAATGGAATATTATTTCAAGGTTTCACATGAAATATTTTTTAACGTCTAGGCTAAATCACATAATAATAAAAATTTGAATTAGAGTCGCTGAAACTTTTATAAAGCGGTTACTTTTAAAAATTAACGCTGCTAATACTTAACTTAATGTTATCCGATAATACACACAAAGTTTAGCTAAATTTGGATTTGCCGTTCCCAAAAAAAAATCAAAAATCTTTGTGTGGCGAAAACCGTCTTAATGAAATTCTTCATACAAAACGCCAATTTCATAGGTAAGGACCTAATAATAATATATAAAAAATAAATACCGAATAAATAATATTAATATACCACATAACCTATCCAATATACATATATATAGTACGAAGTATAAATATATACATTATCAATACTCATATTATGGTAAATAATAACTATAATACTGAGGAGAAATCATTTTCCTTGCAACTTTTACATTATACGACAACCTTAACACTCCCAGTATAAACAGAACTTGCTGCATTCATATTACTGGTAAACTTGTGCGACTACCTTACACTGGTAGTAAATAGATAATAAATAAATAAATAAAAATAAAATAATTTTGCACATACACACAGCGCAATCTAGGTCCACAGTAAGCATCTAGGCTTGTGTCATGGATACCAGATCGTTGATAAACTACACAAAATATGTATAATGAAAAACATCCATAATTCATGTATTCAACATACAAACATATGCCCCTAGCGGGATTCGAACCCGCGCGCGAGATAAATAAATATTTCGGACACTAACACCAATTATTCCAAACTAGACAAAGTATCTATGGATTCTATTTAACGGATATTTAAGCATCCGTGACCCGACCATACATGGTCGCAATCAGCACATACATTACCCCAGACGGCGGACGAACCTGCACAACAGTCGATTTCGAAGGAAAGGCCATAACACGCTAGACCAATCGGCCGTCATCGAGATCAAGAACGAGAGCACGAGCAGAGTTCATACGTGGAGCTATTATGTATCTTCAATGTCTAGATCTTAGTTTAAGGAAACACAGTTGAAGGAGTAAGGAAGATTTTTGTACACCCAGTCAATGTATTCTTTTGTACTGTAATGGTGACCTGTGATTCTGGTTTATCCTTTACAGGCACCAGCCTCCCACAAATAAGCTTGTAATATATATGTAGTTATTAAGATCAACTTTTTGTAACATTCTCATTTGTGGTGAGTGAAATAAGGATTTTTATTATTATTATTATTATTATGATTATATTTACCAAGGTTGACTGGAAGAGATCCCTTTATGGGATAAGTCCGTCTTTGTACTTAATTTTAAGTTACATTTAATTTATCAATGTATATTTATTCATATGAAGTACAATAAAGCGTTTACAAACAAACAAACAAACAAAAGATAATCTCTGATCGAAATGCTTTATTATCAAGAGCGTTGAAGTTTTTGAGATGTCGCATCGCTTTGATGTTTCTAGGCCCTTGCGTCTATTGTCAGTATTGTCACAGACCACCATTACGCCTGCGCAGGCCCACACGCTGACCTGATGCATTTAGCTAGCCCTTGCCAGTCGTAATAATGGACACGCCTACGACCTCTCGCGATAACAAAAGACGTTATTATATTAACCGCCTCCGTGGCTCAATGTAAACACCATTGGGTTTACGATTCGGAGGTCGCGGGTTGGATCCCCAGCGGGGTACATATGTAGTACTCGGTTTGGTTGGTGGTAGTGCATATTAAATGTCCGCCTGGCTAGCTACCGCCATCTTATCTAAATCTGCCGCCAAACAGCAATGTTAATATTAGGTGTGATTCAGGTCAAGTGCTAACCCGTTGTGCATAAAAAAAAACTCCCAGATATGCCGGTTTCCTCACAATGTTTTCCTTCGCCGTTTAAGAATAGTCGGATAAATGCACATAAGTAATTAATTACAAACTCATTGGAACATGACCTGCTAGGGAATCAAACCCGGACCTGCCAAATTGGGAGACCGCGTCTTAACCACTGAGCCACCGACGCCTATTAACCACGTTATAGGCGACGATAGCTCAGTGGAAATTTGTCTAAATGGAGAGAAGTGGAAATAAATCTACTATGGGCATAAATGCTCCAAAAAATTTGAAGACGAAGCTTCAATCATTTCGTCCTGTAATGACCTAAGGAGCCGAAACGTTGAATAACGCTGACGTCCACAACTCAACCCTGAATCTTCAGACAATAAACAAAATCCTTTAGTCACTGAACTATGCTGGCTTATTGAGACAACGAGACCAACAAAATTATGGTATTAGCACAGAATACTAATTATAGCGATATGGTATTAGAATGCGCGGAACCACAGCTTGTAACGATTTCCGTTGGTGACGCGTCGCGTTCGCGTGCGCAGGCGCAGGCCAGACGTTCCAAAGAAACGTGAACGAAATAATAAATCTGAATAACATAATAGAGGAGAAAGAAAATAAACTATCTAACGAAACATCACAGTAGTGAAAAGGGTTATCAGAAGCTTTTTTTTTTATGATTAACTGGACACGCGTTTGACCACAATCTCACCTGATCGGCAAGTGACGATTTAGCCGAAGATGAAGCACGCGATCTCAGTAGATGCCTATTTAACCTGCTATTGAAGTTCCCAAGTTTGTAAGATTCAGGAAAGACTGACGCCGGAAGGAAGTTCCATGCCTTGGCTGTTCGCATTATGAATGAAGATTCGAACCGCTTAATGCGTATGTTAACTGCATACGGGTGGAATCCCTCCCCACGCCTAGTAATCTGAAGATGAAATGAAATGGCTGACCTATATGCAGAAGAGATACGGAAAAATAATTGAAAACTAAAAATAGATTTCCTGACACTTACAACCTTGGGATCTTCAAGTCTAGAGTGAAGAGGCATTTACTGGGTGCGCGTGATACATCTTCGGCTACATCGTCACTTTCCATCAGGTGAGATTGTAGTCAAACGCGAAACCAGTTTTTAATAAAAAACAAAAGATAGGTTGGTAAGTAGTAAGCGCTTAAAATTCATATAAGTACAGAAGGCAAGATCAATTATATATGGTTGTAAAAAAAATCTAGGGCCCACTTACGCAGACCAAACAATTTTTTTACTCTGTCTTGGATGCTATAAAACACACTAGGTATGAGGAAATAATTATGAAAACCAATGACACATATTTATATGAGTAGTGTCAAGTCACGATGCCATTGAAAATCTAAATCCCAACTAAAATTATACAACAGCTGTTAAGAATTGAAAAACTTTGTGTATGTAGCCTAATGTATATAGGTATTTCCCAGAAACTACCGAAGTAGGGAGCAGAGATAGGGCTAACACTAATAGTTCTACCCTGCGGAAGTGCGGATAAATCAACAGATAGTTAACGACTGACATGTGATGCACATATGTCACAGTTAAGAGGCCAACTGTCAACATTAACACAGTAACATAACAATAACATAATTTCCCACGCATCAAAGGTCGCGGTTCTCAATGCCATCATAACAGCGATTACGGGAGAAACGAGCGGTTTCCGAAAACTATTACATGGCGGAAGCGTTCCCATCGTCACTCTGGTCACGTGCGTTTACCGCAACACGTTATGTGTTCGAGAGTGGACGCCTGGTAGGCCGTAGGCCTCCTAGCCTACTTTTATATCGGCTTTCATGATTTCATCATCATTATTAGTTCATTTATTTAGTTTGATCGGATTATCTGACATACCATACTAATTGTGTCCACATAGGACATTGAAGGTGCACGTCCGCCTGGAGAACGATCGCGATTGGGATTTTGGCTCCAAAGTGAGCCCTACTTTTGGTTTTTCCTCTTTGATGCTGAGGTTTTAACAGCTTCCTAGTCGTTCCGCAGGGGTAGTAAACAGGGGTACATACCACCAGAAAGGTGTTCCAGACACACACATAACATAAATATAACAATTCCTAACACTGACCTAGCCGGGAGAGCTTGGTGGAAAAAATGGGAATTTAACCGGTCTAAATTTAAGATTATGACAATCCACGGGGCGTAGAAATACATAAATAATTAATAAGAACGTTAATTTTAATCAATGCAAAATGAACAGGAGTACGACACGAAGTGAAGTGTAAAAAAAATATGTCGGTGTTGCCGACGCATAAAAATCTAACTGAAAATTGGGTGTCCTACTAAACACGTACCTACAACCCACATTACGAACAAATATGTTGAAAATAATATTAAATACGTTACCTCATTAATTAAAATCGATTCTAGCCGTTTGGATGCTACGAGGGAATAAGGAATCCCACATACATACATCATGAATATCATAGAAGATCTTGCTCTGGTCCCAATTTATTTAGGGTCGGCGCAATACGTATTTTTCTTCCAATCTCCTCTATCAGCCGTTACCTCATCATTCACGCCCTTTTAGTCCATATCACCACACAATCCATCCATCTTTTCCGTGGTCTTCCACTTCCTTTCCAACCATTATTCATCACAGTCTTAGTAACACTCGTTTCATCCCTCCTCATACATGTCCATACTAAGCTAAGTTCTCGTTCAACTTTTCTGTCACGGATGCCATTTTTAAACACCCTCTTACATACTCATTCCTTATTTATCCATCCTCGTCATTCCACTCACTCCACTAATCGGATTATAGTTGTTTATGGGCCGCGTCTGTACTCAAAAAGTACGTCTGTACTATTTGGTTGGTGGTAGGGCATTTTAAAATGTCCGCCTGGCTAGCTACCACAATCTTATCTAAATCTGCAGCCAAGCAGCAATGTTAATAGCATTGTTATGTTCCGGTTGTCAGAGATAAGATAGCCAGTCGACCAAATGTGTTGGGGTTTCCGGGTCAGTACGCTTCCACCTTCGACTTCGTCTTCACCTAACATCAGGTGTGATTGAGGCCAGGTACGAACCCGTCGTGCAAAAAAAAAACTCATCGTTTGTTACAGCGAGTGCAAAATGCGTGTTGTCGTTTCTATTATAACATCCCATCGCGTACACATATCTCACTATGCTTAAACGACACGTCGACCCTTAATATAGCATCACAGAGGCAATTACACCTTGCTTGCCTGGTGTTCGACGTTCTAAATTTTAAAGAACCAGAATATTTATTATTTTCAGGATAAGTATATATTACAAGGCGAACTCGTTTTCTATTGGCGGGTTATTATGATAAGAACGTGTCATTTACAGGAAGTTTTCGTTACCAAGCCACAAAACCAACATTTAGAATAAGAATAATCCAAATTCCCAAATAAAAAATTGAAATTGAAATTGAAAATTTGTTATGTGTGTGTGTGTGTGTGTGTGTGTGTGTGTGTGTGTGTGTGTGTGGTATGCAAATAAATGCTTCTCTATATATCTACAAATAGGGAGAGATTTACGAATTATTAGATTTACGTGTTTGGATCTTCTTACCTCCCGGCATTTTCATCGCTTCCGTGGCTCTGAAGTAAACAACATAAGGTTTACAAAACGGATTCTCGGCGTGTACATTTAGTTCTCGGTTTGGTTAGTGGTAGACCATTGTCTGCCGCCAAGCAGATCTATTGATAGCATGTTGTTTTCCGGATATTTGAGACAACATAGTAAGTCCAACAAATAAGTTAGGAGATCCGCGCTTATACCTTCTGCTTCATCTACATTCAACTAATGTGATTGATATAAACCGATAAGCCTAGATAATTATGTGCTTAAAAGACCTACTAACAATTTAGCGCCTTCCAATTCAACGCTAAACAAGTTTTTAACTTACCTAGTTCTAGAAGTTTTGACTTGGTCGATTGATCTTAGTCAATCTTCAACCTGATTTAGGTTAGAGCTTAGAGTAGTTACATGATAAGAATACATTTATCGACATGTCTAACCCTTCAGTAATGTTTGTGAATTAATAAAAAGAAACCCTCCACCACCAAACAAATTGTCTGTGTTACCGAAAATAATTGGAGGCAAATAAAAAGGTGTCACACCAATGCTGGCAAAACATTGCTTCACGGTGAACTGGTGATTATGGACTTGTCGACAAAATAGGACTGTCTGGGAGCGGATTATCGAACTTGCGACTCATTGACTCGGTCAGTAACCAAATGCATTGTGTAATTTCTGATTGCAAATTAATGTAGGTCTGTATTTTAGGCTCGTAATAATAAAACGTGCTTCTGAATACGTTACATAGTCAGTCCCGGTTGTTTTTAAGTGAAGGTTTTCAGGTGGCCACTAATCTGCCACACATCTCCACCAATGCGAACTGGGCCCGTGTAATATGTCCTACCCTTTCCTAATGAAAGGAGGCCATGCCCCAGCAGTGGGGACGTGTAAGACTTTTTATTACAAATTACAAAACATTTTTATGTTAAATTTATAAGTACTTATAACATGTATTTTCCATTGAAAATTATTTATCAAAAAACAAAACTAAGTCCGAATATAGTGAGGTCAAGTACAGAACCCTACACTGCGCGTGACCCGTTTTTTTTAATAGATATTTAGAAAATAAATGCCTTAAGTTAGACTTATATTTGTGCTAACCCACTTAATTACTCGTATTGAATTCTGAGATGATAGGTTTGAGTGGAAGAGATCGCTGTTAGCGATAAGGCCGCCTAATTCGTAGTTTCTATAAGATATTTAAATGTGTCTACCTTATTTAAACAATAAAGGGTATTTGATTGATTGGTTATGTATACCCTATTTATGAACTTACGTAGGTATGAAGTTTAATTAGAATTATTTAATTCGAAGTGTTCAAGTTTATATGGAAAGCAGCGGACAATAACACCTTCTGGTTTACTCTAAAGTTGATTTATAAATAGCGATGAGTGTCGCTTAATAATGTTAAATTGTCAACAATTTTTTGCGAAGATGCGACAGTATGCGACAGATGTTTCCTATCAGTATAACATACATGGCCATATGATATCACGGGCCGTAAAACAGGTCCATTGATGCCTAGGTGGGCAGGGGAGGGGGGGGGGGGGGGGCTGCGCAGGCGGCGCCGTGGGCGGCCGTCCGTCATGATGACGGAGGACGGGATGGACACGTGGTTTGTTAGGTCTGTAATTATCAGTATTACGATAAGTATTCTGTAAATAAATATGTACATAGGTTTAGAAAACATCCATAACTCGGGAACACGGGATTCGAACCCGCGACCTTGTAGTATAGCAGTCAAAGTTTTTAACCACTACATCAAACAGTTCATCGAATATTTTTTTTCTATTTTTATATTTCGTCTAGTTTATATTTAAATTCGATCTATTTATTTGTTACTGTTTATTAAATAAATAATATATGGACATTATGTACCCGAGTTATGAATTCATTTCATTATTTACAAAAAAAAAAACACGTCGTCAAAATATACAGTGTAGTACTCGCTTTGATTGGTAATATCTTTAGATAAATGTCTGCCTGGCCAGCAAGTATCATCTTAACGACGTTGATAACATTGTTGTGTTACGGGTGTTTGAGATAAGAGAGGCAGGGGATTCCGCGTGAGTTTACACCTTCTACCTCCAGCCATTGAGGTCGAATGCTAGTAAGTTCGTCAGGAGGAGATACTAGATACCTAACGTGAAACAAAAAACAAAAGTAGGACTATACTACTACTAGTACTATTTTCTTTTCTATTTTGTTTATGTATCTCTCAAAGCGTATTTTAGATTTACGTAATCAGTGTTTTTAACAAATTGGAAATATAATTTGAGCAAAGTCACAAAACAGACCCGAAAATAGACTATTTATTTAGATACCTATTTATTTTATTTTATTTTCTTGGGAAAACCAACAGCTGTTTTACAAATTATCACTTAAACTAAGAAACTGAAAGCCAATTAGAGGTTTCCACTGATAGATTTATATTTGCCTATATTTATATATATATTTATAATTTTTATTATATTTGCTTCACCTATATTTGCTTGTCGGGCAAATGTTCTGTCCCGCAACATAGGTAAACTTCGGCGACATTATGTCGTTCAATTACAACGAAACGTTGTTCTTACAACTGTTTGTTGCATTCCCAGATACCAGATATTTCTTATTAACCGACTTCAAAAAGGAGGAGGTTTTTGATTCGGACGCTTGTATTATTATGTTAAAGATTTTCGCGGGCTGGATTTCAGCAACTCGACGCTGATTTACAACTATTTTGCGTTGCTGACTCTGCTCTTGCTAACCCAGTTCCTCCAAGAAGCCCAACAGACCCTTGATCTTACCGACGAAGTGTTGGAAGTGACCCTGGTGTCCCGAGGTGCCGCTTATATCTTTTTTTGTACTATGGAATTATTGCTGACAAAGATGACGTATGAATCAATTTGTTTAATATAACTATGTGCCTACAGTTCAATTAAGTGCCTAAAGCTGTATAATAAAGTTAAGATTACTTGTCTTATCTGTGACGCAGTCTCGCAGTATACGCAAATACAGCGAGGCAACAAGGTCTAGGTCGCGCCACTCGCTTGCCTTTTGCCCGCCGATGACACGTGCTATTTATACTTGATTGTTTACTTTCATTCACTGCATATCAGACAGAATTGTGTGGATATAAGTATTTACAATATAATAAAAGGATATTTTAAAGACATTTTTAGACTACTTCCACTTTGCCGCATGTTGTCCCCGTTGTATGTCATTTAGCTGATCAAGAAACAATGAAGGCTTATCTAAACGTATACTGTGTCGGCTGCATGATGTGTTCTAAAGAAAAATCAAATAATCAAATAATCAAATCAAATCAAAAACAAATACAATTCAACTGTTGTTCGGCGCTTTAATCTCGATGAACGACTTAACTGTTTATCTATAATTAATTAGTTTATGTAACTTTATATTTACTTAGGTTAACCTACGATGAGATTGTCCTGTCCTGTAGATAGTGACCACATCATTAGTCCGTAAACATCCTGCATGGATAGACTTTCCCTGAAATAAGGGAGTATGGGCCATAGTCCGCCACGCTGGCTCAGTGAGAGTTGGAGACTTCACACGCCTTCGATTTTTTTTTAATTTCTCAGGCGTGTTGGTTTCCTCACGATGTTTTCCTTCACCGTTTAAGAGCAGTCGGATAAATGCACACAAGTAATTAAATTAAATTTATTGGTACATGCCTTGCTTGGGGATCGAACCTGGACCTCCCAAACTGGGAGACTATGTCTCGCAGTGACCACATACAAAGCATTAATTAGCCAAATTGTGAAAGATTATCAAGTCGACTTATGATAGCCTAGTATCGTCGCGTGGCTGAAATGCAGCAAAGATAGAAGAATAATTTTAAGTACCTATTTACAATGATGATAAGAATTAAAATGCATAAAGCATTGATTTAAATATGCTATCTATAGATGTGGTCGCGCGAACAAACATAGTAGATAAAACAGCGCCATCTCTTAGAATCTTCGAGAACTAATAGGACTGCTGAAAATAAATGGCAAAAATCAAAACCACAACCAAATTTTTTTAAGCAGTGCAAGAAAAATTTGATTAATGACATCGGTTAAAAATATTAGTTATCATGTGTTTTGGTCACTTTTGTTTGACGCATTTTTTTTACAATATAAATTATTCGCGAACGAAGTCGGTGTATGACCGAGTTCCCATTGGTTCCAAACTCCCGTTGTATTGTAACATCAATGAAGTGGTGCCATTTTGATTGTTTGAACGACCCGATCCATACGCAGTTGTATAAGTCTATGATACAATCGAAAGTCTACGGCACTAACGAATTTTAAGAGAATTCATAAAGGAAAGAAATTGGGTACATTCTATACCATATCCATGTACTTGGTGTTATGTATGAGACAGTGGGGGATGACCCGCATCCCACAATAACAAGGGCACATACGGTCACTCACACACGTCTCTACATGCACAAACACAAGTTACCGAAGTAGGCAAAGCACCTAATCACATATCAAATCAATCAAATTATTTTTCAGAACATTCAATAATTATGGTTAGTCTTAGTCATAGTTAGTATAAAATCAGTCATACATAGAAAAATGGATGTTAGAACATCTGACGTAGATGCCAATTTCTATCCTACTACGGTTAGTGCTGTCGCACACCCTACTCATCAACGAGACCACATTCTTACGGAATCCGTCAGTACAATAACACATCAGTTATTTCAAAGAATGGCAACATAAATTATTTTTCTATGGTAATATTGTACACTCCCGTTTACCTCCCACCACCCTCATGATGGTGTTGGTGCCGTCGCCCACTCTACTCGTCAACGAGACCATTTTCTTACGGAATCCGTCGGTACAATAACACATCAGTAATAGCAAAGAATGACGACATAAATTATTAAGGGCGTAATAAGAAGGACCAAAATGTCTAAAATATATCGCTTAGTTTTTTACATGGGGGCGATTACAGTTTGTATGAGAACTGGGTACTATTGGTCACTCATATTGTATAAAATTACTTACCCATGAACATGCTCATTCATTTTGTGCGTTGCTTGCACAAAGTTCTCCTAAGTAGGTAATTGTAACACAATTATATTTTGCCTATTCAAAACAAGTACAATCGCTACATAGTAGCATATTGAATGTATATTTAATCATTAAATATCAATTCGAATATAATGCCGACCCAGTTTTAAAGCTTTATCATCACTTAAGAACTAACAGACCTATTTTCATTAATACGTATCTACTTACATAAATTATTTTATACTTTTCTTTGTCGAATCATAAAAACAATTATTCCAAAATGTATTTGTATTGATTTATTTAAAAAGAGCAACCACTGAGTTTCTTGCTCCTTCTTCTCTGGGGAGACTGCCTGGTGAATGAGCGATAACTGTATGTCATGACGATTTCAAATGTTATTCTTATAACTTACGAAATAAAACATTTTTGATTTTGATTTTTATCTATTTTTTAGGGTTCCGTGCGTAAACAGTAAAAAAGAGACCATAAGACTTCAAAAAAAGAACGAGGTCCTCAATTGGACTGCATTTTTTTTTAATAAGTTTGTTACAGGATGTCTTCGTCAATTGTTCACCGATTTTGATAATTATTTTTTTTATTGAAAAGGTGTGCCGCCGGTGGTCTCATGAAGATCTGATGATGCACACTGGAGATAGATAACTGAACCTTACTGAATTCGGTTCTGCCAATTTTTAGTCGGTTCATTTATTAGCATTCGAGTAGACCAGTGGTGGGCAAAGTAAAGCCCGCGGGCCAGGTGGTCGACTCTCTAACGAAAATAACTTCGGACTTTTTCTTCTGCTAAGAATCTTTTATTTGCATAACTTCAGACGTTCCTTGCGTCCCGTACTAACTTGTGATGTCCAACTATACACAACAAAAGTAAAATAACGACGATTGGTTTATAATTGACACATGCAGCAATCTGCAAAAGAAAGAATCCGAAGTAACGGCCGTCCGAAGCTATTTTCGTTAGAGAGTAGACCCCCAGCTTTCATTTCATTCGGCCTTCCGACGACGGTCCTTCAAAATGAATAATAATAATAGAACCATTTATTTTCAGGCAACTAAGACCCATAGATACATACCTGCCTATGCCTCCATATTCCAAGCAGAGGTATACGCCATATTAGAGTGTGCGGAAATCATTCTACACAAACGCTACGTCAACCATACCATCTACATCCACTCAGATAGCCAGGCGGCTCTTTTGGCCCTAGACTCAGACAAAATTGTCTCAAGGCTGGTTGAAAACTGCAGGCTTACTTTAAATACCCTGTGCAAAACAAACAGGGTCTTTCTTCGTTGGGTCCCGGGGCACGCAGGCATCGAAGGCAACGAAAAAGCCGACGAACTAGCGAAATTGGGGGCTAGCGGATCCCAGTACGGCCCTGAGCCTTTCTGCGGCATCTCAAAAAGCCTAATTCGCTTTACCCTAAGGAACCGGTGCACCCAAGCAGCTCTTAAACTCTGGACGAACACGCCAGGTTTAACACACTCCAAATCACTAATCAAAGCCTTCAACAAGAAGGCGGCCGGCGAAGCGCTGGCACTCAGTAGGAACAATTTACGCATTCTCACAAGGGCACTAACGGGCCACTGCTGTCTGAGCAAACACATGCTCAACATAGGGCTCCGAGAAACAGGAATGTGCAGATTCTGCCTCCTCGCAGAGGAAACACCTGCACATCTGCTGTGTGAATGTGGCCCGCTAATGCGTAAACGCAATATCCACCTGGGCAGCCACTTATTACACCCGGATGAGATAAAAACCATCGGTGCCAGGAAAATTATCCAATTCCTCAAAGAGGCAAACCTGAGCAACGAACTGTAGGTTAGTGGCGATCACAATAGATCGGCAACGGTCGCAGTGATACAGGTCTCCGTTGACCTGCAACAGCCACATACACATACAATACAAATACATACCTTACAGACTAACATACATAATAACAATATCTTATTTTAATAGTTTGGCACGGATCGTTGTGCTGTGTAACGAGACGCCATGCGACTCGTTGGTTCTCTTTTTTCAGTATTCTCCTTGTTTGTATCTTTTTAAATTCAAAATTTGAACTCTGCCTGTTCTCTCTCTGTTTCTTTCAGTGTAGCTTTTTGTTTAGTCAATTCGTGATTTGCCCTTGAAAAGATTGGACGTGTATTTTTCTCTTATTTTCGTTAAAAAAAATCTAAAAACTAACATAAATTCTCTTTATTCAGTATAAAAGTTATTTTAAATATTTCATCAAGTTATTTGTTTATGTGATACCTTTTAATTATAAGTTGTCACTGACAACGATTTCTAAAGATTTCCGCCGGCTCATCTTCATCTGTCGTTTTCTTCATACTGTGGCCTACTCCTGGACATCCTCTACAGCATCAGCCTGGGAGTAGTGCTTCAGCTGTCTGCCGTAGTATTTTGCAGTCTTCCGCGGAACCGCCGGAAAACGACGCATTTCGGTCAGAACTCCCTCTTTTGTGAAGGTGTCCAGGTGATCAGTAGGTATTCGAGCCACAAACGTTTTAAAATGAACGTAGTGTCTGTCTACCCTCACAAGGTACATCGTCTTCAAGTGGATACAGTGATGGTATGATGCAGGCGGGACACAGAGCGCTGTCGTGGGTGTCGCAGCACGCAGCAGGAGGTTGGGCCCTGTCGGTGCAATGGCGCGCTTGTTTTGGCGCTTGTTTGGTTTGGCATTATTGGTACTATAATGTTTTTATAATATGATTAAAAAATGTAACGTAAACCAGTAGGCAAGTGGTATCCAATTAATATTGAAATGACTTTGTAAACTAAAGTCGCTGACATTGCCCAGCGAATTAATAAGTTGAACTAGCAGTGGGCTAAGCACAGCATGTTGGGCACAAAAGTTTTAGATTGAAGACAAGTGGGCAAAGGACGGATGAACTGATAAAGGTCGATGGCAGTCGCTTGCACCAACGGGTTGCTCTGCAAACCTACGGGAGAGGCCAGTGGACAGTTCATAATGCAAATAAACTTTATCTATAATGTAATGACTAATGAATGAGTTTGCTTATAGTGTTTGATTGAAGACATTTTTTACATAGGTACCAGGCTAGCAGAAATGCGGAGGTGATATCCGTCTGTCCACTCAGAGTCCAAACAATGGCAGCGGGCAAAAACCACAAGGCCGCCGCCGCGCCGTACCACAAGCTATTTTTTTAATTGCAACGTAACTTGGCTGCTGCTACCTTGTTATGTCACTAATTAATTAGTCATTTTGGCGGTAATTGTTAAGTAATACACATATTATTTTAAATTTAAACAACCGAAGTAATTATTTGAAGTATTTATAATAAATTTTCATTGCTTCCTCTTTAAATTCTAATCTACATAAGTACTACGAAGTCTCCGTGCCTTTCCAATGCGAGTGGATGCGGCAATTAAAATATTTGCCCGTAAAGCGTTCAATTAGATCGCAAAGCGACGCAATCAAAGCCGCCGCGAAATTCGCCGGCGCAGGCGACGCGAAAGGAAATTTTACACATAGCGAACTACCGTGCTCATTAAACGAATATTTTGCATACTGCATGCCTAGCCCGGTATGTTAGACATGTGTGTGCACATGTGGCGGTCTTTGGTATATTTGGTACTTTACTCTTACAGCCGAGCCGATAGCGATGTATTAAAAAAAACACTTTATTGCATACACAAAATAAAAACAATTAGAACAGAGGCCAGATTATTATATAATATGTTTGTATCTTCTCATCAGTGAATCTTGGTCAGGGTACGATGGGACTGTCATGTCTAGAAGGACTGAAGTCCCTAAATTAAATAAAGATTAAAAAAAAAAAAAAGCTATTAATAAATAAATAAATAATAATAAATAAAAGGTATTTATTCATCACAAAAAAGAAAAAAACACAAGCATACACAGAATCGAGAACCACAGTATTGTGATGAATGGGTAGGGACTCAGCAGTGTTGCTGATTTTCAGTCCCCCCCCTGCAGAGTAGTTGCTGCCACCAAAGAAAGTATGGACGACATTCCAATGGCTAACGATTTTTTTATATTTTTGTTGCAAATAACATATATTAAAGGCAAGCTTATCCCTAAAAGTGATATCTTCCAACAAACCCGAGATAGGACAATAACAACGGAGAAGGGGAACATAGAGTGCACACAGATAAAAAGTAAAAAATAAGAAAATTAATATTACATAATAATAAGTACGTAAATAAGCCTATACATATATATAGATATAAATAAACATAAATGAAGCATAGTTTTGTCGGGACCTAAGATTGTGCTCCTTCAAACTAGATTTAAAGGTAAGCAACGACTGGCTGCTGCGTATATTAGTGGGAATTGAGTTCCACAGTCCGTCTGCATGAACAGAGAATGAACAGTGGTATGAGGAGGAAACCGTAAAGGAGTGCACATGAGCGATCGGGAGAGACTAATGGGAGACGTAGAAAGCTAATGCGATCTCGAATAGGAAGCCACTTGAGTTCGGATCCAAACTGCGAGACGTGATCATACGTATGCAAACTGGAGATAAATCTTATAGGTAGATAACATATTCAACATTTTGGCTTTAAATAAATTCAAAACCATCATAAAACAGAATAAATAGGGTAATTACCTTAATAGGTAAGTACCTAATTAGTATCAGCAAAGGACCTAATCAATATTTATGTGTGTGTAACTTTTGATTCGGCACAAATTACACAGTTTGGCACAGATTTCATATTTGTAAACGTAATTTCGAAAACTACTGCCAATAAAACTCTACGCAACTAATTGCAATTTTTATAACCTGTCAAAAACTCGGTGACACGACGAAAGCCCTAAAAATAATGACATAATTCAAGTAAATTATATAAAAAACTAGTAAAACGTCAGTTTAAGAAGAGTGCTCGACATACTCGTAAACAGCTTGTTTTGCTTTTACTAGAGTGAGTGATGACGTAAGCTACGACACGGGTCGTAATTACCTAACCGACCCACTCTGGTCCCATTAACCCTAATCGAACGACCCTGCGCATACGCACATTAGTCACTGGGGAATTATTAATTGCAACAACTACAATTTCAATCGTCTAGTGTAAATTTAAAGTATGAATTCGAAGATGACTAATTATTTCAATTGTGCATGGCGCAACCTCGCCATCTTGTTTAAAACATAACATCACGGACTTTTATCCCAAATGGGGTGATCAGAGATGTCCCAAACATTAGTGTTTGGGTGTTGCAAACATTAGATTTTAACGATTCGATTGAAACAACATCCACGGTTCATCTTACGAAATAACAGAAATGCAAAGTGAGCCCCTTGCCGTCAAAACGTAAATAAATCATTCTCAAGATTGAGAATAATCTTGTGACCGGTCTCAAGTAAACGTGTTGACAAATAAACCTAACTTGAGACCTGAAAAGCACGTGCGTACTCAAGCAGTACTGACTTAAGAGGTGTGCGTATTAATAAACGAAACTCAAGACTGTCATTCATTCGTCGCTGAGGCGAATACTTGAGAAGTGATCTCAGCTGAGTAGACCTCAAGATGGGTTTATAAATTAGCACGAAGCTTGAGATAGCGTCAACTGCTTAAGACGCATCTCGGTTGATACAGCCTCAAGACTTGTATTGAGAATGTTTTATTAATACGAGCCTTAGTCGCCTTTTACGGCACCCACGGGAAGCGACGGATTCCTTGAAAATGATGCCTATTTAAGAATATGTTATTTGCTTATTTATCCTTTGGAGCTCTTCGGTCTCATCTCGGTTACAAAATAAAAACATTTCAATTTTGACGTAATCCCATTTAATAAACGCGAAGAAAAGAGACAAAGAAAAAAGATATTCATTGCGGCACATGCCGAGATTTTAACACGATGTTCTGGTTCTGTGGTCACACTCTCTATATAAAATGTTATGTATACCGTCGACCGGACATCAGACGTAATTTTGGACTGTCTGCGCATTGTATGGGCGCGCTACCCTACGACCCAGCTCATACTGTAACGACCGCACCTACAGTATAGACATATTCCTGTGATAGAGGATGTAGGTATGACCATCGATTGATAAAAAACCCCGACTCGATTAATGGAACATTGATTTTTTTTTTCTTTATATGAGAGGGCGGCAAAAGAGCATGCGGGTCACGTGATGGAAAGCAATCACCGCCGCCCATGGACACCCGCAACACTAAAAGGGTCACAGATGCGTTGCCGGCCTTTGAGGAAGGTGTAGGCTCGTTTCTTGAAGGTTCCAATGTCGTAATCGTTCGGGAACACCGCTGCCGGAAGTCCGTTCCACAGGGTGGTCGTACGTGGTAAGAAGTTTCTTGAGAAACGTACAGTGGTAGATTTCCACTCATCCAGGTGATGTGGATGGAAATTTAATTTTCGGCGAGAAGTGTATCGGTTAAATTGAGCAGCGGGTATTAGCTCGAACAGTTCTTCAGAACAGTTCAGTTCTGATTATACTGCTGGATGAGTTTCTTTACCGTAAGGAAAAAACTCAGGAAAAAATAGGGCATGTTAGGTTAGTGTGGAAAGGACTCCACCTACAAGAAAGAGTCTTTAACCGCCTCCGTGGCTCAATGTAAACAACATTGGGTTTACTATTCGGAGGTCGCGGGTTCGATCCCCAGCGGGGTTCATGTTTAAGTACTCGGTTTGATTGGTGGTAGGGTATCTTAAATGTCCGCCTGGGTAGCTACCACCATCTTATCTAAATCTGCCGCCAAGCAGCAATGTTAATAGCATGTTTCTCTAATAACACGTTGTTTTGAAAAACAGAAACCATTTAGGTGTACCTAATGTTGTTACATCACCTTGTGCCAGCTTATTATTAGTTATGTTATTAATTTTTTACTAATCGTTAAAATATTCTGAATAAATTGGCCACCAACGATAAACAAGTTATAGGCTGCTCTAGCTATACATGAGAAAATGTTATTTTTATTTTCAATCATCTCATTATATCTATGTAACTTACATACATACCAAGCTAGGTATTTGTACAGACGTTTTTGATTATTTTACATAATGGCAACCCTCATAGGCACACTCAAAAAACAACACCCGCCCGACTGACCAAATTAAAAAAATAAATAAAAAATATGTACAGACAAAACAAAAATCTATCGATACTTTTGGCCTTGTTTTCATTTTACAAGTGATTCCGCCCTGACAACCCTATTTTTTATTGGCTTTCCGCCCGCGACTTTGTCCGCGTGGAGAGATTTCGTTAAATTCGGTTCAGCAAAAAAAAATTGCCTAAATATTAATTCAGGTCCTAATCTGTCTACCAACCAAATTTCATCTAAATCCCTCCAACGGTATAGGCGTGAAGAGGTAACAAACATACATACAGACATACACACACAAACTTTCGCATACAAGTTCGCATTTAGTGGTAATAATAAAAATAATAAAACAAGTACATGCTAACCTAACCGAAACCTAAGGGCATAATGCATGCTTTAACAAAATATCTTACCTGAAATTGCTAGGTATTTTAACCGTGTAGTTGACATTGGTTACGATTTCTGAACGAAGTGTCAGTACTAAAATGTCATTTCGGCATTTTGGCGGGAACTCAGCGAGTGATTTTGCATTTTTGTTTTTATTTGTCGAAAATGCATTCTGAGTTAATAATGTGCAGCAAAAGTCAGTGATGGTGTACAAGTGAAGGGAAGTGTAAATTAAAGTGAGTAACTATGCTTTCAGGTTCCCACAAGAAGCCGCCAAAGTCCTCCGTTTACTTATGCTAGTAGTAGTAGTAAGTAGCTAGTAGTAGTAATACTAGTAAGTAGCATTCTGTTACTTTACTGAAGAATAATAAGGAAATACTACAGAAGACTAGGCTATATGGGCTCAGATCCCTTTGCCTCCAACATTGTTGGAGAATAAACCAAAAAAAAAATGTCGTTGTTTAGTTTAGTTATGCCAAGGCTTTTTGGCGGGAACTCGGCGAGTGAAGTAGCATTTTTCTTTATAGTTCTTATAATTTGTGCATTCTGACTTTTGAAGCTTAATAATGGCAGAATGTTGTGCAGCAAACGTTAGTGATGGTGTACAAGTGAAGGGAAGTGTAAATTAAAGTGCGTAACGGAGCTTTCGGGTTCCCACAAGAAGCCGCCAAAATCTTTTGTAAAGCATTCTGCCACTTTACTGAAGAATGACTTGACCGTGACTAGACTCTGTATACGCCAAGTATACGACGAATGACTTGTTTTGACTGAGACTGACTTACAAAATGAAGAAATAAGATAAATAAGACATGGCTGTTATGGGCTAGATCCCTTTGCCTTCTCCTAGAGGAGAAAATAAAACTTAAAAAAAAAAATTAGTTATGCCAAAATTTCCATTTAATGGAAAGAAGAGAACCAAAAAAATTAGTTATGCCAACTGTATATAGATTTAGCGAAAACATATTAAATCGATGGTGCCAACGGAATGACACCAGGGGGCCGATCGTGTTAAGTTTGAACAATTAATAATACATTAGTAATTTTATGGCGGATTTTTTATTTATTTTAAAACTGTAATAAAATCTGCGCAGTCTGATCTGTAGCCAACTGTACACAATTGAACTTAATCCATTTATATAAATTGCACACAAAAATTAATATTATGTATGCAGTGCAATAAAATAACATACAAGGACACACATTACAATTAGGCATTCCTTGCGTTTAAGTGGAAAATTAATTTGGGCCAAGTTCAGTTTGAGTTTAACCAAATGTCGTTAGTGTTTTATGAAAAATAGTGGAGTTAAAGTCTCTTTCTTTATTTGGTTCGGGTTTTGTGGCGAGGCGAGCGTGTTCTCAAAAAATCTTATCGATAAAATCAGCTGACGACGTGAGTTTCAAAATGGACGAAATATTTGGGACAACTGAAAGGCCGAATACAGTAAATGTATATGAAACCTATAATTTCTAGTTAAAGGTGCTTACCTTTTATCTATGTGCTTACTTATTAGTGATCGCTTGATAGTAACTTTTTTTTAATTTTTTTTATGATTGACTGGATTCGCGTTTGTCCACAATTTCACCTGATGAAAAGTGACGATGTGGTCGAAGATGAAGCACGCGATCCCAGTAAATGCCTATTCACTCTGCTCTTGAAGATCCCAAGGTTGTAGGATTCAGGAAAGACTGAAGCCGGAAGGGAGTTCCATGCCTTGGCTGTTCGGATGATGAATGAAGAATCGAACTTCTTAGTGCGAATGTTCGGTATATTAACTATACATATACGGGTGGGATCCCTCCCCACGCCTAGTGGTCCGAAGATGGAAAGGTGACGGTGGAATAAGATTATGTAATTCCAACGCACAAATTAATATAAATTAACTAATTTTCACACAAATTATATTAGGTCCTTACCTATGAAATTGGCGTTTTGTATGAAGAATTTCATTAAGACTGTTTTCTCCATACAAACAAATTTGATTTTTTTTTCGGGAATGGCAAATCCAAATTTAGCTAAACTTTGTGTGTATACTATCGGATAACATTAAGTTAAGTATAGGCAGCGTTAATTTTTAAAAGTAACCGCTTTATAAAAGTTTCAGCGAATCTAAGAAATGATTATGGGAAGCACATGAAAAGAGCTCTGTTCAAATTTTTTTATTATGTGATTTAGCCCAGAAATTAAAAAATATTTCATGTGAAACCTTGAAATAATATTCCATTTTCTAAATAAAAAACAAATTTGGATATAGCTTTGAAAATCGCAAGAATTTGTACATATGATTAACGAAGAAAAAAAACTTCAATTTCATAGATAAAGACCCAATATAAATAATTAGGTTGTTGAGATAAATAAAATAAGTATTTAAAACCAAAAAATCCGACAACATATTTCGTATTTTGCGGACGCCATATTGGTTTTTTTACCATACAATATTATATCCTAAGACACTCCGAGTTACAAGATGAATCTAACGACACTATGCACTTCGAAATCGGTCAAGACGTTTAGGCTACAGGATACGCCAAAGGAACGGACATACATTACCCTCCTTTCTTGGGCAGTCGGGTAAAAAGAGTTTAGTATGGTTTGTTATGACTCGGCACTCTAATAAAATGCATCTTTAGTACAAAAATAAAAAGACTTATTCCTTTATAACATAAACACAAAACGTTCACGGATTCGCGGGTTCGATTCCCAGCGGGGTAACTAGGTATTCCGTTTGGTTGGTGGTAGGGTACCGACCGCGGTTTGTGGTGGTAGGGTACCTATTTTTAAATGTCCGCCTGGTTACCATTCTAAGTCTGCCGTCAAGCAGCAATGTGGAAGGTAATCCGTTATCCATAACAAAATTGTCATTGCAGCTTAGCGGTTAGGGCATCTCCTAATTTGAAAGCGATACTTACATCGACACCTTGAGTGAGATTATTATGTCCAGCATGACCACACGTGATATAGTTCAACTATCGTGCGCATCTGTGAAAATGCTGCTGTACGACTGATAAGTCGCTTATTTTGACAGAAAACCGCGATAAAATATGTGATAAATAAATAAATAAATATCCTTCGACATTCACACAGCGTCATCTAGTTCCACAGTAAGCAACTATAGGCTTGTGTTGTGAAAACCAGATGGTTGATATACTACATAAATACATTTTTTTTTGTAAATGAATACTTATTATAAATGAAAACATCCATAACTCGGGTACACATGTTATGGATGTATATGATGTATCCATCACACAAACATATGCCCCTAGCGGGATTCGTATCCGCAACCTTTTGGTATAGTGGTCAGAGTTGCTAACCATTACACCACAGGTCGCCGATCTGTGATACCAACTGCAAGTTGTCGTTGTCAAATTGTCTCTCGGCTTATGGTGGGTAAAGAACTTGATAGTTTATAGATGATACCCTACCTACCTATTTAAAGGTAGTGGCTCAACAGTTAGTAGGTACTTCTGGCAGCTGAACATACCTAACAATATGTCTATTTGTTCATTGTTATTGTACGTACCTAATGCCTACACACGTTATGGTTTAAATGACACATAATATTTCAATGTGCCTACGTAATTAATGTATAGGTCCTAAAGTAGGTGATTAGTATTACTTGGGTACCGAATTCGTTAACGACTATAGTTATTCGCAAATTAGTGATTGGTTTTGACAAATTAGTTAAGTGACATCAGTACATGACTGTACTACTAATCTACGTAAACAATGGTAGGGACTAAAAGACACCCCGTCCAATGTAGAAACACAAAATAGGTTTATTTCATAGAATAAAAGTATCATCTCTAAAGGTATTTTTTTTAACTTAATATTAAAATTATTGCTTATTCACACACAGGTTGTTACAAAGTGTGATTCGACCGAACAAGAAAAAAAAATTAAACTGAATAGGTACCTATAGGTAACCTATCGCCGAACGGCCTATGTCCCTGTTTGCTTATCATCCAAAAAATTTTTAGAGCCTTTTGTAAATATATATAGGACCTAACCTAGCTTCGGTTTTATGATGGTCTTGTAGTAGGTATAGGGTTGCCAGATTGAGAAATCAAATTTTCTGGACAATATTCTAAAATATTTGGATAAAAAGATTTTAGGCTGGACAAAATAAAAATCAGAATTAATCAACCGAAATAACACATAGGTATAGGTATTTAAGTAATTTGTACTTACATAGGTATAATTATCATTAATTTAATTAATGCACTAAATTCACACATAATAACGTTAAGCGAGTCTTGTCTTTGCTGCAAGTCGGGCTTAGGAGTTAATAACATTATAATCTGGCAACCCTAAGTAGGTACCTATTTATTTAACGGTAAATTTTTAATGATTACTGGAACCTTATTATAGAAGAATATGGTACCTAGGTAGGTAGGTATTGCCCCTTAATTTCAAATACAAAATTAACGTGCAGTAAATTGTATTGTAATTGTGTGTAATAATCGGAACTCTGAAGCAGGTAGGTAGGTACCTGGCTATCGTCGTTATTCTTTTAATAGATCGTTTAGTATATACCAATTTTTCAAAATATTGTTTAATTTAAAATGAAATTCCTACTTAATTTTTTAATTACCAACTCCTCATTTCAAAAATTTAAATTAATAACAGGATTAAATGCAAAACTACCGGCAAAAAGGAAACAAAAACAAAAACTCACCAAAAATTCAGCGCCGAGCAGGAACTCCAATCATAACTGTAACGTCACAAAACAAACTCTCACTCACTTATTATTGTTAATTGTAAGACTTGGCCGCGGTAAAAATTACGATACGTGCGACCACTCGGACTAGAGCGCGACGAAGCGACACGTGCACACTTCGCGACGGCAGCGTGCGATATGAAATGAAAACAAGCCAAGCAAAGCAAACAAAGTGCGGCTTGCTCGAGCCTCGCTCGACCTAACGCGGACCAAGCGCGACCAAGTCTATCCAACCCGTTACAGAATCAACATCGAACATAGCCCGAATTTATCGTCAATTTTGAAACATGATGGCCAAGTCGGGATGGATAGGATTCTTCCCTGAACAACAAAAAAACAGAAAGAACAATCCCTCGCTCATTTCTACCAGCTTTAGACAAATCAACTGTGTTAAAAGCCAAATAGGTATCTTTGAAACGGCTTAACCGCTTTTCATCAAACATAGCTAAACACCATCTCGCAAATACCAGCTTTCACCGGTTACGTACAACATCCTAAACGATGTTAAAAAAAAAAAAATAAGAAAATTACTTTACTGGCTGGAGGACGTAGGAAGAACATAACATAAAACTGTTTAAAGTAGATATATGTAATAGCACAGAATAGATAATAGTAGGTACTAGTAATAGGTAAATTGCCGTAACTTCGTTTTTTTTTTAAACAAATCCAGGAAGAAACATATACGCAGGGACCATACCAACAATACAATACCTGTATTCTATCGTTCTACCGGTTCCCGTGGTATTTTTGTAGGCAGAAGTACCATCTATCTACCTACTTATATTCATTTTAATACACGTAGTTTTTATATTTACAAAAGGTGGTAAGTACTTTTTTAAATAGATAGGGTCCAGTCACCCAGATTAGCTCCATCTTCAATAATCCCAAGTTTAACAAAAAGCGGAAAAAAAATTAGATTGTACAAAGTAGCAACTTAATAAATCTATTCGATATGGGCATTGTAGGTACCTATTCTTCATACAAATCATCATGTAAATGTAGACTATAATTTATATGCGATTCCGGATTTTTTTTATGCACTACGGGTTAGCACTTGACCTCAATCACACCTGACATTAAGTGAAGATGAGGCCGAAGGTGGAAGCGTACTGACCCGGAAACCAAAACATATTTGGAGGACTGGCTATCTTATCTTTGACAACCGGAACACAACAATGCTATTAACATTGCTGCATCTGATTGCTGCTTGCTGCTGCTCGGCGGCAGGTTTAGATAAGATGGTGATAGCTAGCCAGGCGGACATTTAAAATGCCCTACCACCAACCAAACCGAGTACTTAAACATGTACCCCGCTAGGGATCGAACCCGCGACCTCTGAATCGTAAACCCAATGTTGTTTCCATTGAGCCACGGAGGCGGTTGACTCAACATCAGGTGTGGTTGAGGTCAAATGCTAACCTTTTGTGCATAAAAAAGGGTAGGATAAAGCAAAAACAATCTACAAATCAAGGATTTTAGAATTTCTTCTCGTGCAAGACCTTGCTTCTTGCCAAATCTCATGATTCTAGGCCAACGGGACGTCTTAGGTAGGAACCCTTACTATATTAATTCTGTGCCTATAATCTATTAAAATACATAAATGGACGTATTGTCCAATGTAATCGTATGTGTGTGACTGAAAAAACAAATGATTTATCTAATATTTTTGTTGCGTTCACTTAAAAATTTGTTTTATTACAGCCCCATGCAAGACCTTTTCCTTCTGACTTCTTTATGAGGTATGGAACTAAAAATGCACTCAGAGACGCTGCGTTAGGTCCCAGATCATAGCTTACGTTACTGTCAACTGTAGGTATTATGATTTGTTGAGTTGCATCTCCCGCGAACAATGCGTTCGATCGACGCGCGCGCAGCCCGTGAGAACGGAAGCGGGGCCAAAACATCGGCGCATCGGCGCGGGTGGGACAGTTCACAGGGCCGTCTACGAGCTCGCCGACTAAGATGATAAACAAACCAGCGAATTTGTAAACTTGGTCTGCAAAACCTGCAATCTACGGAACGTCGTACCTAAGTATTTGTCATGTTGTCTAAAATACTACATAAACAATATTATAAATACATGCATCACCAACATAATATTAATAAGTAATAACTAACTCAACCCAGTACGCTTTTCAAACGAAATACATATTAGTACATATTATATAACAAATAACCAATACTGTTTTAAGCTGAATGTCACTTTCCACTTGAGGCACTGGCAGAATTATCAGTGTTGTAAGCGCGTTCAGCGTTTGCAGCGGTTAGCTGAGGCAGCAAGCCCTTTCACTGCTACAATTATATTGTGCATTATTTCTTCCTGTATAATTAATTATATTTATGGTTCTGTACAATGTATTGTGGCACTGAATAAAAAGTTCAGAGGCTTGTGGAGTAACGTAGGGTTGCCTGCCAGCCGTCGTACCCACCACCACCACTTTTTAAGTAGGTACCAACAAGTTACTGAATTTAGCGAACGAACGCAAACGTGGTACGACTACAGGAGTCCCGATATTCAGGGTCCCAGCGCAGCCCACCTGTACAAGTGGCAGTCGTTTTTATGACGACAAACGGTGATATATCATTCCTGACAACGTTAGCTGCCAGATATAAAGCGGGAGCTTTTGTCGTTATTTAGGTATAAAGCGTTTGCCACATGTCCGCAGGCCCTGGTGCTGGTTTTTTTTGGACACGTTCCGATTTACCCTTGATTTTTTTTTCATACAACACACAAAAGTTGATTGTCCAGTAAGGATACACATTTAACTTTCTATAATTTTAAGATTTAAGATGATAGGAAGTTACACCCCTAATGCATATCTTGACTGGGTTTCGGGAAAGTTCCTTGACATGACGATACTATCCACTACACCATAGTGGATAGTATCAGCGAAACCAACGGTACGGGTTCGAATCCTACGAGGGGTAATTGTTTGTGTGATGAATACGAACATTTATTCCCGAGTCATGGATGTTTATATAAAATATTTATGTATGTTATCCGTTATCTAGTACTGGTATTCATAGTACAAGCTTGTTATTTTTATGACTTGCGAAATGAAACGTTTTTGAGTTTGAGTTTTCATTATCATCATATCAGCCGAAAGACGTCCACAGCTGGACAAAGTCTATACAACGATCGGTCCTGCGCTCCTCGCATCCACTCATTATGTTAGACTGAAAATGAAGACTTTTGTATAGTACCTAAAATAGGTATATTTTTTATAAGAACTACTTCTAGCACTGTCTGGATTCCCGCTTGCTACTAATCAAAGATGAGTGAACGGGCAGATAAATCGGACACAGCACGCCCACGGGCGCCCGCGACACCGGCGGCGACACCGGCGGTTCCTTTGTGCCGTGCGCGCGCGCCGCTCGGGGCGGGCCCGAGCATGCTAATGCACCCTCTGTATGGAGATGCGACGATAATTCCATGTTGCAGTTGGTGGCCTACTTACATGAGGCCGTGGCATGCATGAATGCTTGTAATTTTGCGAATATCTCAGCGTAGGTACCCACCCATCCTTTAAAATGGTAGACAAGGTCTTTTTATAACTTCAATGGTGGAGGAACTTTCGTGCAAAAAGATCATATTTTCCATTTAATTTCGGACACTTACACCAACCATCAGGAGGTCAAGAGGTAGGCGGAGAGCAGAGAGATATGGAAAAATCTCCACCGACAAGAGCATGGCTCTTAAATCAGATGATGATGATGACACCAATCATCTAGTCCCAAACTAAGCAAAGCTTGTGCTATGGATACTAGATAACGGATAAACATACATAAATATTTATATAAATATCCAAGACTCGGGAATAAAGGTTGGTTCGTATTCATCATACAAACATTTACCCCTCGCGGGATTCGAACCCGCAACATATCGTCCTACTTCCATCCATAGATATCCATACGATTATATTATAAATGCGAAAGTCTATCTGTATGTCCAGCTTTCATGCTTAAACTGCTTCAACCCATATTGGAATTTGGCAGCGAGAGAGGAAGAGCAGGGCATACGTAGGTAATATGACGATACGTCCCGTTTTTATGCAGGAGTCCCGACTATTACATAAAAACTAACATAAAACAACAAATACAGTATACCATTTTTATAGGTCGCAGTCGGATAAATAACCGTTACTAACCGTATTTTATTGGTAGCTAACCAGAAATTTGGTTAAATAATTTACAACTATAGTCTGGACGCAGAAATGTCCCGTTTTCGTAAAAAGACTGGAACATTGAAAAACAGCTTCCATGGCCATAAAGGGTTTACGAGTCGGAGGTCGAAGGTTCGATCCCCAGCGGGGTAACTACATGTTTACTACTCGGTTTGGTTGATGGTAGGGCATTACAAACGTCCGCCTGGTTAGCTACCAACATCTTATTTAAGTTTGCCGCAGCAATATTGTGTTCCGGTTGTCAGAGATGCCAGTTCCCCTAATAAGATGGGGTTTCCGGGTCAGTACGCTTACACCTTCGCCTTCATCTTCACTTAACCTCAGATGTGATTGAGGTCAAGTGCTAACCAATTGCGCATGAAAAAAGGAATGGTCCCGTTTCCCCGTTTCAAAAAATGATTGGTCACGTTAGACATAGGCTACATTTACAGGAAGGCCGATTTTTTATCATCTTCGAAAAATACATTTTCCAAAATGTCCCCAAAGCGGGTCTTAAAGCGTGTGAAAAAAAAAATTAGATTGCATGCATTATAGGCCTGTGTGACCTCATTTTCTGATGCTAGGCTTCATTTCAGTGGGATGCCTGAAGTCTTTGAACGGAATCCGGTCAAGAGGGCGGCTCATTGGAAGTGTTGACTCAAGCCGCGGGATATGGCACGAGCACGAACTGGGAATACGGTACTATATTATCTATACAGTATTTTTTTTTATTCAGTCGTGGATTTTCACGATCTCAACTGTTGATTGTTGATAACTACCTTAATTTCAGGTTAATTTTCAGTTGATTTACCTACTTATATTTATTTTATTTAGTCCAAACAATGCACACATACTGTACTTAGGCAGCCCGAAATCTCATATTTACCAAGTACCAAACTATTTAGAGGAATTACGAATACAATATCGGTTTAAAGAATTTTATTACTCATAACTTAAGAATATAACAATTCATATAAAACATTATTTATGTAAAAAATAGGTATCTATTTATAACAGTTATGTATAACTGTTTTCAAAGAACCAGGGTCAGAGAACGTGGGAAATGGGATAGGTAAGATCTTCAAAATTGCTTAATCGATTTTCATAAAACATGGCTAAGAGCCTGTCCCCTCACTTAGTCTTCACTTTTTCGCAGTGGGTAAAAAACTAGTTGAATGGGATAGATATATTCATATTTTTGACTGAGACAGAGTAAGCAATAACTCATACTTGAGCTTTGATCTTAAACTGACAAGGTACTTCCTAGTTTTCTTTGGCATAAACCCTTCAGCCATAACAGACGTTCCAATGTGGCTGACGCCGACCACCCAACCACGACCAAAACGGATCATGTGTAAGGTGGTTGGCCCAACATACTGGTTACATTGGGTTACATACATTGGCACAGATTACATAATAGTACAATCTACAGCTACAAATAACCTTTTTAACCATGTCGGACTAGCTCAATATTAACAACATAAGTATTGCAAAAAGAAGGTCGCTAGTTCGATTTCCAGGTAGGACATTTTTAAATGTCCGCCCGGCTAGCTAATCACCACCATCTTATCTAACTCTGCCGCCACCCAAGAATATTTATAGCATTTGTTAGATTCCGGATGAGTGCGCTCCCACCCTCGGGCTTATTTTCACTTATCATCAAAGGTAGTTGAGGTCAAGCGCTGATCCGTTGTGCTTAAGAAAAAAAAACAAGAAATCCCAGAATAGGGTCCCGACATTCTCTGCAATGCGGGCTGCTGCGGAAGTTGGAGAGGACTTGCGCAATTCCAATTTGTGTTGGAAACACTTCGGAATTTGTTGTGGTTCTCGACTATGCATGGCACCGACCGACATGATGTTGCCAGATCGCTGCGCTGAATCCTGCCGGTGCTTTATTTGACATTATTTACTCCACAATAGACTAATCCATGGGTATAGGGTATATAGGAATAATACTAGTGTAACTCTAAAATTCCTCTTCTCAGATTCTCAAATGTTGTTTTTTTGGTTGCTAGCAAATACGAGTATCACAGGTTAGATAGTGTTGTCCGTGTATAAAATTGATCTAGTAATCCGAGGCTGTATGGTGCATAACCTTTGCCTATCCTATGTGGATAAATTAAACTAAAAAAAAAATTGTCTAGTAATCTGTCACTACATTCCTTGATAGACTTTCTAAAACAAGAACCGTTTTGAAATCGGTTCAGCCGTTTGTGCGTTACAATAAAACAGACATGAAAATGAAAAATGATTTATTGTGTTACCATAGTTTACAATTATTATATTATTATAATAGTAGTATTGGATTGCTGAGGGCCTCTGTCCATAATGACAGTTGCAACAATAACTAGTAACCTATTAAATGAATACCTAAGTAATTTATTAATTTAGTTCATTAAATAATATTTTAATGCCTATGTGGGTATTAATGTGTTTATATTACTAGCATATTATGCAAGGGCTGGTCGCTAGTTACGTTTATACGTCAGAATGGTTGTGATAATAAATATTATATTCATTCATTTCCTGTTTATCTAATCAATTTAAAAGCTTATCGCTTAACACTGGTGTTAAAGTTACAACCCTTCCATGTACAGTAGGTAGCTGCACAAGAAATGTGAGTTGCTCTGTGGTAGTTGTAATGCGAATTAAAATCTTACCACCTTATTATTAAGGTCTAGATGCCACAAGTCTACAACATAGTATGCGATTAATGACCTGTAGAGAGGCAAGGGGTGTACTCCATGCAAACTTACTTTAGATCCAGTAGAATGTATGTAGTAGGGACACTCGGTTGTTTTTGCTGAAGTGCTTCATTTCATTCATTTCCACACTTTATTACGTAGGTATTTCACTAGCAATTTGTATTTGTGTAACACTGCTTTGCCTCCGCCATAATGATTAATAATGGTTTATATAGTCCGATGCTTCCAATAAAGCGTACGCAACAGCATATTTTGCGGGCGCCATGTTCAATATTTTACCATAAAATATATCCTGTGACACTTTGGGGATCAAGACGAACCGAACGACATCTTGCACTTCAAAATTGATCAAGCCGTTTAGGTTACAGGAGGTAATATAGATATCTACATACATACTCTCGTAAAAATTACCCTTCTGACTTGGGCAGTCGGCAAGAAAGACTTAACATTAGGTATTTACATTACCTAGTAAATACACATAAGACAATACAAATTGTGACAAAAGAATTTGGTTCAGTATTATTGTTAACAGAGACTGGCTGTGTTGCTCAGCGCTGGTTGTCATCCACACCCCCTTTTACATTACAGACTATGCCAGTCTCATTACAGTGTCAACCTATACTTCAAATTGTAAAACACAAAGTCTAGTCACGGACATCCGGGGCACGGGGCGCGCCCCAGACAGCGACTCGGGGCGGTGGGCACCCACGAGTCCCTCGACAAACCGCACCTGTTGATTATAATAGTCTGTTATATGTACTTATAACTTTATATAGTCACATTGCAATATCTAAATGAGGTAATTACTAGCCACAATAATCAGTGTCACAATATCTATCCATTAACTTTGGATGGCTGATTGTTGCGAGGTGGTTCTTAGCCATGTTTGACGGAATTCGGTTAAGGCATTTAATTCAACAAGATACATGATATCATTTATGAAAAAGGAACCATTTGCAACAAAGTAAATGATTAAAGGAACTACAAAAGCACGGAAACAGACTAGAACACGTTTTCCAACTTCCTTTGATAAGTAGAAAACCTGTTCGAGATCCGTACCGTGTGGGAGGGAGCCCAAAAGACTGCTGCTGCCCGAAAAATGCTCCCCGAGGTGGCTGGCAGCTTGTTTGTCACCAGAAGACTCTAACAAGCTCGACGACAGATAAAAAAATCGTTGCGCTTCCGGATCCGATGTGCCTAAGCCAGTCGGTGAAGATATTTAGCATTTACCATAGTTCGTTTATTTGTAATAATAATTGGTTCTGTCGAGGTAAATTATCAATAATATAACTATTATTACCGCCAAGCAGCAATGCAGCAATGTTAATAGCATTGTTGTGTTCCTGTTGTCACAGATAAGATAGCCAGTCCCCCAAATGTGTTGGAGTTTCCGGGGTTCAGTTTACATCAGATGTGATTGAGGCCAAGTACGAACCCGTTGTGCATAAAAAAAAAATTATGTAAGCACTCCTGGATCTTGGCTCAGTCGTATGGATGTCTGTTTGGCATGGTCGCATTAGTGGATTTTTGATACGCGTGTTTCTAGTCGGTTTCGGTTGTTTTCAATTGAAGGCAGTCTTTAAGTCAAGTCGGTGGCTTACCTAGCCAACCAGGTGGCAACCACTCTGGCACAAATCTACCAATACGCACTGGGCCCACGTGGTGTATTATTGGGCCATACCCTCTCCCAGCGAGAGGAAGTTGTGCCAGAACCGTGAGAACATATAGACGATTGGTGGCCGTGTAAGGCTGATAATGAAGTGTTAAGGAATACATGAATGCAATTCATGATGCAATTAATTAATTAGTTTTTAAGACGCAGTAGTAAAGGTGTGGGCGCGATATCGTCGCTTATGGTCATTAGGGTGATGTACATTTATAAATATAGTGATTATGAATTTGAAATAATAATAAATCTTTGCATTTCCTGGTGCACAGGTCCGCGGCGCGCGGGGGTGGTGTGGGATTGTGTTTACTCGACAATTATGATGATTGCCCGCTTGTGACCGTTTCATTAACAATGGAAATTTAGCACAGTATTACCACTTACAGAACGATGTTGGTACTCAAAAGCATCTGCAGCTTTCGTTATTGCAAGAGTGTATTATGGCATTGTTCAAATAGACGGGTGATCAACCATAGATAACTTTTAAAGTCTCCTGCTAAATAAAAAATGTATTTCGTTCTTATTTTTAATTAACATATGACCCTCAGACAACTTCAGATGTTCCTTGCGTCCCGTACTAACTTGTGGTGTCCAATTATGTACAACAAAAGTAAAATATTAACGATTGGTTATAATTGACCCAGCAAACTGCTAAACAAAAGGTCCGAAATTACGCCCGTCCGAAGCTATTTTCGTTAGAGAGTAGACTGACCTACTGAGTACCCTGACTCGAAAGCTGGATCGGCCTTTGCACCACACAGCCCAACTTCATGAAAATGTAAAATTAAAGAACCTTGCTCTATCATCACCTCCACCACCATAAGATGTGTAAAAGCGTGTCACTTTGACCCATTCCGTTTCGCTCGCAGCCAAGTCGTAAGTCATTCACTCAATGCACAAAATTACAAAAATTATTGTTATGACCCCTATGTCCGTCTTTCCCATTGCCGACCGTCATGTCTCGCCCATATTTTTGGGAGTTACAGTACAGACGTCATGGGTGTCTGTGATCACTTCTATCCTATCAATTGTGCGATACAACGACCCCCGGGGGGGCGTCCCGGCCACACGCTTAGCACCGCCATCGCCCTAGCCCCGTAACGTGACCTGATTATGTCATCCGCGCATCAAGTATAATACGTTGTGTGTTTATTGGCAGGAGGGAGCTTATGTTTCTATTTCCATTGAAGTAGAGATTGCGCACGAATCATGAGCGCTGACTTCCTTCATATTCATCAGCGTCATTATATCAGCCACATGATGTCCACTGCTAAATATAAGCCTCCTCCATCATAGGCCTCCCCCGTACATTTCCCAAACAACGAGGCATACGTCTATCTTGTAGATGGACGCCCTATGCAGTGCTTACTGGTGCGTGGTCTCCACTCATGAAGTTTAATGCCCTACCGGCCTTTAGTTCTTCGAGCTATGTGCCTTACTCACTACCCATCAAGTTACTAATTCACTGTGCTATATCGCTGACTTTCATTCTTCTACGGACTTCTTCATTCCTGATTCGATCATTTATTGTAATGAAAAATACATGTCAATCGACTGTATGGTTAAGTTTCCTTTGCTTCCCTGCGATTAGGAAAAAAAAATAAACACTAGGGATGTCGGTTACGATAAGGATTTCTTGGATCGTCTTAGATTTTAATTATCCGATTATTCCAATGTAACCGAAAAACCAAAATGCTAAACCTATTTTTTTGCAGTTGTAGTTTCATTGTGTTACTATTTGACTTGTTATACCGGATGAGTTTTTTTAACGTAAGGAAAAAATAGGGCATATTAGGTAGATAGTAAGTTAAATGGAAGTTATTGGCATAGGTAGTTTAATTTTTTTTTTTTCAAAACCACCGTCGAACCACGCGCCCGTCGGAGATTGATATGCGACTGGCGGGATTCCTAAGGTTCCTATCATGCGAATTTTAATTGGAACTGATATTTTCTCCAAATTTTTTAAATGTATTTAATTTCATGATGTAATTGCAATAGGCT
Source organism: Oegoconia quadripuncta (assembly GCA_949316235.1). NCBI lineage: Eukaryota > Metazoa > Arthropoda > Insecta > Lepidoptera > Autostichidae > Oegoconia > Oegoconia quadripuncta. Next base: position 20,236,702 of record OX438758.1, read on the forward strand.
ACAAACGTGACCTTCAAAAGCCACAACAAATAAATTGTGAAGGAACAGTCAAAATATTAATTTCTTTGAACCTATCCCGAAAAGAGTCATATCGACGCAGATTATACTGGATGAGTTTTTTTACCGTAAGAAAAAAAATAAGGGATATGAGGTATAAGTCAAATAGAAGGTATAAAATATAAGTGAAAATTGAACGTACGTAATACGTAGTTTAATTTTTTTTTCAGAACTAACATCGCATAAAGCGTTAATTGTGTCATTTGACGATCGCGTTTGTAACTTATTCCACATAATGACATCATTAAATTATGTAAAAAAAAGAAAACTTGGAGAAATTATAGTTCCAAATAAATTTCGCCTAATTTTTACTTCTAGGACGCTTACATGGTACCAAATTTTGCGGTCGACCGCAAGCTAGCTAAACCTATGCGGTTAAACGCTAAAAATTCTTACGTGGTACGACTGCAGATTTATTTATTTATTTATTTATTTATTATTTATTTATTTATTATAGATAGTCTGATCATCAGACAATCAGAAATACTATCGGACGTACATGAGCATCGTTTTCACCTTCGAAGCTCCGATGTTCCAAAAGATCGAACGCACATCCCTTTTGCATGACAGGTGTGACATTTGGCAGTCCTGACTGACAGCTGTTCGTTCGTTTTGTTTGTTTTCAATAGACAGCGATTTGCAGAAACACCGCGCAGAAACAAGCATGGCAGTCACTTTCTATTAAAAAAACCCAAATATTTATTTTATTTTAGCCCCTTTTTTCTTCACAAAACATATCAATATGTTTGCCAAACCCTATAAATTAAAATCTAACAATACACTGAAAAATTCTGAAAAGTAAGTCTGGTTTTTTGTTTTCGTATTTCAGTTCAATCGCTGGAACTACTTGCTGATCTGTTTCTGCTTTGTTTTTGCAGGAAGCAGCTAGCTCAGCGTATAAGGGATGAGTTTCCATCAGTGTCGGAAGATAGGGTGAAGGAGCTGGTCTCTGTTAAAGCGAACTGCAGTTGTATGAAGGTTGTACCTTTAATTCTTTCGTTTATTCTGTACTTTTCTGAATTATCTTTGTTTCCACTTTTAAATCATATTTGTTATATTTTTAACCATGTAACGATATAATAACATTGTTACTACCTGCGACACTTAGGAGAACCTGGCAATCTGAAAAAAAAAGGTTTATTCTCATAGTTCAGTCTCTCACAAGTGAAATAGTAAGTATTTGAACGAATTTTTGTAATAATTCTTTTGTTTGTTGGATCAATACTTACCAATAACCTTATGTGAGAAACAATAAAGGTTAGTTTTATTATTATGATAAAGGCTTTAGTGGGGATTATTAGTCATTAGACCATTTCCAATATATTTGTTTTTGTCCTATTAAAAGTCCCAAAATGTCCCAACAACTAGCACTGAGACAAAACATGTATGACACTGCCCCATTAGATACAGCCCATATAGCTATATTGACACATTCCCACAAAACTTTTTAGGTTTTTTATTCACAATATTTTACTATATACTAAGTACATATTATATGTATGTGGCAGCCTAGCTTTACTAGTAATTTCTTTTTCTATCCAGCTCACACTACAGACAGGAGACACAGCGGCTGTGTATGTGGTAGATGGAATACCAACAGTACTGGACACAGAGAGAGGACTTGTGCCCACTGTGTGTGCTCTATGGAAAGTGCCCGAACTACTGCCCACCATTATTATTCACTCACCTGTTCTAAGCAAGGTATGCACATTCTAATATAAATAAAAAAATAAAATAAAAAATAAAAATAGCCTTTATTTCAGGTAGTAAATAATATGTATATGAATCATATGTACAGATTTTAAATTAGATTTCTTGACTGACTTCAGTAACGTTTTTTAGTTTGGTCAGGTTGTCCCTTGACATAGGCCTCTTCCATATCACGCCATTTTGACGGTCCTTGGCAAATGTTGTCCATCCTTGTGGCAAATCATCTTCCCATCGCTTCACCTGTCTTCCTCTGTCTGTTCCCATCTCTAGGGTACCAGGTGGTTAGCTCACACATAGTCTACACTAAATATAGAATCATAGAGTTCCAATATAATTTTGTTCCTCATGGAGTTGTGACTAAGTCCCAGCCCAAAAGCTCTGGCAACCAGACTGGTTAATGTCTCAGACGACCCAAGAGCTGGCACTTACCTTGCTTAAAGAATGATTATTGACATCCAGCAAAGTAATGCAGCCAGTATCTTGGGCATTCTTCCACAAGGGCTGAATCTGTGCCACCTTCTAAAGTAAGCGAAGAAGTGACACAGGCTCTTGAGGTTAGTGTTCATTGTTGTACAGTGTTTGGTTTTTATTTTGTCTGTCTTATAATATCTTATTATCAGTTTGATTGAAATCACTAACTATCTTCATTGCTACTTAGCTGCAGACCTAGATAACCAAACCTAGTACTAAACATGTACCCCACTAGGAATCTGATAGAGGAATTAACATATACCTCCACCTCATCATTAATTTGGGCTAACTTCATGTTTTTCTTTCAATGTAAGATACATGATATTATTTGTTAAATATGAATGATTTAGCGTAGTGGATAGTGACCCTGTTAGTGAAACCAATGGTTGTGGGTTTCAATTCCGCAAGGGGTAAATGTTTGTGTGATGAATACGAACATTTATTCCCGAGTCATGGATGGTTATATAATTATTTATGTATTCTTACCCATTATCTAGTATCCATAGTACAAGCATTGCTTAGTTTGGGACTAGATGATAGGTGTAAGTGTCCGAAATATTTATTTATTTATAATTAAAATCTGTTAGAAATAATGCATTTGTCTGTCAGTCAGTATGTCCAAATTATGTAAAGGAAAAACATCTGGGAAAAGAATTGGTGCAAGAAGCCCACAGGATCAGGCTTTGTTTTTTTAAAATTATATAGATTTTTTAATTTTTGGGAGCTGGTTCGAAGTACACCAAGCGTTTTTGTCATTCAGATAGTCTCTTTTGCAATTAGCAAATATTTTCTGTGTGCTGGATGTGGTAGATGGTGGGCGGCGCCCCGCTGTACCTGCCGGGCGTGGTGCTGCCGCCGGGCGGGGTGCCGTTCCCCATGTTCCCGCGCGGCGCGCTGCTGGCCGCCCGGACGCACGACAACGCGGCCGCCGCGCTCGTGGGCCGCGCCATCCTGCCCAGCGCTGACATGCTCATGAAGACCGGGTCAGGATATACACATCACTGAAAATTAAAACAAATGAAAAATGATTTATTCAGTAGCTTGATAACTACCTGTTTCGTGTAGTAGTTCACATGACCGCTATGCCAAAATACGCGGGTTCGAACACAGTTATGTTTGTATGATGAATGGGGACATATGAACTCGGGTTATGGATTTTTTCATTTATAACATGTATACTGTTTGGTGTAGTGGTTAGAAACTCTACTGCTACACCAAAAGGTCGCGCGTTCGAATCCCGCTAGGGGCATATGTTTGTATGATGAATACAGACATGTGTTCCCGAGTTATGGATGTTTTTCATTTATATATATGTATTTATTTACAAAAAAAAATTTATTGGTTAGTTTATCAACCATCTGGTATACAAGCCTTTTTTTTTTTTTTTTTTTTTTTTCGAGGGGATATACGTTTACGCATTCGACCCGCCGCTGTGGGGCAGCGACGGGGATATGTGGGACTCCCCGCTCCAATGACAGGAGCGGGACTACCCACTAAAACCCCCCCGGCGACCTTCCTCGGCAGTAGGGAGGACCTGGGAACGCATAAGCGGGTCCAGGTCGTCCCCCGTCCCGCCTCCCCTTGGTATACAAGCCTAGTTGCTTAGTGTGGAACTAGATGGCGCTGTGTGTATGTGCAAAGATATTTATTTATTTATACTATTTTTACAAAAGAAAAATTTCGTGTATGTCAAATGTCTGGTAACTGTTAACCACCGACTTGGTTGAACGACTGCCTTCAATTGAAAACAATTGGGACCGACTACCTAACGTACCGTCCGAAATAATACAATTATGATTGAGATAAATATGAATATTATGTAATTGTTTGGTGCTTTATTTTGTAGGTAAAATAGTCAATTTTACATTTTTTAAGGGACTGCTTGTTCAAAATGCAATTTTCCCCTGAAAAGAACAAGCAAGAAACTCGAGGGTTGGGTTAATTTAAAACATTCTTGTGTCTTTAAAATGTATATGGTGGTAAAATAAAATAATAATTTCCTTAATTTCATGTGTGGCTGTTTGGGAGAACTCCTCGCATCACGGGAACGAATCCTTAAAATCGTATTATTTGGTCATCAGGGGTGTCTGCTTGGAGACTATCCAAATATACGGTGACCTGTTGTGCAAGGAGCCCAAATTCGTCAAGATCGAGCGCCCTCATCGCGGCATTGCCCTCTACGGCATGAGCGACCTCTCCGAGCTCACCACAGACATCGCACAGGTACACGTCATACCTCAACTTGGGGATTGATCTATTGTTCTATTCATTGTTCAAGCGTGCATTTACAGTACTAGCTACATACCGTAACACTGCCGGTTTAAATTGACGATATCGGAAACATTACCGCAGCGAGATCTATACTAGACGCGTTACGATAGCCGTGCGACCGCGTGTACGTATTTCAGGATTATTTGCTGATTAATACGTATAAAATTACATTATATAGTCTATAATGCTTACTATTATTTTTTTTATTAATTGTAATTAATTTTAAAATGTTTTGATGGTAGCAACTTAGGTTATTACGCGTTACTGGTAGAAAAAGACATTGCAGCCAATATTCAATTTCTGTGAGAGATTGAAATTGAAATAAATTGAATTATACCGGATTGGAACCTTCAAGAAACGAGCCTACACCTTCCTCAAAGGCCGGCAACGCATCTGTGACCCTTTTGGTGTTGCGGGTGTCCATGGGCGGCGGTGATTACTTTCCATCAGGTGACCCGCATGCTCGTTTGCCGCTCTCTCATATAAAAAAAAAAAAAAAAAAAAAAAAAATGAGATTTTTTACCGTAAGGAAAAATAGGGCACATTAGGAAGTGAAATAGAAGGTATTGGCATTGTAGTTTTTTTTTCAAAACTATCATCGAATAAAGCGTTAATTGTGTAATTTGACGGTCACATTTGTAGCTTATCACACAAATACTTCATTAAATTAAATAAATAAATAAAAGTTGGAGAAAATATGGGTTCCGAATAAATTTCACATGATAGGAACCCCACGAATCCCGCCAGTCGCAAATCAATCTCCCGCAGGGTCGTGCGTGTTTGAAAAAAAATAATTAAACTACCTATGCCAATTCCTTCTGTTTCAGTTACCTAATATGCCTTATCTTTTACTTACGGTTTTGAACTCAGATTATGTAATATAGGAGGATAATAATTTTTTGAAAGTAATATTTTAAGAGTAAATGAGCTACTTATGCAAGTAAACAACTGTTCGTCTCTGAATAAATAAATATCTCGAGAAAATGTGTGCGTTGTAAGCGACTGGGACGATGCCAGCCCGTCTTGGAGTTGTCAAGTAATAAAATAGTGCCGTCAGTGACCATGGCACCAGAAATGCTACCCACTGAACGGTAAACGTTGTGCATGCCCCTCCCGCCATCCAACTTGGCCCTCGCATGCAATTAGTGGGATTCATCCACACTATTTTTTATTATGATACGACGTGATATTACAAATCCGTCGCTAATTGATAAATAAAAAGACACATTGCTTAAAAATTCAGCCAAGCACTACCATTAAAACATGTGAAGAGTAAGTATGTAGTTGCCGTAACAATTATTACGTAACTTTATCGAATAAACGTTGCCAAGTTGCTCTGTACGAGTAAATGCACGCTTGTAGGAAAAAAATCAGAACAACAAATCCTGTAGGATATTAAAATGAATATGAAACATAACACACCATCCGCTTTAATATAAGGAGATATTCATAATTTTTTTCGTAAGCACTAATCACTGAATCCATCTGTATTTAGTTAAGTAGTGTATTTGCCAAATGTAATATTTAATTTTTGTCAATTCAAAAGTTTCAATCTTTTTCTGTTGTCGTATAGAACCAATTCTCTGAACCGAAGGTTGCCAAGAAGAGATTGCATAAAGTTCGTACAACCAGTAAATCTTTCTCCGGTTACTAGTAACTGTTGATCAGTGAGTAAATTACCAGATTTATTGTAGAAATTAACTTAGTGTTAGAATGTTAAGTTAGGTATTAGGTATCCTTTATTAGCGAGAATAGGCTGTGCCTCAACAAGGGGAACGTATCAAGTTTTGAATTGAGTGACTGGATGGATTTTGTCTGTCATGTCGTCATTTATATGGTATATGGTTTTGTCTACAATGCTATTTTATTGCTTTACAATAAGGCTTTAATAACTATAAATTCAAGATTTAGACAACCCCGGCCACGTTAAGCGAAAAAATGATTGACCTACACCAAAAGATAGTGTCAAAAGCTGAACACTTCATAAAGACCTAACCGATTTTCATCAAACATGACTAAGAACCTGCCCCGCTCGTTTAATCTAATGTTATAAATGTGAAAGTTTGGATGTTTTGTTTATTGCTCAATCACGGCAAAACAGATGAACGGATTTGTATGTTGGTGTATACTTAGAATATAGCCTGGAATAAGACATAGGATATTTTTTGTCCCGATAAAGTGAGTAGTTCCCGCGGGAAAAACAAATTTTCGCGATAAAGTTATTACACGCAGGCGAAGCCGCGGGCGGAAAGCTAGTTATAAATAAAGTGCACACAATGCTGTCACGTGTTGCGGCGTGAACAAATGGGTTAGCACTCAGCGCTGGTTTTCAGTGTACCTAAATGCCGAGTGAGTCACGGCCGCTACGTCAATATAATCATGAATTATAGTCTGTAGTTTGTGTATTATGTATAGTATAGTGTTAATTAAAGTAAAAAAAACTTTATACACGCCTTTAAATACGTGTCTAGTGTATTACCGTAACCTTGTAGTTGGATAACGGAAGGCTTCTCATCGTCTAGCTAATGACAAGATAAAATTTCCTGTTTCATAAGAAACCATTTGTACAAGCGGCAGACCTACGTCCAAATACTCAAATGCGTCTTGACTTCTACTGGTACTTGGGTTCTATCCCCAGCGGGGTATGTACATGTTTAGCAGTCAGTTTGGTTGGTGGCAGGGCATTTTTAAACGTCCGCCTGGCCAGCTACCGCCATCTTATCTAATAACTAGTCCCCCAATAAAGCTGGGGATTCAGGCGCGATTGAGGTTAAGCGATACCCAAAAAAGTTGACACGTTTGAGTATTCGAGCGTTAGCTTTGCTGAACTTAGTTTCGTCACAAAACGTAAGAGCCCTTTATGTCGTCAGCTGACCATTCAGCCGCCGGCTCCCGCGCGGGAGGAGTGGCCGGCGTTGGGCCCCGCCCCCCGGCCCCCCAGCCCCGCCCCCGCCGCCCCGGCCCCCGCCCCCGGCCCCGCCCCCAACGCCCCCCGCGTGCTGCCCGAGCCTGCTCTCTCTCAGTTCGTGGAGATGTACGCGGGGGACGCTGTGGATGAGGGGGACGCGGAAGACGATGACAGTATTCCCTCAGGTGAGATCTCATTCACTTTTTCATTAAGTCATTAAATAAATAATTTAATATCCTTGGACATGCACACAATGCCATCTAGCTCCACAGTAAGCAACTATAGGCTTCTGTTGTGGATACCAGATGGTTGATATACTACATAAATACATTTTTTTTTTGTAAATAAATACTTATTATAAATGAAAACATCCATAACTCGGGTACAGATGTCCATATTCATCATACAAACATATGCCCCTAGCGGGATTCGAACCCACGACCTGTTGGTATAGTGTTCAAAGTTTCTAACCACTACACCAACTGAGATAATAATACCCCTTCTGAATAAAGCCTTGCTGTTTGAAAAAAGCTTGTTGTAGATGCTAAACAGCCCGGGCAAAACAGAGTTTTGCAACTAGTTTCTTAAATTATTATTCACTTCACAGATAATCTGATGGAGCTCCCTGGACTGGAACTTTGTACATAACCCACTAATACATGACGTGTGCTTCTTCCAGAGAGTCCCCCGGAGCAGATCCCGGCCGACATGGATGGACTGCTGGAGTGGTGTCTGCTCTCATTCCTCAAACTGGAGGGCAAGAGTCTCGAGCTGCCTCTCAAGATTAGCCTCCTCTACAGGTGATACATAATCTATCTGATCTCATAATCTAATGTTATCTGACTATACAAGGAAACACTCGTATGAAAATACCACTAGTAGTCACCCATCCAAGAAAGGATCGCGGCAGCTGTTTGTTTAACTTCGCTAATTAACTTCAAAAAGCATTTATTTCAAGGTAAAATACATGGAGAAGAGGTCTATACCGAACAGTGAATGGATGGCTGAGATTGATTGGATACATGATATAATTATCTGTCAGCACCAAACAGCAATGTTAATAACATTGTTGTGTTCCGGTTGTCAGAGAAAAAATAACCTGTCTCCCAAATAGGATGGGAGTTTCGGGCTTCGGGTCAGTACGCTCTCACCTTCGGCCTTATCTTCACTTAACATGGCTTCAATTATACACTTAGCATGGCTCCAATTATATACAACAAGATACCTAAATCTATTAGAGATTCGGGCGATTTAAACATATTTAAGAACGTATTATATAAATTTTTAATCGATAAAACGTATTGTACTATCAAAGAATTTTTGAACGACAAATTCGTATAAATTGTTTCTGGCTAGATTACGGATAATTAAAAAGTTCAAATTTGACTATCGTTGCTATATAAAGGTTTTATATTTTTGTTGCCATATACATACCTACCTAATTATAATATGACATGATAACATTATAATATGACATAAATGATTTAATACAACTTTTCCATCTTTGGTGTAGTTTAAGTAATTAGTATGTAGAAAAATTGTTTTGTATGTCAATGTGCGGATCACAGCGCTCTGTCAGTTTTCTATGTAACATCACTTTATTGTATTTTACCTGTGTATCACAAATAAATTATTTGATTGATTGATTGATTGAACATCAGGTGTGATTGAGGTTAAGTGCCGCCGCCAAAATCGGTTAGGTCGGCGAGAGTCTCTTGCTTGCTCCTATTTTGTGTATTTTTTACTGCCTATTGTCGGTCATTTTGATACATTATGATTTTAGACAATATGTGTGTGTTGTTTTCAGAAATCATCTCATTCCCCTGTGTCCGCCCGCCCGGACGTTAGACGTTAAGAAGTCCTCCTACAAGAAGATGGGCAAGTTCCTTGAAGCGATGCAAAAGGTAATGTTTCATTTGTAAACCATTTTTCTTAAAGCATTAAAAAAACCCGAAAATGAAAATCAGATATATCGTCGAAATAAACCAAATCAAACATTTCAAAAGTAAAATTTAACCTTAACCCATGTCTAACAAATATAAGCTTCTTAGCAAGGATAGGTTCCTATCTCCGCGCTTAATCTAAAATATATTTTAAAAACTTAAGACTATCATCAGCTTGATGTCTTACGGTATCTTGGTGTGAGGAAATGCCGCGGATATAAATACAACCTTTGTTTTACAAAAACGAGCCGTTCGTGCAATTTATCAATTGAGACCTGCAGTGTCACTTAGAGATAGGTTTAAAGTGTATAACATTCTAACCTTTTCGTCACAGTACATTTTTGAAAATCTAATGTATGTCAAAAAAATATAGCATCATTTAGGAAAAATAGTGATAAACATGATGTCAATACGAGAAATAAAGATAAACTTGCAGGTCACATAAGTCGCCTCCGCAAAGTCAGTAATTCATTCAAAGGGTTATGTATACGCTTTATCAATAAGGTTCCAAATGGTATATAAAATTTTCCTTTCAATAAATTTAAAGATACTGTAAAACAGAAACTTATTAAGAAAGCATATTATAAAATATGAGACTTAGACTTATAACAGATTTAGATGATAATCATCCCTGGACATAATCAGATCGTTCGCATGCCAGGCATGAAAATTATCAGATTGCTGAGTCCTTACCTTTTCATCTTTCTTTATTTTACAACTAATTTTGTGATGAATAAATGTCTTCTATTGATTTATTTTATGACATCACCATATCAGCCACAGGACTCCACTGCTGTACATAAGCCTCCCGTATAGAATTACAGAGTGACCATTTGGAAGCGGCCTCCATCCATGGATTTCCCGCGTCCTTTATCACCGTACACCGTAATACTTCCTTTAATTAGACTAGGGCCGAATTTAGCAATAGAGTCACTTGGGGCATTCATGCTAGCAATAGAGTCGTTTAGTAGCCGTCGTGTCGAGTACCACTGTTGGAAGTTACAGTGCGAGGAGCAAGATGGTGGGACTGCCATCATTTGGAAACAACTGGGGCTGACTATTTAACTTGGGCTCCGAAGCACAAAACACTCATATTAAAGTGCCACTAGTTGTTATCCATTTGGCTACATTAAACCTCATATAAGGGGCGGAGGCTTAATGGCGCCCGCGTTTAATAATAATAATAATAAATACCTTTGCACATACACACAGCGCCATCTAGTTCCACACTAAGCAACTAGGCTTGTATTATGTATCGGAGAACTACACAAATACATTTTTTTTTGTAAATAAATACATAAATAAATGAAATACATCCATAACTCGGGAACACATCATCATACAACCATATGCCCCTAGCGCGATTCGAACTCGCGATGTTTTGGTATAGCAGTCAGAATTTTTAACCACGACAGGTCGTCAAAAATCATTAATAAAAATTATCGAGGTTAATAATAGTCACATAATCATAAAATCGGTTCCCGAGAGGACGACATCTGAATGGCTGTCAAATTAAACCAGCTTGACAGCGACTGGCTCCCTTTGAGGCAGAAATCCGGTGAAGGAAAACATCGTGAGGAAAAATTCAAAGGCTTACGAAGTTCCCAATCTGCATTGGGCCAATGTGGTGGACTATGGCCCATACTCCCTCATATACGATGGGGTGTTTACGGGCCGATGATGAATCACAAAATTTGATTATGCCCAAATGGTCGGTGGCAGATGAAAGAGAGGAAAAAAAGTTGTCACCCATCTCCCGACCGCGCCAAATGCTGCTTCAATTTCTCGTAGATATTCTGGTATGTTGGTGTTCAAGGAAGGCCTGCTAGAGGTGCGCGAGGTGGAGAAGGGCGTGGACGCGCTGGTGGGCGTCAACCCCGCCCACCCGCGGGTGCGGGCGCACCGCCCCGCCCCCCGCCCGCCCCGCCCCCCCGCGCCCCGCCCACAACACGGCGACAGCGACACGGACTACGCGGCGCCGCTCGTGCGCGAGATGTACTGCGTCACGGCGCACGTCGCCGCGCTGCTCTGCGTCAAGTGAGTGCGGTGTACAGTCTGAAACAGTTTTTACAGCCCGGCATAATATAAATCAAGTTTTCTCAGAAAATTGACGATGTTTTTCAATAGTACTTTAGTATACTGTTGAATTCAGTAATTTCTGTAACTAAATAAAAATTCTCCAATAAAGTTCAGGAGTTCCTGAGGTATCTGTGTTCAGCAGGTCTGCGAAGGTTTATCTGTTTCAGGCTGTATTCTACTGGTGTTTGTGTGTGTGACGCGAGATGTACTGCGTCATTGCGCACGTTACCGCGCTGCTCTGCGTCAATAAAGCGATAAAGAGCACGGAATGATACAGAACCAACTCAACCGCCTCCGTAGCTCAATGTGAACAACATAGGGTTTACGAATCGGAGGTCGCGGGTTTTTAGTACTCGGTTTGGTTGGTGGTAAGGCATTTTAAATGTACATCTGGCTAGCTACCACCATTTTATCTAAGTCTGCCGCCAAAACAGCAATGTTAATAGCATTGTTGTGTTCCGGTTACCAGAGATAAGACAGTCAGTTCCCCAAATAAGACCGCTGTTTATGCTTCCACCTTCGGCCTCATCTTCACTTAACCTCAGGTGTGAGTGAGGTCAAGTGCTAACGCGTTATGAAAAAAGAAAACTTTTGAGGTGTGTGTTTCTGTATATTGCACAAGGTTGTTTCAAGTATTAAATTTAACACCCAAACACAAATTTTTGGGATATCTGATTTGAGATAAAGGTTGTGACTTTATGTATGTATCTCACACAAAACATGTTGTGAGAACTCAAACAAACAGAGAATTTGCTGTGCCCTAACAGGGTGACTAACTGAAAAGTACCACTTACTTGTACACTTAGTATTGCGAATAAATAATTAAAATTGACATTGCCATTGAAAAGTCATTTTGTTTATTGTCGATCGTAAATGTTACAATTCGAAGTACAAAAAATGACTTAACATTTCAGATGACATAGTTCCTACGACATATTTTGCGCCTGAGATGCTTCTCGTTAGAATTCCTCAAATTATCGTTTTTTTTTGTATCTGTGTTGACTTTATTTTAATATTTGCATGCCACGGTGATGTCGGCTGAACACGGATTTCTCTATTCGAATTCGAAGTAGAGATCTTCGCTTGAGGACAGTTAAAAAGGGACAGCGACTTGTATAGCGGCATCTGTTTCTAACTATGCTCGAGCGCAGATCAACGCTTGGCCAACATTCTGAAATACGGGCCTAAGATCTTATAATGTAGTGTTCTAGCAAATAAATATTTGTATTCCAAAAAAACATCATTTGAAAACGTCGGTGCGGCGACAGGAAGGGCACGGCGCTGACGGCGGCCGAGGTGAGAGCGGGGCTGATGCAGCACGTGCGGGCCGGGGGGGCCGGCGCGGGGGGGGCCGGGGGGGCCGGCGCGGGGGGGGCCGGGGGGGCGCCGCGGGGCAGCGTGGCGCTGGACGCCGCGCTGGCGCAGGCGGTCGGGAAGCACGAACAGGTAATCTATTGTCTTCAACACACCATCTTCTCACCCTGTGGCTCTACTGCCCAACTCAAAGCCCCAGCAGAAAAGAACAGTACTTTGACAATACTATACTAGTACAATGCTTTGACTTCATACTAGCGCTCGAATGGGTTAGGTAAATGGGTTTAAAAAAGAAACCGTTTTCACTCGTGGCAATGTTTAATAAGTATATCGGATAAGAAATTATTTGTCACGCGTGAACTTTTCAATATTAATTATTATGTTATACTTTTCAACTTAATAATTCTGTATTCTAGTTAACACGGGACGAACCAGTGTGTACCTATACAGGCATTAGCGAAGAGAAATGCTATTGCTATTAAAATTCAACAGGCGTTTTGCATTCCATGTATTGTCCTGCCTGGACAAATATCTTTAGGCAATCGCGCTGTTCAGAGGATTGATGCAGACTGACGAGCGTCAGGTCAGACCCATCTTCTCAATCATTAAAACGCTGAGCTGACAGGGTGAACTGCCAGAGCAGCACTAATGTTTACAGAGCCGGGGTATAATAACTCGAATCGACGCCCGCACTCAGACAAGTGTCATTTACACAGCCGCTTTGCACTTGACCTCAATATACCTGATGTTAAATAAAGATGAGGCCGAAGGTGGAAGCATACTGACCCGCAAACCCGATCCTATTTGGGGGACTGGCTATCTTATCTTTGACAACCGGAACACAACAATACTATTAACATTGCTGTTTTGGCGGTAGACTTAGATAAGATGGTGGTAGTTAGCCAGGCGGACGTTTAAAATGCCCTACCACCGATCAAACCGAATACTAAACATGGGGATCGAATCCGCGGCCTCCGATTCGTAAACCCTATATTGTTTACATTGGGCCACGGAGGCGATTATCTAGTATCCATAGTACAAGCTTTGCTTGGTTAGCGACTAGATGATTGGTATATGTGTCCGAAATATTATGTAATACTGGATGAGTTTTTTACCGCAAGGAAATAATAGGGCATATTAGGTAAGTGAAATAGAAGGTCATTGGCATAGGTATTAATTTAATTTTGTTTTTTCAAAACCATTAACAAAAAGGCGTCGTGTCATTTGACGGTTGCGTTTGTGGCCTATTTCCCCACAATTATAAATTAAATCATTATAAATAAAACTTGAAAGAAATGTTAGTTTTTAAAAAAATCGCATTATAGGAATCCTACGTACCCCGCCAGTCGCATATCAATCTCCGGTCCGGAAGATCGACAATGGTTTTGAAAAAAAAAAAAAAACTACTTAGTTATGCCAATACCTTCTATTTCACTTAACCTAATATGCCCTATTTAATTCCTTACGGTAAAAAAGCTCATCCATCAGCGAGTGGTGAAGCAGGCCGTTTGAACTACCAGGAGCACATGAAGTGGGAGGAGCTGATGAGCGCGGTGCTGGCGCGCATGACGCCGGCCACCGAGATGCGGTTCGCGGATGGCTCCCAGAGACTCACCAAGAGCAGGCTCGAGCCTATCAAGATGCAGGTCGTTACACGGAGCGGTAACAAGAAGGTTTGGGCATAGATTACTCACGATGAAAAATCATCTAATTATTACTAACAGTAGCCGTATGTAAATAAATATTCTATTTTATCTATATGTCGGAGATGGGTTCAGGGGTGGGCGTTGCTAGCGATAAAGGGTCGCGTGGTAAAGGGTGGCTCGGGCAATGGCGTTATTATTGCAAACTACTATAAGCAAATCGACAACATATTCACATTCGATCATGATTATGGAACCTGAGATGCTTACTGGTGAAAAGTAAACATATGCACGCCCCTCATGCTATACAACTTGGTCCTCGCGTGCAGTCTGTGGAATTCAACGTAAGTCTACAATTCCCCTTGCTCAAATTCTATACTCAAAGTCTTATTCAGTAACGACTCACCGGACTCCTCAAGCGTCGATGGTAGCAGGCAATCAGAGTCCCTCATGGTCGTCGATGGTCCGACTGCTTCGACGGCTGGTAGCAAAGTGTGTCCCATTTTCGATGTGAAAACCTAATATAAGTGTTAACGTCGTCACCGCGCCATTTCCAGCGATACCAGCGCTACCAGGTTTACTTCCCATAAACCGCGTATTATGATACTCATTTCATTATTGAAATAATAAATTCTGTCGCTAATTTATCGCTATCTACGACATATATTATATATCTTTTTCTTTTTTTTTATGCACGACGGGTTGGAGCTTGACCTCAATCACACCTGATGTTAAGTGAAGATGAGGTCGAAGGTGGAAGCGTACTGACCCGGAATCCCCAATACATTTCGGGGACTGGCTATCTCATCTCCGACAACCGGAACACAACAATGCTATTAACATTGCTACTTGGCGACGGACTCAGATAAGATGGTGGTAGCTAGCCAGGCGGACATTTAAAATGCCCTACCACCAACACACGACAATGTGTGGTACTTATGTGTGTTCGTTACCTCTTCACGCCTAAACCGCTGGGCAGACGGGTTGGAGCTTGACCTTAATTACACACAGGACAGGTGTGATTGAGGTCAAGCACCAACCCGTCGTGCATAAAAAAAATGTGCGAGGTGTGTGGTGCAGGTGACGCTGGTGTCCAACCTGGAGGCGTACGGGTTCGCGCTGGGCGCGCTGGCCCGCGCCTGCCCGGCCTCCGCGGGGGCGGCCTGCGGCGTCACGCGCGCCGCCGGGGCCCGGGCCGACCAGCTCATGCTGCAGGGGGACCAGGTAGCCGCCGCCGCCGCCACTAACCACGTCTTATGGTTCACAGCTTTGTGTGTGTGTGCCAGCGTACGGCCGTAGCCAGGGAGGGGGGGTCAAATCCCTACCCAGTACGTTCAATATTTAGAACTAGGGTAATGTATGTCCGTTCCCTGTAGCCTAAAGGGCTTGAGCGATTTCGAAGTGCATGGTGTCGTTAGATTCATCTTGTAACCCGGAGTGTCTTAAAATACATTTTACGGCAAAAAAAAAACAATATGGCGTCCGCAAAACACGAAATATGTTGTCGGAATTTTTGGTTTTAAATACTTATTTTATTTATCTCAACAACCTAATTATTTATATTGGGTCTTTACCTATGAAATTGGAGTTTTTTTTCTTCGTTAATCATATGTACCAATTCCTGCGATTTTCAAAGCTATATCCAAATTTTTATTTGGAAAATGGAATATTATATCAAGGTTTCACATGAAATATTTTTTAATTTCTGGACTAAATCACATAATAAAAAATTTGAATGGTGCTCTTTTCATGTGCTTCCCATAATCATTTCATAGATTCGTTGAAACTTTTATAAAGCGGTTACTTTTAAAAATTAACGCTGCCTATACTTAACTTAATGTTATCCGATAATACACACAAAGTTTAGCTAAATTTGGATTTGCCGTTCCCAAAAAAAATGTTTGTATGGAGAAAACACTGTCCACCGTCACCCTTCCATCTTCAGACCACTAGGCCTAGGGAGGGATACCACCCGTATATAGTTAATATACCGAACATTCGCACTAAGAAGTTCGATTCTTCATTCATCATCCGAACAGCCAAGGCATGGAACTCCCTTCCGGCGTCAGTCTTTCCTGAATCCTACAACCTTGGGATCTTCAAGAGCAGAGTGAATAGGCATTTACTGAGATCGCGTGCTTCATCTCCGGCCACATCGTCACTTTCCATCAGGTGAGATTGTGGTCAAACGCGAATCCAGTCAATCATGAAAAAAAAACAGTCTTAATGAAATTCTTCATACAAAACGCCAATATCTTAGGTAAAGACCTAATATTACCTTATATGCATTGAAATAATAACACACTTATTTCACAAATCCACAGTATTTCAGAATATTATCAGAATAAATTAGAACTTGCGGCATGGAAAACAGTGATGACAAGCACCTCCCCTACTCCAATATCTGCTTTAGAATGTCTAGATAAGTGCGACCAAGTACTTCCCGCTATCTTCATCAGGTTTAAAGGTCATCTTTAACCGCCTCCGTGGCTCAATGTAAACAACATTGAGTTTACGATTCGGAGGTCGCGAGTTCGATCCCCAGCGGGGTACATGTTTAAGGACTCGGTTTGGTTGATGGTAGAGCATCTTAAATGTCCGCCTGGCTAGCTACCACCATCTTATCTAAATCTGCCGCCAAGCAGCAATGTTAATAGCATTGTTGTGTTCCGGTTGTCAGAGATAAGATAGCCAGTCCCCCAAATGTGTTGGGGTTTCCGGGTCAGTACGCTTCCACCTCCGACCTCATCTTCACTTAACATCAGGTGTGATTGAGGTCAAGTGCGAACCCGTCGTGCATAAAAAAAAAGAAAAAAAAAGATCGTCCGTCGTACGCGGCACTTACTGATGCATGATCTCTACTCAAGAACCACTGCCACTTGGACTTACTAATCCGCTGGGCTATATTGGGTTGTTCATTCCTAAAGGACGACATGACATTTTATGCTGTCTCTTTGTTCAGAAATCAAATTTAATCATTTTCAGTTGTCCTGTCTACAGAACGTGCCCTTAAAACCTTTGAGAATAACGCAAAGTGTGATTATTCGATAGATGAGAATAATCGTATTTTTTTTGTGGTATGGCTCATCTTGCCACAGCCACCATCACCAAATCCTTTAGAGAAAATTTGTCACAAGATATCAGAATTTGTCAATTCACCATTTAGAAAAAGACTGGGTTTTCGATTTCGCACCATCTAGTAAATACGCAGGCTGAGTAAAATGTCTGTCCTGCAAACTAATGCCACTGGCTGACAAAAACAAATATCCTTGGACATACACACAGCGCCATCTAGTTCCACGCTAAGCAATTATAGGCTTGTGTTGGCAACCAGATGGTTGATATACTACATAAATACTTTTTTTTTGTAAATACTTATTATAAATGAAAACATCCATAACTCGGGTCCACACACATGTCCGTATTCATCACACAAACATATGCCCCCAGCGGGATTCGAACCCGCAATCTTTTGGTATAGTGGTCTTTCATGGTAGTGTCACATTCGAGGCTCATTATAGAAGCTCAGCTAGTCAGCTGTCAGGCTAACTTATAGAAGGGCATACCGTGGCGCTATTGAGAAAGTATTTTAGCACTGACCTCAATCACACCTGATGTTAAGTAAAGATGAGGCCGAAGGTGGAAGGTTAATATTCCAGAAAGTGAACGGTTTTCACTTTCTATAATCTTAAAGGTTCTAATTTTTTGCACATGGATAGAGGATCCGCCAGTGAGCCAGTGATAGAATGAAAAGGTTTTTTTAACAAATCAGTAGCTTACTTTAGGTATAGTATAGGTATTTATTAATAAAACGTAGAGTAGTGTCGATTCGGATGTACACCAACTATACTAAAACCAGTTTTCTCCCTTTCTCCCTGGAACAGTACGATGCGACGGCACCACTCCAAAACTGGTTTTGGTTTAGTTGGTGTACATCCGAATCGACACCATTATTAGACTAAAATTCCCAATGTGAACTTCATTGCGTCAGATATATTTGGAACTCCAAGAAAATCAATCTGTAACTTCTTATTTATGAAAAATTTCACCAAGGGCATTCACGACTCAATAAACTATTTTTAGAAAATTGTTTTAATACAGCTTAGTATCTTATAAAATGCAATGAAATGCACAGTGGTAACTTTAATTTAATATTGAAGGTTTTATAACTAAATACATTATACCTAAAGCAAGGTATTTGTTTGTTTGTAAACGCTTTATTGTACAAAAAGGCAATACATTAATTTTACATTGATACATAAATTGAGTACAACGGCGGACTTATCCCAAAGAGGGATTTCATCCAGTCAACCATAGGGTTAGTTAGAAAACAGCAGATTGGGCGTTTACAAATTACAGCAAATTCAAACTAAAGCAAAGCAAATACCTACACTACACACTAACAAATATATATTATATATATATAAAAGTAATAAGAATAATATATAATAATACATATACATACATACAACTATACCTTAATAAAATATATACCTACATACTAATAATACATATAAATAAATATGTAGGTATGGATTTGATGGACAAAATTTTTATTCTGGGTATTTGGGTACTCTATCCTTCTGCAAAAAATAATTTATTCTTACTGGTCTATAAACCTTGGTGTCAAAAAAATTAATAGTGTTAAAGTGATGGGAGGTGATATTAATAACTCGTGTATCTTTTCAGACCCATTTCGTGGCGAAACTCCTCATTGAGAAGTACGGATTACCCAAGAAATTCGTCGAGGGTGCCGACAAAGCGTTGAACAAGAAAAAGTGAAACAGACATTTTGAAATAAAATTGCCAAAACCAGTGATACTAAGAGAGTGAGAAATAAAAAAATGCAAACAGTTTTTACAACTTTTATTAACTATACCCAATTCATTACATTTAGATTTTATTATATTTATATTTCCTATATTTTAATGCCTCATTGAAAGCAAATAGATTTGTAAAAGTACCTAAAAACTACAGACATGATTAGACAAATATGGCAACATTCACACTTACAAAAAGTAAACAGCACACATATATATAAACTATGTAATTCTTACATCTAACAATAATCTCAAATACAGTTCATTTCTTTCTTATCATTATTAAATGAGGAAGACAAAAGACTAAATTTTCGTTTCAGTATAAATTCCACACAATATACATACAACTATAATGAATATTATTGGCTATACATAAAACATTTATACAATAATGTTGCATTTAATTACAAATTATGCATGATTTGTATGAAAATACATAATTTTACTATACTAGGTTTAGGGTGGGTAGGTGTCCGTATTCATTTCTTATTTACAAATATTAAAAATAATAGTAAAATATATACACAATTATGGATCAATCAACTTCATAAGCTTCTTAGAATATTAATAGTAAGGTAGACAGCTGACCATTACACTGTTCATGACAATGGTTTGAATATCTTAGTGGTGAAATGGTTACATCAGAAGGTACTTAAAAATGGAAGCGTAGTTGACTTACTTAAAAGCTGTTATAATTGATTAAAAACTAGGGAAATTAGGAGGAATAACAACCTCGCAGAACATCAAACTTAAGGTATTAAAAAACCACAACCAATTAATCCTACTTTAAATCTTATGAGTGCAAAAATAGGGACTATTGTTACTAAAAATAACTCATTATCATATCACTGATATGTAAAAGTAAACGAGATCAATTATAGAATTTTAAATTTTTGTGGAAGTCATCATGAATTTGAAAGGAGTTTTAAATGGAAGTAGGGACTTTCTTTTAGACTTTTTGACCTCTGGTGGTGCCATGGGTGTGTGTGCTATAGACTGCCGCACACAGGAACGTGTCCTTTCAGAGATGCCACCTTCACTCACCTTGCCCAGGGAATCATCAACACTACACTGGCTTTTACAAGACATTATTGAATACCTAGATGAAGTGGATCCCTTAGATGTCAAACTTGACTTCGATGGTGTCTTCCTGATGCCATCAGTGTTTGTAATGTCACTGAATACCTTGCTAATCTTCGGCTGTTTTGAGGGGGATGACTGGCTCCACTGCAGGGCTGCCCTCTTCTCTCTTGTCAACTTCTCCAAGTTCAAGTATTTGAATTTTGCAATATCCTTGCCCACATTATTCTCTTCTCTTGCTACTTGATAACCCTCTTCTCTATCCACATTGTCCAGTTCATAAAAAGTCAGTGTCACACTTTCATCACTCTCAACAAAGGGGTTGGTGGATGTGAAATGAACCTTTTTGGTAGAAATTTCAGGGAAGATATTACGACGAGGCATGTTTTCTTTTGTAAATTTAGCTGCAGTTATGATCATACTGCCATCTCCTGGATCTGCAGATAGGGAGCTGTCGAGGTCCTCGTAGCCGAAAGTCTTCCTGCGCCCCCTGGTCCTAACAGAGCCAGCGCGTCGGTGCCGCCGCCGCGACACCCACGCCCCGCCATCCTCTGCCTGACTAATCACAGGTGGCAGAGTGATCCCATTACATTCAACCTCCACTGTTTCATTGAGAGGGATAAACTTTGTATTGGGACTACTCACAATCTCCTTAGCTATCAAATTTCTTTCTCGTTTATTGAGGGACTCCTCCCTTTGTCTCAGGGCTACAAGTCGAGACATCCACTGTTGGCCTAATGTCTCCTCAGACACTTTATGAGGATCGTAGCTCTCCAAAGCTTGGCTGAAGGGCTTTCTACTGCGTGGGACAAAGCCAGGCAATTCCAGGGCCAAAGCTGCCAGTGTGGGGGACAGAGAAACTCTAACCGAGTTTGATTCTTCAATCTCTGTCACTAACTTATGTTTTGGTGAGACATTGCTGTAGATAGGACTGCCGATGATGCCCAAATGTGTTCTAGGCACTGGCTCCACCACTCTGCACAGCTCCACAAACTTCTCTGAATCACATTTATTCACCTCTGATATTGGGTGACAGTTGTTTACAGACACGATAATCTCATTCAAATGTTTAGGGCCAGCGAGTGTTTCTAAGTTTGCAAGTACTGTTGGATGGTAGATGATGACGTCTGGACGGAGATTGGAGTTCTTGTCGTCAGTGAGGAAGTTAACGACATCATGAAGGTCATCACTGTAGTGGAACTCGCTGAGTCTGTCGTCGCGGGTGCCTGGCCGACAGAAAAGCGCGCGCACAACCGCCCCGACCTGCCACATGACATCCTGCAGCCCCACAGCACATACTCCCAACTCAAAACAGTTGACACGCAATTCGCATCTCTCGCCAACGAAGATCGACGCAGGTGTAACGCTTTTTCTCAGCACGATAAGGTTAAGCCCCTCCACGGCCTTGGAGACTCGCGCTAGCTCGAGCAATAGATACCAGATAAAACCCTCGGCGATGTACTTGTCAGTGACCTCGCATATCTCGATCAATTGTTCCAAACTCTGCCAAGAATTATACTCAAGGACAAAGTACAAGGTTCTGGATGGGGCGTGTAAGATAGTGTCGTAGTAGCGCAGTAAGCTCTCCGAAACCACTTTGCTTATTGTTTTGACTTCGTTAACGACGTTTTGTATTTGTACGTTTGAGAATGCAGAACAGTCGTACGCCTTCCACGCGAAAATAGTATTGGTGACCTTGTGTTTCACTTTATAGAATGTACCACCGCACAAAACGTCAAGAACCTGATAGTCTCTTAATTTTCCCGTCATTTTTGTATTTTTACACAGGTTTATTGTAAATTTCACATTTTGTAACCGAAACAAAGCCAGCAAACTTTTGAAATGATGTGACCGTTACGATAATAGTGCCGCTCATACGACGGCTTCCAAAAATATCGACATTCCAAAATTAACGGTCTTTTTTGTGACATTGACATATCCTATTTTGATCAATGATATAAGTAGATAAATAAAAAGTTGCGAAACAGTTCGTTAGTTTATTTTTATTGTTTAGAACGTGTGATACATGATATAACTTATACAAAATAGAAAAATGGGAACTATTTACAAAGACACTGGTTGCGATTCCATTTTACGCTGTTGGAAATCGTCACTGTACAACGCTCTCACACACGATTGGAACTTTATCATCCTTGTAAGATAAAACATTAAATGATTTATTTACATTGCTTTAAACAAATGTTAATTAGATTTGTACCTAAATGGCCTATAAATATTTTTTTATATAAAGACCATTTAGGTTCAGATCTGATTTGAATATTTGTGTATGTTGTTGCCTATTTATTAGGATCAAGGCATGGAACTGTCATGTTTAGTTCGGCTTTAGTTATAAAACAAAAAAGAAAATATGAGAAATCCGGTGAGCGAGGGCGCCGGAGGCCCACCTTCCAGTCTCTCTCCAGAATGGTAGCGGTATTTAAAGAGTTAGTACCCCAGGAGGGTACCAGCACTATTAGTGCTGGAGAATCCCTCATCGCTCAGGCTGCCCTACTTATTCTGGGGTGGACACCTTCCTCAAAGGCCGGCAACGCATCTGTGACCCTTTTGGTGTTGCGGGTGTCCATGGGCGGCGGTGATTGCTTTCCATCAGGTGACCCGCATGCTCGTTTGCCGCCCTCTCATATATAAAAAAAAATCCTTTATAACCATTTGAACAACGCCATCTATTGACACTAACTTTAATTACATGATGCCACCAACTAAAGACATTTGAACAGAAGAAGAAATTCCTTACAGAGATAAACTCGCCTTTTGTGTCTTGTAATTTCTGTCCAATGTATGTGTGTATGCATATATGCAATAAAGTGTTAAATATTTGTTCATCTATATAACATAGATAGGTGGCTTAATTTCAAGGTGCTATTTGGAAAATCTGAATGGAGAAAATGAGTCTGGGGGTATCAGTAAGAAATAAAAATGCCAGTAAAAGTTGAGCTCTCGTACGGTAATGCGCTCATACAACGAGCGCACGGTCCAAAGGTCCAAAGTATCATTGATTAAATGTCAATTTAAATCTATTGAAAATAATAACAGGGCTTAAGCATTTCTGTATCAGTCAACATGCTTAAGCTTTTATCGCTTTGGAAAGGATTAATTAAGAGAAGAGATTCAGTGGAATTACAAACTTCAGAGATATTTCATTTCTTCACGTAACATCAGGTGTGATTGAGGTCAAGTACGAACCTGTCGTGCATAAAAAAATAATTTTTAGTTCTTTGGTGGTTAATACATTTATATTCGACAATAAAGAAAGTACCCATTCAAGCGATAATAGTGTTATCGAAATCAGTAACAGGGGTTAATCTGTCCAGTGGCCTTATTTTTTTATAATCGTAAATTCTGTAAAACAGCCCCCATCAATGTTATTTAGGTATTACTTGTACTTAGCTTTTAGGCTTCTCGATTGCAAGTATTTTTTTTTATTTGTTCTATGTTTAAAAATAAATCTTAATTTATCCAACGAGGGCGCGCCAGTGGACAGAATAAATCCTCTTAACAACTGGCAGAAACAACGCGGAACGCGGAACATATAAAACATAGTCATCGATATGGTAACGCACCAAATTTATCGATATTTGCAACACTAAAATTGCTCGTTCAGAAAATCTGCCAGCTGTTTTTTAAAGTCAATCGTTTTTCGTTCAAAAATATTTTAAATAACGCTTTTTAAAACTAGTAGAATTAACGTAACTTTTTTTTGATAACATAATTGTTTGTTCTTTAGTGGTTTTGGCGCGAGACGAAAAAAAAGGAGCTATGTTTTATGTATATTTTCGTCAAGTGTTAACAACAATGACCAATGATTGTTTTGTTTGTGTGTTTATTGGCCTGTGGCTAAGGTTTATCACCAGGTAACTAAATAACTGGCATTCCGTAGGAAGAAAGTAAAGCTTTACGGAAGTTGGTTGTTATGCCAAAATTTTTGGTCGTTTCAGTTATATTTATATAAAATCTGTTGTAATACGGACAAAAAGCTAAAGCAACAGTACTAACTACTTTAAAATTGGTTTTAGTTTAGTTCTACATCCGAATCGACACCATTACCTATTATTTTGTTTCTCATTACATTTTTCATTTATCTTCTACAAAATTGCGGACGTATGGCAACTCAAATATCATCTATTGACTTATTAGATTTCCAAATGGCTTTTTGGCGGGAACTCGGCGAGTGAAGTAGCATTTTTCTTCATAAGTCTTAAAATTTGTGCATTCTAACTTTTGAAGCTTAATAATGGCAGAATATTGTGCAGCAAACGTTGGAGTGTAAATTAAAGTACGTAACGGAGCTTTCGGGTTCCCACAAGAAGCCGCCAAAATCTTTTGTAAAGCATTCTGCCACTTTACTGAAGAATGACTTGACCGTGACTAGACTCTGTATACGACGAATTACGTGATTTGATTGAGACTGACCTATAAACTGAAGAAATAAGATAAATAAAAATTTTCACTCGAAACTGGCAGTAATGTCCCTCGACAATGAGGTTGACTGGTTGCCATCCTCAAAAATAAGAAGAAGAAGATTTCCAAATATAAAATAAATGCATACCTTAGAATCAATCACAACGTAATCGAAAGTACTGTATCTTTCTATTTGTAAATTAAATGGTTAAAATCGTATTAGTCAATATTCCCAGTGACTAATTACCTCATCATACAAACAACTTTACCTCTACATATAATATTCGGGTAAAAGTACTACCCCGAATGCCCCCGATAAGTTATTTACGCCATAAACAGCCAAGATGTTTTTTCTGTGGTTTATCTAATCACACGAATACCTACTTCACCTTGATCCAGCTGTAACTGATGTGGCTGATCATCACATACAAATAGGATTCCGTGAGGACAGAGTAAATAAATAAAAATCCGTTAAAATTTAAATTGTTTTATTAGTGAGTATAAGCGTGACGCGCACAGCTGACTAGCGGTTCCCGAATTACGTATCACATGATTACTGTCACCCATCATCCATCCTCCATCACACAACAAAACGACAACTGGATGTATTTCAAATAAATTACAAATATAAACGAACCTGAGTTATTGCGTTGAAATTACAATGTTAATTTAATTCGTGTCGAACAACTCTCCAAGTCCACACACAGTTATGATTATTCTAATGGAACTGAGTAAGTGAACCTGTCTAGTACAATATGAATTTGTTAATTAAGTTAAACCATGATAGGTACCTGTGTTTTGAGATGATTGTGCGAACAATGTTAGCAACCTACCTATATTATGTCTACGTACCTATAAATAGCTACAACTCGTTAATTATTATTTACAATATTTGTATAAAAGAATCATTGACTAGAAACTGTGTCTAGAAATAATAATATAACAAAAATCCACTACGAAATTTACAAGTAAAGGAACATGATCACTGTAATATCAACCTCATGGAATGGCTCGTTTCCATCTTTGGTAACACATTTGAACATAAAAATACCTATCTCGATAACATCGTCCTGAAGGCGCCCGCGCCGCCCGCCGCCCGCCGCCGGGCGAGGGGTGAGGGGCGAGGGGCGAGGGGCGAGGGGCGCTCATTACTAACACTAAAAATTCAATACTATTTTAATTCCACATGTTACAATATAATTTAAAATACATAAATTAGGTATAACAAACTATCTAATATCACTTGCTTCAACACGGACGCGACGATCGAAGCGAAAAATAAAATTTACAAAAAAACTTAACAACGGTAAAATAAAATTATACAAAACAAATGACAACCAAAAGTGACTAAATAAACCGAAATTCGGATACAAAACAGCATCAATCGTTGTATCGTATTGATACAATGTGCTGTGCTGTGCCGGGCTGCCAAAACTGGTTATTTAAATAAAATGAATATACAATGCGTCTTCGCCACGCCAATAGCTGAGATCAACATCCGCCCTCGCGGCCGCTCGGAGCGCGCACTGGCATTTGTGACAGTCCGCCTACATACGCTTATTATAATTCTGCACTAACAGCGCACGGGTGACTATGTTTACAGTAGAAAAACCTTGATTGTATGAACATATTGACAAAGTCACCTGTGCACGATTATTTTGCTATTTACATTCCTTCGGTCCCAACGCTTTAAACATTAACTTATGGACCAAAACTTATCTATCACTTATCATCCAAATTTGCCTGGCCAGCAGTGCAAATATACATCGAAGCAACTCAAGCGCTTGGCATACATTAAATAAGTTGTAATTGTATAAAAATATCGCAATACAAGAACTACATTAAACTGGACCTCGTCGTGAGATCAATAGGTACAATGTTCGGTCGCGATTGCGACTGGCCGCGACGAAATAGCGACGCATTTCGTACGGAGTCGCAGCGCGTAGGGTTCGGCTATTAGTATAATAGTAGGTATATACCGATATAATTCTTAGGCAAGGTTAACAATTTTGGTGGGTTACTTATTTCCACGTTTATCAAACGAAACAAGGTTAAATCCTGGTGATGTTTGATAAACATGAGCCGCAGCCGATAATAGTTGATAATTGTTTGTTGAAGTTCAAAGATAGCGTTGATTTTAAAGTATCTACGCAATAATGTTAGGTCCGAAATGTAACGCTTTAGCTAGAGTTTCGAACTCAAATCTTTGATGCTCAAACAATAATGAAACAGGGTATTTTCTGATTGGATTTTAAACAGAAACCATCTCCTGAATTAAGTCAAACTCTTGTTATAACCAGAAGCGGAGCCACTGTTTGGTGGACATTGGGAGAACTCATTATTGTGTAAATTAGAAAATAAAATTGATGTCATGAAATTTATAAAACAATTATCAACAGAACGGTTCTTTGCGATACAATATGAGCTGATACCGCGGAGAACACACCACAAGAATGGTGCAGGTAGGTACTTAATTATTTATTAACTATTCTACTAAAATTTGTATACGTGGAGGACGCAGTATGTAAAAAGAATGTATAATATATTTTTACATACCTACCCTCATTGTTTTTCGCCATTAATTCATATAGAGAGGAGAATATCCACCACCGAAGGAGAATACTCGCAGGAAATACTTATAACAATTTCTTGTATAAAATAATTTTAGGAATTTTGTTTCGAAATTCAACTTAGTGGTTTGCATACAATTTCAGTATTGACGAGTACATTGACATATTTTGTTAATTTGCTGGATAATTCTGGATCCATTATTTTACTTGGGAGCAATGTATACAACATTATTCATCAAATTAGTACATTATGGAGCAGTCGTACAGGTGTATGTAATGGGCCTATCGCACGGCTATCGACAATCTGGAGTCAGGCAGGTGACCTCTACTTGGACGGTGTCGTATTGATGTCGACTGTAACTTTAGAAGTAAGTAGCTCATGGTACAATATTTTAATCTTTTCTCTGAATGAAAGTTTAGGCGACAAGTATTGAACCCCATCAGTCCTCAGGCGTCTATCAAATTACTCTCACTGTAAAAGTACTAACATGCTTAGCTTAGATTGATTAGAAAATACCAACGAACGAATAGTGAGATTGCCGAAGGTAGTCGGTACCCCTCGGGCTACTGCTCCCTTGGCCTTCATAATTTGTGTCATCGGTTGTACCAGGACAACATAACTTCGACTGAGGTGTTCGGCACGGCGTCTACTGAAGGTAGACGGTGCGTCATACTCCAAGATTTAATTATATCCGGAACCAGGTCACCATGATTGCCAGAGAGTCACCTCCTACGAACGTAAATCAGCTTGTCAGCTCACAGTCGTGCAAAAGGCTCATTCATACAACCCGAATGAAGTAACCACGGACGATATATGCAGACAGATATGGTACAGATACACACGAGCTTAATTTAAGCACATTACTTTCTATCTTACACACATGCTTGGAGGGAAGTGTTTGATCGAATTTAACATGCTGCATCCCTGCCGTCTCATGGGTCTCATGCCGAATGTCTTTCGTGCACGTGTATCTGTACCGTATGCGAGGGAGGCCGGGGGGCGGGGGGGCCGGGGGGGCCGGGGGGGGCGGCCCTACCGCGAGGCGGCGGCGGTGGCGGTGGCGGTGCGGTGGTGCGCGGTGCCGGGGCGGGGCCGCGCGCGGGCCGTGCCGTGCCGGGGGCGGGGCCCGGGCGCCGGCTCCGGGGACGGCTCCAGCTCCGCCTCCTTGCGCAGGCTCGCCTCCAGCGTCTGCAATGATGGCACCTCGGTCACATCACATGTCACTTATGGACGTAGTGCAATATAAGTAATTGTGTAGTGTTAAGGCTGTAAGATAGTCTGTGAGTTTGTGTGGGTGGTGGCGGGCAGGGGGAGGGGGGCCAGCAGCAGCAGGGCCCCGTGTGTGGGGGGGCGGGGGGCGGGGGGCGGTACCGTGCGGGGGCGCGGCGCGGGGCGCGTGGTGGCGGGCAGGGGGAGGGGGGCCAGCAGCAGCAGGGCCCCGTGTGTGGGGGGGCGGGGGGCGGGGGGCGGTACCGTGCGGGGGCGCGGCGCGGGGCGCGTGGTGGCGGGCAGGGGGAGGGGGGCCAGCAGCAGCAGGGCCCCGTGTGTGGGGGGGCGGGGGGCGGGGGGCGGTACCGTGCGGGGGCGCGGCGCGGGGCGCGTGGTGGCGGGCAGGGGGAGGGGGGCCAGCAGCAGCAGGGCCGCGTGTGTGGGGGGGCGGGGGGCGGGGGGCGGTACCGTGCGGGGGCGCGGCGCGGGGCGCGTGGTGGCGGGCAGGGGGAGGGGGGCCAGCAGCAGCAGGGCCCCGTGTGTGGGGGGGCGGGGGGCGGGGGGCGGTACCGTGCGGGGGCGCGGCGCGGGGCGCGTGGTGGCGGGCAGGGGGAGGGGGGCCAGCAGCAGCAGGGCCCCGTGTGTGGGGGGGCGGGGGGCGGGGGGCGGTACCGTGCGGGGGCGCGGCGCGGGGCGCGTGGTGGCGGGCAGGGGGAGGGGGGCCAGCAGCAGCAGGGCCCCGTGTGTGGGGGGGCGGGGGGCGGGGGGCGGTACCGTGCGGGGGCGCGGCGCGGGGCGCGTGGTGGCGGGCAGGGGGAGGGGGGCCAGCAGCAGCAGGGCCCCGTGTGTGGGGGGGCGGGGGGCGGGGGGCGGTACCGTGCGGGGGCGCGGCGCGGGGCGCGTGGTGGCGGGCAGGGGGAGGGGGGCCAGCAGCAGCAGGGCCCCGTGT
The DNA here is from genome assembly GCA_949316235.1 of Oegoconia quadripuncta. NCBI lineage: Eukaryota > Metazoa > Arthropoda > Insecta > Lepidoptera > Autostichidae > Oegoconia > Oegoconia quadripuncta. The sequence goes on from OX438758.1 coordinate 20,266,146, forward strand.
GTGGGGGGGCGGGGGGCGGGGGGCGGTACCGTGCGGGGGCGCGGCGCGGGGCGCGTGGTGGCGGGCAGGGGGAGGGGGGCCAGCAGCAGCAGGGCCCCGTGTGTGGGGGGGCGGGGGGCGGGGGGCGGTACCGTGCGGGGGCGCGGCGCGGGGCGCGTGGTGGCGGGCAGGGGGAGGGGGGCCAGCAGCAGCAGGTTCTCGGCGCGGCGGCGCGGGGCGGCGCTGCCCAGCGCCAGGGCACACGTGGGGCGCCGCCGGCCTGGGCCAGCCAGCGGCCGCTCCGACAGCGGCTCCGCCACGCTGCGAACAAACGGTTATTGTAACTAATCATTTTGTCACGTCACCAGCTCGAAAGATAATTTTACTAACAAAGAATGTGCAAAATTCGTTTTGACCCATTTTTGAGATCAGTGAAACAAAGTGATATGAATTTCGAACTCGATGAATTGGCCCTACCCGATGCAACAAAAACCAGTCAAGGAGACGTTACTAAGGGAACTGAGAAATGCATTGAAAATTAAAAAGAATAGCGACACGAAAACTTATAAATTATAAATATGGCACAACTGAGTGCAACTGCAGATACAGACTACTCTCTGTGGAAAGCCACGAAAAATATGTAAACAGCCCGTGAAGACTTGCTCTCCTTTGAGAACTCCTAACGGTAGCGGGGCTCGCCGCGAAACAGAAAAAGCTTCAATTCAATACCTGACAGAAGTCTTCCTACCTCATCCATATTTTCCAAACAATTCAAAACAAAAGGGAGACGTAGCAAATTTCCTTGGGGTACCATGCTCTTTAGATGAAACAATAAAAAAATTCTCGAAGGAGGAAGACCTGACAGTAATAAGAAAAGTAAACCCTAGGAGCCTTGTTATGACTTTATAACTGGCAAAGTACTTCATGAACTGCCATACTTTGCAATAATTGTTCTGACATCACTATTCAAAGCTATGTTAAATTCAAACTTTTTCTCGCCGCAATAGATAGTATCCCAAATAAAAATGATACCCAAACCTGACAAACCGCCTATAGATAATAAATCATACAGGCCAATAATACATACTCCCAGTACTCTCCAAACTTTACGCCTCATTTTGCTTACTCCGAAAGATGCCAGTAATCGAAAACATACAATTTGGATTCCGCAGCAAACATAGCACTATTGATCAAGTTCACCGGTTAGTTGAAAAATTCCATAAATTCTTTGTGCTGCCGCTTTTCTGGATATTTTCACAGGCTTTCGATCGCATCTGACACGATGGACTCTTGTATAAAATGAAGCAATACATCGCGTCCCTCGCTTTTATTTCACCTTACGATTTTAATTTGCAGTACGACACTTTTTAGTCCAATGCGGAGATGCGATAACGGGCCTTAACCCAATCAAAGCAGGTGTACCCCAGGGTAGTGTCTTGGGATCTATACTTTACCTACTTACTACACACGGCACGATCTTCCAACATCTCGTATGTGTGCCAGTTTATGCAATAAACTTTTTATCTATCTATCTTCCCAGATACTGACTGGTACATTAGCGAATGACACTGCTATATTGGAATCATACGCTCGCCTTCAAATCGCTTCAAAAATGTTGTAGAGCGGACTTGATGATATATCACACTGTCTAAAAGAGTGGAGAATAAAGGACAATGAATCAAAATGAAATATCACTTTTACGACTAGAAAAGAAACATGCCCTCCTGTCAAATTAAACAATGCTGAAGTTCCGTAGGCGGATTCCGTCAGATACCTAGGCTTACACCTAGATAGGAGACTCACCTGCCAGAAAAATATTATGACAATAACTATTTCAGTATTTAAAAACCAAGAAACCTGCCAGCATAATTTGTATTGATCTTGATTCTACACCACCCAAACCTATTTGTAATACACCTAATAAACCATCTATTAACCAATCGTCGACAGAAGCGGAAATATTCCCAAGACCTGCTAACTCAAAATTGATGAAATAATAGGATGTAGCATAGGCTGCATGCCTTCCATGTCACAATCACCAGAGACAACCTGTAGGCCTGTACCTGTGCGAGGGCAGGTCCCAGCTGTCGGTGTCGTCGTTGTAGCGCAGGCGCAGCACGGTGCCGCGGCCGGCCTGCGGCACGAAGCTGTCGGCCAGCAGCAGGCGCCGGCGCAGCGCCGCGATGAGGGCGGCCTGCAGCGCCTCGTGCTCCCGTCGCTCTCCGTCGTGAGCCTCGCGCTGCTCCACCATCTCCTCGCGCAGGCACGCGTACTTCGACAGGCACTTTTTTAACCTGCAACGGTGATATGTGACATTCTTTCATTTATTTATTTATAGCGGTCTTTTCGGCTACAAAATAAGTTTAAAAACTGGTAACTTGTGGACCACCTACACCAAAAAGTCGCTTAACGTCCCGCGGGTCCAACATATAACAAACACTTGGCTTAACGAATGGTACTTTTCGCACAAGGGTCGCACAGCTATTCGACGGAATATATGTGACGGAAAAAATATTGCCATCGCGATCGCGCATAAATTTTGCCCTCTGCTAATTACCTGCACTGAACTCTTATCCTATTTTAAACATAGTTGTAAACACCTTGGGTGGTTGAAGAAGTATCAAACAAACTTTCAGACACGTTTCCAAAGCCATTAAGGATTCTTAAATACAAATAAAAGAACAGAAAGGCTTACCTCGTTATCTGATGACCCAAAACCGTTATTTCCCATTCACATTGTCAACTAACCTCTGTGTTTTGTGGTCGACCTCCTGCTGCAACGTGGCGAATGTGTTGGTGACTATCGTCGCGGTCTCCTCTTCCAGGTCAATCTTCTGCTGCATCTCCACCTCCCGCTTCTTCCTCTCGGCTATTTCCGAGTTCCTCTGCTCCAACATGAGCTGACTCTCGTTCAAATTGTTGATGAGGTCCTTCCCACCCCCGCCTTGAACCAATCGGTCTTCTAGAGATCTTATCTGATGCTCCAACTCCTCAGTCTTGCATTTCTCCTGTTCTATTGTTGACTCTGCTAGAATATTCTCGTTTTCGATGCTTACTGTGTCCTCTTCCGCTGTAAGATACAAGTATAATATTTAAAGTTTTAATCCATTTTCGAGATCACAACTATTCATAATATTTCGAAAGACAAGTATTGTATTTCATTAATGGATTGTATTGTATTTTAATTAATTTTATTAACGCCACAGAGAGTGCTGTTAGAGTGGCTAAGTTTTGGTCCAGTAAAATTTAAAACTTGCCTCGACTCGAAAAGAAGAAGATTAATTTTATGAAGCGCCGTGGGGTATCGGCACGGCAAAGAATAGAGCCCATCAATCTCTTCCAGTGGGTGTTGTAAAAGGTACCTAAGGAACTTTACACCAAAAATATTATAGATTTGCACGTTTTAACGGCAATGGGCTCACCCCCTATCACGTGTATATTTCTGTATATTTTTAAAGGTATCTCTGACCACCCCATTTGGGATAAAAGTCGTGACATTATGTAATGTAATGGAGGTGCTGCCATTGCTGAAAATGTGTGTAATAATTTTTGACAAATACTTACATGTGTGGTCTTGAACTGCGAGTGTAAGCAATAAAGAAATTGAATTTAGATTATTTACTTAGCTAAAGGCCACTAGCATAAATCGGTCCACAAAAACATCCCATAAAAACCGCTTTAAGTCTACAGAGCTCCACTGTTGGCCGTGGTTTACAGGAGCAACAGTGGGAATAGTATGAAGGTGGATGACAAGCTTTCTCCATCTCGCCCGAGAAACGCACTCATACATGTTGGTCACTCAGCTCTATAAAGGAAGACTTGAGAGACGTGACCAGTAATAGAAAAATATGACTTACAAATTCAAAGGGACAAAAATATCATATACTAGAAAGAGCAGTTTTGGTATTTTAAATGTCCGCCTGGCTAGCTACCACCATTTTATTTAAGTCTGCCGCCAAAACAGCAATATTTATAGCATTGTTGTGTTCCGGTTGTCAGAGATAAGATAGCCAGTGCCCCAAATAGGATGGGGTTTCCGGGTCAGTACGCTTCCACCTTTGGCCTCATATTCACTTAACATCAGGTGTGATTGAGGTTAAGTACTAACCCGTTGTGCATAAAAAAAAAGTTAGCAGTAATTTTTTTGTTATGATGAAAACCGAATAAATATCAACTACGAAGTGGCCACTATACATTACAAGTACTTGCGCCAAGTACCCATAATAATTGATACTATCCTTATTTTTAATCTGTCAAAATACTTAATTCATAAAAGTAAATTACAATTACATCTCCCAAGTCTTTCTGTATACACCGCAAGGAGGCGTCAACATAAGCACTCTGGTGGGTATCATCACAGGCCACTATAGACTAAGTGGACACCTATCCCTACTGATTAATAATAAACCAGCCAACATTTCCTAGTTGAGTGTGTCGTCTCCTCCAGGATAACATGGGAAATTTTTAGAGAGAACAGGATTGAGGAAGAAGAACAATGTTCTGCAGGAAAACTGGAAGATTTCGTGAACAGACTCAACCGGGGTCACATTAACCAATGCTCCATAGACTTGGATGAAATAGTTCCTCTAACGAACCGGCCATCAGACTGAAGCTTGCAGACGTCCTTCAATATCAATGGAGGCGTCAAAATGAATTGAGCAAAGCAGGGAGTAGTAAAATGCTCCTTAGAATAATAGAAACATAGTAATGAAGTGGCTGGATGCAGATAGCTGAGGATCGGGTGGTGGCGCCCTTTATACTTTATGTAAAGAAATGGATGGTTACAGGCTAACGAATAAGGATGATGGATGAGTAGCTATGGAAAAACACTACAAAGGTGGATGGTTCCATGATGGGTAGACAGTGATGACTCACAGTTGTCGGGTGAGTGCTTGATCTTGGGCGTGCGCTTGGGTCGTCGTTCGATCGCGTTGCGTTGCTCGATTAAGGAGCGCAGTCGTTCGATCTCCGCCTGGTATTCGCGAAGCTTCGCGTCCTTCGGATCCTCGTTGCGTACCGGCTTGTTCTTTATCGCTGCAAGTACATCACGTGGATATGATTACTACATATAAGAAGAGTTAATTCAAAATTTACAAATCCTCAGGTGTTTACAATTATGCAACCCCTCCGATAAAGAAATAAAATCAGTTATTTCGAACTACGTCAAAGTTTGGCCTCACTCACTTGATGCTAACACACGATGTTGCAATGTTTGTTGTCATGTGTTGAGAAATGAGAAATAAATAAAAAATCCGTAATAAAAAATAAACTTTTGTACAGAAAGGTTCTCGCGACAAGGGATAATAGTTCTTAGAACCGTATTAATAAAGGAATCTCAATACAAGTCTTGAGGCTGCATCAACCGAGATGCGTCTTAAGCAGTTGACGCTATCTCAAGCTCCATGCTAATTTATAAACCAATCTTGAGGTCTACTCAGCTGAGATCACTTCTCAAGTCCTATACACCTCAGCGGCGAATGAATGATAGTCTTGAGTTTCGTTTATTAACACGCGCACCTCTCAAGTGAGTACTACTTGAGTGTGCACGTGCTTTGCAGGTCTCAAGTTAGGTTTATTAATACGGGCCTTAGTGCTAGGTTACATGATGCGGTGCGGCGCAGTTAATTGTCGCGCACAAATTTTTTTTTGCACATACATAGTAAGCTACTATGGCTGGTATCATGGATACGAGATGGTTGATAACCTACACGTATACGGCGAGAATTCCCAACAGCCTTTACAAAATACAAAAAAAGTCTCGTACTCATTTTCTTTAGTAATACAGCATTCAAAGGCCTCGTAAACTATGTTTGTAAGTACCTTTGGCTCGATGCGAGTACCGCAACGTGGTGATCGTCTCATCGTAGTTATATGAGGCGGGGCCGATGTTCGCGATCATGATGGTCTTGCTGTTGCCGCCCAGAGAGTCCTGCAGAATCCGCGTCAGCTTCGAGTCTCTACATTCACATATGAGGTCTTTTTAACTCATTGTCTTGGAAAACTAAAAATTTATAGTAAATTCATTACTCCTAATGAACCACATTTGGGAGGCCAGTGAGAAAATATTATTCGACAATGTTATATAAAATCGTGTAAAGGAGGTTATCCGATCAGGAATTACCTAATAGCGCCAGTAATGGACTAATAAGCTTAAAACTCTCCACCACAACAAAACTATGTGCATGTATGTTACCTGTAGGGCACGTGAGGGCTGTTCTCTGCGAGCGCGGAGATAACATTTCCTAAGGACGAAAGCGCCTGGTTGATACGCGACGCCTCGCGCAACCGCTCGGCCGACGCGTTGGTTTTGCGCTGCCGTTCGCTGCCTGCCAAGTCCACCAAGTTCAACTTGCCCACTCTGAGGACACAACATAATAACTTGTTATATTACTATGTATGATTCGCTGCAAAGATTACGACAAACCAACCCGTTTTTCTAAAGTATCATCATCATCAGCCCGTAAACATCCCACTGCAGGGATTTAGGCCTTCCCTCGTATACGAGGGAGTATGGGCCATAGTCCACCACGCTGGGCCAATTCAGGTTGGGCACTTCACATGCCTTTGATTTTTTTTTATTTCCAGGCATGCCGGTTTCCTCACGAAGTTTTCCTTTATCGTTTAAGAGCAGTCGAATAAATGCACATAAGTAATTAAATTAAATTTCAAAACTCATTGGTACATATGGCCTGCATGGGATTCGAACCCGGACCTCCTAAATTGGGAGACCGCGTCTTAACCGCTGAGCCACCAACGTTCTTCTAGACTTCAACGTTTCTAGAGTATACATATTGTAAAAGGCAACACATCTGTTCTGTGTTTAACATTATTTTTGACACATTTTGATGACGTTAACCCCATTGTATACTAAGTCTAAATTAAATCTAATTTACAAAATAGAGCGAACATCAGTCTAGCTAACGCTGAAGTTAAATTGTTATGTCATCCCAACCTCATTACCAGTAAATTCTTTTTAGACGCAAAACGGACACAATTCACCAAAATAATGATGCAGATTTTCGACTTTTCCCACATGTTAGTTCGGAGAGCTGACCTTCAGGTACTCTGTTTAACACTGTGAAGTTACTAACAACGGTTCCATGGGTTTGCAACTGCCGATCCGATGCTAATTCAAACACGCTTCTTATAAGAAACTGTTTATTGCAAAGGTACCAATACCCGTCTGTCATCGGCATGTGGTAAAAAGCAAACAAAGGCGCAAGTCAATCTGAATGCCATTCAAAACCGTTATCAAATCACGACCTCCGCGATGTCATTCCGGTCTAATAGAAATTGTGCGTTTTTTCCTGAAGCTTCACATTCCAAATCAATCGACTTTTTACAGAAACCACCCAAAAAGTATTAACTGTTTGATGTTGAAATGTGCTGAGTGCTGAGCTTGGACGTTGAAGCGTGGCCTGTATTATTATGAGCAGCAAGGAATACGCACCAGGCTTATCTGTCACGTTTATCATCCAGAGCCTGGATTCATGGCGTATACCTAGATACAGTAGGCTTATAAAGGGCACATCCAGCTCTCATATATTTAAGAATATTCCAGAAGGAGGGGATCCACAATTCGACTGTATTTTTTATGTGTGTTCCGGTTTATCTCCGACATTTGTGAACCGACCGACTAAAGAAACTCTGTGTAAGAAGGGTTATTACAGGATAGATGATTATTTAGGCGATAAGGAGGTCTGGTGTTAGCTGGTCGTTATGTTAATTGTTATTGTTTTGTAATATGTAATATAAAATGTAATATTATTGTAAAGATGGAAACTAATTGAAAAGATGTGTTGTTGCGGAGTTTCTTGTCACTTCTTCTCCCTAACCATAAAACCTTGTGAAGCGATGTAGTTTTTAAAAAAATAACATGTTGACTTTCAATAAGTGATATTTTTGTATCCTACATTGAATAAAATATTTTAGATTTTTTTTTTGACTTCAGTACATAACTCTTTTTACCCGACTGCCCAAGAAAAACTGTCCGTTTTGTATGTCCGTTCCTTTGGCGCATCCTGTAGTCTAAACGGCTTGACCAATTGTCATAGGATACATTTTATGGTAAAAAATCCAACATGGCGCCCGCAAAATACAAAGGCCAGTCAGGTTTTTTGGTTTTTCAATACTTAAATAGTTATTGTCGGTACAAAACAAACAAAACACTGCTTTACGTCTGGGTCGCTTCCAGCGAAACTTCAAGAGATTATCTGTGGATGTGGGGTCCAATATAACAACACAGTGGTATTGGTACCCCGATTGCGGTCCCCTACACGTGTGCGTAATACAGTTATTGACCGAATCATTAGGTGTTGTGCATCATACTATCGTGTTGCCGACCGTCCTCACACAGTGTTGTGCATCATACTATCGTGTTGCCGACCGTCCTCACACAGTGTTGTGCATCATACTATCGTGTTGCCGACCGTCCTCACACAGTGTTGTGCATCATACTATCGTGTTGCCGACCGTCCTCACACAGTGTTGTGCATCATACTATCGTGTTGCCGACCGTCCTCACACAGTGTTGTGCATCATACTATCGTGTTGCCGACCGTCCTCACACAGTGTTGTGCATCATACTATCGTGTTGCCGACCGTCCTCACACAGGAACTAATACACAGCAATAGGTTGATTGATTGCGCCAAGTAAAAGTAAAAACTATAAGTTGTGAGACATACTTTTATGTTGGTCAATGAAATGCTTTCTGAATATCTTTTTATATTTTGATGTAGAGTATGTACTGAGATGTATGGTTTCGGCACATAAAAAGAATAGAATCAACCGGTCTTCTACCGTGGGTGTCGTAACAAGCGACTAAGGGACTTTACACCAAAAAACATCTAGATTTGCACGTTTTAACGGCGATGGGCTCACACCCTGCCACGTATGCACTTCTGTAAATATCCAAAAGTGAACCGCAAATGTAGTATCAAGCATGTTTGGAACACCCAAACGGTTATGTTTGGGATATCTCTGACCACCCGATTATAGATAAAGGTCGTGATCTTATGTATGTATGGAGATAAGTATCTACTTTGTACATTTTCTGAGTCTTATGCTGACAGAGAACATACCTTACTGAAGTCGATTGTTTTGAAGTACTCGTAATACAATCTCTATTAAAATCAAACATAATTTATTATTTAAATAAGGAAAGTACATTTAAATGTCTTATAGAAACTACAAATTAGGCGGCCTTATCGCTAACAGCGATCTTTTTCACGCAAACCTATCATCACGGAATTCAATACGATGTAATTAAGTGGATTAGCACAAATAATTTCCTAATTGTTAAATACATATGAAAGTTCTACATATTGAATTCAAAAAGTGGTAATGTCGGACACATTAATTTTCGTTTTCTACTGGCATTTCAATACGAGGGTTTCCGTGCAATTGAAGTCGGTTTTGTTTCAATTGAAAGCAATCGGTAGCCCACACCCGCATCCACATCGTGTCGGAGCCCTACATCCGCCGTCTGAATCATTCAGCCCGCTCTTTCATTGAGCATCCCATTTACATTGGCCACTTCCTTCGGTTTATGCTCAAGTGCTTTTTCGAACACCATCGAATATTTATCGGATAGTACCTTATATCACAGAACAACTAATTTACTCTTGCATGAATATAAATTTAGTTATTAAGAATCAAGTGGTGTCCTATTGCAGCCCGACTCAACTAGAATTGGGATTCCTCATGAAGTAACAACTAGACTTCGGTGACACTATGAATGCATTTTACATATGTAGTGGTATTCTTATAGAAACAATGAGCTAGTGTATACATACATGGCTTGTATTATTACATGCAATTCTATTTAAAAAGAGATTAGACACGCTATACAGGGAACTAGCCCAATCTTAGTCATATTTCTAGATCTAGAGGGTTATCCTTTATTATTAATCGTTCATTATATTGTATAAAGTTTTTATATTATTAGAATTAGGTATTATAAGTATTATAATTATATAAGTATTAGCATTATAGTTACAGACGTAAAAAGTGTGCTTAGTGGCTAATTCACATAAGATTTTTATTTTTATTTTTAAGTCTTTTTCTTTTTGTTAACGCACTCTCAAGTAGGCAACAGCAGTTTTTTTTTTTTTTTCTTTTTTCTCACACATAAGTGTATGTGGGAACGCGCCTGACTGCTGTTTTATGTTGAAAACCTAAGTGAGAGAGGGGTTGCGCTGAAAACCAGCGCTGTCAATTGCCATAAGACATATTGGCAGCAAATGCTGACGCCCAATCCCTTTGCCACAAATACATACATTTAAATAAGGAAAATATACCTTACGAAATTTTCTGTATTTGTTGGCAATAAATACTTTTCTTTCTTTCTTTCTTTCTTTCTTTCTTTCTTTCATTATCTTAAAGAGGCAGGGTTAATGTCTCAGTAAAAGTACTGCGACCTTTGCAAATTTATTGTGCCATTCGCTCTGCTTAAAGTACGTCCTTTAGGCCAGCTTGCATGTACAGCGCGATATCCCGGGGGGTGAAGAGTTTAACGTCCTTATAGTGAGTCATAAGATACCTACTGAGATCGGCTTTTAGTATGGATAAGTGTAACATTTATCCATATTAAAAGCCGATCTCAGTAGCTCGGTGGCTCAGCGGTTAAGACGCGGTCTCCCAATTTGGGAGGTCCGGGTTCCATTCCCAAGCAGGCCATATACCTTACCAATGAGTTTTTAAATTTAATTTAATTACTTATGTGCATTCATCCGACTGCTCTTAAACGGTGAAGGAAAACATCGTGAGGAAACCTGCATGCCTGAGAAATAAAAATTCAAAGGCATGTGAAGTCCCCAACCCGCATTGAGTCAGCGTGGTTGACTATGGCCATACTCCTACATCCATGCAGTGGAATGTTTACGGGCTGATGATGAAAGTGTAACACTCGCAAAGTATGTGTATAGGAATTTCCTCCCCAGAATCTACAATGACAGTACCTAGCTTACGTGAGCCCTGTTCCCATGCTTGTTCAGTTCAGTCATAAGGCTCGTACGGTCAAGTTTCAGTTTCCATATTGTGACAGGGTGTATATCACAATAATTGACGCAACGCTCACACTTGTTTTGCGTAGACATTGTTCTACATATTAGACGTGTGACTAATGGAGCATTGCTTTCTGATTCTGGGTAATACAGTAAGAGCCTATCACAGGAGCGCTGATACTGACGCCGCGATAAAGACGTGGCGTGCGATAATGAGATCATCCGTGAGGATATTGTTACGCAAGATCGACAAAGATCTGTTGATCAATGTCGATTATTGTGTGCTAGCACACTATAACGATCACACATCGATCAAGACTGATCTGGAGCCATGGTGGATGTACATCATAATCCTATCAGATTATTCAACCTTGGGAGATGGTTACAGATTTTCTGTGGAGACATTGGATTCGTTGGGACCTGAAGCACGAATGCTACAACTCGCCTTATTGAGGTATCCGGCGATTGTAGAGCTGGCGCTTACCTTGGCCAACGCATCAGTATTGCCATTTAACAAGGTAATGTTGCATCCTGGGTACCCTCCCACATGACAGCGATCTTGAACACGTTTTCTTGTTTAGATTTTGGTGCTTAATACGTGTTTGAAGTCTTTGGTTTTCTTCTATTTTTCTACTTATATTCTAATTTTGGTGTATTTAAGTTGTTTAGTTTGTTTTATTAGTTAATGTTATTGTCATGTATTTTATGTTGTAAATAAACATTCACTATCCTACAAGATTGATTGCTGTTTTTGTTACTTTGGTCGATCGATGTGTTTTATGGGCCGCAAAATTACACCTACGTCCAACCAACTCTCTTGCCGTGGTTGTCGTAAACGGGACTAAGGGACTTTACACCAAAAAATATCTATAGACTTGCACGATTTAACGGCTATAGGCTCACACCCTGCCCTGTGTGCATTTCTGTAATCTTCGAAGTAACCATAGGTGGCATTTTGCTTTATAGGCGTTTTAAATGTTAGTAATTTTTCCATTTAATCTTATAGCTGTTTAGGAGTAATCTTTCAAAGTCGTGTTGCGGTGTAGGCATTGTGATCACAAAGTGTGTAAAGTATTAAACTCTTAATGTTTAAAACACCTTAATGTTTGGGATATATTGACCACCCTATTTGGGATAAAGGTTGTGACGTTATGTATGTGTATGTAAAATTATAGTCGAATTAGCATTACGCGACGGTCACTGGTGTAGTTTGGGGCGTTTTCATTCTAAGTAAGGGCCAGTCGCAGCGTCCACCCTAGCGCTCGTGCGAACACGCTCGCAGTCAGTAACACACACACGTTTCCGTCACGGCGATTACTAACTCATAAAATCACAATTCATATTACACGAGTGAATTGTATACACAAATGGAGAATTCTTAGAATGTTTAAACGTTTACTTGGTTCAGTTGTAATAAAATTGGGTTATGAATATGGGTTGTCGAGAATCTGTTCCCAACCGGCTACACGTTTATCTGCTATTTCAAATTGTCCTTATACCCAAAGGTTGACAGGATACGTTGCTTTTAGTGATACGGTTGTGAAATTGTATCTCTACCTAAGCAATAAAAATTATATAGAAGAAAGAAAGAAAGAAAGAAAAGTATTTATTGCCAACAAATACAGAAAATTTCGTAAGGTATATTTTCCTTATTTAAATGTATGTATTTGTGTATTGTAATAAATATATAGGTGTATTGTAATTGTCGGGTCAATCTTTCCTCGGAACAAACCAACATAATAACATTTTGAATGTTTTTGAATTTCTAAATTATTATTGACGAATACCTAGTAGAAAAAAGAGACTAGTGGGTAGTGACCATGCAACGGTCGCGGGTTCGAATTTCGCTACGGGTAATCTGGTTGTCAATGTAAACAACATAGGGTTTACGAATCGGAGGTCGCGGGTTCGATCCCCAACGGGACACAAATCAAAAAAATATTTATTTCGTAGGATGAAAATTATCACTTGAAAACGTCACATTTTTTAAGTTATTATTAAAGTTTTTGACGTTATTGCTCATTCACAAAGCTGATTCCCCAGAGGAGAACGAGCAAGAAAATACATATTTAGTACTAGGTTTGGTTGGTGGTAGGGCATTTTAAAATGTCTGCCTGGCTAGCTACCACCATCTTATCTAAATCTACCGCCAAACAGCAATGTTGTAGTGTTCTGGTTGTCAGGGCTAAGATAGCCAGTTCCCCAAATATTTGGGTTTTCGGGTCAGTACGCTTCCATCTTCGTCCTCTTCACTTAACATCAGGTGTGATTGAGGTCAAGTGCTAACCTGTTGTGCGTAAAAAAAAAACTATTTTCTAGTAAAAAAAATTATCTATAATTAAATTTTCTATACAGGGTGAATATGAGTTCGTGTAATTCCCATTAACTGGTAACATCACTCTTGATTATGAACAACGTTCCACAAGGAACCATAGTCGAATTATATCAAAAGATTGTTGATTATCCATACAAAGTAAACCATTCTGAAACCACCTTCAGTAGGGAACTCCAACAATTTTCTCCTGGTGACTCCACTCCTGATTACAAACCCCTTTCCTCTAGGAGTCACAGCTGAATTCAGCCGAAAATCGTTAGAATTCCAAACTAAAGGTGGTTTCAGAATGGTTTACTTTATAAGGGCAATCGGAAATTTTTTGATCGAATTCGACTATAGTTACTTAGATATAATCCTCCAATTTACTTACCATTTGCGAGCACCAACTACGCGCAAAACACGTTTCTCAGGCGTGCAAGCAATCGTTTCAATTGTCCATCAAAAGAATTCGCTTTTGATCTGTTTAACACCAGTTATACGTCAGCTAGGCGTCAATTGTCGCAAAATTTCTTTTCAACTTAAAAATTGTTGTTTTTGATTTGTTTTTGGTTTTTATTATTAATCACAAAGTACATAATACTAGATCAAGTAACGTTGTATATACCCTACACGTAAGTCACCATAGTGCTGTACTGGATATTATAATGCTAATTTGTTGTTATCAGTGAGGACCTGTAATTGGCTTACTGTTGTTACATACATGTCTAAGTTATTACAAATGCTGTTGGTCTTCCAAATAAATTAAAAAAAAAAAATAGTTCCTTGGTGAAAGTTGGTCGTAATCAAGAATAGCGTCACCAGTTAATGGGGGATGTACTCGTATAATGTATAATGGTATATCGAATTACACTACCCCGAAAAACGTTTGACCGAAAGCCGAGTACATTGCGGAATTTGTTCATCGTTAAAATTTTTAATTATAACCAACTCCGCAATGTACTCGGCTTTCGATCAAACGTTCTTCGGTCAAACGTTTTTCTGGGTATTGTAATTCGGTACACCATTATACATCCGTTAATGGGAATTACACGATTTCAAATTCACCCTGTATAGGTGTATGACTATCTTCAGTCAGAGTCAGTAAACAATATAACGCATGTAATATATCGATCAATAGACACATCGCACCAGTTAGCTACGCCCCAAGTGGCATGCGTGTCTAATTGATTAACTTGTATTATTCGTTGCCTATTTTGGTCAATTCGCCCACGGAACGCCGAAATGTTCAATGACTGCTAACGATGCTAATATTTGCATACGCCGAGGCATTACTGCCGCAAGTCGCGAACATGCGTATATAAGAGTAGGGATGGACTATTTTTTATCGATATAACCACGTGTCGAGGAGAATCGCCAGTATGACAATGTCGATAGTTACACTTGATGTTATGAAGTGAAATGAAAATGAAATGAATATCATTTATTCATGTAGGCAATACAATATGCACTTATGAACGTCATTTGTTTTTTAAACTACCACTAGCTCGGAACGCGACCACTACTGAGAAGAGCTAGCGAGAAACTCAGAGGGTTTGTCTCTTTTCAATCAATCATTTACAATCTAGAAAGGTTACAACAATTTTTATATATCGTGTAGAGGAGCCGTTTAATCCCATGGATTACTATCATTAATGTAGTCTGAAATTTGGTAATATCCCTTTTTACATAATTTTTGTTTTATAATAAGTCAATCAAGCAATCAAATACGCTTTATTGTTTAAATAAGGAAGGTACATTTAAATATCTTATAGAAACTATAAATTAGGCGGCCTTACCGCTTACAGCGATCTCTTCCAGGCAAGATTTTGTATATCCATGGGAACCTTGTTGTAGAAGTGCACACATTGACCTCTGAATGACTTACTAACTTTACTAAGTTAAGTGAAGTTAAGGCCGGGTATTCCTGCAACAGTAGGCATTTAACGCTAACCCGGATGCGCGCGCGAAATATACTTCGCGACGACACGCAGCGGCAGTACTCGCATGTCCTCGCCAGCGACATAGTATAGAAATAATCAGTAGGACAATTTTATTCGACTGTAGAAATGCATTTTTTATGATACTTTGTTTATAGTAGGATGTTTTAGAGTTTCGTAAGTAAATGAGGTAAGCCATTAATAATTTATTTCCTTACTTAATTGGTTTAGGCGTAAAAAGGTAACAGATAAACGACAGAGTTACTTTCGCATTTATAATATTAGTATTGATTATAAAATATAATTATAATAAAATTACATTATAATCATTTAACATTATCCTAAATGATCACAATATCAAACAACTGTCTATTGGTATTTTCACTATCCATCACTGACCGCAATCCAAATTGAACAATGATAATCACATACATTACATTCGAAATGTGCTGTGAGTTATTTGCGTTAAAGTTGATTTTTCGTTGCGACATATCGTTGCGCGGCTCCTTTGTTGGTCTTTTGATGCTATAGTATCAAAATTATTTTAAAACTCCTCTAAATTTAACTGGCGTGTGCCATGTGCCGATTGTATATCATCAGCTTTACACAATTAACGCTTTATTCCAAGATGGTTTTGAAAAAAAAAAATAAACTACCTAAGCCAATACTTTCTATTTCACTTACCTACTTTCTATTTTTTTCTTTACGGTAAAAAAACTCATCCAGTACTGAAGAGGTAGAGCCACGCTGCAAGCTATTTTTTTAGCTCGCAGCATGAATGAGTCGGCTCGATCGGTGAAGTACCACCCTCACGCAGAAGACCGATGTTTGAGTAGCGGCATTTTGCCACTGCGCTTCGCCCGTATGCGAGGGCGCCGGAAGCCCAACCCAGTCTCCCCTCAGAATAGTAGCGGTATTTGAAGAAGACCCCAGGAGGATAGCAGCACGCTTCGTGCTGGAAAATACCTCCATGAGCGTCGCTCAGGCTGCCCTACGTATTCTGGGGTGAGCAACCTCAAAGGCCGGCAACGCATCTGCGACCCTTCTCGTGTTGCAGATGTCCATGGGCGGCGGTGTTACTTTCCATCAGGTGACCCGCAGTTTGCTGCCCTATCTCATAAAAAAAACACACACTATTAAATAGACGTTAACTATAAGGGCTGATCTAAATCAGCAACTGGTTCTGGCGCAGATGACGAAGATATAGGAATATCTTGTAAATGTACATCAGTTGGCGATATCCATGTCCTGAAATAATAATTCTTCCTTCAACAGATATGTAAAAAATACATATATCTATACAAAACAAATAATTTTTGATTTGTATAATGTTTATGTCACTGAAAGACAACAAAAAATTAACTTAGTAGCAGAAGGTTGCAAATCAACAGGCTTTAATGTTATTAAAGATTCTTCAGACCTGTTAGAGGCATCGTCACAAGGTTGTCTGAAAAAAGAAACGACTTCATTAAAATGCAAAATTGAGCAGGTAAATCTAAGTATGTTATTATTATTATTTAATCATTTATTACAAACATGTTTACTTAAATGCATCACTTTATACTCTTAAATTTAAAACAAGTTTGTGTGATATTGCACACACCATTTTAATACTAGGTACCTACTTCTATGCATCTGAGTTAACATAATATGTAGGTATGTACTATTTACTCTATGGTCAGGATAGAGATTGTCAAGAAAACAAAGACAATACCTACTGTGCTTCTGTGCTATTTGTTTGTAGAAATAAGCCTTTCTTATTTCGTGTTACTTTAGAACTGAAACAATAAATTATGTAATTATTAAAAAAAACATCATAATTACAAAATCATTTAAAGCTAAAACAATTAAGATAGGTAAGTGAAAGGAAAACAGTAATGTAATGGTACGTCCCCTCACTAGCAACTCGTTCCAACACTATAGGGCACGCACGACTCGCGCATTGTGATTGGCTGGCCTCCATGCACTGACCGGAAACCCACCGGCAAGCTCGCGTCAATGCTCCCCGCACACCTCAGTCCTCATTTTTCGTTATGTGTAGCATTTAATCCTATTGTGAACGCATTGTATCTTTACTAATTTTATTGTAGGTATTGCTCATCATGACGTGACGAGACATGAACTTTATCAATAAACGAGAGACTAAATTGTAGAAACTGATTATAACATAATATTTACTGTTAAGACTCGTAGAAACTACTGATATAGATGTATACTGTGGTCAGGAGTTACGGATGATGTTGAATCCATACTAATATTATAAATGCAAAAGAAATAAAACTTACCATATTTTCTTAGCAATGTTTTTCTTCTTCGTCAGCGATTGTTTGGTTTTTGTATTTTTTTTTATTTCCCATTTTCACAGAATTTTTATCTTGCAATTAAATACTTTATACACAAAATAAAACTATTATACACACAAAAAAAACTTAAGAATGTTAACTACCTACTAATATTATTAGTTCGATAAATCACAATATAAATATGACACAAAAAAATACTTTATAATTCGACGAATTTACACAACAGAAGGGTCGCGACCGCGCAAAATTTGGAACAGGTCCTACCTCGGCAAGGTCTCGCGAGACACTGGCGAGTGCCGCGTGGATCGAAAATCACTTGAATAATCGATAAAAAAATTAGAAGATGATATAAAAAAAATCGATCGGAAGTAATCCCTCGAGTTATCTATAAACTTTATTTTAGTAAATGATTCGTAATATAAAATCATTTATTATAAGAATAACATCGAAAATAGAAGATAAAATGACAGGAAAAGAGGCAACTTTGTGAATTAATTCTATCGAGCCAACTTTATCAAATCGTGTTTCCATCGGATACATTCCCTAGAATATATCCTCAACAATATAAATAAATTTTCGTAGATTTTAATTTCACTGTTTACTACTTCAAAAATAAATTCAAAAACGTGTTTATGTGGGAATACCCGGCCTTAAGGCCGAAGGTGGATCATCGCTCACCCTGAACCCCTAACTTATTTGGAGGATTGGCTGTCTTATCTCAAACAGCGAGAACACAACAAGCTATCAACGCTAATATTATAAATGTTATAGTTTAGATATTTCCATCAATTACGATGAAAAGTGCAGAGATAGACTATATGTCTTGGATTAATAAATAGGGTAGGTACCTTTTATTTCAAATCTTGATATAAATCCCGCGGGTCTTCTACGTTTGACCACACGTGGTGTCCACTCCAGGACTCGTTACTCCTAACCTACTGCCATTTCAGCACACCAATCCTTTCGCTATGTCAGCGACTCTCATTCTCTAACGAATGTTCTTATCTCTGCTGACATTATTCCTTAGAAAAATCATAGGCATATGTAAAATTTATTAAACATTAGGAATTAGTTTTTTAAATTTTTATTTTTAATATGCAAATTCGAATAAAATAAAATATTTAAAATCATGCCATATCGATATTCTAAAATCGATAAGTGTCGGACATCTCAAGCGGGAAGTAAAGTAGTTGATTATCACCTGTTACCGGCGAGCCCACGCGGCACTGACCCTCGGAATGTGCCAAATGTTGGCCCACACTGAAGTGCCAATGGTCACACATGAGATGACACCTTCGCCACACGTTGTTTACCTTATAGCCAAACCAAATTAAGTAAAGAGCCAGCTTCTGTTTCCGCGTTTGATCTCTCAGATGGTCTATTTTGCGTAGGATCTAATTTCCAAGCTCTAATGCTCCAAAGCGACTTGATGCATCGGGGACTTGTGCGTCACCCACGCATTCCATCGCTACTATACTATCAGCAAACGGCAATTCATTAACAATTCATTTCGTTGGCGATTTTACAAATCAACATTCAATTTAGTTTCGTTTATGTAGGCTCAACAATAAAATTCCGTTACTAAATATTAGAGCCCAAACCACAGAATAATTAATAGTAGGTACTAAAGGTACCCAAACTCGAAACCCCTCGAAAGCCCCCGAGAAAATAAATGATTACATCATCCAGATAATAGCGTTTTTCGTCAGGGGTAAAAAAAATGGCAGTTAAAGTTCGCAAAGATTGTATTTAAATCTGTCTCAAGATATCTGTATACGCATCTCTTGAGTAATCCGAACATCATCGTCAGTGTTGATGCTATAGCGAGTGTTTGTAATAAACATTGACACAATGCGCGTGCGCGACCGGAGACGCGCACTACGCGATAGTTTCACACATTTCACATCGAACATACGATAAAACCGCTAATTTGTCATATTTAGAACCACAGTCGTTCGACTGGACAAGTCTGGTGTCCTGCCT
Source organism: Oegoconia quadripuncta (assembly GCA_949316235.1). Lineage (NCBI taxonomy): Eukaryota > Metazoa > Arthropoda > Insecta > Lepidoptera > Autostichidae > Oegoconia > Oegoconia quadripuncta. The sequence continues at coordinate 20,285,666 of OX438758.1, forward strand.
TTTCGCCGAAAATTGTTTGGCAGATTGTCACTTGGCAACCAACGTTTCGCCGATGTTTAACTTTGACAACTAACGATTAGCAAATTTTTGTATGACAACGTTTCATTTGGTAGAATTATTGTTAAACTGATTATTACAATGACACAAAACGTTTGGGACATTTATCATTTGTCAAACATTTCACAAGGCCACACAGCTATTAGACGATTGACGTTTTGTCAGTGTAACAGTTCCTTTTCATACTGAATGATCTGAACTGTCTCCTAAAAAGGAATAACAATAATTTAGATGAATGTAGGTAAGTACTATACAAAATGTTTATAGGGCGGGTGCGAGCGTAGCGAGCACGGGAGTTCGGGGCACCCCGACATCTGTTAGTTTGACATGTATACATAGAGAAATGAAACCATATTTAATTGAACATTTGGTAAACAATAAACAACTAAAGGAATATTACGCAAACTAACATTCTGCTACTTGAAAGTTGGCATTTTAAAAAGTGTCATTATGAAAAGCAGACCAAACGTACAGTTGGTAACTGTGAGGTTGGAAAATAAAACAAAACTGTATGATAAGTTGGCAAATGATTATTCGGCGAAATAAAATTCTGCGAAACGTTAGTTGGCAAGTGAAAATCTGGCAAATAATTTTCGGCGAGAGGGCAGAGAACCGTCCAGTCCTTGTCTGGATGTATCACACCAATGCATGCAGCAATACTTGACCTCAACCACACTTGATGTTAAATGAAGATGAGGCCGAAGGTGGAAGCCTACTGACCCGGAAACCCCATTTGGGGTACCTACTGTCTATCTTATCTCTGACAACCGTAACACAACAATACTATTAACATTTCTGATTGACGGCAGACTTAGATAAGACGGTGGTAGCTAGCCAGGTGGACATTTTTAAATACCCTACCACCAACCAAACCGAGTACTAAACATTCGTATTTCGGATCCGTAAACTCTATGACCTTACCTTGCCCAGGAGGCGGTTAAAAAAATTTCGTTACGTGTTTGCGAGAGGAGGATAACCATATTCAAAACTGATAAAACGTCCAACGTTCTTCGTTAATGCTTTTATTTGCGTAATTGTCGCGTTTATCATTTATATAGGTACTAATATAAATATTAATCGTGACAAGTTTATGGAGTCATAAAATAAATATGATTACAAATAAAGCGAGTAATGTAGCAGCACAAGTTTGTTTATATAGAGACTGTTTGATCATTGTAGTGGCGCGGGCGCATCGTCGCGCTTTGAGGATTACAAAGATTTACTGCCGTCAAAATGTTGTCTCAAGACTTAACTGTTTGAAGAACCTGAACAATCACAACCCTCGCACTAAGGAATGACTTCGTGATGTCATGTGGAAGGCTTAACGCCCAATTTATGGCTTGGTTTATTAATTCGGAATTGTCACTGAAATAACACACAAATAATTAAAAGAGTTGAAATATTAGGGCTGCTGGTGTGGCAGGTTCGAATTCCGCTAGAGGTAAATGTTTGTATGATGAATACGAATATTTATTCCCGAGTGATGAATGTTTATTTAAATATATTTATCCACTCTCTACATAGTATGCATTGAAAGCACATTATGTCTGTTACATTGTTAGGTACACCATATTATATATCTCGTAGACAGCGATAAATTAGCGACAGGATTTATTATTTCAATAATGAAATGAGTATCATAATACGCGGTGTGCAATGGGAAGTGGGCCTGGTGGCGCTGGTATCGCCGGAAATGGCGCGGTGACGACGTTAACAGTTATATTAGGTCTTCACATCGAAAATGGGTCACACTTTGCTACCAGCCGTCGAAGGAGTCGGACCACCACTGGACATAAACGACCATTAGGGACTTTTACTACGAGCCTTCAAAGGAGTCGGAGCTCCACTGAACACATCTACGACTGTGAGTGATTTGATTACCATTATCACCGACGCTTGGAAGAATCTGGTGAGTCGTTAGCTAATAAGAAGTTGATCATGGGATTTGAGCAAGGAGGAATTGAATACCAGGTCCGGTAGAATTCCACAGACTGCACGCGGGGGCCAAGTTGTATGGCATGAGGGGCGTGTAAATGTTTACTATTCACCAGTAAGCATCTCAGGTTTCATGATCATAATCGAATGTGAATACGTTGTCGATTCGCCTATAGTAGCTTGCAATAATGTCGCCATTGCCCGAGCAAACCACGCGACTGGCACCGTCCCGGTCGCTAGCAACGCCCACCCCGAAACCATCTGCGACATATTATATATATATATATCGTATATATCACGTCTGCGTCATCTCACTAAGAGAGGGCAGGCCATCATAATCCACCACACGGACTACGACTTCTTTATTTACTTTATTCTACTGTCCACCTTTATCCCATATAGGGTGGTCAAAGTTATCCCAGACATAAGCGTTTAGGTCTTTCAAACATTAAAAGTTTAATGCTGGCAACTACATCCCGGTTCATCTTTCGAATTATACAGGGTGAATTTGAATTCATATAATTCCCACTAAATGGCGACGCCACTCTTGATTACGAACAACTTTCGTCAAACAACTATAGCGAAATTCGATCCAAAAAATTTCGATTACCCATAACAAAGTGAACCATTCTGAAACCACCTTTTGTATGGAAGTCCAACAATTTTCGGCTTAACTCGGCTATGGTTCAAGTGGTGATTCGTTATCGGTAGTAGACCACTAAACAGCAATTACATTAATTAAATTTCGCCCTGTATACAGAAATGTAGACGTGAGCAAATCAAATCAAATTATTATATTTCATAGGATAAAATTGTCACTTGAAAACGTCACTATTAATATTACGTTTAAATTTACTGCTCATTCACAAAGCCAGAGAAGAACGAGCAAGAAACTCTAGGGTTGCTCTTTTAAACAGATTATGGGTTACAATTTGTGATTTGATAATTATATGAATAATAAGACAGCTATGTCCATGCTTGCTTATCATTGAAATAGTCAGTGATGTTATAATAGCCTTTTGCTAATACATTCTGTTTTATGATTGCTTTAAATTCTTCGACCACATAACTAATGAGCACATCCCAGCGCTGTGAGGTTTGGTTCAACTCCATTAAAATTAAAATTATATATAATAATTGTTACCGACATAAGGAAATCCACTAAAATATTCCGAGCCAGTGAAAACAAGCGAAGTGGGTAAAAAGCGCGAGTTGCAGAGCGTCAGAGCGGACGATTGCCCCAAATGCTCACTGTATTCGCTATCATTGTTACAACAAGGTTACGATTTAAGGTTGGCGGCGCGGATCATCGTGTAACCAAACCTTTGCGCAAACTTTGTACCAACCTACACATGAGTAAGCACTATAAAACTCCCAGGTGTCAATCGCGATAATCTCTTTGGACATGTGACGAACGTTTCTGCATATAAATACAGACGGTAACGTATCGAGTCTTGCTCATGCCTTTATTTGATAACAGAGCACCTAGACCCCCCAAATTCTTAAAAAAGTAGGACGTAGATCCCACTGACTCAATCTAAGGATACAAATTGCTATTGGGATACAAAAACGATGCCTACGTAGCTCAATTTGAACAACATAGGGTTTACGATGCGGAGGTCGCGGGTTCGATTAGCGGGGTAAATGTTTAGTACTCCGTTTTGTTGAGGGTAGGGCATTTTAAATGTCCCCCTGGCTAGCTACCACCATCTTAGCTAAAGTCAAACAGCAATGTTCGTAGCATTGCTGTGTTCCGGTTGTCAGAGATAAGATAGCCAGTTCCCCAAATAAGATGGGGTTTCCGGGTCAGTACACTTCCACCTTCCGCCTCATCTTCTTCGCCTCGTTGGGCATAATAAAAGTAATGTATGATTATACATAATTTAACTGAAAAAAAAATTACCCAGCTGCTTTTAACAGACCCAAAAAGGGAGTAATTTCTATGTTTGACGACCGGTTTAGTGTAGTGGTTAGAAACTCTGACCACTATACCAAAAGTTTGCGGGTTCCAATCCCGCAAGGGGTATATGTTTGTATAATGAACACATGTGTATCCGAGTTATGGGTGTTTCATTTATGTTAAGTATTTATTTATATAAAAAATATGTATTTATGTAGTATATCAATATGGTTAACGTGGAACTAGATGGCGCTGTGTGTATGTCTAAGGATATTTATTTAAGGATATGTATTAAGTTCAAATAAAAATAAATTATTAATTGTGAAATAGTCTGGCATGCGAACGAGCTGGTTATGTCCATGGTTGATTAGTATTATGTGTATGTTCAAGGATATTTATTTATATATTCTTTCAGTTCAATTGATTTTGATGACTATTGCTTTGTTTGATAACGTTTACAGGTGGTCCCATATAAGTTTGGTTAATGTCTGATGATGCACTCAGGAGATAGAGACTGAAGTCGGTTGTTTTGACAATTTTAGGTGGTTCAATTATTTACTACACACACTTAGGCCCGTATTAATAAACTATTCTCAAGATTGAGAACAGTCTTGTGACCGGTCTCAAGTAAACTTGTTGACTGACGACCGGTTGGTGTAGTGGATAGTGACCCTGTCAGCGAAACCAACGGTTGCGGGTTCGAATCCCGCGAGGGGTAAATGTTTGTGTGATGAATACGAACATTTATTCCGAGTCATGGATGTTTATATAAATATTTATGTATGTTTATCCGTTATCTAGTATCCATAGCACAAGCTTTGCTTAGTTTGGGACTAGATGATTGGTGTAAGTGTCCGAAATATTTATTTATTTATTATTGTTATTATTTATTATACTAAACCTAACTTGAGACCTGAAAAGCACGTGCATACTCAAGCAGTACTTGAGACGTGTGCGTATTAATAAAGGAAACTCAAAGACCATCATTCATTCGTCGCTCAGGCGAATACTTGAGAAGTGATCTCAGCTGAGTAGACCTCAAGATAGCATGGAGCTTGAGATAGCGTCAACTGCTTAAGACACATCTCGGTTGATACAGCCTCAAGACTTGTATTGAGATTGGCTTATTAATACGGGCCTTACAGAAGCAAATAAATAAAATATGCTGGCTTTCAGGAAGGGCAGTGTACCGTGAAGGTCTGACGTTCATCGTACGGCCTTCAGCACTCTCTCACATCACCAATGACGCATACTTACCCCACGATAAAAAACGAAGCGTGTTATGTGTTTGACTGTATCGTGTCGTGTGTGTCCCGGCTCTGTCCGGATGTATATCGTAGTGATCCGATTTCAGTAATTTTTTTTATATTTAAGATTAATATAAGACTCTTTATTGCGCAAAATAATTTAAAATAATTTTTGATGATAACAATAGAACACAATTAGGCGGTCTTATAGGTGCTTTTTGGTGGAAAGTCCCTTAGTCGCTTTTTACGACACCCACGGGATTAGACGGGTTGGTCCTATTCTATTTGAGTGCCAACAGTCAACTATCGCGACCTTGGACTTGAGACCAACCTGACAAGGTGAATCTTAAGGTTAAGCCAGTCTGCAAGTACCTAGATACTAGATACAGTTTAGTGTGCAGTGACGTCACACAAGTCAGTGAGTAGGTGCCCATAGTAACCCTGACCCGGCGCGGTGGTGACGAGTATTGATCGTCATTTGTCGATGTGATGTCCACCGTCCGTCCACGCCGCGCCGACCGCCCACCTCTAAAAGTGACAATTGTAATTTACCATGACAATTCATCGTACATTGCTGGTTATGTTTAAACGTGTACCATAAATGCTTAATATACTCAGTAATGTATTCAGAATTGTCATAGTAATTTACAATTGTCACTTTTATGAAACAGGGCCCAGGGCTCTGCGTGACCTTCTACGGCGCCCCTTCATTAGTCCAAGTGTTCGAAATATATTAATTACTAGCTTTCCGGTGAGCCGTACGGTTGTACTTTCTGAACTACAAAAACGATATATTATTCTTTATAGCACATAAAAACATATTGACAATCAGTCGGCAATATTGTACAAAGGTGAGCTTATCTCTAATAGAGATCTCTTCCAGCGATGACCTTGAAATATGTACTGGACAATCTTTAAAGTACATCTAACCGATATTATAAATGCAAAAGTTTGGATGTTGCTCAATCAACGGAGAATATACCCTTTTTTTTTTTAAATGCACGACGGGTTTGTACTTGACCTCAATCACACCTGATGTTAAGGGAACCACCAACCACCAACCAAACCGAGTACTTAAAACATGTACCCCGCTGGGGATCGAACCCGCGACCTCCGAAACCCAACGTTGTTTACATTGAGCCACCGAGGCGGTTATGGAATAAGACCCTGGAATAAGACAGGATATTTTTATCCCGATAAAGTGAGTAGTTCCCGCGGCATGAAGAAATTAAACATATAAAGTTTTCCATGCAGGCGCAGTCGCGGCCGGTAAGCTAGTTCTTTATATAACATAACCGCACTTAAATCGGTCCACGCTTTACCGAGATTCGTCCGCTTTACCGAGATTCTTCCGCTTTACCGAGATTCGTCCGCTTTACCGAGATTCGTTCGCTTTACCGAGATTCGTCCGCTTTACCGAGATTCGTCCGCTTTACCGAGATTCGTCCGCTTTACCGAGTCCGATATAATTCATTTCTTTTGTTATAAAGGACTAGCTCTCCGCCCGCGGCTTCACCTGCGTGGAATAACCATATCGCGGAGATTTGTTTATCCCGCGGGAAACTACTCACTTTATCGGGATAAAAAGTATCCTATGTCTTAATCCAGGGTACATTCTACCTATATACCAAATTTCATCTAAATCCTTTCATCCGTTTCGCCGTGATTGAGCAATAAACAAACAAATAAACATCCAAACTTTCACATTTATAATATTAGTTAGATATATTATTTACATTTCCTTGACGACCGTTTGGTGTAGTGGTTAGAAACTCTGCTGCTATGCCAAAAGGTCGCGGGTTCGAATCCCGCTAGGGACATATGTTTGTATAATGAATACGGAAATGTGTACCCGAGTTAAGGATGTTTTTCATTTATATATGTATTTATGTAGTGCATCAACCATCTGGTATCCACAACACAAGTCTAGTTGCTTAGTGTGGAACTAGATGGCGCTGTTTATGTATGTCCTATATTCTTATTATTTCTGTCTTGGCCTTACGTATCGGTTTTGTCCATTGTAAGTTGGGCATCTTATGATATATTCTTTTTCTACATACATTCTACACATATTCTTTTTCTACATACAAATTAGATACATAACTATGATACTTCCAAGTTAGTAATAAGTAGTAATATAATAACTGTGGCAGGAAGCCTCTCTCTTTCATAACAAACTGTTTTAAATAACTCGGAAATAATTAACTAATAAGTAATTATATATTTGTTTTTTGACTTTTGTTGAAAATGTGTGCGTGTGTGTAATGTTTGGGGGGGGGGGGGGGGGTTTGTATAACATACCGCCATAGGAATCACTCAATGTAGCAAAGTACTTCCAATTGCCTCATGTAGCCATCAGACCACTTCCGGCAAGTTATACCTAAATGTATAAGGCTAGAAGCCGAAGGTGCCTTTTCAATGCATTCATTACTGAATTAATTCATTTTGTAGCAAACAATGAATTTTCAATTGTTTGCAGTGGCCTTGCGCAGGCCAACCGCGCGCCCCGACGCCGGGACTGGGCCCTATTACTCGCTCAATATTTCTTATTTTTACATTTCCAAATAGTCACTTTTTGACACTATCCGACGAAGTTCACAATTTGGAGTCTTCTTTGATAGGTTCCAGCGTCAGTTCTTCCAAAGTCCCACAATCTTCGAGATCTTCAAGAGCAGAGTGAATAGGCATTTACTGAGATCGCGTGCTTCATCTTCGATCACATCGTCACTTTCCATCAGGTGAGATTTTGGTCAAATGCGAATCTAGTGAATCATAAAAAAACCTTTGAGTTTATTATGCTTCTCTTTTTGTGATATTAGTATGTGAAAGCATCGACATTAGTACAAAGTCTCGTTTCGTACAATTTGATTTTTTTTAGCAGTTTGTACAAAATTTTGTTTGGCATATTAGGAGTTCGTACAAAATGTGTATGTAGGTTTATAGTATATATATATTTAAATTATGTTATGTATAATTTTCGCAGTAGGTATATGTAATATATTTAGGGTAAGTTTATTATTCAGTTATCTTTTCTTTTTTTATTTGTTTTATTATTCGTTATAGGATTTTTTCTTTTGCACACAATTTACTGCTAAACCCCAAATTTACTAAGTTTCCTATTTCAATGCTCAGGTTGGCTGGAAGAGATCTCTTAAAGAGATAAGTCCACCTTTTTACGTGACCTATTGTTTGTACTCTGTTATTGTAATATTTTGGTGCCATAAAGTTGAAGATCCCAAGATTGTAGGTTGTTCCATGCCTTGGCTGTTCGGATGAATAAAGAATCCAACTTCTTTTCTTTCCTTAATGTCAATATTCACGATAAGTATACTTTATTGTATCCGTAGGAACTATTAGTTAATCTGTGGTATTATATAGTCTTCTTTATTGCAATTTAATTTGTGGGCTAAATCACATAATAAAAAAAAATTAAACAGAGCTCTTTTCATGTGCTTCCTATAATCATTTCTTAGATTCGCTGAAACGTTTATAAAGCGGTTACTTTTAAAAATTAACGCTGCCTATATTTAACTTAATGTTATCCGATAATACACACAAAGTTTAGTTAAATTTGGATTTGCCGTTCCCAAAATTAAATCAAAAATGTTTGTATGGAGAAAACAGTCTTACTGAAATTCTTCATACAAAACGCCAATTTCATAGGTAAGGACCTAATATTTATCAAAGGGCAGTTGTGGCTATCAGCAGGAACCTTATTGTAAAAGCGTATACAATACAATATTAGGATTTATTAACTTTGTGTAGTCGGCTAACATAAACAGATAACGTTCTTGTATTATCCATTCACACTGTTACAAAAGTGTAAAATTTGTACAAATTTTCCTCGTGTCGTGTCTGATGGATGAGGCAGAGAGAGGCACGTGGACGCGTGCGCGTGCGCGACAACACCGTAAAGAGAAGAAATAACTTTTATAGAGACCACGTGGCCCCGCAGCCATTATACCACACGTTGGGTGTTACATTTTGAAATAGGAAATCACCATAAAACTTTATAGTTTCATAAAAATGTTTTATTGGCATCATGCTGTATATTAAATTTATAGGAATTGTTTCAACTATTCATATTATAATTAATAATCTTTTTATCGCACAGCATTAATCAATTGTTTAATTATATCCAAGTGTTAGTGTCTTCAGTGCTGTGTGGTTTCGGCACGTAAAAAGGATAGTACCAACTTGTCTCTTCGCGTTGAAAGTCTCTTAGTCGCCTTTTTACGACCCCCACGGGAAGGTATGGGGTGACACACAGAACAGAAAGTTAATTATATAAAATACACCGCCTATGGCCAAATTTAAAACGGAGTTCGCGGGTTTCATTTCCCGCGAGGTCATGTCGAGCACTCGGTTTGGTTGGTGGTAGGGCATTTTTAAGTGTCCGCCTCGCTAGCTAACACCATATCTTATCTAAGTCTGCCGCCAAGCACCCTTAATTGTTGTGGGGAAACGCTGCTGACATACATATAATTTTTGTTCTGCAGCAGCGTGCTATTCGTGCCATTTATAAATTAGGACCTAGAGTGTCTCTTAGAGACAAGTTTAAGGAAATTAATATCTTAACAATGACATCTCAGTACATTTAGGAGAATTTGTTATATGTAAAAAAAAATATAACCTTATTCGCTAAAAATAGTGATAGACACAATGTTAATACAAGGAATAAGAACCAGTTATCTGTTTATGTTAGCCGACTTCACAAAGTTAGTAAATCATTCAAAGGGCAATGTATACGCTTTTATAATAAGGTTCCAGTAGACATACAAAATTTGCCTTTAAATAAATTTAAAGCAATCATAAAACAGAAATTATTAACAAAAGGCTATTATAAAATCACTGACTATTACCTAAGCAAACCTATAATCTGTTTAAAAGAGCAACCCTAGAGTTTCTTGCTCGTTCTCCTCTGGGGAGTCAGCTTTGTGAATGAGCCGTAAATTTAAAATTTTAATGTAATATTAATATTAATAGTGACGTTTTCAAGTGATAATTTTATCCTATGAAATAAAATATTTTGATTTGATTTGACTTGATTTGAATGGCAGAGCGGTCACAAGTTAACCAACACAACAAATCCTATATTCTAATGAAATGTGGGCAGGGAAGAATTACCTCGTGCAAAATGGTTCGCTTTCTTCCTCATCCCTCCAATCGCGAGTCCAAGAATGCATAGCTACCGTCCGATGTAATACATCAAGAGGATTAGTTCACAAATCGAATCATATCGTGTAATGATTGTATTCTATATAAACACTTTTGACACAACTGTGTGTAAATGGAGCTAGGACACGTATGACTGGCTCCCAGAGGAGCGCGCACGTCATCGCCGAATTGGGGCTAATCCTTGCGCCGGAGTCACCGCCCGCCCACGCGTTCCTCGACATTAACCTAATGTACGAATAACATGACGAATGCAGTTTCTCAGCAATACATTGTCTTGCGCAGAATAGGCACATGACTCGTGTGGATGTGAAATCAACTTACAAAATGGGGAGTCAGCGGGAAGGTTAATAATAATAAAAATCAACTTACAAAATGGGGAGTCAGCGGGAAGGTTAATAATAATAAAAATCAACTTACAAAATGGGGAGTCAGCGGGAAGGTTAATAATAATAAAAATCAACTTACAAAATGGGGAGTCAGCGGGAAGGTTAATAATAATAAAAATCAACTTACAAAATGGGGAGTCAGCGGGAAGGTTAATAATAATAAAAATCTTTATTGGACGACCTGTTTGGTGTAGTGGTTAGAAACTCTGCTAATATAACAAGTGGTCGCGGGTTCGAATCCCGCTAGGGGCATTATGTTTGTATGAATTGTATGATGAATACAGACCTGTGTTTCCGAGTTATGGATGTATTTATTTACAAAAAAAATATGTATTTGTGTAGTTTATAAACCATCTGGTATCCATAACACAAGCTTAGATGTTACTGTGGACCTAGATGGCGCTGCTGTGTTTGTGCAAAAAAAAAATTGCCATGAGAACAGTATAAACTAAAATATAAAATGATTTTGTAATTATGACAAAAAGGTCTGCAGCTCAGCATATGATTGCTGGGAACCAGGTTGCCGTGCTTGTACGAGAAAATCAATATCTTTTCTAAATAGTTTAAAACAGAGTTTTTTTCTAGGAGGTTTTAATTATGTGTAACACAAGTGATAGTGTATATTTGAGACAAACCGAATTGAAATAGATACCATGATGAAAAACTTGAGGCAGAGTCAATAAGATGTTATAGGTTTAGCTCAATCCATTTTGGGTAAACCTGGATCAATAGAGGCTAGATTGTTGTATAACATGTTTATATTTTCTCATCAGTGAATCTCGGTCAGGGTACGTTGGAACCTTTTTTTTTCTTTTTATGCACGACGGGTTCGTACTTGGCCTCAATCACACCTGATGTTAAGTAAAGATGAGGTCGAAGGTGGAAGCGTACTGACCCGGAAACCCCAACTGGGGGACTGGCTATCTTATCTCTGACAACGGGAACACAACAATGCTATTAACATTGCTGATTGGCGGCAGATTTAGATAAGATGGTGGTAGCTAGCCAGGCGGACATTAAAAATGCCCTACCACCAACCAAACTGTCATGTCTAGAAGGACTCAAGTCCCTAAATTAGATAAAGATTATAAAAAAAGTGTACATTTTATTTCGAGATCCATGAGGACAAAGCCGCGGGCGGAAAGTTAGCGATATTATAAGGTATAGATTTGTAGATACAAAGATGCGCTGTACACATAAAATGATATTCAGAAGATACGGAGAAAGTACAAGAGTAAAATGGATAGCAATCTGAAATCAATTGGGCTTCGAAAGTATTCCTCCGGGACATAGATTTTAATTGTTTGAAAACGCTTCATTGTAGAATTGTTGGCATAATTATTGCAGCACTCAAAGACGGTTTGTTTTTTTTTGTTATTATATTTACAAACAAAACTGTTATTTGGAGAAAACGGACGTCCCTGTGCGAGTGAAACGCGTGACCTTTGTAGATTAGATTGCACACTATTATCATAAGTACACTGTCGTGTCTCCGATGAAAGTTTAGAATTAATATGACGAATTATTGAACGCATAAATATTTATGAAATGTATTATTAAGTCATTTAGATGGTTAAAAGATTGAAAGTAACATCCTGTCCAAAAATTATTACGAGAGCAGGCGATAAAAATTAATTAAGGAAATGATTTTCATAGTAACATATCTTGACGTTTATCGAAGTTTCTTCCCCAAAAAACGAACTGACGGGCTAGTGATGGAACTGCAGTCGTATCACGGAACAAAAACAATCAATCAAATACGCTTTATTGTTAAAATAAGGAAGGTACATTTAAATATCTTATAGAAACTACAAATTAGGCGGCCTTATCGCTAACAGAAACCTATCATCACGGAATTCAATACGAGTAATTAAGTGGGTTAGCACAAATAATTTCCTAATTGTTAAGTACATAAGTTCTGCATATTGAATTCAAAAAGTGTTCAAAATAATTTGCGTTCGATTACTAATATTTCGCCGTTTAGCTCACTTGCCTTCGACAGAGTAAAGTAAAGTAAATTATGGAAACTAACTAAAGTAAACAGCAGTAAACCTGGTTTAAAAAAGTTATGCCGTTTTGGTTTAGATTTGGTTTAGCTGGTGTAAAACAATTGCTATCGAGCAATTTTTCAGAACGATTAAATCTTTAACATTACCAAAGTAAAATCAAACGCAAATATTTAGAACTTACCATGAGTAAGCTAATTTCCGACGTTTTTGATTAAAGATTACTATTAGTATTATCGTAATTATAGCCCCCCAGTACGCGCGACAAGCACAACTTAGCTCAACTCGAGTAAGAAAGAGTCGCGAGCGCGTCATAGAGAAGACCTAGCTATACGACCGCGAACCAATCATATGACGCTCAACTCAATCTCTCAAATTGTACTACGACTTTGGGACACGAGAAGCTTTGTCTAGTCAGTATCTTTGTCACCTGCAGAGCAACCTGAGGAGCAACGATTGCGTCCTGTCAAAGTCAAAAATGCTTTATTTTGTAGGTACATAGGGTACCTACACTTAAAATAGTCAGATTTTACATTTTTAAGCTACTGCTTGTTCAAAAGGCAATTTTCCCCTGAGAAGAACAAGCAAGAAACTGGAGAGGTTGCTCTTTTTAAAAACAGGTCTTTATATTACAATAAGACACAATAATATTTCATTATTATTGTGTATGACGACCTGTTTGATGTAGTGGTTAGCAACTCTGACCACTATACCAAAAGGTTGCGGGTTCGAATCCCGCTAGGGGCATATGTTTGTGTGATAAATGCGGCCATGTGTACCCGAGTTATGGATGTTTTCATTTATAATAAGTATTTATTTACAAAAAAAAGTAGTTATGTAGTATCAACCATCTGGTATCCACAACACAAGCCTATAGTTGCTTACTGTGGAACTAGATGGCGCTGTGTGTATGTCTAAGGATATTTGTTTAAGGATATTTATTAAGTTCAAATAAAAATAAATTATTAATTGTGAAATAGCCTGGCATGCGAACGAGCTGGTTATGTCCATGGTTGATTAGTCTGATATTTTATAATATATTGTCTTAATAAGTTTCGATCTTATAGAATCTTTAAATTTGTTGAGAAAAAAAAAATTGTATATCTATTGGTATACAATAAATAAAATAAAAAATTTACAATAAAACCTTATTGAAAAAACGTATACATAGCCTGCAAGTTTATCTTTATTTCTTGTATTGTATTTTTTTGAGATATGTATATTAGATTTTCAAAAATGTACTGTCAATCAAATACCGCGAGATCCCGAGACTAGACGAATAAAAACAAAGCGGGCAACGGTCCGGAATGGAATGAGTAACGCGTAATTTAGCAGGCTGGCGTAATTAGCGATAATTGCACCTTCAGACGCGATTCAGACAGTACAGATTACTGGGCAAATATAACATTGAGGCATAACGACCGTTACATACGGAATGGCCAGGGGTCCACGGGAGTTTCGTTGGTTCATTGATACGTGGAATCTGTTTCCTGGTCCTAAGAAGTTACTGTGAAGTGGGTCTTCAGAAGAGAAGAAGAACTCATGACCAAGTAAGTGCATTCGTAAACAAATCACAAACAGAGAATTTTAACAATTCTATTAATTAGTAATAGTTGTAACAATTATACCTTCTACGTGCCTTGCTTTAATTATACTACGTTTCAAAGAGATGAAAATAAAGTACACATAACAATATTAAAAAGAATATGTGCCGCACCTACCTAATACAAAATAGAGCGTTGCTTTGCCCAAGTGGGGCAAAGCTCTGGTATTCCTGTTATAACCTGGGGGTCGACCATGAGACATACAACTGTTTTCGTTGACAACATTGTATTTAAAATACAACGATTTAATATTGTCATACACAAAATATTTTATCTTTTATTGCGCAAAACAAAAGGACCCATCAAAATAACATTCGGCCATGTTTCCAACGCTACCAGGAGATAAGAACGCCACAGGAGGTATGCACATCGTATGCGATTGTTGCTCTCCGGTGAAGGAATATGGCATGACTGCACGACGTTGTTCATGTCGTTGACGTATCTTAACTTAAAGTACCAGGAGATGAGGAGGTCGCAGGAGGTATTGCTCACCGTATGCGGTTGTTGCTCCGGTGCGCGCTCTCTACGGTGACGAGGAAGACGGCGTGGCTGCGCGAGGAGTGCTCGTTCATGTCGGTGCGGCCGGCCGCGCGGTTTCGGTTCCCGGCGCGCATCACGCGCACCATCTCCGCTGCAGACTTGCAAACCACCGATGTCATCTCGGGGATATAGAACCCGTTTAGTTCCTGTGGAAACGTGTGAACCATGATCACCCATCATCAATAGTGTGAAGTGCTCGTCTGGTGCTTGGCGATCGAAGAATTTGCAGTGGCGAAAAGCCTTAGCTTGGCTTTTGTTTTCTGTTTGTCACAATGCCTCCTCAATTTTTGGTCGGTCATATTGTTACTTCAAGAGAACAAACAATTATTTATCATTGAAATGTTGGCGACAAGGCCTTGAGACTTTAAGAGAAGTCTATCAACCAATTATTATGAGAACAGAATAGTATATAATTTATTTGGTCTTGTGATACCTGATAAATAGGGATAGACTGCAGGATTATGAGTGACGTAATGGAAAGTGACGATGTGGTCAAAAACTAAGCACACGATCTAATGCCAATTCCCCTATTCTTCAAGATTTCATCATAATAGGATTTCAGTAAAACTGACGCTTCGGTAAATCGTATTTTGAATGAAGAGCTGAACTGCTTAGTGCAAATGATGATGATAATGTTCTCAGCAAATCTATCGCAAACATGTAGTTTCAGCACAGTAGAAATCATTTGCAGAAATGCGCATTAGCCTTGTGCAAGTGTTGTTGGAGTCGGAAGCGCGCAACACTGCTTTCTATGCGGGATTGTGCAAACTGTACTGTTTGCTTTAACCACTGTTTACCTACGTGTATGGGATATGGCTCGTTTGACGCGTCTGATGTTGCGCAAGCGACATGATTTACCCGAGTTTTTGCCGTAATTGTGACCGCGCATAATTACGCGATGTCGTTCAAGGCGCGCTTTAAGATCAAGGCACATGTAATTACGCCTTAATGGACAGGAATATTTAAAAATCAATTTTCAAAGTTCACTTTTTGTAATTACAGATATTTTTGGTTTGAGATCTGTGTACAATTTGACATTGAAAATCATACGAAGTCTTGCGGTAATATTTTGAAAACTAATCTTATATGATTCATTTTAAAGTATTCTTTAAGTAGGTTTAAAACGATGCTATAGACGAAGCTCCTTGCACTGCAGGTGCGTTTCGTTATGATAACATTCCGATATGTACTTGGATTAAACCACTCCATACACCCAGAAGGCTTAAAACAATGAGGTATATCGCATCTTCTTAGGCAGGTGCACGAATAATAACCAGTAGGCAGTAGTTAGTCTCTGTGTGTTTAGCGCAACCAACACCTCATGTATAATGCAGCGAATGAAAAGCGAACATTGTAATTAGTAATTTCGGCTAAATTACACTTTCGATTTCGTCTCGGACTAGGACACACCCGCTCGGTAGCTTTACCTGTAGCAATCTTTGCCTTGATTCTCTATTGGATGTTAGATAGGTAAACAATGGCCCAATATGTAGGTAATAAATGGTATACTTCGTTTTACATGTGCAACGTCAAATGTTATGATTAACACTGTCCTAGGCAGTAGCTGACCAATTTCGAGGTTGTGTAAGTTACTGAATACCTGCAGTGATCAAACAGATGTGCATTTTGACTATTGTTATAGTCTATAGAGCAGTTCTTAATTCACATACACACATAGGTTTTGAAAACTGTTTTCCTTTCCTTTTCTTTTTAGTTCATTAAATAGTAACTTATGTGTAGCAAACTGTACTGTTATTATAAATAATTATGCTACCCACAAACTTAATCTGTTTAATTGCTTTTAAGGCATGAGGTGTTTGTCTATAAGTAATTGTCACACTTAATATGTTTATGTAAAATTAAGTTATGAGATGATGTATTAGTGTAAACAATTGTTGGTACACCTTATGAAATAAAATAAACACAAATGCTTAAGGTCCACATGAAAAAAAAGATTAGGTAGTTAAATTCAAAGGCAATCTAGATAAGTAATACTTTAGTTTTAAACTTTACTGTTAAGTATTCTGTCGTAGAACATCGTGTAACGTTTTGGAAATAGGTATGTGTGTAGAAGCAAGTGAATAGTGATGTTACTTAAGTGGAGCTAAAGAATTATATGCTATTATTATTAGTGTAGAACTTTAATTGGGTTTGTGTTAAATTGTACATTCATGCATAAAGTCCTGTTTCCCGTAGGGGTAGGTAGCAACGACAGACTGCCACTTGCTACGACCCTCACACACGTCTTTTGTTTCATTCACTCTCGTAAAGTTGCTCATACATGCTCGTCGGTTCCCCGTGGTCTTCCCCTACCAACACTACCATCCAAATTCGCTTCGTATGTCTCTTTCGTTAGTCTTCTTTCGTTCATCCTCTCCACATGTCCAACCATCTCAGCATATCTTTTCCAATCATTGTCATTACGTCTGCTTTCACACTGCTTAACTCCCTAATTACACTATTCCTGATTCTATCTTTCTAAGTCACCCAACTCACACTTCTCAATGATCTCATTTCCACTGCATTTATTCTTCGTCTACCACACCCCGTATTCACTCCCCTAAATCAGTCAGCCAAACGAGCTATTTTCGACTCATTCCGGTTAATCATAAAGGCATGCAGTGCTCCATTCAGGTGATTTGTTAAATTGTAACAAAAAATAAACAAATATGTAGGACAGCAAGTGTCAGAACTGCATTCGCACCAACTATCATGGACCAACAGTGGACAGTGAACGACACAGATGACTACTATTTTGTTGGATCCGACTCTATTTGAACAAAACATAGGTATCAAATTCGCCAGTTCATCGTCCGCGCGAACGCTCCCGTGCCACAGATAATAAAGACGAAGCACTGAAGTGATGCTAATTGCAATAAACGCTAAACGTCATTCCTTTGTTTATCTGTATTGCGATTACGCACGTCGGTATACTTGTATACGAACAAGGTATATTTACCTACTACATCCTAACGTTTCTCATGACAGGATAGATACGAGCTATCTAAATTAGATATCAATAGAACAATAGGCAAGTAGAAAGAAAAATTACACTTATCTCCATATAACCGAAATACAAATAGATATACTCTCTTAGTGATATTCGCTGGTGTATCCTGTCCTAGAAGTGTAAACGAGAAATATAATGAAATCAAGAGAATGCAACAACTAACAAAACTATTTAGGTTGCGGTATGTAGCACGAAAGTAGAAAAATATTATTACTTACATTGCATTATCTATTTGATTCAGTAGTAAGTGTTGGAAACATGCCAAATGGCAAGCCACTACGATGCCATTAACGAAATGTAGAGAATGGGAGGAAGTAACCAAACTACGTCACGGTAAGTTGGATGCAATTTCCTTCACATCGGCCACAGCACGTCCACCGCTGAACGTAGGCCTCACTGATTGATTTCCTGAGCGATCGGTTGGCAATGGTCTACATACAGTGACTTCTCGCAACCTTAATCTGGACATCTCACGCGCGCTTGTTGGTTTGTGGTCTCCACTCTAGAACTTGTATGCCCAGGGAACTTTTTTTTAGCCGGATCAGTGCTGATAGGCCGATGCCTTTTTCAGCGTCACCGGGTAAAGAGGGCGAGCGCGGGAGCGCCCAGTACGCGTTTCGTTGCATGGGAAAATTTTAACTATCATGACTACCATCACTTCGTAATGTGTATAGCCGGAGAGAAGAAATGACGTAAGAAACTATCCGACACACAATTTGGAAAGAGAGACTTGTGATAAGGTGCGTTAGTGATCTAATAGCCAAAACGACTAGTGACGACCGTGTAGCGCGTATAGTGAGACGGTGTAACGCGTAACTGTCCTCGCCGGCGTGCAGTATGTCGGAGATGTCGAGTTAGTTGTGTCGGACGGGCCCCAGGGCCCATCAGTCCTACGCGCTAAGTGCCCCGCCCATTGACATTTCAACTTACTAGCCCGCTGGGTTACATCGGTGACTTTCGTTCCTGCTTCCATCTCGTAGTGAAACATCGAGCATCGCCGTATCTATAATTCACTGACCTTAAGCTTTCTCATGAGGCCCTTTAGTGCCACAAATCATCAGATTACATACATACATAAAGTCACGCCTGTATCTTATAAGGGGTAGGCAGAGACCATAGACTTCCACTTGCTACCATCAGATTTCTCTATCATATACTTGCAACTACAATTAAGCGCAATGATAAGTCACCACTAAAGCCAACATATCACTCGATATGCAACATAATTTCTAGCAAGATATAGCCTCCTATGGTGCGGGCTCCTAAATTAAATGCCAATGATTAATTGGGAACGTGTTAATCTCCACATGTGAATTTAATCAAGAATGACTGACAATGGTGTCGTTTCGGATGTACACCAACTAAACTAAACTAAAACCAGTTTTGGAGTGGTGTCGTCGCATCGTACAGTTCCAGGGAGAAAGAAAGACAGTACTACTTTAAAACTGGTTTTAGTTTAGTTGGTGTACATCCGAATCGACACCATTGTGTTGCTAAAGGCCAATTCTGATTTAGATAATACTTATTTCCATTTGTCAACTATGTAACCTACACTAATCATAAAGGGATTCTGTTCTGTACCTAGTACCTACCTTTTAAGTTCTTTTTAAGAAATACTCTTTAAACTTTATATATGTGTGTGATTGGAGTAACAAATAAACGATTTATCTATATAATAATTCTTTTGAGTAAATAATCCACTGCTCGATATAGCCTCGTCACACATCTAGCAAGGACGTCCCATACTCATCACAGATCTGATGATTCAATGTCAATTCACCATTCCCTCTCAATGATGAAGTATAATGGAACATCGTGCGAACGCGGTGCAATGCGTCCTATCTTTTAATATGTTTTTAAGCATCTAGGGTTTCGTTCGCCGAAAAAGTAAAGATAATTAATTGCATAACAGAGATTGTAATATTTGTTCAAGGATATGAGACGGACATGGGTCGAGCCCAGACCTTCGTACCTAATTGACAATCGAACAACTCTACTGTATCCTAGAAACTTGGAATTAAATCACGTAGTTCAGGGGAATATTAAGGTCTGTTAGATAGAACACAAGGTCCATTTAATAACCATTACCTCTGGCTGCAAATCATGACATCATGCGCAAGTGCCGCTTGGCGCACAGTCAGTGAACAAACACAAAGGTCCGCGCCTGCGCCTCTATATGGAAGAGACACGTTGCGTCAATGTTGACACTTTGCCCGGTATCTCGTGTCAATTCCAGCGTATCCTTAATTAGACATTGATTTTGTACAACTAGTATACTTGCTTAGTTAATTTACTTTGTAATAAAACAAGGAACCGGTTCACTACGGCACTTATTCAGTAACGATTCCGATCATTTTATCATGCAGTGGGGGTTGGGAACGCCCTTTGTGCTTTGACAGGAAACCGACGTCTTATCTATTTATGTCTGCCACCAAGAATTAATGCAAGAATATTCGTAGGAAAAAAAAGTTATCGCAATTGACGCATTACATCTTCCGTTTCCTCGGTGTGGAACGAGTCTATCAAAAATTGAAAACCAATTAATTGATAATGGACCTCAGCCAGCTGACGGAGTTAGTTCGATCGATATGTCAACCTTAACAGTACTTAGATGCATCAGTCACTTGTGGTAAAGGGTTCATCATCAACAGCCTTACAAGTCCATAGCCTCCTCTCTCTGGGAGAGGGTTTGGACCAAGACCCACCACGCGGGGCCAGTGTGGAGTAGTGGATTTGCGTTAGAGTAAGCGTTAAGCCGCGGTAGTAGACCACGGACTGCATTCAACTGAATACAATCACGACCGACAATTTAACGTGCCCTCGAAAAGCATTCGTCTTAAACAGCCACTAGTGGTCACCCATCCAAGGACTGACCGCGGCAGACATTGCTTAACTTCGCTAATTGAAAACGAATAGCGAATGTGACCGTGCCACTTTTATCATACATTTTCATAAAATAGTCGACATGTCGTCTATTGACATTCGACAGACGTAACAACAGCATAAACTGCAATCGCACGATAATCCTTATCTACGTCGAGGAGATTGGATATCACAAAGCGATACCAAATTATAAGGTTATTAGGGTATTATCTGCATCAATCAAGGTGATTCGGAAGAAATATGATTGTTAGAGCCAAGACAGATAAAGAAGTATGCTCAGATATGCCTAAAATCTCTTATACGATCTTTGGAAATTTGGATGATGGTAGAATAATAATAAGCCCAAGCGCAGATGACATACGCACTTTCAATAGAAAACATTGGTGCTATAACCATTTTCAAGACTACAATCTCAAATATGGCAATCTTAGAACCTTGTCACAAGACAGCAAGTCTTTGTCTACGTTTCATTGATCAGATATAATTAGTATTTGCCATTACTAATTTATAAGTCAATATTGATGTTGCTATATGTTAATACTATGACTAAATTCAATGGAAATCAATTCATTCGTCTGAAGGACATTCGACACCGATTACATATTCTTGCAAATTTGCAAATTTTAATTATTACATAATCCAAGACAGTTTTCATCTCGGCTTGAATTATTCTAACCCATTTCAACTGAAAAGATTCAGCAATAAAACTCAAGCTCACCTGTCCCCTAATTGTCAGCTTTTTGCATTCTTTGGAGAGCAGATCCCGAACATCTTCGAGGTAGAGTTCAACGTAGGAGCAGGAGACGAGATGCGTGACGTCAGGCGAGGCGGTGTTCTCGATGTGCGCCCAGATGTGGCGGAAGGCGCGTGGGATGATGCCCTCGTCGTTCTCGGAGCCCTCCATCGTGTGGGTCTTGCCGGTGCCGGTCTGTCCGTACGCGAATACGCAACCGTTGAACCCATCGAGCACCGACGCGACCAGGGGACGCACCTGCCACAATAAATTGAACTTTAATATTGCATGAATGAGGCTTATGTGCAGTATGTAAGAGGGATTTTAAAATATTGGGAAATTGGAGTTTTTTTCTTCGTTAATCATATGTACCAATTGCTGCGATTTTCAAAGATATGTCCAAATTTGTTTTTTATTTGGAAAATGGAATATTATTTCAAGGTTTCACATAAAATATTTTTTAATTTCTGGGCTAAATCACATAATAAAAACAATTTGAACTCTTTTCATGTGCTTCCCATAATCATTTCTTAGATTCGCTGAAACTTTTATAAAGCGGTTACTTTTAAAAATTAACGCTGCCTATACTTAACTTAATGTTATCCGATAATACACACAAAGTTTAGCTAAATTTGGATTTGCCGTTCCCAAAAAAAAATCAAAAATGTTTGTATGGTGAAAACAGTCTTAATGAAATTCTTCATACAATACGCCAATTTCATAGGTAAGGACCTAATATGTTATTAATTATGAGGAGGGATGAAACGCATGTTACTAAGAGAGTGATAAATATGAATGTCGATGGATGGACAGGCAAGGGAAAGACCACGGAAAATGAATGGATTGTGTTGAGGGAAATTATGAACGAAAAGGGTGTGAATGATGAGGTAACCGCCGATAGAGGAGAATGGAATAAAAGGACGTACTGCAGCGACCACAAATAAATTAGGACCAGGGCAGGATAAGATGATGATGAGGCTTATGTCCAGTAGTGGACTTTTAGAGCTGTTGCACATTAACACGGTGTGAGGTGATATTTGCTAAAATATACGGAAATATCCGATTCCTAACATGCAGGCACGGCCGCAATGCAAACATGACGGTCAAGGTCAAATACATAAAAAATTTGTTAAAACCAGAGACTTACAAATAGTAGTAGACCAATCATTAATAGTCTACCTATACCCCATCTCTATCCACAGCTTATGTCAATAACGAGACTCTTTATATATAAATATTGCTTGTTGCCAAACAAAACACTTAGGTGTTAGATAAGGTATTAATAAATTTGTAATCTGATAAGCCACACAATTAGAACCTAGTCCTAGACATTTCCTCGTACGTCACCGCCTAGACGTGGCCATTTCTTTTGTATGGAAACGGGGTACTTAATCCGTATGGTGGGTCTGCTACTATTTTTAGGTCTATGGTTTAAACCAATGATTTCTGTAGGTAGAGAAAAAACTTTGAGAAACGTAAGCAATAAGAACTCTGGTTGGAGCAGGAGCCAGGAGCTGAATAACGAGAAGCCTTAAATTTGAAATTAAAAACAAGATATTAGGTTACGTTTGAACCTTTGGGATCCCAAATAAATACGATGTAGGTCTACCACGAGTATAATATGTGTTTTATTGCGCATTTCAGTTTTGCATAGTCATGTCATATGGAATCAATATATTGCTTTTATATGTATATTTTTTAATTTCTCAAGAGAACTAATATTGTTATTATTTATTGTACAAGAAATAAAAACAGACCACAGTCACTATGTACAAAGGTGAGCTTATCTCTAAAGAGATCTCTTCCAGCGAACTCTACTGGAGCCTAGAGAAGTAACACGGGATGGAGAAATTATAAAAATTTTGTAGTGAAATGCTTTCCAATCTCCGTCACGTTAAGAAATTTGCAACTGAACGGGAATAACTGTTAAATGAATCGCTATAAATAAACTGACAATAATCGTGAAACGGCTGAAAATAGGATGATGTAACTCGGCGCATCGCGCGCTTAGTGTAGCCTTGACTCTCGCGCATCTGTGGACCTGTGCCATTGGTGTAGGCTCCTCGAGACAAGTGTGCGCACAATGGGCCGTGCGGGGAACAAAAGGCAATAATCAAAACAGAACAACATTAAGCTCAAATCAAATACAACGAGCACACGAGGTGTAAACGTGTGCCATTACATCACGAGCAGCGTCCACCGGCGCGGGCGACGCGGCAAGTGTTATGTTTGTGGTAACTCACGACAAACACACAAGACAAGGTTTATTATGTTTAGATGGAGGACTTAAGTAATGTTCAATTCTTCTGAACATATTGCCATAAAAAGCAATCGATGTTAGTTTAATACACCTACCTACATGTAATTCCTGTTTACTGTGTGCGAAGTGCGAGTTTTGCCTCGTTTTTAACTTTACCATCGCGTTCGCGTTAACGCAAAAAGTATCTATGGAAAAAATCGTTTTGCAAACCCGCTAGAGGCGCTGCACATTGCTTCATTCAAATTCGAAATAAGTCGAAACAAAATTCACACTCCGCCCTCTAGTGACCCCACTCCTGACTACGAACAACTTTTCACTAGGATACATAGCCGAATTCTGCCGAAAATTGTTGGACTTCCATATCAAAGGTGGTTTTAGAAATGGTTTACTTTGTATAGGTAATCGAAATTTTTTAATCGAATCCGTCTATGGGGAAAGTTATTCGTAATCAAAAGTGGCATTACCAGTTAAAGGGAATTACAGGAATTCAAATTCACCCTGTATCATCATCTTCTTGCCGTGGTCCCAGATGAGTCCCAGGAGGCCCAAGAAGATGATGATAAAACAACCGAATTCAGTAAGATTCCAATTCTCCATCTCCGAGTGACAGGCCAGTATTATTATATCTACGAGTACATGTAAATTTTCATAAAAGGTAGAAAAATTACAGAAATTGCGACGGTGGTGTGACGGTGGTGACAGCCCGTACGGTCGAAGCCGTCTGAAATAAATTGATATAAGTAATCTTTAACGTAGAATCTAAACACAACGTATAATTTAAAATACCTATTAATAGTAGTGTTGTACCAGTTGCGTTTCAACCTTCACGGCGACGGTCAAGTCCGACCGTTGAAGTAATCGATAAACTTTAACTTTGTTACCTGCACGTTCTGGTAATTTAAGTTGTAAAAACAAGACTTAGTTTTCTGACCAATTAAGTTTCAATACAGCATAAATAGTCGTGCGTTTCTACTCAAGCCGACCGAAGGAAAATCAGCTAATAAGATCACTTGTGGAGAATGTAGACATTGCTATTGGTTAATACTTCTCCACTACGCTGAGTGGATACGCACGCTATGTAATTTTAACAAAGAAATTTTAAGATGGTAATGACTTTTGATTTTATCATCAGCATTTATAGATTTATACCTAAGTAACCTACTCATTAATAATCTATGAAACTAGCGATCGCAGAGTGTTGAGTACAACAGGATTGTATCCTAAACACAATTTATCAGAACATGATCATGAATGGCATTGTGTATGGTCGCCCACACTTATCGACTCATCGACTATTGTTTGTTTTTTTACAAGAAAACCGACAAAACCTTCGCGAACCACAATTGGGAGTGAAACCGAGGACAGGTGCCTTTGTAGCAAATAGTGCTTGACTAATGTTTTAGGTTGGGCTGTATACCTGTAGGTGTGATGAAGTGTCAATTGGATGATGATGGATTAGCGATGTTGAAGGCTGAAATTGTAAATTTTGCCTTTGTTCAAACCGTCCAAAATTATATAATTAAGTTACATTTCCCTAATTCAATGACAGAATTTTTTTGAGAACAAATTTTGCCGAATGTTGTTCATTTTTGAGATAACCTTGTATATTGACCTGATTTAGATAAACAATAATAGTCGTGTAAAATGGTAACTATTTAAGTAATAAGCAGTAGCCTCTACAGGCAAGAATTATACAATAGAAAGCGAGTCAGAGCCGCAATTTACGAAATGAGCACTGCACGAGGCCGCGCTCTAGTACCACCGGCTTCAATCGAGACATAACATATCGACCCTTCAGCGTTACATCGGTTGGGTGGACAATGGGAAGCATATAAATTGAAATCCGTCACAATAAAAAAATATTGCATTTCTAAGGATCTAATGGGATTTGAGAATTTCTTTTTCTAATGTCTTTTGGTGCACATTTAGTTTTCAGCCGGATGAAATGGTGAAAATTTTTATAAAAGCAAAGTCGTTCTACAACAACACCGAACATTATGGCAAAATTTTATGACCGTCATAAATGTAAGATGATAGGTACGACATCGGTAGTGGTTGGTCTCGCGATATTGTCGCATTATTACAAAATAATGAGAGCCATATTGTTGGCCGCGCTGTCTGTTGTCAGCACATTGGAGGTGGCCGCATGCGCGTGGGCAATGACGCGGGAATGGCTGTTTTTTGCGGTGCGCGGAAATCGTGCGTTCTCTCTGTGAAATGTACGAAGCTATATGTTATTATGAGTTGTTAGCTACTACATGTATACGTGATGGTCGAGGACGGAAATATCCAGGCATAAATATTGTCTGGCGAGACGGATGCGTGTTGACATTGAGATTAGTGTACTACTCATAGCTGCAACGAAATGTATAACAATGGTCTGACAATTCAAACACCAATAATCCTTAAAAATACTGAACAGGCGCTCATTATTTACTCTTAATAATGACTGCAGAGTCAGTCGTGTGCCTGCGGATTTGTATGTAGTACAGTCTGATACAGAGAAACTTATAGTGCATAAAAAAAAAATACAAATTTAATTTTCTAAGGAAATCATGAATGTTTTTGGAGAATGATTTTTATTTAGTTACAGTAAGTAGTTGCAGGTATAAGGAAACCATTAGATAGTATGGTAGTATTGCCAAAAAGTGAAATTTTGATATCCTTGGCTTGTCTTGTCTCGAAAGAAATAATAAATGCAAAAGAGCTAGCGCGTTAAGGAACGAGAGGTATACTTTTAGCTGCAGGCGACTGTACATTTTTTTTATGCATAACGGGTTGGTACTTGATCTCAATCACACCTGATGTTAAGTGAAGATGAGGTCGAAGGTGGAAGCGTACTGACCCGGAAAACCCAACACATTTGGAGGACTGGCTATCTTATCTCTGACAACAGAAACACAATAATGCTATTAACATTGCTGTTTGGCGGCAGATTTTAAATAAGATGGTGGTAGCTAGCCAGGCGGACATTTAAAATTACAATTGTTTTGACTACAAATAGGAATTTGCTATGGAACAGCCGATTATAGTCCTATAATTAGTATAAACTGGTCAGTCAGATGGTCCAAACTATGCTTTAAGGGGAAGTTTACTATTGATTTATTTGTTTGCGAGTGTCAAAATATGCGGCATAAATTCCATATTTTTTTATTGCGTTACTTTAGAAGATTTTTAACTGCTCTAAGCGACCGTAGTCTTAAATATTTGATATTTCAACTTAAGTATTCATATAATGGAAACTTTTTCTTGAGATATGGAACCCTAAAAAAGGGCGGTATGGATACATGCGTCCCTCACGCACATAATAAAAAACCATATATCTGTTATATAGTTCCAAGACAACTATGCCTTTGACAAATACCTTTTTTGGCTATTTAAATGTATATTCCACTACCACACTGATTCCACTATGACTCCTATAAGCTAGGATCAACAGTGGTACTTGACACGGCGCCTGCTGAAGGTAGACGGTGCCCTACGTGACTCTGTTGCTACCTTGGACCCCAGGCTAATTAAAGAAAGACATGGGGTGTGTAAACGGGAGGATGAAGGTTCCTACAAAAATATGTGTGGATAATTATCTGGTATCGCTCAGGCACGCACCCGTAATCCATAGTTCACATTTAAACTGCAGTTTTCTTATCTGCAGTAATGAACTTCATCACGAGCTATAAAATTTGACCAAGGACAAAGTTTCAAATGGCGCAGATAATGACAACAATGAAGTTTATTACCATTAATAATTTGACGACCGTTTTGGTGTAGTGGTTAGAAACTCTGCTGCTATACCAAAAGGTCGCGGGTTCGAATCCCGCTAGGGGCATATGTTTGTATGATGAATACGAACACGTGTATGCGAGTTATGGATGTTTTTCATTTATATATGTATTTATTTACAAAAAAAAAATGTATTTGTGTAGTATATCAACCATCTGGTATCCACAACACAAGCCTAGTTGCTTAGTGTGGAACTAGATGGCGCGGTCTGTATATGTAAAAAAATAATTAAAAAAAAAATAATAGTCCGCCCGCCGGTCCGTGGTTGGGAGGTTTGGGAGAGAAGGGCTCACCATCTCATCATAGATGCTCTGTGTGTCCGAAGCGCAGTCGTAGGCGGCGTCGTACGTGAACAGCTTGTCCTGCCCCTTGGGGTTGTACACCTGCACCGCCCCCCGCTCCGGCCACACCTTCACCACCTGCGACGTCACAACACGTGTTATAAATCACTAGATTGGTTCCCTCTCATCATCACATTGTACACATGTGAAGATATCACCCACACTCCACTAACATTATCTGTCCGTTCTGTATAATGTCTACTTGGCATGTCCACAGATATATTTGTTCGATGTATTGAAACTTGCCTTCCTGATGCAGTGCAGTGATGTCCACGCTGGTGTATTATTAATAATATCAATTTATAATTTAAACTTTAAAATGCAAGGACGATTGTTATAAAACTTGATAGACCCAAGCAGGGCACGAAATTCTTGGGAGTGCCTTATTTGCTTTTCGAAAAACAGTGGCAGAAATTAGTAAAAACAACAGTAATTTAATTAACTATTTCGAAAACTATTTTTTAGCGTACTCCCTACAATTTCGTGTACTATTTGTGAAAATCGGTCCAGGTATGTCAAATTTCATTTTCAGTATACCTATCGTCGTCACGTTATGTAGGTATGTATGTTGAAACGGTACCAACAAATTTACAGTCATGAAATCCTATTAATAAATAAAATATCCATAAAAAAAGAGAAATTAAAATTAAGACTTTCTTACAATTAATTTTTTGGTTTGATCCTGACTCAGCTTCTATTAATTTAATTAATATCATAAAAACTATAGTTTATATTATAATAACGAACAAAAAAATCTAAATAACATGATTCACTTAACGACAAAAACTATCCCCAAAAAATAAATGACTTGACGAAGTGCGTGACTCGGCTGATATCGTCTGTGTATACTAGTTTTTGTGGCGATAAAAGCTATTACTGGCGCGGGTTACGTTATTCGTAACATTGATAAAACATACGGAAACGCACATCGATCATACTATAGTGCGCCTAGTGCGGAAACTTCGCACTAGTTTATATGTATAGTGACCCGGTTAGCGAAACAAACGGTTGCGGGTTCAAATCGAGAGGTAAATGTTTGTGTGATGAATACGAACATTTATTCCCGATTCATGGATGTTTATAAATTTATGTACATTTATCCGTTAACTAGTATTCATAGTACAAGCTTTGCTTAGTTTGGAACTAGATGGTTGGTTTAAGTGTCCGAAATATTTATTTATTTCAATAAAGTTCCTATTAATAAATAAAAATTTCCTTTCAATAACTTTCAAGGATACTATAAAACAGAAACTTATCAGGAAAGAATATCATAAAATATCAAACTATTTAGATGATAATCATCCCTGGTCATAACCAGCTCGTTCGCATGTCAGGCTATTTCACAATTAATAATGATGTAAGTGGTGTAAGTGTCCGAAATACTTATTTATTAAAGGGGAGTAAACGGGTTTTTTCAGGCACAACGGTTTTGCACTTGACTTGACATCACACCGGATGTTAAATGAAGATGAAGTCGAAGGCGGACGCGGTAACCTGGAACCCCAAGCTCATTTGGGGGACTGGTTTATCTTATCTCAAATATCAGAAACACAGCAACATTGCTGTCGGGGCAACAGACTAAGATATGATAGTGGTAGTACCAACCAAACCCAATACTAAATATGTACCCAGCTGGGAATCGAACCCGCGTTCTGGTTAACATTGGCCCACGGAGGCAGTAAAAAAATCATTACCACTACGTGTAATTAGTATTAGTATTATAAATAATGAATGTAGCGTTAGCGACCGTTTCCTGGACGAAGCGTGATGGTAGGAATGAATGAGCTTATCACGCACGGGCCTGTATTGATTGATGTGACGTCACCGTTGCCATGGCTACAGGCTGCTGGTGTTGAAGCGCCACAGACCGTCACCGCGTTATCTCCACGACAACAATACACAGGTAACCAGTAATACAACTACACACAATTTAATTCCGACCCATGATTTTGTAATTTACAACTAACTGCATTATTAATATTCCGAATTATATATACAGAAATAACAAACTAATATTTTATTTTTTTGTATAGAATTTTTTTAAAGAGGAACGGATCCGCTCGTGACGTCAAGACGGACCAATCTGTAGTTACCACAAAATCTCAACGTTTTATTTTTCAACGATGGGAGACGAAGCGTCAATGGATTCCATTACTAT
The DNA here is from genome assembly GCA_949316235.1 of Oegoconia quadripuncta. NCBI lineage: Eukaryota > Metazoa > Arthropoda > Insecta > Lepidoptera > Autostichidae > Oegoconia > Oegoconia quadripuncta. The sequence continues at coordinate 20,315,684 of OX438758.1, forward strand.
ACATCTTTTAAATGTCCAATCTTACAACATAATACGGTTACAACACAAGATAAAATAATTCAATCTATGTTACTATCGTTGCGGATTGGTCCGTGTTAGTCAGTGCAATAGCAACTACCTACAACCGATCGCATTCTACTCGCCAATTACAAAATCAAGGGCCCACCGCAGATTTGAGGCGATGTAGAACAACAACCAATGAGCAATGCAGGTCATCTCTGACTCCCAAAGAGTGAGGTGCAATGTGCTCAAAGTGGTGAATTTCATCTGATTTGAACGAATGTGTGAATTAAGCAAAGTACTGCCTTCCGACCTCAGACGCCTTCACTTACAGAGGGCCGAGTGTGAGTTTTGTTTCGCCTTAACTTTACTACCGCGTTCACGTTTACGTGACGATTTGTATGAAGAAATGTGCAGCGCGTCTAGCGGATATAGTTTGCAAAACGATTTTTTTCATAGGGATTTTTTTCGTAAACGCGAACGCGATGGTAAAGTTAAAAACGAGACAAAACTCACACTTCGCATACAGAAGCGCAGATATTTTCGTTTTTGTATAACGTAACTATGAGAATCTCTACTTCCCAAATTGCTAACAAGCGGCCTGTATTTATTAGAGATATCATAGATCTACCACAAGTAAGAGTTGCATCATGCGTGGTTTTCAGTTGATAAAATCAGTACAGGACAATATAAGACTGATCAATTTAGTGATAAAGGCCAACCAATTTATATTCTCTGTGTATTAACTTCATTTCATGTTTTATTCGATTCAGACTCAAGACCAACCAAAAAGATGGCCATAACGACAAAAAATAATAAAATTGGGGTGTCTTTTTGTACCCGCGACGTCGTAGTGTAACTATTCATCTTTTTCTAGCAATACTATTGCATATTTATTGGTGGTGGTCTATGAGAGCTACACGCCGTCAAAATATTACTATTGCGTGGTGTAATTCTGAGAATCTAAGGCTTAGACGGTTTACGCCCTCTGAGATTACGCTTACGTGTCTTTTCTGTACATCAGTTGTATTACTTGCCTTCTACCCGAATACGTGACGTCAATGGTCAAATCACACGAGCGATTTCTTATCGACCAACATAGCATTTTCTATCCACCCTGTGAAAACGGAAAAGCTATTGGCCAATAAAATATCGTCCGTGTGGATGTCAGGTGATTTACGTTAAATTACAATAACCAATGTTAATTTATACGTTGGAGTCAGCGTCTGTATAATCGTAGTTGTGTTGCAATAGAATATAATGGTTTCAAATAGAGCTACAAATAGAGACATTTTATTTAATTAAATCGGGAATGAAAATCAGTAGAACGATAGCGAATATTCACTCACTATCGCTACAATGCATTCATATGACATTTAAAGACAATGAAAAGCTACTGAAATAAGCGTTATAGGTACATTAATTCTTGTCATTCGATCTTGTCAGCGAAAGCAATGAAAACAAACACGATCTTTTTCAAAGTGATATCGTAATCCATAGCGGAAGCTATTGCGAATATGATTGCAGTTGCGGTTGCACTACTGGATCCTCCAGGGTGTCATGGAAAATACTATTGCGTTTGTCTTTATAATGGTACTAACATGTACATGGATGAACATGGATCAACCAAGGTCTATTCTAGCCCATCTCTATACCCGTAAGGCTGTAACTTCTATAGCCAGGATCAATAGCGATATAACGTCCCCTGCTGAAGTTAATGGCTGTTGAATGCAATGCCTGCTCGTGAAATGACTCTAGGAAAGAAAAAAGAATGACTACGGTACCCTAAAATGGGTGTAAAGGTGGAAGAAATCGTTGTCTATCCACGTACAAATAGAAGTGTAGCCAGAGGAATGCAAAACCCTCGCTAAAAGCTAAAATTAGGCGGGCTGAGTAAGACTAAGTCCTTTATGGAAATAGAATACACCACGGACATCGCCTAGGAGAGCAGTCACTTATTGATCAGTAGCTAACAGTAATACGAATGGCAGAAGCTAGATGATCTATCGGAACCAGATACGATTATACAGCACTTTATTAATTCTAAACTATAGCAGCATTATGTCCCTTCTCCAATGTTCTCCTCCATATTAGGTGAGACCTCTCCCTGTGTTAGTGGGACTCACACCTGTAAGGGCACGTCCACGGACGCTTTGTCCACCGCTGGCTTGGTGGGAGTGGCGGACAGGCGCTCGTACCATTTCTGGTCGGTGCGGCCGGCGCTGCGCCGGACGCTCTTTGTTACCTAAGGGTGTAGGATACTTCAAGTACAATAATACACATATCGCTTGCCTTTGCTTTTGTTGGAATACATTGCGAGTCAAGGTTTTGATTTTTGAGCACTTCATTTCCCGAATCAGTTTGAATAAGTACACTTGAAGTTGTGACCAAGAGATATCTTGTTTGAACTTGACCTATATGAACACATTTTAATGAACTTCCAGTTATGCTAGAAAATGGGGGAAAATCTCGTTGTAACTATTTGTAACTTTCTGTGACGGAATTATATCCTCTTTATTCAATAAAGTTTAATTTTCACGGGACTTTTTCAGCTTCACCGGGCGGGTGGGCGAGCGCGGGAGCACTCTGCCCGTCTCGTGCATACAGACAGCTCGAGATGCGAAGTTTGCAACCGACGCCTAGCCCGCGGGGGCTCGAACCTCGGCTTAGGGTGAAATTAAGGAAGGGAAGCCGCCTATGCGTACCCAGGTCCTCCTTACTGCCGAGGAAGGTTGCTGCGGGGTTTTAGTGATTATTCCACCCGACCCACCGTCGTCCCTCAGGCGAGCGATATGCTCGCGTAAAAAAAGAAAACGGTGTCCTGTAGTAGCGGATAAGCCGCCCCACGATCACATTTTAACCAGTAAACTATATCTCCTAGCAATTTAAACAGCGTTAACTCTTTTCCAATAAGAAAAATAATGAGCACAACACTGAAAAAAATCCTGCGGTGAACTTAGCAAAAATAAAAATAAACTCTATTAAATCTACTTTCTGGAAATAGTATGATTAAAGTCATTCAATTATTTTTCTTATTGAGAAAAAGTTATCGTTGTTTGAATTAGAAAAACATTTCCGTACTCCACGTTGTAGAGCGTTAATCTTCATTAGAATGTTTTAACGCTGTGCAAGCGGAATTTAAAGAAATCTGTTTCCTACTGGCATTATGACTAATCCGTCTTGATATAAATAAATATCTGCCACCAAGTAACTAAAAATATTGGTCGCGGGATACCGCAGGATGCAGCCAGCTTCCAACCGGTCGCTCTGGACATCTATGGGGGAGCCTATGTTCAACATAGCCCAGGGAAAATAAACTGTGACATCGGAAAAAACGCCGAACCGCGATTTCCTTTAAGTATTCAATAAAATGTACTGGCTCCTGATATACAGGTCGCCCTAGTTTAGGAGTCAAGGCTATGTAAGGTCAAGGTTACAGATCTCTTACATGTTTATGTGACAATTTTTTTTTTTTATTATTTTCGCTTCGCACTTCTTTGTTTTATGTGTAAGTTTGACGAACAGATTCCAGCAGGGTATCAACTGTTTCTATTTTTTTTCTCCTTCTAGATAAGGATATAGAGTGCTCGAAAATGGCTACATAAAGTTAAGCGTCTACACTTCAAGAAAAAATTAAATGAAGCGTCTAATGATTGGCCACCTGAAGGTCGTCTGGTCGCGAGAGTGGATGTCGCCGGAAACACTCGACGAGATCATTGAGCTGTCGGTACAGGGAGTTGCTCAAACCGGTCAATTTCACTGTACCGCAAAAACTAACAACGCAGCCGTTAACTGGCCGGTTAACTACCGTGTTATTATAATTTAACCACTCCAACTACAGCAATTTACTTTGGGTCGTTTTAGATATAGTTTTCAATTATTTGTGGAATCAACGAGGTACTTGGGAGGTGCGGATAGATAATATTAGGTCCCCTTACCTATGAAATTGGCGTTTTGTATGAAGAATTTAATTAAGACTGTTTTCTCCATACAAACATTTTTGATTTGTTTTTGGGAACGGCAAATCCAAATTTAGCTAGACTTTGTGTGTATTATCGGATAACGTTAAGTATAGGCAGCGTTAATTTTTAAAAGTAACCGCTTTATAAAAGTTTCAGCGAATCTAAGAAATGATTATGGGAAGCACATGAAAAGAGCTCTGTTCAAATTTTTTTATTATGTGATTTAGCCCAGAAATTAAAAAATATTTCATGTGAAACCTTGAAATAATATTCTATTTTCCAAATAAAAAACTAATTTGGATATAGCTTTGAAAATCGCAGGAATTGGTACATATATGATTAACGAAGAAAAAAATCTCCAATTTCATAGGTAAAGACCCAATATTATCCAACCCGCAAGACTGCTTTGTTGCTCTGATAGACTGAGGGCCTCATCATCAGAGACGATCATAGCAGAGACGGTCAAATTCAGTTTATGTGATGATCAATAGCAGTATAATTTGATAACCACTCGTGACGTAAAACAGCAGCAGCTCTGTTGGCGCGGAGGGAGCAAAAAATCTCCTATCGAAACCCTTCCATGGGTTATGCTGTGTGGCATTTGCAATTCGATATAGGATCGCTCACCATTGCAGTAGGGCAGGAGGCAGATCCAGGATTATATTCTAGTCTGCTACGTATTTTTCCAAATTCAAGATTTCAGACCGACAAAATAAGTCAAAAATTTATGGCAATTTTGGAAGTCTATGGAGGCCTACTCCCTAGATCCGCCATTGCGACAGAGCAGAAAAATACAGCTAATACTCGCCGTAGTTGGACAGTAGTCTGCATGTAAAGTGTAACATTTTCACATAAAACTCCACAACTGGACAAAGTCACTGCCGAGGTATGATTTGCATCAATTTCCGTGAGAGGATTTGCCCGGTGACGATCTCAGATTGTGAGGAGACTCGAATCGATGCTGCTGCAGCTCATCAATCGGGTCCGCTGCTGTTACGACTTCCCGGGAAGAAGGGCTGGTTCTATAATAGTTTATGCCAACTTTGACATCCCGAAAAATCGCTATCTTGGACGATGCGCTGTGCGTGCATCTCACAAAAAATATAATCATGCAAATAGTAAATATACATGTGTGTTTTTATCTTATCTACCTTTTCATGCGGGTTTACCTTTCAAGTGTATATGAGTCGGCCGAGTGTTTACTAAACAAAACATGCAATGCTCTCTGTAGGTAAGCATTTGCTCCATTCTCTACTGCGGGTACCTATCTGCCGATTGATCTGCGTGTGCGACGAGCGTGAAGGTCGTCCGTCGCCGAGCGGTCAGATGATCTATGCCTAAATACGGACAACCCGCCTATGGACATTACCGCTTAATGCTCACCTACTTACAGAGTCGAGTGCAATGCGCGTGCGCTTCAACCTGCGGACTGTGTGATAGCATGAGCGGAGCGGAGAGCGAATTTGTATTACAGAGCATTGTACGCTAAGGTAATTTGCAAACGCATTCATGAAGCATTCGCCATTCGTTTTCGATTAGCATGTTTGGGCTTTGGAGGGTATGTTTCATATTTCAATTGAAGACATTCCTTAAGCCAAGTCGTTGGTCTACAGGGGTGGCTTAAAAACACGATAGTGTAACGTAGTAAAACACGTAGAAACACGACACATTGAACCAGTGTGTTGGATTATGTATGGCCCACACACACCGTCTCCTTTAGAGAGAACGCTGTGGCTCAACAGTGAGGACGAAGCTGTTGACACAATCTACACTCGGCATCTTCAATGACGTTAACGTTGGAGGGAAAGATACACTTCGTTAGTGGAACGTACGACATTAGTAGAATTGATGGTCGTTGAGTGTGAAAATGTCGCATTTAAACAAACGCTCCAACGCTGTAGCGGACGGCCGCGCCGCTCGGCTGTCACACCAATATATGATTTACAAATTAGGTAGACACTTTTCCTTTCAGTTGCATGTTAGGACTACTCTGTTTTATCGACATTTTACTTTTAATTTTACAAGCTTACTTACTGAGGTACTTGTTGAGGATCGAGCTACAGAGGGCGGCGGATTCGTTTAATTACGATAAATTATAACCACGAACGCTTGATACTGTAAATGTATATTTTTCACTTGACGTTGAGATTTGTCACATTTATAATATGTTTCTAAAATACACAGTAGCTATACAACCAGCCATTATTTGTCCTCTACACTCCCCAAACGAAAGAGCGAGAAAACAAAGCTCACATCTGAAATTGTCGCGGAACTTTAACTATCCTACCACTGCGTGTACGCACCGTTACATTCTCGTCCTGGTGATTATTTGTTGACGATGGCACAGCTGACTCGTCCACTGAAGTTAGTTCACGAACTTCCCCGGACGGAGGACTCGAAATTTCCAAACTGTATAATCTCTTGTAGGGTCTTATCTTAACCCCATCCGTCGTTCTTATCTTCGCTACCCTAGCGTGGCCATCTCTACCAGGAAACACTTCTAGAATGTAATGTAATCTCTTACCATCTTTCCATAATAAACCGACTTCATACCTGCCATCTGCATTTACTGTCACTGTGCTCTTGAAAGATTCCATGGCATCCGTTTCTATCGACTTCTGTGTCTTGACTTCAATGGGGTCGGCAATACCAAGAGTCTCCAACTCCCATAACTTGCTAAGATCCGAATTGAAATAAGCGGATGTAGATGTTGAAGGACCGCATGATCCTATTGTCTGACCCTGTATAGTCCAGCCTAATTTCGTCTTTACTGCTACTAAATTATCGTTAATATTAATAAATTGGCTTGTAATCAAGGATCCCAAATAATCCGAGCCAATCAACAGACTTATTTCTAACGGTTCCTTTCCCTGATCCGACAACACAACGCTGTTAGCCTTTAATAAAGCTATAGCTTCATTGGAACTCTCTATTCTTGGTACATGGCCACATATCTTTGCCTGGTCTAAGACCTTCATACGTAGACAGAAATTGTCTTCCAGGCTTTCTACATGTACCTCGTAAAGCTTGTGTACTTGCCGAGCCGTCTCCGAACCGCCAAAAACAAAATGACCGAGCATTTCTTCGCCAATTTTATTTAAACTCAATTGTTTAGCGAGTTCTCCTGTGATATACGATCTTTGCGATCCAGAATCTAATAACGCGCGCACAATTATTGCTCCTTTACGCGACTTTATGCGAACCAGTAATGTTGGCAAAAGGGTTATATCATTTTTATAACACAACATTACCCCCTGGTCCTTGCTATTTGCAACATCTTTCGTTGACTTAATATTAATGATCTCCGCACACATAATAGCATGATGGCCTCTATTGCATATAATGCACCTCACTATCGCCTTGCATTTAAAGGCATTATGCCCCTCCTTGAGACATTTAAAACAAGCTCGCTTATTCTTCAGCATATCCTTCCTCTCTTGTAATGGCATCTCTCTGGCCTTCAAGCATTCTGAGCTGGTATGCGATAGCTTGGTACACCACAAACAAGCCTTTGGTTCTTTCATTTTGTCTGATGATGATTGTCCTGCTACGATACATGCCGCAGTTGGCAGATGATCGGAGGTTGAAGATGATCCTGCTTCTGTCTCAAAGCCCATTTTTGCCATTTCTATCCTCTCCTCACTGTCTACCTCTCTGCCTAAAAAGCTTAATAATTCAGCCAACTGGTTAGTCTCATGCCCATCAGTAGTTGAAGAGCCAAACTGTCGACGGCATCGCTCCCATGCGCGTAAGACATCCTCTGAGAGAGTGGACTCCACCATCGGATATAACATAGACGCATACTTCTCCTTCGTAACTTTCAAACTTTCAAGAGCATGTAATTGTGTCATAAGCTTGTCATATAAGACTCTAATGCTTGAAGTTTCCTTATTTAGAACCAGTTTCAAAAGCTCTCGAATGTGCATTTCTATGAGGAGATCGTCTCTAGCAAAACGCGACTTAAGCATCATAACAGCCTTCTTATAATTAGGACCCGAAGGAGGAAAACTTTCTACTAACTGTCTCGCCGACGTACCTGGGACAGTAGCCTGCATTAGATATTGGAATTTATCCTCCTCATCCAAGGATCCATCCTCATCAATTTTCTTAAATTGGCCCCAAAAACCCAACCAATTTTTTATGCAGCCGTCAAACTTTTTTAATTCTATTTTCGGCAATACATATTTCCGTCTTTCTATCGCCTTACTCGCCTCTGATGATGAATCGTTTACCTCCTTGAGGTACTTCGCGCATTCTGACTCTAAGGTGAAGTACCTATACTCATATGACTCAACTTGCTCGATTTCCGAAAGCAAAGTTGATTCGTCGGTGATGTCAAGAAGGTGACCCTTGAGGCTCTCATCGACCTTGAAAAGGTCATCTGCCTTCTTCTTAAGCCATTCTCCTGCTCTGGAGATGGTTTCTGGACTTTTCTCTTTCGCTGTCATACATATCTCTAAGGCGTTCGCTGCCTTCGTAAAAAGACTACGCGCAATGCCGCGCTCCTTTCGTAGCTTGTCTGCCATTGTCACGGTCGCCACTTGTTGAGGATCGAGCTACAGAGGGCGGCGGATTCGTTTAATTACGATAAATTATAACCACGAACGCTTGATACTGTAAATGTATATTTTTCACTTGACGTTGAGATTTGTCACATTTATAATATGTTTCTAAAATACACAGTAGCTATACAACCAGCCATTATTTGTCCTCTACAGTACTCGTATCATAATTTCATTGCGAAAGTTTGTTTGTCCTTCTTTCACGTCGTCATCGAACATCAGAAATATCTAATTTTTTCCATAAGGTTAAGACTGATATTACTTTTTCCAGGAAAATATATCCAAGAGGACACTGACAGAGGCTAGTTTTTCGAAAATACTATATTTAGTTTAATTTTCATAATCGTGCTGTACAAAAAGATGAGTGTTTATCTAATGATAAGATATATTTAAGATAACATTTATTCGCATCTATGATCGATCATTGATCACACACATAAGAATCTTATGTTACGAAAGATGAAAACAAAAAAAAACCTTACAGCCGCCCAAGACAGGACAAACACTGGTATTCTGCCATCAACAGAGGGCGTTTAAATGCATGTTTAATGACTTTATTTAAAACATGACAAAAAAGTAAAATACCTAATTAGTAAGTACCTACATGAGCTGATGTGTAGTCACTTTACCTATTGGAGTTAATTAATAAAGTATAATTAAGATATTTCCATTAAAAAAGATTTACCCAACTATTATTATAAACGCGAAATGTTGTATGTTTGTTGCTCAATCACGGCAAAATGGATGAACAGATTTGGATTAAATTTGGTATATAGGTAGAACATATTCTGGATTAAAACATAGGATATTTTTTATCCCATTAAAGTGAGTAGTTCCCGCGGGATAAACAAATTAAATAAATCCGCGGATAAAGTTATTCCTTTAGACGAAACCGCGGGCGGAAAACTAGTATTGAAATAAAGCTTAATTGAATACCTTACTAACACAACATACCACAGACATACACAGCATAAAACAAATGAATAGATACACTAATTCAGAGTGGTGTCAGAAGGAGCCCATTGTTAGGAACAACATCACTTCTCTTTTTTTTTTTTTTTTTTTTTTTATGCATAACGGGTTGTAATTAAATCATAATGCAAACAACATTAAACATCTTAATTGATGACTTATTCACATGATGCTTTCAAAAACCATCATCTGTTTCAAGTTTTAGATAGATCACTGGTTTAGTGTTTCCTGACTCTGGAGAGATGTGAGTAATGTCCTCCAACATGTTCAGTATACAAAACTTTAAATCTGAACATGTAATGATTCTCCTTGTTGGACTAAATATTTAATTAATAAAGAGATTACTTGATATAAACAGAAGTGTATAAAAGTATGGCAACACTCAATGCTAATGGCATGCACAACTATATGATAGCTAATACTGCACAAGTGTGTAATTCAATAATGGACAACATCTGGCCCGGGTGCAGCAGCAATTCAGGAGTTAATCTGGTTCAGTTGTGCCACTAGCAGAGTATAATGTATATGGCTTCAATATTGGCATGATTATATCAAGAAATACTTAATAATAATAAAACAAATATTTCACACCTTAATCCACTACAGAATTTAGACCACCCCCAAGAATTTAATCTGGATATTTTCTTTAATAATTTATATACAAAGGACTGGATTTTACTGGACTTCTTAAAATCATATTCTATTATTTCTCAATTTAAATACCTAAAAATAAATATTTTAGACACCTAGTTACCACAATTATCTAGTTCCAAACTAGGCAAAGCCTGTACTTATAGGAGCAACAAGACTGCAATAAAAGTAACTCATTGGAATTTTGTGTTTTTAAATGTGTTATGAATTTCAGTTTAGAATGAACTACCACCAAATAATAAGAGCTGAAGCATTATTGGTGAACTTCAAATGATCAGATAAAGAGAATGTGTCACTAGTTAAGAGGCTGACAGCAGCCAATTGCGTTGAAAGATTATCATTTTTTGTAAAGCATATAGCTCGTATCATTATAAAAAAAGTTATAGGTAAAATTGATCATATTTCTGACATGATTCATGTTTTCAAAACATAATTACACAATCTTCTCTCGATAGAATTTAATTGCAAAGTAGCATCTAAAAATGCATGACATCTTATTTTTCTCAGATATGCATTCACTAACATAAATGATATTTTGTACAATATTGTGTCGTATATGTTACTAAAACAAATTCATGTTTTAGATTTTCAATAATGCGTCTATTTTAATTGAAATAATTAATTTTGTGATTTGCACTTACGCCCTATAATTCTAAGTAACGCTTTCTCTGTTACTCGTACTCAATGCGACAGTGATCGCTTAGGCGCGTTGCTGGATGGACCTGTGTTGTGCGCTGAGACGCTCTCCCAAATATTCGAACTTTTTTTCATATTCATATTCAGGACTTTCTTTTTCTTGTTTTGTTTATTTAATTAGGGTAAAATTTTGTATGTGTGTAAATAATTTTATTTATTAGGTAGGTAATCACAGTTGTAAATAAATAAGTTGGTAAAGTTAATAATAGAAAATGGACTCGAAAAAAAAACAAAACCGAAGAAACGGCAATATAAAAGAAATCAGAAACACATGATGGAGGTTGTAAAGTAAGTATAATAAAATATTATATCTCTTTTTAATTAATTAAGTATGTACATGAAACACCAAATTTATAAAACGCAACCATAATTATGTTTTCACTATTTTGTAGTTGCGTCTACTGATACGGGATGTATAGGTACCTTTTTTCGTCACCGCTTATGTAAGACGTTTGGCTCAGTCGACTTGGGCTTGTCGCTTGAATTTCGTCGTGCTGGATCGATCCCAGTACTTTTCTTGTCTTTTTTATTTTATTTGCTTTTATTTATTGTATGTCTAAATAAATCCTGTAATCTTTTTTTACATGTCTAAGTGATATTTATCAAAAATTTCATTTTTGTGCATGGCTGTGTACTCATTATATATTCCTAGGTGCTGACGTACTACAATTCTTTGATTTTCAGTTCTAAAAATCATTTGGGCCCTGAAGAGTCATCAACCGGACTTGTTTTGCAAGAGTGAGTAAAATTATTATTTTTACCAGTATCTAGGATTTCTGAAATAGATAATAGGCAATATTGTTATTTTTGACCAAAAACAAACCTTGTCGAAAGAAATATGTAAAGGTCATCATAAAACAAAAGCATAACTTTGAGATTTTTATAAAATGATTGCCAATGGGACATATAATAAAAATTATATAAAAAAAAACAAATAAATTCCTTTCAACCGCTAAAATAATCTATTGAGAATTACCATAGACTTACGAAAATCACAGATTCGGCCATCATACTATATAAGGTCTAACAAAATTAACCCGACAAACGTTGCAGAGTGTATGTATAGGATGTACCTATTACGAAAAAAATAAAAAATAAAACATTAAAGTTAACAGATTTTATTCAAAAAGTTTTCCTGAAGTGTTTCAATAATATTATCTTTTAATGACAGGTACGACATTGAGGCACAAGGTGTTCAGAAAAAAAAAAGATGAAGAGGTATGTACTAACTAATGGCTTAGTAACCTGAATGGTCAACTAAATGTCAAACTAACGTCAAATGCGCTATATAATATATGAAATAAAAGACAAAAACTAATTCCTGACTACGGAAAATATGACTAAAAAGTATTTTGTTCGTGATGACCGCCTTATTGTCTTGTTTTTTGAGAAACACTTAGGCCAAAGACGAAATAATAATAATAATGGGCCGTAGTCGGTAAAAATAATATTAACTAATAAAATAATAACGAAAGTTTTCTGTTTCAGACTTATCAGATTACAAGTGATCAGAATACGGAATAAGAAATCTGCATCTGTCGGCGGTTTGTAGCCAACTCGCATTTTTATAAAAAATTGCAAGAAATTTGAACGGACCTCTTGGCTGTAATCTGAATACTATCGATTTAATAAACGAAAAACAAGATGGGCTCATCTCTAAATTTACTTTCGTGTGTAGAATGTGCAATTTAAAGTTTCATATAGAAAATGATTATCCGGAGGATGATTACTTAGATGTCAATAGTTGTGCCATAGCAGGCATAATATCTATTGGTGGTGGTCATTCACATTTGAAAGAGTTTTCTACGGCAATAAATCTACCTCTTATTTCAAATAAAAAATACCAAACCCAACATGACGTTCTGTCCAGAAATTGGCAAAGGGTTGCTCAAGAAACTATGAAGAAAGCAGGGGAAAAAGAAAGAAATTTTGCGATAGCAGAAGGAAGCCTTAGGAAAAACGGTATACCGATAATTGATGTGATTGCTGATGGATACCGAATGGATGGAACCGAAACTGAAAGGGTACTACGGCTTGAAAAAAATGCCTCACGGAACGCAATTTCGCGTTCCCAGGAGACGCCCGAAGCTCGCCGAGTACGTCTAGTAGCTATGAAAGATTACGTTAAATCACGTATTCGCCAGGAAACTCCAGAACAGAACGAGCATAGACTCGGTTTTATACACGATCGGCTTGCCGAGGAGTCCGCTGAGCAGCGTGAGCGCAGGCACGGCCTTATAATCACGTAAATCGGCCTAAAAATGTCGGACTAATCGATGTACATACATAAAGATTACAGAACCTCCTCCTTTTTTGAAGTCGGTTAAAAAAAGTTATTAGTATTTATCCGTGGTTGCTAATCTCCATGATAATTTTTGTGCGATGGCGAACCTTCTCGCTCCTACAGGTTAGGTGGGCACTTGGGGTATACCAGCTCGACCTGATGATCTTCGATTTGTCATATTTATTGATGATAATCACACCGACGTAAATCGGCTTAAAAATCTCGGATTAATCGATGTACATACATAAATAATACAGAACCTCCTCCTTTTTTGAAGTCGGTTAAAAAAAGTTATTAGTATTATCCGTGGTTGCTAATCTCCATGATAATTTTTGTGCGATGGCGAACCTTCTCGCTCCTACAGGTTAGGTGGGCACTTGGGGTATACCAGCTCGACCTGATGATCTTCGATTTGTCATATTTATTGTTGATAATCACACCGACGTAAATCGGCTTAAAAATCTCGGACTAATCGATGTACATACATAAATAATACAGAACCTCCTCCTTTTTTGAAGTCGGTTAAAAAAAGTTATTAGTATTATCCGTGGTTGCTAATCTCCATGATAATTTTTGTGCGATGGCGACCTTCTCGCTCCTACAGGTTAAATGGGCAGTTCGGGTGTACCAGCTCGACCTGATGATCTTCGATTTGTCATATTTATTGCTGATAATCACACCGATCTAGTCTACACTTTTTCCATACAAACCCAAACTGTATCTACTTAGTTTCCCTGTGTAAAAACTACGCAATCGTCTAAATATGTAATGCCATTCTGATATTTACCATGATTACACAAAAACTACTGGACCGATTGCGCTGAAATTACAATGGGACCAACTCGACGGTATCCCCTTTCATTTACAAAAAGAACCATGTGAATCAACCGCCAAGTCTCGGAGATATCGGTGTACATACTCCTTTTTTGAAGTCGTTTAAAAATAACACTTTTTATTTATTTATTTCGCCGTGTCTGAAACATTCTGGTCCCAAACTTATTTTTGAAAACATTCTATGAATACCTATACATTTATATTTCAATAAATCATCCTTGTTATATTATTAATTTGTGTTGTTTTTTATTTCGCGAACAGCGCCACCTGTTGCATTTAGGAGAGCTCTAACTCAAAGTTCAGTTCGCAAGAAGGTTTCCCGTAAGGTCGACTCGTCTGACGGTACGCATATTGACCGTGTCGCAGACGCAGCGCTGCTTTATCGAACATTAAGTGGGCGTATCCATTGCTCAAGGTCATTGGCTCTATTCAGCGCCTTAAAGATAGAAGTATCACTTGTGATATAGAAAATCTAATTCAAGAGCATGTTCCATTAGTACAATATATGGCCCATATAATATGGGTCACTAATTTGAGATATGTTCTTATTCAAGATGTGTCACTAATCCAAGAGAATGTGTCACAAATTTATGATATAGGTACTTAGGTCACTAGTTCAAGATAATGTATCACTTGTTCAAGGTGTCACCATAGTTCAAGAGCTAGTTTAGTTAATAGTTTTTTTAGGATTTGTATTTTTCATTCAACAGCTGTCACTAGTGCTATAGAGTGTGTCACTGGTTCAAGAGCATGTATTTGTCATAGGTCAAGAATTTGAAATTAATTTGTCAAAATTCACCAAGGAAACCAACAAAGGTGCAGGCATTGTTGGTCTTTGGTCTATAATTTAATAAACGGTAGGTGTTCCACAACATCACAGATACAACACCATTTTAATGAGATCTAACAAAGTAATGTACAAAGGCGTAAATTTGCAATGAGACGCAGCGCGGCACCTCCCACGTCCCGCCAAGTGAATCACGGTCAGACCCTGGCTCTATGGCAGTCTGCTGCCGAACAACAGGGTGGTTGGCCGAAACTGTCAAGTAAACATCAAGAGTCGATGGATGATAAGTGATAACACCAGCGACTGAAATAAATCGCGATAATAGAGTGCTCGGACAATTTTCAAACAAAACCTATTGTTCGCAATGTTTTCCAGTCAAGCAGTGGCGGTGACGACCCCACGCACCAGGTGTGCGCAGCCCTGGCGCCGCGACACAAACGAAAGTCTCACCTCCTCAAAGCCCTCGTTTCTCTCCTTCTCCGACAGCGGCCGGCACCTAACCACCACCTTCACACACTCGTTGAGCGCCGTCCGCGGCCGTGCTGACTTCTCCATCGTTCACCTCACCCTTCTTCACGTAAATAAATACCAAAACTCAAAGTCACCGATATCGATCCATTCGGGGCGCACTCGACATCACCTGTTCCTATAGATTCCGAGATAAACAAACTCGCTCTCGTTACTGTACAATAAATAAATAAACTAACACTAGTAAATAAGGTAACACACGATTAAATATTTAGTAAACGTAACAAAATTATACAAAATCGTAAATTTATATAAGGGAAATTCGCATACAGCCGCTACGAACGGACATTTCTATTCAACTGACAATTATGAGTTCCCAAGGTACAATAATCAGCGCCAAACTATATTATGGAATGAAATATCACTATAGCGAAGCGCTATGTAACAGAGGAGAACAGCGATGTTGCTTTTTCCTTGATACTTTTTACATTAGCTAGAAACGTTTTACAATAAACGCGACTTGTCAATTAAGTTTGGTAATTGCAAACGGAGATAGATATCTTCTAAAAATTAATTCGAACAATATGTTAGCAGAAAAATTTGATGTTATCACTGGTTATCTTATCGATCATGCACGACGTTCATGGGTCTAGAATAATTGAAAATTATGAACCTATTCTAGTCATTATTTATAGTTTCCATGAAACCATTAACGTATAAAACAGGTACAACTAAACGTTGTTATCAACAAACTTCAGACTTCAGAGTCACAACAAAACAAATTAAAATTGATTAGTGAAAATACCACCCTTAATGGTCTAAAATTACGTGATTTCTATTTTGAAATGTCGATCAGTTTGACTATCAACCTGAAAAGGGCTAGTAAAGTTTATCATGAAGGGGTAAGCCAATTCTCTTACTTCCACAACTTAAAACAGATCGCAACATCATTTTTACTCTGCCTGTAAAAATACTATCATAATTTGTTTAAATTAGTTGCGAAGAAGATGTCTAGCTAGCTTCCTAACTATTTCGTTGATCATTTGTGCGACATTTAATTGTTCGGTTGATGATGGTACCAGGAGACGATAGCGGGCGTGGTGGTGGTGGAAAGCGGCAGCGATGTGCGGCACGAGGGGCTGACACTGCTAATGGAAGGCTCGGTCAGCCTACAGCTCAGTGCTAAGAACGTCGGCATCCTCGACGCGTTCTCCAACAATATCAAGGTGATCTTCTGTTGTATTTGTAGGTACTAGCAGACCATAACACGTGTGGTGTTAGCCCCTCTGCAGGGCACACACCAATACACTTCTTTCATTTACCATAAAATTATTCTAATCAGAAATGTAGATTCCCAACAAAATTCATTAATAGACCTAATTAAGTTGGTGGAATGTGTCCGGAACGAGCACCAATGAAAGACACTGATGATGGAACAGAGGCTAAATAGACTAGATGGGGGAATATTCCATGAGATCCTAGCTCATCCAAAATCTAATGCTGCCTGGAGTCTATTTGCCTTTGTGAAGTCATCTGTGTCTCGCTAGAATTAGATTTAAATAGATTAACCCAGTAAGAGGTACAATGGGACTGGCGTATACCCTTTGTTTAAAAGTCCCCAAAATCAAAATTAGAAAAAAAAAACCTAATTAAGTAGGTTCTATCAGTGGGAACCTCTAATGGGCTTTCAGTTTTTTTAGTTTAAGTGATACTTTGTTAAACAGCTGTTGGTTTTCCCAAGAAAAAAAAATAAAAATCTTTTCTCTGTACATACGGTCATATGTATGTACAGAGAAAAGATTTTTATTTTTTTTTCTTGGGAAAAGCAACAGCTGTTTAACAATGGTGTAAGCACAGATTATTGATTTCCACTTGCAACAATCCTGACATACTACTTTTACTTTTTCCACTCTCATCAAATGCTTCATACAAGCTCGTTGGTTAGTGGTTGACCGCACCTGATCTTTCTTGAGTACGTCAGTCACTTGATGAACGTGGATCCTTTCTTGAGTACGTCAGTCACTTGATGGACATGCATCCTTTCTTGAGTACGTCAGTCACTTGATGGACGTGCATCCTTTCTTGAGTACGTCAGTCCCTTAATGGACGTGCTCCTTTCTTGAGTACGTCAGTCACTTGATGGACATGCATCCTTTTTGGTCGAACTTTACCAACCCTTCCATTATATTGCTTTCTTGCTTGCTTCCAATATATGTATATTGCTTTCTTTAATCTGCTTTCACTCATTCGTTTTATATGCCCATACCACCTTGACATACCTCTTTCTATCGCACTCACTTCATCATCTTGCACACCACACCTTCACACAATTCTTTAATCAATCATTCAAAGAGAAATAACTTTTTTTTTCTCTCTCCAATGTTCCAAATGTATATTGCAATGGTTATGCTTAATTTTCTGCTTGTACAAAGCAATGTGGTTTGTTTTATGTTGACACAGGAACTGGGTATGACAAGAATCTTGTCCACGTTGCCAAGGTTTGGTCACTATGATGTCAGATCTCTCTTTATGGATCCACAGCAGAAACAACAAAGCGAGGATGTTAGTGAAGCTAAATCTACAATTATGTAGACCGAGGTGGTGTTACACTAAATGTTTCATTTTAGTTATAGTTTGTTATTCATGCAGAAAAAGTAGTAACATTATTGTTGCTATGATCACATATATGGCTATGAATACACATTTATAAAATCCTGTACATAAGTAGTCAGTTGAAGGGACTGCCATACATTTGTAAAAGTCCCTGTAAAAACTTTAGATTTAAAAAAAATAGTCAGTTGGTGGATAATTTTATCATCATCCAGAGTAGGTAAACTAATGTATGTAATATACATTTAAATAATAGTGTTTTCTTTTTTAATATTAGTTTCCAATAAATTTAGAACAAATATTATATATTTCTATTACCAATGGAATGATTCAGTATTGTGGCAGCAGTCTTTAATTTCCAATTGGAATTTTCCAGCCAATAAATCTGGTGAACACAAGTATAGAGTTGGCACCGCCGGGCAAGATACCGGTGGGTGTGACGGCGATCCCGTTCGAGGCGCCGTTGCGAGCCCGCGCCCCCTCCGCCGGCTACCCCGTACTACTCGAGACCTACCATGGGGTCTTCGTTAACGTCATGTACTGTCTGAAGGCCACCATGCGACGCTCTTTCCTTAACAAGCCACTCAATGCAAGCTGCCAGTTCTTTGTGCAATACCAACAGGTAATAAACAACAACAAAGATGATAATTTGCCAATAGTCTGTTAGCTGGGTCTACTTAGGAATATGTTGCATGATTTTAACAATGCCTAATACAATCAGTTGTTAGTTGTATCAAACTTTATTGAATACTATGTATTAGCGTTTCAGCACAACAATCACTTATTTTTCAAAGAAGTGGAGATCTCAAGAATCTTATTAGTAATGTGTGTATCCTTCTTGCTGGAAATAAACTAAACTAAACGCCTTCTAGTTAAATTATTGTTATTACCAAATTGTAGTACTACCATTATATCAACAGGTTATAAACATCCACTAATGGACAGTAACCTCTCCCTTGGAGGGATTTGCTTTGCTTTCCATGGGTGGATGACCTAATCGCCACACTGGGCAGAGAGGTTGCCGATCGCAAACCGTAGAGCTCCGGACAAATTATGATGGTCATATAGTTTTATGACACCGGTGGCTTGGTCTTATTCTATTGATTCAGTATTGCCTCGATGTTCGACAGCAAGGGCCTCCAGCACTGAAGCCCGTGCGCTGTGAGATCACTCCGAGCACCATCCGCGCGGCGGGCGGGGCGGGGGGGGCGGGGGGGACGGGGGCGGGGGGGGGCGGGGGCGGGGGCACAGCGCGCCGGCATGCCGCATTTCCAGATCTACGCCGAGATTGACACGACCGTGTGTCCGCTCGACTCACCGCTCACTGGCAAGGTATGCAGTTGACATTTATATAGCTAGCTTGTCTCAAAAAACTAGTGCTGGTACATACTTTTTAGATATCACCATTACCCCACTAAGGGAGGTGATGGACCATTTGTAATACACTATGCTGGCTCAGTGTTAATAGGTGGATTTGTGTCAGACTAGGTAGCGGTCACCTGACAGTCGATGTTTTTAAGCCATCCACTGACTTGGTTTAACGACTGCCTTAAATAGAAAACAACATTCCTTCCATAGCATGGATACACTCTTGTACGACAAAATGCTATTAGTAGCCATTCTATAACTGACTGCTCTAGAGGGCATAATTCCGCTAATCGATAACCAATAGCGAATGCGACTGCGCCACGAGAGCAGCAAAAATTTTCTAAACTAAGGAAAAATAATCAAATGTACTATTGAAAAATTCTTTCCAGTGACAACCATGCAACGTTTATGTCTCTATACTCGAGGTCTAGCATGGACAGGCTCCAAAAATCAATATAATTAAAAAATAATTAATATTTTATCGTTTTACAATAGCGCTAAAGATTACCACAAAAAGCTTATTTTAGTATTGAGATCATTAACGCCATTCCCCCTGGAGCCGTTGTTACGCCCTATGTTTGGCACAGATCCGCGTGGACGAGTGCTCGGTGCCCATCCGCTCGCTGGAGCTGCAGCTGGTGCGTGTGGAGACGTGCGGGGCGGGCGGGGCGGGCGGGGCGGGCGGGGCGGGCGGGGCCGACGGCTGCTCCAGGGACGGTGCGTACGGACCACGCTCTCATTGCCGACAATACATTACGCTACCACCTTCGGCCTCATCTTCACTTAACATCATGTGTGATTGAGGTCAAGTGCTAACCCGTTGTGCATAAAAAAATCAGACATGATGACCTGCACACGGACTTCCTAACTCAATTGCTCTGGGAATTGTTATCGTTCATGACGTTAAGGCTATGTCCGTCCTCGTCATATCGTAAAGCAGTGCCAAGGACAGACAGTGCATTGCTATCGCTGTATCTTTGAGGTGGAGCCCCTGTTTGGTGTAAAGATACACATTAGTCGCCTCCGTATAGTCGGTAGTTAATTCAAAGGGCTATGTATACGTTCTTTCTTTGACTACCGATTGGTGTAGTGGATAGTGTCAGTGAACTCAATAGTTGCGGATTCGAATCTCGCGAGGGGTAAATATTTGTGTGATAAATGCTAACATTTATTCCTGAGTCAGTCGAAGTTTGATATAAATATTTATATCAAACGTCTATCCGTATGTCTATCCGTTATCTAATATCCGTAGTACAAACTTGTCTTAGTTTGGGACTAGATGGTTGGTGTAAGTGTCCGAAATATTTATTTATTTCAATAAAGTTCCTATTAATATACAAAAATTTCCTTTCAATAACTTTCAAGGATACTATAAAATTAGGAAAGAATATTATAAAATATCAAACTATTTAGATGATAATCATCCCTGGACATTACCAGCTCGTTCGCATGTCAGGCTATTTCACAATTAATAATGAAATGTCATTATGTCATAGTAGTTTTTTGATCCACCCTTCGTGTTTCTTACTTGTTTTTCTCTGGGGAAATTGCCTTTTGAACAAGCAGCAGTACCTAACTTAAAAAATGTTAAATCTGATTATTTTAAGTGTAGGTTATGGTTAGATACTCTGGGCACTATGTCCGGAGCTTGCGGGTTCGTAACCTACTACGGATATGATGAATACAGACACATGTACTTGAGTGGAAGTGGATGATTGCATATAATAATGTACAATTTACAAAAGAAATGTTATTCGTTTAGTATATCAACCGTCTACTTAGTATTGATAATACAAACCTAGTTGCTTAGTGTGGAACTAGATGGCGCTGTGTGTATGTTCAAGGACATTTATTTATTGAATTGTTTGTTTACTTGGCTTACATCATAAAAGCTAATGTTATTTATTCTTCTTCACATATAAAATGCATGTATTTCCCAAGAAATATGTTATAACTGTGGACTAAAATTATGTAGCTTTACCATTGGTTGTCTTAAAAAGTGACCGAGACTATACACTAAAAACAGATTTGCACGTTTTAATGACGATGGGTTCACCCCCTGTCAAGGATGCATTTCTGTATATTTCGACCGGTGAATCATGGATATTGGGATATCTCTGATGGTCGTGACACGAGTGACGAACCGCGATAATAATAGTGTTATTTCTGATGTGCTTGTATAATCGCGCCCTAATATTCTAGGTAGAAAGGGAAATCACTACAACTAGTTTTAGTTTAGTTTAGAGATGTCGCATCATAATCGACAAAGTCAAAGTCAAAGTCAAAAATGCTTTATTTTGTAGGTACACAGAGTACACTTAAAATAGTCAATTTTACATAGTAAATTTTAAATTTTTTAAGCTACTGCTTGTTCAAAATGCAATTTTCCCCTGAGAAGAACAAGCAAGAAACTCGAAGGGTTGCTCTTTTAAAATCAGGCTTTGATTTTACATAAAGGTTTTTATATTACAAACAGGTTTTTAAATTTCATTATTAATTGTGAAATAGCCTGGCATGCGAACGATCTGATTATGTCCAGGGATGATTATCATCTAAATAGTCTGATATTTTATAATATGCTTTCTCAATAAGTTTCTGTTTTACAGTATCTTTAAATTTATTGAGAGGAAGATTTTGTATATCAACTGGAACCTTATTGAAAAAGCGTATACATAACCCTTTGAATGAATTACTGACTTTGCGGAGGCGACTTATGTGACCTGCAAGTTTATCTTTATTTCTTGTATTGACATCATGTTTATCACTATTTTTCCTAAATGATGTTATATTTTTTTTGACATACATTAGATTTTCAAAAATGTACTGTGACGAAAAGGTTAGAAAGTTATACACTTTAAACCTATCTCTAAGTGACACTGCAGGTCTCAATTGATAAATTGCGCGAACGGCTCGTTTTTGTAAAACAAAGATTGTATTTATATCCGCGGCGTTTCCCCACAGCAAGATACCGTAAGACATCAAGCTGTGGAAATGACTAAAATATACTAATCTAGCAGTACTACACTAGTGTCGATTCGGATGTACACCAAGTAAACTAAAACCAGTTTTGGAGTGGTGGCGTCGCATCGTACTGTTCCAGGAAGAAGTTTTAGTTTAGTTGGTGTACACCCGAATCGACACCACTATCGACTATCGAACCATTTAGGGTACAGTGCGAATGTCGGACTTTCGTGTCGTAACTCACACGCAACATATGTCCTGAGAACTCGGATGCCGCATTTTTAATCCCCAATAGCATTAACTGTCTATAAATCAAACATACAAAGAATGACTCCGTCTTCGAAATGTCAGAGCCTACACTACCTATTTTGCGTGCGGGATACGTCTCGAGAGAGAGTCGCCCCCGCTCAGGTGGGTTCCCACCCTCCGATGTCCGCTGTATGCCCGCTGTATGCCCGCTGTATGCCCGCTGTATGCCCGCTGTATGCCCGCTGTATGCCCTCACAGCGACGGAGATCCAGAACATCCAGGTGGGCGAGGGCGACGTGGTGCGCGCGCGGGACGTGCCGCTGCACATGGTGCTGCCGCGCCTCTTCACCTGCCCCACCACCACCACGCCGCACTTCAAGATAGGTACACCTATTCACTATATCAGTATCTAATAACTATTTTAGTAGTTAAAAACCAAAAACCCGGACAGCATAGTATTTTTCATGTTGGTTTTTTACCATAAAATGTATCCTATGACACTTTAGGGGGTCTACTCTTAACTCGGAGCCGTAACTTCGGACCTTTTCTTCTGCTAAGAATCCTTTATTTTCATAAGTTCAGTCAGACATTTCTTGCGTCGCGTACAAACTTGTGATGTCCAACTACACGAAATAAAAGTAAAATAATGACGATTGGTTTATAATTGACACAACAAACTGCAAAAGAAAAAGTCTGAAGTAACGGCGCCGTCCGAAGCTATTTTCGTTAGAGAGTAGACCCCCTGGTGCAATGTTATTATAGATGATTTATTCGCTTTTGAATAGGGTCCATTAAAAAGTATGGGTTATATCGCCCATTCAATCATATTTAATGGATTGCAAACATTTATGAATCCTATAGAACAGCTATTACAGTTATTTGTTTATTAGATTTTTTTGTGAGGTTTGACGTGGCGTAGCTGTATGGACTTTGATCCCTTTGCCTTCTCCAGGAGGAATGAATTTAAAAAAATGATTTAGATATTATCGGGAGGGCTTGTAAAGTTTTACGCAATTTATTAAATATAGGTATTCTTGTATGATTTCTTAGATCTTAGAGGTTAATAACGTAATTATTAGGTACACGTTAATTTGTGCTACGATATGTCATTGTTGTTTTTGTTTCAGAATTTGAACTCAACATTGCTGTGATTTTCGAGGACGACTACTTAGTGACTGAAAATTTTCCAATTTTATTACTGCGGAGCGTATAGAATAGCGTAATTAATATTTATTCCACCTTGTGCATTTTAATTTTATATCCTCTAGCCATTCCAAATTTCATCCAATACTCCTGTGCACACCCGGACTCTAGACATCTTGAACTCGAACGACATCTGTTATCACTTTACCGCCACCGTGGCTCAATGTAAACAACATAGGGTTTACGAATCGTTTACGAGGTCGCGGCTTCGATCCCCAGCAGGGTACATGTTTATTACTCGGTTTGGTTGGCGGTAGGGCATTTTAAATGTCCGCCTGGCTAGCTACCACCATCTTATCTAAATCTGCCGCCAAGCAGCAATGTCAATAGCACTGTTGTATTCCGGTTGTCAGAGATAAGATAGCCAGTGCTCCAAATATTTTGGGTCCGGGTCAGTACGCTTCCACCTTCGGCCTCATCTTCACTTAACATCAGGTGTAATTGAGGTCAAGTGCTAACCCGTTGTGCATGAAAATCTATACAGGTTTTATTTATTAATGATTGGATACGCTTTTGACCACAGTCTCACCTGATGGAAAGTGACAATGTGGCGAAAGTGAAGTGCGCGATCTCAGTAGATGCCTATTCACCCTGCCCTTGAAGATCTAAAGATAGAATCCAGGAAGGTCTAACGCCGGAAGTGAGTTTACCCGCAGGTGCAGGAATCGATAAGTCCATTTGAGGTTTATTGACAGCCTTGTCCCCGGTTTTTCTACGGCTACAATAAGAAGTTCATTGACATAGTTTTTGGGTATTGTCCGAACCACGACGATGCATCCGTTCAGTCTAGAGTCAACTGGCTAGTCGGAGAGAATAATTGGACGTTTATTTTGTCTCAGTCCAGAAGTATGCAGACTGAGCTTTGAAACAATGGCACATAAATAATATTACTAACGTACAATGGGACCGGCAGTGCAGTCGTAAACGCCTCAGTGCTGTTTCCGATTGAATGTTCATACAAAATAATGGTTCCAACGCCAAAACTATCTGATGGAAAATTTCGATCATTCTCTTAAGCCTTTGAGCGCCACGCCGGTCACCGGTGACCGGAAAACAATTGATTTTCAATTGTGTCTGCATCGCGGCAGTTAACGTGTTAAGATCCATTCATCAGATCTATGATGTAGGTAACAATGTAATTGTAATGTATTCCCAGCCTAAGCCATGCAGCGGTGTAGTATTCAATGCTATCAGGATATCAGGATATCAGGAAGGCTCAATTCCCTTTACCTGTCCAAAAGAATAAAGACTACGAAATAAAAATGTAAATGCTACCGATTTTTTTAAGGATTTGTCGATACGACTCTCCTGCAACGCAAAATCTACGAGCGATCGGTGTGTCATTGCTTGCCTGCCGACTCTGCCGACCTTGGCTTCTTGTCGCGAACTCAGCCAGTGATGTTGCATTTTAATTTTAATTTCTTATAATTTGTGGAGGAATGGTGGGAAACCGCCAAGGATAAAAATGAGTGGAAGAGTTTGGGGGAGGCCTTTGCCCAGCAGTGGGACACGATAGGCCAAGAAGCTTTTTTGGGTATAAGCTTCTTGCGATAGGCTAATTAAAAAAAAAAAAAAAAAAATAATTTGTGCATTCTGAGTTTTGAAGCATAATAATGGCAGAATATTGTGCAGGAAAAGTCAGTGATAGAGTACAATTGCAGGCAAGTGTAAATTAAAGTGCGTAACGAAGCTTTCGAGTTCCTACAAGAAGCCGCCAAAATCTTTAGTAAAGCATTCTGCCACTTTACTGTAGAATGATTGACCTTGACTGGACTCTGTATACGCCACTGAAGAAATAAAATATGTCTGTATAGGCTTGTTCCCTTTGCCTTCTCCGAGAGGAGTGAACATGCCGAGCTCAAAGTGCCTCACTCAGATTTGGTATTAATACTTAAAGAAAATTTAATGAAAAGATGGAGTCTTGCTCTAAGCCTATCGAGAGAAGTCAAGGGAAAGTGGCACGGCGAGATAGTCCCGAACCCATCATTGAAGGCTTGGTTCGAAATATACCGAACATATCCAGGCAGGAATTTTATAACGACTTTGTGCCGGCTCCGCATAGGTCATTGTAGGGTTCCTGCACATTTATCTAGATTGAAACTAAGTCCTAATTCCATTTGTAATTACTGCTCTTGCGAATATTGCGATGTTAACCATTTGTTTTTTGATTGTTCACAATTCCTTCTGCAACGTCTGCTATTCATTTCACTATGTCAGGATGCCCTAGAATGTAATAAGTTACCCAATAACATACAAGAGCTTTTAAAACATAATAGCCTGTATCAAATTATTTTTGAATTTGTAAATAATACGTTTGTAAAAGTGTAATAGGTTACCTATTGTAATAAGTTGTGTATATTTGTTAGGTTTGTAATTTTATTCAAATTTTTGTAATTAGCTTAGTTTAGATTTTTTTTTAATTTTTTTTTTTTGTTATTTGTTGTATCTTAGTTTTCTTCCCATTTTTGTAATAGGATTTAGTTGTTTTCAATGGTTTAGGCTGATGGTTTTTACCAAAGCCTTAAATAATTAAAAAAAAAAAAAAAAAAAAAACATGCCGAGCTTTGTTTATTTACTTTTTGCTTTTGACCAACGAAATGTTCCTCTGAGATTTTTGCTTACATTTCAGTACTCAGAGCATTACAGACATCTTAGCGTAGCGTTATATTTTATCTGAGTAATCTGTGGTTATATTCTCTTTGACAGACATAGAGGAAATATAACATACGGGGATTACGGAAAAATATTTTGTATTTAAAAAATTCTTAACCAGTCAGTGAATGTAACAAAATGTAGCAAACTAGCGGGCTCGCTGTAACAACGATAAGTTTGGAGTTCGTATGCTTAACGTTTTGCAACATGTATCATTATTCAAATGAATCACTATACCAGCACAGCAGTTACCAACAGCAGCACTGCCCGTTGTTCGAGCCCACGAAGGGTCTACAGACACTGGCACCGGGGGCTCTCAATAATGCTTACGATGTAGTCCCACAATACTTACCTCCGACGCCTGTGAAGTCCATCCCTGAACAGCCAGAGACACAGGGCGAGATAAAAGGGAAACTAACAGCCAAGGGCGTAGTGGACACATCCACCTTTAGCATAGAGCAGCGATTGGTGGCTGCTGTGTGGGTCCACGAGAGAAAGAATACTAAGAGCAGCATGAGCCAAGTGCGTAAATAAAATAATGTGTTCCTTTTTTGCAATAGTTACATGAAATTGTTTCTGCATTCTAAAGTTTTAAGTTAAATTGATTAAAGTTTGCTGAAGGTTTAGTAATGCAGACAATTTGAGATTGATTGTTCCATTCATATTCAACAGTGATCTAATGAATCTTTTGTTTCATCGTATCAGCCTCTGGACATCCTCTGCTGAACAAAGGCCTCCCCCATAAAATTCTGGTTCTTTGTTTTAATAAATAAATATATCCATAATCTCTTTATTTGTGTATGTACAAAACTTTTCAAACTCCTATGGAGTCTCTGACCCTTAAACTACGTTAAATAAACCTTTTAACAATATTAAGTTTGTATGTGTGGCTGGTGTGCTTACTGATCATAACTTTATGTTAATAGTTTGTCATACTACATTTGGAAGCAACTATAACAACTGATTGTATTGTAGATAAAGCAAGAGTTCCGGCAGCGGTTTGGACGCGACCCACCTGCTAAGAACACGCTGCTGGTGTGGGAGCGCAAGCTGTTCTCCACAGGCAGTGTGCGTGATGCTCCTCGACCGGGGAGACCTGTCAATCGGTATTTGTGTTTTCTATTTTGCAGATTGTAAGATTTAAAACTAATTCAAAATTAAATGCTTGCAAGTACTTCAAGACTGTATAAGCAGTGTGTAAGGGTACTCTGGCTCAGGTGGGAGACTCTCAGGTTTAGGCTCAAGAGGTATTATTTTTTTCTTAGTCTGGGTGTAACTAGATAGGTACCTACTATTGGTGCTAACAATAACAGTGTGATTCAGTTATTTCACATTTTGAATGACTCAAGAGTTCACTGTTAGATAAAACTAAGCGTGAAGTCAAACTTACAGCTTTTACATACAATTTGATGTTTGTTAGATCGACCTTAAGCTCAGAATTTGTTTTTTAAATGTCAGCATCGAATCGGTTACTATTGGAATTTCAGGACGCGACACATGAACGCGGTGAGCGCGTCGCTACACACGGCGCCGGCGCTGTCGCTGCGCGGGCGGGCCGCCGCGCTGCGCCTGCCGCGCTCCACGCTGGCCGCGCTGCTGCGGGACCGGGGGGGCCGGGGGGGGCAGGGGGGCCGGGGGGCCAGCGGTGAGCGAGTATAGTGTGGGCCACTTGTTACAACCAACAGGTTGCAATTAAGAAAGAGTGTCGCGTTTTCTCCCAGTGGCGAATTATATCCCATATGTCAATAACTGTCAACCTCTCATTTCGAGAGCGGATTTTTTGTCTATTGAAGAAACCCCCATACATTGTCCTCCTCTTGCTCTGGTAATATAGTTAGACTGCAACTTTCTACAGA
The DNA here is from genome assembly GCA_949316235.1 of Oegoconia quadripuncta. NCBI lineage: Eukaryota > Metazoa > Arthropoda > Insecta > Lepidoptera > Autostichidae > Oegoconia > Oegoconia quadripuncta. The sequence goes on from OX438758.1 coordinate 20,343,799, forward strand.
TTTAGACCACATTTGAAATAACATTATCGTCAGTCCTATCACTTATCTATGAATATATTTTTCGATGATCCTGCACACTTATCTTTTATTTTGGAGCTTCACAGCTATACTTATGAACAGAGGCTGCACGAATTACAACAAACATCTCTGGACAAGCATAGACAGAGAGGTGATCTGATTGAGGCTTATAAAATTCTCTTGGTCACTACAATGAACTAAGCTTCAGTGGCATAGTTGTGAGAAACAAAAACAGGGGACTGAGAGGACACTCCATGAAGCTATCACTCTCACCAAGTGCAAGCAATCCTAAACACCACTTCCTATAAAACAGAGTAGTGAATGAGGAACAAATTACCAATCAGTGATAAGTGCACCCTCAGTCAACTATTTCAAAACAGTCTGGACAAATATTTAAAGAAATAATTAGACCAAACACAAGTGCGGTGATATACACGCATCAGCTTAAAGCTGCTAGATATACACGCATCAGCTTAAAGCTGCTAGATATACACGCATCAGCTTAAAGCTGCTAGATATACACGCATCAGCTTAAAGCTGCTAGATATACACGCATCAGCTTAAAGCTGCTAGTGTAATAATAATAGTGTACGCTGTCACCCTTTTTAAAATTGTCTAACGACAGGTTTCCTGGAAAATCTCTTCTAGAAGTTAAAATAAACTTGTCTTAGTGATAGGGAATCCTTGAGATATACTCTCTTCTTTTGCACATTTTATTCTTTGGTAATTGTTATTGTAGCTGTTTATATTATGTATTTATAGTGTTAATCACTCTGACAGGTAAACGCCAGGCAAGGCCGCGCCCCCCTCCGGACCATGGCGGCCACACGTGATCTGCACACGCACTATACGATTGTGAAATGCACTTTAGTTTGAAAATGGCGCAAAGTGAATTAAAACTCTGCATCTAAAACGAGATAGAGATAATCCAGATTCTGTAATCTGAGAGAGACAGTTACGAGAGAATACTATTTGATTAAGCTGCGTGCGATATAATTAAACAGTGGGTCAACAAGTAAATCTTTTATTTTCCTACAATGATCATACATTTATAGGTACATTATCTTATTGTAAATGAAATTTTGCACTCAATGTGTGCACGACAAGCTGTACTGAGTAGTTAAGTCACTATTTTCACGATAATATTTTGTGAGTAACTTGCATTCCTTCGCCATTGCAACACCAGTTACCGCGGCCGGGGCTACAGGACCTTTTAACTCTCAAATAACATCGTGAAACGACCGTTACCGTGGTAGGTAGGTGAGTTATTATTCTTTATAGCCTGATTACACTTAGTGCTTGACACATGTTTTTGAAATTTCGGCGAGACAGTCAGTCAGTTCAGTTCATGTCCAGTACTAGGACAAGTGAAACGCTCATATGGATCGGAAAAAAGTTACTAGAAAATCCATAAAATTACTTGTACCTCTCCTGGTAGAAGAATTATTGGCTCAAGAGAAATCTGGTATTTGAACCAGACCATGGATTTTAAGAAGACGAATGTTACTGTTACATGGTTATTCGGCCTAGTAAATAGAATGGGGTCCGAGTGACTCTCTCGGCCCATTGCTCGGCCGCGCACTCGAGTATGTTTACAAATACCGAGTGCTCGGCCGAGGGGTGACAGTGCCCTCTACTCGGTAGGTGTAAAAAGGCTATTAGTGACGCACTGTGCTATACATAATCTTAAGCGCTTATTACACTATCCTATTTGTAGGAAATTTAATTAAGAAATAGGAAGGTGTATACGAAGTTAAATCAGTTACATACTTCAATCCTAAACGCAGAGACTAATTCGGCATACATTGCTGGGAGGTAATGTATGCTGAATTATTCTAGATTTAAGATTGCGTAATTAAGCGCTTTCTAACTTCCGAATTCCTAATTCTCTAATTCACTAAAACACTCTTGTTCCTAATTGGATTCCCTAAAAATAGGATGGTATAATAAGCGCTTTAACATTATTTGATTTACCTAGTAAAATTGTTACATAACATGAAACACCCTTTTTAAAATTATTTACATTTTCCTACTTATCAATAGTGATGCAATAAAATTAGTTGTTAAAATCTGTACAATAATTACTGTAACACATAAAATCAATGGACTAAGGTTCATTGGGTTAAAGGGGAAACAATGTGACTATACACAACGGGACACTACGTATTTACATAACTAGGTACTGCTCGGTCCCCACTGTGGGGCATTGCCTTCTCCATTAGGGGGCTCGCCAAAGGTAAGATGTTATGCTAATGTACAGGAGTTCCTTTGGAAGCTAAATTACGTATCGTTCGGCTGAGCCTCTGTCTCACCGCAGACGAGTAAGAAGTTATTGGCTACTAGTTCACAGCTAGCAGCTAGCCATAATGACTGACTGCAAGGATAAAGTACTGTATACCCTGCCTGTCGCGATAGGCCTAGAAATAAGTTTATTATGTATGTACATTTAAATTCCGTAAACGGAGTGAACTCTGGGAACTAACAGTCGGATTCAGGGGTTATCCAAGTTTGCTATAAACGACATAATAATATAGTGATCACAAACAGTGGTCATCCACTGGTCACCGCTTCTTTCTCTAATAAGTTGTACATTTATAGTCTAGGTCCGTGTCACTCCGGATAAATTTCAATGAATAAATCTTCCAAGTCAAGTTATGGTCATAACGAGGGCTTGCTTGAGTATAATTTACACATTTACATAAAGTGAAGTTTTATCCAGTGACCATATGTGGTATTTAAAACTAAGGACAACTTACGATAGGATGCTACGTTTGTCTATTACATTACATAGATGCGGCATCTATGTTATTTACTCGCAGTCGAAACCCACAGACGTTAGCATTTAAGGTCTACAGTTCAACAAATAATAAATATCCTTGGAAATACAGTGTCATCTAGTTCCACACTAAGCAACTAGTCTTGACTCTTGTATTAAGGATATCTGCGCCCTGAGTGTAAGTTTTGTTTCGACTTAACTTTACTACCACGTTCACGTTTACGAGACGATTTGTATAGAGAAATGTGCAGCGCCTCTAGCGGAGAGTTTGCAAAACGTTTTTTTTTCATAGGGACTTTTTTCGTAAACGCGAACGCGATGGTAAAGTTAAAAACGACACAAAACTTACACTATATAAATATATATAAATGAAAACATCCATAACTCAGGTACACGTGACCGTATTCATCATACAAACATATGCCACTAATGGGATTCGAACCGCGACCTTTTAGAACAGTAGCCTGAGTTCCTAAGTCATGCTATAGCATCACAAATAGACGGGCAGCATCAATGTTTGGTGACAATTTGTTCGTTCCGCAGGTCCCCCCGCAGAGGCCCAGCTCCGTGCGATGTATTCACGTTCCCGACTCGACCTTCACGAGATTAGATCAGCAGTTGTACCATGTAAAACTTTTGCCGTTTAACGCGTTCGCTAATTTTGATACCACGCGCTCTATAAGAATTTTTACGTCGTACGGCTGCTGGGTCCTTCGGGTCGAAAAATTTTATGAGACCTGTAGTGATTATAAGTCTGAATTGAATTTGTTCAATCTGTCTTGATTAATTCCTAATTCTGTTATTTTGTTGACAGTATGAACTTAATTTTTAACGGACTTCCAAAAAGGAGGATTATGTCCGTCTTTATTTATGCCCAAATTTTCGTCAATTATTAACCGATTTTGATAAAGATTTGTCCCATATTTTGGTTAAAATCTGATGTTGCACTCCGGAGATAGACCCAAATAGGATGTAATTAGTAGTATACTTGGATGACAATGATTGTTCACGAGCTTCGAAGTCGGTTGTTTTATCGATTTTTGGCGGTAATGTAGTTTTACTGCAACTCCAACTCCAATTTCTAGGCGCGAGTCTAGTCTTGGTCTTGGAACATCGGATCGAAAGATCGACTCTGAACTGGCGCGGTATTCTGTAACTTCCTCGTCAAACGTCATATTGCCGAGTGAGCGATGAGCTAAGCAATCGCACGTCAGAACGTAATCGATCCATTTGCACAATAACGTCACAGATTAGGTCAGGGGCTTCATTATGAGGGGGACTCAATGCTCGCTCGGCAACGTAATGCCGTCTCTACCGCAGGGCGTCGAGCGGCTCAGGCGAGGGGGACGGCGAGGGGGACGGGGACGGGGACGGGGAGGGCGGGGGCGAGGGCGAGGGGGAGGCGCGGGGCGGGCGCGGCGCGAGCGCGGGGGTGGGGGAGGAGGGGGGCGCCGCCTCCTCGGCGCGGGGCTGCACATAGTTGCGGCAGAGCCCGTAGAACTGCTGCGGCCGCAGGCTGCGCCGCATGGCGTCGAACCTGCGCCAATATTGACATACACAATAGTTAACACAAGAGATAACCGCTGTAAATGTTAAAACAAGAAGTTCGCGTTTTTTAAGTGCCGCTATCGCATTTTTACATTTCTTGTTTGTCTGGCACAGTGTATGCAATTTTTTTTTTTTAATAAATAAATAAATATTTCGGACACTTACACCATTTCTTACACATATTCTATATTTATTTCGTACGTAAACCCGAATAGTACATGCACTTGATTAAACTAATTTTAGTCGTTTAGTTTCAGTTGGTTGTACATCCGAATCGACACCAATGTTAATCAAATTCTTTGATATAATTATCTTAAGCTTTTTCGACCGGATTTTATTACCTCAAAAACAACTCACAATATTCTGAATAATTAAATGAATCAGAAATAGGTTGTGTTTTACGTTTTATGCAATATTAGTTTTACAAATTATTTACATAACTATATGCGAGACGTTACGCACAGCCCTACACAACAAGACAGCTAACTTGCCCACCTAGTGCGGGGCGGGGTGCGGTACCGCCTGTCGGCGGGAGGGTGGGACTGGCCATTCTGTACATTAGTACTATATCAATTCTGTGGCACTACACCAAACAGATCGTCCAAAATGATACATCCATGATCCAGGTCCCGACCTAGTATAGAGATCGCAGGTCTACTCGAGTGGGTCTCTATAATGAGCCACACTTAGTTATTCAACGTGAAGATGTAACTAATTGTACGAAGCTTTAAATAAAGTTAATACTCTGATATAATATGTAATAATTTGGAATTAGTTTGAGAAGTAAGCGTACCTCCAGCCGACGTGCGCCATGCAGGAGGCGCAGAGGGTGATGGTCCAGGTGTAGCCCGGGAACCACGAGAACTCGGCCGAGGCGGACCCGCTCAGCACCACGCTGGTGGCGCGCGACACCGTCACTATGTCGTGCATGTAGCCGCCTGCCAGGGGGACAACACGTCAGTATACACGTGGGGGGACCGCGGGGAACGAGGTGGGGGCAGGGGGGTGAGGGTGTAGGGGAGGGCAGTTACCCAGGTTGGTGTAGTTGGAGTGCACGCCCTCGCTGGACATGGCGAGGATGTGGTCGCGGCGCGCGATCTCACCCATGCACGACGAGCAGCACAGCACACGTACGCTTTTCTGTGACAACACCGATAAACATTGTTTACTAGGTCAGTACAGTTCATAATTTTCCTGTCCTTATCCCACTCTAGATGGGGTCGACACAACATGTCATCCTCTGCCACTCTCCTCTATCAGCCGTCATCTCCGTACTCACCCCTTTCACACACATATAATTCCTCACGCAGTCCACCCACACCTTGTTCATATTCATAGTTAGCACTCGTTACTTGCCTGTCATCCCTCCTCATAATGTGCCCAAACCATGCGAACCTATTACTCCTTAACTTTTCTGTTATTGGCGCCACTTTCAGACTTCCTCTGATATACCCATTCCTGATCTTATCCATTCTAGTTACGCCACATATCCATCTTAGCATTCTCATCTTAGCCACATGAATTCTACTTTCATCCGTCTCTTTAATTGCCCAACATTCAGTCATACATGGTGACAGATATTATGATGGTCTTGACAATTTTCCCCTTGAGTGTCAGGGGCATCCGTGGGTCTCACGTAGTCCCCGAGATATGTCGCCATTTGATCCAGCTTGCATTTATCCTGTTACTCACGTCGTGGTCCATATTGCCGTCGTTCTGAAGTAAGGAACCTAGGTATCGGAAATTTGAGCAGCTTGGTAGAAACGCCCCGCTTAAGACTATGTTGGAAAAACTAGATGGACCACCAAAGTTGAAGAACAGATGTTCTGTTTTCATTCTGCTGATCTTCAATACGACACTCCCCTGTCTTTCTCGCCATTTTCCCTACCTGCTCTGGACCTTAGTCGCATTTTCTCCGAAAAGGACTATGTCGTCGGCGAACGGCATTCACCAAGGTGCCTCCTCTTATATGTTTGATGTCAGTGCATGCATAATCAGGAGGAACAGATACGGGCTTAAAGCCGAACCCTGGTTCTCGCCACATCGAACTTGTCAGTAACGCCAGCTTCCGATCGGACTTGTGTACCGACTCGATTGTACATGGAACAAACAGTACAAGCCGCACGTACTTCCCAGACACTCCTTTCTCTTTCAAAGCCCACCACAGAACCTTTCTAGGTATCCGGACGTACGACTTCTCCAGGTCAATGAACACCATGTACAGGTTTTTATGCGCACGGCTGTACTTTTCGGTACATTCTGATCCTCTGGGGTCATCTCCTGTCGTAACAACTTATTGAAGAATAAAGTCAGCCACATCCATCAATCTGCTTTTAAAAACTTCCATACTTCCACTGGTATACGAACAGGTCCTACAGCTTCTCCAATCTTCATACTTTGCACGGCCTTCTTCACTTCATCCAGTCACCTCTTGTATCATATCTACATTTGTTAGACAATCTTCTACACCTCCACTCCAATCATTCTCTTCGTTTATAAGTCTCTCAAAATACCCTTTCCAACGATCCCTTATGTCCTCCTTATTCGTCAGAACTTTTCCTTCTTCATCTTTTATGCATTTCACATGTACAATATTCCTTGCTTTCTTCTCCTTTGCCTTTGCTAATCGGTACAGTTTTTTTTTGTCCCTGTGGGCTCTCTAGTCTTTGGTACAATTTATCTTAGCCCTGGCAATAGCGACGGCCTTTTTGCAATCCCTGTTATTTTCTGTATACCTTACCTCTTTTTTTCCTTTTTTACTGGGTCACCATAGTACAAAAAAATTGTGTTGTATTGAAGCAGCTGCTTCACTCTGGTTATCCAACCGCCTTAGTGTTTCTCAATGGGAATGAAGTCCAACACCGATTGACTCCAAGTCTGATTTATATCATTTTAATCAAACTAATATTATAAATGACAGATGCGCAGGACGGATCGTTGTGGACACCTTTCGGACAGGCCTTTGTCCAGCAGTGGCCGTCTTTCGGCTGATATGATGATGATGAACATTGTAAATGCGAAAGTTTGTGTGTGTATTGTTGTTTGTTACCTCTTCACGCCGACGGATTTGGTTGTTGGAGCTAGATTAAGATATGTGCAAAATTTTTGTTGAATTGATTTTGATGAAATGTTCCACACGAAGGAAGTCGCGGGCAACAGTTACTTTTATCATAAAAGTGAAAATGAGTAATTTACTCGTAAATAAAATTATGTATAATTATTATTTAGATATAACAGCTGGATGTTTTCCAAATAAAATATATAAAACTGCTCGTGCTCTTCTAAGCTTTAAATATCACATAAGAAGAATGCCGAAAGAGATGGCAACGGATTCGTCGCCCGTTGAAGATATTATGAGGCCGCATGTGTCGTGTTTCTCATTACACAAGACAGGACAGCTGCGACGGTCAGATTACAGGTACAGGTACAGGTACAGCTAGGGGACAGTGCGATGAGTGTAGGTAGGTACAGACCCGCGAGATGAAGCGCACCTCCATGTGCAGCCGCAGCAGCGCGTTGTCGACGACGAAGAGCGCGAGGCGGTCGCGCGCCGACAGCGCCAGGTTGGAGGCCACCCAGAACGACTACAGGTACAGGTACAGGTACAGGTACAGGTACAGGTACAGCTAGGGGACAGTGCGATGAGTGTAGGTAGGTACAGACCCGCGAGATGAAGCGCACCTCCATGTGCAGCCGCAGCAGCGCGTTGTCGACGACGAAGAGCGCGAGGCGGTCGCGCGCCGACAGCGCCAGGTTGGAGGCCACCCAGAACGACTACAGGTACAGGTACAGGTACAGGTACAGCTAGGGGACAGTGCGATGAGTGTAGGTAGGTACAGACCCGCGAGATGAAGCGCACCTCCATGTGCAGCCGCAGCAGCGCGTTGTCGACGACGAAGAGCGCGAGGCGGTCGCGCGCCGACAGCGCCAGGTTGGAGGCCACCCAGAACGACTACAGGTACAGGTACAGGTACAGGTACAGCTAGGGGACAGTGCGATGAGTGTAGGTAGGTACAGACCCGCGAGATGAAGCGCACCTCCATGTGCAGCCGCAGCAGCGCGTTGTCGACGACGAAGAGCGCGAGGCGGTCGCGCGCCGACAGCGCCAGGTTGGAGGCCACCCAGAACGACTACAGGTACAGGTACAGGTACAGGTACAGCTAGGGGACAGTGCGATGAGTGTAGGTAGGTACAGACCCGCGAGATGAAGCGCACCTCCATGTGCAGCCGCAGCAGCGCGTTGTCGACGACGAAGAGCGCGAGGCGGTCGCGCGCCGACAGCGCCAGGTTGGAGGCCACCCAGAACGACTACAGGTACAGGTACAGGTACAGGTACAGCTAGGGGACAGTGCGATGAGTGTAGGTAGGTACAGACCCGCGAGATGAAGCGCACCTCCATGTGCAGCCGCAGCAGCGCGTTGTCGACGACGAAGAGCGCGAGGCGGTCGCGCGCCGACAGCGCCAGGTTGGAGGCCACCCAGAACGACTACAGGTACAGGTACAGGTACAGGTACAGCTAGGGGACAGTGCGATGAGTGTAGGTAGGTACAGACCCGCGAGATGAAGCGCACCTCCATGTGCAGCCGCAGCAGCGCGTTGTCGACGACGAAGAGCGCGAGGCGGTCGCGCGCCGACAGCGCCAGGTTGGAGGCCACCCAGAACGACTACAGGTACAGGTACAGGTACAGGTACAGCTAGGGGACAGTGCGATGAGTGTAGGTAGGTACAGACCCGCGAGATGAAGCGCACCTCCATGTGCAGCCGCAGCAGCGCGTTGTCGACGACGAAGAGCGCGAGGCGGTCGCGCGCCGACAGCGCCAGGTTGGAGGCCACCCAGAACGACAGCGACACCGGCTCCTCGGGCAGTTTGTCTGCGAACGATCGCAGCGTTCGATCAGTCGCCGAGTCGTGGTGGTATCGTACACGTCCATACAGTTAGAGAAACGGAATTGAATGTGGATTTTGTCCGATGCGATGTCAAAATTTAATTTTGGGTGTAAAATCAATGTGAATTTTGCTTATCATAGCTATAGAAATTGTTTCCAGATTTCCTATCGATTCCAGATGAGAATTTTGATATATTTTTTCAATTCTAGTTTTCCAGGGCGGTCAGTGGAATAAATCTAATTTTCAATGAGGAGGAAAAACAGATGTCAAACGAACTTTTTAAATAAAAACCGAATTCTCAAGGATGCCCTCAGAAAATGATTGCTGGTTTTCTAATAAATCTCATAGTATAGGCACGATTATCTCAGTTTGACTTTGGGGTAATCGATATGAATGAATTACTAATATAATAATTACTGCAAATACGTCTACTTTTGCAATCTCATGTATGACAATCCCTGGGAACTTCGACATTATATCTTATATATTATATATTATATAAGAATTAGAAATAGATGAATCATAAGCCACAGAGGAGGGTAATATTATACTATACTGGTAGAGACTGACCCAGCATGATGGTCCGGAAGTAGTCCTCGATGAGGTTGCGCATGCGGCGGTAGTCGAAGATGTCGTACACGAACTGCGGCCACGTGGTCAGCGCCGCGTCCATGGCGCGGAGCCGCCGCGACACGCTGCGACACGGACAGGGACACACTCAGCGGCGCATTGTGACGATGTTAGCTATTGTATTGTGACGTCACAGTCCGCAGTCACACACCAGTCCGCCGCCTCGCACTGGGCGTGACGGATATTGACCCACAATTTTCTCCTAGAGGAAGCTAGTTAGCGTTAGTTACTTTAAGTTTAGTGAGCATGAAAAACTTAATGCGTTCCGACTATTTTCATACGGATCCTCATAGTAATAATATTTAATATAATTTAACTTCTTTTGTAGTGTATATCTAGAGCCTGCGCCTGTGTGTAACCCACTTATATGCTGGAATAATACTACAATTAAAGCAGTCTATCATCGATATTCGTGCGTTCATTACGGCTCGTCGGTGCCATCCTCACACTTTATCCTTGCATAAATCAGAAATAGTGCAACTCTATTTCGACATCGTACATGCAAACTGTCACGGCTGAAGTATTGTGATTTTATAAATTTACCAAACCCTCGCAAACGGAAATGGTAAGTGGATCACATCAACGACAACAAATATGTATGTGTGTATTAGGCTAAGTGTAGTGACGTAAGTTAGAATAAGTTATAAATATAAGACAATGCAATATTGGAATAGAATCAATACATGGATATACTTTTGAGTAATCAATGGCTTCCCGTTAACATCTCCCGAACCCTTCCTACAATATAATACGGCCGAGTTCATAGAAGTTACAATGCTCTTACAATGAATTTACAAATGGTTTGCAATAGATACCTAGTTCATAGAAATTTGTCCTTATTGCACTTCGAAATTCACTGTATCTTAGTTTCGATATTGTTATCATATAAAACTGAGTGTTTTATTGTCATCCCATCGAAAATTCTAAAGGCCATTGTGACGGCCGTCGTTCATTTTTCTATATTATCACTTCGTATGTGAGCTGACATCTCGTGTAAATAAGACAATGCGCCTGACAACGACGACACTCTCATGAGAATCCCAAAAATTACACGAGTCGTGCACCGACAACAAAATAAATAAAATACTGAAACTGATCACAGATAACATATTAATAATCTTCGCACACAATTTGTGCGACAATTCAATTCGACTAAATTCGAATGGCACGTCGTCGCGCTTAATAAAAAGCATGTGGTTGCACTTTTGCAACTGGTAAGGTAACAGGGGAAATGGGACGTCGCCGTTCCGCTCCTCTGTAAGTCTGTGGTAAGGGTATTATAGTTAACTTGGACATGTAAACATGTGACCTTAAATCGGGTTAAAGTTAAACCACATTGCAAGCGTTTGACAAATATTTTCTATGAATTCGGCTGTAAAACTTTAAAATATGTTGTGTTCACAAGTATTAGATCTGCTACGATGCGAATGCACAACAAACAAGGATAATTGTTGTTCTATGTTGCCATAAGGTGTATTGCACAAAAGGCGGAGTGTGTTGGCGCGTGGTACATACGGCGCGGGGCAGCCGCGGTGCGGGGCGAGGGAGGCGAGGCGCGTGTGCTGCAGCGGGTCGCCGGGCTGCACCTCCGGCAGCACGCGCACCTCCACCACTCGCATCCTGAGCAAACAAACACGCGTTAGCGCCTCCTGCTCCTGAGTCAGGCGGCCGGGCCCCCCCGCGACAGCGAGTGACGCACCTGGCGGAGAGGTGGCCGGGCACCGCGCGACAGCGAGTGACGCACCTGGCGTAGAGGTGGCCGGGCACCGCGCGACAGCGAGTGCCGCACCTGGCGTAGAGGTGGCCGGGCCCCCCCGCGACAGCGAGTGACGCACCTGGCGGAGAGGTGGCCGGGCACCGCGCGACAGCGAGTGACGCACCTGGCGTAGAGGTGGCCGGGCACCGCGCGACAGCGAGTGCCGCACCTGGCGTAGAGGTGGCCGGGCCCCCCCGCGACAGCGAGTGACGCACCTGGCGGAGAGGTGGCCGGGCACCGCGCGACAGCGAGTGACGCACCTGGCGTAGAGGTGGCCGGGCACCGCGCGACAGCGAGTGCCGCACCTGGCGTAGAGGTGGCCGGGCACCGCGCGACAGCGAGTGACGCACCTGGCGTAGAGGTGGCCGGGCACCGCGCGACAGCGAGTGCCGCACCTGGCGTAGAGGTGGCCGGGCACCGCGCGACAGCGAGTGACGCACCTGGCGTAGAGGTGGCCGGGCACCGCGCGACAGCGAGTGACGCACCTGGCGTAGAGGTGGATGGGCACCGCGCGACAGCGAGTGACGCACCTGGCGTAGAGGTGGATGGGCACGGAGTGCTTGGGCATGTGCACGAAGCGGAAGCGGTGCGCGGCGCGCGCCTTGAAGGAGAGCGCAGCTGGCGGCGCGCCGGGAGCCGGCGCCGCCTCGGGCTCCAGCGCCGCCTCGAACACCTCGCACAGCACGCCGTAGCCCGACACCATGGAGCCGCTCTCGCTGAGGGCACATTTTAAATAAACTCAGATGCAGTCAAAAAAATTTTACAATTGTCGGACGTAAATACTACCTACTATGTATGTATTTATGTATGTATGTGTGATTTTTAAAGTGCACAGTGTCCTTAGATTCGCCTTGATTCCTGGACTGTCATAGGACACCTTTTATGGCAAAAATCCAACATGGCGTCCGCAAAATACAAAATATGCTGTCAGGTTTTTTGTTTTTTTAAATGATTATTAAAAGAGCCACTCTTCGAGTTTCTTGCTTGTTCTTCTCAGGGTAAAATTGCATTTTGAACAAGCAATGGCTTAAATATGTGTACCTGCAAAATAAAGCATTTTTGACTTTGACAGCGACGGCGTCGCACACGCACCCGACAAATATTCCAGCAAACAACGTCGGTTACCTCGACCGTCGAGTCATTATTCACAATGTAGGGAAGAGATGCATCATAATAACATACCACAGGCCACTAGTCTGACACAAATCCATCAATCCACACTGGGTTCCAAGAGTGAAGATGTGTAAGGCTGTTAATGATTGTAGCCATTGGTTTTAATAAATTGTTTCTAAACTGTATTAGAGCCTTATGTTAATTATTATTATTGAGTTTTGATAATTTATTAAAATTTGACACAATTTTACAGGTAACATCGGCCAGCGACTTTCATTTTACCTTGTAATGTTTATAGCCCTGGGTATATATTGCTGGAAATATTCAGAACGCCTGTAATTATTTTCTAAAAAAAATTATCAACACGGCGCCGTGTGGAGTGTGTGGGTGTGGTGCAGTACTGACTCGGGACAGAGGAGGCCGAAGAGCTTGTCGTGGTGTATGGCCTGCGTGAGTACGGCGGCGTCGTGCGCGTGCGGCAGCAGCATGGGCACCACCTCGCCGGGGAACACGGCGCCGTGGTGCGCCACCACGGGCACGCGGCCTTCCCAGCCAGCCTCCAGCACGCAGCGCCCGCTCACGGCCACCAGGCTGCCGCCCATGTACTGCACCAAACACTCTTCTATTACATACAATATCCCAAATGGGGTGGTCAGAGATTCCAGATTTAAGAATTTAAATTCAGGAAACAACGTTCACCTTATGAAATATGCAGAAATGTCCAATGTGACAGGGGGTGAGTCCATCCTTTACAACATGCAAATTGTTGTATCATAAATTCATTGTTATGAAGTCAAAACTGATCCAAGCTATGTTACTATTAATATTATGTTTGCTGCAGTGGTAAAGACCTCAGAATTTTATTTCTGTGTTTCAGAGTCATATAATCAAGTAGATTGCAGTAACGAGAGATAAATAGCAAGATTTGCGCCAATGCACTAGCAAAAGCACAGCTCTTAAAATTTTGAATGAATAATTGAATGAGTCGTTTCAATCAGCATTTGCAATAAGAGGCTTCCTGTATAATCTAAGGTAGTCCAGAAGAAAACACATGATTTCTTCGGATAGTTAATTTCATAATGGTTCTACAACATTACTAGAAATGATTCTTTCAGATAGAAAACCTCACCTTACCGTTTCTATTCATTCATGGAACTTCTTTGATTTTTGCCATCATTAAGAAAATAAAGTACAGTCTAAAAATATTTAAGTGATAAAATATTTTGATGGCGACTGTACCATCAAAGACGGCTCCCAACAGTAGTAACAGAACTAATCAGAGTCAGATTTTATTTTGCTGAATACATGCCCCAAGGCACTCTCACTGCGCTGCATCTTATAGCCTCAGAACATTTCACATCATAATTTCACTTTAACATGCAACCAAGCAGCCATGAGGGATCATTTTATACTTTTAATGAAAATTATAATATAAAAGGAACTTAGGTAATTGTATATTTATGACACTGGGGTTATCATTACTACAACTAAGGTTATCAGGAGATTACTAACCGAATGTGAGGCAGCAAGTGATATGTCAAACTGTTCCGCTTCCTCGTCCTCCTCAGACTCAGTGTCTGCCAGGTCTTCCCCCGGCTCGCCGTCGCTCCCACCGCCTGGCCCTCCACCGTCTCCGGGGCCCACAGCTCCGTTGTCGTCGCCTTCATCGTCTGTAATAAAAAACTATTATTTACATATTGCATAGCCCGTAAATACTTTATATTTGTTTCGATATCCAAGAGGAGAAGGAGGAAAGAAATAGTGGAATGAATGAATTATAACAATACACAAATTGGGTTGCGCCAATGTATCTAATACGCAGTGTAGTGTTTAGAATGCTTAGGGTGTGATGGATGAGCCAGATTGCAGCTTACTTACTGTTATCGTTCATTATCCTTCGCAGTAATTCTCTCAGCAACGAAATTTTGAAGCTTTTGTTGTTCGGATTATTCGATAAAGAGGATAAAGATCGCCCGAAATAAATAAAATAAAATTGGATTGAACGCTTGCTCCAACTTTCTGTTTAGATTAGTTTACAAATATAGCTAGTGAGCAAATATTTGTCAGACATAATCAGAAAATTAATTTAAAATGTTTCGTTAACTTCTAATACTTAAATTCCTGTTCTGAGATAACTGGGAAACAATTAGTTAATTATATTTTAGTTGGAGTGTTTTAGTATTCATATATTTTTCTATAATATTATTTAATTTAAATATTACCGGATTCCATAACAAACCTTCTAAACACACACGAAGAAACTTGTTCCAAATGAAATGCGAACTAATATGCTTGCCTTGAACCGTACCGAATTTAGCTCGTGTAACTGAAGTTTCTGAATCTTTTATTTTCATAGATTATTAACCTCACTCAAAACTACACTTACTTTTTTTCAATGCATGAGCGTTGTCAAATATGCAAAGTAACTGAAGTTACGTGAAGGCTAAGCTCGGTGGTATCAGTTTACCAGTTCATATCCTGTGGAAATGTATCAACATCTGGGGACATGGAAATCTGTGATTAATTTGCATCGTATTTTTCATCCGTTTATTGTCATAAGGAAGACAGACAAAATATGGCTAATTAGAGCCAATGCCTGATAGCTGAATCACGGGATTGCAGGAAGGGCGTGTTTTTCCACCGGTTCTTAGCACTAATTGCGGTGTCTACAAGGGCGATTACTATATGTCCTATCACACATCCATGATTCGTAAAACGAATGGGTAGACCTATGCAATGAATAAACTTTCAAAAACGGAAACTTTTGAATGCGAACTTGAAACGGTAATTTTTTTGAATAAAGCGATTGTCTTAAAAATTGTATCCCTAAGCGTAAACTCTAGACTCTACGCAAAAATATCTCCACAAGAAGGCCCCGCCCCGAAGGCGACACCGTGACCAATTATTTTGCTGTGTGTTCCTTAAACGTATACCTAATATTTTTTCAGTAGATTTTAGTTAGTACTGTGTAGAATAAAACACCAGACGCGTTTTGTAGTTCAATGAGCTGTCACTTCTGTGTTGATATCATGATTCGGAACACAGCGAATCACACACTTTGTACGAGCGAGGACTTTTTTTAATCTGTGGTATAACTTTCATGTACGAAGCACGTCTTGTGAGTCTGCAGCAATTTAGATAAAAATATCGAATTGATTCTGAGAAATGTGATCAAACAGTGCATTATTTCGTTCAATTACATCAAAATGTGTCGTAAAGCTGTGTGGTATTACGTTTTCGTATTGACTTTACTAGATATATCGCTCAACACAAAACTGACAGCGCAAGGAAAGACCCATGGTAAAATCGATTTCTTTTCATTAAAAACGTTTCTTTGAATAAGTTTCGACTTACAAATTCCAAGCCAACAGGCCGTATCTTTATCCTCCAGTTTTATAGAATAAGATTGCGGTACCTACCCGCAAGAATTTGTAGAATTCTCACACTGTCCGCTAGGGTAGCGTACGGCGCGATGTTATTTTAGATCGGGGCCGCAGCAGACTTGTTTGTCGTTTTCTTTTGGATAGATGGTATTTTGGTCGAGATAGATCGAATGCGATTTGGGCCGGGTGGCCGCGTCGGAGGCGCAGTGCAGCAGGTTGCATGCGGTCGCGGGCAGCTGAGCGGTGCAATGCGCAGCCGCCGTCCTCGGTTCCAAACGGTCGCCAGATGTGCGCAATGTGCGCTCCTGTCTCACCACCCGCGGCTCCCTCGCTCATAACATCTTCCCATAATAAAATAAATAAGGAATTCAAATAATAAATAGGCACCTTATTGATTGAGATATTGCATTCAAGTGAAGTGTGTACTCTATCATCTCATATGTTTCTTTACAGATGTCACCTTGCATGAAACTCTTGCAGAGGGCGTCACCTATCAGGTTGGTTTTTCATGGAATTTGTTTAATTAGTAAGCAATTTTACAACTGGTTCAATAAATAACTCAGGGCTGGCACCTGATTATAATTTTTTCTTAACTTATTGTGGTGAACCACTCCTCAAGCGAAGCTGAATCCTTAGTTGGAGTCTGCCCCAGACATACTCCAACTTGTCTATCGACCATTGTTAAAAGTTCAATAATTCTATCTATGCTTTCAAATAACTATATCATTTTATTGTTAATCAGTATATAGGCCATGAAAATAAAAATATTTATTGATAAATTTAAATTTAGGAAGTGTTGAACAGGTAACAGATTTCATAAGGTTACATTGCCTCTGAGCAATCAGACAAGTGGAACGCAGGATACGTCAATCAATAGCAACAAACAAATTCTCATTGAGTCATCTATGGAAATTCAAATTCTTGGGTTACATTTGATTGTTATATATGACAGTATTACAGCTTACTGAAGTGAACATAGTTGCACAAGTGTATTTGATTGTATCAATTGATCCATTTTTAGGCAGCAATATTGATATATCTAAAATACAATCCCCTGTTAACATGTTCGTATACATTGAACATCTATAGATGTTATAATAATAAAAGTTCTATTGTGTCTGGTAAAGAGTTAATGATTATATTAAATTTGTCCAGAAATAAAAAACACTACAATTTTCACTAGTTCGCACACTAGGATTCCCTGTTTTGTGAGAACTAGTCTGTTTATATTGAATAATTTTGTAATAAGTAAATATTTCATTTGTATGTACAGTCGACTGGAAATCAGTACACCTTGGGTAATTCCAAATCAATTATGCAGCTTTATTTCGAACCAAAATCTTATGGGTACCAATGTTTGAGACATTTGTAATTTAATTTGCGACCATACAACCGGACTCTGGCAGAAATGGTGATCGCAATATCTACAAGATGATTGCCAGAAAATAAAAATTGAAGTTGAATTAACTTCCCAAAGCAATTTAACTTTCTTTAGTTAATAATATAATATAGACTTAGGACTAAATGGACCGATCCATACTGGGCGACATTTGTCCCTTAGTGAATAAGCAGCTTAACGCGTGCATTTGTAACGCTCCTGGTACCACAAAGATATATTTATCACCATAGGTTTTTTCGGGGTGGCTATCCGCGCCTTGGCATATAGTATAGTGCTTGTTTTGGATGGTAGTTGTGATTATTATCAGATCGGTCACTTGGCCGCTTCTCCAGTTAGTTGCGAGTGTGTAGTGATGGTGGGATTGTCGGTCAGGAATGGGGCAACTCTGCGGGGAGCAGCAACATTGCGGCCCCGGTGCGGATGGAGCCGGAATCGCTGGTGCTCGGTCGTGTGCCGCTGACTGAGCCGCGCGCGGTCGCCGTAACCCTCTTCAACCTCGCCAACGCCACGCTGCACCTCGCCTCCATCACCGGTACCACGCCAGATTTCCACTCCTCCTTCTTCGACACCAAGGTACTATGAACACCACTTGATTACTGCAGACGTGATAATAGTAGCAAGCCAAACATGTAACTTAGTAAGCTACATGCTCTTTTCAAGTTCATAATTTGATATCCCACAAAAATTATAACTGATTCCTTGATGTTTCCTCATACGTCAAAACCTAAGCAGGACTAAGACTTTTATATGGAAAGCGACTTCACTATTTATTCCTTATGTTCGGTCTGCTACTATTTATATATTATATTTATGACTTTTCTCTTGCATTTCTGTACTACAGATTTAACAGCTAACTCCATATATGTTTCATCATACAAACTTTTACTAGGAGAATCCACTATACTGCTCTGCTTCAACAAACAAGTTAATTAACTTTACATAATATTCTAAAATCCAATTCATGTACACATAATTAATAACGCTATTCTATCTACAATTGGGGTTCAACCCCTTACTCCGTGTTACAGAATTTGAGGTTACTTCTGCTCAACTTTACATATTGGCCCAGTAACATCTATTTGCCTTTGTCGCTCAATGTAAATGTTAGCTTTACAAAACGGAGTTAGCGGATTCGATTCTCAGTTGGGTAATCATTTTACTGCCTCCCTACGGGCGAGGAAGGTCGCCCCGCGGTTTTAGTGGGTATACCTCCCGATAGGGAGGGGAGTCCCACATAACCGTCACGCCGTGCGCCAGTCAAAAAAACAGCCACCAAGCAGCAAAGTCGATAGAATTATTGTGTTCGGACTGTTTGAGATAAAAGTCTCCCCCTTCGGCCTCATGTGTGACTAAGGTCAATCTAGTCAATCAAATCTAAGAACTATAGAATGAAGAGAAAACAAAATCTTTATTGTTTTAAATGTGGTGGATACAGGTCATGTTTTTATTTCTAAATAATATACAATCACACTTAACCATTACTGGTATACCATAATAATAGGAAGTAAATTAATCAATTATTCCAGCACACAATATTATAAAAAATATTCAATTTCTACATAACGTTATTAATGTCATACATATCACCATGTCACTTATAATTAATCAACATTTAATTAATAAGCTATTCAACCGAATAAAAGCATTTGCTTCCGAGCCAAGCCTTTATACGTTTGCGGAATAATTTTCGTGGGAGTTTTTGGAATATTACTAGTTCAAATAGATACCTACAGGGCAATGGGAAAATATTCAACTTTTTAAACAGTGGTCTATAGCCACGTTACTATGCAGCCGTTCACGTCATAAGGGAGCCCAGTGTCCAGCTGTGTGTGCGGCTACTGTTCGTCTCTATCTAGTGACGATTATATTCCAATTACACACCGCGTACAAATGATAACAACGTGCAGAGGTAATTAATAGCTTGTCTGACGAGTGACGACGCCACATTATGTGATAATGTGCTGTCGTGGTGCCTTGAATGAACGGTTATTTAGCTATTACATAATCACCTCTGTCGAATTGTGGGATTTTAGTGGGGTGCCTAGGTTTTCAGAGTAGGGCAAGTCCTAGTAAAGTTTGATGAATGATTTGTGCTTTTTACACAGTTAATGAAATTAAATACATTTTGTTGTCTTTCTGTTCCTTCTGTAGGGTCGTATGCAAGTCCTGTACTGTTTAAAGATCAATAAAGTTTGAAGTTGATATTCCTGATCCAGTATCTTATTAAGGCAAAGGCATGCCGGGCATTTGGGCTTATATCAAGGTACCGCCACAGCCTTACACGTCCCCACTGTTGAGAGACTGGGAAAGGCCATAATCCACTAAGGGGGCCCCGTGAGTCACTGTTCTTAAGCCTTCAATTGAAAACAAACGGGATCGATTATTTAACATGTGCTTCAAAGCACGGAAACATTCGTATTAAAATTACCACTAGTCGTCACCCATCCAAGGACTGACAACGCCGGACATTGCTTAACTTTGCTAATCGAAAACTAATCTAAGCGACTGCGCCATGAGTGATTTAGTTTAATATTAATTTATTATAGATAATAATACAACAAGAAAAAGTGGGACATACTGAAGGTACAGCTGGAACTGTCAGACGGCAGGTTTAGAATAGATGGTGGCAGCTTCCCAGGGCGGATGCAGACAATTGGTGGTTGCACCATGATGACCTGTTTGGTGTGGTGCTTAGAAACCCAGATTGCTATATTAAAAGGTCGCGGGTTCGAATCCCTTTAGGGGCATATGTTTGTATGATGAATACGGACACGTGTACCTGAGATATGGATGTTTTCATTTATATTATGCAAATATTTACAAAAAAAACATTTGTGTAGTATATCAACCATCTGGTATTCATAATACAAGCCTAGTGCTTAGTGTGGAACTAGATGGCGCTGTGTGTATGTTCAAGGACATAATATTTACCATCCGTAGTTTTGACTGTTGGTTTGCTTATAAATTGCTTTTGTATGCATTGTGTCCTGCTCTATACAATGTGGTGTGTTATCGCACACGTTATCGCTGCGACAGGAAGCGGTCCGCGCGCTCCCGGCCCGAGGACAACCACCTCGTCAGCTATTACTGCCCACTTGACACTTGCTGATAACCTCATATTTAAAGATCCTGACTTACCTGTTCATTCCTGTCACGACAGAGCTACCAGTAATATTGCTTGCGTAGAGATGAGACATAGTTGATGACCGATTGGTGTAGTGGATAGTGATCCTGATGGTTGCGGATTCGAATCCCGTGAGGGGTAATGATCTTGTGATGAATACGAACATTTCTTTCCGAGTTATGGATGTTATTATAAACATACTCGTATATGTATATTTATCCGTTATCTAGCATCCATAATACAAACTTTGCTTAGTTTGGGCTAGATGATTGGTATATTTATTTATACAATGTGTCCCGGAGAGAAGTGACCAGCGGGCGTAGTTTGAAAATTTATACAAAATTATCGATAAATCATTTAAATTTAGAGACCTAACTGCTTTTGTTTTTTAAAAATTGTTAATCCTTTTTTTTTAATAGACATGTATGACCTCCTGCACTATTTTAGTCATAATTTCTTTGTTTTTACGTGTTTCCCAATTCTTTTTTTTTTAATTCAGTGCTGTTATTATTATTAATCAAATTAGGTTATGAAAATTATCCCAAAACAAATAAATAATTTATTAAAAAAGAAATAAACTTAAAATTCGACCAACAAAACTGTATTTTTTTAAGTTTAAAATTAAAAAAACGAAAAATGTCCCTGTAACATCATGTTTTTTTTTAATTATTATGATACTACATGATATTCTCTAAAATATCCTAGAACAATGTTTCTATCAATTTCAAACGTGTGCCAAAGTACAATGTGTTGAATTGTGACCTTCAAATAAGGATAGAGCAGGTAAAAAATTACTAGCTGTTATCGTATAGCTCCTGTCCTCCCGCCCCCCGCCACTTTTCTCAGACCGGCTCCAATTTGCTTATTATTAGTTAGTCGATCGTTCCTTGTGTCCGTGACGCTACGTCTTTGAATTCAATTGGTGCGCTTCCGAGTTTCGAGGACTACTGTTTAAATTTGTGACTTTGTTTTAAAATGTCTAGACTTGCAAATTTACAACCTTCTCATGTGGCTGATATGCATTTTGTGTATGGTTTTTGTGACGGGAACGCACGAGCTGCCGTTGCGGAGTACAGAAGACGATATCCCAACCGGGTCGTACTTGGATATCGCTCGTTTATCGCAGTACATCGCCAAATGAGTGAAATGGGTTTACGTCGCAGACGAAATGAACCCGTACAACCTGCTCCTGCTGTTCGTATGGACATCGACGAGCAGGTGTTACGTTTAGTAACAGCTGATCCAACGATAAGCATTCGCAGAATTGCTATCAGGCTGGGGATAACAAGAATGCGCGTCTGGCGCGTATTGAAGAAAGAGGGACTTCACCCCTACCATTATCGACGCGCTCAAAACTTAAGAGATGGTGACAGTATACCGAGGTTGGTATTTTGTACATGGATATTACGTCAACACAGGCTTAATCCTGACTTTATAAAGCGCGTTTTATGGACCGACGAGGCTACTTTCACCAGGGCCGGAATAACCAACCACCGAAATTTGCACATATGGGCCGCTGAAAATCCATATGCAGTGAGGGAGACCTCGTTTCAATACGAGTTTTCTGTAAACATGTGGGCTGGAATTATTGATGATTTAATTATTGGCCCATTTGAATTGCCAAGAAGACTTACGCAAGAGGTCATGCTGAATTTTTTACGCAATGATCTCCCACAATTATTAGAGGACATCCCTTTGCTGACGAGACGTCACATGTACTTTCAATTAGATGGAGCCCCGGCACATTATGCACAATCGGTACGTGAATTCATCAATGAAAATTATCCAAGATGGATTGGCAGAGGCGGTCCAGTAGCATGGCCCCCGAGGTCACCAGACTTGACGCCTCTTGATTATTATTTCTGGGGCTACATGAAGCAAAAAGTTTATGCTGTGCCAATAATTTCAAGAGACCAGCTGAAACAGAGAATCGATGCTGCTGCCGCAGAAATAGCGCAGAATCATGCAGAAATAAGGCGAACTACACTAAGGATGTCATTTAGGGCCCTGGCCTGCATAACCGCTGACGGCGGTCATTTTGAAAACATAATTAATTAATTACCTGATTTTTCTTAATAAACAACCATTTTAACAAATTAAGTATCTTTTATTTATTATTAAACTATCATGTTAAAAATCAAAATGATTCATTGTAATAACAAAACACTTAAATGTGCAAATAAACTGCTTAAAACATTACTTTCATTTTTTTAAACTTATCTCTATCTAGTTACTGGAGCATAAAAGGTCAATTTCAATGTCTCGTACGTTCACATTTATTTGAAATAACTAAAAACATTGTTCGAGGATATTTTAGAGAATATCATGTAGTATCATAATAATTAAAAAAAAACATGATGTTATAGGGACATTTTTCGTTTTTTTATTTTTAAACTTAAAGAAATACAGTTTTGTTGGTCGAATTTTAAGTTTATTTCTTTTTTAATAAATTATTTATTTGTTTTGGGATAATTTTCATAACTTAATTTGATGAATAATAATAACAGCACTGAATTAAAAAAAAAAGAATTGGGAAAGACGTAAAAACAAAGAAATTATGACTAAAATAGTGCAGAAGGTCAGACATGTCTATTAAAAAAAAAGGATTAACAATTTTTAAAAAACAAAAGCAGTTAGGTCTCTAAATTTAAATGATTTATCGATAATTTTGTATAAATTTTCAAACTACGCCCGCTGGTCACTTCTCTCCGGGACACATTGTATAAGGTATCCGTAGAAGGTATGTTATTTATTAGTGAATGATTAAGGTCGTGTGCTTCATCTGTGGAAGATGACAGACATCGTTACTCTCCATTGTACTTAAACGCGTTTCCAGTTCATCATAAAAACAACTATATACTATTCCATATTTTTTCGGTAGTCAGAGCGTCTTCATTTATCTTCATATCAGACTATTCAGACTCGTCACTGCACTAAACACCGTCCATGTGTAAATCGGACATAAAATGTTAGTGCGCTCAAGTAACCGGTGTCAGGTTCTTAGTGATCAGGGATGTGTCTATGTATGATAGATAGATAGATAGATAGATAGATAAAGCCTTTATTTGTTTCCACAGTCACACACATACATTTAGCTTATACATATTGATACACAGATGTACATTCAGTGTACTAAGTATCGGGAATTTGTCAATAAAACAAAAAATACAAATTATTCATCTAAATTTATTTTATCGCCTTCAAAGTAGGCCCCATCGCTTGCAATACAACATCTCCACCGCTTCACCCAGTCTTCCATACATTTTTCATAGGCTATTTGCGGTATGGCCTTTAGCTCATTCAGCGAATTTTCTTTTATGGCTTCTATCGACTCAAAACGTTTTCCTCGAAGTGGTAATTTTAACTTGGGAAATAAAAAAAAGTCAGACGGAGCCATATCAGGTGAATACGGTGCTTGGTCGAGAACTTTTGTTGAATTTTTCGCTAAAAACTCTTTCACTATAATGGCTGTGTGTGATGGTGCATTATCATGGTGCAGCATCCATGAGTTGTGTTGCCACAAATCTGGACGTTTTCGGCGGATACTCTCACGCAAACGCTTCATGACGCCTAAATAATATTCTTTATTCACTGTTTCTCCCTCTGGAAGGAATTCGGAGTGAACCACACCACGGTAGTCAAAAAAAACTGTCAGCATCACCTTGATTTTGGAGCGACTTTGCCGCGGTTTTTTGGGTTTCGGCTCGTTTTCGAGACGCCATTCTGAAGACTGTTGGCTTGTTTGCATGTCGTACTCATAATGAAATGAAATGAAATGAAATGAAATGAAATGAAATGAAATGAAAATCATTTATTCATGTAGGCAATACAATATGCACTTATGAACGTCATTTGTTTTTTAAACTACCACTAGCTCGGAACGCGACCACTACTGAGAAGAGCTAGCGAGAAACTCAGAGGGTTTGTCTCTTTTCAATAAATCATGTACAATCAAGAAAGGTTACAACAATTTTATATATCGAGTAGAGGAGCCGTTTAATCCCATGGATTACTTTCATTAATATAGTCTGAAATTTTGTAATATCCCTTTTTACATAATTTTTGTTTTATAATAAGTTTAAATTTATTAAGCGGAAGATTCCGTATATCCATGGGAACCTTGTTGTAGAAGCGCACACATTGACCTCTGAATGACTTATTAACTTTACTAAGTCTACTAAAAGGTACAGCTAATTGATTTTTGCTCCTTGTATTGACATTATGTCGGTCACAATGTTTCTCGAATGAATATATATTTCTCTTAACATATACAAGATTTTCATATATATATTGTGACGAAAATGTTAAAATATTAATTTCTTTAAATATTTGTCTTAATGTATCTCTTGACCTTAATTTATAAATTGCACGAATAGCTCGTTTCTGTAAGAGAAATATGCTATCTGTATCAGCAGCGTTTCCCCACAGCAAGATACCATATGACATCAAGCTGTGAAAGTAGCTGAAGTAGACTAAGCGCGCTGTTTCAATATCACAGATATTGCGAATTTTCTTAACAGCATATGCGGCAGAACTGAGTCTTTTCATTAGTTTTTTAATATGGGGTCCCCACTGTAACCGAGAATCTAAAGTCATACCAAGGAATACAGTTGTGTCCACAAGTTCCAACTGTTCATGTTTAATTCTTATTTTGGTGGCAACCTGTTCAACATTAGGTAATGAAAATCTAAGACATTTCGTTTTGTTCTCATTAAGGAGCAAGTTATTGACTGTGAACCATTCGACTATTTTTGAGACAGCATTATTCACTTCGTCATATGCTAATTGATATCTGTCAACTTTAAATATTAAAGAAGTGTCATCAGCAAACAATACGATCTCGTGTCTTTCCTTAGCGAGGTGAGGTAAATCGTTGATATAAACTAAAAATAGGAATGGTCCCAGTATTGAACCCTGCGGTACGCCCATGCTAATTGCAGATCCTGATGATCTCTCTCCATTGATATCAACCCTCTGAATTCGATCACGTAGATATGATTTCATTAGGCTGAGTGCTTGGCCCTGGACGCCATAATGGTGTAGTTTCATAATTAAGATGTCATGGTGGACGCAATCGAAAGCCTTGGACAGATCACAAAAGATGCCAAGGGCGTCCTGTGAACCCTCCCAGGCATCAAAAATATGTTGTAACAACTCAATACCGGCATCTGTTGTCGAACGTCCCTTAGTGAAACCAAATTGTTTGGTTGTAATCAAATTATTCAAATTGAAATGTGAGAGCAATTGATTTAAAATTAAGCTTTCAAATATTTTACTTAAAGTCGGTAAAATTGAGATCGGTCGGAAGTTTGTACGAACTTGAGTATCACCAGACTTAAATAACGGAATTACTTTACTATGCTTCATCATATCAGGAAACACACCATTATTAGTACACTGGTTGAAGATAATAGCTAAATGAGGAGCAATATCCTCTATAATAAAACTAATTATTTTAACTGATAGACCATGAAGATCCGCTGTCCTTTTCATATTTAAAGATTTAAATGTCTTAATAATACATAATGGTGTAACGTGATGAAATTTAAATACATCGGTACATTCGGTTACATTTTGTTTTAGTAATAATTCAGCGAGAGTGGGGGAAGAATTAAGAGACCTAGTTATCGATACTGGAATGTTAGTGAAAAAACTTTCAAACGCGTCCGCGATTTCAGGAGCATTAGTTAATGTTTGACCTTCTACGTTAATTTGGTAATCGAAACTACGAGTTTTGACTTTCCCAGTTTCAGAGTTGATTACTTGCCAGGTCGTCTTAATCAGGTTTGAGCTACTTATAATCTTGTTACGAACGAACATAGATTTGGCTATCGTACATACTTGCTTAAATAGCTTTGAGTAGTTCCTGACATAGTTTACAAAAAGCTCATTCTGATTTATTGTTTTTTCTTCATATAGCTCGTAAAGTTTTTCTCTACTTCGATGTATGCCCACTGTGGCCCAGTCACTAAACTTCAAGCCATCATTAATTTTTATTAATTTTGTTTTAAAAACAGAGTCGAATTCATTCTTCGTTAAATTAAATAAAGTATTATATAGTTTATTCGGATCCTTACAGTAGGATAAGGTGGGTAATTTAACTTTAACATTATTACTAAAGGTTTTTAGCCGACCTTCATTTATAGGATTACATATTATAAGTCTTGTGTTATATTTTCCATTAAATGCAAAAGTAGCCAACTGACCACTATGATCCGATTTTAATTTATTAATTATGTTCTTGTAAGTTGGTTCAACATTTGTGAATATATTGTCGATACAAGTTGCTGTCGAAGAAGTAATTCTAGTAGGCTCTAGAAATAAGTTTTTGAGGTTATGACAATTGAATAACGATAATAACAAATTACTAAATGGAGATGAACTATCTAAGAGATCTATATTAAAGTCGCCACAGACAATGACACATTTATTATTATTACAGATTTTATTTAAAACTTCATCCATAACTTTTTCAAAAGTAGTAAATAATGACTTCCCACGTCTGTATACGCTTATTACAACAAGCTGCTCCAATTCTACACAAGCGAGTTCGATAGTTTTTTCAACAGACAAATTGACGATGTCGGTACGTTCTTTGTATTTTAAATTGTTACGAACAATTATCAAAGAACCCCCATGATTCGCTGTTTGTCTGTTAAATGAACTACCAACCTGGTGATTTTTGAAACTAAACATGAACTGTTCTGACGTAATCCAGTGCTCAGTGATACATAGTATATCAATTTCGTTGGAGATCAAAAACAGTTCAAGTTCAAACTCTTTGTTATACATGCCGCCCTGAATATTTTGGTGCACCAGGTTTATTTTACAGATATCTTTTTCGCGTGAATTTTTATTTTTATTGGTACTTTTTAAATTATTTGACATATTATTTCCAATTAAAATATTATTACTTGTAACCTTAACTTGGCCAGAGGAGGTCTCTGTTGTCTTATTATCTAATTTAAATTATTGGAAACATATTCCAATACGTTAATATTACAAGTTGTCTGCTCAATAGGAGCTGATTTTGCCTGTTCAATAGAAACAGGTTTTTCTTTAGCCAACGTATTGTTGGCTGAGTTATACAAATAATAATATAAAATGTTGCAAATGCTATGTTTGCTATATCTATTGAGATAATACATATCTCTAGTCTGATGAAACTTTGAACTAATTATACTATTAGTGTCTATCATGTGAAATTTAGAAAATCTACACGTTAAAGTATGTAACGTCAAATTTAATTGGTGTCTGATATTGTTTTCATAGTCCGAACTATGACTGAAGGGAAAGGCAAAAAGTACAATTTTATTTACATTTTTTAGGTCATTCAATTGACCAAAATAATTTATAATTTGTCTTTTATTAGTATTTCCCCTCCTGCCTACACATATTATTAATGTAGTATTCCTGGGGTATTCGGAAGCTAATATACATTTTAAAATGTCACAGTATGAAGCCCCAGGCATACAATGATTAATAATCGCTGGGCCCATACGACGACTAAGTTGTAAACCGAGTTGTTTACCAATCTCATCACAATAGATACGTATGTTCGAGAGGGAGGCACTTTTACATACCGAAGCGACTGTGACACACGGTTCCACCGCCTGGCTTGGGGAAATACTCGCAGGCCGGGTCGAGCCGGGCGAAGTCGCGTCAGAATCACAAAGGTGATTATTTATCAAAGAATTAAATCTATCATTATTATAATTACCTAACTCCACCAACTCATCGAAGGCCAGTTCGCACTCCCGCAATTCTTTTTGCGAGGTTTGGTATTTATCATTGATAAGCCTTAACGACTCGGTTAGGCTCGGTTAACCCATGTCTCGTCGCCAGTTATTATACGTTTCATAAAAGTCGGATCCGTAGAAGCTCGGGAAACCATGTCTTCAGCGACATGCTTTCGCTGCGCTTTTTGAACAAAATTGAGCTCTTTTGGAACTAGTCGAGCGGCGACGCGTTTCATGCCTAAAATGTAAATGAGAATGTTGTGGACGGACTTAAAAGATATGTTCACCTCACTAGCCAACTCTCTCAGACTCATACGTCGATTTTCGAGCACTAGCTTCTTGATTCTGTCGATGTTTTCTTTGGTCGTAGCGGTTGAAGGTCTACCAGAACGAGGCAAGTCTACTACTACTTCTCGGCCTTCTTTAAAAGCCTTATACCATTCATAAGCCCTTGTTTTCGATATACACGATTCGCCGTAGGTATTTCGCAACATTTTTAGTGATTCACCACATGAAATATCATTTGAAACACAAAATTTAAGGCACACTCTTTGTTCAACAATATTTTCCATTGTAAAAATCGCCGAGGACTCCAAACTATGACCAACAAAAAGTGTAGTTTAAAACAAATTAAATGACAGATCCCGCTCAAATTTTGCGCGCTAAATCAGTACAGTGCTACCAACATGCAGTAAAAAAATTAGAACGACCTCTTTTACGCGGGTCTTTTTATTGACATATTCCCGATACTTTTTACACAGAGTAGTATATACAGGGCGTCCCAAAGTTATGGGACATGAAGGGGAAGTACCTTAAATATCGTAGATAGTGAATTTTGCTCAAAGAAGACTTTATGTTATTTTTAAAAGTTAGTAATTCTGCATTCATAGATTTTCTAAAAATTACTTGCTTCGGCTGGGAATCGAACCGACTTAAATGTGAAAAAAAAAACACCCTACTTTTATGATGCCAATCGAAAGAATAGCTAAAAAATAATAACTCTGCCTAAGTAACATAGTATTTTAAAAGAAAGGAACAACATAAAATGATTGAGTCAAATTTCAAGAAAGTTATTTATTGCCGACGACGTTCGAAAAGTAGCGATATTATCATTCCAAAGATAGCATTGATTATTCGTAAATAAGTACCCACTTCATAAAATAGGTACTAACATAGTTGTGCCATATCACATCGAGTGTTCACCATAAAATGATTAGAAAATCAACAGGCAGCGGGCTCATTAAAAGATTGGCGATTTGCGTAAGACAAGAGGGATCACATTTTGAGCATTTAATTAATTAATTTACAAAAAAATACCTACTTAATTGACTACGGCAGTTTCATGTATGTTTTTTATTTGATTAAAATGATTAATTTCACGTTGTTCCTTTCTTTTAAAATACTATGTTACTTAGGCAGAGTTATTATTTTTTAGCTATTCTTTCGATTGGCATCATAAAAGTAGGGTGTTTTTTTTTTCACATTTGAGTCGGTTCGATTCCCAGCCGAAGCAAATAATTTTTAGAAAATCTATGAATGCAGAATTACTAACTTTTAAAAATAACATAAAGTCTTCTTTGAGCAAAATTCACTATCTACGATATTTAAGGTACTTCCCCTTCATGTCCCATAACTTTGGGACGCCCTGTATATGTATGACTTGTAATGCTATATCCTGATGTTAAATACATTCATCGTGCCACATGTGTTTGTGCCATATTGTTTCTAATCTTTCGAGCAAAAATAGCGCTGTGATAAATCTATAAAATGTCGTAAAATATTTTTTGTTTAGGGTAGGTACAAAAATGCGAAACTTCTTGTTTTAAAATTAAAATTTTAACTGTTTATTCGTACAAGGACAAATGAAAATCTAAATGGTTGTTGTAACAGATTTCAATAAAGCGGAAACGCGTAGATTAAAAGAGGAAGGCAGATTTATTGTTAATAAGGCGGTATAAAAAACGGAAAAGCGGGGTACATCTGGCAACACTGCCGTAGCATCGCATCGTTCGTTTATCGCGCGACGACGTAGGAGTGAGAATTGGATAGATAGATAGATAGATAGAAACATTTATTCACTGCACAGTACATACAACCAAAATAGAAGAACACCAACAATAAATCATATGTAATCAACAAATAAAATAAATAAATAAAAGCTTAATATACTGACGCACAACATACAAGATTTTCCCAGCGACGGGCTGTATCCACTGTGCACTGAAAGGGCTCTGACTCAGCATATGCTGCAGCAAAGATAGTGGTCCATACCACAGCGCTGGTTATTCTGCCAGTACCACTTACTGAAAAACGCACGCAAGGTTTTTGTAGCGAAACCAATACAATTATTATACCAATATAATTAATATAGGCAGTTTTAAAAATAGTCGTATACTTAGTCTAGTTATATATTGCTGGGACCTTTTAAGTTTATATAATAACTTGTGTTAGGAGACCCCTCACTTCCTTAGGGATACGTGTACAACTAAGTTAGAAGGTATGTTTCGTCCAAGAGAATGAGCAGGTCAAATATTATAAACGTAGGTCAAATATTATAAACGTTTATCGCGCCTGACACTAGCACCTACAGCGAGCGCTTGTTTACTCGCCTCCGCGGGAAAGCAGCGAGCAAAATGTGTTTATTGCGGAAGGTGAAGGCTATAATTGACGCTACTAATGTTATCTATTTACGCGGCTATTTATAGCTAGCGGTTCTCTGTGCATTCGCTCTTATTCAATTTTGACTAATCTAATTTTGCCGCCAAACGTTTGTGCCCTTGACACGGGTTATTTCGATTCTTAAAAAATTGATTCGAATGCAATTTGAATTCCAGTTACTCCATGTACACATAATATGTGTACTCACAATCGGACAAAGCTTTGACCGTTCAAAACAAACAGAATAATTGGCGTTATTAGCGGGGTACAGGTCTCGTTGTAGGGAGAGGTGAACATGAATGATCCATTGAGGGAGATGGATCATTTCATTAGATATGATCCTTACTATTGACTCTATCGATTGCTGCCATATTTTATTCCTCTCTTAGGCGAGATACTTCTCAAAATTTAAATATTAAATTGTTAAGATAACTATGTTTATTAGCGAGATTTGAGATATTGAGTCATTATTAGAAATAACAATCAAAGCATTCATTCTCTTTTCAATAAAAGAGACCACAAAATCTATCATTATGCTTCCTTTTTGTATCAAGTAAGAATTGTTTAATTTTTGAAAATAATCTAAGTACTATGTATGCAGTTTCTATTATCTCTAAAATCGACGAACTGGTTCATTGGAACAAATTTCTTTACCTTTCGTAGTGTCAGCTTCCCCATATTGATCTACCTCCTGTATGTGGTCATGTCAAGTTGTGGTAGGCGTGTGCGTGTGTGTATAGTGGTGGTGCCTTGCAGCGTCGTCGTGCGCACGCGCTACCGTGTGTTTGTCATCGATCGCCGTCGTCGGGATGCGCATCTGATACTTATTGTAAATACAGCTATAGTTATGTAGCTTACATTACAAACAGATTCACGAATGTTGCTCTCCTTGCAAGCACTTGAAGTTGGTAGTTTATTATTAAGAAATCAATGAAGTGAGAGGCTGTCAGACTCGAGTTCTATGCAAGGACAGGTTTTGTTTTACTATTCATGCCACACAATTTGTAAAAAAATCAACTGGGTAGCTCAGACCGTTATTGAGATAGAGCCCTCTGTGTAACATCAACAACAGAGTGGTGTAGTGGGTGGTAAGTGAACCTGCCTTCAAAACCGACGGTTGCGGGTACGATTCTCGCTAGGGGGTTGTGTAATATATTTATGTATGTTTATCCTTTATCTAGTATCCATACTATAATATCAGCACAGAGGTGCGGGTTACAATTAGGTAATACGAACTTTGAAACACTTACACTAATTCCCATCCCGAATTAGTAAAGGCTTGTGCACTCGTGGCGCAGTCGCATTCGCTATTCATTTTCGATTCGCCAAGTTAAGTAATGTCTGGCGCTGGCCCTTGCTGTTCCTGATTTGAACCGGCGTTTGACGTCAACGTCTGCCGGTGTTATAAGTTATAGCCCATCTGTAGTGTCTGCCTATTGCACCGAATTGGAAACGGTGTTTGCTTTTCGAAAGCTGGTGTTTGCGAGATGATTCTTAACCTAGTTTGATATAAATCGGTTAAGCCGTTTCGAAGACACGTAGCATTTAATAGAGCTGGTTTGTTTATCTGGAAGAGGTAATCGTTATTTAAAAAGGCTTTTTTGAATTTGCCTAAAACGTCAGTCGGCAAGTGTTGTGGTGATCAGTGTTTAATTCATCCTAATATTATTATATTCATTAAAGTTTTCCGGCATAACGGTTAGTAGTCATTCATTAGCTAATTCATCTATATAACTATGTACATACTCAAGAGTGCACGGTTCAACCACAACTCTGATGATCGTATAATATAATATACGTGTTAACGGCGACGGTTTTCCTTGTGGATACATTTTCATATTCATATATTTATTGCATTACACATGTCATAATTACAGTTTTCGAGCAACAATAACCCACCACCACCGTCCCATACCATAACCCTACCACCTCTCGGCATACGGGCCGGAGGAGCGAGTGGTGTGCGTGGTCCTCGGGCTTTCCCCACTCACACTTTCTTGACACTCTATATACAATTTTTTTTGTCTTTATCCTGTCTCGTTGTCGTCATGCTTCCCTTTCTGGGGCTGACGCCTCACCACGGTACTCCGCTCCCGGGCTGTTCCTGACTCCTATGTGTGTCGCGTTGTGTTGGTTGGGTACCTCATCTATCTCCATTGCTCGCCTCTTTCCGTGCCAATCTGTGGCGAAGTTTCACAGCGCCGTGAAGTTTGCCGTCGAGTGGACTAGTTCTTCATCGTAGTTCGTCCTTCATCAGCACGTTTGAACGAGTCCAGCCTGATGTTTCTCCCCTCCTCGTACAGCTTCCTCGTTCTTAAGTGTTTCTTCCTCAATCACCATATCTCTGCTCTTATACCCTGTCCATAGCTGGGGGACCTGGTGACCTGTAATTCTGGTTCTTCCTTTTCAGGCACCAGTCTTCCCACAAATGACTTCTATGTATTACCTAGTCCTAAAATCACTTTGTAAAGCGTCATTTGTGGTGAGAAAATAAACTATTTTTATTATTACATGGCAAAGATACATCTCGCAAACACTAGATAGCCTCTGAAAATAAATAAAAACCTTGTAATCTGTTCAGTCGTTTTCGTTACAATTCCACAGACTTTAAACTTATAATGCCCTTCTTTTTGCATCGGGGTTAAAAACGATGCCGGGCGCGGTGTCGGCAGACTGCCCGTCGCCCCGCGCTCGCGCTCTCCCCCTTATCTCACTGTTGTGACGATAAAACTGTGGCTCGAACACACCCCCGATATTGCCCACCTAATTAGTCACACATTGACGCATTTTCTATCATTTGATTGATGAGTATTATGCGTTGTGTTGTCACAAATATACATGCCGTGCATTGATATCGATTCCTTGCCAATTTTTAAGTTGCGTTTAGCCTGACTTACCTACTAAACCCTCGTTTTTAAGGCTTTGAACGCCAACGCGGGTGTTTGCAAACAAAGGACTTTAAATTGTGTCTGTGGCGCGCCAGTCATCGTGTTAAATACAATCCGATCTAAATACCTTTTTTAAATGTTCGCCTCCTAGCTACCACCATCTTTTCTAAGCCTGCCGCCAAGCAGTAATGTTGATTTCATTGTTGTTCCGACTGTTTGAGATCAAACTTCAAGCATTTTATTTCAACGTAAAATACATGATATCATTTGTTGAATGTCAATTTAAATCTATTGGAAATAAAAAAGGGCTAAGCATTTTTCGGTCAGTCAGTATGTCCAAGCTACCACCGCTTCGGAAGGGAAATCATCTGTGGGAAAAGAAGCGGCGCAAGAAACCTACAGGATAATTTTCTTTTCTCTTTTTTTTATATAATATATATAAAAGAATACAACTAATACAATTTTTGTTAATGTTGTTTTGATATGGTTTTTAAATTGTTTTTCATTTAGATTAATGATATTCTCAGGTATAAGGTTATATTTTTTGGGAATGCAGAAATATTTTTTCAGATTCAGATTTTCAGATAGTCAGTCCCCCAAATATATAGAGGTTCTGAGTGAGCGCGCTCCTACCTTCGGTGTTGTCTTCCCCTGACAGCAGGCATCCCTTTGCCCCGCAGGTCGTGTCGCCGGAGGGCAACGCTACGTTCAGCGTGGTGTACCTGGGCCACTACGAGGGGCTGGTCGAGGCACACCTCTACATACACACCTCGCTCGGCGTGCACAAGTTCCCCGTGAGTATAATTTATTTACTGTTTCTAATGATATAAATATGTAGTATAAGAAAACTAAAAAACACGCTAGAGTACCTCCATCCACCTCCTGGCTCCACCGCCAGACCCTCGACACCAAGTGCAATATATTGGACTCGTCATAAGCTGAATCGAGGAGTTTACTAGTAGCTACTGGAGATTTCACCAGCCACCCCCTGGAACTGATCTGATATTTCAAGATACCAAATGATGGTATTGTCATCTGAGCTGCATATACACATTAAGTGTCATTTCAATACGACAAATTAGAAGATGGTTAAAATTGACTTCCAACATTTGTTGGTGAGTGAAGCTAATAAAAGCGTGTAAAAAAACTGGACAAGTGCGAGTCCAACTCGAGTGCCGAGGATTTCGTTTCTTGTGAACAATCAACCAGTATATGTAATATTATGTAAATGTTCTGAACAGTACATAAAGTTCATTTTTCGGATCGCAAAACTAAGTTTGTTGGTAAAAGTTTGTTCGCAGTTTTCATTAAAACTGGGTTGGTTACTGAATGTTTTTTTGATGTAATTATTTAAAGTTCTGTAATATGTAAACAAAGCTCCTTCATATGATATCCTCACTCCACCATGTTGCTTCTCTTTATAACACGTTCAGGGACACATCCCCGCTATAATGTCTCTCGGAACCATTTCAGAGCCCATTTTCAATAAGAATGGAGTCTAAGCGAACCATTATCTAAGTGTACTTTGTTGGCAGGTGTCAGCGGTGGGCGTGGCCAACGAGTGGAATGTATGGCCACTGCTAGGGGTGCGAGTGCCGCTTAACGCCACCGTGGAGCCCATGATCACTCTCACCAATCCCACCAGCACGCCCATACAGGTGAGTGGTTCTCTCGGTCAATACTGACCAAGACAATATGATACTAGACGAGTTTCAGTGTGCTTGCAGCTGTCAGACAGATTACCGAAGTACTGTACGGGTAGATGTTGTAGTAGCATGCGAGCAGGTGAGAGTACACCTTGACTGACGGACGAGCTCCAGTATGATAGGACGGACCGTTGTCTCGCCCAATAAGATAAACCCCCCCGCATGGTTACACGACTAACTGAAGCTGACAGAAGCTTGGGGTTAAGCTGTGATAAAGCAGCATTCGCTGTTCTTTTTCTTTTAGCAATTCTGACGCGGTCTGTCCTTGGTTGGGTGGTTTCCTTGCTTTGGACTTGGCACCCTTGGTCTCGTTTGTTGTCAATTGAAAGGCAATCAGTTAAGAGTGGTTAGGAATATATTGACTGGTGGCGACTAATCTGATAGAAATCCATAAAGCCACACTGGGTCAGCATTGAGGATTATGGCTCATACTTTCTATTATAAGGCTGGTGATGATGAGTATAAGGCAATATGTAGTATGAGTCTCGTTAGTGCGCCTGCCGTGGAAGGTGGACTAGGACTACTATTTGTGCACCACTCGGTGTCACTCGTCACAAAGAAGAACTCTCGTGAAGAAGAGGCGAGGACATTTTTGTTTATTCGTTTGGCATAAAAAGTACGCTGTTGCATATTCATTGTCGTTTGCTGTATTCGTATATCTGAACATTTATAATATGTCCCAGCCTACTCGCCTCCTTTTGAATAATATACGTAACTTAACAATGAAACATCGTATTTTTTTTTGTTTTAATTTAAGGTTCCGGCATAAGCTCGAGTCTCCACATAAACAATACCGCAACATCAATCGAAATGAAATTTTGTATCCATGATTTTGATAAATAATCTCGGTGTCGATTTTTATTGCAAAACATGAAAACAGAAGCACTTGGAATTTGCCCACAATTTCACCTGATGGAAGTGATAATGTGGCCCCGGATGAAACATGCGATCTCAGTAAATGTGTACTAGTTACGTCCCGTTCGTGATGATCCAAAAATCCGAAAAAGGATTTCGGAAAAAATTGATACCGGGAGGGAATTTTGTATTTCGGCAGGTTGCATTTTGATCGAAGGGCCAATCTGCTCAGTGCGGGAAGTGGAATGGTACAGTCGGAAACAGATAAACCTTCACAGGTCTGCATTATACAAACGTTCACGAAATCATGAATATTTTAGAATATTTTTTATTTACTTACAGCAACTGCCGAATTCGACAATACACTAATATACTATGAGAAAACTTAATTCATATCAAGGAGGCCCGGAGAGGTATATCTGTGTCTAAGACCACCGAGGGACATTTCACCGAATGACGAGGGCATCGCGGACAATCGTTCGCGGTTCAATGAAAACAAATTCCGCAATGAACTCCGCATTCGGCGAAATAATACCAGGGGAGAGCCGGGGGCGGCCGTTCGATGCGGCGTGACGTGGGGCTCGGGGCGGGTGCGCAGGTGAGCGAGGTGTTCTCGTCGGGCTCGTGGCTGGGCCTGCGGCTGCCGGGCGGCGGGCGGCGGGCCGCGCGCGGGCTGTGGACCGTGCCGCCGCACCAGGCGCGCGACATCGTGCGGCTGGCGCTGGCGCCGCACCGCCACCCGCTGCACCGCCCGCACCAGCCCCTCACCGCCTACGTCAGGTGAGCCTCGCGCCTGCACCGCCTGCACCTGCACCGCCTGCGCCCGCCTGGGCCGAGCTAATGTGCCGTCCACTGTTGTCGCAGGATCCGGGCGAACATCACGGGCGGCGCCAGCGTGATGGTGGTGGTGGTGGAGGCGCACGGGGCGGCGCCCGGGGAGTACGCCGCGCCGCTGCACATCCGGGTGGGAGCCAGGGGGTCGCGGGACCCGCCCGACACGGTGAGCCCCCCTCTCCCAGGGACGGCGCTGCACATCCGGGTGGGAGCCAGGGGGTCGCGGGACCCGCCCGACACGGTGAGCCCCCCTCTCCCAGGGACGGCGCTGCACAGCTGGGTGGGCGCCAGGGGGTCGCGGGACCCGCCCGACACGGTGAGCCCCCCTCTCCCAGGGACGGCGCTGCACAGCTGGGTGGGCGCCAGGGGGTCGCGGGACCCGCCCGACACGGTGAACCCCCCTCTCCCAGGGACGGCGCTGCACAGCTGGGTGGGCGCCAGGGGGTCGCGGGACCCGCCCGACACGGTGAGCCCCCCTCTCCCACGGACGGCGCTGCACAGCCGGGTGTATCTCAGGGGAGCAGGGGCTGACAGCCGCTGTATTTCGTCACTCGAGGCAAAATTGAGCAACCGCTCTCCTAGCGGGCTATCTACACAACACAACGAAGGTTGCGGATACGATTCCCAGCGGTGTACATGTCTTGTACTCGTTTTGGTTGGTGGTAGGGCATTTACAAGTTGGTAGCATTGTTGTGCTCTTCTTATTTGAGATAAGAAACTAGTCCCTCAAGTAAGTGAACATGGACGACCACCAGCATTTACAATAACTTAAAAATACATGTAACAACAGCAACCCAAATTCACGCCTAGCCATTTCATGCACAAAAATCAATAGATTCAATAAATAATAATAATGTGAGGTGGCGCTCGTAATTAGTGCGGAATGAGCAGTGTGTGTGTGTGTGTGTGTGCAGGTGTCGGTGTCGGCGGGCAACAGCGCGGAGGAGGCGGTGCGCGCGGAGGGGGGCGTGTGGGGCCCCCGCTGCCGCCCCGCCGCCGCGCCGCCCCCGCCCCCGCCCGACCCCGCCGCGCCGCCCGGCCCGCACCACGCCGCCAATGGTACCGCACCCTGCCTCCTCTAGCACGCGGCCCACGGCCCACAGCCCACAGCCCCGGGCTGTCACGACCTATTGAATTGAGACAGGATAAATCGAACGACTATCGCGAGTATTGTTGTACGATGCTAAACCATACAGTGAGATGATGATAATTGTAATATATTACTTTAATCACCAATTCTCCAATAAACTGATGGAATCCTATGATAATGTGTCCACGCGCCGCGGTGCGATCGTAAGGGGGTTTCGAGGTGAACTGACTGAACTTATGTTAAAGGAAAAAGACGCGTGTCAAATTGGTGCATTTGTCAAATAATTGGTAAAATTGTATGACGATGACTCAGTACTCATGTAACACTTGTGTATTTGAAGAAATGACGATGTCATCTAGGTAAACAAGAGATGTTTACGAGCGGCATTGTTATTGACAAATACGAATGCAATTTCAGGAACAACATTGACCTGGAAATTTA
Organism: Oegoconia quadripuncta; assembly: GCA_949316235.1. Classification (NCBI taxonomy): domain Eukaryota; kingdom Metazoa; phylum Arthropoda; class Insecta; order Lepidoptera; family Autostichidae; genus Oegoconia; species Oegoconia quadripuncta. The sequence continues at coordinate 20,382,644 of OX438758.1, forward strand.
TGTTGCTGTGTCACATATTAACTGTTAGTAGTTAACATACCGATCATTTTCGCATCCTTGTTCATTCAACGGAACTTGATAGTAGCCTCCACATAGATCAAGAACAGTAAATAACGCGAATTGAATGGTACATCTTGTTCGATGCAAATTGAATCTTTGTCGATGGTATTTGGGTCTCCCTTGATCCAGAACTCCAATGAGAACAGTAATAATTCTGTTTTAGGGGTGAAAACTGAGGGGGTGACGATAACGATACAGAAGCCACAGCTCGACGCGTACCAGCCGCTCAAGCCAGTCGCCATCGTCACGTTTGACTGTGAGTTCACATTACACACGCACACTTGTTTATAGGTTCCACCGATGATCTGGGTTTATGATTACTATATGGGAGACCAGGGAGCAATCATAATCGTAATGTTGTTGCGTCGAATATTTTTGTACGTGCTTCTGTAATATGCAAATAAACGCTTTATCTATCTATCTAATCAAAATACATCATACAGACAGTATATACTACGCGAGTAAGATGGGTAGAGATACGTCATGACATACAACAACTATTGTATAATCAAACGGACAGACTGTTGTGTCAAAAAATTAATAACATCTCCTGTACACAGTGTGACAATAAAAATTTATTCTATTCTTAAATGTGTGCGTGGTTGGTCCAGATGGGAAGCTGTGGGAGGCGTACATGAGAAAGAAAATGAACGGCGCGGGCGGCGCGGATGGGGCGGAGGGGGCGGACTGGGCGGAGGGGTCGGAGGGGCCGGGCGGGGTGGAGGAGGCGGAGGCGGAGGGGGAGGGGGCGTGGTGCTGGGGCTGGGTGCGGGTGGGGCGCGCCGCGCTGCCCTACAGCGTGCGGCTGCTGCCCGGCGCGCTGCAGCTGGAGCCGCCCGCGCTGGAGTCAGTGCCCGTGCTGTAGGCCGGGAATATACGTCCGACACTGCTGCCGATTGTTTGGTCACACTATGTGATCGGACGGGTATTGATTGTTCTGACAAAACTATGGCACCGACGCCTTCCGATAGTATGATCAGACTATCGGATGGAAAAATCTGACGGATATTCCCAGCCTTAATGTCACACACAAACACTCGTATAAATATTACATGCATACAGTAACGCCTGTTTCTCGTAGCGGTAGGGAAAGACCACTGACTTTCACTCGCTACGATCATGACACATCTCTTTTGCTTCATTCACTCTCGTAATATTGTTAAAGTTCGTTGGTTTAGGGTGCTTTTGACTTGGCCTTTCCATAAAACGTCCTCGATTTGATTGTGGTAAGTTCGCCATGGTCTTCCTCTAGCAATATTCATGAGTAATATAAACCGCATTCTTAAAGACCTATAGTTTCCTCTTGTGTAGGCAGAATACGATATTAAGTGCAATGATACATGATATTTATTTATTTATAGTTTATTGTACACTAATCATAAAAACAGTACAGCAATAAAGAGGATGTACAAAGGTGCAAGCTTATCTCTAAAAAGTTATATAACTAATAAGTTATAAGATATTGTTAAAGTACCAACAAAGATAGAATCTTAACGAGACTCATAAAATATATCGACTCCTTTTAAACTTTTGTTATACAATGTGCGTCTAACGGAACTATTGTTTACGTGATACAGCGAATAAATTATTTTAAGTGCAACGTCCAGGTCGAGCACATATCGCAAGCTTGTGAAAGTAATAGGATACAAGGACTTACCCAAGTTAGCTTAATTTTCGATATTGTAGACAAAATAATAAATAATTTATTATCATTATTTATATTAATTATTCATTCATTTATTATTTTACTCATTCAGGGTCTCCGGTAGGAGCCAGGTATGACAGTATTTACTTTTAGTGGGGTCGAACGGATGTAGGTATACGAACGAGCCGGGCGTTCCTCGCGGAGTGATCGTCGTTCCCGCGGCGGCTGTAACTATGTGCACGTTCGTGTCCAGATTCGTGACGGCGGTGCGCGCGGACGCGCTGCAGCTGCGCGAGGTGGGCGTGCGCAACCTGTTCGCTCTGCCCGTGCGCGTGCACCGCCTGGACTACGGCGCCGACGTCGACCAGTTCTTCGAGGTGAGTGGCGCCGAGCGCACACACGCGGGCGTCGTCTCCGTCCTCCTCCGTTTACGTCATTCGCTGCATCTCCCGCATCAGGTGCGGCAGTACGGCCCGCTGCGGCTGGAGCCGGGCGAGTGGCGCCTGGTGGCGTCGGTGCGCCTGCGCCGCGAGCTGCCGCCCGAGCCCTTCGCCGCGGCGCTGGCGCTGCGCACCTCGCTGTCCACGCTGGCGCTGCCGCTGCGCGTGTACTCGGGCCGCCTGCAGCTGGTGCGTACGGCTCCCGCCCCCGGCCCTTGTTCAACCCGCCGCCAACGGGGATGAAACCCCCCCGGCGACCTTCCTCGGCAGTAGGGAGGACCTGGGAACGCATAAGCGGCTCCAGGTCCCCCCCCCCCCCCCCCCGCCCCGCCTCCCCCACAAGAGGAGGCCCTTTTTTGGCGGGCGGCTAAACGCACGTCCTCCATGGGGGGGCGTTGTCGAGCCTCAAACCGCGATCAGCCGGCGGTATGAGGCGCGGCGGGGGGTGTCATCCTCTCCCGGGTCGCGTCCGGCGGCTACATCAGTCGCCCTCGGCCCTGCCGCCTCCGCCCCGACGTGTACCGTACGCGCGTGTTGCAGGAGTGGGAGTGGCCCAACTCGGCGGACGGCTGGCTGCGCGTGGGCGTGGTGGGCACGTCGTCCACGCGGCGTATCGGCGCGCGCCTGCACAACCCGGCGCCCGTGCCGCTCTGCGTGACGTCACTGGGCGCCTCGCTGCCCGGCGCCACGCTCGCGCTGCACGCCTGCGCCGGCTCCGCCGACCCCTGTGTGAGTGTCCGTCCCCGCGGTGACGTCACCGCGCCCGTGCCGCTCTGCGTGACGTCACTGGGCGCCTCGCTGCCCGGCGCCACGCTCGCGCTGCACGCCTGCGCCGGCTCCGCCGACCCCTGTGTGAGTGTCCGTCCCCGCGGTGACGTCACCGCGCCCGTGCCGCTCTGCGTGACGTCACTGGGCGCCTCGCTGCCCGGCGCCACGCTCGCGCTGCACGCCTGCGCCGGCTCCGCCGACCCCTGTGTGAGTGTCCGTCCCCGCGGTGACGTCACCGCGCCCGTGCCGCTCTGCGTGACGTCACTGGGCGCCACGCTGCCCGGCGCCACGCTCGCGCTGCACGCCTGCGCCGGCTCCGCCGACCCCTGTGTGAGTGTCCGTCCCCGCGGTGACGTCACCGCGCCCGTGCCGCTCTGCGTGACGTCACTGGGCGCCTCGCTGCCCGGCGCCACGCTCGCGCTGCACGCCTGCGCCGGCTCCGCCGACCCCTGTGTGAGTGTCCGTCCCCGCGGTGACGTCACCGCGCCCGTGCCGCTCTGCGTGACGTCACTGGGCGCCACGCTGCCCGGCGCCACGCTCGCGCTGCACGCCTGCGCCGGCTCCGCCGACCCCTGTGTGAGTGTCCGTCCCCGCGGTGACGTCACCGCGCCCGTGCCGCTCTGCGTGACGTCACTGGGCGCCTCGCTGCCCGGCGCCACGCTCGCGCTGCACGCCTGCGCCGGCTCCGCCGACCCCTGTGTGAGTGTCCGTCCCCGCGGTGACGTCACCGCGCCCGTGCCGCTCTGCGTGACGTCACTGGGCGCCACGCTGCCCGGCGCCACGCTCGCGCTGCACGCCTGCGCCGGCTCCGCCGACCCCTGTGTGAGTGTCCGTCCCCGCGGTGACGTCACCGCGCCCGTGCCGCTCTGCGTGACGTCACTGGGCGCCACGCTGCCCGGCGCCACGCTCGCGCTGCACGCCTGCGCCGGCTCCGCCGACCCCTGTGTGAGTGTCCGTCCCCGCGGTGACGTCACCGCGCCCGTGCCGCTCTGCGTGACGTCACTGGGCGCCACGCTGCCCGGCGCCACGCTCGCGCTGCACGCCTGCGCCGGCTCCGCCGACCCCTGTGTGAGTGTCCGTCCCCGCGGTGACGTCACCGCGCCCGTGCCGCTCTGCGTGACGTCACTGGGCGCCACGCTGCCCGGCGCCACGCTCGCGCTGCACGCCTGCGCCGGCTCCGCCGACCCCTGTGTGAGTGTCCGTCCCCGCGGTGACGTCACCGCGCCCGTGCCGCTCTGCGTGACGTCACTGGGCGCCACGCTACTATGACTGAGGGAGAACATGTTTAATTTTGTATTTAATATGTTAAAAAAAAAGTACCTACTGGACGAGAAAACGTATGTCGTTCCCGTGACCCGTGGGCAAACTATCTTTCCGTCGTTTGTTAGTATTTTCAGTGCCGGAGGGAGGAGGCGTGTGTTGTTTCGGTACTGTGCACATCGTGAATAGTCGACGAACCGTTGGGACCTCGGAGGGTTTAGGAAGGAGGGCAGTTGTCGCATCTGGTTAACGGTAGACGTGTGTTCCCCAGCGCTGCGTGTCGCCGGGCGGCTGGGCGCGCGCGTGGCTGACGCTGGTGGCGCCGGCGCGCGAGGGGCGGCTGGCGGGCGCCGTGGCCGTGGGCAGCGCGCACGCGCTCGCGCACCACAACGTGTCGCTGCACGCGCTGCCGGGCCGCCTGCACGCCGCGCTCGCGCGCATGCCCAACGCCGCGCCGGTACCCGCCCCGCCCGCCCCGCCCGCCCCGCCCGCCCCGCCCGCCCCGCCCACCCCTGGCAGCGCGCACCTAATCTTGCTACGTCATCTTGCGCACCGCACCCCTAATCACACAATTCTAATCCTCGAGGTCACTCCGCACATCCTACGCAGTCGACGCATTTCTAATTTGTTGATTCTCTGTCATGCATCTTCCGCCTCACCCGACATTCCCTCCGACGTGGGCAGGTGACTACCCACAATGACAAACTCACTTTCAATATACTAATGTATATTTTCAAGAGTACACGTCACTCTGTACCATGCGTGTAGTGGAGTGGTTAACCCTTTTTTTTTTGTCGAGGAGAAAGTGGTTATCCCTAGCACGGGCCGTGGTCTTACACCTTACTGAGTAAAGCGTCTAATTTGTAAACAGTAAAGGTTTAAATTAATGTTAATACGTACCGGTATATAATGATAAATATTTAAATTCAATTCATTCACTCGCGACTAGCACCAGCAGTTCAGGGCCTCTCATGTAAACCTTAGTTAGGTGTTATTCGAAACGTGATGGTTGTGGCTGGTCATTCATTTTATAACTTATACTTTTCTGTTTGTCTGTCTGTCTTCCTACTTTTTAGATTTTCTCTTATTATATTACTGACCTTCAAACTATGCGTTTTATTAGTAATATTTTTACACCAGAAATACCAAAAAACAACCATCACGTTTCCAATAGAGGTAAATGTACCTTTTCCCTTTGTGTCCGACAATAATTATCGTGTACAATAAATTTGTAATTCTGCTTTCGTATTTTCACAAGAAAGGTCCACAATATTACACACCTTGCAAAAAACCAATAATTGAAGAATAATTTAGTCACTACGAATAAATTAACGACCCCGGAGCCACCCGCTCCGGGGTCGTCAATTGCTCGCTCGACAATTTGCCGTTTCCTCATCGGTCAACGTAATCGATGACGATTCGGATGGAGTTAGATAATCTGTGTGATACAAACTCGAGGGTCGCAACGAGTGATGCAATGTGGTGTGCGCAGTACGCGTGGGCGGAGGCGGAGCTGGTGGTGGAGAGCAGCATGGCGCTGCGCATGCGCGTCACCAACGTGACGCAGCTGGCCGCGGCGGGGCACGACCCCGCGCTCGCCTACGTGTGCGTATACCTCTACACCTATATACACCTATACACATATAACTCACACAACATATAATCAGTTAAATAGAATATACAAGTGTGACTTTTCAAATTTAATTGAATTACTTATGTCCAAACACAGGTTTATGCTTTATCAGACACCAGATTCTCACAAAGTTTATCCTCTTATCTACTCGTCTATCGCTTTATTCCGTGATAGATCTATCTATCACGGACTAAAGCGTTAATAGTGTCATTTGACGGTCGCGTTTCTTTTTTCTTTTTTTTATGCACGATGGATTCGTACTTGACCTCAATCACACTTGATGTTAAGTGAAGATGAGGTCGCAGGTGGAAGCGTACTGACCCGGACACGCCAACACACACAATCTCTGACAACCGGAATACAACAAGCCCTATTCCACATAATTACATTCATTAAATAAAATAAATAAAGAAAACTTGGAGAAAATATGAGTTCCAAATAAGAAGAAGAAGAAGAAGAAAGCCCCAAGAAACATGCCGGTCGCATATCAACCTGCGGCGTGCGTTTTTGATAAAATTAAACTGCCAAGCCAATAACTTACTTACCTAATATGCCCTATTTTTTTCTTTACGGTAAAAAACTCATGCGTTATATGATAGAAGGTTTCGGGTGTATGTATGTAAATGTATCGTGAGATACGTCTTGATCCCCATAGTGGGATACATAGTGGGATACATTTTATGGTGAAAAGGCCAACATCGCGCCCGCAAAATATTTTTTTTGTTTATTTATTGTAACTGCAACATGTACACAATACTTATGCTAATAACAGGTAATTATAGTATAGTACTCATGCACATACCCTGTTAGGGTGAAGCAGCGGTCAGAGGACGTCCTGTCTAATTTGTTTATCTACTATGCAATTTTTGTGTAATCTCGCAATTTATTTATTTTATTTATTTCCCTTTTTAAAGAACCAACAACAATAATTAAGTACATGTGAGATAATTTATATGCTATATTATGTGCGAGTGCGAATATGCTGTCGCGTTGTGTTCAAATACTTTACATTGTACATGTGTACCCGAGTTATGGATGTTTTCATTTATAATAAGTATTTATTTACAAAAAAAAATGTATTTATGTATTATATCAACCATCTGGTATCCACAACACAAGCATATAGTTGCTTACTGCGGAACTAGATGGCGCTGTGTGTATGTCTAAGGATATTTATTATTATTATTGTCATTTAGTAACCTATCCCTAATGTATCCGTAATATTCCCTATGTTCGCCGTTCAATACTCCACGCGCACCAACTTGTGGAGGGCTTTGGGATTTTCGTTCCGATTGTATAATAATCATGTGAAAGATGTTAAAGCTGACGTGTGCACGATCAGGGCCGGCTCAGGAATTGTGGAGGAGGGGCGACGGGCGGTGGGCAAGGTGCAGTACGTGCCCGAGCGGCGCTGCCAGCCGCACTGCTACACCGGCCTCGACATCAACACTCAAGGTCAGTGCTCCTCCACCCTCCACCCTCCACCCTCCACCCTCCACTCCGCCTTCTGCTGCACCCGCTGGTGATCCAACCCACGACGAGGCGGGCCTAGGGACACGGAAATGAAAGCCCTGCGGACACTAAATGGGTGTGAGGCGGGGGAAAAAGAGACTCACTCCTTGTATGAATCTATTATGTTCAATTTAGGCTCTGTTTCACCACCTGCTGATAAAGATCCGGATAGTCTATCCAGAAGTTATCTCACAGATAACAAACACATTTCTGTTTCACCACTCTCGGTTAGTTTTAACTGACAGATAAAGTGTCATATATCATATCAGTTAAGCCAGTCCCAGTGGTTGATATTTTTTTATCTGACTGATAATTGGAATGTTTTGACATAGCGGGTAACTTTAAGAACTTTGCTTTTTGTATGTCGGTAATATTAGCTTTGTAATCGGGTTGAAAATAAGTTTGCATGTAAAATGGATTTATTTGAGTTTTGGAAGATGAATTTGACGACTTTCTCGGTCGTATAGCACGACCTCGGAGGCGTCGAGTGGTGCGGAATCGTCCAAATTATTTTTTGCTATACGATGATCAAGACTTTAGGATTAGATTTCGATTAACAAAAGAAGCAGTAACTTATGTGTTGTCTTTGATAGAAGATGAAAGGATCAAAAAGTGAGTGAAGTGATGGATGCAAGTGTTCCGTTTTACGTGATGGAATTTTGTAATGTGTAACGTTTTTTTTTTTAATTTGTAAACTGAATTATAATTAAATAATAAACCATAATTCAATAAATAATGATAACATGCACTCGTAAAGACTTTATTTGAAAAACCACTATTTTTCAAGATTATATGAAACGTAATGTGCTATAAAAGTTTTCTGTAACGGAACGTAATACTCGAAATGTGACGTTGCCACTCTGACTGTCAAGTATTGGATAATTATCTGCCAGTTAGTTTATCAGGCACTTAGACGGTGAAACAGGAGAAAAAAATGTTATGTAATGAAAAAAACTGTCGGATAAGCTATCTGCTAGATTGATATCTGACATTTTGTCAGAAGGTCGTGAAACAGACAGTTGTCTCATTTTATCAGCTAGTTTTAACCGTCGCATAAGCTATCTGCTAGATTGATATCTGACATTTTGTCAGAAGGTCGTGAAACAGACAGTTGTCTCATTTTATCAGCTAGTTTTAACCGTCGGATAAGCTATCTGCTAGATTGATATCTGACATTTTATCAGAAGGTCGTGAAACAGACCCTTGTAAGAAGAATAAGAACAGTTTATTATTGTACACTTAAATTACTTGCCAACAAAAACTTCCATGTAGCTGGTAGAATTACTTTATTGAGTTAGTATGAACGTATATAGCTAAACGTCGAGACCGAAACAACATCGCGATTTAAAATCGATCAACGCCATCTAGGGGTTCTCGACACAACTAAAAAGACTTAGCCGATTGAACATTGCCGCCAGCCAAGGACGAATTAGTCCTTCACGAAATTGTAGAATCTACAGGTAATAAACATAATTTTGTAATAGGCCTTTTTAAAATATTATTGTGACACCTTAAAGTTACAACTCTTACTATACCATCGTTTCCGGGATGCGTAGCTATGACTCTACCGAGTAACCACTTAGAAGGAGGGGTACACTCATTCTTAATGAGGACCAAATCATTAATCTTAAAGGGTCTTTGGTCAGCAGAAATCCATTTGTATCTATGTTGCAGTGAAGTTAAATACTCTTGCTTCCACCGCTGCCAAAACGACTGCAAGATATGCTCGATATGTTGCCAACGATTAAGTCTATTAACCGGAACATCGAGCAAATCGTCATGGGGAACTATTGTTGGTGGTCCGAACACCAAAAAATGACCAGGGGTCAGAGCAGTTAAGTCATCTACGGAATCGCTCATAGCGGAAATTGGACGGGAATTGAGGCAACACTCTATCTGAGCTAATAAAGTAGTGTACTCTTCAAAAGTGAGTTTAGTGTCACCTAAGACACGTTTGAGGTGATGTTTAGTGGATCGTACACCCGCTTCCCACAAACCACCGAAGTGGGGCGATCCTGGTGGGATGAAGTGCCACTCAGTACCGTCTGATGCTAACAATTCAGACAGTTCAGTTGGCAGTGAAGCTTTGCAACTGTTTAATAATTTGGTTAGCTCAAAATTTGCACCAATAAAATTTGAACCGCAGTCTGAAAACAAATGTGCACAATGACCACGACGGGATGTAAACCTTTTAAAGGCTGCGATAAATGCAGCTGTGGATAATTCTGACGTAAGTTCTAAATGAATAGCCTTGGTAGAAGTACAAATGAAAATCGCAATATATGCCTTTATTGTAGCAGCATTTCTTAGCTTAGATGACTTGAGAAGACAAGGGCCTGCAAAATCCACACCACTATTTGAAAACGGTTTAGAAACTGTCACCCTGGCTGATGGCAAATTGCCCATTAATTGAGTTGTAAACTTTGGAGCCTGCCTCACGCAAGTGACGCATTTTTGAACATGTGTTTTAACAATTGACTTTACATTAGTTATCCAATAGTTTGATCTAATAACATTTAACATTAACAATGGTCCTCCATGCAAAGTCCTTTTATGAGTTTCATCAACAATCAATTTAGCTAAATGTGATTTACCAGAGATTAGAATTGGATGCTTTATATTACGCGGAATTGAAGCATTCTTCAATCGACCTCCAACTCTAATTATTTTATTTTCATCAAGAAAAGGACGCAAAAAATATAAAGGACTTTTCTTGGATACACAGTGACCATGTGATAAATTAATGATTTCATTATGAAAATATGCATTTTGCGAAATTTTAACACAACAGTTCATTGCAGTTCTCAACTCATTAGTAGTGAGATACTTATATTGTTCATTCTCAACAGTTGCAATAGGTTGGTTTTTAGAATGCATCCGATGTTTAGAAACTGCAATAAATCTCAAACAATACCCTATCGTCCGTTTCAGTTTAGTTAAACTAGAATAATTTTGTATAATACATTCACGACCTTCATTTACAGTTATAGTGTGTACCGATAATTTTTGCTCTAAATCAGTTTCATGCAATTTGTTATTCAAAACAATAGTTGAAGATGAACGTAACCATTGAGGACCGTTCCACCATAGATCCTGGTGTACTATTTTTGTGGGACAAATCCCTCTGGACGCACAGTCTGCAGGATTTTCCTTTGTACTAACATGGTGCCACTGGTTAGGACGTGTAACACTTAAAATCTCCGAAACACGATTTCCCACAAAGGTTTTCCAAGAGTTTGGATGTTTTTGCAACCACGCAAGAACTATTGTGGAATCGGTCCACCCAAAAACATTCTCATCAACTATCTTAAGACAAACCTTAACTCTATACATCAACTTAGCAGTTAACACAGCTCCACATAGTTCCAATCGTGGAATGGAAATCTGTTTTACTGGAGCTACCTTGGTCTTTGCTGCAACCATTTTTACTAATGACTGAGATTCGTCACCCAAAATCCGAACATAAACTACTCCAGAGTATGCTGTGTTAGACGCATCGCTAAAACCATGAATTTCAACGCGTGTGTTGTTTTTAACAAGACCAATCCATCGCGGTAACTGAATTGTTGACATAGAATTCACTGCGTCTCGAAATAATAACCACTCACCTTTATAACTCTCTGGAAGTTCATCGTCCCAGCCAAGACCAAGTAACCATAATTTTTGTAGAAATACCTTAGCAACTACAACCACTGGCGATAACCAACCCAAAGGATCATAAATTCTGGCGATATCTGAGAGCACATTACGTTTTGTGATTTTTACATATGTCTCTGGAAATTCAATGTTTAACTCAAAACAATCATCCCTCGGATTCCATTTAATCCCTAGCGCCTTAATTGAATTGTCCATTACGATATTATGTGACCTTTGTGCTTGGTTACCTCCATTGGGCAAATTATCTAACACATTAACAGAGTTAGAACCCCATTTATGAAGGACAAATCCTCCTTCATGTAACAAATTTGTTAAATTATTACATAACTCGATAGCCTCACTTTCTGTATCACAACCTGAGAGCAAATCATCTGTGTAAAAATCAGATTCCAGAACACTTGCGGCTTTCGGGTACTTAGCACGCTCATCATTCGCTAATTGTCTCAAGGTTTTGATTGCTAGATACGGTGCACTTGATGTACCGTATGTAACTGTACATAATCTGTAATCCGCGATTGGCTCTTCCGGGCTTTTTCTCCACACGATCCGTTGGTAATCAATATCGTCCCTTTTCACCAAGATCTGTCTGTACATACGTTGTATGTCCGCTACCAGACAAATTTTGTGTGTTCGCCATCTCAAGAAAAGGTCACGAATATCGTGTTGTAGTGATGGGCCAATCAATAACTGTTGATTGAGTGAAGTTCCTGTGCTAGTAACTGCAGAACCATCAAAAACGACTCTCAACTTTGTCGTGGTGCTCTCTTCTCGCAGTACTCCATGATGAGGAAGATAACAAACCTCAGATTTATGTAACTCTTCCTCTGGAACTCTTTCCATATGTTGTAAATTCTCATACTCATCCATAAATCCTCTATAACGTTCCTGAAATCTCAAATCCTTTTGAAATCTACGTTCCATGTGCAGTAAACGTTTTACAGCAAGATGTCTAGAATCTCCAAGCGGTGTGTCACTTTCCGATGAAAATGGTAACGCTACGATATAACGCCCAGAAGATGTGCGAGAATGTCTCTCCTCAAATATCTTCTCACATTGTTTTTCACTTGCAGTTTGTGAACGAGTCTCTGTAAACAACTCTTCAGATTCCCAGAATCGTTGTAAAATATCATCTGTCTCGACTTGGCTGTGCATCATAACAACTTCATAACGGTCTGTGTTTCCTTCACTAATCTGTCCCGAAATAAGCCAACCGAGTAACGAATTCTGAGCGATAATTGTGCCTGACCTTTGTAGTCCATCTAACAATATTTGTGCATATACTTCTGCACCTAGTAGAACATCTATACCACTTGGCTTCGTGAAAGTTGGATCTGCTAATGGTAAGCCTTTTATCTCTGATCCAATTCCTACTGTAACTTCTTTACGTGGTAAGATTGAAGCCAGTGTCTTCAATACATGCGCCCTTACATGGGTAACAGGTGTGTCTTTGTGTAGTGAATAAACGTTGAATTCTACCATAGCTGTTGATGTTGTTGAAAACTTAGGATCAATGCCTGTGACCTTACTGAAGGTATTTGTTTTACGTAAACCTAACCGCTGTGCCGCTGCTGTGGTAATAAACGATGCTTGTGACCCTTGGTCAATCAGCGCACGCAGTGTGTGTTTCATGCCATCCTTGGCCACCACCTTCACCATTGCTGTAGCCAGCAGGACCTGATTTCCAGTTATCACAGCTCTATGTACTGCCACCTGGGATATATCTTCATTACTTCCATCAGTGCTCTCGACTTCTGTATTGTACGTGTTCCGAGTATCATTGGGAGTTGCTGTATGAAGTAGAGAGTGATGTCTACGTTTGCAAATTCTGCATGTGGTTTTTTGCTTACAAAATCTTACACCATGTTGAGGCACAAGACAGTTGAAACACAAATGTTTGTCCTTTGCAAATTCAGATCTTTTCTCTGGTGTCAGCTTCCCAAACTCCTTGCAATGATAAATAAAATGATTTTGTGAGCAAAATGTACAAACGGGTTCAGATTGTGTAGCAAACGCCTTTATTGGTTGACGGGAGCGTGTTGCATGGTCTTTAGGATTTGACATATTCAGTGCCTCTAATGATCTAAAGCGCACTTCCATAAAGTCCAAAAGTTGTTTCGTAGTTGGAACTTCACGCGACCCTCCTAACATCTGTTCCCAAAGTCGATGACTTTCACTGTCAAATTTCGCTACAATCAGATGTGTAACTAGTGGATCCCAGTTGTTTGTTGATACGCCGATATTATTAAGTGCGTTCAGACACTCATTTGTAGTATCTAATAGTTCTCGCATACCCTTGGCAGATTCCGATGGAAGTTTCTTTTGGTTGATTAACCTCGTAACATGTGCATGTACTATTAGTCTTTTGTTGTCGTATCTCGCCTCCAATACGTCTAATGCCTTTTCATAGTTAGCCTCAGTCAATGGAAACTGTCTGAGTAATAGCTCAGCTTCTCCTTTAAGATTGCTCTTTAAGTAATGATACTTTTGTATTTTGCTAAGCGATTGGTTTGTGTGAATCAACGACTTGAAGAGATCATAAAAACTCGACCAATCATTATAGTTCCCTGAGAATGACGGTATTTCTATGGCGGGCAATTTTGTTCCTATTACGGTAGGAGTAGCATTTATGGCAACTCCATCTGTCTTAGACACTGGGTTAGACTTCGGTTCTAACTCATGTAAAAATTCCTTCATCATAGTTTTTAAATCCAAATATTCATCTTCACAATTATAGTAATGCTGTTCTTTAAAATAACTTGTTGTTTTCCGTTCCTCTTCTGTGATAATTTTTAATATTTCTAAGTGATTTGCCTTAAAGCAATTAAAATCTGCTTCTAATAACTCCAATCTCGTGTCTACATATGCCTTAGTTAATCTGGATTTAGACTTCTTGTAATTTGACAACGATCTATTAATATGTGCAGCAAGTTCAAGTTGGGAAATAATTAACTCCTTCACTCCCATTATTAATTATATACGAACAGTCCACCTTTACAGTCTAAGTTAGATAATGTTCAACGAATATCCGAATTCACAAAGTTAATTTTCACTTTATTTTATTAAAAGTTCGAAGAGTAAATTTTACTAAGTCCCTTTCTCATATAAAGTAATCACACACCAATTTTTTAAAGTCCAAGAACCGAGGTTGAAATTTTACAAGTCCTTTTACCATATAAAAAACACTTCAATAATTTCTAAGTCCCAGATCACTTCCAAATAATTTTTATTAGTTTTTCTTCAAAAATTTGCACTAAGTCCTTTACACAAACAAAGATTCTACTTACAGTTTTAGTCCGTTCTTACACTGTTACTTATACACTTTGTCACTAGTTTCACTGTACTCACTTAACTTTTTCACTCAATCCGGCTCTTAAGGAACAAATGTACACTTAAATTACTTGCCAACAAAAACTTCCATGTAGCTGGTAGAATTACTTTATTGAGTTAGTATGAACGTATATAGCTAAACGTCGAGACCGAAACAACATCGCGATTTAAAATCGATCAACGCCATCTAGGGGTTCTCGACACAACTAAAAAGACTTAGCCGATTGAACAATTATGAACGCCACAACACGATGTAATAAAGTCTCGTTGTCTCATTTCTATCCGTTAAATAGTACTTACCTCTAATGGCTATTTATCAATATTGGTATAAACCAGTCAGCTCATCTTTATGACTGGTATGACACACGTCTAAGCCACACACACCACTTATTTAATTTTCTTGGTTAAACCACCAGCTGTTTTACAAATTATCACTTAAACTAAAAAAACTGAAAGCTAATTAGAGGTTTCCACTGATAGAACCTACTTAAAACTTAATTAAAAATAAAAACTATACATTGCCATCGGAGATACCCTTGCATCGCCAACCTAGCAAACAACCGGGTTACGGCAGTATTATTGTACGAGCTGATACTGCTGCACACCTTTTCTGCTCTGATAATAAATAAAAGAAATTATATTGTTCGGTAGGATTTATTGCTATGACAAATGATTGGTAATGAGTTACGCGTCCGCCGTGATTCGGGTCTAAACGAGTACTAAATGATAGAATTATTAATTATACACCGTGTAACGGTTAAGTGTAGTCATATTTTAAGGGCTTGTTCTACCCATCAATACGAACAACTTTTACTATGGGGGCAACTTCGAAATCGCGAAAAAAAAATGAGCTGTTCCATAGAAAATTTCAATAACCTCCCGATGCAATGTATGAAACAGCTGATTTTTTTTTCGAGATTTCGAAGTTGCCCCCATAGTAAAAGTTGTTCGTATTGATGGGTAGAACAAGCCCTTAAAATATGACTACACTTAACCGTTACACCCTGTTATAAAACAAGTAAATCGGCGGTGCGTTGCGTTCCTGATACTACAAAAATGTACGGTTGTACCGTACAATTAGGTTACTTTTTGACCAAAACAAACTTAACGTGTTCCTTGCCGATGTAACGCTGGTACAAAACAGGTCCAAATCAAACTCGTTGCTAAGTAAATTAAAGCTTTTACTCGCTGCTGCACAAACGCATTCTGATCTGACGGACTGAAACGACGCCGAGTTGTAAAATCCTTGTGCTGGCGGTCGGGCCAGTCTACGCGGTCGTTACTTTTTAATTTATTTATTTATTATTTATTTATGTTAAGGAAAACCAACAGCCATGTTAAATCACAAATAACAATGGAAAATTATACCTGACGGCTAATAACAGGTTCTCACATATAGAAATGTTGTAGACAATATAATAGTGGTCTAATAAAGCGCTCAGCAGGATCGAACGCTACACATACACTACGTAGCTTACATATGTGATATCCATACCTACATGTAAACATTTATAGAACATTAAAAATAAAAAAAAAAAACAAAATAGACGATTAAAATAAACTATTGCTAAGGATACGTCTCGCTGTGGGAACGCTTGTGTGGAAGAGATCGACATTGAAGTGGTCATATAACAGTTTGTTGAAGTTGTTGCTCGCACGACACATAGAGGTGTTTTGCTTGTAGTTGGTGTAAGATGCTGAATGAGTGTCACAGTCTGATCGTCTATGCTATTATACAGAGTTCACGTGAGGGCGTGGGGATGCTAGGGAAATGATGATAAAATGCAATGATACCGTTGACGACCAAAGTAACACTGTCTTTATTCTATATGAATACAATATATTATAATGAATGCTATGACGCGAGCGTACAGTTGGATGATACTACTGGGAGCCATATTAAGTTATTATGTCTCAGAGGATTATTAGGGGCATTAATATAGATATGTGATAGAAGTTCGGGGCAATCTATCTAACCTTGTGCAATTTTTTGTAGAAAGGCAAGATCTGCAATTTGGCGACGTTTTGTCAAAGGAAGTAAGGTCGTGTTCTTTACATAGATTGACATAGTTATCCGAACTGTACCTGTCTTTAATACTATGTGTAATGCATTTGTGAGACTTTCTATCTACCAAACAGTCACTGCTGGACGTAAGCCTCTCTCATGTCGCGATTTGCATCGTTTACCATGGAGTGTTTTGTAGAAAGAGGAGACGAGTCGGTTCTAATTCCTCTCCGCCGGGAGCCACACGGCCACGGAGTCTGTAATAATGAGGTGTACTGTGGGCGCAGACGGCGCGGCCTGGCTGGCGCGTGCCCCACTGTGGAGCGGGGCCTCCCTGGGAGCCGACGTGGCGCTGGCGCTGGCGCGGCACCGCCTCTACGCGCCCGCCGACCGCAACCTGTCGCTGATGCTGCACACCACACAGGTACCGCCCCCTCCCCCTCCCCCCTCCCCCCTCCCCGCGGCCTCCCTGGGAGCCGACGTGGCGCTGGCGCTGGCGCGGCACCGCCTCTACGCGCCCGCCGACCGCAACCTGTCGCTGATGCTGCACACCACACAGGTACCGCCCCCTCCCCCTCCCCCCTCCCCCCTCCCCGCGGCCTCCCTGGGAGCCGACGTGGCGCTGGCGCTGGCGCGGCACCGCCTCTACGCGCCCGCCGACCGCAACCTGTCGCTGATGCTGCACACCACACAGGTACCGCCCCCTCCCCCTCCCCCCTCCCCCCTCCCCGCGGCCTCCCTGGGAGCCGACGTGGCGCTGGCGCTGGCGCGGCACCGCCTCTACGCGCCCGCCGACCGCAACCTGTCGCTGATGCTGCACACCACACAGGTACCGCCCCCTCCCCCTCCCCCCTCCCCCCTCCCCGCGGCCTCCCTGGGAGCCGACGTGGCGCTGGCGCTGGCGCGGCACCGCCTCTACGCGCCCGCCGACCGCAACCTGTCGCTGATGCTGCACACCACACAGGTACCGCCCCCTCCCCCTCCCCCCTCCCCCCTCCCCGCGGCCTCCCTGGGAGCCGACGTGGCGCTGGCGCTGGCGCGGCACCGCCTCTACGCGCCCGCCGACCGCAACCTGTCGCTGATGCTGCACACCACACAGGTTAATCTTAATCTTGGACTGTCGACTGTCTTGACGACTTCTGTTTTGACGTCGATGTTCTCAAGACGTTTCAATGGTCGAATCGAGGCGTGCTACATATCGTGTTGATATTTGCAGGTGGTGCAGGTGCCCGTGTCGGGGGTGGTGCGCGAGCGCTGGCCGCGGCTGCTGGTGACGGAGGGCGAGGAGGAGGGCGACGCGGGGGACGCGGGGCTGGCCGGGGTGGGCGGCTCCACCATGCTGCTGCTCGTGGTGCGCAACCCGTCCCACTCGCACCCGCTGCTCCTGCAGCCGGTCCTGAGCTTCGCGGTGCCCTTGCCTGATGATCTGTGAGTGCTGTTCGACTGATAACACTGTGTACTGACTTACAAATTAACACATAGCTACATAGATTAGTTGTTGGCAGGGTATATAGCTGGAAGAACTGATTGCCTTTGGATAATTAAAGTTCTAGAGTGGAGACCGCGTACCGTCGGACGCAGCCACAAGGTTGACGGACCACTCGATCAATGTCGCGAGCAATCGGTGGCTGTGGGCCGCTTCTGGCGGGTCGTTCTGGTCCATGTTCAGTAGGGGATGCCCTGTGGCCGGTACGATGAAACTCTACACTTGTCAATAATAAGCAATGAAATTACCTCGCAATATGCAGAGAAATATCAGAACTTAACGAGGCAGGAGCTCCGCCCGGTACGAAGTAGATCTCATCTGGCCGAATGATTACTCGGATCACTGCAGCTGCTGCTTTTGCCTCGCTGCAACATCAACTCCACATACTACTACCAACATTCACCTGGATCCACACACTGGACCAGGCAGATGCTGTTTTGGTGTCGATCGTGTTATACTATCCAAATATTCCATCGTACTATGAGGCTTTTCCCACTCCTATGAAAAAAGTCGAACTTCCTGTCCCGTTGCAAAAACTTGAATCGAGTACGGTTTCGATGGTATCTCGCGTTGTACTACACAGTAATGCTACAGCGTGTGTGTGTGTGTGTGCGCGTGCCGCAGCACGTCGGGCGGGACGGGCGCGTGCCGGCGCGCGCGCTGCGGCGGCTGCGCGTCCGCCTTCACGCTGGCCGACTGGCGCGCGCGCCGCGGCCGCGTGCACCTGTGGAGCCGGCCGCCCCCGCCCCCCGCGCCCGTGCCCGCGCCGCCCGTGCTGCTGCTGGAGCCCGCCGCCGAGCTGGAGCTCGCGCTGCAGTTCGCGCCCCGCGTCGCCGCGCCGCTCACCCACCAGCTGTACCTGCGGTGAGTGCGAGTGCTCCCGAGCGGCCGCCTTCGCGCTGGCCGACTGCGGCCTTTTATGTTATATGCTTTTACCTTGTCTACGAATTATGAGGTGTAGGCGATCTCGTCTCCTCGCTCCTCCTCCTGCGACCCTAAAAACTAACATCAACAGTGTCACTCGGCCCGACGGCTCCCGAAGGTAGGTGGGGCTCCGCGTGACTATTTCTAGCTTCGACGCCAGCTACCCCGTCACTGCACGACGCGAGGTGGCAGGGAGTCGATAGATTTCAGTGATAATACTCCGTCGTTCCGCAGGAACAACCTGACGATCCTGGAGAGCGTGCAGCTGTCGGGGAGCGGCGCCTACCCCAGCTTCGAGCTCGACGGCCTGCCCCCCGGCACCGACCAGCCGCTGCTCTTCCAGGTCGGTGCCGACGACGTGTCGTCTCTCGTCTCCGGTGTTCCGTCGTATTAAATCGCCAACGTCGAGGGACAACGTCGGCGCCCACTCACTCGCATCGTCAATGTCCAGGTGAAGTCGTGCGGGCTGGAGGCGGCTAGCGGCGCGGCGGCGGGGGCGGGGGCGGGGGCGGGGGCGGGGGTGGCGCGGGGCACGGCCGTGGTGGTGCGCACGGTGACGGTGCGCAACACGGGCCCGGTGCGCGTGCGCCTGCGCGACTGGCGCGTGCAGGGCGCGGCGTGCGGCGCGCGCGGGTTCCGCCTCTCCCCCTGCACGCCGCTGGCGCTGGCGCCCAACCGCTCGGCCGCGCTGCAGCTCTCCTTCACGGCCGACTGGAGCCTGGCGCGCGTGGCCGCCTCGCTGCGCGCCGACACCGACCTGGGCCCCGTGGAGTTCCCGCTGCGCGGCGAGGCCCCCGCCCGCCTGCTGGCCCGCTGCCGCGCCGCGCTGCCCCGCCCGCCCTTCGAGCCCACGCTGCGCTCCGCCGGCTCGCTGCTCGTGCTGGTGGCGCTGGGCCTGGTGCTGGTGGCGGCCAGCGTAGACGCCGAGCGCCTGCTGCGGCGCGCGCGCGTCGCCCGCCTGCACGGCGCCGTCCGCGCGCCGCTCGACCTGCGCGCGGCCGCCGAGCCTCCGGCCCAGCCCCAGCCCCAGTCCCACACTCAGCCCCAGTCCCACACTCAGCCCCAGCCCCAGTCCCACACTCAGCCTCAGCCCCAACCCCACCACCACCCCCAGCCCCAGCCCCAGCCCCAGTCACACCCACACCCGCGGCGGCCGGCGCCCCCGCCGCCCGCTCCCCCGCCCCCGCCCCAGCCGACGCGCCGGCGCCGCCCGCGCAAGGTGGACCCGCTGGCGGAGAGCGCCGCGTTCGAGCGCTGGCGCGCGGCGCTGCGGGCCAACCGCCTGGAGCACGACCGCTTCAGCGAGGACAACGACGACCCCGAGCCGCTCCGCTCGTTCGCCGAGCGTCGCCCCCGCCGGCACCCCGACGACGTCGACGATCGAGGTGCGTGGCGCCCATTTTTTTTTTTCAACTCCCGTTCCGTTCGATTGGGGACTGGAGTGACGCATTACGTTTCAATTGTGATCCCTAGATCGTTCGACACGAATGAACACGAAAGGCCTACGACCGTGTGGAACGATCGTATACTGCATTACGTATTCCTGCGGTCGAGTCCCTAGCAATCTATTGAGATAGTTTCCACCGTATATTAGAAGCGATATGGCAAACATAACCCTCAACATTCAATTTTTCATTTCATCCTATAATGTCTGGGGGTGCCTCAGGGCTCTATTTTCGAATTCTTGGTGTTTATAATCTTTACACTCCGTCAACCAGTATCAATGCCATTCGGCGATATTTTATATATTTGACGGAGATGGGTGTGGGCGTTGCTAGCGACCAGGACGGTGCCCGTCTAGTGGTAAAGGGTAGCTCGGGCAATTGCGATATTTTGCAAGCTACTGTAGGCGAATAGACAACGTATTGACATTCGATTGTACAATAAGATAAATTTTTTTTTTCTGTATAAACTAATCTAAATACAAATTGAGCGTAGCAGAACAAAATTATTTAATTTTAATAACATGTTAAAGAAATCTTAATTGGGTTATTTTTTTATTTTATTTTATTTATTTTTGGAATAACAGTAATCGGTTCTGACAAAGCCAATTACAAGTTTCCGCCTGTGCACGCATTGCATTGTAACTAAGAGTGTTCTTTAGTTTGAAAGTAAAGGAAATATTTTGATTATGTTTACCAATTAATTATGTTAATATGATGTCTAAACTTGGTAAGTGTTTTACCTATATCTTAGACATCGAGTTTGAGCTAATACAAACATAAAAAAGGAAGAGGTTGTTTTACACAAATAAATAATTGTACAAAGTATGTGGAACACGTTGACACAAGTTGTAGGCAGTCGTTAGCACCGCTATCAACTTATCGCTACGAATCCATTTCTACTGGTTTGGAACCATATTGTTCCGGCAGCACACATTGTGACATTTTATTATTCCCTTTTTTTTTTCTTTTCTGTATATTGGTACTCTGTGATTGTTATTGTCGTACACTGTGGTTAGAGACATCTATTTCAATTTCACGAGCGTTGCGCCGACACGGGAGCGAGCGAGATTCCTCACAGAAGGCGAGGTAATCGTCGATTTGGCTCTCCCGGTCTTCAACATGAGTACCGAATGAACTTTCGCCGTATACTCTCGACGCTCGAGATGGAGGATTCCATATTCGCGTGACAAACTCGAAGGCTCCGCATCCGTTCCAGACTCCCCCGACACCGACCCGCCGATAGAGTACGAGGCCGAGGCCGGCTACGACCCCTCGCCCGAGTGCGACCCGGAGCGGGCGCGCAGCAGCGCCGAGGACGACACGACGTCCACGGGCTCCGACTCGTCGTCGCCGCTGGACGCGCTGGACGCGGAGGTGGCGGCCGCCATCCCGGCGCGCCGCCCGCCCCCGCTGCGCCGGCGCCGCGCCCCCTCCCCGCGCCGCGCCGCCCCCGCCGCCCCCGCCGCCCCCCCGCCCGCCGCCCCGCCCGCCGCCCCCCCGCCCGACCCGCCGCACGCGCCGCACACGCCGCGCCGCGCCCGCGCCGACCCCGACGGCGCCCGCGCCCGCCTGCACGCCGCCCGACACCCCGCGCGCAAGGTACCACGACACTATTCATTATCTATACTTTGATATATTTGCCTAGCGGCAACGACCATTGCCTGACGTAATTCATTTGTGTTAATCAAAACCAACATCATGTTAAATCACAAATATTCGATAGAGTGCATCCATACCGATATCGCGAAGGCCTTTGATTGTCGTTGAAATAATAAAAATAAAGAAGAAGCTTCGGTAGTTCCGGTATATATGCGACGATCTATTCTGCTGGATTTAATTCTATGTGGTGAACAGAGGTCGTGCCCTTCTCCTGGATGGTTTTAGACACAAAAGAATTAAATTTGCTCTGGAGTCCCACAGGGGTCACATTTAGGGCCTCTGCTATTTATTTTGTATATCAATGAACATTACAAAGAGCTATTCAATTCGTAAATGTTACGAGAGATTGCTGCTAATTTAAACGCAAAATAATGATTTCCTTTTATTTCTTTATATGTAGTACCAAAGCGTGGCTTCGTACTGCTCATATTGAAAAGTTTGAAGAAATAATAGCGTATGAAAGTTTATTTATGTTATATGATTGTAATATTGCAGGAGCGTCCGACGCGGCGGCGGTCCCGCGCGCCCGCCACGCCCCCCTGCGCGTCGCCCCCCCGCGCCCCCGGCCCGGCCGCGCCGCAGGGCCCCGCCCCCGCGCCCCCCCCGTCCGCGGTGCGCGCCGGCGCCTCGTGGAGCTCCGTGGTGGCGCGCGTGGCCCCCCCGCCGCGCGCCGCCCCGCCCCCGCCCGCCCCCGCGCCCGCGCCCGCACCCACCCCGCCACCGGCCGAGCCGGCGCCGCCAGCGCCCCCAGCGCCCGCGCCCCCCGCGCCCGCGCCCGCCGCTCCCGCGCCCCCCACCCCCGCGGCGGACGACAACTCCCTGTTCTACTTCAACAGCGAGCAGGCGGCGGCCGTCCGCGCCGTGGTGCCGATGCACGTGGACCCCGAGTTCCCGTGGCGCACCACCCCGCCGCCCGCCACGCCCTCCCCCACGCCGCCGCCCTACCACGGTCAGTTCATGTTTGTTGCATTATTTACACAATTAGTAGGTCACATGCGACCAACTCGGCACTTACACACTTTTATGACATCGGCCAGTTCACGTCACGTCGCCATTTTCCCATATGTACTCCTACCAATTATAGTTAAATTAGTTTTACATACTGATTTGATTTATTTTATTTATTTTCAATATGTTATTTTATTTTATTTTCTTGGGAAAACCAACAGCTGTTTTACAAATTATCACTTAAACTAAGAAACTGAAAGCCAATTAGAGGTTTCCACTGATAGAACCTACTTAAACTTAATAAAAAATAAAAAAACTATACAATGCAATCAGAGAACGGTTGGAAAAATTAATCTAATTATAAACAATCTATACAGGGTAAGTCGGAAAGGGGGTACTAAGCCGAAAGGCTGTAAAAGTACCCGTTATAACGAACAACCTTTGTTCTACAACTTTCCTCAAAACTCAATACATTTTGAGAAAATGCCCTTTAAACATGTCATAACAAAATACTACCAAGTAGCCCTAATCAGCTGTGTTTCATTCATAAAAATGGTTAACATAGAGTGTGAAACTTTTCACTATTACGATATTTTGCCTACAGCCTACACCCTCCGTGAGGCTTGGTAAGCTGGTAACCAAAAAAAAACTTATTCCTTCAGTAATGCTTTTAGGATTTGATAATTTATGCTGGCCCTAAATTAAGATTCCATAAGTAGGTTTGAACGCAAAAGTAAGAAAAAAAATTGACAATACATTCGATTTCAGAAAGGTTCCATCTTCTACTCTGGAGTGGATCATTGGCGATTTACCCTTCTCAACCAAGAAATATTTTTTTAATCGGGTAAAAATTTACGAAGATATCGCGTCACAAACGGTCGAATTTAAAACCTTCTTTTTGGAAATCGGTTAATAAATCATACTTTGGAACTTCCACATACCACTAAGCAGCTGGAAATCCATGTAAAATGTCCACGTCAATGAAATGCTACTAAAACTAATTGGTAATTAATGTCATTCTGAATTTTAAAAAATCGAAACATGTTTACGTATTGCTACCTACTAACCCCTCTGCGTTTGCGCACATTACACAGTCTTGACTTGACACACACACACATGCATGCGCAAGCCACGCCCTGCCTATCGGCAAGTGCATTCGAATCCGAATTCGCCGAAATCCTTATAAAATACGAAGAAATAAAAAATACCTAAATTAAAGCCAGTCGCTTCTACCACTTCCGTGCAAGCAGTCGATTATTTTTGCGAGTCGTCCTAGTTCGTCGTTATTTGTTATTTTATTATCGTTAGAGATTTTCTTTGTTATTAGTTGTTGTCGCTATTAATTGTATTTGTTTGGTAGGTATTAGTGTTGTAAGATGTGATACTGGCCATATTAGAACTATTTTATTTTGAATTTTTAGTATAGAACATCTGCTTTTACTGTGACAATCACTTCCAAATATACATTTATCATGTAAACATCTAGTGTTCTTACTTTATATTTTCCCACACGTTATCAGCACGAGAAGGTAAAGAACACTAAATATTTAACACGTGCTTGTAAAAGATATTTGTTGAAAGTCGCGAAAATTATAATTTCGCTTATTTTCATTTTTTCGTCTTTGACATATTAGCTGTGAAATAATGTCAAGTTCAATTTCTGTAATAAAACCGCTAGTAAACAGAGACGGTTTTGGTGTTTGGAAATTCAAGATGCGTATGTACCTAATACACGAAAATTTATGGGAAACTGTTGCCGGATACCCTGAAGGTAGTCAAATTACCGCTGAGAAAAAGTTGCGTGACGATCAGATTGCGTTATCGAAAATTTGTCTCACAGTTGATGGTATGGCAATCACCCTTCTCAGACCTTGTGAAACGGCTAAAGCTGCGTGGAAAGCCTTGTCCTCTGCGTATGAAGACAAAGGCTTAGGACGTAGAATAAGCCTCGAACGGAAGTTGTACAGGTACTGTCTAGATGATTTCAACGATATAGAAATGTACATTAATGCTGTTATGTCAACAGTCCAGGACCTTGCCGATATCGGCAAGATCATAGAAGATGCTTCAATCGCTGCTATTCTTCTTGGAGGTTTGTCTCCACAGTATGCCCCTCTTGTTATGGCATTGGAGAACTCAAATGTAGAAATTACTGTTGACTTGATAAAGACGAAATTATTGAATGAATTGAATAAACCAAAGGAGAATAACCCGGATACTGCCCTGAAAACACGGACTAATCAGAAATCTAAGCCATCTTCATCAAAAACTAAGAAACAGATTATCTGTTACGACTGTCGGGAGCCAGGCCATAAGAGTCCAGACTGTCCCCATAAGAAGGACAAGAAAAAGAAATCTGAGAATCATAGAAACTCTTTAAGTGCGTTGAATGTCATTGGTGACGTGGAGAGTACTAAATGGTACATAGATTCTGGGGCGTCGGCCCATATGACTTCAAAACGAGAATGGATGGAGAACGTGAAAGGATATCCCACCGGCAAAGTGACAATTGCTAATGGAGAGGTGTTATCCAGTGAAGGCGTTGGCGATATTTCTATTACGATGTGTGATGAGGTTACGAAGATTAGTAACGTTGTTCATGTACCTAATTTGAACGCTAATCTTATTTCAGTAAAGAAAGCAGTTGATAACGGTTTTTGTGTGGTTTTTGATAAATCTGGTTGTAACTTTTATAACTCTAGTGTTTTTTCTTGTACAGGTATTTCTTTGCTACATGGTTCGATCTGTGGTGGGCTGTATTCTTTAGATTGTACAGTCAATGTACCACGTCAATTATCTGCTTTTGATGTGCACTCTGACGTGTCCAGGTATCAACTCTGGCATAAACGTTTAGGTCACCTATGCCGCATTGGGATGGATCGCTTAAAAAAGGACCAGGTAGTAGGCATAGATTATTCAACAGTTGACAAGGAACCATGTGTGGCCTGTGTAGAAGGAAAACTGAGTCGGAAGCCTTTCAAAAGGATTCCGTATAAAAGGGCAACGTCAGTTTTAGAACTTGTCCATACTGACGTTTGTACATTATCAGAGACGTCTTTTCAAGGAAGTAAGTATGTCTTATTTTTCATAGATGACTTTACTCGTATGATCTTTGCATTCTTTATTTCTTCAAAAGCTGAAGTAAAGGATAAATTTCGTATTTTCAAATCCCTAGTGGAGCGAGAAAAGGGATTAAAAATAAAAGTGTTGAGGAGCGACAACGGGACAGAATATGTCAATACTGACCTTACAAATTACTTACAGATGGAAGGAATTCAGCATCAGACGACAGTGCCCTATAGTCCGCAGCAAAACTCCATCGCTGAAAGGATCAACAGAACGATCATAGAGAAGGCTAGGTCTATCCTCTCTGGCAGTTCTCTTTCTCCAGCATATTGGCAAGATGCGACGGAAACTGCAGTCTATCTTAAGAATAGGACTCCTCACCGTGCTCTCGAAGGTAAGACTTCTTTTGAGCTGTGGTATGGTAAACAGCCGAACCTATCACACTTAAGAGTCTTTGGATGTCGAGCTCTGATTCATGTCCCCGATTGTAATCGGAAGAAGTTGGACGTGAAGGCAACCGAGCATATTTTTGTTGGCTATTCTGACGATCCCAATAGTTATTACTTCCGAGATGCAAAATATCCTAGACGACTTGTCAAAAGTAGGGACGTGGTTTTCTTTGAAGACACTTTCCGGGATTTAGAGGAAAAAGGAAAGGGTGTCAAATACCAGTTAGCGCCTGGTGCGCTCAAACCGGCACGTGTACCCTTATTCCTTAGTCCTCAATCACGGGTGGATGTGCCACAACCGGCACGTTTACCTTTATGTTCACAGATCGACTCTACAACAAATAGTAGAGAGGATCCGATACCTGGACCAAGTATTGTTGCCGACTTTGAGCCGAGTCAACTTGGGTTTGCCCCGTCACCAGAACAATTAGAAGAAAGTGATTCTGATGTTGAGGTTGCAGAACCACGCTATAATCTGAGACCTAGAAAAATCCACAATACTGCCGCCAACTGTGTTTGTATGCAGACTATATCCTCTCAAATGGATGAACCGACTACTTATCAACAAGCGGTGAATGCAGTAGATAGAGATAATTGGTATCATGCTATGAGAGATGAATACCAGGCCTTGCTGGAAAAGAAAACGTGGATTCTGGTGTATAGGCCAGATAAGAAGGTTATACCATGCAAATGGGTTTACAAATTAAAAAAGAATGCCCATGGCGATATAATCAAATATAAAGCTAGACTTGTCGCGAAAGGCTATAATCAAGTTCATGGTGTCGATTACTATGAAACCTTCGCTCCGGTAATTCGGAATTCCTCCTTACGCGTTTTGATTGCTTTAGCAGCAGAAATGGGCCTGAAGATGCGACACTTAGACGTCGACACCGCCTTTTTAAATGGCGATCTTCAAGAAGAAGTCTACATGGACCAGCCTCCGGGTTTTAAGAGCAAAGGTGACGAAGATAAAGTGTGTCTGTTGCAAAAGTCCCTGTATGGCTTAAAACAGGCTCCTCGCGCGTGGAATATTAAGCTCAATGAAGTGTTGAGTAAAATAGGTTTTATTAGATTACCTACCGAACCATGCGTATATAAAAAACTCCTTGGTTCAGAATTAATCCTGTTAGCAGTCTATGTGGATGACATCATTGTTTATTACCAGAACGAAAAGTCATTCGACGCTGTCAAGAGTGACTTACTAAAATATTTTACATTAAAAGATTTAGGTCCACTGAAATATTATCTGGGATTAAATATCTCAACGGAAAATGGTGAAATACGAGTCAATCAAAAGTCATATATTGAATTCCTACTAGAAAAATTCAATTTAGGGCAGGCAAAAGAGTACGACACTCCCTTGGCGAATAGCAAAATAGGTGCTCTTCAGGATTCGGATTGTAAGAATAATCATTATGCCTATCTGAATTTAATAGGTTGTCTAATGTACCTTGCTGTCAATACTCGACCTGATATTGCTTTTGCTGTTAGCTACCTTAGTCAGTATAACAACAAATATAACAGCACGCATTGGGTGGCAGCGAAACGAGTACTTCAGTACCTAAAAGGCACTATAGATCATTCTATTATTTATAAGAAGACAGGAGAACTTCTCGTAGGTTATACGGACGCGGATTTTGCGAACTGTGTGCATGATCGTCGTTCCTACACAGGTTATTGCTACAAACTGGCAAATGGACCTGTCTCGTGGGCATCAAAGAAGCAGCCTACAGTGGCGCTGTCTTCTACCGAAGCCGAGTACATGGCGTTGACTGATGCTGCGAAAGAGGCTATTTACTTACGTCGTTTGATATCCGAGGTATGTGATATTAAATATCCTAGTATAACCATTTGCAGTGACAGTCAGAGTGCGCAGAACTTAGCTCATAATCCTATACACCACGGCAGATCGAAACATATTGATGTTAGGTACCATTTTATTCGCGAAAAGGTATCTGAAAATGTGATTGTGCTTCAATACACTAAGTCCAGTGACCTGTTAGCTGACGTGTTGACAAAATGTCTTGGGAAAGTTGCACATCAAAGGTGTATCAATAGTATAGGTTTAGTTAAGGCGTAGTTACTTTATGTTACAACAATGTTTTTCTATATGTTACAGTGTTTGTTTGTTATTACTAAGGCTTCTGAATATGGTCATTACGGGTGGATGTTGTAAGATGTGATACTGGCCATATTAGAACTATTTTATTTTGAATTTTTAGTATAGAACATCTGCTTTTACTGTGACAATCACTTCCAAATATACATTTATCATGTAAACATCTAGTGTTCTTACTTTATATTTTCCCACAATTAGTTGTTATTGTTAATAATTCACGATATGCCGGTGGAGTACACCAATCAAAAATACTACGATATGAATTGTGTAGGAAGACGTGATCACGTAGGTACTTACGGAAGCTCGAGAAGCTTGATTACAAAGAGTGCCTTCAACTTGTGGTTAATGTAATACGCCTATTGTGTAGTTATGTGGACACAAAGGCCGCGCGTGTTTGTGTTATCGTCATCATCAGAAAAGGTTAGTTGTTTCATTAAAAATTAAACCATCATTCTTGTTAAAAACCTAGGTTAGGTACCTAGGTACAGTAAGGTTCGAAAACGCGTATTTTTTTTTATGCACAACGGGTTTGTACTTGCCCTTAATCACACCTGATGTTAAGTGAAAATGAGGTCGAAGGTGGAAACGTACTGACCCGGAAACCTCAACACATTTGGGGGACTGGCTATCTTATCTCTGACAACCGGAACACAACAATGCTATTAACATTGCTGCGTGGAGGCAGTTTTAGATAAGATGGTGGTAGAAAATGCGTATCCAGTAACAGCTCAAACGATTAAAATCTTTAGATAGGTAAACTTTGATTTCAAACTAAAAGTATTTTTTAAGCCCCGTTACATAAAAAATATGTAATAACCTTGAAGCCTATGTCTGTCTGTGTCTTTGTTGGGCCGACGTGTTTGAAATCATTTAACACAGTTGCTTTGTTTACCTGGATGATTCAGTGGGGATTTCTGGAATAATTATTTGCCGTCAATACAAAATTTCAATAGTTTGAGGTGGAACTGGTTATGCACTTATGAACTTCATGAAAATTTGATGGAATGTATGGGGCTCTGGTCACCCATAATCCCGCCATACACGTAATCCACATTTCGATAACTTCCGACGGCACACGCTATGTCGGTGCCCGACAAAGGGCGGGCGGCCCGTGTCACCAGACGGCGGCGCGTTTGACGGACCCGACGCACACGCAGGGCAAAATGGGCGGGGTCCGCGTCATTTTGGGCGTCGATTATTTTGTCTCTTTTCATTCATGAATTATAGGGTTGTCCAAATTTTCTTAAATTAAATAATTTAATAACTTTGTATGGAAACAAAAATATGCGTTTTCCCCATTTATCTAATGTGCAATAAAACACTTATCGATGACACTATAACCAACTTTCGGCTTAGTACCCCCTTTTCGACTTACCCTGTAGATAGGATATCCTTGCATCGCCAATCCAAAAAACAACCGAGTCACAGCAGTATTAGGTTACTTTCCGACCATAAAAAAACGTCTACTCAATGTGTTCCTTGCCGATGTAACGCTAGTACAAAATAAGTCCAAGTCAAACTCGCTGCTAAGTAAATTAAAATTCTTACTCGCTCGCTGCACAAACGCATTCTGCCTGTAGTTGGTGGAGCACGGTGGGAGAACCAAAAGCGGGTTGAACCTAAGGATTCTGGTTGGGGCTCTTACCGAGATCTTTGATACAAGTTCAATGTTATCATACACTTGCGTTGTGCGATGATGCTCGCTTAAAATTGAGTCGAAATTTTCATCAATTTTATTCATTTTTATGGACGACTCACGTTTATCAAAAAAATATAGTTCATTTAATGATACGAAGGATCTAGAGGTATCTACCTCGAAATGGAATTCAGAAGGACGAGAGCACGGCCCGGTACCATGATGATGTGATTTCAAAACGCCCCTATCGCACCCCACGAATCTTCGCGAGCCTCAAAATAAAAAGCAAGTCGCGCACATTGTTACAGTTTTACTTATTATATCAATGTACGTACATGGTGCGTTCGTAGTCCTCTGTTCAAACGGACACTGATTCCCGAGACAACAGAGACATGTTGTTTTCGTTGTCCACAGAGGACAACTCATTCGGCAGCATCGGGCGGTCGTGGGGCGGGGCCCCACTGTCGGCGCGCGCGCCCGGCGCCGCCACGTGGCCCTGGGGCTCCTACAGCGCCGGGCCCGCCCAGCGCGGCTGCGACAGTGAGTGGGCACGGGGGGGTTGTTGCTTGTTGCTTGTTGCTTGTTGCTTGTTCTTCTCAGGAGATAATAGCCCTTTGAACAAGAAGTAGGTTAAAAGACTTTGTGGAATTTGTTTGTATTATGTCTTCAAACTCATTTGGCATTTGGTGTGCGCAGATATGCTTCCGCCGCCCGGGTTCGGCGCGAGCGGGGTGGGAGCGGTGGGAGCGGCGGGGCCGGGGGCGGCGGGGGCGGCGGGGGCGGCGAGGACGGTGGGGACGGGGGCGGTGGGAGCGGTGGGGACGGCGAGGGCGGTGGGGACGCCCCCCGCGCGGCCCGTGCGACCGTTCGACCCGTTCCACTCGCTGGCCGCCATCTGGTCCCGCACGGCGCTGGACTGGCGCCACGACGAGCCCCCCGAGGCGGAGTAGGAGCCCGACGGCTCGCTCGGCTCGACGTAGAACGAACCCCCTATTTATTCTGTCCCGGGGCGCGGCCGGCGGGGTCGGCCCGAGTGTCGCCCGGGGGAACGTTCGCAGGTGGAGCTCCTCCGATTTTCAAAAAATTACATACGGATGTGAAATTAATTGTAAGTAAACTTCTCTCCGACGTTTGTAACACGTTGAACGGTAAATGTGAAGACGAGAACCACGAATCGGTTACTTTTAACGTTCGAGGTCTGCTCCGTAAATTTTAATCAGTGTAAACACTATATAACACTAGTAGTATTTCATGCCAAATTAACAGTAATTTATTAGTAAATATTTACGGGTAAAATTGTCGCTTCCTGACTAGAAGGATTTTGTATTTTTTTTTCAATATATGATCATATTAAATTATATCGAACGCGAATGAATATCCAAAAAAACCATCTTGTGGTTATTAACATTGAAGTAAACAATCTCCGTTGAAATTGGTTAATCAATTCTATAGTTACGATCGCACAAAGGTTACCAAACTTATGTATAAACTTATATGACAACCCTCCTTTAAAAATCGAGGGTAAAAATAAATACCTGACTCACATTGGTAGTAATTTAAGAGGATAACTCCTGGGTACGTCCCCTCGGGGCACTAGGCCGTCCCCAGCGGCTCGGTGGCCCGTCCCCGGCTCTAGTCGCGACGCGGATCGCATCACTGTAACGTGTTCCACTTGATTTGTCTGTTTAAGACTGAATATACTTACTTTCGCAAGTATTTGTTGTTTTATTAAAGGAAGGGTTGAAGAAGTATTTCCCCACTGGATTGTTGAATAGTTAACGGATAAACGTACATAAATAACACTGACGACCGATTGGTGTAGTGGATAGTGACCCTGTCAGCGAAACCAACGGTTGCGAGTTCGAATCCCGCGACGGGTAAATGTTTGTGTGATGAATATTTACTCCTGAGTCATGGATGTTTATATAAATATTTATGTATGTTTATCCGTTATCTAGTATCCATAGCACAAACTTTGCTTAGTTTGGGACTAGATGATTGGTGTAAGTGTCTGAAATATTTATTTATTATTTTATTTATCCTTTGAACCATCCATGTATTTCTGTATCGGACAGGATGGTGTTCATCCAGTTTTAAGTTCTAACATTCGAACTCAATATACCGGATGACTTTTTCGTAAGGAAAAAATAGGGCATAATATTACGTAATTGAAATAGACTTTTTTTAAAAAAAACGTACGCGCCGGACTTTGTGTGATGTACGACTCCTAGGGTTCCTGTCATGCGAAATTTGTTTGGAACTCATATTTCGCCCAAGTTTTCTTTATTTAATTGTGTAATTATGTGGAATAGGCTACAAACGCGACCGTCAAATAAATAAATAAATATATATTTCGGACACTTACACCAATCATCTAGTCCCAAACTAAGCAAAGCTTGTACTATGGATACTAGATAACGGATAAACATACATAAATATTTATATAAACATCCATGACTCAGGAATAAATGTTCATATTCATCACACAAACATTTACCCGTCGCGGGATTCGAACCCGCAACCGTTGACCGCAACAAATGACGCTATTAACGCATTATTCGATGATGGTATTGAAAAAAAAATTAAACTACTTATGCCAATAGCTTCTATTTCACTTACCAAATATGCCCTATTTTTTCCTTAAGTTAAAAAAACTCATCCGGTATACTACAATCAATCACACAAGTAGTCCTCCGTTGTTCCCCCCCCCCCCCCAGTCTCCTATTACTAGGAACGGGTGTGGGTCATAATCGACCATTCTGCATGATCTATATGGCCAGTGTGGATCAGTGTGTTGACAATCGGCCTTCAGTTGTAAACAACTGACATTACGAGTACTTGTAATGGGCGCATTAAAGCACTTATTCATTAATTATGTCATTGCGTCATCATCATTGCCTACATCGAGTAAGCTACGTCTGGAAAACAATGGCATAGGCAAGATGTTAAAAGGGATCAAAGTGCAATCCCTGTGGCATACCTGACGGACTGGTATTATTGAGAGTAGTAAGCAACCACCCAGCATTACTATCATTCTCATTAACTAACATTTCATCTGCTGCAAGGGCCCTGTGAATACTAACACCGATCTCTTAATCGCTTTTTACAACATTCACGGTAATTATTGAAAAATTATTTTTTGTATAACACAGCTTTTGGGAGCTAGATTTCACTGATCTAGATCAAATATCCTTAAAAAATATTTTATATAAGTCCACAGACGTAACTGTAGTATGCTGCATACTATCGCTAATGAAATGATGCATACTGTATGTATGATGCATACTGTATGTATGCTTTCATAGTTTAGCGATAGCATTAAACAGCAATTTATAGTTGAACGCTCGGTGCACTGCACGGTTTCGTTATATAAGTCTTTCCGTGAACTAATAGAATTGTTACCTCCTCATAATGAATAAATTTGATGATAGTAAGAAAAACACACCTACCTGTATCTTACAACAATACAGCAACAACAATGCTTTAAGCTTTAAACACTGGGGCAGGGCAAACACAAATAAAACTAATATGATTAAATAAAAACAATTTAATTTACATTTAAGTGTATAATTTAATTATAGTCTCTTTAACGTCCAGAACATTTATAACAATGCCCTTTTCACATCCAGCAGCTTCCAAATCCTTATACATCAATTTCATAGTATAAGAGCATTTAATACTGCACATAGAAATCACAGGGGTCCACAGTGGTCTCGTTCAGTATCTGTACTTGGTGGAGTAGTCCTTGGGCGACACGACGAGACCTCGGCCCTTGCGCGCACCACGGTACACTGTCTCTATGATGTCGATCATCTCCTGCTTGTCCTCGAGTGGCCAGTTGATCTTATTGTTGTTGCCTGTGCCCAGGTCGATCATTATGTGCTTGTTACGAAAGAAGAACATCACCGTACAAGGATCGTACAGCTCGTACCTACACAGAAAGAATAGCTTTGTTCATAGTTGAAAATGGTAAGTTTCAGATTAATTTCATATTTGCACTGAAGCTATTATCCTAACGGACACGAAGACCACCTTCCATCAGTAAACTTTACGCTACTGAAGAAAATAGAATAGAATAAAATTATTAGTCGACCATGATACAAGTCAGTGGAGTAGTCTACAAAAATGGGGATACCACTGTGGTAGTCATTGACCAAGGTAATCAGAATTGAAGTTCAACAAACGTGAGTTAATATGAAGTTGGTGCTAGTTGAAAATATAAGGCAACAACACAGACCATTAAACACTCTGTGGGCAACAACAACATATTCCAAAACTAGTGAGAGATAACATTAGCACTGGTAGGTTATTGCACATAATCACAGGTCACTGCAGATTAGTTGAAAGTGATCATTAGCTAAGATTAATTTCAGATCTCATGTGCAGTTCATATAAATGCTTATATCTATTTATTTATTTTTTTTATTTTTGTTTTAATTAGAATGGGATCGCTCTTGACCTTAATCTGGACTAATGTCGAGATTAATTTTTACAATAAGAACTACATCAAGTGAAATGCTGTAAGAAGATTGGATGATTTAGTGGCCAGACTGAAATGGACTCACTGTTTTTAAGTTATTCTAGAAGGAATTGGATGGAATAGTCCTACTGGTGGACTGATCGTCCGTTTGAGTCTGGCAGGCATCCTACCATCAACATCAAGAGTATTTGGTACAGAACCATCCAGGAAGGTACTCTAGTTGCACTTTGCCAGCAGCAGCAGTAAATATGATTGTATGAGAGAAATAAAGTCCTCACTACTGTGTAGTTTGTGATTGACTGGATTACATGTTACATGTGCTTGGGAATACAGTTATGAGAGAATGACTAAATTAAGTAATGGACAGCTCGGCTGTGTGCTCTGTAGAAGTGTTACTAGACTGTACTTGTTGTTTTCCAATGTAGAAAGAGAGATATGTAAATATGAAGGCATCAATAAGGCCTGGGTGTAAAAAATGGATAAAAAAGAATCATAAATCACAACTCAGTTGTATTATTCATCCCTCAAAATTTCATCCATACAGCACAACATCAGTTTTGTAATTGATTTATGTTCTTGCCTTACTCACATTTTATTAAAGTCTGGCACCTCCGTGATGTCAACGAGATAGATAACAGCGAAGTTTTTCACTTTCTCTGCGATGCTGTACAGGACTTCGTCCATCTTCATGCACGTTGGGTCCCAGTCGTGGCCAAATCTGATCACCTGAGTCATGACAACAACAATCAACAAACTATATAGGATATAAAGTGCAGAGTGAGGTAAAACAAAATGTTTAAATTTGTTATTGCTGTACTGTGTACACTATTTACCTGATTATTACATACACTACAGAAAAGACTTGGAAATTTAATATGCTAGCAATATTAATATAAAATTAAACGAGCATGCGAGAGATTTTTTTGTAACACCCTGGAAACCACTACTACACTACTTTCCACCTGTAATTCGACAGGGGTTGCTCGGAGATAACGGCATGATTTAAAGTTACTTTCTACAGCGTCTCGTATCAGATGATATGAAGAAAATGGGTTTATGAAGAGTTCAAAATTTTTGCCAACTATCTTTTTCCCATTATTCCATTTATTACACTTTTTGCGTACAAATTGATGACTTGGTTAGTGTCGATAATAACTACACCTACGTAACTGAATTTCAACTTTTTGGAAAGATCTAAAATTTCCTTCCTAACCTAAAAAATATTAAGTAAACTCACCACGACTCGATCTTCCTCAGAGAGTATAGCTTGGTCGACTTGCCAGCCATTATGCAGGTGTCCCAGCATGTAACTCATGACGGTTTATTTATTTTAATAGATTTAACAAAATGCTAAACAGATTGGCGACTAAGCGACTGACATATTCATTCATGTGTCAGTGTCACTTGTCAAATCGTCCGTCACAAATAGCTTTTTAAATTTTACTGGAGATATCGGAATCTACTTTTTACAGCCTTGTCTTTTATAGGTAGAGATGCATTGAATATTAATTTATTTTCTTTGTTGATAAACTAAAATTGTTATTATATAAAACGACGACCTGTTGGGTGTAGTGGTTAGGAACTCTGACCACTATACCAAAAGGTTGCGGGTTCGAATCCCGCTAGGGGCATATGTTTGTGTGATGAATACGGACATGTGTACCCGAGTTATGGATGTTTTCATTTATAATAAGTATTTATTTACAAAAAAAAATGTATTTATGTAGTATATCAACCATCTGGTATCCACAACACAAGCCTATAGTTGCTTAAAGTGTAACTAGATGGCGCTGTGTGTATGTCAAGGATATTTATTTATTTAATTATTTATAAAATGAAGATGCTAGCATGGCTATGGCTCATCGTGGCACGACCACCACCGTCAACATCAATGACTCTTTACTTCCCAAACACCTACTTCCCTAAATATTTTCTGTGCCTACATAGAACAATGACCTTAATCTAGTTGCGCCGTCTAATGGGAAAATTGTTTATTACACGATTCTGATCCTTACTTGTTCCAAATCCTTTCTTTGTAAATATCTCCCTATTTCCTTCGTTTTTAATTTGTAAGTGGCACATGCACTTTTACACACGTACATAAGTGTGAAAGAGATAGACATGCCAATGTCTATCGATAGACAAATGTCGAGTGTGCGAGAATAGGGGTCCAGAGGATGCACAGACAGAAACGTAGATGGTAATCGTAAAACGAATAGAAAATATTTGAACGCAGAGTTAACCATGGTCATATCTCAAACGATTACCAGAGTTTCAGACTTCAGTAAGTCCACTGAATTACGATTGAAGTTAGGCAAGAAGGAGGCGGGGTGGACCAAACAACTACTCTGCCCCAGAACAAAAATGATTTGACTACAGAAAACTATGAAATAGTCCCCAAAAAGTAGTAAAAAAAACGGAGAATCAAACGCCCGAATTGAGATCTTATTCCATTTAGAAATCGGTTGTAACATAAATATCTTCGAAACGGCGCGGCGGCGTAACTGATTTAGTTCAAACATAGCTACGAGTAGTAACCACATAGCAAACACCAACATTCGAAAATAAAAAACAGTTTTCAATTCGATTTAGCTGTACAATGCCATAGACAGACACACGGACACAGATACATAATACTCGTACATAGGCTTCTCACTATACAGCACCCCTCTTTTGCGTTGGGGGGTTAACGCAGGAGGTACAATAAAACGGAAGACGGCTGTTGCAAATATAGAATGGCGCTGAGCATGGCGCATCCCATAGACGGGTACCACAGCTCAGTATTTGAGGCTGGAGCAATTACGTAGATTATCTAAGTAAATGAAAGCTCCCTAATTACTTCAGTTACTGCCGATAGTGTTTGAAATGTGAAACACGATGTTTTGAAGAAGCGTTAATAGTGTTTTGTTTATCATCAGTTTGGCGCGGTGTATTTGTTTACTCGCCTCGGCCGTTGGCACGCGCAGTGGGAGGGGGGGGGAGGTGCTGGCTGGCACTCCGCCACCGGAACGCGGTCACACACCAAAACATACGGATTTCTCGGGAAAAAATAACGAGCTGAGTGGCGATCAGTCGCGCCGCGATCGACACTCGCCGGCCCGTCTGTCGTCACCGCGCTCTCGCGTTTATATTAAATCAGTTTAATCTGGATACTTAAGTTTTTTTTTAATAGAAATAGATGGTAATAAGTGTAATAAATATCAGGGGATAGCAGTGATTACATTTCCTAGCTGTGAATGCCTAACGTTAGTTACAACGAGTGAAGCGCAATAAGCATGGCGCGTGCGGCGGCGGCGGTTTTGATGCGCGATGGATCAGCGATTAATTAGGTCAAGCGTTGCTCGTCGCTTCGTTCGCCGCTCGTCGCGCTCCGACACGCAGAGCGGCTCGGCGCATCTTTACGTTGACACTTTCGCCTTTCATGTCCAAAGTGAATGAGCCGTGTGCTGTCGACCGCTCGTCACCCTCACAGCGACGGGCGATGACGCCTGAACACATACGGCGGGATTAGCGTGAGTTACACACTTCCTTTGTGTGTATAATGTATAGTCACCTAATATTAGAATTTTTTAGATAATTAAAGTTAGCTAAAAGCGGCAGCAGAACCAGTGTGAGTAATGGTTAGCTCCCAAAAACCGGTGATCGCCAAAGTTTGGTAATCCACCTGTTCAAATGTGCTGCTTAATATTTCAGTTTGGAAGAGATTTGGAAGAGGCTCATGTCCAGCAGTGGTCAACCACCAATCAGCTCGATGATGATTCATGGCTTGGACACTATATCTGACGTGACACCTGGATCATAGGCGTAATCTAAATGCTTTGTCACTACGAAGAAAATAATGTTTAATTGATTTATGCACAATGGGCAACACAATTGAGGCCGAAGGTTAAAAGGTACTGACACGGAAATCCTATCTTATTTGGGGGACTGACTATCTTATCTCTGATAGCCGGAATACACCAATGCTATTAATATTGCTGTTTTGGCGTCAGATTTAGATAGGATGGTAGTAGCTAGTAGCCAGGCGGACATTTAAAATATACTCGGCGGGGGATCGAACCCGCGACTTCCGATTCGTAAACTCTAGGTTGTTTTATTGAGCCACGGAGGCGAGCAATATATCCCACTCACGCACGACACAAACAATGTACCTACACGCACTGTTTCGAGCAAAACTACAAAAAGGAACACGATTTTGCCATGCATCTATAAAGTGTAGGAAGGATAGAAGGATTCATTGTGTGTACAGACATGCAGATGAACTGACCAATTACGAAATCGCTTTATTGTCAGCTTCTCTACAG
This sequence comes from Oegoconia quadripuncta, assembly GCA_949316235.1. Taxonomy (NCBI): domain Eukaryota; kingdom Metazoa; phylum Arthropoda; class Insecta; order Lepidoptera; family Autostichidae; genus Oegoconia; species Oegoconia quadripuncta. Next base: position 20,421,467 of record OX438758.1, read on the forward strand.
TACACATACGGAGCAATAGTTAGTATTATTTGACGGTACCTTGTCGACAGCCTAGAAGTCGAGAGTCCACAACGAGCACAAACCATACCGCACTACACAAGCACTACCATTTAGGTCGATTGTTGCGACTGCACGTTGTTAGTTAAAGTAATAAGCATTAAAGTAAGTGGACACTCTTCATTATAAATAAGAGCCTAACATAAGATAACTAAAGCAGTCGGTACTTAGTACGAGGAATACTTACTGAATATTATGTTAAAAAGTACTTACCTCAGCATGTAGCGTTGGGGACAGTAACGAGACAATATCTAGTGTCTAATTTGAAAATTATACATATTGCTAATAATTTTACTTGCGTACATGTATATTTACGTTTGTACAGCAAGATTCTGTTCCGAGAATGGCCAACACATTTCTGTATGATTTTGGACCTAGATTATAGGTATAGTAACTTATAAGTCGTTCCTAGGTGACTGTGTTCTAGTCATTCGTTGCATTTGTCCGTGTCATACACGTCTGCGCTTTTCTTTTATTTCTAGTTCTACATGGTAGTTTTATTAGGAAACTAACTTTCCGGCAGCGAGTCGCTCGCTTGGATCTCGAAATAAAACAAATTTTTATCAAGGTAAAACAAAAGCAATACCAACCTACTGCTAGCTTCTACATCTTATTTATAGAAATCGCCATCGAGAAACCATAATTTAAAAATTTTGTTGTCTTTGGAAATAATTATGAAAAATGCGGAAACCCGTGTTTAAACTCCAACATGAGTACCAATTTTAATTTTGATAGAGTGCTTGGTTCGTAGATATGTAGGTTTTTGTTGAAACACTTTTCTGCCACTTTAATGGAAATGAAAAACCTCTTCTTGCGCCTCCAAGTAAAACACCTGCCAGAGTTCATCTACATCGGCCCACGAGTCTGGGCAGTTAGGTTATTGCCTTTCATTAACATTGTAATGACAACGTGAATGAATGATTATTCCGTATCTGAGCAGTGTGCGGGCGGACGAGGCGAGGGGGTGAGGGGGCGATGGACACGGTGTACCCGGCGGGGGCGTCGGCGCTGTCCCGCGGGCGGCGCGCTCGGCGAGCGGCTCGGCCCGCGCGGTACCGCACCACGCCGGTCACCTTCGCAGAGATCAAGGTAACACACATACACCAAGGGTTGTTGTTGTTGGGGCCACGAGGTGCTGGGTTAGGGGGATTCATCAACCGACGCCCCACGCCGGCCGTTGAAACTGACTGATGTCCATTGAAATAGACCATTTCACATTTCAGTTCCTAACAGGGTCATGGGAATTTCAATTACAAACTATTTTCTATGGCATTGACCGACTCACTAAACTGCGAGTGTGTTGAAGGAGAATAATTACACACTTAGTCTTTGTACGAGTGTGTATATTAATTCCGACTTTGTAACATTAGGTACAACTCTTATGAGTTTATCCCGAATAAAAACTTATTCCTTATTATTAAATAAGGAAGTTTGGAAACTTTTGCCGAGACGCGTTCAAGGTCACGCTAATATCCTACCACCTGACGTTGTTGGTCTAACCAAGATCAGTCAGGCTCGAGCATTATTGTCATTTTCATTAAGTGAGTCGAGGAAATCATATCAAAGGAAACTTACACTAAGTACTTATATATACATAGACTACAGACTCTGCCGTACTTATTCGGAACGATCTATTTACAAAGAAAGCTCGGACCATAAAGATCGACCTGTGATTTCGTGCAGGATAAGGTCTCCAAGCTACCATTACCTTACTTGATCTGTACATAAGTAACTTGTTGAAATTAAACAGTCGTCTAATAATTACGTCGAAGTGTGGTGTGAGGGAATGAAAGAAGACTAAACAAAATAAAATGTTATCCTGTTCTACAGCCACACAATTTGGGCTTTTTGTGCACAATGGGTTAGCGCTTGGCTGAAGTGAAGATGAGGGCAAAGGTGGAAGCGCGCTCACCTTGAACCGGTCTGGTTACTTTATTTTTAACCTGGCCGAATACAACGATGCTATCTGCTATGAGGTGCCACGGAAGATCAGCGCTGCTGCAGGAACGCCTGCTACTGTGGCTTACGCTGCTCTTAGCGTACCAAACCTTTTTTGATATGAATGTTCCTACGCTTAGGTTTTGTTACTCATGATAAAAAAATAAATAGGTAACTTTCTATCAACATTGCTGTTTAACGGCTGACTTAGATAAGATGGTGGTAGCTGGTAAGACGAACATGATAAAAATGTCTTACCACCAACTAAACCAAATATGTGGTAGTCGGGAATCGAACCCGCAACCTCCGTTTTGTAAACTGTACCAATCACGGCCACGTAGCCACGGCGGTGGCGGTTGTGGCTGTTTTTTCCGGCCAAGTCACCCACATGTGTGCGGGTTGTCGTTTGCAGGAGGTGGACGAGGAGAGCGAGGAGGTGTGTGGCGCGGGGACAGGAGCGGCGGTGGGGGCAGGGGCGGGGCAGGGGGCGGGGGCGGGGGCGGGGGGAGGCGAGGAGCGGCGGCGGCGGCCGGACATGCTCGACGAGCGGCTCGGCCGACAGTTCGCGGAGTTCCGCCGCCGCCGCGCGCATCGGGACGTTATCAGGTGCGGTAATACACAAAACTAATATCTATTACGATCATAGACTATGGAAGTACCACTGCAGTAGTCCTGTAATAATATGTACCTTAGTAATAAATATGTAACAGATTGCGACACGTCAACCACCAATGAATGGCTCTATTTTAGGAATCGGTATTTCTTATATTTAGGCATGTTTTGTGTGGTGGCACATGTCAAAGACACATTCTATACAGTACTGTTTATAAAGGCCTGTAATTAGATAGAATAGCTTGAAAAACTAAAGATTTGCAAACAGCAGATTTCAATTGAATTTTTCTCTATCTCCGGAGAAGGTTCATGTTTTAGATATTCACCAAAATTATAATGGACAACCCTTTCAAACTAAATAATCTGTTTACATTTGTACATTTTTTCCCTTTTTGAAGTCGCTTAAAATTAGTACCTAAGTTAATGTATCTCTAAGGTTTGCTGGTAGAAAACTCTATCGGAGTTAAGCTCGCCTTTGTACATTTTATATACAATGCATATTTCTGTAACGATTTTGTGTACAATAAAGATATTAAGATATTAAGATATTAATGCTGTACGCGTGGCCACGTTCTTGTTCTCAAGAATTTGATATTTTTGCCATCGAATCGCTAAGAAGAAGTAAGTTATAAGTTTAAAAAATGCTTTTTCTCCAACTACGCCATAGGTCCCTTATAATATCCTTGGACATATACAGACAGCGCCATCTAGTTCCACACTAAGCAACTAGACTTGTGGATACCAGATGGTTGATGCATTACACAAATACATTTTTTATATATAAATAACTATTAAATACCTATATAAATGAAAAACATCCATAACTCTGGTACACATGTCCGTATTCATCATACAAACATATGTCCCTAGCGGGATTCGAACCCGCGACCTTTTGGTATAGGAGCAGAGTTTCTAACCACTACACCAAACGTCGTTATAAACTTTCAATATGGTGAATTCAAGTGCAGTAAAGTTGTATGAAACCCTTAGAAGACACATAATCTAAGACGAAAACTAAGGCCGATTGGTGTAGTGGATAGTGACCTTGTCAGCGAAACCAACGGTTGCGGGTTCGAATCGATGTTTGTGTGATGAATACGAATATTTATTCCCGAGTCATGGATGTTTATATAAATATTTATGTATGTTTTCCGTTATCTAGTATCCATAGGGACTAGATGATTGGTGTAAGTGTTTATTTATAGCTATAATAGTCGACCACAGAATCCAGTACAAAAAGTTTGCTTGAAAGCTTATTGATTTAAGATATTCAAATCAAGTACAATCCTTGCTGCTCACCACGATCGCGACAGGCTCGGTCTAATTACAAAAAAAAACATTGACAAAACATTCTCGCAGAACTATGGCGAATAGCGTTGGTCACTTACAGCGAAAAGTTACTACGAGTAGTGAGTGACAATGTTGTCGATTCGGATGAACACCAACTAAACTAAAACCAGTTTTAAAGTAGTACTGTCTCTTTCTCCCTGGAACAGTACCTGGTTTTAGTTTAGTTGGTGTACATCCGAATCGACACCAATGTCGTTTAATTTTCGTTGTACTTAGTTGGGGGAAAAGCAGATTGTCGATCTTGCATTAGGTAATTTGTTGTGTGTTAGATATACAGGGTGTTATCGTTAAGTGTGCACAGGCGATTATTACGTAACTATTATAGATATCAAAAGACTTTAAACTGATATCGAAAATACTTTACCTAATGAGTAAAATGACATTAATAACTTTTTAAAAATAAAACGAGAAATACCCAAAAAAATTACATTAAACACTCCCATACATTTAGCATGAGATAGTACACATTTTAGTTTCCTTATTTTAAGTGGAATAGTATCAACTCATTTTACCCTTATCATTTTATAATTATGTATTATGATAGTGATGAATTTCAAGTAGATACACGTGTGGGTTAATTATCTTACCACTTCAAATTAATAATAAACCTTGTTTCAATATCACATTGATTTGAACTGGCTGAAAAGCAACTTACTAAATAAAAACAAAAAAAAGATACTATTTGGTGTTCGTTCTAAATTCAAATTCTTTATCGCGGATTCTCGTTCCCGCCAATTTATTGCGTTTTTTCAACGCACGCGTTTTTGCGTGTACGCTGAGCGAGTAGGTACACAGCCTAGAAGAGTTACAGAATCGTGTACGTGGTGCAATTGCTTTAATTACTCCGCAAATGTTAAGGAAAGTTCATTTAGAAACTGTAAATAGAGCTCGTCATTGTATTGCACAACGAGGACGTCACTTCGAACATCTGCTTTGAATAGGTACAAAATTTTGTACTTATTAAGAAATAAAATGTATGGGAGTGTTTAATATAATTTTTTTGGATATTTCTCGTTTTATTTTTAAAAAGTTATTAATGTCTTTTAAAAAGTTTTGAGTGAGGAGTCATTAGTCGGGCGGGTTGGACGTATTCGTTGGAATCATTATTCATAGATAGTCAACCTTTTCCGGGTTTATTATTGAAGTTCTTAGTTGTGTCGAATTTGTTTAATATCCCTTTTGTGTCACAATCATGAAGTGTGCTTTATGCGGCGCAACTTTCAACGACGGTGTCCAGTGTGGCTCATGTAAGAAACATTTGGATTACGGATGCGCCAATGTAACGGAATCAGGCTACAGAAAATTGGGATCGGACCGAAGGGCTGCTTGGAAATGTCCTCAGTGCAAGATATCCTCGCCCGCCCAGAATATCGGTACAAGCACCGTAATCAATCCCGGCCAATCCCTCAACCCAAGTGGCCCAGTTACTCTTGAGGCGGTCTTGAAGGAGGTGCGTGACCTTAAACTCCAAGTTACTGGTCTTACGGCGATTATTGAGGAAGTGAAGGGTTTGAAGAGCGAGTTAAAGGACCTAAAGGCATCCTGTGAGTACAGCTGCGCCAAGGTAGACGACTACGAGATCAGGCTCACCAAAATAGAACAGAAGGTACCTGAGTTGGAACGCACGCAAAACGCCGTTAGCTCGGCGCAAGCCACCATCACTGACCTTAAAAGGGAGCTCGCGGATAAGGAGCAATGGTCGCGCCTCAATAATGTCGAGATAAAGGGTGTACCGCTCAGAAAGGATGAAAACTTATTTAGCATAGTCGACGCGCTGAGCGGGAGGGTGGGTTACGAATTCCCCAAGGCTCAAATTAATTATATATCCAGAGTGCCCACATTTAACTCCAAAGACAAATCGATCATCTTAAGCTTCCTAAACCGATACGTAAAGGAAGAATTCATCGCTGCGGCTCGTGCTCTCAAGAACTTGACTGCAGCTGACATTGGCTTTGGAGGAAACACGCAACGGGTATTCGTCAACGACCATCTTACTCCTGAATCAAAAATCCGGCTTACAAAAGCTAAGGTGGCGAAGAAAACGTGTAACTGGCTCTACGTATGGGTGAAGTATTGTAAAATCCATGCACGCAAGGACGACACTTCACCTGTCCTAATCATCTCGAAGGACAGTGATTTAAACAAGATTATTTAATTAGTTTTGTATTGTATAGTATTCTTCTTACTCTCACCCTTGCTTTGCTAATTCTACCTAATATAATGTTTCATTGCATTGTTACGCTGCTAAATGGTAAACTGTTTTCAACCTCTGCCTTGATGCCTTGCTACTGTTCGCACCTACTCGGCCACTATAACCGGTCCGTGTGTCGCTCGCTCGCTTGCACCGCAGCACCTCGCCTAACTTTAATGCCTACGATGCCCGTTATTACGGTTCATTATAGCATGCTAGCTTACATGTCTCTGAAGTTATATTGGCTGAACGTTGCATCTTTTGTGTGGCTACATTATTTTAACTTGTCCCGCGTGCATAATATTACCGCTGCAAATTTATTGATACCTTTAAGAAGATTGGTATATATATGTGGTATTTTGTTTTCATATTTCGGAGACTATCTACTCGATAACACCAATGGCGACCGCTGCTAATGTTAATTTAAATAATTTAAGCATTTATTACCAAAATACTCGTGGCCTACGCACTAAAACCTTAATATTTTTTCGTAATCTGTGTAGAAATAATTATGATATAGTAATTTTGACGGAAACCTGGCTGCTGGATGGTATAAATAACAGCGAGTTATTTGATGACAGATACGTAGTCTGGCGGCGAGATCGTGATTACGCACTGACGCAGCAGAAGCTAGGTGGTGGAATCCTCATTGCTATACGCAAAGACCTAAGTGTTATGCCTCAACCAGGCTTTCACTCGAGTGCGGAAGATATCTGGGTGACTCTGTCGGTCACACATCGGACTACCAAACTACCGATAAAAATACATATATGCGTTCTTTATCTAATATCACAAAATTTAGGTTTTTCATTTTCCGACCAGTTGTCCAACTTTTTTCTTAAACTTGATGAAACAATGATACAGTATCCAACGGATAAATTCTTAATAGTGGGCGATTTTAATATGAGGGATATAGTGTGGATGCCCAGACAGGAGGGCGATAATTCTCTCAGACCATCTAATTTCCGTACACAGGATGAGAAATTGCTTGTGGACGAGCTATGTAACCTTAACCTTCAGCAGTTTAATGGAGTAAAAAAACAGCTACGGTGTTATTCTCGACCTTGTGTTGTCTAATGATAGTGTCACTGTATCCAATTGTTCGGATCCACTATCTTTACCTATTGATCCCCATCACGGTGCTCTAAACCTACAATTGGATATTACTGAATTAGACATATTAAAACAAGCGCCATATACGAGGTATCAATTTAACAAGGGTGATTATGAGTCTATTAACAATGAGATTTCACGCATCGACTGGGAAGAAGAGTTATCATCTAGGTCGTTTGATGATGCCGTGCAGTATTTTTATGACAGATTTTTAGCGTTGAGAGATTCCTATATTCCGTCGAGATTGATAAATTGTAATTTTTATCCTAGGTGGTATTCTCCGGCTCTTAAAAAAATAATCAAAGAAAAGCATAAGTTCCTAAGAAAATTCAAAATATATGGTAATAGTTCTGATAATGAGTCTTTCAAAATTCTACGTGACCGTGCAAAAAGAATTGAGAAATCATGTTATGCAACATATATTGCCGCCATAGAAGACTCCATAGCAATGAATTCGAAACATTTCTGGTCGTTCATTAAATCTAAAAGAAACAGCCACGGACTACCTAATTGCTTTAAGTCTGGTACTACAATAGTTAATACCGGAGAATCCATTTGTAATGCATTCTCTGATTACTTTTACTCCAATTTCTTAACTACAGCGACTTGTCCATCACCTCACCTACCTGACACCCATGTTAGCTCCAGCAAAGGTAACATAGGTATATCCTCAATATTTATTGACACCGCAATGGTTAGTGGTATTCTTAAAAAACTGGATCCTTCAAAATCTGCGGGACCCGACCATCTGCCGGCTAGGTTTTTGATTGGATGTTCGGAGACAGTGGCTGTTCCTATTGCGATGTTGTTTCGTAGATCTCTTGCCGAAGGTACAGTTCCGAAACTCTGGAAGCAAGCTTTCATAACGCCAGTCCATAAGAAAGGGTCGAGGACAGATGTTACTAATTATAGACCGATATCAAAATTGTGTATTATATCGAAAGTTTTTGAGAAATTGGTCTATAATCAGATATATTTCTCGTTACAACACACATTTAGCCCTTATCAGCATGGCTTCCTGAAAGGGCGATCGGCCACTTCCAACTTAGTACTCCTTAATGACTTTTTGACGGAAACTATGGACAATCGTCACCAGGTCGATGTTGTTTATACCGACTATAGTAAAGCTTTTGATCGAATAAATCATAACCTACTATTATCAAAGCTCTCGAGAATAGGTATTAATGGTGACTTGCTAAGATGGTTTGCGTCTTACATAGACAATCGTACGCAGGCAGTAGTCGCAAGTAATTATATTTCTAGTTGGGTTACCGTTCCCAGCGGCGTTCCACAAGGTTCTTTACTCGGTCCGTTATTATTTATTATTTTTGTTAACGATATTGATCTATGCCTCAAAGCGTCCCATCTACTATGTTTCGCTGATGATATGAAGATTTTCACGAGAGTAACGTCACGAGCTGACGCTGAGGCCTTACAGTCTGATCTTTCTAGCCTCGAAGACTACTGTGCTCAAAATCTTCTTGATCTCAACCCGTCTAAATGTAATGTTGTTAGTTTCAGTCGTAAGCGAGATCCCATTCATTTTGAGTACAAGCTTAAAGGTCAATTGTTGCAGAGAGAGTGCGGCGTACGCGACCTCGGAGTATTTCATGATTCCAAGCTGATCTACGACATCCACGTCGACAACATCGTGAGCAAGGCGTATAAAGCCTTAGGCTTCATCAAGCGTTGCTCAAAAGACTTTAATCGCATAAAGACCTTAAAAGTCCTTTATTGTACAATTGTTCGTAGCAACTTGGAGTATGCTACACAAATATGGAACCCGAAATATGACACCTACATTTCACGGATTGAGAGTATTCAGCGAAGGTTTATTCGGTATTTATGTTATCGTAACAGAGATCCGTACAGTTCCGATGACTACCTCGCCTTGTGTAGGAAGCATCACCTGCTCCCGCTGGTGCAACGTCGTGAAATAGCAGACCTGGTATACCTTTTAAAGATAGCGTCCAGTGCCATCGACTGTCCACAACTTGTATCAAAGATCTCGGTAAGAGCCCCAACCAGAATCCTTAGGTTCAACCCGCTTTTGGATCTCCCACCGTGCTCCACCAACTACAGGCAGAATGCGTTTGTGCAGCGAGCGAGTAAGAATTTTAATTTACTTAGCAGCGAGTTTGACTTGGACCTATTTTGTACTAGCGTTACATCGGCAAGGAACACATTGAGTAGACGTTTTTTTTATGGTCGGAAAGTAACCTAATACTGCTGTGACTCGGTTGTTTTTTGGATTGGCGATGCAAGGATATCCTATCTATAGATTGTTTATAATTTAGATTAATTTTTCCAACCGTTCTCTGATTGCAATGAATAGTTTTTTATTTTTTATTAAGTTTAAGTAGGTTCTATCAGTGGAAACCTCTAATTGGCTTTCAGTTTCTTAGTTTAAGTGATAATTTGTAAAACAGCTGTTGGTTTTCCCAAGAAAATAAAATAAAATAAAAAAATAAAATGTCATTTTACTCATTAGGTAAAGTACTTTCGATATCAGTTTAAAGTTTTTTGATATCTATAATAGTTACGGAATAATCGCCTGTGTACACTTAACGATTACACCCTGTATAGGTCCGTCAATGTTCGGGCTCCAAGTAACACTCGATGAATTGTTTTACACTGCAATATTGGTTTGGTCGAGTGTTTTGCTTCAGTGAAATGGTGTTAAATAAAGTGTCTATGTCCATGTCAGGGAGCCGCCGGAGGAGGCGGGCGGGGGCGGGGGGGCCGCGGACGGGCCGCGAGCGCACAGCGAGCCCGCGCCCGCGCCGCGCTGACCGGGCCGGGGCGGGCCGGGCCGGGGCGGGGCGGGGCGGGGGCTGCGGCTGCAGGGGACGCTGACCTGTGGGAAACTGTGACGCGCCACAAACCGACTGAACTTGGACTAAGTTGTTCTTATTTACTCTCGATGTAACGTTGTGACTCCCTTAACGCGGTCAACCTATCATGTGGTCACATACAATCGAACACAATAAATATTTGATTACTATTTCAATAGCGGTTAAATAAACATTATTTATACACCGTGAATTTGCGTTAGTTTTGGAGCTGAAACCCGTATTAATCGTCAGTACACAACATTTAACAAGAAAAATACACAATTTGAGCATTAAAAAACTATTTATGTTAGTGTCAAAGTCGACGTCCTCCTCGGGACCTAGATACACTGCAGCGCACACCTGTACCGTGCCTGTGTCGGCGCGCCGACAGAGACAACGAACAACATTCCGGCTAATGGTCCGAGTTTATCGGGATCGCGCGATATGGAGTTACTACAATATTCTAGAAGATTTTCTTTATCTTACCTCGTACCCTCGATAATCTAAATCAATAATTCAGCGCTAAAGCTCGTATAGCATGTCGTCGCACGCTTGATAGCCGCAGTGCCTGTCCGCTAGTCCGCATAGTTTATCCGAGCTTGAGCGCTGAATGAATTATTTAGATTACATAGTTTTTTTTATTTATTCTTTGTTTGAATTAAAACTGCGTCGTAATGTCGTTTTAATTGCAGACTTGCAGTTTTTGAAATATCCCTGTATACTAGACTCGATCCTGAATCACCCACTTAAAATTTGTCTGGTATTTTTATTAACACCCTTACCCTTTATTAAATTACGGACATCATCATATCAGCCGAAAGACGTACACGGTCGGACAAAGGCCTCGATATGATATGTCCCATACGGACATTATTCTCTGTGTGATAGTTCGCTCCAAAACAAATGCAACCACGGTGAATAAGCCGTTTCCGCGAGTAGTTATACCATCCAACAGGAATTGAGTGTTACTATAGTTATAGTGTGGGTGGTGTAATGGAACGGGTCGGATACGGAACGGGCCGGGCCGGTTGCGGAGCGGGACTGAGAAGAGAAATGACAGACGCGTGTAATCGACAATGTCATGTATTTGTACAGTAAAAATAGAATAAATAACACTCTCGGACTCTTCGTTCGCCTCTCAATAAATAGACACGTCTATGTACAGTTCCTATGTCTACATATTAATTATTAATAATTTATGTAATAAATATTCAACGAACAAACAATAATTGCGATAAAATATAAATTTCTACTTAAAACTAATCTTTATATTAATATGGCTGGCGCACGTTTTGTACATACGAACATTAATAACTTTATTGTATTACTTATTTAAGATTCATTCATTTATATTATACTCTGTTACTTACTGCATTTATTTATGTATTTTCGTCAATAAGACTACAACTTCTGTGTAAACAATAAACTTTTTTCTAAGTAAATAACGTTAATAAATTGTTATTTAATGAGTTGTCTGCTCGGTGACGTCAGCGAGCGGCGCCACGGAGCAACGACATAGAGGACGCGGTATATGACTGTCACGTGATGAGCTCGTGACGTCATCCGAGTGCGCGCGTCAGTCATTGTGTGACTGAAGCGCTTGTCGGGTTCACACGAGTTGCGAGAATTACATACACTGGATTATCTGCAACATTAGACGTCGCCACTAGATGGTGTCATGGTGGTGGTCGGGGGGACCTTGCCGATGTTCAGAGCCATACCTAAGCATAAAAAAGCGATTGGAATGTCGTCCGTTCTTTCTTTGGTGACAGCAAGTACTCTGCTGGAGCGGGGAGGGGGACGGGGGACTGAAAACAGCAACACTGCTGAGTCATTCCCGATTCTCCTGTATGCTTATGTTTTTTGTGATGATTATCTACACCTCTTTGTTGTTGCTCCGTGGCTAATCTCTATCTATACTTAAATGAATATCATTACCTATTCCTTGTTTTCTCTTCAACTACACCTGGTTCACGTCAATAAATAGGCATCTAATTAATTTTAATAATAAAATTACAATATCCAAAAACTTTTGTAAATTATCTTTCACTAAAAATATGTAAGTACTATAGGTATTACTATAATACTTAGGTCCGTATTACAGAACGACTCTCACGATCTCACTCACAATAATACTAACAGTTGTATTATTGTCATCCTTTACTCGCTGCAAAAAGTGTATATCACGACTCGAGTGTGGTTCTGTAATACTACATTATCAATAATGAGGCAGTCATCTAACTACTTGTATAAAAGTAACAATGGCTATCTTGAATAATAAGAACAGTGAGTACACAAACGGTTCTTAGTATTACATTGTTTTTTAAATTAAATAAACAAATGTGTTTATTCAAGTTGTTGTATAAATTTCACGTGATTTATTTATTTAATCTCGCAGTAATTTGGCACCGACAGTCGCACGCGGCCATCCGCCCGCTCTACGACTACACGCTAGCGGCTAGCTTCGTACAAAACTTATCCCTCGAAGACAAACCCTCCACCTTCCCATGTATCAACCATCTTGGTTATACGGGCCGAATCGATTAGAGGTGCGTCCGGTACTTGCTCGGGGCTCTTTCCCGGTATCACACTTCTTGACTCTCGGCAAATTTTTTAAGTCCTCGAGGACAAACCCTCCACATTCCCATGGCCCTATCAACCATTTTTGGCCTTGCCCCCCGCGAGGTGCAACACTTCAAAAAGAGGATCCTGGCGGAGACAGTCGCGGAGTGGCAGTCGAGATGGGAGGGGGAGGAGAAAGGCAGGGAGCTGTCTATCTTCATCCCCGACGTCTCGGTGCGCCTGGCCTTGAGCTAGGTGCATCCCGACCACATGACGTCGCAGTTGCTGACTGCCCACGGCAGATTTCGTCAACGGCTGCACGCTGTCTCTGACAGAATCTTCGGCGTGCTATTGTGACGGATGGATAGACGAGGACAGGGAGCACGCGCTGTGGACGTGCCCTCTGTACGAAGACGACAGGCGGCAGATCCTGCAGGGGATCTGGACCCCTATTCTCGCACACTCGACATTTGTCTATCGATAGACATTGGCATGTCTATCTCTTTCACACTTATATACGTGTGTAAAAGTGACAAACCTATTGATGTCGTTCGACATTGAAATCTCGAGTGTGTGAGAATCAGGCTCCTGGGCTCATACCTATGGGCCCATTGGGCACGGCGATCTCGTAGGGACGGAGGCGAACTTCGCACGGTTTAGGGGATACGCACATGTCTGGCACAGAAAGTGAGCCCGGCTCGAGATAGAAGAAGGAAGCCGAGACGGGACACGACCGGAGGTTGATCTGGCAGCCGGTTATAGTAAAGTCAAGCCCAAGAAAGGGGAGAATTGGCCATAGGGACAAGGACAGAGAACTTAAAAAAAATTGTCGAGAGTCAAGAAGTGTGATACCGGAAAAGAGCCCAGAGCAAGTACCGGACGCACCTCTCATGGATTCGGCTCGTATAGCCAAGTCCTCGAGGACACTCATAACGAACATTATCTTCAATAATTAAATCTAATTGAGTATAACATGCGCCCGCGGGGCGCGGCGCCGACACCTACAGCTACGGTAACAATCGTCTCGGGACGACTACGATATACGTTTCGTTTACAACTATTCATAATATTACTTCCACGTACACAGTACGATCGGTATACTCTCTGTAAATAGTTTACTTCTGCAGCAAATCAGGGGCCGACTCGCGTACAAATAATTTAGTTATTTTACTAGATAAATAAATTCACGTCGTAATACTTCGCGACGATTACGAGCACTCATTTAATACTGTACAAAATGTCGGTCCCACCCCTCCGTCCGCCCGGCGGACCGGGAGGGGGGCGACGGACCGACGTGGACGGCTGTATAAGACACTGCGGCAGCGCGAGAGGGGGAGGGGAGGGCGGGAGGGGGGCGAGCTCAGCGCGAGTCCGGCTCGTCCGGGAGCGGCTCGGCCTCGGCCGCCGAGGGGATCGTGTGCAGGTGGCGAGGGGCGGGGGGAGCGAAGGGGGGCGCCGGCGGCGAGGGGGGGGGATCCTCGCCCTGCACGGCGGGCTGGCGCGTGAGGCGCGGGCGCGGCCCCCCCGCCGCCCCCGCGCCCGCCCCCGCCCCCGCCCCCGCCCCCGCCGGGCCCGCGGGCGCGCTGCCCGCCGAGCGCGAGGTGCGCCACGTGCCGGTGGAGGCGGTCGCGTTGGAGCCGGACGAGTCGTTGCGCGACGAGGACAGGTTGGAGTCCTGCGAGGTCTTGCGCGCCACGAGCCAGGAGGCGGCGCGGCGCGGGGGGGGCGGGGGGCGGCCGTACGCGCGCCACGAGTCCGAGCGGGACGACGAGAACTCCACGGACGAGGACACGGAGCCCGTGCGGGCGGGCGCCGCGGGGGGCGGGCGCGGGGCCGCGGGGGGCGGGGCCGCGCGGGGGCCGCACGCGCGCAGCCAGCGCAGCAGCCGCCGCGCCCCGCCCCGCGCCCCGCCCGCCGCCGCCCCCGCGCCCGCGCCCGCCCCCGCCCCCGCCCCGCCCGCCGCAGCCTCGCCCGCGGCCAGCAGCCGGCGGCAGGCGCACGTGGCGCCGTGCTGGCCGCGCGAGGAGCGCTCGTTGAGGCTGTTGGTGTTGGCCGGCGTCTGGCGGTTGCTGAAGTTGGAGGAGTGGCGGCAGCGGCCGATGCCGCGCGTGACGCGCGACTCCTCGATCGCCTTGCACACGAGCGCGCAGTCCTTCTTGAACTGCTTCGTGAGGATCGCGTACAGGAACGGGTTGCAGCAGGAGTTGAGCGGGAGCACGAACACGGTGAACACCTTCGCCTCCTCGAGCGACACGAGCTGCATCCCGAAGGCGGCGGTGAGCGCGAAGAACGCGATCGGGGACCAGCACAGGAAGTCGGTGAACACGAGCAGCGCCATGCGCTTGGCGATGCGCGAGTCGTTGGAGTTCCAGGCCTGCGAGCCGCGGATGGCGCAGTACATCTTGAGGTAGCAGCCCAGCAGCACGAGGAAGGCGACCCCGTTGACGACCAGCAGCGTGACCACGTAGCCGAGCGCGGTGGGCGTGGCGGTCTCGAAGGGCAGGCACACGGCGAACTTGCGGTAGTCGGAGACGCCGAGCAGCGGCAGCGTGGCGGCCGTGAGACTGAAGGCCCAGCCCACGCCCATGACGGCGGCGGCGTGGCGCAGCGACAGCCGCTTGTTGAGGTGCATGGCGTGCGTGATGGCGTAGTTGCGCTCCAGGGTGATGACGGCCAGCGTGTACACGGACAGCTCGGAGGACAGCACGCCCAGGAAGCCGGCGAGCCGGCAGGCGCCCGACAGCTGCCAGGCGACGGCGTGGGCGCGGAACTCGCCCAGGGTGCCGGCGTCCACCACGGCCAGCAGGCCCAGGTAGGCGCCCATGCAGAAGTCGGCGGCGGCCAGGTTGGTGACGAGGAAGCGCGGCACGTCCAGGCGGCTCCGCGACCACACCAGCACGAACACCACGGTGCCGTTGCCCAGCAGCGCCAGCAGGAACACGGCCCACACCCCGCACCGCAGCGTCCACCAGTCGAACAGGTCCACGCACGGCAGGAACGGACCTGCGCACACAATATACTCATTTATTATATACCATTTCCCCATTCACGCAGAGTGAATCTGCTTACTTGTTGAAGTCAGCTTGTGAAATGTGTTGTCCATGTTGCCTTACGAATTTAGCAATTTCTATATTTTGATGTAATTATGAAATATTATAATCACAGGCAGCTTCATTTGCCAAATACAGCAAAAAATGAATTATGTCAGAAAAATTAAGATTTTTTTGACTCTGATCAAACAACTCACAAATTATAAATAATTAGGCAGTAAATAGACATGACTAAGCGGCACCGTGTACATTGTACGGGGAGGGGGAGGCCTACGTTTAGCAGCGGGAGTCCTGTGGCTCATTTAGTTCAGTACAAAGTAAACAGAAGTCAGACCGTTGTTTTGGGTGATTTTTCATCACTTTTGGTCCATTGCTGTTTATTTTGTATATTAATGACATCACATAAAACGTGACTCGACGTACTATTACAAAATGACCTAAATTTCTTCGAGAGTTCTTGTAATGACAATAATCTACTTTTATTAAGCACAGAGAAATGTTATGTAATAAGTTTTACCAAGAAAAGAAGTACTAATAAATTACTTTACAATAGTTAGATTCGTAGTCATTTGGAAAATTCATAAAGACAAAATAGGAAGACTTCGAAGGAAATTTGTGAAAGTCGTTGACTATAGAAATTTTCAAATCGTGTATTATCAGCAAATAGATACAATGTAGCACATACATATACATATGTAATAAATACATCGGTCTTGAAGGCAACTCTCCGACTGAAATACTTTGTAGGGGTACCTACTAATGTAAGTATCATACGAAACCTTGTCGATATCAGTTTATGGGACCGAAGTTTGAAATAGTTTATTTAAAGTTTTGGTAAGTTATGAAAAGTAGCAAAGTGCACGAGATGGTGTGTCGGCTGTGGAACTGACCGGGCAGCGGCAAGCACTGCACGCGCGCCCGCCCGCTCGCCCCGAGCCGCCGCTCCGCTCCCAGCGCCAGCGTCTCCCATCCTGCACCCGCACCCACACCAGCAGCACCAGCACCAGCACCAGCACCAGCACCCGCCAGCAGCGCCGCCGCCAGCCGAGCGCGTCCGCCGCCCGACACGTTCACTGCAACACACCAGCACCACAACGTTACCACAACAACGACTCGCGAGCGGACACCGGGATGGATCGACGATGGAGGTCGTAGCTCCTAAGAAACTCGAGACTACATTATGAAAGTCCTTCGCAGAGACGAAAATAAAGAGTAATCCCCCTTAGATATAGTAGTTTCGATGCGCCTGATCTTCCACTAAGTTCACACCGACATTTATATATTTATGTTATTTATTTACATAATGACATCGCAGGTGCCGGCTAACGTAGAAAGTCAAGGAATGTACTGTATGTCCATAAGGCTGTGGGTCAGCAGAGCTGGCGCGAGACTGCGCAGCGGCAAGTGTCCAGCGCTGGATAAAGTAAAGCGGGGTGCGTGCGAGACTCACGGTAGTGCGGCCACACGTCGGTGGCGTTGGCCCACACGGCGGGGTCCACCCGCGCCGGCGGCACCAGCACCACGTCGCTGAGCCCCCCCTCCCCGTCCGCGTCGTCCTCCCCCTCGCCCCCCGCGCCCACGCCCCCCTCCATCAGCGGGATGAACTCGCAGCAGTGGTACGCGTACGACAGCACCAGCGTCTGTCACACACACCGATGATGAGTAAGTAATACCGCCATCACTGTTGGAAAGTGCTCGGCGATCGCCGACAACTTCGTTTGGGAAAAGAGGCTGAACTACTATCCTAGAAAAAGACACAATTAGTATAAATATATTTATAAAGATAGACAAAATCAGAACACGGAATTTATTTTATTAAAAAAATCTACTCAATAACGGAAATGTTGAGTTACATTTGTATTTTTCGCATTACACACGTGTTTGTGTGTTTATATCAATGTGGCTACCTGAGAGTATATAATTAAGTTAAAAAGAGTTTGTTTAAAAATATTTTGGTAATGTCTGTATGTTGAGTGTGGTGATTAGGGCGTGAGTCTGGACTATATCCATCTGTTGGTATGTCATGTAATTATTTGCGTATAACATTGAAAATATCCTAGGAACCTCTTGTGTCAGCTCTAGCTCTGATAGCATCGACTATCTGAGCTAGAGTTCTGGTGTGGCAAAGTCTAAATTTTCTACTCCACTTTGCCCCACCGTTGGGGCGCCCTGGGCAGAGTGGGGTGAATGTTTCGATCATCACAGATTGACTGTCATGTAGGCGGGCGAGGGGTAGGGGGGCGGGGATCTAAAGCCAAAATTCAGGTACAACTAAGCGTGACCTGAAACTCGCATCTGTCAATTTTCCAAATGATTTGACATTTGTAAGTCAGTGATTCGTCTCCAAATATCAGCCTAATTCTCGTTATAAATTCGTCGCCCAACATGATCTTTTCCTTGGCCTTTGACGCAGATTGGCGTCACCATCAATTGATAAGATGCCCATCTTAATCACGTTAGTGATTCCCCAAAAAAGATTAAGTACAATTTAATTAGCGCAGAGCGGCGAGCGAGGGGTGAGGGGCGAGGGTGGCGGAGAGTCACTCGCGGCGGCGCATAATTAATTTATGATCGGAATTACGAGCGTCGGCTCAATGAAGATAAAGCGATACTCTCCTCTACACTACGAGCTCGTTGTGTGTGGCCGCGGGAGGTATTCATTACCCTCGCGTTAAACCTGCTCGGTAATTGATGGCGGTGCAATATAGTACCAAGAACAAAACCTACACAATTAAATTTAATTAAGATGATACTGACCGCTCATTGCCTCTATTTTATTTAGTGAAGTTAGCCTCAATAGCTAATCTTTCTAACTGCAACCTTCATGGGTCCTTATATTCCATTAGGTAACTGTACATACAAGATCGCAGTTACTTATGTTTCACATCGCTTTTGACTTACGGTACTGAAACTGGAGACAATGGGCCTCATATTGGAAGGCCAAGGCCTCAAGGTCACACAACACGAACTATGGAGAGGGCGATGATAGGTGTTTCAAACGAGATAGAATAAGGAATGAAGAGTGCCGTAGAAGAAAGAAGGCCCAGCGGACTAGTATGTTGAAGTGGCAGAGGGCGACTCGGTTAAGTTAGAGAAACGAAAGAGTTCACGCGTCTGGACGGTGAATTACTAAATTGGCCTACTTCTCTAAGAATAGTAGTTGACCCTCTGTTCAAAATACTAATACTAATATTGTAAAATGGGTTTTTAAAAAGACTATAATTTCTATATCTACAAGACACATTCAACAGTCAATAGGTGTCCAATGCTGGACGCTTCTCCTGTGGCGCGATCTGCATGGAAGGATTTGCCGAAATGGGCCGGTAGGCGCCGGGCGGGTGGCGAATTTTAAGCTTTACGCCAATGACTGCTTCAGATCACTGGTAAATGCTGTTGTATTACTTATATTTACCAGCTTTTATTTAGAAATCAATTAATATTCACGAAACAGCATCAAGGTGTAGATTCCCAGTGAGTAACATTATTTAGTTAGGTTTAGTTAGTGGCGCCATTTTATATGTTTTGGGCCGTTCACGGTGAGGTAGCCGTTCCCAGCTAGTTGAGGGTTCAAGCTTTAAACGATTATTGCAAATGAAATATGAGATCAATACATCAATATATTCCAAAGGCGCTTTTACTTCTATAAAATATCCAATCTAACATTGTATAAGCAATGTGGTATCAGACACACACTTCAAACTCAGGTATTGTAACTGTGTGTGTTTGGGTGTGTGTGTGCGGACCTGTATGCGGGGGAACACGTCCGGCGGGTGGAAGGCGCGGAGGTGCGGGTTGTTGTGCGCCTTGAGGTGCAGCAGGCGCTGCAGCCCGCTCGCCGGCAGCACAGGGAACAGGTTGTTGCCCACGTTGCTGCAAACACACATGTACTCACATCGCGGCCGATCGTCTCTACCTCTACCTTATCTATTACCCGTCTTAACTACCCTCGGTCAGACCCGGGATGAACTGGGATCCTATTTTTTTTTTTCATTTATTTATTAGGACCACAAACAAGTTCACAATATATTAATATGTTTGTGTGCAATTATTTAGTTTGATGAGGTGGACTGGGTATCCGATAATACATAAACGGTATGTAATACACTTTTTACTATGATACTATAAAATATAGATAACTCAGGTGCAGATTCAGTAGTATTTTTTCCTAATTGAGGATAGTAGGTAAGCGTGCCAGGTAACCAATGCTATACGGATTGCTGTTGCTATACAGGGTGTTGCTATACCATACTATATGATGTCCAATATTAGAGATGTTATTAAGCTTTAGCCGTGATAATATTATACAGGGGTTGTGTGAGGAGAGTGACCATAGTCTCAAGAAGTAAATTCATCAAAATGTATTTGTAGATAAATTCTAATGTTAGCTAAAAACAACAGCTTTAACTATGAAATGAGAAAAGCTATGGGTTGAAGTCATAGAAAATAGACGTAAATATTTGTGTTATCTCGGGTTTTGTGTTGAATAAATCCAAAGTTCCTGACTAATGACAATTATCGACGGTAGTTATTGTGCTTGCTTGTTTATTTTCATATTATTTTATTTTCTAGAGAAAACCAACATCACTTAAGTCAATTAGATCAATTAACATCAAAGCCAATTAGAGGTTTCCACTGATAGGATGGGATCTCCTTAAAATAAGGTGCATATTGTCTGACGTTGTGGTAGAAGTGTTGCCTGAAACATGAGGCACTAAGAAAAAGGAAACTTGTAAACTAAACTAGAAACTTACAGATCCTCCAACTTAGAGATGGGCACGAAAGTTTCCATGTCGATGTGTTCGATCCCGTTGTCCTCGAGGTTTCTGTAACACGTTTGTACATTTAGTTACGGCGAGTGGCGCCGCGTGGGCAATGCTAGTGTCGCGTCTTGCAGCTCGAGCGTCACGCTCGGCTCCACTTACAACCTTAGCGCCGCGAAATAAGAATCAAGTGTGTTACCCTTGACTTGATGTCTGAAACCATTGTATTTTTCAGTAAACTTCTTTTAATGTCGTGTGGTATCCGAGTGAGACACGAACAGTGACAGAAGAACGTGTGTCATCCCGTGAGTGTCATGAAGGGATTTAGTAACAGAACAGAGACCATTAACGCGCAGAACTACGGTGAGTGCGAGGCTCCTAATAATTATTGTAATCGCTAACCAACAGAGACCGAGTGGCGATAGATCAAGCCCTTCTATTAAAACGGTTCAAATTATACACCGCGAGACTTATACACCGTGAAGTTTATTGGTTTTGTTCAAAGGAAAACTTTTTCAAAGAAACCTCCAGTCGTAAAAGAAATCTCCATCTCATCTCATAGATTAGGTGGGTATAGTAGCCGTCAGAAAGGTTTGATTTATGATGACACACGTTTTTTATGAAAATTATTGAGTACATTGCCCACGCACAGGCAGCGAGAACAAATCCTATACATTGTATAAGTTGTGAAAGAAATATTTGAATTGAATATTTGCTTTGTTCACTTTTGCGAACGCTAAAAATGGTGCAAAACGATTCAATGATTAAGTAAACAGTTAAGTGCATAACGTGGACGGCGATGTCACGGGCCGGGGCCGGGCCGGCGATGTTTACACCAACTTCAGCCAATTAACTAAAACGTTAGTCGCGCCGCGCCGGGCCCCGGCCGGCTCCCCGCGGCGCACTTAATAGGCGATGTTGAAAGCTTTCCCCAAGTTAGTCGTGAGCGGCTCTGGGATTGCTTTTTAATAATGTTTAGTGAAGTGCGGCCGCGACGGAGCTACCAACTTTACGAGCTCGTTGTGACTCCCCTTTATAACAAGTTGTAAAATGTGGCGAGTCAACTAACCGCGGTCGGCCGACTACGGGCGACGGGCGACCTCACAAATACTCTATTATTGTCTATTGCCCGTTTTACGACGACATTACAAGGAACAATTTTGCTACGATTTCTTTGTATCTGCTGTACCCACCTCACGAGACACGTTTATTTGTGTACTGCAGTAATATGTTACAAGTAATATGTATTGTATCTGTGAGTTAAAGGCAGGTGTATACGCCTGGTGGTTGTGTGAGTGTGTGAGTGTGTGAGTGTGGGTGTGCGAGTACTGACAGCACTTGCAGGTCGGGCGTGTGCAGGAAGGCGTGTCGCCTGAGGCGCCGCACGCGGTTGTGCGCCAGCAGCAGGTCGTGCAGGCGCCCCGCGCCCCGCAGCGAGCCCCCGCCCCCGCCCCCGCCCGGCCTCTCCCCTCCACCGCCCTCGCCCGCCTCCTCCTCCTCCTCCTCCTCCTCCACCAGCGATGAGATCTCGTTCGACGACAGGTCCCTAGGGACACCGACAAGTTATATATATTATTGTTATCATTCTCCTGGGACTGTCGTCGGGGCACATTTTGTATGATACTAGTGGTTGATTCTACCTTGAGATGTGGACGCCACGAGATGATGTCAAGGAAATAATATAGAAACTTCAAACTTCAGCCACTGGACGTCCACTGGTGAATATAAGTCTCCGCTATGGATATCTAAAGCGGCCGGTTGGAAGCGGCCTGCATCCAGTGAGTTCTTCCCAAAAACTTGAATACTCCACCGACCATCCGTTCTCCGAGCTATGTGCCCTGCACAGTGCTCGTCATCCTCTGGGCTATGTCGGTAGTGGCGGTACCTTCATATAAGCCCAAATACCCGGCTTGCCTTACTGAGTACTCGATCAGAACTATTAACTATTTATACAAATATAGGTATATATAGGTGTTTGCTCAAATCTCCAATATCTATACAAGCAGCATTATGATTACGTCTGACAAAAGTTTGTACATAACATTTGTAGCAAATTTTATGTAGAAACATTTGTCAGAAGTAATCCTAATGCTATTCGTATTTCGAGATATGAGCAAAATCCTCACAAAATGGACTTCAAAACTAACATGTATTCGTACAGCCAGTGTATTCGTCTGGACACAATGTAATGTATGTGGAATACCATGAGCGAGTTGTTCATCCATTATATATCTTAAATGCTGTTGGTTTTCTTAATATATAAAAAAAATAACATGCCATGACAAACAAGCAACCAGTGACAAGGGCTACTCACAGCACGCGCAGCTCGGAGCAGTCGCGCAGGTCCGGCAGCCGTGTGAGCTGGTTCAGCTTCAGGTCGCTGCAACACGAGGGTTCTTTGAACATATGTTGAACTGCGCAGTGCGCCAGCACGATAGTGACATTTGGCAGGTAACCTTAGCTAGTTTATACTGGTAATCTTACGGTTGAAGTGATATCAATTGTACTATATCAAACTTAGATATTATTTTATATCTAAGTTTAATTTATTTTATTATTTTGTAGTATGTATACTTGTGTGTGTGTTTACGCGGTAAAACGCGTAAACGTAGGTTAAGCTTAGGTAAGCAATTATTTTAATAAAACTAATTGTAAGTTGAATGTCGCCCTCTTTTTGGTACGTGTCTCCTGACGAATACACAAATGTAAAAGTGTATGCTGTTTCATTGCCACCGGCTGCCACCTCACCTCCTGTCACCACAGCACATCGCATGGCGACCCTTCATCAGGTTTGAGCCAGGAGTCAAGGTACATATTTAATTATTATTAAAATAGCCAAGACAATGGGCGGAAGTTCCAGCAAGGAGGAGGTGATTTTGGCCCAGACAGCTTCTGGAGGCAATAATAGCGCTGCTGTAGAAAAGCATTTGAGCACCAACACTATTTTGATGACGATAATTACTGTCGTAATCCTGGGCAGTGCGGCCATAGGGGCCTATTATTTTTATCGGCGGTGCCACATGAGCTGGATGAGGCAGCAGATTCGCCGCGACGCTATGAACCGCGTCATCAGAGGCAGCTGTCGTTGCCATCGCCGTGAAGGTGACAGAGTATAGATAAGTACCTAACGTGTTTTGTGTAGTGCGTGTGTACAGTGCGGTCGGTATAATTTATGGTGACCTACTTAAAATTCGTGCGCGCGCGTGTAACCGGAAAGACAATATGAACTGACACCTATATTAATGATTTTATTTTTAGATTATAAACATTTTATTTTAGTGCGGATTAATTATATTTTTTTGAATATTGATTGATTTTATAGCAATTATAATGTTGAATGAATGAATGAATAGATGGAGGAAGAACTAAAAAATATATTTAACGATTTATCGGCTATAAGACAAGGTATTATAAAAACAAGTATCGAGAAACGGGATTACAGTAATCTGAATTATATAGAGAAATTGAATAATGCCGAAAAAATTTATAATAAATTTCAGAAATTATTATTAACTGTACCTTCGTCTAGTAAAGACAATACTGAGTTAAGTTTAAAGATTGAAAGTTTATATTATAATATTTTGACTTATAAGCCCATCAAGATGACTGATTGTAAGGAGACATTTTGTTTAAAAACAGCGGTCAGTCTCTTACCGAAAATGACCGGTGATGAGCAAGTAACCCAAGAATTGATAGACGCTATCGAATTATACGATTCTATGCTCATTGATAATGCTAGTAGGCAGCCATTGATTAGTTTCGTTTTGAAAACGCGTATCAGTGCTAGCGCTAAAATGAGATTATCAACATCATACCCTACTGTTGCATCTCTTTTGAAAGACATGAGGAATCATTTACTGACTCGAAAATCAGATACCGCGCTACAATCGCAGTTACAGACTGTTAGGCAGAATGGCCGGTCCATTAAGGACTACGGAGACGAGGTAGAGCGACTTTTCGTGGATCTTACTATATCGCAGGCCGAAGGTGATACAGAATCTTATAAGGTTTTGCGACGAGTAAACGAGAGAAATGCTATAAAGCGTTTCTCAGAGGGTTTGCGTAGCCAGCGCCTTGGCACAATAATTTCGGCAAGGAAATTTACTTCCTTGAAAGACGCCATTCGGGCGGCTGAAGACGAGTCCAATAGCTCTCCTGAGCAAGTAATGGCCTACTCACACAGAGGACGTTATTTTTATAAGGGTCGTCCTAGCCATTTCAATAATTACAGAAACCCTCATTTTCAAAATCGAGGAAATTACCATTCTGAAAATAACTGCAATATATCAGCTGAGCCGCGTGCGTCATATAGCGGTCGCATTGTTAGCGGTGCATCAAATTTCAGAGGTAAGCAATTTCGCGGCACACGGAATTATCACCGTGGCGGGCGTTACAGTCGCGGGTCATTGAACCATTTCACTGACCAGTGCGATGACAAAGAGCCCAATATTGATGAATCTGACGATACCCAAAATCAGTTTTTTCGTTCCTAAAGAACAGATTTTGGCATGCGATAGCATTAATTGGGTAAGTTTTAGTGTAGAGAATAGTAGTATAGATTTCCTTATTGATACTGGCGCGTCATTATCGGCTATAAAATATGAATACCTTAGTAATAGTAGTTTAAAAATATATAAGTGTAATATTACGATAAATGGAGTTGGAGGAAGTTTGACCTCTGAGGGTTATGTTTACCTAAACTTGGAAGTCGATGATGTTTATTTCCGACACAAGTTTTATTTATTTAAGGATCTACCTTGTAAATCGGTAGGTATACTAGGACAAGATTTTATGAAAAAATATGGAGCTATAATACGATATGAAGATGATATTTTAATGTTGAAAAGTGAAAGTAGTATCGTATCTTTGCCCATTTATTTTTATAACAATTCAATTACTATTGAACCGAGATGTGAAATAATTAAATACGTGCCAACACGGGCACGAGGTGATTGTATAGTTTTACCAAAAGAGTTAGGAGAAGGTATTTTTTTAGCTAGCGTGGTGGCCAGTCCGAAAAAGGGACAAATACCGGTTAGAATATTGAATACTACTTCCAAGACCGTGCAAGTAGATGTTTTTGACCCTGAAATACACGATCTCAGTGATTACCACTTCTATAATTTCGACAAGACAGATGTCAGCGTAGATCGAATAAAACAGCTTTTTTCTTTACTCAAGCTAGATTATCTAAACCCTGAAGAACGGTTATCTGTCGAGAGTGTATGTGCTAAGTTTCCTGATATTTTCCATCTACCAGGTGACAAGTTATCAGTCACTAATGTGTACAAACAATCGATCCGGTTGAAGGAAAACACAGCACCGGTATATAGAAAACAGTATAGGATACCATTTTCTCAAAAAGCCGAGCTAAATAAACAAATAGAAAACATGCTCGAGAATGGTATAATAGAAGAGACGAGTAGCGAGTGGTCCAGTCCACTGTTACTGGTCCCCAAAAAGATAGATCGTAGTGGGGAACGAAAATGGCGTGTTGTCATTGACTATAGGCAACTTAATGATCGCATACAAGACGACAAGTTCCCTCTCCCTAATATTACGGATATCTTAGATTCCTTATCTGGTGCCATGTACTATAGTCACTGCGATTTAAGTAACTCTTACTATCAGTGTGATCTAGAGGCATCCAGTAGGCCGTATACTTCGTTTACCACAGACAAAGGACAATACCAAATGTGCAGGCTGCCAATGGGATTAAAGATAAGCCCTAGTTCATTCACTAGATTAATGACTGTGGCCCTTTCGGGCCTAAATTCCATTAAATGCCTGATATATTTGGATGACCTTATAATTTTTGGTAGAAATTTAGCTGACCATAACAGGAACCTAATGTCAGTTTTTACACGTTTGCGAAAAGTTAACCTTAAGCTTAACCCATCAAAGTGTGAATTCTTAAAACGACAAATACTTTACTTGGGACATATAATATCCAGCAACGGTATTCTTCCTGAGCCTGAAAAAACAAACGTCATCGAAAATTACCCTTCGCCGGCGTCAGCCGATGACGTCAAACGTTTTGTAGCGTTCGCAAACTACTATAGGAAATTTATAAGTAACTTTGCGGGCATAACGTTACCATTAAATAAGTTATGTCGAAAAAATGTTCCTTTTGTCTGGACCTCAGAATGTGAAAAATCGTTTTTACTTTTAAAAGAGAAGCTCATAAGTCCACCTATTTTAGATTACCCAAATTTCTCCGAAAATAACAAGTTTGTATTACAAACAGATAGTTCAGGCTTCGCAGTAGGAAGCGTATTAAGTAATGGGAATGGCAAACCCATTGCTTATGCTAGCCGCAGTTTAAATAAAAGTGAACTAAATTACCCAATAATAGAAAAAGAGCTTCTATCTATAGTCTGGTCTGTAAAGTATTTTCGACCATATTTATATGGACGAAAATTTACTATCAGAACAGATCACAAGCCCTTAATTTATCTCTTTAATATGACTAATCCGTCTAGTCGTCTGACTAAATTCAGATTAAGTCTAGAAGAGTACGATTTTGACGTTGAGTATGTGAGAGGAAAAGATAATGCAGCAGCAGACGCATTATCTAGAGTGATAGTGTCTTCGAATGATTTGAAAAATTTATGTAAGAAGTCAGTGTGTGTGATGACGAGAGCTCAAGCGAAGCGAATGAAAACAGATGAATATAGTGATAACTCGGATAACGGAAATACTTCTTCGGCGATTCGGTCTGATCAACCGAGAGTCGTAGATATATTGAAAAAACCAGATAATGACGTAGAATTGAAATTAATTTCAAATTATAATTTACGAAAATTATTGAGAAAATACACGGAAAAAAGTTTAAGCTTTTCGAAATGTTTAATTTATTTCCCAACGCTGCAAGCGATATACATAAACCAAACTTCTTTATCAGCAATATCGCGAGCCGAATTGTTGAAAGAATTGGTTATATTATGTAAGCAAACTCATATAAATGAGTTAGTTTTCTTGAAAAATAGAAATAATAAAAGGTTTATAGAGGAAATTTCCCAACTTATTAATTTAAATAAAAACTGGATCGGTCCACGTATATGTATTGTAAGAGACGTTCAAAGAATACAATGTGACGACGAAAAGAAGGTTATATTAAATGATTTCCATATATTGCCATCTTGTGGTCACACGGGGGTTCGCAGGATGATAAACAATGTAAAGAAATTTTACTATTGGCCCTCGATTGAACACGACGTACGTGAATATGTTCGTAGGTGTGTAAAATGTCAGACACAGAAATATACAAACATAATTAAAGAACCGCTGACTATAACGACTACAGCCTCTACATCTTTTGAAAAGATTTATCTAGATATTGTAGGACCATTGGATCGTGACGACTACGGCAATGCCTATATCCTCACTTTACAGTGTGAACTCACAAAATATGTTGAGGCTTATCCGTTGAAAACGAAAACGACTGCTGACGTTGCGAAATCTTTCGCAGAAAATTTTGTGTTAAGATACGGCATTCCAAAAGTGATTGCAACTGATAGAGGTACCGAATTTATATCTAGCACTATGTCAGAATTATGCAAAATTTTGAAAACGGAACAGATTATGGCTACTGCATATCACCATCAAAGCATAGGTTCTCTAGAAAATTCTCATAAATCATTAGGAGCACACTTAAGAATTCAAACGAATAACCACACAAATGCTTGGAGTTCGTGGGTACAGTACTGGTGTTTCTCATACAACACTACTGTACACACCGAAACGAAATACACTCCTTTTGAGTTAGTATTCGGACAGGTATGTCGATTGCCTAATAATTTATGCGATCAAGTCGAACCATTGTATAATTATGATAGCTATCCATCTGAATTTAAATACAGGCTACAGAAAGCTCAGTGTGACGCTAGAAGTAACTTATTAAAAAGTAAACAGTTACGGAAATATAAATATGATGACAGTGTAAATCCGATAGTTTATAGTAAAGGAGATAAATTATTATTAAAGAATGAAACAGGTAGTAAACTAGATCCATTATACTTAGGTCCATATACTGTAATACAAGACAAATCTCCTAACGTAACAATAAAAATAAAGAATAAAGAAGAAATTGTGCATAAAAATAGAACAAAACCATTTGTACAATAGTAAATTTTTTCAATTAATATACATGTTTTTTTATTATTATACCAATTTTAATTATATAGTTTTGTTAATGATATTGTTTGATTTGATTTATCTAAGATAATATTTACTCTATTGTTTGTAATTGGATATGGAGCGTATTTGTGAAAAAAAAAAAAAAATCTTTTAATTTTTTTTTTTTTTCCAAATTCGATGGACGTGTAGTATGTATACTTGTGTGTGTGTTTACGCGGTAAAACGCGTAAACGTAGGTTAAGCTTAGGTAAGCAATTATTTTAATAAAACTAATTGTAAGTTGAATGTCGCCCTCTTTTTGGTACGTGTCTCCTGACGAATACACAAATGTAAAAGTGTATGCTGTTTCATTGCCACCGGCTGCCACCTCACCTCCTGTCACCACAGCACATCGCAATTTCTAACTCTAATCACAAATGCACAATACGTTCCACCAAAAACGCTTTACAACATTCAAAACAACATCACGATACACTAGAGTATGTGCGTACTGCAGCCGGACACATGAGCCATAGCTCAGTGTATAATTTTGCACATTAATCACATCATCAGTTTCGTTTACATTGCGGTGTGTGACGCTCCACCTTCCTAAAGTAATTCGGTTACTTACGTATTTGCATACACAAGTGGTGAAACGAGTGTTTTGAAGACAAGTTTTTTTTTATTGCTTTTCCCGCAGGCTAAGCAGACTTTACACTCTCGATATTTATTTATTTATTTATTTATTTATTTACTTTTTGGAAGATTTACAGACTTATATAACCTATAGAACAAAAACCTATCAGTAAAAACAATGCTTACAAAAAATCTCCGCCGATATTATAAATGAAGAGTAGCACACAGCAATATTGGGTCAATATAAGTAGGTATCACAACTACATCATGTAAGGGTAAGAACATAAAAGAAACGAAAAGAAAAAATTGGTACGCAAAGTTCGATCTCATGAAGTGACACGCTCCTACTCATGCATGAAATCTTTGACACTGGCACGATATCATACTTAGTTTACTGCTCCCTATATCCAACTAGTTGCTGGTCACAGACCTACACACAATGAGGTGTATGGACAATTAGATTGCACACAGGTCTCGGAACGTTTTCTAACGCCTGAAAATTTTCACCGCAAAGCCAATGATAATTACGTACATTTAATGTACGCACTGATCGTATGACTAGCTATATGATGACTTTGTATGAGTTCTCCCACGCCGTAGAGTATAGTAGCATGGACGCGCAGTAGAGAGCCGTAGAGTAGAGTACAGTAGAGGGAGGGAGGGTACTGACAGCGTGCGCAGCTGCGGCGCGTGGCGGCAGAGCTGCGGCGGCAGGCGCGTGAGGCGGGCGCGCAGGCGCAGCGAGCCGTAGAGTAGAGTAGAGTAGAGTAGAGGACAGTAGAGGGAGGGAGGGTACTGACAGCGTGCGCAGCTGCGGCGCGTGGCGGCAGAGCTGCGGCGGCAGGCGCGTGAGGCGGGCGCGCAGGCGCAGCGAGCCGTAGAGTAGAGTAGAGTAGAGTAGAGGACAGTAGAGGGAGGGAGGGTACTGACAGCGTGCGCAGCTGCGGCGCGTGGCGGCAGAGCTGCGGCGGCAGGCGCGTGAGGCGGGCGCGCAGGCGCAGCGAGCCGTAGAGTAGAGTAGAGTAGAGTAGAGGACAGTAGAGGGAGGGAGGGTACTGACAGCGTGCGCAGCTGCGGCGCGTGGCGGCAGAGCTGCGGCGGCAGGCGCGTGAGGCGGGCGCGCAGGCGCAGCGAGCCGTAGAGTAGAGTAGAGTAGAGTAGAGGACAGTAGAGGGAGGGAGGGTACTGACAGCGTGCGCAGCTGCGGCGCGTGGCGGCAGAGCTGCGGCGGCAGGCGCGTGAGGCGGGCGCGCAGGCGCAGCGAGCCGTAGAGTAGAGTAGAGTAGAGTAGAGGACAGTAGAGGGAGGGAGGGTACTGACAGCGTGCGCAGCTGCGGCGCGTGGCGGCAGAGCTGCGGCGGCAGGCGCGTGAGGCGGGCGCGCAGGCGCAGCGAGCCGTAGAGTAGAGTAGAGTAGAGTAGAGGACAGTAGAGGGAGGGAGGGTACTGACAGCGTGCGCAGCTGCGGCGCGTGGCGGCAGAGCTGCGGCGGCAGGCGCGTGAGGCGGGCGCGCAGGCGCAGCGAGCCGTAGAGTAGAGTAGAGTAGAGTAGAGGACAGTAGAGGGAGGGAGGGTACTGACAGCGTGCGCAGCTGCGGCGCGTGGCGGCAGAGCTGCGGCGGCAGGCGCGTGAGGCGGGCGCGCAGGCGCAGCGAGCCGTAGAGTAGAGTAGAGTAGAGTAGAGGACAGTAGAGGGAGGGAGGGTACTGACAGCGTGCGCAGCTGCGGCGCGTGGCGGCAGAGCTGCGGCGGCAGGCGCGTGAGGCGGGTGCGCAGGCGCAGCGAGCCGTAGAGTAGAGTAGAGTAGAGTAGAGGACAGTAGAGGGAGGGAGGGTACTGACAGCGTGCGCAGCTGCGGCGCGTGGCGGCAGAGCTGCGGCGGCAGGCGCGTGAGGCGGGTGCGCAGGCGCAGCGAGCCGTAGAGTAGAGTAGAGTAGAGTAGAGGACAGTAGAGGGAGGGAGGGTACTGACAGCGTGCGCAGCTGCGGCGCGTGGCGGCAGAGCTGCGGCGGCAGGCGCGTGAGGCGGGCGCGCAGGCGCAGCGAGCCGTAGAGTAGAGTAGAGTAGAGTAGAGGACAGTAGAGGGAGGGAGGGTACTGACAGCGTGCGCAGCTGCGGCGCGTGGCGGCAGAGCTGCGGCGGCAGGCGCGTGAGGCGGGCGCGCAGGCGCAGCGAGCCGTAGAGTAGAGTAGAGTAGAGTAGAGGACAGTAGAGGGAGGGAGGGTACTGACAGCGTGCGCAGCTGCGGCGCGTGGCGGCAGAGCTGCGGCGGCAGGCGCGTGAGGCGGGTGCGCAGGCGCAGCGAGCCGTAGAGTAGAGTAGAGTAGAGTAGAGGACAGTAGAGGGAGGGAGGGTACTGACAGCGTGCGCAGCTGCGGCGCGTGGCGGCAGAGCTGCGGCGGCAGGCGCGTGAGGCGGGTGCGCAGGCGCAGCGAGCCGTAGAGTAGAGTAGAGTAGAGTAGAGGACAGTAGAGGGAGGGAGGGTACTGACAGCGTGCGCAGCTGCGGCGCGTGGCGGCAGAGCTGCGGCGGCAGGCGCGTGAGGCGGGCGCGGTCGGCGCGCAGGGTGCGCAGGCGCAGCGAGCCGTTCAGCGCCGGCAGCGCCCGCAGCGCGCGCGCCTCCGACATCAGCCTGCGCACACAAATAAAATCTTTGTACATGCACACAGCGCCATCTAGTTCCACACTAAGCAACTGGGCTTGTATTGTGGATGGAGATGGTTGATAAACTACACAAATATATTTCTTTTTGTAAATAAATACATATATAAGTAACTCGGAAACATGTCTGTATTCATTATGCACACATATGCCCCTAGCGGGATTCGAACCCGCGACCTTTTGGTATAGCGGTCAGAGTTTCTAACAACTACACCAAACATAAACAGGAGCGTTGTGGATAACAGTCTCCGAGTGAAACAGACATACAGACGGATACGGCAAAACTATATAGTTCCCAGTTTAATGCAAAACCTTATAAGTGTAGGTAGGTATGTGCAAAACCCAAAAAAATGTTGTGAATGTCCGCCATGTTAAATTTATGAGAGTGACAGTTCTGCTTATTTTTACTCTATGTTAATTCAGCGGATTAAACCCTTTGTCAATTAAGTTAATTGCAAATATCGTCGTAAAACCGTCCGTGCCTCAGCGTTAAAAATGCGGTCTCCCAATTTGGGAGGTCCGGATTTGATTCTCAAGCAGGCCATGTACCGATGAGTTTTTAATTTTATTTAATTACTTATGTACATTTATCCGACTGCTCTTAATTGGTGCAGGAGAACATTGTGAGGCAACCTGCATGTCTAAGAAATAATTCTAAGGCATGTGAAATCCCCAACCCGCATTGGTCCAGCGTGGTGGACTATGGACCATTCACCCTCATATACGAGGGAAGGCCTATATCCCTGCAGTGGGATGTTTACGGGCTGATGATGATGATCAGTCGAAAATACACTCAAAAGTGCTGGGTACCTATTTAGTTTTATTTGTGAAGCACCACACATACGGTCTTGTTCCACGTTAAATAAGTAATCTCTACACGACCGTTTGACGCCTCGCTGACGTCACCATGAAAAGATCAAAACTGAATTTGTTGATAAACCCATGAGACTGTTCCCCGCACGCCATGTATTTGCATATTTCGTGCGTTTAGCGAACGTTCATAAATGGGGCTACAAAGTCTATGACACGGTAGGGATTTTAAAATACATTTGTGATAAACGTTATTTTTAATATCATATAAAAATAAGAATAGTTAGTTAATAAATAAATTGTACACAATGCTGTCACGTGTTGCGGCGGGTACACAT
The DNA here is from genome assembly GCA_949316235.1 of Oegoconia quadripuncta. Taxonomy (NCBI): domain Eukaryota; kingdom Metazoa; phylum Arthropoda; class Insecta; order Lepidoptera; family Autostichidae; genus Oegoconia; species Oegoconia quadripuncta. Next base: position 20,454,496 of record OX438758.1, read on the forward strand.
GGGTTAGCACTCAGCTCGTGCTGAGTGCGACGCTACGTCAGTATAATAATATTTTTTTTTCTTTTTTTATGCACAACGGGTTGGCACTTGACTTCAATCACACCTGATGCTAAGTGAAGATGAGGTCGAAGTCTATAGTCTGTAGTTAATGTATGTACCTATAATGTAGTGTAAATATTAGGTCCTTACCTATGAAATTAGCGTTTTGTATGAAGAATTTCATTAAGACTGTTTTCTCCATACAAATATTTTTGATTTTTTTTTTGAGAACGGCAAATCCAAATTTATCTAAACTTTGTGTGTATTATCGGATAACATTAAGTTAAGTATAGGCAGCGTTAATTTTTAAAAGTAACCGCTTTATAAAAGTTTCAGCGAATCTAAGAAATGATTATGGGAAGCACATGAAAAGAGCTCTGTTCAAATTTTACAGACATTAAAAAATATTTCATGTGAAACATTGAAATAATATTCCATTTTCCAAATAAAAAACAAAATCGTAGGAATTGGTACATATGATTAACGAAGAAAAAAAACTCCAATTTCATAGGTAAAGACCCATTATACCTAAACAAAGTACATACTCGGTTTATTAAACTATTTTTAAACAATACCTCGAAGTTTTTAGTTTCAACATGTTTATGTGAATGTTTTTCAGCCCCAAAACTTGTAGTTTGACCTATTTGTGTGTGACGAAGGGGTTGAAAAATATACGAAATGAAGTGGGTCGAGGATGAGGGGGGGGGGGGGGTCCGCGCTCATGGCTGTAGTACACTTGTAACGAACGATTGTGCACCGATACTTGCATGAGTACAAATTGTGAACCGCGGGAATTAAACAGAAACTTATTAGGAAAGTATATTATAAAATATAAACTCCTTTTTTGAAAAGAGCAACATCTCGAGTTTCTTGCTTCTTCTCAGGTGAAAATTACATTTTAATCAAGCAGTAGCTTAAAAAATCTAAGAATGACTATTTAAGTGTAGGGTACACTGCACCTACAAAATAAAGCATTTTTGCTTTGACTTTGGGGAAATCAAGTGAGGTTCCTGATTGTCTATGCACGCACATGCTCTCATCCGTGTATATAAACACGAGAAAACAGTTTCGAACTACCGCCGGGAACTAGAGTCGAGGGATGGGTGACCACTCCGCAGCAGCCTCCGCCACGCTCCCAGTTCCTCGCACGTAATTTATGTACGGAGGGTCGCCGCGGCGATGACGGTGCGATAGCGCGCCGGGCCGCGCCGCACGGCTGCCGGCTCGTGACGGATGGCTCCGGGAGGCCGAATCACCTTGTTTGTTCCCGTCGGTGTACAGTCAGTGTACAGTCGGCCACAACGGAGTGGAATTACATAAATATAAACATCTTTGCACATACACACAGCGCCATGTTCCACACTATGCAACTAGGCTTGTATTATGGATACCACATGGTTGATAAACTACACAAATACATATTTCTTTTTTGTAAATGAATACATATATCGTAAAGGAAAAACATCTATAACTCGGGAATACATGTCTGTATTCATCATACAGACATTATGCACCCAGCGGGATTTGAAACCGCGACCTTTTGGTATAGCGTTTCTATATAGGTATATAGGTATAGAGTTTCTAACCGCTACCCCCTTACAGGAATGACACTGGAAACTACACCACAGATTACTAATAAGTTACTAAAGTACTACACACTACACAACACAACACTTTGTGGGGAAATCAGGCAGCCGTGCAACCGTCTCGTTCACCTGCGAGTTCTCTATAGGTATGAGACATGGGCAGATCGACTTATTGATCCATCTATACGCTTCCAATGTTAAAAGCACCAAATTCTTCCATACAACACTGAAATTACTAACAACAGACCGAACGATATGGTTTGTCCTAACAACACAGGAACAAAAAGGATCACTTCTTTACAACCATGCCTACAGTCATAATAAGAAAGTGATTGAAGAATTTTTTCAAAATTTGTCCGAAGTTATTGACTGTTTGGAAGTAGTTTTAAAGGATAGATTTATTCTGTATACCTACTTTATTATGATTATATTATATTTAGTTATAGAAGGCCTATCGCCTCAAACACAGGATTGTCCCAGTTCTGACACTAACTTACAGTTGCAAGTAAGTACCTATGTACATTTTATATGTTTTAATGTGCCATTTCAATTAATAAATATATTTCATTTGATTTGAACGTTTTATTTAAGTCATGTCAGTCCTGTCCCAGCATGGTTACGTATAACAAAACTAAACAGTGTACAAAGTGAGACTATGGATGGGTTACCGATTATCTCTCTGAGCTTAACCTATCTCTCGGCACCGAACGAGCTAAATAAAGCCCAACGTGCGGTCGACCGTACCTACATGACAGCGATGCCGAACGATAGGGAAAAACTTCCTCCGTCGACACACGAACTGGAGTACATTTGGAATATTTACCTACTCAAGTGTCCCTCCCAAGGTACCCCTCCCCACGCACCACCCCTCACATCCGCCGAGCTTCAACAATCCTTTCAGGAACAAGGTCCGAGAACATCGAATAGCGCAGGGACGGTGAGTGTGCGGTGGAAATTCGTGATATCGACTCACCCATGAAGGTGAGGTCAGGTCGAGTGGCGCCAGTTGTGAATGAACAATTATCGCCGTGCTCTTAGTGACCGCTCCTCGCAAAGATGACAACTACTAATTTTATTGTAATAAAAGAGCCGGTTACTGCGCTGTGGCACGACGCCGAGTGCGCCAGGAGACTCCTTATGGAAAGGAGCTTTTCAAATCTGAATGATTAAATTACAGACAATGGGAAAATGTCAGCCCGTTAGTGAGATTACGGCATGATGTCCCGTGTGTTTCAGATTTTAACCTCTATTTTATTGCGCCGGCGCAACTTTCGTTTAATGAAATGCCAGACCAAGTACTGAATGGTTATATTTACACTCCTTCACGGATTTAATTTAATTTATTTGTAACATCTAATCCTCAAGTAGTCGCTGATAATATCAGTCTAATGACTAATATACAGGTATCAACGTGCAATACCGTTTTTGTAAAACTGTTATTAGCAAATAAAAAAAATGTGTTCGTTACACATCGACCACCTCTCTTAGAGCATATTCTGAAGTGGTCGGTGAAATACGTGAACCCGTCGCGTTTTGTGATTGTCATCATCGCGTCACGTTAGTTGCCCAGCTTTTCGAGTGGCGCAGAAAACTTTTTATATACAGAAGAAATTTGACATATCTAATGTGAAACCACTTCAAAACCATCCCCCAACTGCAAATCCTGTTGATGTCACACCACATTACGTACTGTCAAAGTCAAAGATACTTATTTCTGAACACAGGGACTACAACATTTTGGGCATTGATCGGCGAACCGGACTGATGTAATGTCAGCCGCTCCGTGGTGGCTGCGACCAAGGAGGTTGCGACACACTTGCAACGTTACGATTGGAAAGTGAATAATTAGTCATTAAAAATGATTAAGTGAGGTGCGAGTCCGCGGCGCAACAGCTGTCTCCGTGACTGGTAAATGGGCACAGAATATACAGCGTACAGGTAGAGTAGGTTTAAAGTCACTAAAAATAGACATGGAGATGTAATTAATTGTAAGGTAACGTTAATAAAGGGTCACGTTCTGACTTCATACCCCCCCGTAGGTAACGTTGCATGTAACGTGGTGCACGGTGCATAAACGGATTCATCATCATCAGCCCGTAAACATGCTACTGCAGGGATATAGACCTACCCTCGTATAATGAGGGAGTATGGGTCATAGTCCACCACGCTTGCCCAATGCGGGTTGGGGACGTTACATGCCCTTGAATTTTTATTTCCAGGCATGCAGGTTTCCTCATGAAGTTTTCCTTCACCGTTTAAGAGCAGTCGGATAAATGTATCTAAGTAATTAAACTAAATCTCATTGGTACAGGGTCTGCGTAGGAATCGAACTCGGACCTCCTCGGAGCTCTTATAGGGTCAGCATATAGCTGAGTCGTTTCCCTTTAGCTGCTGCGATACTTATCTGAGTGTTCTGTTATTTTACTTGCCTAACAATTGTTGTATATGTGTCAAAGTGGCGAATAAACAGTTTCTTTCTTTTTTTTTTCTTTTTCTCCCAAATTGGGAGACGGCGTCTTAACCGCTGAGCCACCGACGCTCTCGTCCGGCCACCGAGCGACGCATAAACGGATTAACACAAATGAAGTAGAGCACATGATTATTATTTTTTAAATGCTCATAAGCTTGGGGGACTGGCTGTTTTATGTCGGACAACCGGATGTGTTCCTAATGCTAAAAAAACATTGCTGTTTGGCGTTAAAATGTAACCCGCTGGGGATCGAACCCGCGACCTTCTATTCGTAAACCCTATGGTGTTTTACATTGAGCACAGCAGGTGTGTGTGTGTGTTTCTGTTGGTGACGTACAATACTGGCTGCTACAGCGTTGGCACTGGAGAACAGTGTCAACCTGGGTTCTTATGGGTATCATGGAACAGTATAGACCAGTGATGGGCAGCAAACAGCGACATGGGATTCACAAGTGTACTCTTCCAATAAATAAATAAATATGTTTATATATACACACAGCGCCATCTGCTCCACACAAACAACTGCGTGGTGGACACAAATACATTTTTTTTGTAAATAAATACATATATAAATGAAAAGCATACACAACTCGGGAACACATGTCTGTATTCATCATACAAACACATGCCCCTAGCGGGATTCGAACCCGCGACCTTTTGGTATAGCAGTCAGTGTTTCTAACCACTACAGCAAACATGTCGTTGGTTGGCGTTGGCGGATACGGGGCAGCTTACAGCGTGGTGAGCAGCGGCAGCTGGTCGAGCGCGGCGCTGTGCAGGCGGCCGAGCGGGTTGGCGCGCAGGTCGAGCCGCGCCAGCCGCGGACTGGCCGCCAGCGCCAGCGCGCCCGCCCACTCCACGCGGTTGGCCGCCAGCGACCTGCCGTCACATCGTGAACAAAGAGCACCTTCGTCATCCAGCTGGAGCAATGTGCATTGCGTTTGATCGGATTTGTTGGGTCACTTATTTCCTTGTTTAAAATGTTCCATGCTTTTTGTATATTAGTGTAGTGAGTGTGCCAATGACTGCCATGAGTGATAATTATTGCCATGGTTACGTGCGCGTTGATGTCTTTTATATGCGACATGCGCACGTTCACGTTTCACTATTGAAGACATCAACGAGAGCAAAATTTTTTGCTCGTTAATCACGTGGATGAAAAACAGTGGGTGTTATTGTATCGTTGTTTATCTGTGTGTGTCTCATCATCGGGGCTCTACAACTGTTGATAGTGTGATCAGATTTAGGCTTTTTAGTTAGTTCTTAGGAGTGTCTATTCAAATTCAAAATCTCCAAGTTCTTCATGTTGCCTTCAAATGTCTTAACGGCTTTCAGCCAGTACGGTTGACATAACTTCGAATTTGGACAAAAATTATTGCTGGTGTTCTCATACTCAATATTTTGAGGATCTGAAGGTGACCAGAAATGCATAACTGAATGAAAGCACTTTAGAAACACTAAGTTTAGTTTATGCAGCTGTCTTTCTGAGGAATGATGATGACCAGGAAAATAGTAACATAGATCTAAGCAACGGCAGTGGGTAGAGACTTCGAGTTTGAATTCAAGTGTTTAATTCATATTGCTGCATATCTGAAACATTCAGAGTTTAACGACGCTCAGGGCAACATTAGCTCGACCGAAATAATGGTAGCAGTCAGAAGGAGACTGAGAGATGCCACACAAACATCGAGTTACCTGCTTCTATATGTACATCTTACTTTGTTGACAAATGTAAATGGTGGTGACAGACGGACAGACACCGAGATGATTCCATAAGTGTTCCGTATGTTTAGGTCCGAGGCTCTAACAATTGAAAGTGTCGTTACTGAAGGTTAGTGGCACGTGAAGGTGTGTGAGGTGGTTTACTCACAGGTCTTCAAGCGCGGGCAGCAGCTGCACGGCAGCCGGCACCTCCGTCAGCAGGTTCTCTTCCAGCCGCCTGACACACACAAATATACATATTTAATGGCAATTATCACATTAATCATTTAATTGACGACCGATTGGTGTAGTAGAGTGACTCTGTCTGCTAAACCAACGGTTGCGGGTTCGAATCCCGCGAGGGTAAATGTTTGTGTGATGTATACGAAACATTTATTCCCGAGTTATGGATGTTTATATAAATATTATATATTTAAATTATAAATCAAATAGTAGAATTAATTCATAAAAGTATGGCGCCACTCGCTCTACCCAACCGATAGAACAACTGTACGAGTGGGTTGAAGACTCCTCTCGGTTAAACCTTTCATAAAATTGTTTCGTGCTGGGCGCTCCAGGGTCACATGGTTCTCATTTTTCAAGAAACCAGATACTTTGTGTTTATTTTAAATGATGTTTCTTTTCCCCATTGTCTAATAATAGTCTAAAAATAAATAAGCTTTAGGGTTCCGTAACTAATTTTGGAAAAAAGGAACCTTTATAGGATCGCTTTGTTTTGTCCGTTCGTTTGTATGTCCGTATGTCAAGGGTCTATTTATTAATTAAAGGTGGAGGTATCAAGTTGAAGTTAGTGTCGAATACTGCGGTCTGCGAGATCATGTTGCTGTAAAAATTCAAGTTTGCAGTGTAACGGAATAAGACTGTCTGTGCCCGTGTAAATGTCTACCTATAGCTCACGGCCCCAGCGGTGGACCGCCATAAGTAATTTATTTAATAAGTAATTTATTTTTATATTAATATAAACAACTGAAAGTTTGAGTGTTTGTGTTTAGTTTAAAAGGTGTTAGTCTTGTAGACCACACAAAAATGTAATGAAATAATAATTATATTGCATCTCTGAAAAACACCCTTTGAAAATATGGCGGAATGTAGCTATGGAGCTGCAGGAGCGCGCCGCTCGGACGCTCTGAGTGAGTCGTTTATCTACAACGGTCACATTTCCACTGCAGCTATAATCCTTAACGACGGGGACACTCGCACCAACAAAAAGAGCAGTTCCATTCTCCTGTAAGTGCATAACGGAGACACAAATTACTCGAAACTACGACAATGCGACAGTTTCCACACGGTATTGTTTAGTGAACTAATTGAACTGTTAACTAAATGGCGGGAGTTAAGTTTTGTATTTGTGAATACGAACGAACTGTCGACGGTAACGAGAGTACATTGAGTGACGTCACTCGGAACGTTATGTCTTTTGAAGTCACGTGACACTCGACGCTGTAAGGCCGGTCGTAGATCCAGGCACACGGCGGTGTGTCGGGACAAGTTCGGAAGCCCGTGTGAATATTTATATTAATCCATTCGAGACCGAGCACTGTTCCCTGCAGCAACTTTTGTTCCGATAAAGCTGGAGTTTTGAAATTAATATAAGTTATAAAGAATACTATTGAGCGTTACTACGTCATAATTTTGCTCAATCATGTGCAAATCAAGATTCTAATTTTATTTATCCTTCAAATACACTTATAAATGTGCTGTATCTATTTAAGTACACTGTTAAACGATATTACAATTTGACTCATTACAGGATTTCTCTCATTTTTATATACATAAGCTTACATAAGAACTTGGGGCTTCTTTACTTTTATGTTTTTGGTGGATTACTGTTACCTACACAAGTGCTCCGTGTAACATCGTCGACACAAACATTCACTTTGTACTAATGATACACTTGGTCACAATAACATCCATACACTATCCGTAGTTGCACAACACACAATAATAATGTAGGTACTATAAGTGCCACACTAGAGCATACTGACGGCTGCTCGTTACTAACACAATTACAATTACCAACATACAATAGTACAATACTAAACGTTGTGTGACAAACTAACAACATGACCCTGATACCTTCAAGGAATTGACAATAGCGCATCATAACTACCCGAAATGAAACTGCAGCGCGAGTGTCCTTCGAGCTGTTCGGACAACAAACAGACAGACGTCGTGTTGAACGAATGTGAAAGGTTAGCTCGCATTTTTATTAACTCCTGACGCAAAACGCGTTTTAAGTTTAAAGCCTTTGTCGGTGTGAGTACTTCTACGACACCACAGGAAGGGGTGGGTTTGTTCTATTCTTTTTATATGCCGATACACGGCATTAATGCACTCTATAAAGTGTATTTTATAGTGACAGTTGACAGCAAGACGACCGTAACCGCCAGCTTACACTGGCAGCGCTGCGTACAAAGGGTACAATTGAAATGTTCAATGTACTTAATGTGGGGGCTTTCAGGAGATAACTATAGTGTAGGAGGCTCCTAGGAGTACAATACTGTCCCCCCTCACCCCTTCTCAGCCCGCGACTGAATGGACCGTATCAAATAAAACGTAATGAATGGCAGATATATCATTTCTGCGAGCGACATTATGTCGTATCTGTTTCGATAGTGTTTCCTGCGAGCGCGATTTATAGCGTCGTCGGTCGTGGCGCGGAGGGAGCTCGGGGCTGCTGTGTGGGGCTTCTGTTTATTTGTTGACAATAGACGATTCAATGGGACGACAACAGCGTTGTATTATATCACTTGGTCTCTACATTCCCACCATTTGACGTGTTTCAGTTAGAGATGGGCTCCAGAATGTCTCATATGAATAAATTCAAGGAAAATCAATATATTCCCATTAGCAACGCAAACAAACTTAATGTATGCAAAGACAAAATCTAGAATCGTTTAGTAAAAATAGTGACATACAATATGTAAATACAAGATATCAATATAAACTTGATGTTATGTCAGTCGTCTACACTAAGTCACTAAATCAATGTCGCGCTTTTATAGTAGTAAGGTTCCAGTAGATATTCAAAACATTCCTTTAAAATTCAAAACCATCATAAAACCGAATGTTTTCAAAAGACTATTACAAAAACAATAAAATGTATTGAGCAAAAATCATACTGAACACTGCAAAATTGTCATTTTTAAAGAAATGGGTGTTTATTTTTACGTCTGGTTCCCAAACAAGGTACCCTTGTATCTCAGGTACCAGTAACAGATGTCTTATTTTCAAAATTATTTATTTTGTACGACTATATTATACAATCTTTGACTATCTGGATGATAAACGAGCATGGATGATAACCGCTCGGCGATATTTAAGTAGTCTAACTATACAATATCATCATTATTTCTCCTTGTTTTTTAGAATAACAAATTGTAACCCAAATCCTACTTAAAAACAACTACCCTTGTGTTTGTTGCTTGTTCCTCTCTGGGGAGTCAGCTTTGTGAAAGAGCCATAATTAAAATGTAACGTTTTTAAGTGATATTTTTACGTGTCATATGAAATATATTGTTTTAATTGTAGTTGTGCTGTGATCAGCCAATATGCGCTATACTGATGCCCTCGTTTCATCTCGTCACTGTATCTACTCTATAACATTGCAGCTAAGTACCTTGTGCTTTCCAAGTTACATTAAAGTAGTTCCAAAGCGAACACGCTCGCCGTCTCTAACGTTACAGAGCTTTTGTTTGGACAAAACTTTCTTTGTATTTACAAATATTAAGCGGATTTTTTTAGTAAAAAAACCCAGACAACAAAGCGTTTATTGTCGCGTGGGTGAAACGATCACTTGTTCCGGCCGTTTGTCTGTCCGTCCGGGCCGGGGGCGACCCGGGCCCGCGTGGTGCACGGCCCGGAGAACATCGCGCTCTATCACGGCAATTTATTGTCATTTTGTGAAGCGGGGAGAGAGGGGGAGGGGAGAGACAATATAGCGCGGGATATTGAGGAGGCAGTGACTCGCTCTGCAGTTGATAGTTCCCCGTGTGCCATCAGCTCCTCCTCTCCTGTAGTATATAGAGGGAGAAGATAGAACACGTGTGCGACTAGTAGAACTGCTTTGTACTTGTTGTCACCTCTTCGTACGAGAGTCTTATAGTTAGTTATCTATACGTCGTAGGCAGATCGTTAAATTAGCCATTTCAAGTAATGACTAGGCTGCCAAAATGCTGCTTAGAAATAAAAATTAGCGCAGTTTCCAATAATGTAAGATATATCCGCCACGATCAGCCTAGGCATTTCATGAAATGGCTTATTCAATCATCTGCCTACGACATAATATATATACTATTTGCTCCTGAGATAGGTACTCCTACTCCTAACTAATCTCGACCCGTCAGCAACATATTGATGATTGAAACAACATCAACGGTTTCGCAATCCTTCATCATTTCGAAATATATACAGAAATACACCCTGGATATTTTTTTGGTGTAAAGTCCCTTAGTTACCATTTACGACACCCACGGGAAGACAGGGGATGGTTCGATCCTTTATATATGGCGGCACCAGTTGGTTGTAGATGGACAACAAATGTTCCTCATGTAGGTTTGAAATACGTAAAAGCTCCGCGGTCGGTCCGTCGGTACTTAATACATTATACGAGTATTATATTGCTCTCTTACACTCGTCAAGACAAAGAGAGATAAAAAAATGTGGATATCTGTAATATATTTCCGTACTAGCTTTCCGCCTGCGGCCTCGCCTGCGTGGGATAACTTTATTACAGATATGTTTAATTTATTTATCCCGCGGGAACTACAATACAAATATATATAAATATATTTATTGCGCAAAATAATTTACAATATCTTTGACGATAACAATAGAACACAATTAGACTGTGTTATCACTAAGAGCGATCTCTTCCAGACAACCCATAGCTATGGGAAATTTGTAGATGAAAAACAGGTAGGGTGCACTATTCTACCAACTAACTTTCACTTTCACTTTATCGGGATAAAAAATATTCTATGTGTTAATCCAGGTTATATTCTACCTTTGTACCAAATTTCATCTAAATCCGTTCATTCGTTTCGCCGTGATTGAGCATCAAACAATAAAACATCCAAACCTTCGCTTTTATAATATTAGTAGATATCAGCGTGAAACAACAATGTTTGATTAACCTACAACGAGGAGATCCGTCCCGTTACTATGTATACATCATTACGCTACGCTATTACGCACTGTGCAGAAATGATAGTTATGTGAACAAAATAATTTCACTGTATTGATATTGACACTTATAGTTAGTCACGTTTTGAGACTGCATTAGAGAAACTTCATTAAATTGATTTTTTAAATTCTAATCGGTATAAGTGTTCTCTACCCGAATGTACATGAAGGAGAGTAACAGTTTATTTCAATGTAACATACACGATATAATTTTATGCACAATAGAAAAAAAAGGAGCTAAGTATTTACAAGAAATTAAAACAGAATGCAATAATACGGAAACAGACTAGAACACGTTTTCTCCATGGTCATGGTAGGTCGAAAACGTGTCAATTTTTTTAATAATAATTTTAAATTCCAAATTTTTACCCCAACAACAATATAATGAACAATGTGAACTCTTCCAACATTGTGACACAGACATACAGTAATACTGCTCGTCTATAATAACAATAAAAGTACAATTATTGCAATTTATTCCTTACAAACGATTTATTTTCATTTGAGCGGTATAATATGTAGGGAAGCGTTGAAAAATAGTGGAGCGAAGCTGAAGCGGAATTCCTGGCATTTTGTATGGGGGGGGGGAGGAGAGGAGGGGTGTCATAGCAATACTGACGTCGGTGCGTTCAGCGCCGAGCAGCGGTCACGCCGGCGTCACTGGCGCCCGACACGGGGCCGCCACGTGGTGATAGGTATGTACCTGTTACCGCAGCGCCATTAGCTACCGTACTCACTGTTATATATAATAGGATTGAAGCTTGCGACTACTTTTGTAGTACCTGTCTATTTGTTGTACAATGATTCTCTAAGCATTTATTTTCAAGGTAAGAGTTGCACATTATATTATTTATTGAATGTCAATTTATTCTATTACAAATTATAATAGGGTTTATGCATTTGCCTGGCCATCAGTTACTTTCAGGAAATATGGAGTCAAGGAGTTTTGAATATTAATTAAACAAATGAATAATATCTTTGCACATTCACAGAGCACCATCCTGTTACACACTAAGATAGATAGATAAAAAGTAAGCAACTAAGTAACTAGGCTTGCATTATGGATACCATATGGTTGATAAACTACACAAATACATATTTTTTTGTTAATAAATACATATATAAATGAGAAGTATCCATAACTCGGGAACACATGTCTGTATACATCACACAAACATGTGCCCAACACAGTGCCCACAGTCAGAGTTTCTAACCACTACACCAAACAGGTCGTCGAATTAATTAAACTAAACATATTACAGGAACAGAACGAACTATAGGGTGCTATAGGGTGCTATAGGGTGCTATAGGTGATGACATGACTACTCTACAAGTATGTTGGTGTAATGTGCGCCATTCCGATGTAAGTACCCACTTAATTTACTGTTTCACTATGAGTATTAAGGGGATAAAACTGATAACTTAGAGCATCATCGTGTATGGTTGGTCTGTGTGTGTCTGTGTATGTGTGTGTGTGTGTGTGTGTGTGTGTGTGTGTCTCTGTGTGTGTGTGTGTGTGTGTGTGTGTGTGTGTGTGTGTGTGTGTGTGTGTGTGTGTGTGTGTGTGTCTCTGTGTCTCTGTGTCTCTGTGTGTGTGTGTGTGTGTGTGTGTGTGTGTGTGTGTGTGTGTGTGTGTGTGTGTGTGTGTGTGTGTGTGTGTGTGTGTGTCTGTGTATGTGTGTGTGTCTGTGTATGTGTGTGTGTCTGTGTATGTGTGTGTGTGTACTCACAGAAAACGCAGCGCGGGTGTGTTGGCGAAGGCTCGCTCCTCGATGTGCGTGATGCGGTTCCGCTTCAGCACCCTGTGACAGACAGACAGACACGTGTTACATCACTGTATCTGCGAAAGTAGGATCTAGTGGAAGTGTGAGGCACGCTGTCGCTGTCGCTGTCGCACTCACTAGGTACTACAGTTCTGAGCCAAAGAAATACATTATGGTAATTTGAAGGCAATAAACGAAACGAACGAGGAATATAAAACCATCGCCGTCGCCGGAGAGTGGCGCTACACCCGCAGTAGGTAGGTACTATGATATTGTTTATTAAAGCATGAATCTACGTCCGTTTGTTACTTAACAAGTCATCACAACTTATATGGTGCTGCTTCAGAAATCTTTGTTTTTACTGAGGAAACCCTTCACAAACAGAGTATAATGTCCCAAATCAAAACAAATATAACTGTTTAACAGACTTTACGAACATCGTCATAACTATTCGTAAAAAGGTGTATTGAGTAACATAGGTCGTAACATTTCCGCTACCGGCGGCGGCGGGAGCGGAAGCGGGAGCGCGGCATCGTGGCGTCAATGTACAAGACAATTAGAGCACAGTTTGCGGTGACGCGGCGTCATTCACCGCGCGGTGACGCGGGCACACCGAGATGATGCCATTCCCCGCCCTCACTCAACCGCGACGACGTCATTACGGACCATTATCGACACTCGCGTCGTTTACTCTGTGCACGACATACATTACAGGTCTAGCTTGATGTGCTCTGATGGCACTACGGCAGTGAGCGCGCGTTGTATCACCCGCAATGTCAGACACTTGCGCGCTTTGTCGTGGCGCGGGGTGCAGGGATCCGCGTCTATCTCCAGAAGGGGCGATATTATACGAGACGATTAGAGCGCAATCTGTCGCCCGCTGAGCCGACACATCGCCCGCACAATGGGGCTTTTATTGCGTCTGGTGCGGTCCCCGACGTCGCCGCACTGTTTATTCGCTCGAAATTGTTTTAGATTATTGGTTAGCGAGTTGGGGCCAAGTTGGCCGCATTATTACGATCTGATTACAATAAGGCAGCTGGCGAGCGGGCAAGAGGTCGGTGATCATAAATCAGTTGCGCGGGACGAGGCGCGAGTGAGAAGGGTAGCGCCGCCGGCCCGAACCCGCACCCGTGATGTATATTTTCAATAATATGTATACATATAATAAATGTAAATTTTTCGGACACTTACACTATTCATCTAGTCCCAAACTAAGCAATGCTTGTACTGTGGGTGGATACCAGTTAACGGATAAACATACATAAATATTTATATAAACATCCACGACTCGGGAATAAATGTTCGTATTCATCACACAAACATTTACCCCTCACGGGATTCGAACCCGCAACCGTTGGTGTCGTAGACAGAGTCACTATCCACTACACCAACCGATCGTCAAATCGCAAATATATTCCCAATATCCTAAGAGTAGGCTGAAGGTCAACGTTATTTGAAACACTTGTTGTGTGATAGGACACTGAGATTTGGGGCAATGGAGAAGAAGCCTACACCAGCAGTGGGTGGACATGGGCTGTGATTAAGTGATTTAATGTTTCATGTGATCGCATAAACGTAACATTATAATTTACCCAAAGTTCGGAAACCATTGTGTGTTACGTTTGAAGTATTACAGAGATAAGATATGTATTTATCTATAGTTACATATCATCAAAGATGCCATATTATGCCACAGCTCATTAACAAGATAGATAGACAAGTAGTCTCACATCCGCAGTAAATGTATCTTGAATTCTCTCCCTAAAGGTACCGCACGTGACTACACATACATACACAGTTAAACTAATCCTTAAGTGCATTCTGCCTGTCAGTCAGGTTCAGGTTATCCTTTGAGTACCGGCTTACAGGACCCATAACACTTTGTTTAACGGACATAACCCTCTCGTTAACACAATATTATACAGCTATTTATTACAAATTCATTTTTGCATTCCGGCTGCGTGAGATAAGATATGCCAGTACCCTAAACTGATAGGTCCTTGTGAGCGCGGTTCCCCCTTCGGCCTCATCTTCACTTAACATTCGACGTGTGATGGAGGTCAGCGCTAACCCATTGCGCAATAACATGATGACAGCCTTTCCTCAGCTGACCTCAAACTAAGTATTACCGAATGTTATTCCTGCTCTCTAGTCGATAGAAACTAAGTAGTCAACAAGTTCGAAGGGCAATCAATACCCGCAGGAGGTCGGACAAATCTACGTTTTATGTAGAGAGGAGAGATAGTCACTTGCTGAGTTTTATATTTTCTTCGATTTGATAGTATTTGCGCTAATTCTTTGTATAGGGGATAAAGGGGATGAGCCGCGCGCCGGCCGACGACCTGCAGGGGGGCAGGGGGCGGCGGGGGGCAGGCTCTCGATCGCTGCGGGCTGATCGGAACTAGGGTTACTACAGACAAGAATTTTTGACGCTTTACGTTTTTGATAGTCTAGAAATTGAACAGAAATATTTCGATTATTGTAAAATATTTTTAGGGCTATACCTAAAATGAGGAAGGCCTAAGAAGAAAATAATCCCATTTTTCCAGATTGAAAAGAAAATTAAATTTAATGAGCAATTACGTACTTTATCAGGAAATCGCATTTTTGGATTTGGTAACCCTAATCTGGATCAGCGGGTCGGGCGGCGAGGAGGCGGGGAGGGGGCGGGGAGGACACCGTACTCAATGTCAGCTCACATCGTATGCACATCACACGTACTGACACCACTGCCTTCTCGCCTCTGTCAATGTCATTCTCCACTAGTCACCAACATCGCTGGCGGCAGCTGATTGGGCGGGGGCGCGGGGTGCGGGGTGCACGAAGGACGCCATAATTATGCAAATACGGTTCACATCTAAAATCCCTAGCATTCATGAAGTTCTTTAAATGTTGACTAGGTCTTACTGCAATATGCAAGCTACGTACTCGAGATAAACACTCGAGTCTCCGTCGTCTGTCAGTTCAAGAGATACGATGAGAGATGTATTACAAGCTATAACTTCGAACTCAACACGTGGACAGCCGTTCCTCACGGCCTTTAGCAGGTCAGGATTAAATAGAATGCTCTCTCCTTAGCTTTTTTTGATGCACATCGGGTAAGCACTTGACCTCAATCACAACTGATGTAGTGAAGATGTGACCGAAGTTGGAAGTGTAGTGACCCGGAAACCCCATCTTATTTGGACTGGCTATCTTATCTCTGGCAACCGGAACATTACAATGCTATTAACATTGGCGTTTTGGCGGCAGACTTAGACAAGTCGGTGGTAGCTAGCCAGGCGGACATTTAAAATGCCCTGCCACCAACCAAACCGAGTACTAACCATGTACGTCGAGACCGAACTCGCGACCTCCGATTCATAAACCCTATATTGTTTGCACTGAGACAGAGAGGCGGTTAAAAGTTAAGCTCTACACTAGAGACAATTTTTTCCCGAAATAAATATAACCTTTTTCGTGCGTGTCGTTGTGCCGCTTCATATAATATTCTGCGTTCACGAGGTGAGGAGTAAAACAAAGAAATATCTAAATCGCGCCCTAGGAGTAGGTTTCCAGCCATATACTCGTATGTCTGACGTGAAACGGTCGTGTTTGCCAGTTTGGAACGTTCCAACATCGGTGCCCGCAAAAAATGCTAAAGAGGACTCGTAAAGTTGGTCCGGGGACGGCTTTATCTGCAAGTAAAAGCCATAATGGGCTATTCGAGAAAATGTTGCGCCATATGGCTCAGTATAATGCTGAGAGAAACACGACGTGACACGTTTCATATCCGCAGATATCGTCGGAGCACTTCACTGCTGCGAGCCAACTCCAGATAGAAGATATAACGTGTTTAAGGTTGTTGTCCTCCTTGTTTGTTAATAGGCATTTACTGGGTGCGCGTGATACATATTCGGCTACATCGTCACTTTCCATCAGGTGAGATTGTAGTCAAACGCGAAACCAGTTTTTAATAAAAAAAAAAACACTGCCACGAACACTGACAGGTCGCTTGCTTTAAAATCATACGAGTAAATGGTCACTACGTCGTCGTCGGCGTGAACTAATGGAGTGTCAGTGCCACGTGCGGTGAGCTTATTCAATTGCACTTGATGTTAAACTAATCGAGTGTCGAAGATGGATCGCCCAGTATCCTCAACACAGCAAACAACCAGAACACTTGTTAGTATTGCTACTCTCCTGCTGCTCACTGAGCGGCCAGCATCAGGTATGACAAATGATGGTAGCTACTGGATAGTAAGATGCCGGTGGATATTTAAGATGCATTGTCTCGAAGGAGGCTATTGCCCCTGATTGCGCCCTTAGCTAAAGTAGCTGGGATTTATTGGTCAATTTAACGTACAAATATCTAACTTCAGAGCAGTGTTTACGGAGTATAACGATAATGACTAGTGAGTCATTTGATCTCTCTTAGACTTGTGCTCGAGAAATACTTACTGGAGGTTCGGCCGACATCACAGAGTTCTTACCCACTACACATAACAATCATTCGCAGGTAATTAAGTAACTGATTAAATATGTGAAGTCTAAGTTAACGATGCCCACATACAATCAATAAGTAACTTAATAGATTAAATCTTTGCTAGTTTAAAAAAAAATTGTGTCTGTTATTGTTTAAAAAAAATCAAACGACAAAAATGAACATTTAAAACTCCTGTCAAACGCAAAATTCTATCAATAAATGAAAAAGTCTAATTTATTAGCAGTAGAGCAATTTAATGCAATCTGTAAAGCAGTCGCATTCGCTTTTCGTTCAGCGAAGTTAAACTATGTCCGGCGGGGTCACTACTTGGATGGGTGGCATTTACTACGAGTGTTTTCGTACTCCGGAGGGCACGTTAAATAATATTTGCCGGTTGTTCACAACAGATGGCAGTGTCGTTGATGTCTTAAAGGGGCGGCTTAAAAACCCTGACTGTCAGGTGACCACAAGTCTCACACAAATCCACGGCACTGGGTCCGCGTGGTGAATTACGGCCCATACCCTGTACCAGTAAGAGGAGGCTGTGCTCCAACAGTGGGGACGTGTCAGGTTGATGATGGAGTGATATCACTTTCGCTGAACATTAGCACGGATGTGTAAAGGCTTAAATAATTGCATGGCTGTATCAAACGTGCACGCGTCACATTACTCAGACACCGTTATGTTACATTAACGAGTGCGAGCAATCAATCCGACATCGGCACACGCCGCCGCCGATGCCGCCGCCGCCGTCGCCCGCCGGTCTGGTGAGGCGGGACGCTATCACGTGCTCCGGCCTAATGATCCCCCTCGACATAATCTGCGCGGTCGCCACCCACTTAAACCCTTAACGCCCGACCAATAAAGTCGTTATTCGCTCCGCCCGGCGGCCGATGACCTTCAAACTAAGTGCCGATCGTCCTGCTCCTGATTACGGCGAGGGTTTACAGCTTAGCGGCATGTTTCACTCGCCGCCCGCACTACACACAGTAGGCGCGGTACACACAGACTGTAAACATTGGCGCTGTAACAGTCCTGTGGAGGCATTTGAATTGTGTAGTATACACCTATATAACGCACCTCCACCTTTCTTATTTCAACTGGTTAATATACAGGGCGTCCCAAGACAATGCGACATGGAGGGAAATTCCCTTAAATATTGTAGATAGAATATTTTTTTAAGATTTTCTAAAAATTATTTGCTTCGTTCGGGAATCGAACCGACTCAAATGTGAAAAAACACCCCGTATTTTTATGAAGCCAATCGAAAGAATGGACTAAAAATTATAATTCCTCTGATGTAACATAGTATTGTATTATATTGACGATCTGTTTGGTGTAGTGGTAAGAAACTCTGACCACTATACCGAAAAGGTTGCGGGTTCGTGCATCGTTCCTATAACAACGCTTTGGGTTTCATTCTAGAACTAAGTTATTAGATATGTTATTGTTAATGCTGTAATGAGTGACACCCGTTACGTATGTCTATAAATAAAATAAACAGTTCATTATGTTTGGTTACAAGCGGCTGAAGTGGCGCTATTACTTGTGTTCTATAAATTGTTGTCCAAAATTATTTTGTGCAGTATAGAGTAAGTATAGAGTAAGTATAAAATAATGCAGTAAAATATTGCCCTAAGATACGAGTAGTTCCCGTGTCAGTCAACAAACAGAAATAGCATTCGTATCAAGTTTCCTCATATTTGAGCCAAATTGAATTGACTGTCAGTGAAATGAGAGAAAATATTTGATATTCCGAGCGCTCTGTCCAGCTCCCGCTCCCGCTCCCGCTCCGTGCGAGGCGCGCGCCCCTCGACGCGGACAGGACCCGCACTGTGACTGGGCTACACTGTGGGGCTACACTGCGGGGCTACACTGCGGGGCTACACTGTGGGGCTACACTGTGGGGCTACACTGTGGGGCTACAC